>CM056456.1:22966981-24274481 GCA_029783895.1 Triplophysa bombifrons
CCATCTATCTGTATTTCTGACAGTCTCTGTCCGTCTGTCTGTTTATCTACCCACACAAAGCCCATTTTTCTTGCTTTAGCTCAACGTAGTTCCACTTCTCATCGATCCTGCTGAAAACACTCAAATAACGGTGGGGTAAATTTCACATCAAGTCCATTTCAGTCCCATTTGAGTTCAGCTCCTCTCAGGCGATCCATCGAAATCCATTTGCAGCCTTAATTCAGCGCCTGACATCGCCGCGCAGCTGGGCTGTGGGGGAGACAGCGGTGAGTCGAGCGCCACCGTTTGCAAAACACTGTCAGTTAATAGACAGCCGTTCAGACTAGACCACACACAATCCAATCAAACGCATAAAGTCCATACATGGAGAGAGATTCAACAATAACATTCCTCCATGACTAATGCCTTTCTTTAAACACAATATTGTGGTCTTGTCTCTCACTTGAAACATAAACATAGCAAATAATGAGCACAGAAGCAAAAAGCAACATGACATAAACAAGACATATTTTCTGTGGTGCATAACTTTAATTTTACAGCGGCTTGAGGTGGATCACAGTGGTCCTGGTCTCATCTGAATCCATATTCAGGCAGATGCTAGGGCACATTTGTTTGTTTTTTTACCTGTTTGATGTAGGCTTTACTAAGGATCCCGGCTCATAATTATTTTGTTATGGATCCTGACAGCCAGCAACCAAATAACATGATGAAACGTCAGTCATGTGGCTCGTTCAGGAATGTGCTGTAATGTTGATGCCCGCAATCCTCTCTCATTAGCAATGATGCCACTTTTGAAGGATGCGATTCGGAATCTATCAACAAGAAGACTGTGGGGTGTAGAAATGAACAGGGGTGTTTTCAATGATCAGGAATGTGTTTGCACACTCAGCTTTGTGGTTTCTCTAATAATATTTGACATTTGGGTTTGTGTAGGGGGCTCTGGTTTTGATTTCTGTTGACTTTGGGTGTACAGGGAGCCTCGGCACGTTATCGTTCCTGGGTGGGGCTGTTTATCTCTGTTTTTTGTGAACTTGCTTCAATGTTTCTTAAACTTAATCTAATCCTGCTAAAGAACTCCGAGTGTACACCACACCGTTAAAAAGGTTCTCATAAAAAACGGATAAAGTACTGGCAGAAAATGACCGGTACATTTTCCTTTATTTTATGGACATTACACTTTTTTGGAAATATGCTCATTTTCCAAGTTAATAAATAAGTTACCGTTGTGCAATGTATTCTGCCGATCTCCAGGTAAAGCCATAGCACATTTAGCATAGCTAGCATAGATAATTGAATCCATTTAGACCAGTAGCATCGTTAGCAATTAGTTCTGATATTTTTCATATTTAAAACTTGACTCTTCTGTAGTTATTTCGTGTACTAAAACAGGCGGAAAAAGAAAAGTTGTGATTTTCTAGGCTGATTTGATTAGGAACTATGCTCCTATTCCGGCATAATTATCAAGGAAGTTTGCTGCCGGTGTCATGAGGAATCGAGTCCCCCCTCGAATTTGGTCCCCTTAGGACCCCGAGTGATTCCATTAGCTGAAAGAACGTCTATTTGGGTACTCTTTTAGCGCCTGATTCCAATTGTAACAAAATTACATTACGATACATGTCACTAGAAATTTGCTAAAATTTAACGTTTAAAATTTAATTTTGCTTCCATTACTGCTTTTACATTAAGTGCTTGCTTTTCTAGTATGTATATGCTGCTGTAGGTGGTGAAATCAAACAAATCTCGTTCTTACTGTTTTAGTAAGCTTACGTATCAACTAGTATAGCATAGAACTACGTGGTAAGCTAGCGCTTGCGAAAAAAGCTTGCCCTAGCACTTACCTAACATTCACAAAAAATTTTATTTAAGTCGGGGTCCTAAAGGAAAAAGTATTCAAGGGGGATTCGAAACCTCATGACACTGTAACATGGCCGCAGAAGGTGCAGAGTTATCATTCAGGGCATGTGGAAATATACGGAGCCCTTTTAGGGACATGGTGGTGGAAAAAATGAGAGGGAAGAGAAAAATATTTTTTAATGCTTTTGCGTTATCTCGCAAAATCTTTGCGTTCCCCCGAGAAACATTGCGTTATCTCGCAAAACTTTTGCGTTCTCTCGCAAACACTTTTGCGTTATCTCGCAAAACATTCAAACGTCCTGTTATTCCGCTCCGTACATTAACAATGGAGCGGTTCATACTAGATTCCCGGACAAATAACTTGTGAGCTAAACGTTTTATAACACAAACAACCCATTATTCCTTAGACAAGGATCAACAACCTAGTCTTCCTCAAAATGAGAATATAAACGTATCTCTGTAAGAGCAAGTGACATGGGGTAGTCCAAAGAGTCCGTCTACAAAGTGACTGTAAATCCGAAAAGCTTTATTAAAAAAATTGTCATTAATAACTTAAATGTTACACACTGTGGTCTCACCAAATTCAGATTACACATTAATGGCCTCCTGCTGAATCTAAACTGGTTTTAGTTATACTACATTATGTAGCACTGAAGTTAATTACTATTTTAAGTAACCTAATGATCTTCGGGTTTTGCCCTTTATAGAGGATCCCTTCGGTCTTGTCTCAGCCGGCTCCCGCCTGGGGCTCGATTTGTTGAAAATTTTAGTTCAAGTTCATTGTTTACGTTACGTAGAATGAGGTGTCATTTGTGTTATTAGAACGTTTTGCTCACTAGTTATTAGTCCAGGATCTGCGTATATAAACCAATGTTTACAGAGCTAGTCTCAAACTCAGACAGCAGAACATTAAACATGAAGTGTTTGTCCGAATTCAAAAGTTTTGCGAGATAATCCAATGTTTCTCGGGGGAACGCAAAGATTTTGCAAGATAACGCAAAGGCTTTAAAAAATATTTTTCTCTTCCCTCTCATTTTTTTCCACCACCATGTCCCTAAAAGGGCTCCGTAGAAATAGTCTTACTTCAGTCAACATATAGAAGTTACCTAGGGCTTTCACTAAATCCTTGGTGTCGAGTCTGACGTCATCACGCATGCGTGTTTTTTGGCAAGTTTAACAATCATATGTAGTTTATATGGTTAGAGTAAGGTAAGGGTGTGGGTTAGGGTAAAGATTTCGTAAGACTTGAAACATCAAGGATTTAGTGAAAACCAACAAGTCACGCCCAAGGATCTGTCTCGAAACATCAGTAAGAGCCAGTTAAACCTAGTTTAGGACTAATTTCATGCGCTTCGTGATGACACTGCGCCTGCTGCGGCCATGTTACGGCAGCAAACTTCCTTTATTATTACGCCGGAATAGGATTATAGTTCCTAAACAAATCGGTTATGATTTTTACATCCCAAAACCGTAAAACTCAATTTATTAACTCTTGGGGAGTTGGTAAATGAGCATATTTCATATGGAATTTTGTTAAAACATCATATTATCATATTAAAACCTATTATTGTGACCTATTTCTACAGATGTTTTTAGAGTGCAGAATATCTACTTTAGGAGCTTTTGCTTATGAAGCTCAATTTTATCCTAAGACGCAACGAACAAAAATAATAATCCAGCTGAAAAAAACTGTGTAAAACACAATGTGCAGTACACAATAAAAAACCCATTTTGAAGATCAATGAAATACATTTAAAATCAATTGTTCAATAAAACACCATAAAATGGATAAAAGCACTCTTAGATTTTCTTAGCAGCTCTGGACACTCTCCAGCATCTTTTCAAAAGCTTATTCATTAAAAGGAGATGTGATGGATCACTTAACGTTGGCTAAGTGTAGATTTCTGTCTGGTCTGTGTTGTTTATTCAGTATGCCTGCTATCTTTTAATGGTTAGGGGGAAAATCCTTTTATTGATTTTTCCTGTCTTATCTGTTTATTCTTGTTACATAATTTGTTCTCGTTGATTTTCATATCAGCATGTAATGTTATAACTCAAGGTACTCAACAAGATGCAAACCCTTTCCAGAATCTCTGCTCACTAAAAAGCAGTTGAGGCGCTACAATCGATGCACTGTCTTCATGCCAAATGCCAAAAGTAAAGAATCTCTCATGGGTCTGATTCTTTAAAGATGCTGATAGGAACGAATGTGGTACCACAGGCAGGCAGAAGGTGTGTGAAATCACAAAGAGCTTTCGGGGGCTTTTGAATTGGATTCAGATCTTCCCAGTGGCAGATGGCTGGAGACGAGGGAAAGTGTCAAGAGACCTGGAAAGAAAGGATGCATACTCCGTGTGTGTGAGAGAATCTGGCCCGTGTTAAATGTTTGAGGTACTACTATTGACTTGCTTAACACTCATTTACATTTATTCATTTTGCAGACCCTTTTATCCAAAGTGACTTACAAATGAAAGAGCATTTAAAATGTTGTCAAAGACCAAGAACAACCAAGTCATGTTCGTAAATATAGGATTAAAGCTGAAGCAAGGGAAACTATAGAAGAGAAAGAAATCGATAGATGATAAAGCATAGATGATGGCAGAGGATGTAGATCCGTAGGAGTGAGTTGAGGTAAGATTCAAATTTTCTGCTCCTCTCCTGAAGCGATAAGTAGTCAACGGAGTGAGATCAGGAGGGATGTGAGGTGTGTTGCGTTCATCATCACAGTAGGGTTCTGGTCCAGGAAATAAAAAGGCTTTTCAAAATACCTTTTGATTCAAATCCACCACAAGCTCTGAGATTGTAAAGTAAGAGATAACAAAAAGCCAATCAGTTTTGCAAAATAATCCTTGATGGGTGATGCATGACCCACACAAGGTTCACAATGAGGTCCTGGACGGCTTGACTGAATTTATTTTAATGTACATCATGCTTTATCTTTGCTTATTTAGAAACAAAAAATCTTTACTATTTTAACTCTCCGCTATATTTACAGTGAACAACTACACTACTCACAGCTACCAAACAGCAAATCCACTGCCCACAGCTACACTGTAAAAAAACATCCCTACATTTTTTTAGATATTGTAAGTAGGCAAGGCAAGGCAATTTTATTTATATAGCACATTTCATACACAGTGGCAATTCAAAGTGCTTTACATAGAAGAAATTAAAATAATAAAAAGAAATAAAAGTAATTAAAACAGTTTATAAAGTAATAAAATACAGTACAGTACAGACAGTCGGACGAACATTGGCACAGTGCTCATTCATTAAATGCATAGCTAAACAGATGCGTTTTGAGTCTGGATTTGAAAGTGACTATTGTAGGAGCACATCTGATCTCCTCTGGAAGCTGGTTCCAGCTGCGGCTGGCATAATAGCTAAAAGCAGATTCGCCATGCTTTGAGTGAACCCTTGGTATTTCTAGCTGATATGATCCTAGTGATCTGAGTGATCTGTTGGGTTTATATTCATTGAGCATCTCTGCAATGTATTGAGGTCCTAGGCCATTGAATGATTTATATACCAGTAATAATACTTTAAAATCAACCCTAAATTTAACTGGGAGCCAGTGTAAAGACCTGAGGACTGGTGTGATATGTTCATATTTTCTAGTTCTGCTCAGAATCCTGGCGGCAGCGTTCTGTATGAGCTGCAACTGTCTAATGGTCTTTTTGGGAAAGTAATCTTTTGTAAAGTAATCTTTTGTAAAGTAAAAGTTCATGTTTATTTTACACTCAAAATTGTAAACTTGCAGGTTATTTACTTAATATATCATTTAACCTTATATAAAAAAGGCACAAAATTCTGTAACATAAGTGATAATTCACCCAAAGTTTTTTCCCTCTTGTCATTTAAAGCCTGTATGACTTTCTTAGGCAGGACACACAAAAGATGATATTTTGCAAAAATGTTGGTAACTGAACAACAGCGGTACCCATTCACTTGCAATGGTTTGGTTTCCATCCAATAAAAGTGACTGTTCGGTCAACAACATTTATCAAAATATCTTCCTTTGTGTTCTTTAGAAGAAAGCATACATTTCAGGAGAGATGATGGTGATAACTGTGTATCAACTGACTACTGTATGTAGGTCACTTTTAACGGCCGATTCGAGTCTGACTGTGTTACACAAACATAAATACAACCAGTCACACACAAAACTAAATATTTACTTTAACCGTCTCACTCAAACAAAATTAAAGGAAATCAAACTTATACATTCGAGCTACCTTTTATGTCCTTTTAAGAACAAAACCAGTTGTGGCTTTAAAAGGAAAGAGTCAAGAAAGTTGTGGCTTCCGGATTGTAATTTTTTATGAGCACGGCATGGACCGTGTAAACTTTCAGTAAAAAAGATTCCTCTCCTGTTTTTTACATCTTTTACTTTATAACGTCCAGGAAGATCCAGAATTTTTTTTGAGAACGTTTAGGATACATGTTCTAAGGTCTACATCAAGTTTAGAGGTCTCCACTTTTATCGTATGCCATCAATTGGTAAGATTGTTTCTATTCTTACTTCCCCTACGGAATGTGAGGAGAAATCTATTGAACGAAGTAAATATTTGAATGAAACTCATCTGAGAACTCCAATATGTCTCCTGAGTTAGAGCGCCCTCAGAGCAATGAAATCTTTCTCTGGGCAGACCCGAGTCCCCTCGAAGTGGGGAGACAGTTGGCGCTACTTGCCATTAAGGTTGTTTAAACGCCATAAGTGGGATGTTTGGGCGATGAAAGCTGGTTTTAGCCTCGTCTCGCTGCTCAGTCTGCCGCCGTCGAGGTATTTGGTAACAGCATGCAAATTACTGCTGAGATCAGACGGGGCTCCATACATCTCACTTTTCCCTTTGTGCCGCAATTACGTTTGATAGCCAAGATGAAATTAACACCGCACGTCACATCGCTTCTGTAGCTCGGCATCTCTGGGTTATTATTCCTCCATATGTAAATGAGGAGACGTGGGGGGTTGGGGTGAAGGCAGGTTAAAAATGCCCAGTCACATAACTGTCGGAAAATTAAAGTTGGCTTTTGCGGGCCGCTCGCAGTCTTGCTTCTGACACGCACTGAAAGTCTCTGACTCACCCGCCTCCAGCAAAATCAAATTACATTTCACTGAAAATCTTTCACCGTCTCTTTCTCCGCCATGATTGTTTTGAAAATAATTGTTTGGGATGTTTTGATTGTTTTATATTGTCGGTGAAAGTTTTAGGTTGTGTTGTCGCGGGAGAATGAACTTTATGAAATATGGTTATATTGAGGCTGTAAAAATGCCTTCATCGATAACGATTTTATAAATCATCGTTGGTGCTTATTATCTATTCAGCAGATAATCAAATTCGCATCTCGCTGGAAGAAATGACAATGTTTGTGTCCCCGTGTGTGTTTTTGTGTGTGTGTTTTGAGAGGAAGAGACAGCGAGAGATAAAAAGGGTGCTTGTGTTTGAACTAGATGAAATTTATGATCAGTTCTTTAATTGTAGCATCAACAATGTGTTGTTTTATTTTGTTTTTTTTACCTTGAGATTGTTGGATTGGACATCGATATCCGTTGATGTAATTTTTCCAGTGGTGGAAGAAACAAAAAGAGCTGGTTGAGTACGAATGGCTGGAAGGAAGCAGAAGGATATTTGGCCCGGCAGAGAGAAATTGCCAATTATTTCCCAAACAGAACTAGCAGAGAAATAATTGTCTTTGAAATGCAAACTTTTGACAGATGACACATAGACCTAATAGACCCTCTAAATCAGTGTGTTGTGAATTTGTGTATTGAAGCAATACATGGGACAAACACTGTTATTGTGTATGGGGTATGTGTGTTTAGTGAGCAGTGTTTAATGTGTAAAGTGTTTTAATCTGTGTATATAGTGAGATTAAAGCTGATCTGTCCAAACACATGTTCATCTATTTTAGTAGGCCTATGGACATTCCTTGACACAATGCAATTTCTACTTCATATTGATCATCACATATAAGAGCCTTGCCCTATAACCTAACCTTAACCTCATTGTAACCTTAAACTGTCCTTTAAAGAAATTTCACTTCATTCATTTCCTCACATCGTTCTCTTACGCCCCATTCGAAGTAAAATGGAGATTTGCTCAATTTATGCAAATGATGTAAGGGATAATGTACAGGCAGCCGGTTGTTATCACAGAAATAAGCGCCGACAGTGTGATCAGGTGTTTCACACTGGAGGGGTTTATTTCGCGATAACAGCCGGCTGCTTGTACATTATCCTGCTTATTGCCACATGAGAAAACAACTGGACATGAAATGTGAATTTGAAATATTTAATCTGCTCATTTTTACCGCGAGGAAAAGCTGTTTACTTTCGGTTTTAAGATGAGAAATGACATTCAAATGTCACGAACATTCAATCAATAATCATTTGTAAATATAATGTCATGTATTTGATTAAAAGACATATTTATATTTAATTTTGTGTAATATTAAAGTGCACCTTTCAAAATGATTTGCATCATCCGGGTTCATGGGTGTTATTTGTTGAGAGCGGTAGTTATCTGAGAATAACAACCCTTGGAATGTTGCAATTGGCCAATCAGAATCAAGTATTCCAGAGCGCCATGTTGGCCAATCAGAAGCCTGGAATTTGACATCCAACGAAGGAGATAGCGACCCTCATTCTTACGTCATACGGCAAGTTTTTTAAATCTTCACCCTGGCAGGAGACCTGTCCTCACAAGGATTCACAAATTACCACACAAATACAGCTTTCTGTTTAAATAGAGACACAAATTATAAATGTAATTTAAACACTGGAAACTGACACTTATCAATACCCTGTCACTATGTCATTCATTCTTAGCATTCAGGTAACTTTCAGACACAGTTGTACTTGATCTTGACCATTAACTTTTGTTATTTATATTAAAATTATACTTACTAAAATAATTTAAAGGCACAACATGTATGATTTTTCCTTTAAAGTGTCCAACACAACAAGCACATTGTCATATATTTTGTTTATTTGTGTTCATTATCCCAGATGTTTTCCACAACTTTTTTATCCCGATTGAGCTATTTTTACCAGTGTAACTTCCTTCCTCATTGCATTTCTGTATTTATTGTAATAGAAAGCATTGCAAAACAACAAGAGTCTTAAAAAATGTATACACATAGTAATTTAGTCTTTTTGCAAAAACGCAAAATCAAATGTACTTGTGATTGTTTTGAACATGTTACCCAGTCAAGTGATGTAGTGTTGGTGTTTTTAACATGTGGCTTCTGAAATAAAATCATGTGTTTAAACACAATGGTTATAAAACAGAATTTAATTCCATCATTCATATACCTGACTTGTGAGTCCCGTAGGATTGATTTTCATCTGCAGTGGGTGTGAAGATAACTTGCATCCTCTTGCTCTTTGCTGTTTCTTAATTTAAAAAAAATGCAACCTCTAGCAAAGAAAAAATAACATGTTGTGCCTTTAATTTTATACCAACTCCCTTATGTACAAATTGGGCATGTAAAAAGTATACTCTCATCAGTCTCACATTCATTATTAAAACAATTAAATACAATTTTGAAACTAATTCACTGTTGTTAATGTATTCAATTATATATTTAAGCAGAATAACATTTGCATTACTTATGTAGCTTTATGTTGCTAAAAGCATCAAAAAATGTCATTATGTGTGTCTAATATGCAGTGTATACAAATGCTTTTATTTTGATTGGTTCAACAGTGCTTTAATACCGATAGCCACCAATGACACATGTCTGACCTCAGTATAGTTTACGGATATTTACTGTTTTAAAGCCACCAGAATGGCACATTGTCTGTGTAATAGACATAGAGAAGGAAGCTGTAAATGGTTCAGCAGAGTTTGGATCTTGGATACGTTTTGATCATCATCATAGTGTATGTGCACACACACCTCACTTTTCCCAACTTTTAATGGGCTTATTTTAACATTCCACTGCTTCAGCATGGCCATGAGAGCACAAGAGGAAAACATTATCGTTACCCAGAGGGCGGCTTAGCCGGTTCCAGTGGGTAAAGAGGGGTATCATTACCTTTCCTTTTAACGCTCTCAGGTTCATTCAGTGGGTAAGCGCTGCGAGACATGTTTTATCAATCACAGCCTATAGAAGACATTAGTTTAGCCCCTGCCAATGTGTGCGTGCAGGTGGTCTGTATTGCATGAGTGTTTGTGCCGGTGTGTGCTAGTTAAACATAACGACACCACACACACACCTCAGAAGCTATATTAGTGTGCACCACTGTGTGTGTGAGATGACTGTTATAGGCTCTATAATGGCATATGAGTTCTGTGGTTTGGTTCCCCCTCTTTCCATCTCTGTCTCTGTGGTGGTATCTCAGACAGGGAAAGGAGCTCTGTAAAGTCCTATAAACTGTAAAATAACAACCCCCCCAGGAGCAGGAATTACTGACAGCCCCAGCTGCTCAATCTAAAGCCCACACACGTACAAATACACGGACAATTACATTCATGGAGATGAATGTTTCTAGAGTAAATACTACAAACCCGTGATGTTCACCATCAAGTCTGCACAAGCGAATGTACATTACATGTGAGACTTTACAAAACACTATGACTATTTTGAAAATAAGTTGGTATCGCACTCTGGCGGAACGCATTGTTTTGCATTGGTTTTGTGTTCCTACAGTCGAATACGTGTACTGGCATTGTTCAGTTACCAACTTTCTTTTATATTTCTTTTTTGTGTTAGTTTTGCAGAAGAAAGTCATACAGGTTTGAAAAGGGTGAAAACATTTGTCCTCAAAAAAGAGATATAAATCTCAGAGATGTCTCCATTATAGTTTTAAAGGAGATCTCTACAACGACACAAACTGAAATCAGATTTTACAAGTCCGCAATCAAAAGTCAATATTATTGAAAACCTCAATTTAAATTCAAATTATTGTCCAGATTATTTTACCGATTGACCATTCAATCGGTAACCAGAAAACAACACTGGTTCAACGCTGATCCAACGATCCAACGCTGGTCCAGAAGAATCACCTGTTTCGTTTTTTTAACACTTCACAAAAATTTGAAAAAACAACAACGACTTCAAATGTAAAATGAATATCCTTAAAGGTCCAGTCAGTGATGGTGACGGCCGATGGTAGAACCTCAGATTCCGGAGGAACAGTGTGGTTTTCGTCCCGATCGTGGAACGCTGGACAAGCTCTATACCCTCTCAAGGGTTCTGGAGGGTTCATGGGAGTTTGCCCAACCAATCCACATGTGTTTTGTGGATTTGGAGAAGGCATTCGACTGTGTCCCTCACGGCATCTTGTGGAGGGTGCTCCGGGAGTATGGGATTCGGGACCCTTTGCTAAGGGCTATCCCGTCTCTGTACGACCGGAGCAGGAGCTTGGTTTGCATTGCCGGCAGTAAGTCAGACTTGTTTCCGATGCATGTTGGACTCCTGCAGGGCTGCCCTTTGTCGCCGGTTCTGTTCATAATTTTTATGGTCAGAATTTCTAGGCGCAGCCAGGGGCCGGAGGGCATCAGGTTTGGGGACCACATGATTTCATCTCTGCTCTTTGCGGATTTTTTTCGTCATGCTGGCCCCATCAGACCAGGACCTTCAGCATGCACTGGGACGGTTTGTAGCCGAGTATGAAGCAGCTGGGATGAGAATCAGCACCTCCAAATCTGAGGCCATGGTTCTCAGTCGGAAAAGGGTGGCTTGCACACTACAGGTAGGTGGAGAGTTCCTGCCTCAAGTGGAGGAGTTCAAGTATCTGGGGGTCTTGTTCACGAGTGAGGGAAGGATGGAACGGGAGATTGACAGACGGATCGGTGCAGCTTCTGCAGTAATGTGGTCGCTGTACCGGTCTGTCGTGGTGAAGAAGGAATCGATTTACCGGTCAATCTATGTTGCTACTCTCACCTATGGTCATGAGCTGTGGGTCATGACCGAAAGGACAAGATCCCGGATACAGGCGGCCGAAATGAGCTTTCTCCGCAGGGTGGCTGGGCGATCCCTTAGAGATAGGGTGAGAAGCTCGGTCACTCGGGCGGAGCTCAGAGTAGATCCACTGCTCCTCCACATCGAGAGGGGCCAGCTGAGGTGGCTCGGGCATCTTTTCCGGATGCCCCCTGGACGCCTTCCCGGGAAGGTGTTCCTGGCATGTCCCACCGGGAGGAGACCCCGGGGAAGACCTAGGACACGCTGTAGGGACTATGTTTCCCGGCTGGCCTGGGAACGCCTCGGTGTCCCCCCGGAAGAGCTGGAGGAAGTGTCTAGGGAGAGGGAAGTCTGGGCATCCCTGCTTAGACTGCTGCCCCCGCGACCCGGCCCCGGATAGGCGAAAGAAAATAGTTGGATGGAAGGTCCAGTCAGTGAAATCTCGCGACAAGGTTGCGAACTGCAACCAAAACGCTCACTACACCCCGCCCTTCGAAACACTACGACAGTGAATAAAACATGGCGAATTATGCAATGGGACTCTGATAGAAATAGCTCATTCTAACATTATAAAAACATAATGCTTCACTGTGTAAGCTCTTTATACATATTATATTAAATTTCTCTCAATAGATAATTCCAAAAATCACACGCTGGGCCTTTAGGATTAGGAAATTATACAGTATATCAATTGTATGTTGTCTTTTCAATTAAATATGTTAAATATTAAAGTGTGAAGTGGTCTATATAATCTGCATCCATTGTTTTTCATTTCTCCTAAACAATTTAAGGAGGGCTCATCTGATACCAATTTGGAACTTAAATAAAATAGCCTAAAACTCAACAATATTTTTTCTTGCTTAACAAAATACTAATCCAAAAGGATTTTGCAAACAATAATAACAAACAATGAAAGAGTATCCAGAGTCATCACATTCACTATAAACAAGTTTGACAACCAAAAGACAACCAGATCCTTTTATTCAAATTAACATCGTATCTATCGCCCAAAAACATTCTGTCTGTGATTTTTTTGCTCTAAAATGTGCTTATCAAATATATGTCACTTACTTTCATACAATATTTTTTTGTTGAAATACTTGCTGAATATTATCAAGTGGTTTCATTATTCACAGACTTCACACCTCGCAATATATGCCTGTTGATTGGCTGAAAACACCACCTTCGCCTTTCCACAGGTGAGTTCCCACACCAAACACTTATCAACAACATAGAGAGAGAGAGAGAGAGAGAGAGGGGTGATTTCGCACACACTATAACACCTGCCCAATTTGTGCAGTGTCAGAGATAGAGAAAGAGAGAGACATCACTGTGGGTAGTTAGTGTTTGTGTGGGGGGACATGCACTCCAAGCCTCTAGTAATGTGCCTTTGAAGTCTGGCTGAGACATTGTTCATTTCCTCGTCCATTAATTTCCTCCCCGTTGTTTTGAAGAGTGCTAGCTGACAATACACAGCCTCGGGGTGGACACACACATTCACTCTTTTTCCACACTCACACACCGACTGTACAGTTACTGTAGCCATTACCTGACATGAATGCCATGCACGCTAGCATAAACATGATCTATAAAACAAAGGTATTATTAAACCCCACCAGATGTGCGCAGTGATCTCCTTCCTTTCCTCGCGTGTTTTCCGGTGTGATAAAGCAGCAGGCAGTAACAGGTTGTTTTTCTACCTGAATTTGTTTTTGTTTCAGATGTTCGCTCCGTAGAGAGATCCGAGGGGATCCAATGCTAATTAAGCTCTTGGGTATTCAGTAAGGTAAGAGCAGATGCAAGCAGCTGGTCTGTGAAAGCCATCTTCAGTGGCTTAGATGGAGAGGAAAGTGATTTATCGTACAAGCTGTGCATCGAAAAACTGGAGTACAGTATAAGAACATGTGGAAATCTGGAGATCTGTTGGGCGTCTGGGATGTTGCTCAGCGTTTCTTGTTTCACCAGGACTGAAACATGGTTGATAGGGTTTCTGGATGATGTTTTGCTAGCAATTACCAACTGGTTTGAGGACGTTTTTTAGTAATAGGCTATAAACAGTTCTTTTTAATAATGAAAAACAGATGATTGTGTAACAGATATGTAAACCCAGGTCTGTTTGATAAAGAAATGCTGAATGATTGTTATAATGATCCATTTATTAATATTTCATGTGCCCGAAAAAACTTCTGTATCACATTTGCAGTAGAAAAGCTGCAGATTTGGCATATGATATATCTCACTAAGTAAATATGAAACAAATAGTGAAGTCGCTTAATACAATAAAAGTATGCATGCTTGCTTCCCAAAATTTGTGTACAGGCATATTACTAAACTATTTTTGATATTCATTTCCATTCTGTTGTCTCAGATGTGAAACAAGCTTATCATTCGACAAAACAGGTTGCTCAGGGTAGTGAATGCAAAATGAGTTGCTTTCGCTGTCTATTATTTCTTTGCCAAAAATGATTAAAGGAATTGTAATGGAACCAGACTTATAAAGTGGAATTTGAATAAAATACAGAATGATTATTTCCTCATGATTTTAATCCCATAATCAAATCATCGGTTCTTCCGTGTTATTGTCATTGTCACTTTTCAGTGCATTATTACTTATCCAAAAAATTGATTTATTTACCTTTTTCAAAGACAGAAAACCCATGAGAACTTGACTTTGGGCGACATAAAGACCTGTGGGTGATCTGTTTTGGGCTCTAAGTAGCCAAACTGAACACCCAAGCAAGTGCCTGCAAATGTTGGTTTATTTCAACCTAGCGTTGGGTCAAAAATGGGCAAACCCAACAGTAAAATTAACCTGTTTATAAAGCTGCTGTCCTCCTGAAACATCGTATCTCCATGTTTTGTGATCTTTAATTTTGTGCCATGAATCGTTATTATAAGTCACCCTTTATGTTTGCCAATGGGTTTTGCAAATATCTAACCAATAAAAAGTCTTAAAAGTGCTTGTCAACTTTAACAATACAGTATTTTAATATTTTTCCATTTTTTTACAAACAGCGAATTTGAACATCGTTTAAGAAGAACAATATTTGACCCAACAATGGGTTAAAACCACCAAGCATAGGTCTATATTTGACCCAACGGTGGGTTAAAGTAACCCATCTTGCTTAAAAAAAACTCAGTTCAACCATGAAATGCCACCCGCCCAAGACATCCTATCATCATGGTGGCGAGTATTACCCAAGCAAACGCCTCTCACATTTTCTTCAGATCATGTGAAATGTTCTTTACACTGTAAAGAGTTGGTAGTCACCATCTGCTGATCATAATCCTTGAGCTATTACCCAGTCAAAATCCATCCGTTATATGGTTTATGCAGGTGAGACACACTGGGCGCCAACACTACAATATTTTACAATCCATGGGGGAGACTTCAGCCTTCTCAAAACTCTTCGGTTACCTCTCCTGCGGTTAAAGCTGGCTTTGATATATTTTTGATCCCATCCAAGCTTGTGAAGTAACTTATGGCATTAGAGATCTCTGGACACTTAATTCTCACGTACATGAGTGACCTCGGTGTGGCTCCGTCCTGCCTGGCAACAGTAATCAGACAGACCGAGATGGATTTTATCTTGTAAATCAAACCACTCAGTAGACCCAGACAGTCAGACAAGAGGATCATACCACACAATCTGTCTGGTCATTATGAGGAACAAGAAAGAGATTAAAATCATTTGAACAACAGCAGCTGTCAAACATCAAACATCACCACATTCAATGAATAAGGAAATGAGTAATTTAATATTATAGGCCTGTAAAAACAACTGTTTATTAGAGTTTACAAAAAAACTCCAACTATTTCTGCTTTTCAGTCAATTGACATCAAAGAGACGGTACCCATTCACTTCTATTGTAAGGACATAAAACCAATATAAATGTGTACCGCTATTGTTCAGTCACCAACATTTTTCAAAATATCTTCTCTTGTAGTCTGCACAAGAAATAGAATCTTACAGGTGGTTGAGTAAATGATGACAGAATTGTCACTTTAACTGGAGATAAATCAAGACAGTGAACTAGTTAACAGTCTCTGATGTGCAGTGCAGGACAACATGACCAAGTGTGTCTTGTTAACTTTCCACTGAGATGAGGAAGGGCCACCCGCAGGCAGCTCCATTAAGCCGTGGCACAGCAATAGCAACACTAATAAACAGTGACACTTCAGTTAACATCTAAACAAGAGCCCTCCCTACACATACACTATAATTAAATACTAAACTAATTCCACTAATAATACTGAACTATGCCTGTAAATGCAAACAACGACATCTCATTTGTCCCAGCTATATGCACTCCATTAAATAAGCTTATTTTGCGAGGCGAATTCACTAAACAGTTTCAATAGTGCTCTGCATGTATTTCAGCACATAACTTAAAGGGACAGT
This sequence comes from Triplophysa bombifrons, assembly GCA_029783895.1. Classification (NCBI taxonomy): domain Eukaryota; kingdom Metazoa; phylum Chordata; class Actinopteri; order Cypriniformes; family Nemacheilidae; genus Triplophysa; species Triplophysa bombifrons. Next base: position 22,983,148 of record CM056456.1, read on the forward strand.
ACATCCAAAAAAGAAAATTGTGTCATCATATATCATTTTAAACCTGCATGACTTTTACTTCTGTAGAACACAAAAGAAGATATTTTGAAGAATGATGTTAACCAAACAATGGTTATTGACTTATATTGTACAGACAAAAACCAGTGCAGGTCAATGGGTGCCTTTGTTCAGTTACCGACATTCTTCAAAATATCTTCTTTTGTGTTCTGCAGACAAAAGAAAGTCATACAGGTTGGAAATGACAAGAGGGTTAGTAAATGATGGCGCACATTTTATTTTTGAGTGAAATGTCCCTCTAATGTTGCAATAGCACCGTGGACAAGTGTTTCAATTAAATCATTATCATTCTTTCATCCGTAAACAGCTCTCTTTTCTACATTTTCTACATTCTGTCCATTTTAATTCTGTAATTTATCAAAAGAATGATCAATATCAATTTGAAGAAAATAAATTTAAGCCGACACATACCTATACCCAGACATTTTCCTGATTTAAGAAAGATATTTCCGATGCCTGGACCGCAGGTGAAGTGATGCTGTACAGTCTTTAATAAAGTGTGCCAGAAGAACTCACATCTGGCATTCAACAACAGGAATTGAGGCTGCATTTGCCCCAGCACTTCATTTGCGATTCCTTTAGTAAATCAGACTGCAAAACAACATGGACAGCACATTAATAGGGATGTAAATAACTAGCACTAGCGACAGACACAAATCATTGATTGTGAATTCCTCCATGTGTGCCTGTGCCTCGAGGAAAATTGCATTATCGTGCTACTGCTCTTCGGTTTGGCTCCTGTCGTTATAGATCAGAGGTCTGATATAAGACGGTTGGAACCACACTGAAATAAAATACCTAAAACACACCTAAAATATTGTCTCATTAACACACTAGCTCCACGGGGAGAGCCGTAAAAATACTGCATTATAGAAAAGAGCATTTTATTGTGATCTAGGCCTGCCTCCTCTGAGATTTCTGTCGGAGGTGAGAATAAATAAAAGAGAATTGTTTTAGTGTTAAAAGGTAATCCAGTGACCTCGCTTTTGACGGGATGATGCCCACGCGGTATCTCACTCACGTCAAGTCTGGGTACACGCCGTGTCCCTGTTTAAAACACAACCTTTTGAATCTATGTTTCCCTCGGTGGTCATGTTTGTGGAATCACTAACACTTTCCATCGCGATGTCACTCAGATCCGAGTTTATTGTGTGAAATAAATATCAGACTGACTAGTGAGATATTAACGGAATATCATTCCCGTAAGACTTTTTAGATTTGCGGGTGGAAATATGGCACTGGGGGTGGACAGGTCTTAAGAACTAACACTCTCTATCACCCCCACATACACATAGACTGAAAATACCAGCAGAGGATGAAAGGACGGGCATATGAAGGATAAAGTATTCTTTCGAGCAGCCTTAATCCAGTGACAACAGTGATGATTTAAAGTGATGATATGATATAATATGATGATGGTGTGATGATGCTAATGGTTTTGATGTGATAATAGTTATAAAAAGGCTGGTCAAATGATGGTACGGGAACAATGCAATGATGATGATAAATCAAGCGATGGCGTTAGTTCTGGCAGGTCACGTGAGTCAAGCTCGCTTCAGCTAATCCTCATCTACCTATAGATCTGACGCTATCACAGCTTCCGTTTAAATTCAGCTATCAACAGCTTATCACATTGCTCAAAAGAAAATTACCCTCCTCCATCCCCATCTCCGCTTCATTTTTGCTGTCAAGACTCGAATTTCTGATATTCCTTTTTATGACTCTCAATTATGTTACACTTAAAGGGATAATTAAGACAAAAATTCCAATTTGCCATTTATTTATTCCCCCTTAAGCCATCCGAGATGTAGGTGAATTTTTTTCTTTAGTAGGGTTAGGCCAGCAGTCCTCTCTGCTTCATATAATTTGACTCTATGGGGTCCACCTGTCTAAGAGTTCCTAAAGCACATAATTCCAAAAAACGGCTCCTGGCAACATGTTGACGTTCATTTGATATTTTCATAAAACTGAAAATCAATTTTAATTATATTAGCCATAAAATGCAGCCTATGCACACAATCTTCTTCTTATAGTATTTGGTGGCTGATTGCATACGCCATTTAACGCCACCTGCAGAAAGGGAGTGTTGAGGCTGTACAGTATGGCTAATATTATTAAAAATGACTTTCAAATTTATGAAAATATCGAGCGAGTCACTTCACGAAACGTCAACATGTCGCCAGGAGCCGCATTTTGGAATGATGTGCTTTAGGAACTCTTAGACAGGTGGAACCCATATACTCCCATTATATGAAGCAGAGAGGGCTGCGGATTTACCAAACAATCTTCTTTATGGTTCTACTCAAGAAAAAATGTCATCTACATCTCGGATGGCCTGAGGGTCAATAAATAAATGGCAAATTTGAGTTTTTGGCTGAACATTCCCTTTAAATGTCATGAAGAACCAACTTTTGTTTTGTTTTGTCTACCACAGAGTTATTATAGTTTTGATTTTAGTTTTATTCATATTTAATATTAGCTTTTATTTTTTGATTTTCAGTTCTATGTAAATTTTTGTTGAAGTTTTAGAAATTTAGGTATATGCCTTTGTCATTTTATAATGTATCTGTTAATAGTTTAGTTGCTATAAAAAAATAATTTTAAATATTTAAATATCCCTCATAGTTAATTTTTTTCCAATCTTTTTAAGGTAAATATTTGATTCGATTTCAATGAACAGAAACGTTTACAAAGTTTTAATTTGAGTTAACGAAAATAACCTTGTTTTACCAAAACGGGGTTATTGCTGCGCCCCCTGCTCTTATTCATGCTGGTTGTATGGATGGGCTGGGAGTTTTTCCCAGAACACAACCATACCGCCAATCTAAACTATGTGATGAGTGTCAATAATTTTTTGACGATAGGGTTTCTGACTAGAATAATCTTGACAGTGGCGATGAACAGAGATGAGAATGATTACATTGGTAAGGACACTGATGATGTCACAACAATGATGGCAATGGTACAGTAGGAATACAGTGATGACGGCAATGCTTAAGATGCACAGCCATTTCCCAACAGGTCACATCATTCATAGAAAATGGCATGCATTTCTCTCTTTTCTGGTCTTCTGACAATATTTCGAAAAGATGGAGTACTTTTAAAGTTTTAAGCTATGCAGAAATGTATTGAAACTTTGTTGGTCATGTGCCTGTGAGAGCACATATTTCTAGTAGTCTTTGTCATAAAACTCGATATGGACGTAAAGATTAGTTGCCTCCAGCCTTTCCACCCGGATCAGTTGGAAGAAATCCATGGTTATGCTTCTCATTGATCTTCAAGTTATTTGAGGGCTTCTTCTCTTCACACAGTTCATTCTTTCACTCTCTCGCTGTAATACCATCACATCACAGTGAAACCATATCATCACGATTCAATGATCCCATATCAATCCGTGTGCCTTCCTTTCAAATGTAGAACGAGAAAATAATGACTTTTTGTATGTGCACAGGCATGCCATATTTCCCTTTTACACGTCTACTAAAATTAACATTCTTCTTTCCGATTTATTGTTTCTTTTCCATTCTCGCATGCTTCCTCTGATGGATTTGAACAATTGCTTTGGCGAGGCTGCTCCTTCCCATCGCACCACGTGCCGTTTGCTAAATCCGCACGGCGTCTGACTTATTAGCCTCTTTGGTTTCTTATGAGCTCTACATTTCACCGCAGCTCACCGTCGGTACATTTATTAAGGTCTACGCAGCACGCTGGCACCGTGTGCCACCGAGGGGGTGGAAGGATTAACAGCAATGGAGCTACAGGTCTTAATTTGAAAGCAGACCGTCTTTATGTTCCCCCAGCGTGCGTATGTGTGAGTGCATGTGAGACCCCGAGGCTTCGGGCCTGTTTAGGTGTCCATTAGCGAGCACAAATCCACATGTAGCTCACTGTAATGGCAACTGACTCTTAGATTGATGACACAGTGCAGTTGCTTCTTAAATATTTATATCCACAGGCCAAAGAGGGCTGGTACGCGTCTGCGGAAAATAAAGGGAGCAAAAGAGCGAGAGAGACGATGGCAGACTTTTCTCAGGCCGGTTGGGATGGCGGGAATAATTCACCGTTCCGGCGTGTCAGTTCTTCAGCTCCGTCGCTTCCAGCATCTCCGCCCCCCTTTCTCCTCACTCCTTACATGGCGTTCTTTCTCAAAGGGATTTTAATGTTCGTGGAAGCGCTGCTATGGATGCCTGGAACAACAGATAATGAGTCGTGCTGTTTTCACCTCCTCTTCATAATTTCAAGACTCTTGGAGAGGCCGAAAGATGAACTTTTTTGAATGTTTGTTTTGTTTACCCTGGAGTTTGCAAAAGGCGCGCCCTGCACATATGGCAAGATGGAAAGCCCCAGCTGCCCTCTCTCTTCCTCTCCTCCCTGCCCTTCCCAGCCTGCCAACGCACCTGCCCCTTTCATACTGTCCGCTAACCGCCATTCTTTGCAGCTGGCCATATCAAAAAAGAATCCTGCCATTAAAGCAATGTTCCACCAAAATGCTTTGCAGTCCTGCTATGTGTCTGTCTTTGATTCGACCGACTTGACACAACTTGTGCTGCCAGCAGACATGTTTGTGATTTTGAGGTAATTTGTTTCCCATGGAGAACTGCTGAGGTCAGTGCACATCCTTTATCAGCAGAATAATGTCCAAGAAAATGGCTTCAGTATTCTGTCTTTGTATGGCTTGTCTCCTTTAGGATGTGCCAGCCTGAACCTATTACCAGAGATTATAGGACCTCACAGGTAGCTGTTGTGATCTCAAGGTCAAACTGGATCAAACCGAAACGTTTCATGGACTGGCAGATGGTCAGGTTGAGACATGAGATGAATGGAAGGATTGGACCATCTACACTTCTGGAAAACCGAGGAGAGATTTGGCTCATGATGCAGCCATGTCTGTTTTCACAGGTGTTGGGATCATATTAGACATTGTCATACTCCAGGTATAGAGGAATTTAAGAGCACCGCAGCCCATTGAGATGTTAGTCAAGGAATGTGCGATTCATCCTCAAGTAATATTCCAATCCATTCAAACACCCCCTTGATAGTTTTGACCACGTGACATCCTGTTTGTCAGACAATATGCAGCGAAAACACGTCACTCTCGTGGGACGCGACTAATTGTTTGGATGGTGTTCATGTGTGAAGCTCAACTTCTTGCCACGTCTGGCAGCCCTGCAAAACACTCAACTGGGACTCTGTGCAGTCGAGCTCCACAGAAAGCGTCAATGAAAAGAAGCATCCTCAAACAACTAGGTTTAGCATAACACAGCAATGCTAGTTCCTCTATAGACGGTTTTAGCTGCATCAATATAAACAAACGTTATGTGGACCAAACGTAACTTCAGGTCGACTTCTGCAAAGAATCAATAACTGTTGAGAAGTTTTAATTGAATTTACTACAGTTTGTATACAATAAAAAATTCATATTGCAATAATGAATAATCCAGGCAAGAAGCGGATCCACGTGCAGTAAAGATTTTTTAATGCAATAGAACAAATAAACAAAACAACAGGGTACTCCACAAAAGACAGAACGCTAACACAAAACAACCTCATATAATGACTCACAATAACCGCATCAACTCATCTACTGCACTATAACTTTAATAGCTAATGTCTGCAACTAATGCACACTTAAGTCACTTGCACTATTGTATAGTCTATATTGTTATCTGTTCATAACCACCTGTACATTCAATTCAATTCAATTCAATTCAATTCAATTCAATTCAAATTTATTTATAAAGCGCTTTTCACAATGTGTATTGTTTCAAAGCAGCTTTACAGGGGCAAACAGGAAAAACAGAAAAGTTAAAACACAGCACAGTGCATGGTATTTATACAAGGAGTAAGATCATTCTAATAAATAATATCTAGTTTATAAATAAATAAATGAATGAATGCAGTCTCCCGGTGAGCAGGCCAACACTGCCCTGCTGTGGCGAGGAACCCAAACTCCAATGATTGATTAATGGAGAAAAAAACCTCAGGAGAAACCAGGCTCAACCGGGAGGGCCAGATCCCCTCTGACGTGTCATAGCTGCACACAGACTGCTGACATGTCATTTTGGTTTAGCATTTAATACCAAATATTGTAACTTCAGCATTAATAAGACAAATAGTCCGTCTTTGCTCTTGGTTGGGGATGTAGTGGTCTGAGCTGGGATGGTCCGATGGTCATATTTCTCTTGGCTGGTGGTGGAATTGCCTTAGATGGAGCTGGGATGGTCAGTCAGTCTGCAGCTGTAGCTGGCGTAATCTCAAACTTCTTTCTACATCGGGATGGGCATCCCGAGGCAGAGGCGGAAAGGGAATAAAGAGAATAATTAGCGTAGCTGCTGTTCATTAACTATGCATTAGGTGAAAGCTTGGCTGAAAAGATGTGTCTTTAATCTAGATTTAAATTGGGAGAGTGTGTCTGACCCTCGAATAGTATCAGGAAGGCTATTCCAGAGTTTAGGTGCTACGTATGAGAAAGCTCGTCCCCCTTTGGTGGATTTTGTTATTCTAGGTGTTGTCAAAAGTCAAAAGTTTTGAGATCTTAGAGAGCGTGATGGGTTGTAACGTGATAAAAGCTCGGTTAAGTAAGTAGGTGCTAAACCGTTCAGGGCTTTGTAAGTAATTAAAAGAATTTTAAAATCAATACGATACTTAATGGGTAGCCAGTGAAGCGATGATAAAACTGGGGTTATGTGATCGTATTTTCAAAAGTCAGACCGGAAGTAAACTTTGGGCCAGGCGCGTGCGAAGCGTCTGATGAAGCCATCTATATTACAAGCAAGCACACAAATAGCAAAATCGGAGCTAGTAATGTTTTCATTGAAAGGGATAGTTCACACAAAATTTGTTTTTATCATGTACTCGCCTTTGTGTCAATTCAAACCCTTAATGACTTTCTTCTGTAAATAACAAAAGAATATCATTTAGGCCACTTTTACACCATGAAAAACTGAAAAGTTTTTCATTTGCGTTTTTGAAAAGTTTCATGTACACATGGCATCGTTATCAAAACTGTCTGCATTTACAAGGATCCAGGAAAACGGATAAAACACTGTAGTATGCACGCCAGGCCAGTGGACAGCGATGTTGTTGTGTAAAGAACAGGAAGTGCTTTGACACTTGCGCAGTTAAAGGCAAAAGTGCTTTTTAAAACCGTTGGTCGATGTATATGTGTGTTTAAAGTCTGGCGAATATAAATAGTGTGTCTTCACAGGTCTTATTGGTGCAGCAAACCCACATTTAGCTGGTGAGACGTTGTAACTTATCAGCGAGAGCTCTCGGTACGGGAATCTCCCATATTGTTTTGGCTAAACTCGCACGACCGAGCGCGTAATACGCATGCTGGTGACCATATTGTCATCGGAAAGTTCCGTCGTGCAATTTAAATGGAAACGAAATGGCCGGCGTTTTCAAAAAGTTGCAGTTTGACCCGTTTTCAAAAGTTTGCGTTTTCAGTCCCCCAAAACGCTGTTTACGTCTAAATGAACGGCCAAGACGCATACATTTTTTACCTTTTCAGTTGAAAACGGTCTTGTGTAAACGGCCCCTTAAAGAACTTTGGTCAGAAAACAACATTCCATTGTATGGACACAAAACCACCAAGACATTTCTCAAAATATCTTCTTTTGCGCTCCACAGAAGAAAGAGTTATTCACTATACACTTTTGAATGACATGAATTTAGTAGAGTAGGCGGGCGGGACCGTGGTTCGAGACCGGTGAGTAATTGTTAATGAGCGCTAGTTGTGTGCGCACCGGTCTCGTATCACGTAGGAGATCGGGAGCATAAGAGAACGAGCGACCAGACTGTCGAAGAGAGAGGACCAGGCCCGAACATGTTTATGTTTGTATTTATGTTTTATTTGGTCGACTTCCGGCTGTCTTTTTACTTTCGATTTTATGTGATTAAATGTTTGCCGGTTCCCGACTCCTTTCTTCCTTGTCTATTGAGCTTTTTTACAATGAATAACATTAATAATGTCAATGTATAAATAATGACCGAATGTTTGTATTGTTGCTATCCCTTTAATGCATCAAAAGTTCATGCTTTGTACAACACAATTCCACGACAAAACCGTAACTATTTTAAGATGTGGCTCATTTTGGCTAATTTGTATAAATTTGTATGATCTCATTCGTATATTTTAGAACAATTTGGGTTGAAATAGGGTACTTAGCCTCAATATTGTTATTCCAGTAATCGTACATTTTTGTGCGATTCACAACACACAAACTCATACGAATAAGCCACCTTGTAAAATAGTTACGAATTCTTGTGTTATTCATCATGTATTATTAGGTGAACCAACAGATTTATTCGACCTCTTCCACTAATGAAAGAATGATATTATCCTGTACCAATGAACATTGTATCCTGGAACAGATTTACAGCCTGCTACATAATAAAGACCTGCTTGCACTCATCATGCGATATCACTCTTACATGACGACTCGGACCAAAAATGTCTCTCGTATCAAAAACCTCTGCTTTCCATTTTGCAATCCATTGAGAGAAAGTTCACGGAGAGTTTACAAACGAGACAGGTCAATATACGTATCCACAGGGGGCTTATCTAATTTAAAATTAATCATAGTTTTTGACTACATGCTGTGCACCTGAGGAGAAATGACATTAGAGAGATAGAGTAGAGGTTGGAGACCCGCCTTCTTCACTTCAGTCAGGTGGCTTTATTATAGAATATGGATATTGTTAAAGCTGGTTAATCCCCGCCTGAGGAAAGGCAAGCAGACAGGAGAGATTTTACCCAGTCTGTCATATTACTTTTAGTCTTTTTTCATTTTTAGTGCACTTAAATCTCATTTGTGGCAATGCCTGGTCCCGGCTTTTTTATAAGTAACCCCTGCCGCGGGTGACACGGACCATTATATCACCCACAACTCATTTTGAGCGTCTCAAGACAAAAAAGATCTCTCTCTTTTATTACAGTCATAACTTTGCAGGATGAATTACTGTGCGCCCCATCAAAACGAACTGTTAATATCGCTTCTGTAAAAAATTCGGGATTCACATCGATTGTGTCAAATTATTAAAAAGTTGGCGTTGAGCTAGCCATAAATGAGCTCTTCGTAAATACATTGTAAAGTCCATCAGATCTCTAGACTGTATTAGCTGTTGCACCTACTCTAAACTGTCGAATTGTCACATCAAATGACCTGCAAAAAGGCGGCAGCTTCTTTCATTTCTCTTTCTTTTAGGTAATCGACACTCAGTAACGGTTGTTATGGAAACAGAAGCTGGTTACCACTTTGTCACAGATGAAGAGTACACCAGGAAAAAGGATGGTGTGGGTAGAAGCTGTCCTTTTGTTTCACATTTATCAGAGAGCACTTTTTTGACATTTTTACTCATGCAGTTGGGATGTATATGCTTGGAGCTCATCCTCGATCTGTGTTATGAGAGAACTCTCTGTTTGGAGCGAAAGCGCTTCTCTACTTTTCAAGAGTTTTTAATGGCGAAATTAAAAATCGTTACAAATCATATAACATCAAATGAGTTAGCGCTATGCTCAAAGGGGACGTGAGCGAGCTAAACACGGATATAAGAACATAAAAACAATGGCAGGCGCTAGTCTATAAAGCTACAGCATGCTGGGAACTATCTTTAACACAATAGAAGTGTCAGCGTCTAGTCATCACAACCACTGTCCTGCTGTTAGTTACATCTCACGTGTTGTTAGAACAGTAGCTGCTGCGAGTCTAAATGAAATCCTGTCTGTTTCATGCGAGGTTTTGTCGGTTTTATATTTGTTAGTGGTGCTGAGAGACATGGACATTATGCAAACACCACAGGAATATCCTCTAGGTGCATCTAAACATAGGCATATATTTTCTGGACTAATTGAGGGAAAACAAATAACCTAGTGCTCAAACTTATGTGTGACATCCGTTTGTTTTGTGCACCTGCTGGGAATGAGTGAGTCAGAGCTGGAAATCAAAGACAGGGTGGCTGAGCATCTTTCCTGTGGGATTGATAAAGGGCAATAGGTCTCACATTGGAAAAAAAATGTCATTATTGCTCACATTGCTCATTATCTCGTTATATCCTCCTCATTATCCAGAATCATCCTGTTGGATAATTTTACTGTGTAATTTACCTGATGCACAGGGGCACGTGGATTCTACGTCTGCTGAACTGCAGAAAACAAAAAACGTGTTTGGATGTTCTACATGTATCAAACTCAACAGGAGTGTATTCTCCATTTTTAAATCCATGTTTAAATCAATGTTTTAATCCATACCACAGATTTATTTATTGTCTAAAATCTTTGTGTCAAAGGAAGTGATGAAGCCTATCTCACCATATTTTAGACAAGTGGTTCTCAACTCTTGACCCATTTTCCTGCCTAGTTTAGCCCCTGCGATGTTATAAAACACCTTAACAAGCTAATCAGGATATTTAGGAATAGATGCGTTCAACTTAATGTGGCGCTGCCAAACAAACGAGATGCTAACAATGTGCGCAGCCCAACATTAAGTTGAAGGGGTCTCTTCCTGAAGTCACTGTTTAGCCGCTTCAGATATTTTATCTGGGTTGGGGCTAAAGTCAGTAAAGTGGATCTCACGTGCCAGAGTTGAGAACCCATGTTTTAGACCATAGGGATGGGCCTTAAGCAGATGAGTCAGGCTCATTTACCCTCTAAAGGCTCATTCACACTTATATTAACTATAAAAATAAAGTTTAAAAAATAATTTAAATTTAAGAGATAGCACTCCAACTATAACAATGATGACATTAGACGATTTTTTAGCTGATAAACAATAAAATCCATTCGAATTTAAGTGCACGTGCATGGAAAATGTGAAACTGCCAACGTAACACGAAAAAGTAGTTTAACATCTTTATTACCTCCATTTTTTCCTAAAAACGCAAATTAAGGTAGTTTTGGAAGCTTGTCACGTGCGCATGACAGTGCATCCGGTATCACATCGCTCAAAGCATGCGCGTTCTGACCACAAAGGCTCTACGTCAGAATGTGCATACGTCAAGCAATCCTGACACTGGATAAAGTTTAGAAAATAAAGTTTAGAAAATAAAGTTTTAAAGAGTCGTCAAGGGCTTGGTGGTGTTAATGTTGATGCCAGGCGACCGTGGTGTTATCTGTTTATAGCCTTATGTTAGCTTTTAACTTCTGGAGATTGTGTGTAAAACTATGCCGATATATTTCATACGCTGGACCTTTAATTTGACAGATTATCTTGATAGACAATATCTGTAAGTATCATAAACGTATATAGTTGTAGTTCTTGGTGTGTATATGGATGATTTAGAGTCTGAAATAACTCTTTTAGCATGTCTTTTGGGCAAAGCTGAAAATCCAAAGAAAACATCTCAAACCACATTTCTGGAGACAGTATTTGCACTCACTGGACCCATAATCTTTACTCTCTGTCTACTACACTGTTGTCCCTGTGTGAAATTATTCATTACCAAGACAGAAATGAAGACTGACATACAGCTCAAAGGGCCATCTTTCACGGTTGTCACGGCAAACTTATGGGTATTGACATATTGAAATGTGCTCCTCAAATGTCACCTTGGACGTTTTGTTTCAAAGATGTCAAAGAATAAATAAACAAATCAACTAGATGGGTAAATAAGGCCGAGATAGCCCACTGCGTATTGCATTGTTGTTATGAACGGGCGGGATTCAATGGCCTCGTCATTTTGGCGGGCGGAATGACAGCGCTGAAGCGCGGGAAGGGCGCGCACCCCAGAAGCAAACAGCAGCCCGTTAGTTTTATCGCCATCAGCCACGCGGGTACTGCCAATCAACGACGCGCAGGGGGATAAACTGTCACTCAAGCAGACTGACAGGAGCTGCTCGGGGTTGCCGTGGTAGCAGCTGGAGGTTCGCGACGGCGTTTAAAGGTGCGGTGTCTGTTCCTCAGAGCCCTGTGCGGTGGCGGCCAAAACCGACGAACCGGTGACACACATGAATGGACCGGCTTTTAAGAGTCAGTCCTGTGGGAAACCGCCGGCAGTTCATGTGGAAATGAAGCGTCAAGCTTCTTTTCAGCACGACGTGTTACTTGTACTGTAAATAATTTGACGGTTAATCTGTGAGCGCGAAAAGCTCTCAATTACGAGAGGGACGCCTTGGGTTTCTGCCTGATTTCAGACCGGTAAATATTCATTTACTTTCACATTCAAATTAATAATTTACGCTCCAGTACTTTTCTTTTGAGCTCTACAGGCCTATAAGTGCCCGTTCCAAAAAGTATTACGGTACCATGGCATTCCTCAGGAAAATTAACTGTGCTTTTACTATAGTAAAAATAGGTTTTAAAAGTGAAGAAGGATATGTGATAGAACTTTTTATGACCACAGTTTAACATCAAATAAACAAATATCGTGTATAAACTGTATGAATATAGTGGACCCATGGCAATGGTGTTTACTGATGTTTACAAGAAAACAAACTATCCCTCATAGCACACATACATCTGGGAGACGTTCTTTGAAGGTTTGCTCGCCTGCAATACGTCTCAAAGAAGTCTCCTGTCAGACATCTAGAAGATGTCTGCGAGATGTTTATTAAGATTTAGAATGCACGTAAAACTGCTTTTTCTAAGGTGTTTATCCCATGTTTATACACAGCAGATGTTTCTCAGATCTCTAGAACTTTAGGGGACATCTTACAGACGTACCTGTACTATTTGGGACGGTTACTGTATGAATAGTTTTCCTAAAGGACAGTGATTGTTTTTACAGGATGTCGAAAATTAGCAGAAAAATGTCAGCATGGCGTTGCATTGTTGGTGGTTATTTGCATTTTGTTTTTAACTGTATCTGTTTGCTGTTTGCTGTATCCTCATTGTTGGATTCCCCCCGTGCGGTATCATTACAGAAAGACAGGCTAATTCGTAGTTCATTGTCAATCTCACATGAAAACTATCTGTTACTCCAGAAGAACAGATGTGTGATGAGAAAAGAACTGGTATATTGTATGATTTTCTGTGGGGGACGTGCTCCACCCGTAGCTGATTAGAATTGTCGCATCCTGCTACCCAGAATAAATCATTCATTACACCGAAACTTGCATACCAATAAACGAACACATCACAGTTGTGCTCCATCTTTTCTCTCCTGGTGCCTACAAAAGTTTTTGGCCTTAACTTTAGCGGAGTGCTGAATGGAGTCAGACGGCTCGCTTGGGATCAAACACACACTGGTGATAAATGGGTATAGAGCTAATTTAGAGTCTTTCTCTCCACTAATTACCCGCAAGCATTCTCTTGTCTCCATCTCCTCAGAGAGGTATTCGACTCGCAAACAGTCATTATAGCCGTAATCAGTTCTTTTCCTTCTAAAAACGCTCATTGTTTTGGGATGGTATGGTTATATCGACAGATGAAGTTTTTCTTTTGTCATCAAGGCAATCCTGGCACAAGTAGGGTTTTATGAATGAACGTGTACCAAGAGAATGCTTGACATTTTCTCTAGCTTTAGTGTGAGCTATAGAAGACTCCAAATCTTCAAGCATGTGCAAATCCTTGTAAAGTTTCATCTGTAGACCTAGACTGCCCCCTAGTGAGTCTTTTCTTCTGAATAACATCTGTGTAAATATCTGCTATTACAGTATAGCTCTGATTTTTTCAATGGACCAGTAGTGATGGATACTCTTAAGTATACTTCAATATACAGTGCTTCCATTTTCAAGCCGACTTGTTATTTTGAAAAAAAATCGGCATATTAGATGATTGTGGTTGAGACCTTTTGAGCGTGGCCAACATCCAACCCCAAGCGCAATGGCACAACAATCCAACACCTTCAAAGAAAATGTCTGTGTTTTCCCGTGAATTACCCTTTAAACAACTCTTATAAGAGTGGTATACTTTTTATCGCCTAGTGTGATCTGAGATTGGACAACCAAGCAGGCACTTTCCCATGCAATGACAATCACGCCGCAGATGTACGATCACAATCACGGCTGAATGGCCATTTGACTGAGATAGATACAGTACATTTCCTCTCTTCATTCTGAGGCGCTGCGAATTGGATGCGTTAATAAGAAGAGATCTTATCTGTCGGCGTACACAGCACACAGGACAGTTCATAGACTCCTGACAGGAAGGCCCATTGTCCTCGGCAACATCACAAGACGTGATGAGATCGTATCCTCTGGCAAAGCCCGTAAAGCAGACATTATAGACTTAAGTGAACTCTGAGGGAATGTCAGGAGTTCGCTCTATGTTATCTGTGACAGATTGTTGTTTTTTTGTTAGGTAAGCAGGAAGATGTGAAGGTTGGTGTATGTGTGACAGCAGAAGGTGAGAAGAAGCATCAGGGCTGACTGTTTTCTTCATGTGGGAAAAATGATCTTCTTGACAGACTTTCTGCTCATGCTTGTTTTGGTTAGACCACAAAGGCAGATAAAAGTAAAGGCACCAGGGCAGATGGGGAAGCTTTCAGTTTTTTTGGCTGGGCTTATTGATCACTAGGCACCATGCAGAGCTCAACATCCAAGCTCTTTAGAGAACATTTGTTCTGAGACGGGGGAGGATGGCTTTTTGCCTTTACAACCGACAAATGCTCGAGCAGGACTCCCCATTGTGAAGTTCTGTCTGGACTGAGGCCGTACACACATTCATTTGTCCTGCTGCTGTAAGATTACAAACACTTTATCACGTGTTCATCTTCTTAAAAGAGTACAACTGTACCTTTATTTGTATAGTGACTCACCTTTTTTTGGCAACAGTGTTGAATACAAAGAAAGATATTTGGATAAATGTTAGCAACTGAGATTTTTGGGGCATCGTTGACTACCGTAGTGGAAAAAATATTGTATATATTTAATAAATATATACTTTATGTATAAATATTAAGTATTTTCATCCTCATGTACATATTTAAATATTTGTACTTAATGGGAGTGTTTTTACTTTAGAAAAAATATACATCATGTCTACCATATTTCATACTTTTAACTAATTTCTTTTACCTTTAATACTTAAGGAAACAAGCTCAAATCTAGTACATACATGTATAGGATATACATAGCACATACTGTATATGTACTGTAAATAGTTTTAAATCCACTACTGATGTTTTGAAGTACTGTTAACCAGGGTTGTTGTAGTTAACGAAATACTCAAACATTTCTATGAATTGAAGTCAAATAAACCTAAATATTATTAAGAAACTTAAATAAATAAAAAATTAAATGTTGCAATTAGTAAAACACTAAAATAAATCTGAAATAAAAATAAAAAAAGGAAATAAAATATTAAAGGACAAAATCACATCAAAATAGTTTAAAACGAAACTAAAATGAACCTGAATACTAAAAATATAAAAAAGCTTACGCAAACTATTGATGATAAAATAAAGATGGTTTATTTACATAATCCAACATATATGTTTATACCTGTGGAATAGGAAATGCCATATATTTGCTAAATAAATACATTTTATGAGATATTTTTACATGAACATATACGTTTATGTTTTACATGTATTTCATATATCAGTTTTCATGAAGGAATTGTGTTCTCTTCTCACTTTGCTTAAACCTGCATCCACGTGTCAACAGGTGGCTTTGGACAGCTGAACTCATCCCCAGAATAAAAAACAGCTCATGAAAGACTCGGCTGCACGGGTGATTTCAGATGAAGTGAGGTGTTTTGATCATTTGAGATAATATATACTGTACAGAGACGAAGCCTAGAGAGAAATAACTCCGGAATAGATGGAGTGATTGAGATCGAATAAACCCGATCCCCTTTTGTGTCCCGCACAGAATCGAAAATACCAATCATTTCTCTGGGTGGCTCAACTCATTCTCCCTGCCGGACTCTGTAGGATTAAATTGATTTTTACCTTTTTTTTCACCCTCGCTTCTCCTTTAAATTGCAATTTGCTTGTTCAGATGGATAACAAAAAGGAAAATCACCACTGGAGAGAGAGCGGATCCGCACTTTCCCACTAGGCATGGCAATAAGAACTGGAGCGGGCAACAAAGAGTGGAACGAAATGAGCTGCGTGATGGACAGCACACGCTCGCTCAGCAGGACAAAAGCCCTCATAATGACCAGCTGACAGGCAGACGGCCATTACCACACACACAAAGCCACGATAAGATAAAACAGATCTGTAACTGTCCTGTCATAGAAACCAGCCTTTTGTGGACTAGAAATGATAAGATTTCTAGTCCCGCTACTCTCCGCTCATCCTCGCCCTCGACACATGAACACTTTTTTCTTTCCGCTTTTTTCATCCCTCTTTTGTGTGGCTTTGGAAAGGCAGCTGCTATTCTTTTCTCCTTCCTCCCATATGGGAAAAGAAAAAGTAGGGATTGAAATAGAACAAAAATGCCCTTAAACTCTGCTTTTGTAAAAAAGGACAAAGCCAAAAGAAGGACTTCTGATGTTTCTGTTGTTTATTCATTACTGTCTAGCGTAAGACTTTTTCCAATCCCCCACCTTTCAATGCTCTTTCTTTTCTCCTCTCTTTCACTTGATCTCTGACACACTAACACTAAAACACACGGACACGTTAATGTGGACATTCAAATGCTTTAGGCATTTTTTGTGTTCCAGTACAGCACACTTTAAATAAGAGAATAAAAAGCCCATCTGGAGTCACATGATTGTCCAAGAATGGCAGGCCCTTCTTGACCATCGGCCAAAGTCTTGGCAAGGTTCTGCCACACATGCCTTTGGGCTGCCAATGTTCAACCCCTGTGGACTTTAGTAAAAATCATTTGAATGGGTTACATGCATTAATAGTATTACCCATCTTTGCTTGTGTTATAAGAATATATTGATTTTATATTATTTGTATGTTTTAGTACAATCTGTTTTCGTTCCATTGACGCTGGGCGTTTGGTGTCCGAGTGATGCACTTATGGGAGCCACAGACCAGTTTACAGAGAAATACATTTCCAGACATAACATGCAAATGGTATGAAATTGCTGACCTTCTTCTATTGTATTTACTTCTCTACTTGGTGAACAGCAAGCAGTGCTGAAACGGATAATAGCAAATCAAAGTGATGCCATGCTAGCTCGCTTTTAAACTGAGAACTAAAAACATACCAAACTAGCAAATTACAGTAATATGACATGTTGGAAGATGAAAAAAACGTCTGTTCAGCTGTTTAGTTGCATTGTATTCTGAGAAATAACTGGTAAAGCAAACCAGTGAGATCCTGATGTGGCCGCATGACCGCTCTTACTGTAGGTAGCACTGTTGGTGTCTTTAACTGGAGTATGTTTAGATGCACTTTGAAAGTGCCTCATTGCTGTGTTTCTATTCTGAAGTGTTCTGTAAATTTAAACACAATTTTCCTTACACTTACATTTAAGGGGTTTTAAACAGGCGGTTCTGAATAACACATGAGTGGCCTTTTTGAAGAGTGCACATGTGTGTGATAAGGACTGAGATAAGTTGTTCCCAACCTGTATATATTTCATTGTTCTGTTGAACACGAAGATATTTAGAAAAATATTAGCAACTGCGATTTCTGGGCCACCATTGACTATCATTGTAGAAAGATTAAAATGCTGGTCAAAGGTGAACTGTTTGTTTTCCTAAATTCTGCAAAAATCTAATTTTGTGTTCAGCAGAACCAAAAATTATATATAATACAATCATTTTTTTCTACGTTTCATTCTTTTGTGTTTAAGCAAACCAATAAATGTATTAAGGTTTGAAACAACTTGAGGGTGAGTAATTCATGACAGTATTTTACTGTGTGAACTATTCCTCCCAAAAATAACATTTCTTTCACCGTCTATGTCTCTCTAATCGAATATAATTTTTCTTCCATCAAACACACAATGATATTCTGGAGAAAAGCCACTCTTATTACTCTGTGAGCTAGGAAACGTTTTATTAAGCTATGTCTATAAGGCCCGGTTGATCGTTTCATATTCAGCCATCATCACCATATCACAGCATAGTCATTTTGTTTCACTTAAGTTTTAAATTTAACTAAATTCGTGTCAAATCGGTCAGAGAAAGCTGTACAGTGACACTGGTTATTAAAGGTATTGGCCTCCTGTTAGAGCATATTGTAAAATCTATAAAACTATGAACTATTTGTTGGATTAACATGAATATTAGCAAAAAAATTGGTAACTAAGTTCAAATGATGTTGCATATGCTGAGCTAAACGCATGTTTCCATATATTTACATTGTATGCATTAGGCAGATGCATATTTATATTCAGATATTTACATTTTAAGGCTGTTTCTTGAAATCTTTTTTCGTTTGTTCAAGTTTCACACTATCGTTCTGCCTGAGGTGATATTTCTCATGACACTTCACAAGTTTACATAATTTCTACAGTTTTTGTATAACTTAGTTGGACTGAAGCATTAATTTAAAACATTTTTACAGTTTATAGATGCATGTCTTATCCACAGGGAGACGCTGCAAACCACAGAATTGTCTTTTCACCCAGGGACTTTTCTCAACTAATGTTTCTGTTTTAAGTAGAACGTATTTGGTGTATATACATGCTTATGAACTTTATCTCGTTTCTATGTATTATATTAAACGTTTAAACTTCACTATGGGCGGGATTTTGGGCTTCGCAGAGCTCACACGGTACCTGTTACTTTTCTCAGCGATGTTAAAGTTGAGCCAATTACAACTGTAACTGGTAGAGGTGTTTTAAAAAAACAAAGAGAAGTATTTGTGCAATTCAATAAATATGTAGTTACTAATTCTCATGAAAAAATGATACTCTTTAGGATACAGAGCTGTAATAAAACGAAAAATGTTTGTGAGTTCAGTGCGCGAGCTGGTTGAGAACAGGCTGTGAGCCAACCGTAGGAAATAAAAGTCCTAGAAAAAATACCAGCGACCTTTGTTGTTCAAACACTGCGCAGTCAATGGAGGAAAACACCCTTTTCAGCGTTAAACGTCGTCAGCGTTTTTGATTTACAGCGCGGGACAAACATTAGAGGCACATGACCACAGGTCTTCCAGTCATGTGAAAATGAAGCCAATGCAAAGTTCCCTTTTAGCTCAATGCACGCACGCAGCTGCTAGCACTGCCAGCGAGCGTAACTTACGCGCTACAAAATAAAACCAATGCAAATTGGAGACCTAATACCCGATGGCAGAATGTTTTCAGGTGATATTTTCGCGATCTTGATAATTCACTCCAAGTCAAACAATGGCAAGCAAGCACAATAAAAAACGCACGAAACAAAATGCATTGGAAACTGAACGAGCATCATTTGTGTTGACTGTAGAGGTGAGCATAACCGACTTTAAAAACGCGCTGGATCTTAAGAGAGGTCGTTCTTGTCACGACTGTGAACTGTAAATGCATTATTTTGTCTTTCTGTTTTATATGAAACTCAGCAAAACCATAAAACAGAGGGACGAGCGGAGGTGATCTCCAGGTCGGCATGGCAGGACTTGAGGAGGAAAGTGGGTCTGCTGGTGCCATACATGTGGCCCAGAGGCAGTGTGCTGCTGCAGGGTCTGGTGATGCTGTGTGTTGGACTTTTGTGCCTGGAGCGTGTCATCAATGTGTTTGTTCCTATTTACAGCAGGAATATAGGTAATACTAGATGCACGACACTTATTAATACTTATTAATTGAATGCATTCATGAGCAGTAGATGTGTAATGCAGTATTATCGTTTAATAGCACAAGAATTAGTAAGACGGGAAGACTTTTACATGTGCATTATGACACGTGACCGGTAGAGGTCAGCATATTAAACCATTTCCGCTGTTGCTGACGGGGAACTGCTCTACTGGTTATCTCTACGGGATGAATAGATTCAATTTGTTTGCAGAATTGTTGTTCAGACATATAGGCAAATATGCTGAGATTTATAAAGCTATGTGATTTTAAGATGTATGAAAGTAAAAAACATTTTTTTTAATGCATTTAATAATAGAGAAAGGTTTGCAATATCCCCCTACACATACAGGTCAGAAGTCGCCCCGAATAAGCCTTCCATTCCTTTTGTTCTAGGAGACCTTTTCAGGTATTAAAGTTTTGACATCAATGGAGGCATATCACATTAGATTTTCCAAGTATGGATTTTAGTTGGGACGGAAATTCCAATGAATCTAAACATCATGCATCATTATCTGTATGTCAGTCTCCAGCTTGCAGAACAAAATCAATTTCACCTTTTCTAACGTGTGATCATGTGTTGTCTACACGTGAAATTCTTGGGCATTTTTGTGAGGCCAGAGCTCCAGGTACCTTCTCCATTTTGAATCACAACCGCCTCACCCATACGTACTGGTTACCCGACTAGAGACCATTGAAATATAGGGCGACACGCATGGCACCTCAGCGTGCCCATCTGAGCCCAAAGAGAGGCCTCTAATGCAGAGACAAATGCACGACAGGGACTTATCTTTTCACTTAAATGGGTCATTTGGCGCCACTACGTGTTTTTCTTTGTCTTTGGTGTGTTGTAAGACACGTAAAACACAGCGTTACATTTCCATCACACGCTTGCAGTATACGACCAATCACTGCTCACTGGTTAGCTGGCCAATCACACCTCGCTTTTCAGAGCGATGAGCTTTGTAAAAAATCCACACGTTTCAGAAAGGCGGGGCAAAGAGGAGATACAAACATGCACAGTTTGTGGAAAATATTTCTAATATTTTTAATACGTCTTGATGACTTAAAGATAGTGACACTAAAGGATGTGTAGGTGTGGCCAAATCTTTGATTCCTATTTATATATGCACAGACTTTTTCCCTTTTCAGAGTTCCCATTCCCTTGCAGGCCAGCTGGATGAGTGAGCAGGCCCTTAAACCTCTCAGTAAAGTCAAAGCCCCCGGTTCACATAAGCCCAAAAGCATCAGACTTTTACAAAAGAGACGTGGGACAAAACCCAACTATGCTAAACTCTTCCGTGGCTCAAGACCATGTCGATCTTCTTTCTCTGGTTCTCTCCTTCTTTTGTTTTCTTGCAACCGCATTTATGAAATTCTGAATTTTGATTCATGAATTCGCTCCCTCTCCCGTCATCCTTGTCCTTCAAGGGTACGTCATTCATTTGATCTCTTCCTGAAGTTGGCGATGTGTATGTCCTTCATCATCGGAGCAGTAACAGCTTTGCATTTGGAGGGACATGAAAGCCGGGCTGGGAGAAAAGTGAGCTTTTGTGTGGCAGAGAGAGATTGAGAGGGGTAATAGGGGAGGTCACCAACCCTGCCAGTCACGATTAGGGGGCATTAGAGGCTTTTAGCCGAGTTAACACGCTGGTACAAGGGCCTTTTTGTCCGCAGCTCCGTCCGCCCCATGCCAGGGATGAAAATCAGCTCTCTCACCATCCATTTCGACGCCCCCAGCTCAAGAAAGAGGAAGAGAGGTTTTGCTTTTGCCCTGGGCATTTTCTCTGATTGTTTTGATTTCTCTCTCTTTCTTCTTAGTCCTTTAACTTTTCGAACGGTCATGAATGTAAATGAATCGGATCGAGGATCTCTCAGCTCTCAGAACAGACCCATGTGTTCACTCTTTAGATACGTTATTCTTTGACTCCTGGCTCAGGCGGTCTCCTTTTGGCTCATTTTTTGTTCCAGATTCACGTAAAAGTCAGAGAGATGGGAGAGTTAAAATTTTGGTGTAATAAAGTCCTAAAGTCATTAATGAGAATGTTTTATTGTGTTTGTGTAATTTAAGAGAAGAGACACATCTTGGACTCATTAATAGGAAAATAAACTAGCGATATGTGTTCTCATGTGTTTTCTTTACCTCTTTAGATTCTTGAAGATACAATTTAAAGGGACAGTTCACACCAAAAATGTTTTATTTACATATCTTTTACACCATGCTCTCTATTTTTACATGCAACACCAAACATGACTCACATGCTCCAGTGTTAAATCACTAAACATATATATGCCGTAGAAACTTTGAAACATAAACACACAAGTTGTTCTTTCATTCCTAATTTTCCAGTGAACCAGCTGTCTGCAATGGAGAGCTGGAGGACCCTGGCCATCACGGTGTGTGTTTACTCTCTCCTTAAGTTCTTGCAGGGTGGAGGTGTAGGTAAGTACAAGCAAAGTGTGTTTTTAAAATGCTACATTTACGTCTGCAAACCATCACCTGTCTCCCGCCCCTCAGGTACGTCAGGCTTTGTGAGTAATCTGCGCAGTTTCCTGTGGACGTATGTCGAGCAGTACACCAGCCGCATGGTGCAGGTCCGACTTTTTGCTCACCTGCACGCTCTCTCTCTACGCTGGCACCTGGGCCGCCGCACGGGAGACGTCCTGCGAAGCATCGACCGCGGCACCTCTTCGGTCAACAACTTGCTAAGGTGAAATTTATAGGAGATCTGTTTCAGTGATATCTCACATTGCTGCATGTGACTGCAATAAACCAATCAAAGATCTATGCTGTTGTTATGTTTTGCTGTTATTGTTGCTATGTAAGATAATTGATGTTTGGTTTGTGTTGCAGCTATATTGTGTTCAGCATTGTACCCACTATTGTTGACATCATCATTGCAATCGTCTATTTTGTGACGTACTTCAGCCCCTGGTTCGGCCTCATCGTCTTTATTTGCATGGCCCTCTACCTCAGTAAGTGAAGCACAAACGCACATTTGATCACATGAAGGGATGTCTGTAGAATACAATACGAATTGAAATGACTCGTCAATGATTATTCACGTCGTTAAAGCTGCAATTCATAACTTTCATAACTTTTTTGTTGCCATCTCTTTTTTTAACCGGACTGCCAGGTTACTTGACGTACTTTTTACGTCAAACTGGCATTTGATGAGAAGTTGCACCTAACAGATCATTACAAAACAATGGCACTGAAATATTTTAAGAGATGTCAGTGTAAGAAGTTTTCATTTAAGTTAGTATGGTTCTAGGCTTAAAGGGATAGTTCAACCAAAAATGAAAATTATGTCATCATTTACTCCAAACCTGCATAAATGTTTTTGTTCCGATGAACAGGGAGAAAGATATTTGAAAGAATGTTAGCAATTTTCAGTTCATGGACATCATCCACGTCCATAGTAGGAATAAAAATATTGTATTTTTTTGTTCTGTTGACACAAAATGAGATATTATGCAGAATCTAGGAAAACAAACAGTTCTGGGGCACCTTTGACTGACATTTATTTTTTCCTACTATGGAAGTCAATGATGTCCCAGAACTGAAAATTACAAACATTCTTCCAAATATCTTTCTCTTTGTTCATCAGAACATAGTAATTTATACAGGTATGAAATTACACGAGGTTAAATAAATGATGACTGAATTTTCATTTTTTGGTGAACTGTCACTTTAAGGTCAGTCCGGGAAACAGCACCATTATTATTTAACCATATACATGTCTTATATATTATAAAACCTATAACAATCTCAAAAAGAACATGTTAAATAATACTTATTAGATTTATAGAACTTTAACACATTATGAGTCACTTTAAATGTGTTAAATAAAAAGACAACTCAAGGTTGAGGTTACCAGTATATTTTTCTTTATTCTGTTGAACACAAAAGAAGACATTTTGAGGAATGTGGGAAACCAATACGTTTCGGATCATCATGACTACAATGTATTTTCTTTTCAACTGTGGTAGTCAATAGTGACCCAGAACTGTTTGGATACCAGCGTTCTTCCAAATACATTTCTTTGTGTTCAGCATAATAATCAAATATATACAGATTTGAAACTTATTTTTCAATCATTTTTTGGTAAACGATCCCTTTAAACTAGCATAGATTTTTTCTTTGATTAATGCGAAGTCAGCACTAAATTTGTCTGTTCTAGTTTATATACTGTGCTACACTCCATCTTACATTCTCTTCAAACAAGTTCAGTAGATTTCTTATCTTTCTAAGGACATTTTTGCCATTTTTTTTTTTTGTAGCAGATTGCTATTTTAATGTGTTTTTATGAATGCTATAATGTAGATTAATGACATAAACGAGATACAAATAGCTATGCAGCAGGGTTTCCTCTTGTCCTGTTCTTCCAGAGGTTTAATGGCCTCACACCTGGTCTATGGAAGATACGTTTGGTGCAGCTGGACTCATTCAAGCTTTATTGGACATACAGCACAATATATAAACTAGAGCTGAGATAAGGCTACATAGTACCCATAATATATACGTTTGCGTGATTGATCACATTTAGTTTCAGTGATGCCCTTTCTGCCATTTTCACCTGGTATGCATCTTATGTGACCTCCTACGATTAAATTTCATGGGTCATGAATATAGAATTTATGACTATGTGTCATTTACTATGCCAATAAGTTACAAAGCCATGTTAAGCCAGTAAAATGTGCTGCCCTTGTTCTGGCACAGGTGAGAATGCAGTCCTTCTCTGTTGTCCGGAATACAAAATGAATTAGTGTTTAGACTTTAAAGGTGCACAAGGGAGCACATCAAATTCATTCTTGACTAAGCCTGAATGTGATCTGAGTCACAGTGTTTATACTTGTGTTTAACGCTGTGATCAGATCACTCCAGCGTGTATAAATACCAAGTGAAAACTAAGATCTGGTTAACATCTTTATGAAGCATGCTTTGCTGTAAACTCATGTTATCTACACTTCTTGGTAATGAAGTACGGAAGCCGACAGTCGGTTGCATTTGACATCCAGCTGAATTGGACTTTGTTTTCAGCTCTCACCATCATCATCACTGAATGGAGGACCAAATACAGGCGGGAAATGAACACCCAGGACAACGACACCAAGTCAAAAGCAGTGGACTCCCTTCTAAACTTCGAAACTGTAAGTGACCAATGAGCACAGCGAGCTTTCACCGGGTTTGCCTTGAAGTGTTGTTAACATTTACATTGATGCATTTGGCAGACGCTTTTATCCAAAGCGACTCACATTGCATTATACTATACATTTGTTTCTAATTATGTGCAATCCCATGGATTGAACCCATGACTTTGGCGTTGTTAGCACCACGCTCTAACCACTGAGCTACAGGAAAGCTAACACTTTTTAAATATCACAAAATGTCTCCCCATTCAGGTAAAGTACTATAATTCTGAGGGTTTTGAAGTCAGGCGCTTTGAGGATGCTATTCTGAAGTATCAGGTAATTTATCAGCACACCGAGACTTCAGAATCAGTTGGCTGAGGTGATACCGAATTGTTTTTCTTTTCAGGTTTCTGAATGGAAGACCAATGCTTCTCTGGCATTCTTAAACCAAACCCAGAATGTGATCATTGGATTGGGGTTGCTGGCTGGATCCTTGCTTTGTGCATACTATGTTACAGTGGACAAGTTTCAAGTACATGAATGCTCATGTTTTTGTGTTTCTTGTGCATCAGATTTATGATCGTTGCCTGTCTAACAAGAAAACAGGCATGAAACATAAACCTTCATTGAAGAGGTAGATCTCGAGATCACCTCAACATTATGTTGCAGAGTTTTGGACGGACAAGCCCCCAATATCCTTTAGCAAATTTGAAGTGCTGTAATTGTAACGAAATGTTCATTTAATATTGTGTTGATGTTCTAATAGGTTGGCGACTATGTTCTCTTTGGAACCTACATTATCCAGCTCTACACTCCGCTCAACTGGTTTGGTACATATTATAGGTGAGATTATAAAAGGAGGATTTGAACGTTTATTTTCAGTTGTTTATTTCTGTCTAAACTCGAGCCTTGTTCGTTGTTACCAGACGTTTTCTGTTTGTTTCTCCTTTGACTTACTCTTGCACAGAATGATACAAAGCGCTTTTGTTGACATGGAGAGCATGTTTGATCTCCTAACAGAGGAGAAAGAGGTGAGTGGCCGTGTTACAGCCCTGCCGGATGGGACAGTTGTGTTCTTCTAGCGTTGGTTTTCTGCGCTTGCTCAAGTGACCCCTTCCTTTGGGAACCTTATCCAAAATCACCAACCCAGGAGGCAGTTTGCTGACACTCCCAGTTTCTTTCGATTTGATTCATATGCTAATAACAGTACTAAAACCTTTTCTTGATCTTCACTTTTCTTTGTTATTGGGAAAGCTGCCCAGCTAATATGCAAACTGATGAGAAAGAGTCATGATTTTAATACATTCTTCACGTTTGTCTAATATGCTGTGCACCCGTTGTAGCGAGATACTGCAATCTCATTCTAACCTCAACATACACCTGTTCGACAGGTAAAGGACAATGTGAATGCAGGAGACCTGTTGTTCACAGAGGGGAGAATCGATTTCAAGAATGTGTGCTTCAGTTACACTCTTGGGTGAGTTTTGCTAATGACAATGCGGGATGACATTACTGATAATATATAGTGTGTCTAGTGACGTACAGTCAGTACAGTCCTCATCTTCTATTGAGTGTTTGGTGTTAGGCAAACCAACCACTTTACGAGACTGCTGGTGAACAACCCCCCAGATGGCGGAAAGAGAGCAAAAAATAAAGCACCCGTTTAGAAAGATGATATGATTGGTCAGTTTTACTGTCAAATAAAATTAATCTCTCATTGATTTACTATTGTACTGTCAGTGTTGAAGGACATTGCAACATGCGCAGACAGCGAATGACATTACAGTTCTGCGACTGCTCCTTGATCTAGAGTTACTGTCGTGAGACTTGGAAATCTCACGTGGATTGAGTCAGCATTGATCCAGGAAGTCAAATATACATATCGAATAGGGAAAATCGACTTTTATTTTTTTAATAATATTTTTTATAATAGTTTAGGTCATCACAGAGGGTTCACTCCTCAAGAAAGGGGCGTGACAGAAACAGCTTTGGAGGCTTATCCAACCCTTACATCCATTTTATAACCCCATCATCACATATCTTAACAAATTATATCATTTTGGTAACGTATTTAATCATAGAGTATTAGAAGTAGTAACGTATTATCACTAACAATTTACAGGTATGCACGATAGAATTGTTTGCCAATTTGTTCCATCTATATAAGTGTTTATGCAGCTGACAATTTTTTTCTAAATTTCCCTAAATACGTTTCAAAATATTATGGTTATATTGCTTAAAAGTGGATAAGAACTTGTTTTCTTGGCAGTATTAAGGGTCTGAAAACATACAGAGCATCTTTTCTGCCATTTTTATTTCAAATTAGGTAAAAATTTTAGAAGGTCACAGATGTAAGCAAAAATTATTATTTTACCTAAACACATTTTATAAACAGAAATTTCAAAATCAGAGTCTCTGAAATGGTATCTTATTTTTTTCTGCGGCTGTATATATATATCTAGAGTGATGTATAAAATGTTGGTGTCGGATACATTGGTGCATCTCTAATAATTTAAAAGTTAATAAAACTAATAAATGCAATTCAATAATAAATTCTTCATATAATCATGTTGTCATACTGTTGAATTTCTCCAACCTGAAGAATACAAAACCGTTCTAGCTTGAGTCAGACATGACTATGAGGAAAGACTTCAGTGAGTCACATGTTAGTGGCTCTAATGAATTCAATGAATTCATTCAGTAAAAGTTTCCTCAGACGGAAAATGTCTCTTTTTTTGTGACTTAATACAACACTCATCACAGTACTGTACTTGTTACGCCTAGTTTATTTTTAACTATACTAAACAGAAAGGTGCCTTGTTATTTTGTAGTTCAGTTCAGACTGCTGCTCACTGCAAACTTGTACTGTTGTGCAGGAAATACTGGAATATACTGTATTAAGCCGTATCTGTGTATGAACATTTAATGCCAAACATGTTTTTCATAACATTGATCTTTGTATACATTTAAAATGTGTTTAATTTGTGTCTATAGGAAGGAGATTCTCAGTGATGTGTCATTTTCAGTGATGCCCGGGCAGACAGTAGCACTGGTAGGATGAGAAAATAAAGTAATAAAACAGTGAAAGTTCTGTAAAAAGGCTTTAAATGAGCTGTTCAATGCATTGTTTCACAGGTTGGCCCGTCTGGATCAGGAAAAAGTACCATCACCCGTCTACTTTTCCGGTTTTATGACATACAGAGTGGATGCATACTCATTGACGGACAGGACATCTCGAAGGTGAGGAAACAGCTGTGCTTATTTATTGTGTATGGACAGTAAGTGTCCTCTTTTCTCAGTCTGTAAGGAAGTTATTTAAAGCTTGATTAACAGGTCTGTTTCTCTAAATGGTCCGTCTGACATGTAAACATCATCTCAACCGATGGTGCAAATTATTTTTCGAACAACAGGAGTTTTAAAAGAAGAAATATTGTGTTTGCACATTGCCAGGGTTGTAACTAGTAGAACAAAATGACCAATTCGCATTATGTAGCTAATCAGCAATCCGCTTGTTGTGCCTGACATCACATACAAAGGAGCGAAGGCTTGTACCAGCAAACTATATTCCATGTCTACTAGGGCTGTCAAAAGATTAATCATGATTAATCGCATTCAGAATAAAAGTTTTTGTTAACATAATGCAGAGTGACAAATTAATATTTATGACAAGTGACAAATGATTGTTTATATATTCTAACAAACTTTTATTCTGGATGCGATTAATCGTTGAATTCCCTACCCGACGCGACCAGTGCGATGCGACATGACATCCACTATGTTTTTAATGGGTTTTTCGTGTAAAACATTAAATAAATAAAAATTACTTTTATTCAACCAAATATATATTCTTTTTTTATCAAATAATGCTTTTTATCATTTTGTACTAACTTTTCAGCCCACAATAGCCAACTAAATCAACCAGGCTTACTTAATGAGCAAAGCTCATTCACATCTTGCATTCTCTGTTGTTCACTTTGAATAATTGAATGATCTTTTGTATTCATTAGTGACTGAAAAATTTAGTAGTTTAAATGAATCGGTTCAAACGAGTCATTCATGCGCGAGTCGTTCTGAATACAATGTACGTTCATACTGGCGAACTCGCTGTGTACAGTATACGCTGATTCAACGATCCAACTGCACAGCTAAAGATATTAAAATTATGTTTTTCATGTTAATTTATGAAAATTACGAATTTAAACGTACTTTGATGCAAAACAAACATCCGTGAAATACAGTCTGGCTCTTGTACTGCACATTTTTTAGCGGCTCTGTGTGCTGATAACAAAACAGCGCCTCCATTTTTGTGTAATGTCACAACTGCAGTTACAAATGACAGTCTGTCAAATGCACGCAGCATTTCTTGTGACGACACCCCACATAATTTTTGGCAAGAGCCTGAGGCGGCACGACATTTGACGGAGGCGGCCGCCTCCAATTTCTCTATGCATGAAAAACCCTGGTCTTTGGCCAAGGACCTCGCAAGAGGCCAAATGACTGACAGGTAAAGCAGCCAATCACGTTTCATGGCGTGTGCCATGTTTAGCAGCGTGGAAATGTCCCCGCAGTAACAGACCGATGTGCATTCACGAACGTGTCAAAAGTAAGTTTTAACAGAGTTTCTCAGAAATCACTCACTGCACCTTTAAGAAAGTAAATTGATTTAAATGGTACTCTTATGTTTGTATTTCAATGGATCATGATCATTTTCAAGGCAGCGAGGAAAGTGTCTCAAGTATATCTGGCTGAAGAGAATGAAGAACGTGCATAAAAGTGTAAAGAATTAATTCCTTAACTGCAGGCTTGCGGACGATACTGTTACAAATACTGAGCGATTGTACAGAAGGGTCTGTAACAATAGGCCGTTTGAAGTGATGTTATACCAGACCGTACAGGCTTTCACAGTACAGTATAATTACACTTGTTATGCAAGTCGTAACCTTAGATCATGTAACCTCTACACGCATGTCAAGATTCTGGGAATATGATTTTGTGTTCGTTCTTATTTCCAAGTAAACCTGCGGCCTGTAAATTAATCATAGTGAGAGAGACCTAAATAATGAATATGGAACTTAGAGGCTGCTCTTACTCCAGTGTCCTGAGAGAAACAGTGTCCTCCAGCACACCTCTGTTATTGCTGCCAACTTTTATCATGGAAGACTGGATTGATACAGGACGGAAGCTTATCTTGACCTTGTTTCTCACGTGGTCAGGTGAGATAGAATTACACTTCTCGGATGTGTTTTCTTGCAGTTGGATATTGAGCGGAGGTTTAGAATTGTTTTAACCAGGTTAGCTTAAGGGATAGTTCACGCAAAAGAAATGTAAATTCTTTCAACATTTACTCACCCTCATGTGGTTCCAAACTTGTATGACTTTCTTTTTTCTGCAGAACACAAAAGAGATTTTGAAAAACATTGATTTTCATTGTATGGACACGCAACAACTGAGACATTTCTCAAAATATCTTCTTTTGTGTTAATCAGTTATTTCCTTTACCATGTTAGCAGGACTCCCAAAAACATATTTTCTGAAGCATAGCACAATGGAACTATTGTAAATAACAGCATTTTAGACATTATATTCCTTGTGATATGACCCCTTTAAAGGAATAGTTCACCCAAAAATGTCATGAACTACTCAACCCCGAGATGTTCCAAACATGTATATTTTTTTTTGTTCTGTTAAACACAAAGAAAGATTTGACAAAATGTTAGCAACTGAGATTTCTGAGGCACCATTAACTTCTTCAAGATATATTTTTGTGTTCAACAGAATAACAAAATAAATTCTACTATGGTAGTCAATGGTGCCCCAGATATCTCAGTTGATAACATTCTTCCAAATATCTTGAAAGAAATGTATAAAGGTTTGGAACAACTTGAGGATGAATAATTTGTGACAGAATTTCCATCTTTGGGTGAACTATCTCTTTAATGGGAACAGCATATGTTTTGACGGGTTATTAGTCGAGTTGTTTAAAGCAGATTTGGAGATTGTTTAGGTGGAGGATATGCTGGCAGAAGCAAGGAGATATGAACGAGATCTTTCCACCTCTCCTACACACACATTCTCACAGGCTCTCCGGTATCATGTCCAGTCCATGAGGACCAAAATCCAGCGTTAAACAACCGCTTTCACGCTTCAGACGATGACCGCACATTCCTGCTGAGTGAATGTGTTGAGGGCGCAGCAGGAAACATGAGTTAGATGTTGGGGATTGAAGGCTTTCTCACAGGACGGGCATGAGGATATATTTACTTTTATAGTGCAGCTGTCATCAGTCGAGTTTCTTTTCCCTCACACTAGCGTCCAGATCAAGCTCATTATACTCACGGTAACATTAGCATTTGGACAGCAAAAACATCTGCTGGCACGGAAAAACACCTATCGTCATGATATGAAGTATGATGCATGAAATTACATAACCATGGAAAAGAAGCCAAGAAAAGACTTTTTGGATGCACACACTGGCTCTTAAAAAGCTGCAAAATGAGAAATATGGGTTTTATTTGTGTGCAGGTGATTTTTAAACTACGCTTAGATCGTGATGGTTATTCCGCCACAAATAAAACCAAAACTGGTTACTAAAGTAGTTAAAAGGATAGTTCTTCCAAAAACACCAATTTTGTCATAATTTGTTCCCCCTCATGTCATTCAAAACCTCTATATCACTTTCTTCTTCAGAACACAAAAGGCATTTGGAGAAAAGTCAAAAGTTTGTCAAAACAATGGAAGTCCATGAGGTGTAATGTTCGTTTGTTCCCAAAGTACTTCAAAATATGTTTTTATGTGTGTAATTTTTATCACAGCCTCTCCAAATACATAAATATGTAATATCAACCGAGCGGTTGCAGCGTAGGTCAATCATATATTATAGACCCACATATAAGCTAGTGCTCTTTAAGCAGGACACATCTGTTGGTCATTTTTCAGGTAAGCCCTGCCACGGAAATGATAGATCAACTTTTGAATCCCTAGGCCTTTGATGGTGCGCACACCTGGAGGCTATTTTCATTCTGGTGGTGGTCGGTGATTCTACCTTCCCTGCTCAGTATTGACGCCCTCGTGTCTGCCTGCGCATGTGACACGACGCCGGTCCGTCAGATGTAGGGGGAAAATGTGAGTCAAGAAATATCTGAGCATTTTCTCATCTGAATGAGAAATGTTGTCACTGATAGAAGGGCATTCGGGCTCTCTTAGTTTGCAGAACCTCGTAAAAACGAACAAGATGCTTAAGCGTAGTCAATATGGAGTGCAGAAATATCACGGTTTGGTGAAAGACGGAGGGCGGAAATTATTCTAGTACATTAACAAGGAGTAATATAAAAGCATTGTGAAATATCAAACAGTTTAGAATAAAAACAACTTTGTTGTGGGTTGTTTCGTTTTTCTTAAAGCAGTTATAAGGGACTTTTGATGGAAGAATATTAAAGTTGTTTGCAGCATATTTTGGCCCAAACAGACATGTTTTTAGTCATGTTTTCTTCCATACGGGACTGCTCTTGCTCAGTGCCAACAATGTTCTTAGGAACTCTCCTTTTAAAAGGCTTTTAAGTGCGGTTTGCATAGAAAAAAAGGGGAAAAAGGTTCTTCAGATTTTAAACAATAGGAAAGAGACAATTAAAGAACCTTTGACTGAATGGTTCTTTGCGGAGCCAAAAATGGTTCTTCTATGGCATCTCTGTGAAGAACTATTTAAGCACCTTTATTTTTAAAAGTATGCACTTTAAAGAGTTTTCTGAGGTTATTTAGATTTAGTGAGAGTTTATGCTGAACAGTACATGCTAAGGGCGGATCAGCATTTTGACAGTCATAGAAAACCATTAAAACAGATTTTTTTTTTAATTCAGAGTGGAAAACAAACCTTGTGAATTTTAAAGTAAATATATATTTATCACTTTACACTAAAACAATACAATCTGTTCCCATCTGAACACATCTCAGTATCTAGTTAAAGGGATAGTTCACCCAAAAATAAAAATTCTGTCATCGTAGAAATGTCAGTTGCTAACATTCTTCCAAATATCTTTCTTTGCGTTCATCTGAACGAAGACATTTATACAAGTCTGGAACAATTTGAGGGTGAGTAATTCATGGCAGAATTATATTTCTGGGCGAACTATTCCTTTAAGGAAAACACATTTTGTGTCACTTTTAACTCAACCTTGAGTTGACTCTTATTTTTTTAAGACAAAATTACTCGTATTGTGTTGAAAAAACACAATGTGTCAAAGTCACAATGAAATTAAAAATGACTATTCAAATTATTTCACACAGTATTTATTATAAATGATTTATCCTTGCACATACATCACTATTTTGTATATTAATTTGCACTTGTGATCAGTTTTACCCAGATATTCATCATGATACTGACAAGAAGACAATCGCAACTTCCGTTTCATGGTGACGCATCTTTTTTAATAGTGTAAAATGTTACAATGTTCATTGCTACATTGTATTATGATAATTGTTCAGCAAAATGTTTTTAAATGATCTTATTAGTAACGCTTTCTACAAATTGTTCTGAGTCAAATTATTTCATTTAAAATCATGATGCATAAATTGCGTATTACAGTGAAAGTCCTGAAAGTTAAGTGGACAGTTCGGCCAAAATTTTTAATCTTCCATCATTTACTTATCCTCGAGTTGTTGCAAATCTGTATAAATTTCTCGTTGTCTCATTGTTTCGATGAACACAGAGAGATATATTTGGAAGAATGCGTCTAACCAAACAGTTCTTGGCCACCATTGATTGCAAATGAATAGTTCTGCCTTAAGTTTGGCCTGCAGCATGTCCTGTTCACATTCCCTTTCTCTGGCTAACAACTATTAAAAAGCTTACTAAAACCTTCAAACCACTTGATGAAACCACTTCTTTCAGTGCTAAATATATTTAGTCACGTTACACAAACATGGTTATTGATGGCATGTCAGTTTATAGCACTCTCAGCTGTAATGTCATCCATCTCTTTAACTGCTGGAGCAATAATACTTTGAAGCTCCTTCACGCTGAGACCCAGCGGTGCATCTGTCTTATTCCGCTATATGGAACACTTCATGAAACATAAAAGATTATCGATTGCGGTCGATTAAGAGAAGGCAAGTGGTCGCCTGAGACGCGATCCATTTTCAGCGGTCTAACCCTTTGATTCATCTTACTGACCGTGGCATTCGTCTTATGTTTCATTCTTGTTATTACGTTTGTTATGTAAAGAGGAGACGGAAACAATGGCAGGAATGGAGACGGACCGAGACAGACCCCTTGAACCTCTACGTTTCTGGGGCGCTGGACTT
The DNA here is from genome assembly GCA_029783895.1 of Triplophysa bombifrons. NCBI lineage: Eukaryota > Metazoa > Chordata > Actinopteri > Cypriniformes > Nemacheilidae > Triplophysa > Triplophysa bombifrons. Next base: position 23,017,203 of record CM056456.1, read on the forward strand.
CATTGATGTTACGACTGATTTAGTAGAGTACTGAAGAGAAAAGACTGAAGTCTGTAACAAGCCTGTGAAGTGTTAAGCAGAGCAGCATGTGGAGGTTCCTGTAAACAAGATGTTCTGCATACAGTTGGTCCAGGTTAGGCACACATGGGCTGTACCCTCCCAGCCTTTCTGTGCCTTTCAAGTAAACTGTTTCAGCCCAGATCTCGGCGCACATCTGGTCGGATATGCAGAACAATGCCTGCGCTGGGATCTCGACGAGTGGGTTTAATTTGAGCATGTTTTGTGTTTTGCATATCGCCGGTCCGCTCGCGTTTTCCTCATTTCCAAGTATTTGATATGGCCATTATCTGGAGGTGTGGTGAAGTGTGCAGATGCGAAAGTGCGCAGATAGTCGTATAAAAACACATGATCCGTTTTTCTGTCTCACAAACAAGAACAAGTGGTAAAGTTGTTGATGGAGACAATGATGTTCGTGGAGACGCTCGTCGTTTTAAAATAAAGCCCAGCTATTTCACAATCAATAAGGCTTTGTCTTAGGAAGTTAGTAAAAGTTGTGTAACTGCATTTGAAGTTCATGTTAGTAGTTGAATAAATACCATAATTGACATGCACATGAGCCATTTAAAGGGATACTTCACCCAAAAATGAAAATTCTGTCATTGTTTACTTAACCTCAGATTGTTCCAGGCCTGTATACATTTCTTTGTTCTGCTAAACACAAAGGAAGATATTTGGAAGAATGTCAGTAACCAAACAGATCTCATCCCCAAACAGACATTCTTCCAAATATCTTCCTCTGTGTTAGCACATTTTTTTACTTAAAAATTGTACTTCGTATATATTTGTGCAAATTGTTACGAAGATTTTATTAAGTATATCTACAAGTAGTTTTTTGCACAGAGGCGGGTCCAATCAGACTGCACAGAACTGTCACTATACTGTAGGTACCATATCGGGTACATATGCCCATACCTGTCAAAATTTGGGTACGACAATCCGCAACCCCTCTGTCCGGTCGCATTCTGTTCTGTGCCCCATCGGCTGTTCTGAGCCCCCATTTTTTTCTGTACAACCCGAAAGATATGTTAAGGGATGTGTGTGCTTAAGAAGTGGTTTTGTGTCCATACAATGGATGTCAGTGGGAGCCAATGTTCTTTGGTTATCAATGTTGTTTAGAAGAAATAAGGTTTGGAATAAAATGAGGGTGAATAAATAAGGAATTTTCATTTTTGGGTCAACAACACAATACTTAAGTTCAAGTTCAAGTTGAGCTTTATTGTCATTCCACTACATGTGTGGACATATAGCGGGACGAGATGTCGTGCCTCACAGGACCAACGGTGCTACATAAATACAGATATACAACACGAAGTAAAACAGTATAAACCTATACACAACTAACCTACTGTCAGCTTTGACTATACATATGCTATATATAAAAGTGGTTACCTATACATAAACTAAAAAAAGATAAAAAAAAAAAACTGTACAACTGTGCAAATGACTTCAAGAAAAACCCGTACAGCGTCCTGTATTTGTAAATGAGTCTTCATTTAGATTTTTTTCCGGAAGAATTGTCCATTAAGGGACTAAGAACACATGTTATGTAACTGGAATCCGAAAAAAAACTTTCCGAAGCCTGGGGGAGTAAATCGAGCACAGAAATACCACGTCATATGTTCAACTCGTTTTTTGACAAGTTGACTTTGCTAAGCTTGAGAAGCCAGCACGTTTAACAGTGTAAAGAAGTCAGAATGCATGAAATGGATGTTACCTCCGCTTTAAAGATGAACATTGTGTCAACACCGTAAACATAACGAAGAAGTAAATCTTGTAAATTTCCATTTGTAGCATAGAATACTGTGTTTTGCTTGTGTAGAAAATGTTTCACTTACGGGTTTGTGTATGTCCCCCATCGCTGAAATCTGGAAACGCAATTCCACATATTACTTAAGTGAAGCCAAGGACACCTGGTTCCTGGTAAGTCGTAAGGATCACCATTAAGTCCAACTGCTTTTAATTTGATAAAATAGTTGTGTGTTTAAGTCCCGTTTCCTTATTTCTTCTATTAAAAGCTGTCATTTTGTTTTGCCACTCAGGGACACGGTCCCTTAAGTTGCAGGACACGGCCATTGAGAAAGTGACATCACAAGAGAAAGTGACATCAATTCATACCTTTTATAAATAAATAAAAATCAAACATAAAAATGGATAAATGTTTATGTGTAGTTTATAGGGGCCATGCAACGGTGTTATATGCATTCTGACTTGCTGTGCTGTCTTGTTAGACAGCACAGCACGTCTTTTCATGCTTGACATTCAAAAAACTTTTCAACTTGTCAAAAAAATGAGTTGGACGTATTACCTAATATTGCTGTGCTTGATACACTCCTCCAGCGTTCGTATAGCTTTCAGAAAGTTTTTTTCGAACATGAAAATCCGTTTCGTAACAACTTTTCTTAGTCCCTTATTGCACGATTCTGCTGGAAAAGCACATGCACAGCAAGGCGAAAGAAATAGCCCGCAGCTTGCATAATGTAATAAACATGAACTTATAGTGAATCAATAGTTAAGCAGGGATAATGTATTGCTATGATGTATTGTGTGCTCGTGATTTAGTTCCTCCCTCCACACACCCCAAGGAAATAATCGTACAGCTGTATCTATCTTCTATAAATGTGATCAAACTAAATTATTTTTCGAAGATACGAATTATGAAATACTACTCTATAGGTGCTCAAGATTAATATGAGATTGGCAACAACTGCGTGTGTTTAATTTAAAATATACATTTATAATTAATAAGCTTTAATTTAATATATAAATTAAATATTACATGTACATTTTACACTGAATGCATGCATTATGTGTACGTCTTTATAAATGCTAAATAAAAATGCACAGTATACAGATGTATATTCCTAAACATGAAATTTTATGCTGGATGCGATTAAACACAAATGAGTTGTTGAATGGTGATATTTGTAGAAAACTATGGTTCTAAATTCACCAAAAAACACTTTTATTGTAACAAGCGGGATTGCTTGAATTATTCCGGTCGATGTGATGGGTATCCATCCCCTAATCTAACAAGTTCTCTAAACGTTTCTTTTCACTTATTTTCTTTTTGTTACAGTCGAATTGTCCATAAACTTAAATGGCATTAGCGTGGTAACTTCTGTTCAAGTCTTTTTGTTCCGAGTCCAAAGTTACTGTTGCAAATAGGAGCGGAAACCAAAGCAAGTGAAAGTGCCGTCTCTCAGGATAAAAGTTGTATTGTGAGGGGACAGATGCTGAACTCTCATAAAGACCTGAGAAGCCATTTGTGTTTCACATGGCTGCAGCAAGCCCCCTCTCACTCTACCCAGTCTGATGTTAATTAGTTCATAAATTAAGGACATTGACTTTTTTGAGAGCCAAATGAATGGGGAGAAAGAATGGAAAGGCAGCGAATTAACCGTACTAAAAAAACAGGCGAAAAATAAACAAAAGGAAAAAACAAAAAAGAAAACTTCAAAGAGGGATCTAATTCATCAGGCGTTTGAAGTGAAAAGACGGAGGCTGGTTCCACTCGCCACATGGATTAATAGTCGACTGAACATTCAGACCAAGACACTCTTTGCACTCTCCCTGTCATTATGTGCGCTCAGAAACGGAGGCTTTTCTTTAATGGGATCTAAGGCAAATTTTGAGTTTCTCTTGTTGTGGGTAAAATTACAATTAGTTTATTTTACAGAAGTTGAGGTTATGCTCAGTGTTTTTTATAGTGGTTTTCTTGCATTGGTTGAAGAAAGTTGTTTCGTCTGTTTTCCTGAGTAAAGTGTAGGACCATTGACTCCGCCAGAGAGCTTTTATTTTGTTTAGTGCGTGATTTCTTTTAACATACATTCTTGTGTCTTTTCTTAAGTTAAGTATATTTAAGCCATTTGTATGTGGTTTATCTTATCAAGAGTTAACCCTCAGTGGTGCAATGAAAACTTAGACCAGTCCAGTCGCAACTTGACTCCACCAATGGGACGAGTTGGGGGGTGGCCTATCAATTTAACCTACTGTTCCAAAATCATATGATTATTGGACAGAAATTAATAATGAAGCCCCACCCATAGACCTGTGGTCACTGACACGAAAGCATACCAAAACATATGCATAAGATCAGATGATTTCATTCAAATTTGCCATCTCGTAAACTAGTTATGAAATGCTATAAGATGGTTTTGGTACCCAAGATTGTATCCCTTAGATTCAACAGATTTGTGCGTAATTTGATGTAACAGGCCGGTTATTGAGCTGGTGAAACCTGTGCTGTGACCTCATTTATACAAGATCAAATCTATACAGATAATCTGCTGTAATTGAATATTGATTTGTTGAGACTTTAGATAAGACATGGCTTGATGTTCCTGCTATAATAACATTGTGATCAAAGGTGTATTTCTGATTTACCTGTTACCAACATCTTTTTCTTGTGGTTTTGCTTTAAAAAGTACACATTACCACATCTTGTAAATTACATTTCATGCAGTGTGTAATGTTGCCGTGTGTGAATGTAAGCAGTCTGCCAAGTTGTAAAGCCGAAGGTGAATGAATAACAAAGTCATTGGCTTGGAAAAAAATGAGTCGACTCTGAATCATGCAAACGAGTCCTGAACCACTGCGGATTTACGTCAATATAGTCCCCGCCTACCTTTTGCTAGGACTGCCCGTGAAAACTTCACTGTTCTCCCCTAAAGCCTCAGTCATGGTAGACCAATCCCAGAAGACTAGACCATCTGACCAATCACATCAGAGTAGGCTGGCGGAAAGGAGGGGAGTAGACGGATGATTCGCTGAATGAATCATTTGAGAGTCCGTCAAGAAGTAAAGTGGGAATAACTGCCAATTATAATAATAATTATAATAATATTAGATAATAATAATTTTCACCTTGTATGTACGTAAACTTCTTGTTGGACACTCCAAAATAGTAATAGTACTAGAATATTTACTCTTAAATATTCTATAAACCAATATTTACATAAACCAAAATAGTACTAGAATATTTACTCTTTAAAAAGTAGTTCAGTCAAATATGAATATTCTGACGTAATTGACTCCCAGTAGGGCTAGTTAACGAACTCACTACTTTTACAGGTACGATAGAATAAACGTACTGCTTCGGTACCTGAGAACGCATCTAGGTGCCGCGTGCGAGCAGGTACAGTATGTTAGAACAAGAGACGTTATACCTCATGCAAGTGAACGCTTAAACGGCTAATAAAGCTGTCATAATTAACATACAAATTGTAAATAAGCACTCAACTCTGCATATGGCTATCATGTTTATATTATTTTACTCGTTCTTATTCTGAAAAATAAAGAAGTGCCCCCCGCCAAGACGCCGCAGGCTGCATACACACAACACTGCGTTGAGTGACCAAGTTTACTTTTAGTTTGCTTTGTGTTTTCTGTCCACCAATGAATCGTATCATCTCACAAAGCCCCAAAACAAAGTTATTAATGACAGGTGCATTAGAGTAGTAAAAAAAACATGACAAAAAAAAGTGAAGGAAAGAGGTGACTGAGGCTGTCAAGGTTTAGATGCGGTTGGGCAGCATGAGACTGATGTACAATTTACATGTATTTATTATATGATCAACTTCTTAAGATATATTTAACCCTTTCCATAAAAATGTATAATAAAAATAAATTCCAGGTACCGTACCGGCTAAAGTGTGAACGGTACCCAACCCTAATTCCCAGGTATTTCACATACTAAAAAAATGCACAAATTCTACCAATGCTCAAAGTATAAAAGCATCTGCCAAATGCATAAATATTCAAAAAAAATCTTTATGACTTTCTTGAAGAGCGGGACACAAAAATTAAATGCAGATGTTTTTTCTTTTTTCATAGCTATAAAAATTGTTAAAGTGTCTGTGATGTTCAGAATCCATATGAATTAGAAAATGTATAAATTGTCAAGTCCTTATTCCAAAGTACTCGTATCTCCTTTGCACTTCAGCATATTCAAAAACACGAAAATTGTTGATGTCTAAGCTTTCTTTTTAGACTAAACATGAATGTGTAAAATATTAGCATATGGCAGATTTAGTTTAGGTCTACACAAAGCAATCATGTGACTTTGGAAGTTTGGAATATAGTGAAAAAGTGGACTACTTTTTCTAAACTAAATCAATGTTTCACAGAAATGATTTGTGCTGAACAACAAAATACAAAAGGAATGGGTAATTTGGGGGGGGGTTTCTGTTCCTTAAAGAGCGCCTCCAATCCTGATCCGAGTTTAGAGTTCAGCCTGTGGTCTCTGTTTTGAGAAGGGAAAGAGTGTATGTTGACCTCAAATAACTAGTCTGTGGATGAAGAGAGAGGATGTGTTTCTGGATGATGCTGATTTGGAGGATAAACTGTGTAGGCTAGTCAGACTGTCATTTTCAGAAACAAAGTATTTTTGGTGTAACAGAAATGATATGTAACGCAGTCAAATATGTCTAACCTAAATTACACAGAAACCTATATGATATGAGAAGATTTTGTGTCCTCTACATCTACTGTATATACAATCGGCCTTTGTGTTCAGCACTTTTGATGCACATAACAGTTGAAAATGTCAACATTGTCCTTCCCGAACATCTGTGATGTGCCACTGACGAAACTGACTTTTTAATGGTTCCCACAATTAATTGAGCATAATCGTTGTGATATTAATGTTCTAAAAGCAAACACAAAACTCTCAATAAGGTCAGAGAATCATCGCGAAGCTTGTAGCTTTTAAACTGCCAATTTACAGGAAATAAAAAAAACTCACAGCATTTCTAATATTTTAATACTTTTTTGCAAAACCCACAGACATGAAGGGTGAACAATAGACCAAAAGAAATTATAAATGGTGTAGCCAAGTTTCATTCAGAAGGTCACAAAATGGTGGAGTGTTCAGATGATTGATTGCGTACTTTGAAATATGGTGTTGAAGAATATTCATTGGCTGTAAAGTATAGAACTAATAAACATGCTGTAGTGAAATTAAAGCTCTGAACTGACAAAACAATCGTGTTTATTAATGGTGATTAAAATTTGGAGAAATATTGTGATTATTATTTTTACCCATCATCATGCAGCCCGAAACGTATGTATGTTTTAATTTTTAACGTATCCAAAGTGGTACTCGGTGTTCCAGATATCTCTGCGCTGAATCTCTCTTTATTCAAGTAAGGTCTTGATATATGGTTTAAATTGCCCAGTTAATCTCTTTCTCGAAACGTGTGCCCATTCTAGACCTACTTTGTCTTGTCTCTGCTCCTCTTTATGCTGTTTGAAAGCCTTGATGTCGGCTGGCACTGCCTCACAGAGTTTGCCAGGCTTTGGATCTCGGCAGGGGTCTATCTCCGCACCCCTCCCAACAACAGACAGCATGTGAAGATTGTCACCCTGCTTTATAATTGGGGTTTCAGATCTTCAGAGCTTGGGACCCCTTCATAGCCCATCAGCACCTGGTTCCTTTGCTTTCAAAGGCTATGTAGTCCTACAAACCCTCAGGTGGTGAAACACTTTAAAGTCTGAGGCCCACCTGTCCATGATTCACCTGTTGTTATGTAGACTACACGGTGCTAGATAGTCTTTGTATGTTCTCGTTCGAAATTGCAAGGAAACCATGGACTGCATGGCACGGTTACCAAAAGCATTGGTTTCCTAGTCAAAATCATGCACTCTTAATGGCAAATGAAGATATTGTATGTTTCCTTCATTAAATGGCTTACATTTATGCCACGGTTATCTTTTAACATGCAGGTGAAACAGAACTCGCTCAGATCCTACATTGGCGTAGTTCCTCAGGACACCGTCCTTTTCAATGACAACATCCGTGAAAACATTCGTTATGGACGCATATCTGCAAGTGACCAGGAAGTAGAAGAGGCCGCAGTGGCTGCTGACATTCATGATAGGATATTGTCCCTTCCAGACGGTAGGAGAGTGTTGATGTATTATCCCTCCTTAGAATTTTGTTGTGTATCAGATATGCATGTATATTCCAATGCTAAAACAATTACGGCATCATACCTAATAGGGTTGTCACGGTACCATAAACATATCTTACAGTACTTTACTAGCTGAAGTATCGCGGTATCAAGTAGTATTGTGTTGCTGTACCATGTTCAAAAATCAACAAAATAAACATAATCTCCTAAATACACAGATCTAAATGAAACCTTTTGTATTTACCATAACAAATGGTAATATACTGAACAGTACAATATTTTGTAGTATAAAGTAATTGAATCAAGTGTAGTAAATACTGCAGTATGCTTTAAGATTAACTATGGGAAGAATTAAAAACACTAGTCCCTAGGAGAGACACGTGTGACTTTAAAACTGCACAGCACATGCTTTCATTTTTGCATGAACCATTCCTTCATGTCTGAGAAGAGACTGGCTCTGTTTCTTGTCATTATGAACAGGGTATGACTCCGAGGTCGGTGAAAGGGGTCTGAAGTTGAGTGGTGGAGAGAAGCAGAGAGTCGCCATCGCTCGTACCATCCTGAAAAACCCACGTATCATTTTGCTTGATGAAGTGAGTAAAAGCTTTACTGAAGTTTTATGGTTAGGATGCGTGTGGGTTTCTATTCAGTCCTGTTTCTTGACTTTACGTGCAGGCCACGTCTGCTTTAGACAGTCAAACGGAGCGCAACATTCAGTTGTCTCTTGCCAAAGTGTGTGCCAACCACACCACTCTCGTCGTGGCGCACAGGTAGGCCTGTTTCATGTTCTAAACAAAGTGTCATCTTTATTCAAATAACGAAAGCAGACTTTAGTAAAATGCTTTTATGTAGCCTGGTGTTTCATGCTTTCTAGCCCTTAAAATATGGACATACGGCAATCCTTTCGTCAAAGGGTTGTCTCTCCAAATTCAAGGCTTTATCCCTGAGATAACATCGCGTATTGATAAAAGCTTTTGTTGGGCCATCTGGGGAAGATCTCGAGCATTAATTAAATTGATCTATTTGTCCTTAAGAATAACATTGTAGACCAAAGAAATGAAGGTTAATGAAGGATAATGACAACAATAGCAAGCATCCACTTCACTAATGCGATAAAGCTGCATGTGTTTGTGGAATACGACTATAAACTGTTTTTAATTGACTTCAAGCTTATATTACAATCTTTCAAGTCACTCAAAATCATTTCTTGAAACAGTTAACATTGTTCTTGTAACAATAAATCCTCCACTCCAGTTTAGACAAACCTAAAACTTCCATGACAAAATCAAACACTTTGATCATGAACATAATTCTCTTTCATTTATATCAAACTGGTTGATGGACAAAACCAGCAAACACAAAGAGCAGTTTACAACACTATTTCAATCAAACTGGAATTAGATTGTGTTTGTTTTAACATCCGATTGTTTACATTTACGTTAGTGTGTATATTTGCAGACTTTGTGAAACATTGTCAACTACGTCAAAGCAATTTTGTAATGATTTTGTTCTCTGCCTCAGCATTTGAATGACTCTTATGTACTTGTCCTTGAAAAATTAAGAAACGATTTCAAATGTTATTACCAGTATCGTGGTCATTACAGTCTAGTGTCTGTTGAAATTCAACAAAATTAAACTTAAGGAGTGATGGGAAATGTGAAAGACTGACAGCATAACAAGACACGTGAAAACTGTGACAAAAATCAAGATTATCACTAGGCAAATCATAATATTCTAATTGAAATAGGAATAATGAACTTGTTTTCTTTGCAGCATTTGAGGTTTATAAAAATAGAAAGCACCTTTTCTGGTAACTTGACATGTCTCTCCATTTCTCATATTCTGCAAATAAGTAATATTTTGTTTGAAATTTGGGAGAAAAAAAATCTTGCAATTCACAGAATGAAACCAAAGGATAATTTTACCTTAACACAAAAATAATTTTGAAATGGTCGTCGTCTTAATATTTTCCACATATTTTTTCCACAGTTTAGACCTGTATTTGAATTGTCGTTGAATTTGCATTTTTCAGACTTTCTGTCTCTTACTACATTGATTCAGTAACGGAAAATGAAAATAAACGAATGACAGTTCATACACATTTAATTATTCTGTTTGCACTGACATTGTAAGAACCACAATGCTGCTTTTTACAGGATCTGTTTTACATTGTAGCCCACACACAGTACACGATGACTGTCCACTGTCTCCCCATCAGTCAACACACATGTGCGTTCTATTTTGTGTTGCCATTTTACGAGACTGTTGAATTTGACTCAGACGCCTTTCTCCCCTGCCCTTCTGTCTAAAATTCCACCACTCCTGCTCTTACTACCCGTCTCTGGCCGCCCAGCATCTCCGTTTCCTACATTTGCTGTCCCGTGTGCTCTCTCATGTCGTCCCCTCTGTGTCTCATTGCTCTCCTCTAGCGAAAATTGTAAACACATCGGGATCATAGTCTCTGAGCTTTGATCCTGTCCAGCCTCTGAGACGGAGCCGGGCTTTGATCTGTTTTGTGGTGGTGGTTCTGGACTTAGCAATCAATAAAAAGAAGTCTCCGTTCTTTTGTTTGAAGATGAAGGGCAGCTGAGAAGATGACGCGCAGAAGGATTTGGGTGTGAATTAAAAAGGGTGTGTGTGTGTGGGTATGGATTAGATTTAGGGGATCATGATGCTGCTTTAAATTAAGGGATTGCATTTACAGTACACTTGCGGCCGAATTGTTCTGCTTAGTGAAGAGGCTGCGAACATGATTTTGTTTTGAGCTTTCATGGCATCTGTCTGAGTCACAGCCCTAAACAAGTCTCTTAAATACTTTTTCCGAAAGCCGTTGAAAAACAGAGTTATTATTTTGTATCATAATGTAATGCCGTAGTAACTCGTGTCATGGAGTGACCAATAGTACATTGCACTGATGCCCATTCATTTCAATGCCTCCCAAACGCATTTGGTTTACAGTTGGTGAAATAACGGCATTCCGTTACTACTTCTGCATTGGACGTCTATGCAAGTGTCGTAACTTAATGGCTCTTGGAAAAAGCTTTTATCTCCCAAACGCATTTACTGTACATTTGGTGAAATAACGGCATATTTATACATTTTAACGAGTTGGTGACATATATTATATTCATAGATCTTATATTCATATTTTTCCCCACACACAATTATGCTATAAATGTAGTCAACGTAGTATTCAGTTTACAAAATGTGCTTTCACAAATTTATGCAAATATAGTTGCCGTTGTCTGTCCCGCTAAAATCCATTCAAGTAGGTTGACAGCACGGATTTGTGCCCGAACCATCGAGCGCTCAATGAACCACGTCTGCTTTTTCCTATTTCAGCTTAATATGTAGACACAAATACTGTAAATCATATGGGCCTTGATATTCAGATTGTGGTGCCCCTCTCCCAAAATATCAACCAAGTTATTTGAACCAAATCAAGTACACATTTCATGCAAAACATATCAGGAGAAAGTTTATTTGGAGACTTTTATTTTGTTGTGATGAGCTACCCATATAGCGAGACTGCTAGGTTTGCGTGAACAGATTGTGCATCCACTACCTTGACACCAGTTGTTAAAGGGTTTGCTCACGCAAAAAATCTAAATTCTGTCATCATTTATTCACCCTCATTTACCTGTACATGAGAAGATATTTTGAGAAATGTCTCAAAAAACGTCGTGATTTTGGTTCAAATCTTCAAAATATCTTCTTTTGTGTTCAAGGGTGAACCATTTCTTTTAAAGTATTCATAAAATGACTCCATTCTGAAACCTCCACATTTCTTGATTTTTATTTATTTACCATAAGTCATTATTATAAGTCACCCTATATGTTTGTCACTGGGTTTTGCAAATAAATATCCAATTAAAAGCATTTCAAGTGCTTGTCAACTTTGACACAACAACATTTAATCATCCTGAAAATCATCGAATTTGGGGGGTTTTGGAAGGACAGCAACAGTGTATTTCCAACATGGCAACAATAGAGTTTATAATCTTCAAAAAAAACTTCAAATGCACCAATTTCTTTTGGGGCGACCGCATTTGTTTGTGTTTTCAGATTGTCCACAATCATCAGCTCCGACCAGATCCTCGTTCTTCACGACGGCAGGATTGCAGAACAAGGCAGGTCAGTAGTGTGAAAGCTTAAACTCCAGTGTATACAGCATTGAAACAAATGAAACACCCTTACGATCTTTTCCTCCTGTATTCAGTCGGATCATCCCCCTGTCACCCCCTCTATCCTAATTGACTGAAATTCCTTTGGTCAGCAGATAGTGAACCATAATACGACATGTTGGGGCAGACTGGGTCTTCTTCATCTTCTCAGGATACATAAGAACTGTGTGTGTGTCTCAGAGGTGCGCTTGTTATCAGCAGATCAGTAGTCTTAACCCGAGGGCTGTCTGAGTGCATCTTAATTTTCCCAGAGACAGGATATAGTCTCTCAGTGTACGAGCCGTCCACACCCTGCCTGATCTCTGTGTCGTGTCTCGCTGCAGGCCCTCAGGTGGTACACACATTTCCCCCTTTAAACCCGACACACACACACGCAGTGTCCCGCTAATGGACTTCTCTATTCATCCTGACCGCTCATCCTCGCCGTTAACCCCATGCTCACTGTCCATCTCTTTCGCCCTTTGATATATGAGCTATGGCCAACAGAGCATCCGCTACACACACTTAGACACACACAGCCATCAGGGATGTAACTCCACACCTGGCACATTCAACCCTGACTGACACTGCGATGTAAACACAACCCATGCTGGGCTTTAACAGCGTATCGGAATACACATGTACACAGGAAGAGATGAGGTGGGAACGGGCATTCGGGGAGATGAGGGGTTAATGCTTTTAGAATAGAGGAATTAAGAGATACACCTTGTGCACTCGGCAGCCCGGTAAGATGCTTCCTAAAATAAGACGTCTGAGGAATGTCTGGAAAACGGGTTACACAGAAAATGGAGGATTAGTGCGGGATGTTTTATTCATTTATGCCTTTTAAAGGTGAGACTTTTGTTGGATAAGGTTTGGAGAATGCTTCAAAAGCTTCTTCTCTGCTGTCCAAGTTCTATTAAGAGTAAACGGGTGGTTGACTAGTTGTTCAGCAAATGGCTGGTTGTTAAGTGGAGTCTTTCTTTGAGTGTATATAGTTTTATATTAAATGTCCTTTAAGGAATATACTCCGTTCCAACCTTATACGAATTCCACCTGATTTTGGCACGATTTGTGTGTCGTAGGTGTCAGGACGCACATGATCGTTTCCAGTAAAGATGCATGTTTAGTCTCCTGCATGACAGTTATTAACATCTACATTGTTAACCAATAAGAGCGCAGATGTTCATGGCAAAACAAAAGAGAAACAACAGTATTTGTTTTGCTATTGGTGGAATTATGCAGTAGGGGAAACGTTTGTGGAACTATGGCAATAGAACAACAATAGTTGCAATTATTCCTCGAGAAAAAACACAGAAAATGATGAAAAGAGAAATGCTTTTGAACAATAGATGGAGGCACTCACAAAGCATCATATTCCGCAATGTCACGGGATTATTTGTTTCTATCATTTTTCAACTTGCGTGGAAGACGCAATATTGTCCGTTTGCGTCAGTCGCGTCGCCCCGCATAATTTTGCGTATGTCTTTGCTTTGACTTTGTATGTAATTTACTCGCGCAATTAGTTCAAGTTGCTTTGGTGTAAACAGACCATAACAGACAAAAAAAAATTGGCTTTAGACAACTAGTTCTGTGGGACTTTAAATTAATTCTTCAGTTGAGTAAATGGTTCAGAGCACTATTTCTGTGTTTCCTCCTTTTCAGTGCTCCAAAAATGAGGATGCTGCCTATGTAGTCAACAAGAGAGCTCACTATACTTTAGAGCAGGGGCCAGTTGCATAAACATTGATAAGCGTCTGTAGTATGTAGATAATAGTATGTCCGAAACCTCAGTATGCAAAAAACAGTAGGCGAGAAATATCCAAATTTGGATTTGGATTTGGATTCAATTTATTGTCATTACACATATAACAAGTACAGTGTAACGAAATGGATTTAAGAAGAAGAATACAGCAAACATGAGGGAAGTGGAGAGAAAAACAGATACACATAATACACCATAGACAAGACTTGCAACAGGGTAAAATAATCCAGCTCCAGCAAGCAGCCATCCGGTCCTGCAGCCATTACGGCGCTTAACACAGACCCGCTTGCCAAGCTGGCGGGTCAAAGCAACGGAGGTTTGGAATCGGTCAGAGTCTGTGTTTGTGTGTGTGTCTGTATGAGGGATAAGGTCCAAAAGTCTGTGTGTGTGTGTGTATGATGGGGGAGGGAATGCAAGAGCGTCTCGCCACATTGCTCTACTAAATGGTCTACTACGTCCGCCGAGATTCGTGAGTGTGGATCGGATGGACACTTACATATGATGACAGGGCAGCAGAGCAACGGTCACATTTTAAAAGTAAATCAAGCGGAAAACTTTAAGGCGGACGTCCGTTTTTAATGTAAGTGCCAATAAATGAACTTCTTGTTTCTAAATTATGTTTTTATCAACGGTCACGTATAGGTTGTTGTTAATACGTCAGAGGTAAAAGAGCATATGGGTCTCATGACCATAAAACATGGCGGACGCAGTATGTCCGAAATGTATTCATCCTACTCCCACTCATACTATATAGAACGTAGTGTTTTAATGGCCGATAGGTAGGTGCTTATTCAAATTCAGTACTTACTGTCACAGTATGCAATTCCGGACACAGGATGTGTCTTAGCAACTATTCTCACAGACTAGCAACTAGTTCAGATTTCAGTTAGACCCATCTTCCTTTCTATGAAACTGACTTAAAGAAGTTATGACCAGTCTTAAAGAGAAAACATAGATGACTAGTAAGACTAGTCTAAGCGGTTAATACTACCGGCCCTTTTTTATGATTGTTGGTGTGATATGTGTTCTGTGCTCCCAGAGCTCTTTGTCCCACATGTTGTATGTCTCACTTTTGATGTCATACTTCTAAGTAATTGATGCCTCAGCAAACTTGACCTTAGACCGACCCGCCCAACTCTCAGTTTTAACAATCTGAAAGAAAGCAAAGGGAGATGGTCCTGAGAGTTTCCTTGCCCTCAGGTGATTTCTTGAGCCGGAGGCAGGTGTTCAGTGGGTTACTTTGACCCCTGTGAGGTTGAACTGCTCTAAAGTCTCTTGAACGCAAGTCTACTTAGTAAATCCCCAAATATTTGACTTTATGTTATGATAACATTTAAAGTCACCAATACAATTTGGACAAAATTGTATCATCATGCCAATTACGTTTTTTACTGAAATCTGCATTTCCTACTGTTACTCAGTTCAGATAATATGCGTTCAAGAGCAAAGAGAATGTTTCTTTAACTAAAAAGGCAAGACTCTCTTTTCCACAGCCCCGTATTGGGTGTTACTATGTTTCCCATGTATTTACCTACAAGCGGACCCTTAATTTCATGTTTTCTGTGTGTTCTAGGCACGAGGAGCTGCTGGCCATGGGCCGCCTGTACTCTGCCATGTGGTTAAAACAGCAGCAAAGCCCCGAGTGTGAGATCTCAGAAGAGTTAGGCCTGGAGACACAGGAGAGTAGCTGAAGATACGGCATGGATCATGAATTTTGATGGATGAAATCTGCAAAGTTCATCTCAGATAGAGCTGCACCAGACCGCACAAAAGTAATGATGTTTCTCAGGTAACAGTTACACAGGTGTCAATGAAGTGCAATAAATCAAGGAAGTTTTTAAATGTTGCTTATACGTAAGAGGCTTAACCAAAATCGCACAAGTGTAAAATACTGTCATATGGTTACTGTTCAAACTTTAATGTGTTTTTTTTATATCCTCTCTTCCTCAAGTCACTTGGTTTGTTTAAGACAGTAGACCGGGGAAACATTGAAGCATCTTTGTCAGATTTGTCTAGAGATATGACTTTTGGGTAACATGCTCTAGCAGCCAAAACGAGTTTATGGTCAAACTTTAGATTACAGTTTTCATGTTACTTTGGATTCATGCAAGTAACAACTTAAACTTGTAATGTGTAGTTAGTAATGCAATTCTGCGTTACTGATAAAACTTTGGGAATTCATTACAGTAACAGGTACACCGTAATATAAAGTGCTTTTTAAAAAAATATACACTCTTTTGTGACACAAATAACCATGTCAGACCACTTTAATAATATGGGTACTTTGATAGAAATGTAAATGCACAAATAACAAAACACAAAGAGACCTTTAGGGTTTTTTATATTTTCCCAGGCTGATTTGAAAATGCGGAATGTATTTGAAATCAAGATTAAATTGATCAAGTTTAAAAGTGACATTTCAGAAGATGAAGGATTTTAATAGGAGTAACATGAGCCACAGTCAGATTTACAGAAATGCCAAAGGAAATTGCTTGAATTGAATGTAATCTCATGATAGTAATAGTTAAACTTTTCAAAACTTTTCGCAAGCTGAATATTGTGTACGAGAAGAATGATTTTATAATCTATGTTTTGCATTTTCATTAC
The DNA here is from genome assembly GCA_029783895.1 of Triplophysa bombifrons. Classification (NCBI taxonomy): domain Eukaryota; kingdom Metazoa; phylum Chordata; class Actinopteri; order Cypriniformes; family Nemacheilidae; genus Triplophysa; species Triplophysa bombifrons. Next base: position 23,033,708 of record CM056456.1, read on the forward strand.
ATATGCACTGGTCAAATATCATTTGAAAATAAACTTGTAGTCGTAAACCTAAAAATAAAGTCTGTAAATAAATACAATGCTGGCTATGTACAAAAGTTAATTTATTAAGAGTATTTACATTTTTTAACTCTACGGTTTAAAACAAACCAGAACATGTACGATCATTAAGACTAGAGACGCACTGATATATCGGCCAATAATCGGTAACGGCCGATAAAAGCCATTTTTCACGCTGTCGGTTATATAGTTTAAAAACAGCCAATGATCAGGGTCGATATATCGTGATGTAGCCTAAAAATTACAATAATTTGTGCTCTGCTTACAGAAAATGTTAAGAAACATCACCAGTTTTATTATATTATTTAATAACATTTTTACGAAATATTTCATCATCGGCAGGTACCACTCTGAATAATCAGTGTCTGTGGAGAAATGTAGTACCTGTGCATCTCTATTCAAGACATCACAGTTCATTCACAACTACACAAAGGACAGATATTTACAGAATAACACTGATGATCTATACAAAACCATGTATTCATCTTGAATGATTTGGATTTTAGGTTAAGGACTGATTGAGGGTTTTACCAATGCCCATCCACATCAATAGTAAGGGAACAGCAAAAAACGTTGGGAATTGTGGCCCACTGGCTATATTTAGACCAAATTGAAACACATCCTCCTACTGATGATAATTTATGAGGAATGTGAACGATTTCCCATAGGGTCTGCGGTGTATATCTTCACAACACTCTCACCATTATCTGTTCGTGGTGTTTAAATGGTTTTGCTGGGTAAGTATAGAGTGGAAATAAAGAAGTCAGAGTTCCTACTCAAATACATGATTCTAAAGTCCAGTCTCTGCTAGAATCCATACACGAAGAGCGTTTCTCATGACTAAATCATGCCGGACCGCTGTCTCTTATTGAGCTGACGGAGTGAGGTGTGTTTCGGAGTGGTGTTGTCACCATTGTTCACTTGCAGCCATGCCCTGTGCGTTGATCCACGGAAGAGTACTCGTAACGGAGCTCTCTTGTCCCTAAGCTGAACCCCCATAGCAGGCGGAGAAAGGAGAAGTTTGCATGGGATGCTCCCCGCGGGACGTCCGCTGCGGAGAGGCTAGCGAGGGAACTGAGGTTCAACTCGAGGACACGAGAGACACTCGGTCTCTTTCTGTCCGTCCTGCATTACTTGAACTTCTTTCAATCTTTCAAGCACGCATTACGTAGTCTGTTCCTCAACACCTTGTCAGGGTCTATGTGCGTCACCGGGTGAATTAAGTGTGCGCACGCTGGTAGATGTGAGGGAAAGTGCCGGTTGTGGTTGTTTTGTACAAATTCATGGTTTATTACTCCGTAGGTTCTCGTTCTGTTATTGAGGAAGTTCTCCTGTGATGTCCAGCTGAGCGTTGAAGTGTCAAAATGAGGTGAGAAACATGAGAGTTGGCTGTGGTCCATCTGTTTGCGGCAGAGGAGATTTACGCTCAATTCCTGCTGTTGTCGGATTTGGGCCGTTTTTGGTACCACAGAGCTGTGGGTAAATTCTGGCAGCCCGTGTATTCCTTCCTCAGTTCGGCTTCTGTGAGGGGGGGCGTGGAGTTACACGGAGCGCCGGCCAGAGTCACGTTCAGCAGGCCTTGAGCCGAATCAAACAGTCGAGGTATCACAGAACTCTGGGGGACAGAAGAAGAGTTTATTAAAGCAATAAGCATCAGGAAGCTTTGGTTTACATTTTAAACATCTAAATTGTTACTAACATTAATCTCTTTTTGTTTTGTAAATGTTCTTCAGGCACATGCTGCATTGAGGTATGAAATTCACTAGTTCTTCTTTCAATAAATCGTTTTTTTTTATTTTTAAATGGTAATCTGCTTTCTCTTTATTAATGACACATGCTCTGACGGTGACGTAGACAAAGTTTGTGCAGGTTTGTTTGTATTGAGGTTTAGGTTTGATTTCAAATTTCAGATTGTCAACACTTCAAAAAGTTGATGTGCTTACATCTTTCTTTACATTTACAATTTACATTTAAATTGAGTACATTTTAAATCAATGAAATATACTGTTTAAATTGAGTAAATGTAATCTGAGCAATTGAACAACATTTTTTATATTAGAATTCACCAAAAATATATATTAGTGTATATTAAAATTATTTAATCATTTAATTATTTAATTTAATTAGTTCATTAAATAGTTATTTTTCATTAAATAAACTTAAATGATACATGTAAATTTCACGGAAACTAACTGTTGGATTTGAATCAGTTTTATAATATGTAGTTAAATTACTTTAACATAGTTTATTCAGTTTAAAATAGCTGTTTATAAGCCACTGAATACATTTTTTGAGCGAATGCAAAAGTGTCTACTTAAAGGGGTAGTTGACCCGATAATGATTTCATCATTTACTCTCCCAATGTCATTCCAAACCGGTTTGACTTTTTCTTCCGCAGAATACAAAAGAAGATATTTTAAAGAATGTTTATGACCCAACAACACTGAGCTCCAATTGACTTCCATTATATGGACACAAAACCACGGAGACATTTATCAAAATATCTTCTTTTGTGTTCCCTAGAAGAATCATATACAGGTTTAAAATGACATGGAATAAAGTGAATAAACATGGACAGAATTGTCATTTTGGATGAAATATCCCTTCAACCTTGTTTCGTCATCTCAGCGTCCCTGATTGAAAACGTTATCTTCGATCGAACATAACATTGAAAATCATGTAGAGTTTTGTCTCTCACCTTGAGATGGTCTATGAGGCACTGAGACGGGTGCAGAGAGGCCCAGAACTCAGCAGTGTCCACCCAGGGCAGTCCGTTGAGCAGCACCACGTTGAGATGTTTGAGAGATCCCATCAGTCTCTTGCTGAGGACTCCACTGTAGCTCTGCTCCACGAACAACAGCACTCGACGGGCTCTGCAGCCCGCCAGGTCCGACAACAGTTCCCCTACGGAGTAACGCTCCTTCAGATCTGCCTGAAGAAAGAAAGCAATTAGTTTGAAATCACATCTTTGCTATATTCAGGCAATGTCTTGATGCAAAAATCCACGAGAGGCAAGTTGTAAGTGTAATTTTAAAATGGTTATTGTGCTTGGCGTGAACAGACCTTTATACAGGTTTGGAATAACTTGAGGGTAAATGATGACAGAATTTTCCTTTTTGGGTGAACTGTCCCTTTAAGAGGTGTAGGGGAGTTGCTAAAATGAGCAATTAGCCACTTTAAGAAGTGAGCAGCTTTCCTGTGGGAAGCAAAGCGTCTGGTGTCTCTGATCCTGTGTGGTCCCTGTCTCTCAAGCCTCTCTTTGTCACCACATCCCTGTCTGGGGATCAGGTTGTTGCCTTTGTCCCCAGAGAGCCTGTGCCATTGTTATGGAAGGGTGGGCTTTAGGGCAGTCTTCTCCCTTCTGTTTGCCCTGCTCTTAACATATGGCCGGGATTACTGACCACCTTTTGCAAAGGATTGTGGCGTTTTGGTAAAGCAGCAGGAGTATTTATTAAAAGTTATATAATTAAACATGTGCATGGTTTCTGAATAGACCGTAGTAGTTATAGATACAAGATGATGGATGCATTGTTGTTAGAAAATAAACGGGTCGTTGTGATTGTCCTTGGCATATTTCATCATGAAATGTGATGTAATCTCATCTTTCTTGTTAGGAGAATTTAGTCTGCGTTAAAGAAATAGGTTTTGATAAAGCCGCTGCGCAGGTGGTGTTCTCATTAGCCGCATTTAAAACACACTGTACAAATGTTTTTAATTCCATATACTGGAATTGGAGGGTCGTGGGCCACACACCCCAGAGCATTAGCGTAAGAAGTAAACAGATTCTTGCAAGGAATGAAACACAATGGACGAGAGTTAACCAGAAGTCAATGTTCATTGTGTAATGCTTTTATCCTTCGGTTAGTGGGCACTTTGATGTGGCGGGCTAGAGAAAACACACTGGATTCATTTACGGGAAGATAAGGGATGTTCTCACATTCCTCAACTTTGCCTTTTCATCTATCCTCTCTGTGTTTCCTCAAAAACATTTATAGCACATCAAGCCCCTTTGGCATAACAGTACATGCTAGAAAAATCAAAACGAGAGATGCTGTTCTACATCTGATGACAGAAAAAAACATTAATGTTACAAGAAATGTGTTGAACTGGGAAAAACGCTCTCTTGAAAAGAAAGGTTCTTAACACGCTCTTTTTCAAGCTGTATGGTACTGTAAAAAACCTTGAACATCCACAAAACCTTTCTGTCGCAAGGTTCTTGTGCTGTAAAGTTCTCCGGACTATTGGAAGGTCAGAAATCAAACAATTTGAACAAACCAAAGGTTTTCAGTCACTGTAAGCTGTAGGGTTCTGGAAATAAAACACCCATTTGTGTGATTTGAAGAAATTTGATGAAACGGTTCTTCTGCCATAGTTCTTTGGGGAACCAAAAATGGTTTACTTAAAAGTTCCCTTTTCTTTTTTCTCTCTATAATCTAAAGTGCCTTTTCCACCATAAAGAACCTTTTGTAAAACAAAACGATTCTTCAGATATTCTTTTTGGAGCGATTGAGCCAAAAATGGATCTTCTATGGGATTGTGACGCACCTTTTCTATGCATAAAGGTGAAAAAGCTTAATATAATAAAATACAAATATTTATTTTCAGCACAAAAAAAACTTTTTTGTGAGACCAGCCTACGGATGTTAACTGTTCTTTAAGCAACCATTAAAAAGGTTCTGCTATGATATTGTGAAGCACGTTTATTTTTTAGTGTGTATTGTAGATGTAGACCACTTTGCAAGATGAAACCACTGTTCCAGAAGCACTTCCGGTTTCATTTTTATTTTTAAATATTACACATGTTATTAAATCTTAAAGATATTTGTTTAACATTTTGATTTGGTTATAAATGTTCTGTTGTTTGTATTTTGTTCAAACGTGTGTGAACTGTTAAAAAACTGAAACGAGATGTGTTTTCTGGACAAGCGTTTTACGAAGTGGTCTATAATATTCATATTTAATCATGACAATTTTCAGCCAATCGTTTTTAGGCCCATACAGAAATAACTATTAATGCTTAAATTTTTGTACATTTATTTTTGAAATTCCTATGAATGTGCAGTTACTTTTACACTCCATGGCAACAGAAGTTTTATCAATGACTTTTGTGTGTCCGGTCCTAATGTGAAGCTACCGTCAGAATGTTTGGCAGATGCACACACTTACAATGCCGTTGTTATTGCGGTCCCAGAGGAGCATGGTGCCGTCGTTACGTGTGGGGCTGCTCAGGTACAGAACCAGAGTATCTGCACAGTGCTGCTTTCTACAGATATACGAAATGTGATTCCTGATCACCTCTTTCTCTGTGGCCGGGTACATCCCGTCTGCATCTTTAGCTATGAAAACAATGACAATTTCAAAGGATTTGGAGAGCGACGTTACTTTTCCTTAACATCATAACATTTCAAATGTGGCTTTTTGTCTCTGTTGTTGAAGTTCTCTTGTTTTTAAAAAAAATACCCGAATAAAAGCTTGACTTTGACTTAAATTTTCCTCTCACCTGCTAACTGTCCACTCCCAGCAAAGAATGTCTTTATGTGGTCCTTATGGAAGCCGTTGTTCCTCAGCATCTGGTAGAAGAGCTGTAGGTTCTGCACATGCCGCTGGTATGTTATCTGCTCCTGCCAGCCACCTGCACACGCACAGGTTAAAGGTTACATAAATACCTGTTCGAGCCGTCATTCCCGAGACAGCTGATAAGTTCAAGTATTCGCCCAGAATTTTAAACATCAATCGGCTGACACAAGGTCAGATTATATTAATAACTTCATCACACGTGTGAGGTGTACTTCGTTTTGTACCTGACAAGAGGACGGCGTGATCACAGGTCTGGTAGAGGCGGCAGGACAGGTGCGTGGCCAGCCGCTGCTGGTGACACCGGCGGGTGTTTTTATTGAGCTCGCAGCTGGAGATGGGAACGTTGGGACTGCTCTGTGGCAAAGGCTCTGGGCATCGGGCGAAGTCTGGGTGATCTGTGATATCGAGGAATATGTGAGATACACACAATGACTAACACAAAGTTTTTGGCTTTATAAAATATTGAATATAGCAAACGTGTCATATCAGAGCTGACCCTGGATGGTAAAATTGGCTGTTTTCCAGGAATTGGAAAAAACAATAAACTATTTAACGATTAAATACTTGACAAGCACTTTTTTAAAGTCCCCACGAACTGGAAGTTACGATCATTTTTACTTCCGTATTTTGACGCAATTCCGAGTGAAATTGAATTTCCAACGAGAAAAATAGTGTGCGTGGATGTTGTCTCTCTCTGTGATTTGATTGGACGTATAAAAGCAGCCGTGGCATTTTGAAATGGAACTGGGAGGAAGAGGAGGAGTTAACGGATGCTCCGCCCAAGCCGTCTATCATAGTCATTACAGTTAGGAAGTGCATTTTCAGGCTTTATTTAAGATTATAAGCGCACACGTATTTAAAAAAGAGAATGACCCACATTGTTAAACTATTTCCAATAAACACTGCAATATTTCATGAAAATGAAGGCCTTATGATTTTTATTTCACTGGGACTTTAATACTTTTTATTGGTTAGATATTTGCAAAACCCAGTGAAAAACATAAACATATGAAATATGGTGATACAAGGTTTAAGTACGACCGCAGCGATATTTAATATTTTATAGTGCTTTTCAGTCACCTACTCACCTACACAGCGCAGGCGTTGGGTTCGGTTGCTGTCCCTCACTCCCACCACTAGGGGGAGAAAGTGAATCTCGCAGTGCCCACTGCTGTGCTCCATGCGGCCGATTCTCCCCGTCGTGCTCCTGCGGGCCCTCGCCCGGCTCACCATACGGTCACTGCGACTCCGTCTGCGCTTCAGCTGATTCTGACAGCGCGTTTTCACCGCCATGGTCAAACACTCCTCCCCTGGAAAGTCAACAGACGTTAGTCAAAAAAGTACAAATATTCTCTGATAATAGGCGTCCAGAAAATCAGTTCAGCTTTAACAAGTAGAGTTTATTGAATTTCTTTTATTCAAGATACAAGCAAGTTGGGAGTTGGGTCATTGCTTATGTGTATTCGCACAAACGCAGAATGATCACCATGACAACCTGCAGTAGGCTGGATAAATGTAAACTTCACTGACATTAGCCACGCTTGTTTACCGCCGTGCTTCTACCGTGCAATTGTCCACTAGATTTTAAAACGAAAAAGCTGCAGTACTAATCTTCACTTTGAGAGAGTGACGGAGAGAAAATGTCCTTTCAAGAGAAGCAATAATAATGCCTTTTAAACAAGCGTAGCCGGAGACCAAGCACAGCGGCGTGCATTCTTTCAGCATCAGCCATACATTCAAACTATTCATTTAAAGCGCACGCCGCAGTTTAGACAAGAGCGCTGGGCTACACATGCCAAGCAATCTTTATCAGTTTCACACTTAGCAAGCGTGGAAAGGACAGCGGCGCAGGGGGATGTAATCACAAACCATTAGAAATCCATTTCGCTTAACAAGTAAAATGACTCTCTTACAATGAAAGGTTTCCTTGGCTGGAGAATGTGTGGTAAGACAGAATCAGTAGCTGTAATGAGTGTCTCTCTGCGGTCGGTCTTATCCGGGGGCCAATTACAAAAACCCAAATAGACCTGGGATGATTTTAAATGCAGCCAGAACTGAACGTTGCTTTCATTGTGATCTCTGACTCGCACCACATCTTTAATGACACTGGTCGGGTTTGGACACATTCAGACCTTAAAACGCTTCCAGATTTGAATTGAGTTTCAAGCTTCTCTGTCTGGAGTTAATGTGTAACCAAAGCTATTTTGTTTATTATTTCTAATGTGTTTGGTCGTTATTGCCCTCTCCGAGGTTCATTTTGTCTCTGGTTACTAACACTATTCCTAGAAACAGTTGAGGCAGGGCGTGTGTCCTTAGCCTTTGAGAATTATCTTGAAATTGGGAGTTTATTTACAAACTGAATCACTGTTAATGTGTCTGAAACTTAAAACAGCTTCACTGGCTGTCACTCAATGTCTTTTGGTGTATGAAAGGGGGCTCCTGAGTGAACTGGTTTCAGATAGACTTTAAAGGGACAGTTCACCCAAAAACTAAAATTGTGTCATCATGAATTACTCAACCTGAAGTTGTTCCAAACCTGGAAAAATATTTTGAAGAATTTAGGAACAAACAGTTCTGGGGTACCGTGTTAACGGTAGTCAATGGTGCCCCAGAAATCTCAGTTGCTAACATTTTTCCAAATATCTTTTTTTGTCAACAGAACAAAGATATATTTATAGGTTTGGAACAATGATGGTGAGTAATTCATGATTGAATATTCTTTTCCAGGTGAACTGTCCCTTTAATGGCACCATATCATCATGTCCAACAATCTGATTATTTCTCTGCAGAATTTGTCATACAATAAAAAAATGAAAAATGTATTAATAAATGTTACTTTCAACAACTCCAGCTCATGTTTTGTTTTCCAAAAAAATGCCAAACTGCATGAAAAGGATTGTGGGATATCATAGACTGCCAAGGAACTGTACATCTCTAAATCTATGAGCCATATGTGGTATTTTAATTGACATGTTGTTAAAGAGAGTTCATCCAAAAATGAAAATGTTCTCATCATTTACTCAACCTCTTGTCATTTCAAACCTGCATGACTTTCTTTCTTTCGCAGAACATGGCGATATTTTGAAGAATGTTGATAACCGTACAGTGTCGGCACCCATTCCCTTCTATTGTATGGACACAAAACCAATGCATGTGAATGGTTGCCGGTTACAACATTCTTCAAAATATCTTCCAGTGCAAATGTTTACATTTTGTTCAAAGGTGATTTGTTCACTCAGGTCCTGGTCTATAATAAACTGGGGGCATGTCTGAGCTGGGCACTGAACCCAGAGTTAAGGATTGAACACACTTAGTGATGAATTATTGACCGCTCTTATTGTGAATGCATGGCTTTTGGCTTAGGCGTGTGCCTGCCCTCCACTTTACCTGAAGACTGTTCCTAACATTAGATCCTTGTGCAAAGCTCTCTACAGTATCTCACACACACATCACACAGTCTTGCTTCATGTCAGGTGGCATATAACAGCACTTCTCAACTTAATGTCTCATTTTATGCAGTAAATTACTTCCTATACAGTAGATCTGGGCATGTGCTTTGTCACTTGTGGTATACTGTTAGAACTTTATACGCATAACGTTGTTGTCCTCAAATAATTAGGAGCCTATAATGCCTTACAGCTGTCCATAGACGCTTGCGTGACTGCATGTTATGACACTTCTAGTACTGCAGGACTGTTCTCCTTTTATTACCAATCCTGTCTGAGAGTTATAAAAAAGAATTGGTCACACTACACATCACACAGTGTTTATGTACTGTAGGGTAATTTCCTACTAAGTACTTAAACTAAACAATGCATTTAACACGCAATTACTCTTGTGTTTTTCCTTTCTTAATGACAAATACAATTACACTCAATTAAAGTGATTACCTTACTATGTAACTAAAAAGACAATGTGGCCTGTTGTGTTAGTCATACTGTATGTGTAAATTATTTCTAGAACAGTTTCTCCTGTTCCAATTATGTGAACTCTAGGAATTCTGTGACACTATAGATCTGACTTTCTCTATAGTGTCTCCATCACTTTACTTCCCAGGCAAAAAGTTTAAGTACACTTCCATAACGTACGTAAAGTGCTCTTTTGTCTTGGCACACATTCATTTCGTGCATAATATACTAAAAATATAGTCTTCTGCAAATACCACAGTTGAGTATAGATCATTTTATGTTAATTATAAAAGGTACTAATACAATTTTTTTTGAAAATAGAGCACTTCAAGAACTTTAGGCAATTTTACACTTACTATTGTAGTGAACTCAATGTGTTAATATTATTGTCTTATTCTTCATCTGTAGTTTATCGTATCTTTGGAAATATTACTTAATTTAAACAATGATTTGGTACCTCATGCACGCTGTAATATGTTATTTTCCATATTATATTTATGCTGTTGTTCGTTTCAATGTATATATTTTTATTTGCATATGTCGTTTCCAAACTAACTGCCTAATAGATTCCAAAAGCGTATCTATTATTATTATTATCCATGGCTTTTATTGATAAACCATGGTACTGTGATTTATATATATACATTTTTTTTTACAAAAGTTGGACACTGTAATGCATTTTCTAATGCATTATTTAAAACCAACAAAGTACTTATCACTTCTGTCGCGTCAGGTTTCTTCATAAACGAGCTGTCAGATTCAGCACACTCACCAAGATAAATACCATCCATATGAGCACACTTCTTCTTGGTAATGTTGAAGTTAACATAGAACAGAACCACCGGGTGTCCGAAGCTCTCTCCGGGACTGGGGTCCAAAACCAGCACCGCGTCATGCGCACTGGCTCCGGGGTACAACTCTTCGTTCGTCCTGCTCTCGTCATCCACACTCGAGTCCGCAGACTTTGACGGAACAGTCCCTGTGAAGTATGAATCGGGTAGTATCGCAAGCACTTTCCCCGCCGAGAGGGATTCGGAGACGTACACCGCTACTCCGCTCAGGTGGAGGTGAGAGAGCTTCTTGCACTCGCTCTCCGGTAAAGAGACTCTCCGGCACAGATTGAGCTTCAGGTACTGAAAGCCAGTTCTCACCCATCGATCCAGACGAGTCAACTTCATCTGCGATCCACAACTCTCTCCAACGAGTAAAGCACAGATGAAAAGAGAAACGCATTGGAACTTCATACTTTGGCAGTTTGAAGATTTATTTGGCTGTCCTGTCTTGTGTTTGTTGGTGAATTTAATGTATTCCGACAGTGAACGCTGGAGATTGTGGGGGACACGGAATGAAGGATGCGTCCTGGGAGGTTTGCAGAGATGCTGAAGTCTTTGTTAAAGGTCCTCAGAGCAGCATCCAGATGGAGAGTAATGTGCCACTGAAACTCATCCCACAGGCTCTGACATACTCTTAGAGAGAGAGAGGGGGGAGAGAGACAGAGAGAGAGAGAGAGAGATGCCTTTCAAGTAAATCCAATAATCAAATCAATTTTTCAAGTTTTTTTTAGATTCTTTTATATTCATAACAAACTTGCTTGTTTTAATAAGCTGAGAACAATAAAACATATATTTATATAATAAATATTAGGGAAAAAAATCATTTGTTAAAATCCTATAAATGGCTTTCCTGTAGCTCAGTGGTAAGAGCATTGCGTCAACAACGCAAGGTTGTGGGTTCGATCCCAGGGAATTGCAAATACCTATGTTAAATGTATAGGATGAAGCAATGTAAGTCGCTTTGGATAAAAGCGTCTGCCAAATGCCTAAATGTAAATGTAAATGTTGTTACGTCATAGCAGCAGTCTTCCGAATCTGGAATATATTGTGTTGTGACGTTCACATTGCGAATTGCGTCACAAATACTGTCTGTAACGTTAGGCTATGTTATAAATAACAGATAGGCCCTAACGCCTTTCTAAATGTCTGTGTCTGCGGAAATTAAATAGCCATTTATATGTTTTAATTGAACACAAACTCAAAGACTAACTTAAATAAAATGGTAAAACTTTTAATTTAGTTGTGTTTACATATACATTTACATTTAGGCATTTGGCAGACGCTTTTATCCAAAGCGACTTACATTGATTTATCCTTTACATTTTACATAGGTATTTGCAATCCCCTGGGATCGAACCCACAACCAATGCTCTTACCACTGAGCTACAGGAAAGCTATGTTTGAATATAAAAGCATTTTATTTTATACAGCAGATGTGTAGGATTTCAAACAGCCAGTCTAAGCAGAACATTATACGTGATTCATTATAAATGAAGAAGAGAGGCCCATTTACTGATCAGTGCAAAATGTTTTACACGTTTAGGCCAGTAAACTGTCAAACCACACTGGCTAAAGGACAACATTTTCTGCATCACCCAATTAAAGCACACAAATTTGTTTTATTTTGGAAACTTATTGACAAAAAATTGCCCCACATCACCTTCAGTCAAGTCAGCTCATCCTTGTTTCTAAGTACAGAACTGTATTATGGTTTTATTAAACTTAGATTGTTGCACATCTTAACCACAGAGGGGCGCTGTTTTCCTATCAAGCAGAACTACGTATAGTATAATCGAGTCAGAAATAAAAGACTGAATAAGTTTAACATAGTGTCAAATATTTCAAAATAATAACTCAAAGAGGATTTGTCAGTACAGTGTTAAGCCCCAATGTGTTTCTTGAATAACATTACCCAATGGGTGCCTGTGCAAAGAAATGCACTTTATAAGCAACACTGAGATTAAAGTAGTATTTTGTTACTTGTAAATTGATGGAAAAGTAAATAAATGAATACAAAGACTGAGATTTAATTGTCTTGTGATCTTTTTTTTCCATCTTATGTATAAAGTGCATATCATGGCCATGCTTCCCCATCTTAATTAAGAAACTCTTTTCACATTGTGTATTCTATATTGTGTTAGGACATAAACACCAGTTATTCTTATTTACTTTCCGACTTGCAGGTTTTTATCTGATGACTAACATGAATCAGAAACCCTATTGTAAAACGTTCCCCAGGCTTGACCTGTTTTCTTGTTTATTCTTTTTCTTCAGACTGCTGTGATGCCCAGAACTGAGTGAATAGTTCAGAATGTAACTTGTCTTCTCATGCTGAGGTAACCACACGATAAGTTCAGCAAATGTAACTTTATCCAGTACCACGTCAGGGTATAAATGAAGTCAGATCTGATCCAACCCTTAAAATTCTAGCAGGTCTTTCAGCATAGCACAGCATTGTCTTTTAGTAAAGGTCTACAACCCTATATTTAATTCAGTCTTACTTGAAAAGAGTTCAATGTAAAGCTGTCCTGTAAGTTAAACAGAGCATGTGTTCTATAGCAACTTTGTTTGCGTTGATCTCTAAGTGTGTGTGTCTCGTGGTGACCAGCTGAGAGTTTGAATCGCAGGTGCTTTGTCACAATGAATATTTAATGTTAAGCACATGTGAGATGGTGATACTGGGTTACTTCATTCTGTAAAAGAGTTTTCAATAACTGTTAGTGGTATTGGATGAGGTTAGTCAGGGCTTTGGCACAGAAGACTATAAGAAGCTGTTGTTGTTCTCTTGATTGAGAAATGTAAGTAGATTAAATGGCTAGATATATCCAAAATAAATAATGATGGGAATCTAATTCCAAGGTATTGTCATATTATTAACTTTTTTTAGTTTGGATTGTACGTTTCTCATTGAAAATGTGGAAATTATATTAAATTAAAATGTTATTTTAGCCTACAATATTAATGTTATTGTTTGTTTGTTTGGTTAATAGTATTGTTCTCATTGCATAAAAAATAATTGTGTTTTATTTATTTAACCATATAGTCGGTTGGTTGGATGTTGTAATTGTTTTTGTTAAATATACAAAATGTATGTATCTCTGTTTGTGTCTGGCGTTGAATCTTTCGTATTTATTCAGTTTGTATAACTTAAAATGTTAAACTTCTATGAACATTTATCATTTTCTTATGGCCAGGCTGTATAGTGTTAGTCTGTGGGGCTGTTAGACACTCTGGCTGCAGCGCACACGCGGGAGAAAAGCGCGAGGCGGGTTTCTCGAGCGCGAGACAGCACGCTAATCAGCCTGTCATCCCGAGCCGGTAAGACGCGATTTTATCGTTTTAAATGTACTTATTGTTTTACGCTTTACTAAACGATAGAGTCGAAAGGGTGTACTAGTATCTGACAATCGCGGTCTGTCTGTTTATGTGGGCAGTAATGAGAAAGTGTGTTTGAACAGACTGAAGCGAGTGCTGTGTGGTAAGCTAACTGGCTAACAGTTAGCCTCGCTTCGGCCGTGCTACAAAATCAAGAACGCTGCCTAAATAGAAAGCATATAAAGAGCATAGTATGGCCGTATTATGGTGTCTTGGTATGGATCCTAAACACGTTGCCATTTACACAATATACAAGTGTTCATGTGTAAAAGAATGCCCGTATATTAAGACAAGTGTGTTTTAATGTGTTGGTCTTAGCTAATGTAGTGTGATTTAGACTGAACAGATAAACAATCTTTCTGTCTTTTGTGAGTAACGTGTTCGGTGTAAACACTGTGACTTTCTCAAAAAACGTGGTTATTTTTGTGCTTATCACTGTTCCACAATTCCTATAGTTCATTATCATACAAAATAGTCTCCTTGTACATGTATCAAGTTACATTTATTTCTAAAGTTCACATTCGTATATTCAATATATGTGAATATTAAAACTGATTATCTGAACTGAAAAATCAGGCCAATTCCTTGAGTGAATATAATAGTTTGGCTTTGTACTTAGAGCTCTGTATACTGATATCATTGTTTAAAATTCCTGTGTTATGGATGTAACGTTTGTAAAAAGAAATTGTAAACCAATCTTGATAGACGTTCAGACGTTATTAAATGTACAAGTTTTCCATTTTGACGAGGAAAAATAAACATGTTACTATGAGTACACATGTTTTTTGAGAGGCAATATACTAGGATTTCTGTGAATTAAAATGCACAAACCAGAAGCAACAATTCCCAACCAATGGAGAAGGGGTAACTTTTCATACACCGTAATAGTTTTTTTTATTTTATGTCGCCGTTTATGATGAATATGGACGGTGGATGCGACAACTTTAAAAAACGTAAAGGGGTCATATGACACGAATACGTGGTTTTTCTGTGTCTTTGGTGTGATGTAAGTTGCCCATGCATGTATAAAACACAATAAATTGCTAAAATTAAACTGTCGGAACAAAATATGCATTTAATCTGAAAGCAAATGCTCACCCAGACCTGCCTAAAACGCATCGTGTAACCACACATCCATGTCAGTTCGCCCAAATGTATACTCAAGGTGGGCGTACCTGTCAGTCCAATTGTTTTGGAACCTGATGTTCCAAATATGGTAAGAAGCGTTACATTTCCGTCACAGGCTTGCACTATTCGACCAATCAATATGCACTGGTTTACTGGCCAATCATAGGACACCTTGCTTTTCAGGGCAATGAGCTTTGTAACAAAGAGGAGATACAAACATGCACGGTATTTGAAAAATACAGTGTTTTTGAACCTTAAATCGTGTATACACATTGGATTAAATCTAAAACAAATGATAATATTTGTTTAAGCCGTGTCATGTGACCCCTTGAAGGCACTTACCTGACTATGGAAATCCAAGCTTTAAAAATAGAATAAAGTTTGAAAATGTATGAGCGACCTTACATTGACATATGACCTATCAGTATGGTAATCATCTTTGGTACAAACTTTTCTTCATGCTAAGATTGACATTTGCATGGAATTGCCTGCGAATGATTTGTATTTAATGTGTTTACAAATACAAGTCTAATAAGCAATTACT
The DNA here is from genome assembly GCA_029783895.1 of Triplophysa bombifrons. Taxonomy (NCBI): domain Eukaryota; kingdom Metazoa; phylum Chordata; class Actinopteri; order Cypriniformes; family Nemacheilidae; genus Triplophysa; species Triplophysa bombifrons. The sequence continues at coordinate 23,049,130 of CM056456.1, forward strand.
GTAAAATTACTGTTTTGAAACCTTGACTTTTTCAAATCTCGGTATACCTTGAAACTGGTATTTGGCACATACATAATGTTAACATTAAAGTCTGAAGTTTCATAATGACATATTTTTTTCTGTCTTACAGTTATAGACCACCTACCCTTCAATTCCTCATGTGTGTGCCTGAGCCCATGCCAGGCGGGTGTGAGATGGCAATTAATGGCCACCAGTGGAGCTGAAGACTTGGCAAATGGGCCTGTGCGGCCAGCCCTCATCGTTCAAGCAAAGTCCGTTGTAGTCCATTCACCCCATGTTCGAGGGACCCCCAACAACGAAAGAAAGAGACTTCAGGGTGGCGCTGGCGATTCGCTGTCGCATCCCAATGTAAGAGTGCTGTACGATCGGCCCTCTGGTGTCTCAGGAATTGCCTCACAACGTGCCTATCCACACGTGCCTACACTCTCGTCTGCATCTGCCATCAGAGTTACTCGCTTACAGAGCACAAGTGCTTATTCTTTGAATGGTGCTAGTAAAAATTTAAATAAGCACAGTTTATCTAAGAGCTTGCCACATATTAACGCCGCTCCCGCTGCATGCCATAGCCACCGTCAACGCCACTGGAACCTCGATTCATTCAGGCTCAAATCAGGACTGTTAGGAAAAAGGGCCTTTTCACCTCAACGTTCTGTTTGTCCTGCCTGTCCCTCCCCTCCCAAGTCGATTTCTCAAAGGGCATCTGTAGTAGTCGAAAAAAACATGCCTACCAATCAGTCTTTACCTTGGTCGAGCAGCAAGCTCAGGGACAACAGCAATGGAGTCGTGCAGCCCCCCAATGCCAAAATGCCCTCGTACCCCAACCAAGAGACCGGGGATTTGCACAGTCCCGCTATCATCGTATCCCGCTGCAATGGATCTTTTTCGAGAGGCGTAAAAGCCATTGCAGCTAAACCCGCCGTGCCTTTGAAAGACACACACGCTGATGTGCTTTTAAACAAGTGCAAAGCAGCCAATGATTTGCAGCGGATAGTAGAGGAAGCCGTCAGAGGGAGTGAGCACGCTGCCTGTGAAGCTCCTCAGAGAGTGTCAGGAATCAGCTCTGGGGTGGAGTTCACAGCCTCCGTACAAACATTATCCAGAAACAACGTACAGGCAAGACACGGGACACTCAATGGTCCGAAACCTCCCTCCAGATCAAATGGGGATCGCACTGTGCCCATCTGCCTGAGTAATGAAGATAAGGACTCATGTGTTGCAACACCCATGGAAACCAATAGTTTTGATCAGATTGATAATGGCCCCTCGACTGTTGTCTGCGATGGGAAAATACAGGGAAACGATTGTGCCATTCTGGAGGTTGTGGACCATGTTATGACCTCTCCTCAATCACCTTCTGTTTACACCGTGACAAACCAGATATCTGCCATTTACCTCACAAAGGAAGAATGCTCTCCGGAAGACCCAAGCCTTTGTCAACCTGAAGAAGAGAAGGAACATGACCCTGAGGTTCAGAGGTGTGTGCATTTACTTGATGACTTTTTTGAAGCACTTCTACAAAGTTTTACAAGGATTATTTACTGCTGAAAAGCATTCCAAAAAGCCTTTACAAAGTGCTTTTTCCTCGATGAGTCTTATAGTTGTCAATCAGATCTTGTATATATTGTGATATAAAAATATTGTATATTTTTTGTACAGATAAAATGAAGACTCTTACAGTCTTCTGATTTACAAACGCTTTGCGAAGTAATTAAACTGAAGTGTCAAGGAATGTGATTTTTGTTCTTGTTCTTTTTTACTTTCAGACAGCACATGTTATTAGATGGTGATGAGGAGGAGCTTCCAGATAAGCTGGAAAATGACAGTTATGATGGTAACAGAACTAAACTTCAGCATATAAAAACTTGCGAACTATAAAGAAATATGTTATTCTAGCAGTTGTGTTCTGTTGTTTGCCTGTTTTGTTAACTCTAGTGTTGTTTTATTTTTTTCTCAGATGACTCGGATTGTGATACTTCTTCCACAACATCTATTACTGCTTCATTAAAGTAATTTTTTTGATTTTTTTCCTTTGAAACATAAGTACTTGAAAACAATATAAAACAAACTGTATGTTTGGTGTGTCAACATCTGAATAAGTAGTTTAATACATTTCTTAAAATATTACATCTGCCTCCAGGAATGAAGATTTAGGGCTTTCTTCCCTCAAAAGGCTCGATACACGGCAAACTATGAAGCCAACTTTTTCAACTAGATTACCATAGAAGAGGCTATTATATCTTTGCATGCTTCTCCTCTGTTCACCTGACAGTATCACAGTCATGACCGATACACACAGGAGACCTGAATTATGTTCTGGCGGTTGCTGTGAGAGAAAAGCTTTAAACCCAGGGGCCTGTAGAAAAGTCCCACAATTGTAATTGTGTTATAGAGGCAGAACTGTCCCGCTATCACAGGAAAATGAGTCTGTGGTAAATTGTGTCAGGTTTGTGAACCATTGTCCTGAAGTGACGTCCATCTGACGGGTTTGTTCAAAAACAAAACCAGAGAACAGTTACCGCACAGTAAAGGCATACATTGAGGGTACACTTACGTTCATGACTCGGTGTCAGTTTTGTATTTACTATTTTGAAACAAGAACCTGATCAAGCTACTCTCCTACATGACTGTCACGTGAGTTATGTTTATCTTCAAACTGATGAGATCGTCTCATATTGATTGTGTTATATAGATTTATTAAGTTCAGGGTGACTTATGCTCATGAGGAAAGATGATAAGGAATTTGGTGTTTTGGGTTGGTTATGCTAAGTTGTAAATACAGTCTCTCCGAAATAAAAAAGAAAGCATGAATGATGTATCTTAAGTGATTATAGGTTATATATAAGGGCGTTTTTGTTAAGTGAACTTTACATTTAGACTAGAAATTCCTAATGAGTAAATTTACACTTTTTATTTAGTTGCTGAGTGTTGTTTTTGTACTATGGGATGTTTGTGGATTGATGACTACATATAGTCAGCATCTCGGTCAAATCTTTCATGTTTTCACACACATCTAGCACCATCTCGCAAATCTTTCACCGCTTGGCGCTGACTTTTCTCATGCTGAAGGATTTACCCATGGTCATGTGTTCAACGTGGCTGAAAAAAACACTTATTAATACTGCGAGTGTAACCAAATTAGGCCAAATGTGTGGGATTTAGAAAACCAACATTCAAACGCTGCTCACATATGTCGCCTTTGCAGATTTCTGCTTGTGCTAACATTGTTGTGTGTTTTAGTGTCGAGGAGCCCGGGATCCCTGATGCACAGGGGGATCTGGTGGAAAAACCTGCTCTTGTGCCCAGTCATTTCCCCCACATGCCCCCTACACTATACTTCAGCACTGCCAGTGAAAAGGGTAAGCACACTAACACACACATAAAGGGATAGTTCACCCAAAAAAGTACAAGTCTGTCATCATTTACTCACCCTCAAATTATTTCAAAACCTGTATAACATTTTTAAAGACTGTGGGACACAACACAGTTCTGGGGCTCCATTTTCTACTGTAGTTGATTTTTTTCCCTAATAAAGTAGTCAATAGTTCTCCAGAACTGTTTAATAAACATTCTTCCAAATATATTTTTATGTACTGCAGAACAACAAAATTGATACAGGTTTGAAACAAGCTATCCATTTAACATTCATTCGTTTTATTGTAGTTACTTTATAAGTGTCACTGTGATATAAAAGTGGCAATTATGAACTTATTTAGTCAAATCCTCATCTTTAAAATTCTGTTTTTACACTTCACAGTGGAGCTCTTACCTCCTGAACAGATGAATCGGCTCAAATGGAAGATAACTTCAGTCACTCCCAATGTGGTGAAAAACACCATCTCCAGATCACACTTTAAAGACACCAAAAGTGAGTCTGTGCCTTGTTTTTAAAAATGTTGAATCGTGACGTGTAAATGTACAAGTTTTTGCATAATGAAAACGGATTATAAACAATTGTAATATGGCAGCTTTCACTCCGTGCTTTAGTCTGTTGTGTTGTTCTTGATTCTAGAGAGTCATGATTGGCTGGGCTGCTGGGGTCACCATATGAAGTCACCAGGGTTCAAGACCATTAGAGCGTATCAAAAGGTAAGAATGGGAATCTGTAATATCAATTACTACTGCAGTAGTCAGTCAGAGAGTGTTTTACCAACATTGCAACTTGTCGGACCATCCAGGTCTTAAAAGAGGGGAAACTACAGAGTTATTCTGATTCCTTTAATAATTGCTTACTACTATTTCCCGTCAGATGAGTACTAACAAGTATGCGTTTCTATCTGGCAGCTGAACCACTTTCCAGGCTCCTTTCAAATTGGAAGGAAGGACCGGCTGTGGAGGAACCTGTCCAAGATGAAGGCACGCTTTGGCAAGAAAGAGTTTGGCTTCTTCCCACGCTCCTTCATTCTCCCACAGGATATCAAGCAACTGAGGAAGGCCTGGGAGGAGGGAGCCAGCAAGCATAAATGGATCGTCAAACCGGTACTGTCAGAGTTCTGTAGATATTGCCGTCGTCGTCGTGAAATTCTTGTCATTGATATACTGCCGTTTCTCGTTTTTAGCCTGCGTCTGCTCGTGGAATGGGCATTCAGGTCATCCACAAGTGGAGCCAAATGCCACGCAAGAGACCGCTCCTCGTGCAAAAGTATGTGGATCATAGAAACTGGTTTTCAAAAGAGGCATGTGTTCCTGACTGTTAAATGGATTGTTCTGTTGTTTTTGGAGGTATCTTCACAAGCCCTACCTCATCAGTGGCAATAAGTTCGATCTGCGCATCTACGTGTATGTGACCTCTTTTGACCCACTGCGTATTTACATCTTTAATGATGGACTGGTCCGATTTGCAAGCTGCAAGTGAGTAACTAAACAAAAACTGAGAGCATTTGAATATTTATATTGTACTAGACATCGAGATGCAATATGTTTAGATTTCTTTATTTAAGATGTCTTTTATTCAACACAGATACTCTCCGTCAATGAAAACCCTCAGCAACAAGTTCATGCATCTTACAAACTACAGTGTCAATAAGAAGAACTCTGAGTATCAGAGTAACAGCGACGATAAGGCCTGTCAGGGCCATAAATGGTAAGAATAAACTGTCCAATCTTGGACTGGCTGAATGTAGACTAGTTATGATAATCAAAAGTCAGTTTGACCCACTCATGGCCTTGTGAAATAACTAGACGAACTGACCTTAGGATAGGAATTAGAGTCAAAAGAGTATCGGAATATAATTGACGAAGGTTTATGTAATGCAGGGCTTTGAAGGCTCTCTGGCAGTACCTGGGTTCTCAAGGAGTCAACACCACTGTAATCTGGGAGAAGATCAAAGATATGGTCATCAAAACCATCATTGCGTAAGCGTCTCGCAGCTCTTGCATGTGATTATTGACACGTGTCGTTGCTCTCAACTAACCTGTGTTTTGTCTCTCCGTGGCAGGTCAGACCCATATGTGAACGGGCGGATGAAGAAGCATGTGATTCCTCCCTATAGCTGTCACGAGCTGTTTGGCTTTGACATCATGCTGGATGAGAACCTGAAGCCGTGGGAGCTGGAGGTGAACATCTCTCCCAGGTAAATATATTCTTCTAAAGCTCAACTCCAAATAAACAACATCATATTCGGTTGTTAAGTGGTGATGTAAGAATACCGTTTTCAGGTCCAAGGATCTATTCATTTCAAGCGGGGCAACAGCTTAAACGGCCGTTTATGAGCACTGTTTACTCGCATCGCATATTTAAGCATTTATTAACTCACAGTATACACTAGTCTCTAGGCTTACAGAATCTTCGACAACAATATTTGAATAAATTATGAAAAATGAATCACTGACTGGCCATGTGGGATTTCGTTATGAAGATAAAGGTTATGGTCGTGGGTTAGGTTTGGTTTAGGATAGTTTTACAGGTCCCTATGAGCTTATGTTAGCATTTTTTGTTGTTTGCCTATAGCACATTCCATATATGGTGATGCGTGACGTCAGATTTAACAATTGTGTAAGTAGTGTTGAGGAGTCTGACAAGCAATCAGAATTCGGATTGGTTTAACATGTCACCAAATCTTTTAAAATGGGTATGTTGTATAAATATGGTTATGGTTGTTGTACAAAAATATCGGGATGCCATTTTGTTGTAAGAGCAGTGTTAATTGAGCTCAATGAAATGAGGTTTTTGGCATTATTACATTTATGCATTTGGCAGACACTTTTATCCAAAGCGACTTACGTTGCATTGCATTATTGCTGACATCTTTCTGATGGATTTGTTGTGTTTTTGAAATCTAACTATGGTCTGTTTCACTTGCATGGAGATCCCCCCCAAAACCCATGATGTGGGTTGACAGCAACAGCTTCCAAATGCTAACACCTCCAGACATTTAACATGCTTCCTTTATGAAGACATTAATTAAGGAAAAGCCTTTTTCCAAGCCTTGTCTTCTGTAACAAAAACTGTAGTAGAATTTTCTCTTTGTTCCTCTCTCTAGTCTGCATTCTAACACACCGCTGGATGTCAGCGTTAAGGGTCAAATGATAAGGGACCTGCTGAATCTCGCTGGCTTCGTGTTGCCAATGATAGAAGATGTCCCTTCAGACAGTGCCAGCAGCTCCACCAGCAGGTCAGTTTTGGTATAACATTGCATTGGCAAAATATCAGAAGACAGATTTTTATGGTATTAAAACTATATCAAATATATACACTACCGCTCAAAAGTTTTAAAACATTTCAATTAAATATTTCTCAGCTTTACTGTTTGAAATTAGTTTCATAGTCTCACGTAGGGACGCTTGCACTCTACGTTAAAGAATGCGACAGGCACGTTTCTCAGAAATCCTGTGAAATTCAACCAATAGGATGACTACTTCAAATGTGTTTCCAGAAAAGTGTGCCTTATGCATCAGACATTAAGCCAACGATCTGTGGGTCTGAGGCGGAGACTAGTTTCATAGACAAAAATAAAATGATTTTTTTTTCTCAGTATAAACTAATTTATATTTTTATAAATAATAATGTCTTTGAAATGAATGACTTTGACTAAATAATAAATAAAGAAAAGCCAATAAGAGCTCACAATTGTACATATTGTTTAAAAAACAAGCTTGAAAAAATGCAGTTTCTGCAAATTTAAGGCAAAAGATGACTACATTGAATATGCTAATATATAACTAGTTTTATTTTATTGTTTTGATTTTTATGTTGAAACTTAATTCTCACAGTTCCCTTTGTGGTATTCCACAGTTTTTCTAAAATGTGGGGGAAAAAATAAACGAGTTGAGTGTTCAAAAACTTTTGACCAGTATTGTATTTTACATGTATAAATGCAATTTAGTTTTTTTCTAAATGATTTCTACCTGCTGCTTATTGAGGTTTTACTGTATCATGTTCAGTTTATGTGGAGTAGCACGAGAGAGATGGAGAGCAGACATTTCGACTGATGAGAAAGTTAAGCGAGCGTTTTATCTTAGTCAGCGCAATGGAGACCAGGTATTCAAACTCAGTATTTGCTCCTATTTATTTTATTCAGATTTACAAAGCTACAGAAACCTATCATAAATCATATTCCTAGTGATGCTGATGACTGGATCTGTGTGTAGGATTTCTGTGCCACAGTTCTGGACGTGCTGACGGCTGATGATGTGCGTGTCCTGGCAGAGAGCGAAGACGAGTTGAGTCGCAAAGGAGATTTTGAGCGAGTCTTTCCCTCTCACACGTCCACCCGCTACCTCCGTTTCTTCGAACAACAGCACTACCTCAATATTCTCCTCAACCAGTGGGAGCAAAAATACTGGCTCAACAGGAGCAAAGGTGTGTGTGGGTTTTAAATGGGATTTTCTTGTTGTGTGTTTGTACTTCATACTCCGTTTGTGGAATAGCTGAGGCTGAGTTATTTCATATTGTGTTTAGGTATAAATCTACTGAGGGATTTGTGTGAAAAGAAGGTGCACCTGGGTAACCTTGCAGATTCAGTTCATCACGTAAGTACACATTGGAGAGTAACAGCACCACAGTAACCAGCTCAATGTTGTTACCGACTTGTGTAACACACGGTTTGCATGGTTTGATACGTTACCCAGTATGAGGAAAACATTTTTTGAAGTTAACAGTTTTTGTTTTATATAGTGTGGTAATTGTTCCATTATGTTTTGTTTATAGTGGTCTTCTAAGTCATACCATGGACACAGATCTTTCCATACAAGATCTGGGTATGTACACCCACCATTTTACCATCTTCTTCCAGACTTAACTCTCTGGGGTGGTTTCCCGGAACAGGGATTAACTTAAACCAGGACTAGGCCTTAGTCAAATTATGACATTTAAGTAGTTTTAACAAACATGCTTTACTAAAAATATTTCTTTTGTGCATTTTGGGACAACATAAAGGCACTGACGTATTTAAGATCCATTCATCTCTTAAAGGGGCAGCAGCATAATAAACGTGCCAGTTTTAGTCATCAAACAACAAAGAACATGACAAAAAGCACTTATTGCTCTTCACTGATTCATTTTTAACTTTATTGATAGAGATGCTCATTTCGATTAATTTCTGACAGAACCGACACTCGTTATCCAAACATTAACCGATAAGATTTTAATAATAAATTGGAATTAAAAAAATACACGCTGTCTCTCATTTCGAAGGCTGCAGAGGACACAGACTTCGAAATGAGAACACAGCTACAGTTGACGAGGGTCCGTGACACGTTAAAAATACAAAAAGATTTATTTGAACATGCAAACAGCAGCATAACGAATACATCAACATCACATGCATTCACATAGTATCACATTTTCACAAACCCGCAGCATTTTGGACAATGGACAAAAACAAAAATAATATAAATCCAAAGCATAAAATATACAGGTAAGAAAAAACTGAAACAATTATCAAATTATGACAAATCGAAAACACAGAAGAACCGGCAAAGTTTATTTCCGTCAGAAAGTTTTTTCATCAAATAAAAACAGCAGGCTTAGCTCAATCCAAAGCTTGGAGTTTATTTAATAAAGTAACATGTTTATGTGTTGTGGTGACAGTCTGGAGCTTGTTGACAATTAGACCCGTGGCAGAAAACACCCTTTAAGAGGGTTCCGGGAATGTAGAGATAAAGCTTCGTGAAGCGTGTCACATTTGCTTTCCACCAGCCAGTCTAAACTAAACATATATAAAGCTGATCTGCTATACCACCCAAAATACAAACATAATTTTTACTTATTCATATTTCACATTTGTATTTCTACGTCTCGTCTAAAAGAAGGCAGGGAAACCACCGGTTGCGCCGTTTACTTCTCCTTTCCAAACCACACGGGCAGCCAATGCTAATCATACATGAGATAAATTTATATAAAGGATAAATTGATGTCTGGCACCGAAATTCCCTTGCAGTAGCTCTGCTATTAGCTTTGGCGAGCCGTAGACACACCAGGAAGACAGAGAATGTCACAGCGCATTGTGAGCGCGATTGTCCCGTGTCTACATTTAAAACAAGAGCTTGAGCAAACCAGTGGTACTCCATTTGGAGGAGTAAAGCCCTGACAAATGTGGCCTAAACAATCACATGAATTACTCGTGTCCAGTCCAAGTGACTTGCGTGATTGGATTTTAATCTCAAAAACGTTTCTGAGGGCAGTAACATCTAGTCGCACAAGTTGCATAAGTTAATGCTTGGCATGTTTTTCTTTCACCACACAGAAAACTAAAAACATGTAGGATTTACTTGTTATCTAAAAACGTATTACGTTATTTTTATAAAAAAAATATTATTCATATTATTAAACTTAAAATAAACATACATTTTGAATCGTTTAACTGATAGTATTAACCGGTCACATTTTTTACGATCAGTTAACGGTTAAACATTCAATTTGAACATCCCTATTTAGTACGGTTAAATCAATATTATATTTAATACAATGAAGACTATAAAGTATTTACATTTATTTCACTTTTGTACTTGATAACTACTATTATTAGACCAACCTAAAGCTGATATGTATTGATTATTTGTATGTTTGCTTTATTACATTTATCTTTCCTATTGCACATACTCTGAATACTTGATCTTATTTTATTACTTGCTGATTAGTTTTCTTCAACAATATTAGAAATTTTGAGTTATAGGCCTATAGTTTTATGGTGTCATACCCTTGTTTATTAAGATTACAAAGGTAAAAGACAACAAACCGATAACTAGATATTAGTGGCAGGGCCAGTAAAAATTGGAATCACTTGCTGACCGGGCCTGTAGAAAACATCCCTGACATCTGGCCTGACTATCTTCTTCGTCCTCAGTTTAATGTTCAGTCAGAGGTCTGATGCTGAAGACGAGGAGCTGTCCGATCAAGAGGTTCAGTCGGTCACCGGCAGTCTTCCAGACGTGAACTTGATGAGTACTGTTAGCCTGAGCCCCAGTCCCACATCCAGCTCCAGCACGGCTAGCGACAACCCATCCTCCCATGACGACCTTTGAGCAACTAAACGCTGGACATTTGGAGCTTCCAAGTAATGCACAAAGATGCACTGATGCACATGCATACGAAAGGTGTGTCTAGGACCTATTTTTGCCGACCTGAGCTGTTCGAGATTGTTCTTGCCTCTCTATTTTGGAGGAAAAGAAACAAAAAACTAATCACAATAACTGGCCATAGAGAGTCATAAATGCTATTTATTTATTTCAGTGAGCGTTTTGCTGCTGGAACAGACCTACACAGTATTCATTCTTTCATTGTATTCAGTGCAGAGGTGGAACGAGCACTGTTTGGGTTTTTAGCTGTTTGTTGTGTTTCAAGCTGAGCCTTTAAGAGACTTGTGCATTGTTTACATCAGGTCTGTGCATACCTCTGGGGCGGTACAGACATCGGCTGGTTTTAACGTGTGAAAAGAAAATGTGAAGTTTTGAAAACAGATGCCATTGAAAAAATAAAATTATTAAAGGGAGATTCTCAGGTTATAGTTTTTTTTAATTAAAATCGATGTTTGAATTATGACTGTTTTTGCTTGTTTTTGTTGTTGCATGCATTCTTACAGCAATTACCTTATATAGTTGTGTATTTAGTCACTTTTGACACTGTTTATGTTAAGTGCCCACACTCACTGGATCTCACTAATGTTTAGGCCAAAAACCCACATGAAGTCATAATGAAGTCATTTGGCGTCCATAGAGAGTTGCAGTATGAAGAAATCTGGCATGCACAACACAACGTGCCAAAGTAATTATTCTGTCCACATGAGTATCCAGTGACAGTGAGATCTGCCCACTGACCGGATCCAGGCTAACAGGGACATGATGAACGCAAGATAATCATCAGGTCACAGGAAGCAAAAATACTCGCATGTGCAAATAAATGATGGTGTCGGGTGTCTATGAGGTGAAGAACATTGGTCACTGCTGGAACCCACATCAAAAGTCTCTGTACTGAGTTTATCCATTAGATGTTCCTTTAGAAATACCTGTTGAGGTTTGATCTAGCTCAAGTGCCAATCCGGACCTGCTCTAGTTTTATTTACCCCTCAAGTGCCCTGTTGCCTGTGTATGTCCTAAGTGTATATGTGTGTGTGTGTGTGTGTGTGTGAGGGGCATATTACAGGAGTGTTCTGTACACACAGCCACAACATCTGTGATTCTCCTCCCCCTCTCACGGCCCTCCCTCTGCATGCCAGGACCGGCTCTTTCTCCTGATTTAGATTTTGCTCTGCATGCGGGGACTGGAGTGCAGCTGAAGTATGCTCTAGTCAGGCCAGCTCCGCCACCGAAAACCCCTTTGTCTCACTCAGCCACCCGACTGAGCAGCGGGACCCAGACATGGACCCTCTGACGGAGGTAAGACCAGTAGGGAGAACCATAACGTTAATCAAATTCCTCAAACTGACATAAGAACTGATAGTGTTATGTGTGCAAAAAGTTTGTTTTCAAATGTTTGCTTTAGTATAACGTTCTGCACGATCAGTTCACAAGCCCGCTGGGCATGTTTTAGTGGTGATCAACCTTAGTTTTGTAGTTCAACAGATGATATATGAGCAAACTAGTATTTCTGGTTGCTTGCACATTGTGTTTATGTTTGGGGTTATTTTTGGAGCCCTGAACAGTTGACAAGGCCTCCGAGATCAGATTCAATGGGATCGGTGCAGAGAAATGCCTATGTGCGTTCAACAAGCATCATTCATAAGAATTAACTCCATCTCCCGAAGGAAATATCAGTGACAGCAAGGGTGCAAAATCATAGTGTTAAACCTAACAGTGTTGGCTTAAGTAAAGTTTGTTTTTAGTTCTGTGTCCAAACTAAAACTTATTTCACAGTATGTGAATCAAAATCAGCATCTGTCTGAGAATGTGCATACAAAGCCTTTGTGACGTGTAAGAGTTTAATAAACGTAGAAAAAAAGAGTTAATCATGAAACAGGTGAATCCTTACAATGACGTCATCATTGATAATTATGTAGAATGGTAAAAGATTTTCAAACTTTTTTCAAATTTTGAAACAATGTTTCATAAACTTGTAACTCTTTAGGCTTAAAACATTAATAAAGATGTATGTGATGTAAGGAGTTTCAATCTGAATGAATTGCCTAGATGTATTACAGAAATATTAAAGGTATAGTCAGAATGAAATGAAAATTCTGTCATCATTTGCTCACCCTACATGTCTTTGTTCTGTTGAACACAAACAAAGATTTTTGGAAAATGCTAGCACCTACCACCAAAGTAGGATTTTTTTGTATTTTTTCTGTTTTGTTGAATACAAAATGTGATATTTAGGAAAGCTAACAGTTCTGAGGCACCTTTTACTACCATTATAGTTTTTCCTATTATGGTAGTCAATGATGTCCCAGAAATGTCAGTTGTTAACATTTGATCCAAATAGGCTATAATTCTTTGTGTTTAACAGTACAAAGACATTTATACTGATTTGGAACAACTTGGGGGGGGGAGCAATTCATGACAGAATTTTCAATTTGGGTGAACTGTCCCTTTAAGGCATAAATGTAACCCCCCAAACAGATTATTTCATTAATATCAATGCATTGCAGTTAGTGAAATAGTCGAGACAGCAGACCTACTATAATACAGTACAACTGTACAAATACACCTACCAGAATGGAAAATGCAGTTAGTAAATAAAATGCAGTATTTGACTTTGGTCTGTAGAACTTTAGCTAGAGTTTGTGGTAATAACAAAGTATGTTGGCTTTTTCATGTTTGTTGTATGTATGCATGTATGTGCTTTGTGTTCATCAGTGCTTTTGAACATAGAATCTATGTCCCAATAATTTCAGAGCCCCTTTATGGAGGATGAAGGACTATCCATGAAGAGGACAGGTATCTATTAGATTCCTAATAGATTATATTATATATTAGATTCTATAAGCATGTTTCTTGGTCATAATCTTTGAAATTCCTGTGCTTTCTAGTACTCTAAACCAGAGGTTCTCAAACTGGGGCCCCCAAGATGGATCCAGGGGGGCCTTAGATTGTGTGGAATTATATAAAATCTAGAAATGTATAACAAATTGTATGCAATCAAACGTCAGAAAAATAAGACCACCAACCAAATGTATTGACATTCCAGCATTATATAACAGAATTCGTTTTTGCTTTAATTAAATTTCTAAGTTTAAGATTATACGTTTTTATTTTGGGGGCAAAGCGATGCACTCTACACAGAGGGATCTTTTCACTTGCAACGAAAACGTTTGAGAACCACTGCTCTAATCGATGAAAAACAACTGATCTGTTAAACTACTGTTGAATGGGATCATGTACCAGTCAAACATCTGAACTGCCTTAAACGGACAGTTCACCCAAACATCTAAATTTACTTGCCCTCAAAGTGTTCCAAATCCGCATAAACGTTATTGTTCTGATGAGCACAAAAGAAGATATTTTGAAGAATGTAGTAGAAATTACCATTGTAATTTGTCCTACTGTGGTAGTCAGTGGTGGCCAAGAACTGTTTGGTTAAAAGCATTTTTCCAAATCTCTGTGTTCATCAGAACAAAGAAATTCATACAGATTTTGGACCATTCAAGGGTGCCGAAAGGATGACTCGATTCGTATGTGCGGATTTGGATGCAGTGATAATTTTTTGCCTATTTTTGGGTAGACTGTCCCTTTAACCCATTTCATGAAAAGGCATTTGATGAAATGCTTTTTTGAAAGTGAAGTGTTACTGGGGTACGTTTAAACTTTTGATTGACGGGGTGGATATTGTGTGAAATGTATATGAGGGCAGCAGGGCTGCTTTACTGCTGACTGACCCACATGCAGCAGGGCCCTCTCTCTCTCTCTGTCTCCCTCTGAAGGTCCTCTGCAAGATCCCGACTCAGATGCGTACGCCAAGTTTTTCATGAGTCACTGCTGCTACGATGCCATTCCAACCAGCTCCAAACTGGTCATTTTCGACACAACGCTGCAGGTCAATCACAAACCTATGTCACATCCTGTATAAAAGAGCAAGTTTTTGGTGAAGCCTTTATACCCAGTAGATTCATTTATTTAAAAAAAACCAAGAATGCATTTTAAACATGTCTGTTCAGGTGAAGAAAGCATTTTTTGCACTGGTTGCAAATGGTGTGAGAGCTGCGCCTTTATGGGACAACAAGCTGCAGTGTTTTGTAGGTAAGCGAACCTGCGAGTTCTGCTGAGGCGGTGAAAGTGTGGTTGCTCAGCTATGAGCCTGCATCAGATTACTGACATCTTATAATGTCACTAAATTATCTTAACCAATAAACCTATCCATCGTTCACATACTTTACAGAGTGCGATAAAACGGATGTTGCCCAATCTCATATTCACGTTGAGGTTTTCAGATGTTTTGTTTTCAAATGTTCATATATGTGATGTCAAACAGTCAGATGTTTTAAAGCGGTCATATGGCGTGAATACGTGTTTTTCTGTGTCTTGGTGTGTTCTAAGTTGCCCATGCATGTATATGACAAATTAAAATTGCAAACATTAAAGTGTCGGAACAAAAGATGCATTCTATGTCACCCAGTCCTGCCTGAAACGACTCGTGTAACCACACCCCCACAAATCTACGTCAGTGATTTTGTATGATTTGACTAAGACCTCGCAAATTTATACGCAAGTAAGGTGGGGGTACCTGTCAGTAAAATTGCGTTGGAACCTGATGTTCCAAATATGGTAAGTGGGGTTACATTTCCGTCACACGATCGCAGTATTAGACCAATCACTACGCCCTGGTTAACTGGCCAATCAAAACACACCTCGCTTTTCAGAGCGATGAGCTTTCTAAGACATCTGCACGTTTCAGAGAGGCGAGGCAAAGAAGAGATACAAACATGCACGATATGTGGAAAATACAGCGTTTTTTTTAAGCTTAAATCAGGTATACACATTGCTTTACATCTGAAACAAACAATATTATTAGTATTAGCCGTGTAATATGACCCCTTTAAAATGACCTGGTTTATTACTCAGGCATCACTGTCTCTCTTTTGAAGAAACTGCAGCATCAGCATGCCAGCAGAGGCGCTAAATATCCACATAGGCTTTATGTGTGCGAGTAGTTGTAGACTGATCCCATAAAGACATCCCCTCAACTGATGCCAGTTTCTAACTTTAGCGTGGCCTCCGGGCCACCACGTCTCTTGGGAAATGACACGGTGTTGATCCCCTGCACCATTTTTGGAAGCAGTAATAGTCATGCTTAAGAGAAAGCATATCCCCCTACTCAAAGGTAGCTTGGGTCCCATGTTAGCCTGATATTTCGCTCCCTAATTTGTGAAGGCTCCTGATTTAACCACCGAACTCTCTCGTGAGTTTAGACGAACTTTATGACTTGGTGATGGATTGAATATGAAGCTCAACTCTTGCTTATTGTCTCCGTGTGTGTTTTTGTCTTTGCAGGAATGCTTACCATTACAGACTTTATCAACATTCTCCATCGTTACTACAAATCTCCTATGGTATACAGTCTCTCAAACTGGATCTGAATATTTTTAGGTCAACCCTCAACACTTGGAGTAACATATTCTACAGCCTAGCAGAAGTAGACAGATGTGTATTCTTAAAGGATTTACATCTCCTTATGTTGTTCCAAACCTGCATTACTTTTTTTACTTCTGGAGAACACAAATGAAAATATTTTGAAGAAAGTGGGTAACCAAACAACATTAGCTTCATTGACTTCCATTGCATGGACAAAAAAAATCACAAGGACATCTTTTTAATGCCCCTTTAGTCTCGTTTTAAATGTCCTGTGTTTATATTTTTGTAGGATTTATTGACAGAAATGTAATATAATATACATAACTGTGTGTTCAGAGGTGTATAAAGACCTTACATAATGAATCATTATGTTTTTATTACCTTAGAATGAGCTATTTCTAGCTACATACGACGCAGGTCCGCTTGCATGGAATGCACCATTTTGTTTCTACAGAAGCCTTAAAGGGACAAACTTCTCTACTGAGTGGGTATTGTAATTACGTTACCTCCAACAGGAAAGAAGCGAAAACTTGATGACATTTTGGTCTTGTGTCAGCCAACGTAGTGTAGAGATCTGAAGGATTACATTTTTTGGATAAATGACGGTAGCGGATTGGAAACTCTGGGTCTATGGACGTGAATGGATCTTTGGGCGGGTGCCCACTCCCGACATCCTTCTAACTGACCACATGTAGAGCCTGATCTGAGGACTGTGTTATGCATGTTTTGCGCCACCTGCGCCTGTGGACCAGTTCATGCTCCATTTTCAGTTTAATTTGCACGCGTCAGCCCCCAGACAGAGTGGGCAGTTCGCCGAGTGCACCTTAGGGATGAAAAAGAGAGCGTTCGTGTTTTTAGAGGGTAGACGGTCATCAGGACATTTCTTGCATGGATGTTAAATTGTTCGGTTAAAAAAGTTATTTCATTTTGCACAAGCGCTAGCTATATATATATATGTAGCTTTATAAGCCAACGGGTTTCGTTTATTCATATTTTGATGATAGTTTAAATGAAAGACATTGTATTTAACGTATTTAATGATTTTTTCTCTGTGACATTTTTCTACTGTATTCAAATTAAAATGTAAGAACAATGTTGTATATCGACAAGATGATAAAAAATGACGTATAGATTATTTTATGTTTGTTGTGGAGAAATTTAAATGTGAGATCTGGAAACGTGATCTAAATTTAGCGGGATCTGTCGGGTTGGGACAAAGATCACTCTAAGCAGATAGCCGGTGAACATGAGTACATTTTCTGTGGGAGCGGGTGGGTGCGGAATTAAATTTAGCGAGCGGAAGCGTGACGAAAAAAACTGACCTCTTCTATAGTGCTTGGAAATTCGAGGGGAGGGTCGAAGTGAGCCATTTGTTGCAATTCTCAACCTCACCACTAGACGCCGCTAAAATCTCCACATTGCTCATTTAAATAATTTGGTAAGGAAGCACTGCCAGAATGCATTATTTTCAAAATACCAATGGTATGAGTGGTTTGCTTAAAGAGAATTTCTATAAAGAAACATGTTTACAGTTGTTAGCATGCACTACACTCACTCGAACAAACGGTACATCAGCATCTCCCTAAAACTAAACACTGACGTGTTGTATGAAATTCATTATTTAAAAATGTTTGTTGAATGTTTCACTATATTGACTTAGATAAATACAGTACATGATGTTTTGCTTACATTGGGCGTCTGTTTCAGGTACAGATCTATGAGCTGGAAGAACACAAGATTGAGACATGGAGAGGTGATTGTCTATTGTTTGAAGTTAAATATGTGATTTTAACATACTGTAAGTAACTTAAAGTAGTAGCTCTATGTGTTTCCTCCTTCAGAGGTCTATCTGCAGTGTTCTCTCAGGTCCCTGGTCAGCATCACACCTGAATCCAGGTAAAGCCTGACCTCTGCAGAATTATGCTTTTCTCTTGTTTCTCCAGTGACAGAGTTGTGTTTCCTGTTGTCAGCCTCTTTGAAGCCATTTATTCTTTACTGAAGCACAAGATTCATCGCCTGCCCATCATAGATCCAGAATCGGGGAACGTCCTCCACATACTGACCCACAAACGCATCCTCAAGTTCTTGCACATCTTTGTAAGAGCTTCTGTTATTCTCCAAAATGAGTTTCATGTTGAGAGTGGCAATATCTTGACCAAATATATGTTTGTAAATCACAGGGCTCCATGAACCCAAAGCCACAGATCTTACAGAAGCGGATTGAGGAAGTTGAAATCGGTACTTTCAAGAGCATAGCGACTGTCAGGGAGACAGAAAGTGTTTATGATGCTCTATCAATATTTGTAGAGCGACGGGTCTCCGCCCTGCCCGTCGTCAATGAGCAAGGTACGTTATCCTGCATATGGCTTTTTGCTTTTGTTTTCTTTTAAGCCAAACATGGGTTTCATTTTTTATGCTTGGTAAGACCTTTATAAAATTGAACTTTTGAGGACTTCATGAATTTTAGCATTGAAATCTATATGCTTGTAAACCCCTAAGAGGTAAAGGGAACCCAGGGTATAAAGAGATATATGACTTAATATGTTGTAATACACTACTAGCATTTGTCGTTAGAAACAAATCAAATATTTTAATTTCTTAAGAAAAACCTCAATGTATTAGTCATTTTAACCTAAAGAGGCCGCCATGTTCTTTGACGATGACGTAAAATGGTTGCACGCACAGGCAGCCACACCAAACACAGACACACTAATAATGCCTTAAGTAAATATTAGGTGCTGTAGGATAAAAATATATATAAAAATAATGCTAAAGAAAATAAAGACGCTATTTGGTGTATTTTCATACATTTTAATATTGGTGGTCAGAAACAATACAAACATGCATATTAATAACCAAAATCATTGTGAATTTAATATATACACAATGTTTTAAGCTATTATTAAATGCATTTTATCCAGATTTTGACCGGGGCTAATATTCACACGTTCTCAGAATAATTTATTACAAATATAATTACCAAACCGCAAACATCTTATTATTGTGTTTATCAGTATATTCTCATAATGTATAAACTATATGATAATGGTGGATGTTGATGTCTTTAATGGTCTTAACTGTCTTAAAAACGGTCATTTAAAGCTATGATTTAATGCATGTTTACCTTGTACAGGTACGCATTCTTCTTTTATGGCAGGCAGACTGACTTGTGTCAGGAGGACATACCACCTCCTACTGTCCCTGTGTATTTATATATTTTATAAATTTCACATTTATAAACTGAATGCCATTGTTAATATATTAAACCATACATCTCTCTACATCCAAGGTTCCTTTTAAATGAATGGTTCACCTTCATAATTTAAATTATGTTATAATTTACTCACCCTGTTGTCATTTTAAACCCGTGTGATTTTCTTTCTTTTGCAAAACAGAAAAGAAGATATTTAGAAAAATGTTGCTAACCAAAATCCATTGGTCTCCATTGACTTCCAGTGTTTGGACACAAAACCAATGCAAGTCAATGGGGGCCAATAGTTTTCCTTTTCCAACATATCATCTTTTACGTTCTGTGAAAGAAAGTCAGTTGATACTTTTGATACTCCTTTAACAAAGTATTTCTGGAAAACAATATAGATGTTGCACACATGCAATTTTTGTCCAATCAGATGCCCCCAAAACTACTGAAAGTCAATTAGCCTATAAAAAATGCCCATACGATGTCCCTACCATTACTTATTTCCTAAAAATCACGCCTAATTTTAAACACAAAGCATGTAACTTGCTGATTTTTTTTATTCTTTATAGGCAAAGTAGTGGCGCTGTACTCCAGGTTTGATGTCATTGTACGTATGTCCATATCCACCTTTTGCATCCAATATATTACA
Source organism: Triplophysa bombifrons (assembly GCA_029783895.1). Lineage (NCBI taxonomy): Eukaryota > Metazoa > Chordata > Actinopteri > Cypriniformes > Nemacheilidae > Triplophysa > Triplophysa bombifrons. The sequence continues at coordinate 23,068,938 of CM056456.1, forward strand.
TTCTTCAATACAAAGCCTAATGTTAGTGTTACCTTCATTCGTGGATTCATGGAAGTGATTTTTCATCTTTTCTACAAAAGAATTTGGCTGCGCAGAAAAACTACAACAATCTGAACATGACAATGCGGGAGGCCCTTCAGAGCTGTAGTGGCTGTATTGAGGGGGTGCTGAAATGTTATCCTCATGAAACTCTTGAAATCATCATCGATCGCATCGCTGAGGCAGAGGTACATCCCAGTCTTACGTTTCAATAATATGTGCTGTATTATGATATAATTCTAGTAGACCCTAGAAAAACCTACTTTTATTAAACCCAATCGAGGTCCATATACAGTATATCCTGTTCTCTCAGGTTCACCGTCTGGTGTTAGTGGACAAAGAGGATGTGGTGAGGGGCATCATCTCGCTCTCTGATTTGCTTCAGGCGTTGGTGTTGACTCCTGCGGGTGTTGATGCACTCTTCTCTTGACACCTGTGGAGGAATTCCTTCTTTACCAACAGCTTGATTTAAATCCCTCCTCACAACAGGTGGGCTCACAGCACTATTTCTCATTTTCTGAATTAAAAAAAAACATCAAACTCTCAAACATCTGTCAAGTCATCAGTAAAATCATATGTTTTGATCTGACTTTGAATAATGCTGTGCAAAAAAATGACATAAAATGTATTAAAAAAGTTTGTTTGTTTTTTCTAATGTGTTCCAGAAATTGACTGAGCCTTGAAGATGTGAATGATCGAAGACTGAAAGTGTAAATATTTTGTAAACGTTGCTAGCACCTTGGGATTTGATGTATCACTTAAAGTGTTGTTTTGCAATATTAGTTGTATATTTGTATCATTTTTAATTTTAAGGAACGGCCAAATAATCATTTGAATTGTGCTAGTTTTATGTCGGTATAAAAGTACACTGCAGACATTTTGTAACATACTGTTTAACAATGCCAATGCAGGCAAAAATCTTTCAAAACCTTTTTGTTAAAACTCCTGATCCTCACATTAAAAACAGATCAACTGTTATTAGCCTTGTCATACAATTTACACGTTTGTAACTGCTGACAGAATTGTATTCTGGTGCTCAGTGAATTAACGGTACACTTGACAGGAGTGTGTTGAGTGATCACACTACAGACACAAATCTATTTCTTTTACAATTTCAGAAACTTTGTATTGGAACACTTTTCTTATTAATGTCTCATACAATGGATTGGTGCTCTGTTTCGTCCCGTATTAATTTACCACAGTTGGTTTGGCCAGTCTCAACAGATACATCAATGAATTCAGTCAGAATATTTTTCACAGATTTTCTTGTGTATCAATGCTCCTATCAAAGCTGGGTTTTGCACATATATGATCAAAGACAACTCTCTTATCAATGATCTTAACCTATATTTTACCACTCACACCTTTGCCCCTAAAAACATGACTGGTCGTTTAAGTCAAGTCGGATGCACGCGGCAATTGGATGTTTTGGAAGTCTGTTTGAAATATATTGTTTATTTTCCCTCATCGTAAAGTATATATTGTAATTTATTACATAGTATCAGTTACATAAATACAATATGATGTATTATTGAATTATATATTTGTTTATTATCATGAATGCTCAGCTTTTAAGAGGAAAATATTTGACCCTGGACAACAAAACCAGTCATATGGGTAAGTTTTTAGAAAATGAGATGTTTACATCATCTGAACGCTGAACAAATAAGCTTTCTATTGATAAATGGGTTGTTACGAAATATGACAATATGCATAGATAAAGCCGTTTAATACTGAGGGTGCAAAAAATCACAATATTGAGAAAATTACCTTTGAAGTTGTTTATCAGAGGCACTGTACCAGGCCATCCACTCACAAAAATAAAGTTTTTATATATTTTGGGTAGGAAATTTACAAAATATTTTGTAGCACTTAAGTATAGATGCAACTCTCACTATTAAATAGTTACTTATTAGATGCCTATTGTTGGCACATTGGCTGTATATTAGAACTTATAAAGAATCCCTTATCCTACCCAATACCTAAACCTTACAACTACCTTACTAACTATTAATAGGCAACAAATTAAGAGTTTATTGGGAGAATAATCGTAGTTAAGGGTTTGTTAATAGCGATTATTGCACACTGAAGTGTGACCAAATATTTTCATGCAACATGAACTTTACTTAATAGCCTAATGATTTTTGGCATCAAAGAAAAATCTATCATTTTGAGCGAAACAATGAATTTTGCCTTTACAAAAAAGTTCCGGTGCAACAGTTTTTTTCCTCACATATGTGATCCCAGCCTGGTGATGGCAAATACAGAGTTCAATATTTGAGTTATTGTGGGCTGTACATATTTACCAGAGAGGAGTATCCTTACACATCCTGCTTTCATATTTAAAGTCTGCAAACAGTGTCTTGCCAAGAAGGACTTTCAACTTTAACAAACTCTGTATCAACAGCCTCATTCGTTTAACAGCAACATTTGGGGTCTTGTCATGAACAAAAAAGAAAAAGCTGACTCTTTCATCATCCTAAAGCCAAGGGCATTAGCTTTTATCTCTCTGTGACATCAGTCGTACACAACCAAGTAAAAAAAGAGTTCAGCTAAAGACGCTCGATTGACATTGTGTCAAATATTTTATGGCCTCTGATAAGGGAAATAAAAATAACATGCAATGAAAGCTTGGTATTGTGCACAATATTTCCATCTCAACGTTTTATTGGAGGAAAAAGTTAGCGGGTCTTCATTTGTCAGTGTCACCTACTTTACATCTATTTGGTCCAATCAGAAGTGTTAAATGTTGTATGGTTCATTGGAGTCTTCAAGACAACACGTGCGGTCTTCCACCCTTGTTTGTAAAGTACTCGTCCGTCAACAGAAAGTCAAACAGACAGATTCAGGTAGGAAGTAAACCAATTGTCTACATGCATGGAAGGAGCCACATTCATTTACAACATCTCAGGCTCTGCTCTCATTTTGTGTTTTTTTTCCAGTGCCAACCGTTCCTTTGGAATACTGGCAGATTTTCTTTAGTAAATTACAGCTGAAGGAATGGATCAAGATAAAAATAGCCAAGGGTAAGAAACTCTTCTGCTGGCTTGTCATTGACCTTTCTTGTGCACTTTATTTCAAAATTCAAAAATGATATACAGGTAGACGCATTTATTCAAAACAACATTTACACACAAAACTTTGTACACATTTTCCTGCTTTTAACAGGCAGTTGTAGATGCTAAGAGGGGGTTCCAACACTCTTTGAATGGAGGTTCTTTACAATGGTACAATAACCATTTTTGCTGAATGTTTCCATTGTGAACATTTAACATCTGAAGGACCTTTATGTTTCACAAAAGGTTGTAGTGGAAAAGGGTTCTTTAGATTAAGAAAAAGAAAAGAAATGGTTTTCATTAGAACCTTTGGCTGAAGGGGTCTTTGAGGAACCAAAAAAAACTAGTTTTTTTCCAGTTAATGATATGTGACAAATAACCTCCATTCCTCTATATACAGGCAATGCAGATTAAATGTGTATTAATAAGGTTTGATATCTCGCTTTAGTTTATTCTATTTGTTTATTTACTGCAGCAAAAAAGTGTTTGGATTAAAAGCGAAGAAGAAAAGGAAAATCAACAAGGGTCTTGTGATCGCAAACAAAGGCGCTGCAGGTAAGACTGTGAAGGCAAACATTAGGTTGTGTAAGTGAAAATGTTGAGCTTATTATGGAGATTAACTGCATGGTTTTGTTGACACAGATGATTAATGCGTCCAATTCAGTCATGCAACATTCAACTGAATCTAACCAAACACCAACCAAAACTTTGTGACATTGAACCTTTCAGAGCCTGAATATGAAACTAATCCAGACGAGCCAGCCGGGTCAAACGCTGAAAATAATGAAGCAAGCGCTCCTGAAGACTTTTCCTTTCGACACAATCCTAATACTAAAAGGTTTTGCTCTAAAAAATTTTGAGCAAAATGTTTTGTTTATTCATGTACAAGAATATGTTCATTCTTTTTTGTGATGCATTAAAGGTCTAAACTTGTTACCAAGATATTGGAAAGCGAGAGCAAACCACAACAGTTTCAGGTAGAATTGAATTCTATTCGGATGCTTATTGACTTCAATTTTGTTAAAGTGATAGTTCACCCCAAAATAAATGTTCTGTCATCACTTATTCACACTTTTATCATTTTAAACCTGTTTGAGTTATTTTCTTCCGCAGAACACATAAGAAGATATTGTGAAGAATGTTATTTACCGATACCCATTGACTTGCCTTGGTTTTGTCTCCATACAATAGAAGTGAGTGGGTGCCGGCGCTGCTCGGTTACCAACATTCATTAAATGATCTTTTTTGTGTTGTGCCATACAGGTTTGAAATGACGAGAGGATGAGCGAATGACGAAATACATTTTATTTTGGGCTGAACTGTCACTTTAATGTTTATGATGAGATGGTTGGTATTAAAGAGTTCACAGAAAAATCTTGTCTCTTTCTAAGATCTCCATCAATATAACAGAAGCTAGGCAGCTGGTTGGTGATAATATAGACCCCAGTGTTGTCATTGAAATTGGAGATGAGAAAAAACAAACCTCTGTAAAGGAAGGAACCAACGCTCCCTTTTATAATGAGGTAATGACATGTTCTTATATACAATTAAAAGATAATAATAAGAATAAACACATTTTTCATAACTGCCGTCTTCTCCCTCTGCAACAGTATTTTGTGTTTGACTTTTTTTGTCATCAAGACATCTTTTTTGACAAAGTCATCAAACTATCAGTAAGTACACATGCGATAAAAGTTTACTTCAACTTTCACAGATGACATTAACAAACTTATTAATTTCTTTCGAAGGTGATGCACTCAAAGATCATGAAGGGCTACTGTGTGGGAACCTTCAAGATTGATGTTGGAACGGTTTACGCCCAACCTGGTAAACACATGGATGTTTGCACAGTTGTTTGTTATCTATTATCACTTACTGGGTATCTAACAATCAGGTTTGGATTCGCACGATTCATGCACACTAATCACGTCCTTACTGTGTCAGGCCATCAGTTCATCAACAAGTGGGCAAAGCTAACAAACCCAGCCGACATCCACACAGGGGTTAAAGGACATCTCAAGTGTGACATCAGCATCTCAGGAAAGGGAGATGTTGCACGACCATCCCAGAAGTTTAGTGATGCAGAGGAACAGATCGAAAAGTAAGATCACAGATGTTAAATACACGATAGTCATGACCAAAAGACTTTCACAATGACGGTATTATCACGATAACTGATAAAACGTTTTGTGGGACTGTCAAACAATTAATCATGATTAATTGCATCCAGAATAAAAGTTTATGTTTACATAATATATGTCTGTACTCTGGGTATAAATTTTGTATTTATAAAAACATACACATACATGCATATATTTAAGAAAAAATTCAATATATAAATATTTTATTCGTGGACTGTAAATGATGAATCGCGATTAATCGCATCCAAAATAAAAGTTTGTGTTTGCATAATATAATTTTGTATTAATAAACACATACACATACATGTGTACATAATTGGGAAATGTTTACATATTTACATAGTTTATTTATATTTACCAATAGTTTAAATGATATATGTTTATTAATTTTTATATTTGATTTTTTTCTTAAAAATATAAATGTATGTGAATGTTTGCCTAAATACAAAATGAATATCCACAATACCCAGACATATATTATGCGATTAATCATGATTAATCGTTTGACAGCCCTAATTTATATATACTTTAAATGATTTAAATAAATACATCTAAATATGTATACATTCATCTTTTAATTTGTTTATTTTGTTTTCTCTTTTTTTGGGAGGTGCAGTATAGAGAGAGAGAGAGAGTTTGTAACTATTGTGGCTCTTAAGGCAAAACTTTAAACAGGTTCTGAATATTTACGTTATTATGCCATGTGTAGGATTAACATGATATTGAAAATCGTGGATTTGTCAATGCCAGTACATTGTGACACCCCATCATAGTAGATTCGACACAAAAAAACTAAGACAAAGAGCCCTCTTGTGTATTTCCATCCGCTAAAAGGATGCTAAAACAGATCTCTTCTGCTTTTGTCGGTCTCCAGGAACCTCCTGCTTCCTGAAGGCTTAAACCCCGAGCGCCCATGGGCTCGATTTTATGTGATAGTGTACCGAGCAGAAGGTCTTCCCAGATTAAACTCCAGTATTATGGCCAATGTGACCAAAGCCTTCGTCGGAGATAACACAGCCCTCATAGATCCTTATGTAGAGGTGTCCTTCTTTGGTCAAGTTGTAAGTTTACAATCCAGCATTTCTTAAACCTACAAATGCGAAACAATTGAATAATCCCGATGTGTCCATCACAGTGTCTCTATCTGGAGTTCAACTGTGCTTTTGTGTGTGATATTTGTTTTTATTTCTGTCGTGCATGAAAGGGCAGGACGTCGACTCAGAAGAGCACAGCAGATCCAGTGTGGAATGAGCAGGTGGTTTTTAAGGAGATGTTTCCTCCGCTGTGCCAAAGACTGAAGATTCGGGTTCTGGATGAAGGCAGCATGAATGATGTGGCCATTGGGACTCATTACATCGATCTGCACACCATCTCAAATGATGAAGATGGAGACAACGGTTTGTCATTTTCTTTCATTCATTTTTGTGGAACACAAAAGAAGATATTTTGAGTCTATATCTTGTGTCTATACAATGGAAGTCAAAGGGGGCCAATGTATTTCGTCTACCAAATTTCTTCTCTGAAGAAGAAATGATGTTATACAGGTTCTGAATGACATGAGGATGAGTAAATGATAAAAGAGTTCAAATTTTGTGGTGGACTGGCCCTTTAAGTGTCTAAATACAGTTTGGAGCCAATACATGTCAAGACCATCTTGCTATAACTACCAACAATTAAATACATTAGTAGAGTTCAGTACAAGGCGAAGCTTAATAGGTTCCCCTCTCAAATATGTCGTATTTTCTTTCATCATTTATTGCCCCTCCCAAGGTTTCCTCCCCACATTCGGACCATCATGGATCAACATCTACGGCTCACTTCGTAATTCCACACTGGTGGACGACAATCAGCTGAACGAGGGTGTCGGAGAGGGCGTGTCGTACCGGGGCCGGCTTTATATAGAGCTGATGGTGGAGATCTTGAGTGGAGGTGCTGAATCCAAATCCCTGTCCAGGATGAAGGGAGGGAAAACGGGAACTAAAGATCCAAAAACTGCAGCGGGGGCAGGAGGTGAGGAGGAGAAGAGCAAGAGTACAGGACCTGAGGTGATGCCGGTAGAGCCTCTACAGAAGGTAAAGTCCTGCTGGAATAATAAGACACGCCCACAGAAAAAAAAAACTATTTTAAGACGTTAGTCTTCATTTAGTCAAGGCCATTTCCTGAGGGCTTTTCACAGCTTTGCATTGTTGCAAAGCAGCTGTACTGAAACATTGTGAAACAAACCGAAAATAATTTTAAAAACAGACATAGTGATGATAATAAATATAATATATATTATAGAATAAAAGCGTGTTTACATAATATATCTCTGTGTACTGTGCTTATTCATTTTGTATTTATAAACACATACACATGCATGCATACATTTAAGAAAAAATATAAAGAATTATAGTTTAAATTATTGGTAAATATAAATAAACACCTCCTATTTATTATGTAAATATATATTATATATATATATATATTATATTATGTAAACACAAACTTTTATTCTGGATGCGTTTAATCGCAGTTACTCACTTCACAGGCCTTATATATAATAAAGCTAAAACTAACCTTGAGTCGTCTTTAAATCTAGGTGTCTGATGAAGACGTGGAATCTTTCCTCCTCTTTGGTTCTGTGTTTGAAGCTTCCATGATTGACAGGAAATTAGGCGACAAACCCATCAGCCTTGAGTTCACTATCGGTAAATACGAGAGGAAACTTGGGGACAACAATTCACCCGAAATATGCCATCTGAATTTTAAATCTGTGCCTTTTATTCAGGTAACTTTGGGAACTTCATAGATGGCACTACACTTCCTCCAAAGAAAAAGCTTGAAGATGTGTCCTTGACCACTCCTCTTCTAGATACCACAGCTATGACACCATGCAAATCCAGTACAACCCCAGAGAAACCGGTTTTTGGGGATGCACAGAGGTGCCAAGAACAACCATCAGTATCCGCCTTTCATTAAATATCAAGAAATACTTCTGTCAGAAATTAAACTGTATAATATTGTCTGTGCAGGCACTATATGTATTTGCCCATCTCAAAGCGAAAGCCATGTGTGTATATTTATTCCAACTGGGAGGATCGGGCCTATCGTCTCCATCACTCCAACATGCTGGACACTATTGCCCTGATGTTTGTATGTCAGCTTTCAGCACACTATTTGTTTGTTGCATCACCATTTGACCGGGTATTCATATGGTTATCTGTATTATATTTGATGTTTGTTGAATGCAGGAGGATGGAGTTGCTAAAGTGAAGGAACTGGATAAAATGTTAAATCCCAAGGCAGAGAGTTTCATGAAACATGTTCTCCGAGAGTTTTGCAAAGACGCCAGGTAGGCCTACAGATGGATGTTTTAGTCCTTATTGCCATTGAAAAGGTTGTTAAAAACATTTTGTAGTGGTAACGATCATAATTTAGCTTTTTTTGTCACTAATGTTATTTTTGCACTGAAGGATGTTTGAGTTTAAACTTTTTGAATACTAAATAAACTGTAAGTAAAATGTAGGAAATTTTTCATTCCTTGTTTAATAACCCTAATAATGTCTTATCTTATTCATGAAGGTAGTATGCTACGCAACGTTATTATGGTTTTAAATTAGCTTTTGTTTTTCTATTTTTTGTTTTTATGTACATTTTTGTTAAATGTTTAACCATTTTGTTAAACCAAAATAACCTTGTATTTTCAGAATATGTTCATGCCGGTTTGATTGTAATTTTGTGTAATTTGATTTGCCTATTAAAGAGAGTTTATCGCCTTTGCTGAAAAGAAGGTGAAGGGAGCCAACTTGACTTTACTGGACAAAAAGAGACTCACACTGTGTAAACAAGAACTGGTTGGTCTTCTTTCTGCACATTTTTCTTTCTGAAAATTGCCATGCTTTTCTGTCTTTTAATAAAGGGTGGTCATTCATTTTCAATGTTTTATGTTGGGTGTCCTCAGGAGAGTATGATTAAAGTATCAGAAGGAATTCTTGAGCCCAAGAGGAGAGCCTTGACCGTTACAGAGATGCTACAGGAAGTCCAGAAAATCAAAAAGAAACTGAGAATTCTGGTGGAAGAGGTTGGTTTGTGTTATGATATAATATTCAAATGCTTGAACTTCCATATCACGTGTATTCAGTAGTACGTCAGTTTGGTTGTGGTTGGGAGGCATTGAGTGAATATTTTGTCTAATAGCAAATAGCTCTTTGTGAAAAGAGTTCATGTGCATTACATTTGACGGTTTTATCCAAAGCAACATAAACAGTGCATTCAGGCTTTACATTTTATCAGTGTTTATTAAGTTACATTAATTTTTTTGCTTTACTCATTTTCTTTATCATCATAATAAATTCAGATGGCAAATTTAAAAGCGGAAGAGCGGCACAATAAGTTGTAGTGGTAGTTAACAGTGACATAACTGCAATAGAAAAATAAAAGACAATTTCTGAGAATTTTTTCTAACACAACAATCTAATATGTATGTTTATTATTGACAAGTGTGTATCCAGCCGCTGAAATAATTAGGAGAACATTTTAAAGCCCCATTTCAGTTTTTTCAGAATTTACTATTTGTAGGTATGTGTTTAGGTAAAATGGTCATTTTTGTTTCATTCTGTGAACTACTTACCATAGTTTTACAAAATTTATAAATAAAAATATTGTTTTTATTTGCAGAAATTGGAAATTGGAGTAACCGGTCAAAATAACAGAAAAGATGATCTGAATATTTTTAGACCTCAAATACTGTAGAGAAAACAAGTTCATATTCACGTTTAAGCAATAAAACAGTAGTATTTCTGCATGTATTTAAGAAAAGTAAAAAATCATGTGATCACCTTGTTTTTATGGCAGTTTTCATGCTGTCAGTCTATCACATAGATGTCGGATAACTTCATGTCAATCCTGAGGTTTGCTTTTGTTGCGGTCAACAGATACTATACTGAAATTGCCACAATACATCTAGAAATGCTGATTAAACAAAAATTTGGAAGTCTCTCTTCATTTCTTCTGTGGCTGTATTTCTGTTATATATCATATATTTTAGTCATGATTTATTCTAGGTGTCAGTTTTGCAAAGTTTTTTTCATTTCTTTCGAGATACACTTGACACCCCCTACATGCGGTTGACGTAAATCTCCTTTATTACTAACATTGTTGTCCATCTCATGTCTGTCTCAGCCTCAGCACACTCTGCCGGATGTGTTTGTGAGCATGGTCAGTAATAACAAGCGTTTGGCACACGCCAGAATCCCTGCTCGGCACCTGCTCTTCTCAGAAAGTCAAGAGCAGAAAGGCAAAAACTGTGGGAAGATCATCACGCTGTTTCTCAAGGTGTGAACCCTTACAAACAGGACTCAAATGAGCTGTGAATGAAACAATGACAATCTGCCCATTGCAAGTCGTTTAATGTAATTTCTGAGCATATATATTATAAATACATCTTACAGATGCATAAATGTTCATGGTGTATTTAAGCCTCCAGGAAAGCGTGGACCGGGGTGGACCGTCCAGGCTAAGCTGGATGTGTTCCTGTGGCTGGGAACTTCTAAAGACTCGTTCCACATGTTGGAAAACCTCCCGTCAGGCTTTGAGGCGGAAGCCGTGTCCTTAGAAGACAGGAGTGGACTTCCACCTGAGAATTTACTATACAAGGGTAAGACTACCGTACAGTAGTTATGTGAATGAATGCAAGAGGCTTTATATTATTGACAGTTTTAATGAAATATTTGTATGTTTATATAATGTCAATCTATCCTGTCTGACTGCTTTGTGTTATTTATGTCCTTTTACAGAGCAGCACAAGTTCCAGCTGCGGGCTCATATGTACCAGGCTCGAGGTCTCATCGCCGCGGATAACACAGGCCTGTCTGACCCTTTCGCCTGGGTGTCTTTTATGTCCAACAGTCAAAGCACTGCTGTAAGCGTGACGCTTCTTTTATTCACTTCTATACCCACAACTCTTGATAGGTGGCGCTGTTGACTGCACACCTTAAATAGACCTGTGAAGTTTCACTGCAGATGATTGACAGCACCTGTCTACTTGAATCCTGAACAATCAGTCTTAGATCAAACACACAGCAAACGTGACCCTGGACCTTAAATCCAGTCATATGTCGGACGGGTGTATTTGTAGCGATAGCCAACAATACATTGTATGGGTCAAATCTTAGATTTTTCATTTATGGCAAAAATGATTGGCCGTTAAGTAAAGATCATGTCCCATGATTTCCTACCGTAAATATATCAAAACTTTATTTTTGTGAGTGAGTTCAGCAAAATCGCTTTCAGATGATGTATAAATCTCCGTTCCGAAAAATTGACCCTTATGAATGGTTTTGTGGTCAAAGGTCACGAATATGAAAGCAAATCACTTTGTTATTTAAAAAGATTGTTATTCATACATTTCCTAGATCATCAACCAAACTTTGACACCCACTTGGAACCAGATGCTCCTGATAGAAAACGTGTCTCTGCATGGAGAGCTTCATGAAATAGTCCAGGAACCTCCGCGAGTTGTGATTGAAGTGTATGACGATGATGCAGTGGTGAGGAAAATACATTTCAGCTTATGGAGGATGATTATATAGTATTGATCATTGTATTCAGGCTTGACTCAAGTCTCTTACGCAACTTTAAATTACATTTTGCACTACAGCTCATAAATACAGTCTTTAAATGGTTTACACCCTCAGGGTACAGAATATTTGGGATCCACAGTGGCTGTTCCAGTAGTGAACGTGTGTGAGGAGCAGTACTCCCCTCCTCAGCTGCAGTACAGCCCTCTGTTCTGTGGGAATCTGACTGGAGGAGACATACTGGGAGCCTTTGAACTCATTCAGGTCGTTTATACAAACACAACACGGGTATAATGTGGTACAATAAGGTATAATGTGCAGGCACACGGTTGTTATTGCAGAAATAAGCACCGACAGTGTGATCAGGACAGGACCAGACGCGAAGCGGATTATCACGCTTTTTACATGTCTACTTGCCACGTGAGAAAAAAATAGACATGAAATGTGAATTTGTATTATTTTTTTCAGCAAATTCTTTCCGAATGCAGAGCTTTCGCAAGATTTTTTTTACTTTCGGATTTAAAGCAAGAAACACTGTTCAAAAACAGGCAATTTTGGTTTAATCATTTGTAAATATAATGTAATTTATGTTATTAAAAGACATATTTAATTTCTCAAAAAAACCTTCAAATGATTTGCTACATCCGGGCTACTGTGTTTTATTAGTTTTGAGAGGTTGTTATCTGAGAATAACCAGAGACATTGATAGAGAGAGTTCTGCCAGCAGAAGTCCAAAAACACTGGAGCGTTCAGATAGTTCCAGGAAGTTATGTTTTCTCTTTAAATGCTTTATTTCTTTAATTTTTTTATTCATTAAATGTCTTTCGTCTTTAAATTGGTTAGAAGTTTTCCTCAGTTGGTCTGTTTAGTCGCAGATCCATCCGTATCTACTTAAGGGAACTATTGAGAGCCTCCATGAACAGCCATTGCTGTGATAAAACTGTTCCATTGGAGTCAACGGAGTTGACGCGACTCTCTCTCTCAATGGCTCTGGGAATAACGAACCTGCAAATGTCGCGACTCGCCAATCAGAATCAAGCATTCCAATGAGCCGTGTAATAAATGAAAATAATGTTCATTCGGTTATTTTATAATAATATAATGTCCAGAGATGAATACGTTGGTCAAGATGCCATGCTTGTCTAAAGTAGGGCTGCACAGTGATTTGCTAAATGAGATGCAATGTGATTTAAGTGTGGATAATCCATGTTAATTGTGTCAAAATATATTTAAAAACTGAACATTATATGCGTAACTAACATACATGTTTCACGTCAATTCTGGGAATACTGCACAAACATAAAACTTTGACTAGTATTAAAATCATTCAGTTACTGCAAACCATTGAAACATGTGCATTTGTGTATTATTATTTTGTATTATTTATATCTTGCAGGCCTTGTTTGAAGGTTGTTCAGGCTTTGTGTCCTATAAGTACTTTAAATATTTATGGTTAAATATATAGATTGTTATTCAGTTGATGACGCTCCACATACTGAATGAAACGTTGACATCTGTCTTTGAATGGTATAAAATGTGTTGTCTTGTCTTACTCATCATTCTGTAGGTCTCAAAGTCAGGAGAACACAAACTCCCTGCATTCGACAAACCGGAGGGAGGGGTTTTCCCAGTGCCCGCAAACATCCGACCCGTGCTCTGCAAATACAGAATAGAGGTGAACAAATGATGAATTACTGGCACTATAAAGTGTATCTAAATAAGTATAAAGACAAATCACTGCCAGTTTTTTCCCAATTCCACTAAATAAAATTTCTTCAAATTCTGTTAAAATATATAAACTTACATGTATGCTTTTGGAAGATTATTTTATTCAAAGTAACTTACAGTGCATTGAAGTTGAATTCTTCAGCATTGCTAGAAAATTGTGTCACAAAGTACAGGAAAGGAGACGTTTACACTGCTTGATGTTTTTTAGTGTAAAATCAGGTCAATAGCTACGCTACAAATGCAGCACGAGAGTATACAGCGAAATGGAAAATGAAAACAACAACGTCTTATTTTCCGTAAGCCTTGTGAATGACCATAATTACAAAGACAAGCAGAATCTCTCAAAAAAAGTTCATTTTAAAAAAGTGTTTTCACATATAACAAAAATAAAATTGCATACATGGATATGGTCCTGTAGCTATATTTACTTGGCTGGATGTTACATTTGTGCACAATTTTTTTTTATATAATGCGTATTGTATTTGCACAATAATTATCATAGTCACACTTCACAACAAGGTAAACATTAAATTAACATGAGTTAATACATTATCTAACATAAACTAACGGTGTGCAATACATTTAACAGCATTTATTAATCTTACTACATGCTAGTTGATACAAATGCAGTTGTTTTTTGTTTGTTTATTAACTAATGTAAACTGATAAATGTTGTGGCATTTAAATGTGCATTAAACATATTTAATAACAGATAATAAAAAAATAACTTTTATTTGTTCTTCAGGTTTTGTTCTGGGGCCTGAGAGAACTGAAGAAGGTTCAGCTCTTATCTGTTGATAGGCCTCAAGCGTTTATCAAGTGTGCAGGCGGAGGCGTCAACTCTTCAGTAATACAGAGCTACAAGAAAAACTCAAACTTCACAATGCTGGTGGATGCCTTTGATGTGGTAAATCTGTTTACTGTTGATGTGTGCCGTTGTCCCTATCACACTGCTAGTGTTTTCCGCTGATCTCAGCGTATCTCTGGCTGCTGTTGTTGCTTCATAGGAACTGCCTGAAGATGAACACCTGCTTCCCCCTCTCACCATCACTGTGGTGGACTGGAGGGCCTTCGGGCGGAGCACGCTTGTGGGTAGTCATGTGATTAACAACCTGGCCTTGTTTAAACACATCCCCACAATAGCCCAACAGCCACAGCAGGAGGCCAAAAACGTTGCTGGTAAAGGACTTGCAGTCAATTTTTATGCAATATTAGCACGAGCTGTTAATTATTTATCTAATAATGAAAAGCTTTACTAAAAAAGCTAATGCTTAATATTTTTGGTAATGTTTGGTAAGATAAATGCACTTTTTTCACAACAGATTTGTCCAAAAAAGTCAAAAATAATCTCAGGAAAACCTGGACGAGCCCCCAAAACTTTTAGATCCCCATGTGTTCCAGTACATATTCAGATATAACTTTAAATAGTTTAAACACTGGGTTATTGTTATGTTTCATTTACACTTGAATAAAGGTGTGGTTTGTTTCCACCTGTAGTCGCTGCACTATCTATTCAGCAGAGTGTTGTGCCAAAGCCAGAAGAAGAGATTGCCATTGACGTAGAGCAAGAGGAGACACCCACCCTTCTCCCCAAACCTGAACCAGAATGTCCAGACGAAAGGGTTTGTTTTCAATGCACTTAGTTAAAAAATACATAAAGGTAGTAAAAAAAAAAACGCTTACAAACAGACACACCCGGGCCAGTTTATGAATATTATATCTCGTGATGAATATCAGGTGTCCAAGAAGTCCAAACGAAGGTCGACTAAGAGAAAGAAACGCACAGCGGCTGATGAGTCAGCAGATAATGTTATCGACTGGTGGTCCAAGTATTATGCATCAGTGGAGAAGATCCAACTGGTAAACTTCTAAACTACTAAAATAAACTATCTTACCTATACCTTAGGTGGTCCAGATTGAATTTTTTATCCTAACTAGTCTTTTGTACCAAAACTTCATTCTTAGACAAAGCAAAACGAAGGCAATCCATTTCCACTGCTCTTTGATAATGGTAAGTGATTACTGACTTTTTATTCACTGGACCATGCAAACACGTCACATTTTAAATTTGGTCAAATATCATGCCCATGTTATGATATGTTTCAGTACTTCCATTGGAGAACATTGTGTCAGAAGGAGTGATCAATCTGGGTAAGAATAGTTTGAAAACTGTCAAGTGTATTGCACGGTCCCATACCTTGATCTGGTCAATAGGATTGAATATAGGCCAACTGAAGTTTTATTCATAATGCATGTCATGTCATACACCAGAAACAAAATGACAGTGGCTTTGAAAAGTTGCCATATTCAATGGCATTTCATAATTCATGTGCAGTGAATGTTACACTCATGCGAAGAGATCATGTGATATTTTGCAGTCTCTGTGTACTGATCTGCACCTCTGTTTCCTATGTTTGCAAGTGTCAAGTTTGTATTTGCTTCATGATTTGATATGTATTCTATTTAACTTAAAACAGTTCTTTGAATGTTTAAAATTTGTGATGTGTCAGTAATGATAAACCGTGTGATAGTAAATATGCTTTGCATTCCTTATATGTAATTCCTGATATATTTATATTTTGATCTGGAATACTTGATTCCGATTGGCTAGTCGCCATAATCCATGTTCTGTTATTCCCTGATGCAACCACCTAAAAAGTCATAACACACACTTCTCCTGGTGAGTCTGTTCCGGTGCAATTGAATATTACAGAAATAAAATTAAAATATATATTTTTTAAATATAAATATAACATATCACTGCTGTCCCTCTGAAATCTCCATATTTTGTGATTTTCATTGTTTTTTGCGATAAATCATTACTATAAGTCACCCTTTATATTTGTCTCTGGGTTTTGCAAATATCTAACCAATAAAAAGCGTTAAAAACTGCTCGTCAACTTTGACAACACAGTATGTGATCACTTAAAGGGATAGTTCATCCAAAAATGAAAATCCAGTCATCATTTTTTCTCTTTGGTTATTTACATTCCTTAAAATATATTCCTTGAAGTTTAGCAGAACAAAGAAATGTATCCAGGTTTGGAACCACCTGAGGGTGAGTAAATGGATAAAAGAAATTTCATTTTTGGGTAAACTATCCCTTTAAAAAGTATAGTATTTTCCAATCACAAAAAAATTGTAATCTGACAAATCAGTACGTACAAGATTTAAGAATGACAGTGACGATATATGAAAAAACTTTAAACTTTTAAATATTTAAAACCTATATTTTATATCTAATAATTCACTCCTGAGATAATTAACCGTGTATCAGCAGGATTATGTCCAGCCGCACCGTTGTAATGTAAGGGATAATGTACCAGCAGCCGTTTGTTATGGCAGAAATAACAGCTGGCTGCTTGTACATTATCCTGCTTATTACACGGCTGCTTGCCACATCAGCAAAAAAAAGCATGAAATGTGAATTTGAAATATTTTATAAGCTCATTTTTACCAAATGCAGACCTTCGACGAGGAAAAGCCATTTACTTTTGGTTTTAAGGTATGAAATTACATTTAAATGTCATGAACAGGCAATTTGGTTTAATTATTTGTAAATATAATGTCATACTTGTTATCAAAAGACATATTTATATTAAATTTGTAAAAAAAAACTGTCAAAATGAATTGCTGCATCCGGGTTACCTTGTGTTATCTGGGAATAACGAACCTGCAAATGTCACGACTGGCCAATCAGAATCAAGCATTCCAACAAGCCATGTAATAATGTGAAATGAACCCCTTCAGTGTGATACATGACCGTTCGGTTCACATCAAGTCCCGATCACACAGTCAGGATTTATTCTGGGATAACACCCAGGTGGATGTATATGATCCATTATGAGGACCAGTGGTTACACGTGTACTTATACTCCTGTCACACACCCAGTGGTCTTGTTTTTGATGATATCTTTTTTGTGATATCTAGCTTCGGGTCTTAAAGACAGAAAAAAAGAGATTAATTTCAAGAGTGTGGCAGAACAGCCTAAGCTTGCGACATTACAGGTAAAAAGCAAAAACATTTAACACAGTGCGTGGTTTGTAATATTATGTGTATACATTAATTGTGATGGGGTTTTTCCATTAAACTTGATTCAAGGTATATGACAAAGAACTGGAAGCTGAGTTTGGACCCTTTGATGACTGGGTGAAAACCTTTCCGCTCTGTCGAGGAAAGGCCAATGAGGTGGAAAGCTCTGCCGATGAGAGATTTGTTGGGAAGTTTAAGGTAAACTGGTTTTGCTTGCAGTAAGGTGTATGGAGGATTTTTAAGATCGTCTGCAGTGTAATGGCATCAAAATTTCCATCATTGATTCTCCCACCAGGGCAGGTTTTGTCTGTACAAAGTGCCGGAAGAAGATGTTGAGGAGGATGGGTTTAAGATAAACCAGGGTATTCCTCCAAACACTGCGGTGGATGCCATAATCCGAGTGTACATAGTTGCAGTAAGTTCCGTCTAAAATTTTCATACTAATAATAAAGCGTATCGCCATCGGCCAATATTTTTTCTGTTCGGTCACTATAAAGCGCATTAGTGTTTCGTTCTAAAAAAGACCACTTATGTGTTAATGCATTGTTTTACACCGAGTAAAATGACCGCAGTAAAATGGGTCATGTAACGTGAATGAGATACAAATATTGCATAATACGCTAGAATTCGTATATATTTTAAATGTATTTAGCCGTATATGATTAACCTTATATCGTATGGACCTTCTCATTTGTGTAAAGGGCTAATCTTCACACATCTCTCATTTACTGTAGTTGCATTTGTGTTATAGTGTCCTCTTATCGGCCAATCGGCCATTAGAATTGAACGTTTTAAAAATCTCATTTATCAATAACAATGTATTATTTTATTGGAACGTGTAATAAGGGCAATGGAGTAATGTAGAACAAATGAGTTTTAAGGTTTGGTGCATATAGGGAAAAGAACAAATGTCAGCAACCATATATATAGAGGTATTATAATAAATAATTTTATATACTGTAGATTCATGTTTTTTCTGATTTCATCAAGGCATTTAACTTGCACCCAGCGGACCCCGATGGCAAAGCAGACCCTTACATAGTGCTTAAACTGGGAAAAACTGATATCAAGGACAGAGAGAACTACATCCCAAAACAACTCAACCCAGTGTTTGGAAGGTAAATGAGAACAAAGATTAAAGTGTTAGTTGACTCAAAAATATAAACTCCATCCAGATGTATACACCCTCGTATCGTGCAAAATGTGTATATGACTCTTTCTTCTGTCAAACACATAAAAAGATACTCTGAGAAATGTCACAGTGTTCAACAATGGAGGTCAATGGGGGCCAATGTTGTTCGGTCACCAATATTCTTTAAAATATCTTCTTTTGTGCTCTGCAGAAGAGAGAAAGTCATACAGGTTTGGAATGACATGAGGGTGAATAAATGATTTTCATTTTTGAGTTAATTGTGGTGGAGGAGTGTTCTTTGGGGTCAGTAGGCTCATTCTCTAACATCTCCTACATAGATCCTTCGAAATTCAAGCCACTTTTCCCAAGGAGTCTCTTCTAACGGTTCTCATTTACGACTATGATGCTGTCGGAGGTGATGATTTGATTGGAGAAACACAGATCGATTTGGAAAACCGCTTTTACAGCAGACATCATGCCACCTGCGGTCTGCCGACCGAATATGACAAGTGAGTAATTTCCTCGTAAACTTGATTTTTCAATCTCGCTCACAAGTTAGTTTGGTGTCTTTGATCATCTGTGATTTGATTTCACACAGCGATGGTTATAACGCATGGAGAGACGCGATCAAGCCAACTGACCTGTTGATTAAACTGTGCAAGGACAACGGACTGGACAGTCCTCGTCTCACTCCTGGACGAATTTCCATTGGGAACAAAGTCTTCACTGGTAAAACTTTATTCGTAGATGAAGGTAAGTCTTAGTCCTACGTCACATCATGGATCAACTGTTGATTTTTCAATAATAACCAAGGGACGTTTGCTTTGACAACACAGATCTGATGGTGGAGTCATACGAGCACCTGGCTTTAAAGGTGCTACACAGGTGGTCAGAGATGCCGGATGTGGGCTGTAAACTTGTCCCGGAGCATATTGAGACTCGCACCCTGTACCTCAAGAACAAACCAGGACTGGACCAGGTAAGTCTGTTGCATTTGAATGATCGAGTTCACTTGTGTGGTGGAGCGATGTGTGAAGTTGTCATCAATGTTCCTCAGGGCCAGCTGCAGATGTGGGTCGACATTTTTCCCATGGATATGCCTGATCTTGGTCCTCCCGTGGACATCTCACCTCGCAAACCCAAAGGGTTAGTCAAAGACCCATGACATCACCGAGCAAACCATCGAGAAGGTTTTGTGATGGAGATTTACAACTGTTTGTTGTGTTTTTCGTGAAGGTATGAACTGAGAATCATTATCTGGAATACTGAAGATGTTATACTGGAGGACACCAACTTCATAACAGGACAGCAGTCAAGTGACATTTACATCAAAGGGTAAAATTGAGTGTATCTACATGGAAAAAAGTTTATCTAGGCATATTGTATGTGAAGGTATAAAGTCTTGTATGGATAGTGATCCAGTGACGGTCCTTAAAGTTCAGAATTTGATGCACTTATTCCTTAGAGCTGCAGTCCGTAACTTCTGCTACTCTATCGCAATCTCTGTTTGAAATGTAAAACTGCAGGTTACTATACGTACTTTGTTTATGTGTGATGGCTGACATTTCTTTTGAAATCCGACCTGACGGCTAAAATTATAAATAATAATTATAAACTAACTGTTGTGAATCAGGGTGAGTTTAAGTTTTTTAAATCCCAAAAAGTTAGATTGCAGCTTCAAAAAAAGGTCCTTTATACTGTATATGTTTTCCAAGTCTTCCTTAGATTCGTAATATTGTGTTTTGAGAGTATTTTCCGCACACTTTGTTATTAAAGTCAATAATAAAATCTGGGAAAGAGTGTCCCTCGACTAATAACATTTCCTGTTCATTCAGGTGGTTAAAGGGTCTTGAAGATGACGGCCAGGAAACAGATGTTCATTACAACTCTTTGACCGGAGAGGGAAATTTCAACTGGCGCTTTGTGTTCCCCTTCAACTACCTGCCAGCTGAGAAAGTGGTGGTGGTGCAGAAGCGAGAACACATCTACTCTTTGGATAAAACTGAGCAGAAGATCCCTGCATTTCTTGTGTTGCAGGTGTGGGACTTTGAGAGGCTATCATCTGATGATTTCCTGGGTAAGATAGCGCTCGTGCCAGGTTCTCACCATTGCAAAACACATTAGGAGATGTCTAGTCTGTAGTCTGTCCTGGTGTCATTTAGGTCTTTCATGCATCGAGGTCAGCTATCAAAATGTCTTGCTTTTGCATTTTTTCTTCTTCACAGGCACGTTGGAGTTGGACCTGCATAGGTTTCCACATGGTGCTAAATCAGCTAAAGCCTGTAAGCCGGAGATGTTGACGGAAAACACAGAGAACATCTCTATCTTCCAGCAGAAACGCTCCAAAGGCTGGTGGCCCCTCACCAAAGCTGATGAACTCACAGTATGTTTTAATTTTTATGAAATATCAATTTACCTAATATTTAAATTTAACTAAAACGTCACAGCTACGTATTTGGAAATATATGGATGGCTAAGGCCCTTGGTCTCCATAGAGGTGGTTTAAAGGGACAGTTCACCCAAAAATGAAAATTCTGTCATCATTTACATAATTTATAATTTTTTTGTTCTGATGAACACAGAGAACGATTTTTGGACGAATGCTTGTAACCAAACAATTCTTGGACCCCATTGACTACCATAGTAGGAGCATGACAATTGTAGTCCAAAATGCCCCAGAACGGTTTGCATGTCCTATAAGTAATGTATTTCTGTGTTCAACCAAACAAAGACATTTTTACAGGTTTGGAACAACTACAGAGTGAGTAATTCATGACAGAAATTTCATTCGTGAGTGAACTATGCCTTTAAAATGCATTTTAGATGGAACAGCCAAGTTAAGACAAGTGAGAATGTCCATTCAGTATGCTATAACCAAATGATGCTCGGTTTGGTATTGCTTCTCATCTGTAGTTTAAACAAATTTTTATTTTAGAAATTGAGTATAAATTCGTATCAAAAGTGTTTTTTTTCCTTAGGGGAAAGTAGAGGCGGAGTTCCACCTGGTAACATCAGAAGAGGCAGAAAAATGTCCAGTTGGCCGTGCACGCAAGGAGCCTGAGCCTTTGGAAAAACCTAAGTAATTTTCAAACTTTTTCCATTACATGATTACACATTACCTAATTATAGAACACACTTTATAGCTTTTATGCCATGACGTGCTTTATTCAAGTTATAGACTGATATATCACAGTGGTAGATCATTTGGGTTGTTATGTGATTTTTTTAATGTTAAATCTTTATGTTCGTGCACCAAATATTGCATTAGCGCATTGTTCCCTTTAAGGGCACTGAGATGTTAACCAGCATCTGACAGACAGTAAAAAGACGATCATCATTCACTTTTTAATGTGACGTCATGTTGTCACATCACAAATTTCGTCACGTAGCTTTCTCGGTCAATAAAATTCATTTTTTATTTTAATTACAATTACATTGGCTAATGTGTGCACTTCTGTGTTTCCAACTGATACTTCTAATATCAAATATTTGATTTTTCTCTAGTCGACCAGACACATCCTTCTCTTGGTTTATGAATCCATTCAAGTGCTTCTTTCACCTGATCTGGGGGAACTACAAGAAATACATCATTGCAGGCCTGGTGCTGTTGATCTTGACCTTGTTTCTGGTTCTCATCTTCTATACCCTACCAGGAGCCATTAGTTCTAGGATAGTAAACGGGTGATCAAATCACACCAAAAAGACATGACAGATTCACAAGATCGGCACATTTTCAATTCTTTTTGATGTTGTTGCTTTAACTAAAGCTTATGTGTAAAGAAACAGGTTAGTTGGGCTTACCAGAAGCATGATTTTTTAGAAACAATCCATTACTCAATATGATAGTTAAACATTAATAGTTTAATAACGTTTACACAACATAAAAACACTAGACACAGAATATTGAAATTCCAGGAAGCAAATGTTTGTTAATATTTAAATTGTGTAAACCATCTTAAAGGGATAGTTCATCCAAAAATTCTAATTTGTCATTATTTAGGCCACTCACCCTCAGAAAGTTCCAAATCTGTATAAATATCTTTGCTTCGCCTGACACAAGTGAAGATATTTTGAAGAATGTCAGTAACCAAACCGCTCTCATCCCCCATTGACTCCCATTGTATTTATGGCAGAATTTTCATTTTTGGGTGAACTATCCCTTTAAACCTGCAGACATTTGAAATGATGACAACTCAAAATTAACATTTTTATAAATACAATTACATTAACAAGTGAAGCACGATCATATAACCTTTGTAAAGGTTTTACTGTTCCTTATATGCTTTGTTCATATTCTCGAACTAATGTCCATGTTTAAGTCATTCAAAAAATGTAAATGTACTCTTGATTTATAGATAAAACATTTAAATGTACTCTTTGATGGTTGATGTTTTGTAATTCGCAAAGCATAGAATAGAGTTATCAGATCCTTATGCACTTTATGTAATGTTGGTTTGAAAGTGGGTAACACTAAGGTCTCCTTCATTATCACAGTACAAAGCAACACAAATATATCTATTTTTTCTGATTTTAAATAGTATAAGTTGAGGTACTAGGATAAATATATGCTGTGGAAGTTCATGTGAACTAATTTAGTGAACTAATGATAACAAATGGAACCTGATTGTAACGTGTCACCAAAATGTCTGATATAAATAAATCCTCTTGGTTTAAATTTTGCTCTCTAAAAACTAATTCCATTCTTAATTAATAAACGTCTTTTAGAAAAACATTACAAACTCGAACTAGTTTGTTGAAACTTAAGAACTAAATTTACTTCACACATTAAACTCCACCAGTCTGGTAAAAATCTAACACGATAATCTGTTAATACAGCACATATTACACTGAGCACTGGCATTCAGCAATATTGACTATTAACAAATGCAATCGTCAGGTTATTATACCCAACTATGACAACTTTTAGAAAAAAGGCCACTAAAAAAGAATAAGGTAAATTGTTTATCACACCATCTGCTACCATCTTGCAGTCCAGGGTCTTTATAATGCTGCATTTATGCTTCAAGTCATAATTGAAGTAAACAAGAGCCAACATAACTACCATAATATAGTAATTATGCCAAGTTAAATGTGGTGTAAAATCAGTCAATGTTATTAAAAAATATTAATAGGTAAATAAGGTAATTTTCATTAAGTTCAGCTGATCAAGCTGAATGTAATGGTGTATATGCATCACAGTTGTTGAATGTATCCTGTTACCCAAATGATTTTGGATTAATGTGATTAAAATGTACTGAGGTTTTTCTGAAAAAACCTGATGTATCGCAGGATGAGGTTATCATCATGCTCTAGATCTCACAAATGGGTTATCTTAATGTGTCTGTGTATTTCCAATGTGTGCCGAGATCAGCGCAAACGTTTTGGAAAATGTAGCTACAACCGTCATTAAACTTCGCAGTCCCTTTTACTAACTGTCCCCTAGGTGTCCAATCCTGGAGGGAGAGTTTAGCCCCAACATCAAAGGGATAGTTCACCCAAAATAAATATTCTGCCTTTATTAACTCACTCTCGAGTCGTTCCAAATATGTATCAATTTTTTTGTTCACAGAGGAAGATATTTGTAAGAATGCTTGTTACCAAACAGTTCTTGGCCACCACCGCTGATTACCACAGTAGAAAAAATGGTAATCAAAAGTGCCCCAGAACTGTTTTCTGCACTGTAAAAAAATGACCGCACTTGAATATGCTGTAAAATATATATTTTTCCTGTAAAATTATAGGAAGTAAGGATGTATATTGAATTATTTTCCCCATTTTTCTTGTAAAGGTGTTGTCTTTTTCTATTATTCTATAGTTTTGGACCGTATTTTAAAAATAAACTGTAAAAAAATAAATATCGTATAAAAACGGAATTAAACTGCAAAGTAACGGGTTTTCCCGGTAAAGTAAAACGGTAAAATTCTACATTCTACACCTCCGACATTTTACGTGGAAAATCGGTAAAAAAATAACAGGAAACATTCTGTAAAATTGCAGTGTATTCTTCATCTTATTTTGTGACAACAGAACAAAGCAATTTTTCCTATATGGTAGTCAATGGTGGCCAAGAACTGTTTGGTTACAAAATTCTTGCAAATAGCTCTCTCTGTGTTCATCAGTACAAAGAATTTCAAACAGATTTGGAACAACATGAGCAGTGACAGAATTTTCATTTTTGGTTAAACTGTTTCTTTAAACAAATCTGCCTGTAAAAACGAATCCCAAAGACTTGGATTCACTGGTGCAGGTGTGTATAACAACAGCTAAACTTTGCAGGACAGTGACCCCTCCATCACCAAGATTGGACATCACTTCTCTCCACCCTGCTTCTGCACACCGTATCATTGGTACATTGTTCCCGGTCCAGACATTTTGTGTTGACATGGACCTGTGGAGCCAGGCAGCATCCGATCTTCACTGTAGCTGTGTGACTGTGAAGAGCTCGGTCCAAGCTGCAAAAGCAGGTTATAAGTTCCCGTCTCAGAGATTCCCCTTCTGAACGCAAGGCCACCCCGCTGCGCAGTCGCCCCGCCCCGTCTCCGGGCGGACATCAGACCACCGCGCTGGGCGGGTGTTCCCTGCACGGGAGCCCCGCTGAACTGTGCAGCCTGAGAGGCCATCAAACATGCTTGTAATTTGCGTTTGGCTCGCCAGCGGGCCACTCGAAGGCGGGTTTTCTCCCTCCTCTCCCTCACCAGGTCTGCTAGCAGAGCCTGAGGTAGGGTTTGATCCAGTTCGCGTCGTCTGTTTGCGTTAAGGCCTCGGTTCGCGTTACGTCCTCTCAACTGAGTTCGGCTGCGTTTAAATTCTTCATACAGGTTCAAGTCCTTGCGCCTCGGACGAACCTGTTTTTGGACCCCCGCCACAGAGAGCTGGGAGTCATCATCTAAATGTGGGCAGAGAAAAGAGCATTGGGTTATTAGGTGTTAAAGGCATTAGTTCACCCCTAAATGAACATTCAGTAATTCACTTATCCTAGTGTCATTTCAACGATTTTCTTTAGCAGAACAAGAAGGAAGATGCTTTGAAGAACGTTGGTGACCAAAAAACATCAGCTTAATTGACTTCCATTGTATGGACACAAAACCACTGAGATATTTCTCAAAATATCTTTTTATGTTCCAATGAAAAAAAAGTGTCATTTTGGACCATTTGAGGTTGAATAAATGACAGATTTTTATTTTGGAAAATAGTTTGGTTATTCAATTTGAAAGGCAAAAAAACTGACAACCTCCACCACATTTATTACTTCATTTCATAATGACGTCAAATACGCTTTATCGGAAAAACTTAGTTGCTTTAAAAAAAATTACATGAAATTGGCAGATCAGTTAAGTTTCCGTAAATGACGCAGTTTTGAATGCGGGTTTGCACTTTTGTTTGTCAGCTTTTTCCAAAACAAAATTGTGACATTGTCAGTCAAGCTATATGCCCGTTTCTATGTCACATCCGCTTTGAGTTTCGTGATAACACATAACCTCAAGTACCTTTAACAATGTTTTCAGGTCACATCAGTTTTCTTTTTGAAAACACTGAGGATTTGCATCGGTTTCACACGGTTGTTGTTTCTACTTTTCAGAATGATATTTTATTCTACACAGAATAAAGAAGTCAACATTTTCAGAATGATTTTTTTATTTGAACCAATATAAGGTCATGTGCAAGAACATGCATGAAATACAAACAAATATATAATAACATAATATTGAATAGATGATTAAAAAAGTAAAAACTTACAGGGCTTAAGAGTATAATATAGTATACAGTATATGTTCTGTTCTGTTTAACTTACTTTTTGACAACACTTTGCAGGATTTGCAGCCGTTTCACATGTTTGCTATAAGGTTTCCACTTTTAAAATGAAATTTTATTCTAAAACGGTCTTGTTTTAAAACAACAGGATGTGCATAAAGTAAAAAATAAACATTTCCAGACAAATTATCTATAATATAACAATAACTATGATGAATAGATGATTGAAATAGTAAAACGACCGACAAGTTACAGGACGTACAGTATAGTATACATGTTCCATTAAACTTTCATGCTGACCTAAAACTACATGGTAATACTTTTGACAAACAATTAAAAATTAAATACACAAGTAAACAATTGAAGAAAATGTAAAAATAATGTTCAATGTTCTAAAATACAAAAACTGTCATATTTTCACAGGCGATTTGTAATACTGTAAACATTTTTTTACGGGCGATTAGGTGGGCCTCCCTGGGGCGTACCGCAGGTAATCTTTTATACATTTCTCTGCTTCTGCTTCTGTGGGAGTGAGAAGGGCTTTGTTTCTTATAGCTGCAGCTGCAGGTTTAAAAAAATAAATAAAAAACACTTTATATCAGGAAACAGACCAACAATCTGAAGAAAGGTAACTAACATTGTATTGATTCTAATATTAAGTTTAATAAGAACATGACTTGAACAATAATCACTACTATATATCTGTCAACAAAATGATTTCATTCATTTAGGACGTACCTATTATCAGTTCTCCGATGTTTGTTTTTCGTAAGCCTCGCTTGTCTCCCCTCCCACACCAGTTGAGCTGTTTGGCCACACTGGTGGCGAAAACTTTGGTGCAAATTCGCCATATGGTTTTTCTCATAGTTTGCCCCCCACTATTAGACAATCTCTTCACCTAAAACAAATTTAAGACAAAATTACTTTTTCTAAATATGCTTTTGTTGATCTGACATCCTGGTCACTGCTTGAGTTGATCATTTATAGTTTCAACAAATTAAATAAGTCTTACCAACTTCTGCATCATCCCCCTATCCTTAAGTTTGTGCTCCAATCTGTCAAGATCCTCCATTGACATCACAGGGAAGACGAAATCCTCTTCATCGTCTCCCATCTGAGGTGTGTTGCCCATTAGAGACTGAACCAATGCCGTCAGGTGATTGATTTTTGAACCCATCTCTCCTTGTAACTCTAGAATTGTCTTTTCTACAGCTGCAACACCATAGTCCATTTAGTTTGTTTAAAAATGAATCATTTGATATATTTGTACAAGTGAAGTCTTTAAACTTACGTGTACATCCATCGGTATCGAAACTCTCAGGAATCAGATCTCCCACATCAGAAAGAGCTACAAAACAACATGCACGTGTTATAATGCGTGGTGAGATCAAATAAACACATTTTAGGAAAGCATAAAATAGAAAAGTAGAACAAATATTGTCAGTTGAAGGCGACTTTTAAAAACGTCAAATAAACTATCATTTAAAGATACGATAATATTTGTAAAGTTTTTAAAGACTTGTACTCAAATTTTAAACCCTTCTTACATTGCTCTGTTTTTATATCTCCTTGTTAGCAAAGATACATTTTGATCAAAAAAATCTAAAACACAACGTAGAAATTAAGCAGCAGTAGATTTTCTTTAGATTTGTTAACCCTGTTACCATATTTCTTACTTAAATAATACCATAAACCGAAGAGTTGTCAGTAAGACAAATCTAACTACTCTAACAACCCTGTCAACATCAACCCTGTTACATTTACACATACCAACATAATTTAATTACATATTTATTATCGTAATTTAGCTTATGACAAAATGCAAAATGTTAAGATTTAAAAATTCTGTAATGGGTTAAAAAGGAAAAATCTTGAAATCATGAATATTATTCGAATTTAAATGTCTGTGACAAACAGTTGACATTCAGGATTTTAGTAAAGCAGCTAAACTCACCTTTTCGTGTTGAAGCACGACTCTTGTAATCCCAATCATGATGAAGGCAATGCTTCAAAAAAATCTCACCGCCTCGTAGAATTTTTTTATTAAATCTAATTCGGGTTATAAATCAATTTTGTATTTTTGCTCCATGCCCAAGAATGGGTGCGTCCGTTTAAGAAAAATCTTTAAATTTCATGCAAAGTTTAGTGCTAAACATTAGATCAGATCGTTTCTGTAATATAGGGCAAAAATATTATAATTTACTGACTGCTTCTGATACAGTGAATATACACAGTTATGCAAAACAATGTAACAGGGTTGAATGGCATTTTACAGGGTTGAAGGTACCACATTTTTGTGAAATATATAACACAATCAATGAATGCATTATTTATCTATTTATTCAATATCCTTTATTTAAAACAGTTCACAATTCATTCACATGAACTCCAAAATACTGTAAAAGGATGGGACTACAGAGTGTAATTCCAGTCCTCAACATGCCTGCCTGCCTGTCTGCAATTTTCGAAACAATTCATAGGATTAGCTAGTTGAAGTGTTTTAAGGAAGAACGGTGGTCCTTTGGAAGAAAGTCTTAAAACTGTAGCAGAACACCAGAATAAAAACAGAAAGACGAAACAGATTCTTTATGATCCACAAAGGTTTGAGGATCTGTCAAGAAGTTCTGGAGATCAACTGGATTAGCCAGATCTTTCATGGGTGCCAGTGTCTTCTATAAGGCTGAAATGTTGGGAGTTGACACAAAAAAGTTATGTGCAATCTACATTTCTGCAAGTTGCCACCTGGCGGACCATCGCTATGGATGATTCCGCTGGTAAGCATCCTCTAGAGGGCTTCGTCAACCACCTCACTTCTATGATTACGTTGATCTTTGTAAGGGCCCTGAGAAATTGCCAAGATTTTGGGATGTCTTGATCTTGACTTATGAGTCTGTCTGTGGTCCCCTTCAGGGCTGCAGAAACGCCGGATTCAGGGCGGCCCGAAATGGTTCTTTGTTCTTTGACGTTCTTTTGCCTCCCTCCACTTCTTGCGTCTCCACCTCTGAGCCTTCTCGCACAGGTCAATGATTCGTTTCTTTTTCCCTGCCTCAATATTCCTTCTCCATCTCTCTCGCTCACTCCTGAGGTACTTTTCCCTGCGTACAGGATCAGCGTCCCTTCTCGCCCTGTACTCTCTCTGTCTCTCAGCGGTTGTTTTTTCCTTTACAGTGTCTGTAAAAAGGAATCCAATATGAGGACCTGCTCAGCTTCTCTGAATCAAAGATGCTTTTAAAACCGAGCATGACCTTATGCACATTCAAACGCCATTTCAGCTGGGTTTTCTTTAAGTTATTCGTATATTGATATCATCCTTTTGCCATAGACTCCGCTGTCATTCAATACAGATAGATGCTTAAAAAAACAATAATTTTTCTGAATCTGCAATGTACATTCAGTTCTGTAACATTCAAAAATGTTTCGAGGATTAAACGTAAACAGGGTAAAAATAACTTTTGAAATGTCATTGTAGTATCAAATATTCAATTTCTTTTGTGTCAGGAAATGAAAATTTGGGGGCAAGAAAACAAGAAAATATAATCATTATGATTACTCCCCAAACAAAAAATAACAAGCTTTTGTCAATATTATTATAAGATGCTTGAAATAGAGACATGTGGAAAAAAATCTGTATCTGCAGGTTATTCTCAGTGAATTTATTAGGGCAACAAAACAAGGGAACGTTTCACTGGACTGTAAACAGAAAAAAAATATTTTCACAGTTCCAGTAACACTTTTCCAGTTTTTGTTTAAGCTGTAGTGATTTAGCCTTCACAACTACTGACAAACTGTTTTTTCTATGGGCAGTTTGCGCTG
Source organism: Triplophysa bombifrons (assembly GCA_029783895.1). Taxonomy (NCBI): domain Eukaryota; kingdom Metazoa; phylum Chordata; class Actinopteri; order Cypriniformes; family Nemacheilidae; genus Triplophysa; species Triplophysa bombifrons. The sequence continues at coordinate 23,099,189 of CM056456.1, forward strand.
TCAACAGTCCCTTATTGTTCATTGTCTGTTTACACCATAAAATGTCATTGCGAGACATTTGAAACAATGGAAATTTTTTGTGGTATTTGCCATCATGTTTTGATAGTTTAAATTGATTGTAATCTGTAATGTTCTGTAAAAGCTTCTTCTTAATTTTTCTGATTCTAGTCTTCAAAAAGTCAGCAGAGAACTGCAAAGAAATTAATATCCTCAATTACTTACAATATAAATTTCTAGAGTCTACAGAGAAGCTTTCGTATTGATTGGTGCTGAACTGTAATCTGAATTCATTTGAACCAACAAAAATTGTGTTTATCAAAAAGTATATATTTAATTGTTACGGTGTAACACATTATAGCAAAATGAAAGGTCTCGTGTTGATACATTCCTACAACTAAGATTTCATTGTGTATTAAGGACACTTTTCCTGATTTTCACACAACATTGTAAATATAACGTCAGATAAAACTTAAGAGCATTCGCCTGTCGTTCGTTCTTGCTGTGAACGGATTTGAAATGATCCAGCACTGTCTCAATTAATCCACGGATAAATGACGCTTCCTGAACTCCTCTGCGGTTAGTTTTGTTTTAAATGTCCCAGATATCAAATCATTCGTCCTTGGGCTCAAAAAATCGGTCACAGCAAACAGCCACTCATAGTAATGCACTCACGTTGTGTGTAAACTTGTCAATGAGGACGTGGATTGATCGCGTCCGTGACAGCTGCGTAACATCAGTGACTGAGTGACATGTGCAGTTGTCTACAGCCTGTACTGATGGCGGGCTTGCGTTCTACTCGTCTTTCCAAATAAAATAACAACTAGATGAAATTCCAAATTTGCAGGTCGCAGTACTTGTAAAAATGCAACCATGCAGTCTGGATCCTTGTATAACGTACGCATAATGTACTGTTTACGTATAATAAGTTGATGAAGATTTTTAACATTTCAGTAATCAGTTCTAAATGTTCAGTTTGTTGTACTAACGTTTGTGTTGTGCTAAAAAACTGGGAAAGCAAGTGCCTCTAGACCAGTCTTGTTTATATTTACGTCTAAATATGGTCTAAAAGTGGTCTATACACAGTTATGACGTCATAACGCAATACTGGTCATGTTATAACTAGGGTTTAGAGGCACCAGAAAAGGCATTACTTATGTCTATATGTTTATAATTGCCTAAAAAAAAGATATTAAAGCATAATATGTCAACTACACTCTTAAAAATAAAGATGCTTCACAATGCCCAAGAAAAACTTTTTTTCTATAAATGAAACCTTGAACATCCAAAGTACCTTTCTGTTTGCGGAATTAAGGAAGACCATCTATACACACCAACAGCTGCTCAACCAATGACGTGAGTTTAAGTCAAGACTATATTCTGATTGTTTGTGATATGAATAGTTGTCATAATGTATCTGTCTGATGACAATTAGTATTTTTACAATTCTATCCAGTAACACCAGAGTCACAGAAAAGAACATTAGCTTTAATTTAGAGATTATGAGCATTGAGTTGAAAAAAAATCTTTAATCTTATACTTACAGGTGGACGGGTCCACACCGATGAAGGATGGGATGGTAAATTCTCCTGTAGTTCCTGGACACTGAAGACCCTGAAAGGATCCGGGTAAATCGAGTGGGACCCCAAGCTCAGGTTCCCCCATTTGTTGGTGAAGATCATGGTTGGAAAATTCAAACTTGGGTAAATTGGCTGCCTCTGAGTGTTCATCCTTCACACAGACAATCTCCACCTCAGCCTCCTCCTGTTTGATCTTTAGCGATGGTGCACCGAAGGTCATGGAGGTGGCAGTTTGGGATGGTTCTTCGGTCACGATGGGTGTTGAGAGGACACTGGTGTCCACCATGTCTGTGTGCTCGCCCTCTGGAGAGGTCAAAGGGTTTGGACCCCATATTGGATCACTGGTCTCAGATAGAAGTTCTTGACTGTCCACCAGCTGTCCGCTTGAATTACCTATTGAAACAATATTAGTCACTTTCATATTATACGAATTCAAACATCACATGTATCATAACGAACATTATATTATTTTTTTTCTGCAAATTTCAATTGTGGCAACAGCGATTCTTAAATGTACAAATTTGTACAATAAAAACTCTACATCTCGTCTAAATTTTTCACTTGGCTCAGTTAAAATTTGGTACATTTCATCTACTTGTGTAAAAACTGGAAACCTCAGCGGCGCCAACTCAAAAATGTTGAGGTTACCAGTCATAACAGCATAAAATTTGAGTCCGGATCTGATTTTCTGTTGTACAGTGTTGAGATGATACCTGCATTTTTAACGGCAAATATATTGGCATAACATCCACCGCAATCTACCGTTTCCAGGCTGCGTAAATATGAATACATCATCGCAAGACAAACCATTTTTGTGTTTAATATACGTGTTGTTTGTTTAAGACCACAACCTATTCCAAAATATAGTAAACACGGGCCATTCCTGTTATAAAGCAGTAGGCCTATGTATTTTCGTTTTACCTAGTTTACATGGTACAGGACATGTCCCGCTCAATAAAGTTTTTGGATTCAATTATTTTGTTGCTTTTTTGAAGGTTCCGCTCAGTGAAGTTTAATACGTTCCCTGAATGTCCAGAAAAGGTTATAGAGCTCACAATAAAGTGCACAACTGGAAGGACCCATATGTTTATCGAAAGCCTGGGATGCTTCATACCTTTATGACCAGAAGATCCATGGATCTCCTCAGTATGGAAATTCTCACTTCTGATTGGCTCATGGACCACATTCGGAGCTTTAGGCATGTGCATCTGCTGTCTGACCCACGAGGGTCCACTAACAGGGGCGGGTTCAATAATTCTAGGTCTGGAACAAGGGTTTGGGGGTTTTGTACACGTTGACAAGGTGCTCGTTGGTCCTTTTCTGCACATCACCCCCGGTAGCGTCACAGCCCCATCCCCCTGATACACTCTGTTCTGGTCTTTCGACGACAGGAGAGTAATATACTTGCGCATCGTTTTCATCTGAGAGCGCGACGTGTCCAACATCTTCCTGATGTTCTCGTTCTCCTTCTCTTTGACGGTCATCTCGCGCTTGATCTCCTCAAACTTGAGACCGACCACCCGGATCATCTCTCCTAAAACCGTCTCGACCGCCACGTTTACCGCTTTCTCGATGACGGCCCCCATCTGACCGCGCATCAGAGAGATGGTCAGATTCACATCCATTTTAAACGCGCTGATCGGACTGTCGATCGACGGAGATCTGATCGGCTGAGTACACGACACGCCTGCGGTTAATAAAGTGTCTTTTAATCGGCCGACGGCAGAGTATATTTGTGTCAAAATGGCCTTTTTTTCTAGACAAATGCCCAGGCACCGCGCGCCATTGGCCGTATGATGACAACAACACGGACGGGGCTGGAAGCACTTCCGGTTCATGCCGTGAGGAATGCGTAGTTCACTTTTTGCTCACTTTTGATGGGAACATTGCGTAACGACACTGTATAAAAAATAAGACAGACACAATAAACAAGGTCAGCTAAAAAATATGCAGGCCATGCCAAAGATGTTAACGCGAAGAGAGTGGAAGTGGTTTGTGGTTTGAGTGATATTAGTCAGTGACATCAAACATGCGTTTTCAACAGGTTACAGTTTTCAGCAAAATGTTGAAATTTTGCCGATGTTAAAGATTTGGGGGTCAATGTGTGTTGTCGTGCTTAAAGGTAACACTTGTGTTTGCTCCAGAGTCGAGGTTTGATGGTAGATCAGTGTAGCAAAACAAGTGCAGGAAAAGGCCAAAAGTCACTGGGAGTCATTTTTACACTTTATTTATAGTGTGAATGTGAAATAGCGTTTGGCCACCATTTCATCAATAAAAAAATTGAAATCCTTTACATTTTAAGGTGGAGCTTCTTCCCCCCCCCCCTTGAAATCCACTCCATGGACTCCACCCCAACGCCTTCCTGTATCCAGTCCTAAAAGCTAAATCGCTAAAAGATTCAAAGACACATTACTGTAATTAAGTCACTTGACTTTATTATTTTTGACAACCTTTTGATTGGATGGTATTTAATAGGCCTAGGCTTTAAAAAAAGGAACTGATAAAATGGCAAGCGTACATTTGACAAATTCTATAGGCAAAGGATGGCTATACTGTTTTGATGATTTTGGATGTTATAATTCCAATAGTTTTGAAGATAAAGTATTATAAAAAATAATGCAAACTGATTTACATGCTCATATTGTAACTTTAAATAAACATTGGCATTGCACACGGTTATACTAGTATAGCTTTCCTGTTGCTCAGTGCTTATAGCCTGGCCTTACTTGCCAAATGTGTAATGTTGTAGTTGCTGGATGTTTTATAAGTTATTTACAACTTCAGTAGGAAAGATTCATTGACATTTACATTGAAAATTGACTGTCTGGAATTGTTATAAGTCAACAGCAAAAGACTTTATTTTGCTTAAAGCTCCAATATGTAATAATTTTGTAATAAAATTTCCGAAAATAACTTGCACAGTGTGATATATTTCCTCCAGTTGTGTACTTACAATATTTCAAAAGTCTCCAAAGATTTTTTATTTCAGAGAAATTCCGATTTTAAATAACTGGCCGTCCCGGAAAAGAAATGTCGCCTCTCAGTGATGCAATGTCCGCTCTATACTTTGTTCCGGTGTAGACCGGAATATCACATGGTCAAATGCGGAAGTGGTTGTTATGTTATTGCCGCGCCCGCGCGTATTGTTTGGTTGTCGTTGTTATGGATCACGATTACTCTTTGGCGAGTATTGAAGTGCCAGTAAAACGTAAGCGTCCATATTTGGATACACGCAGACTGTGTGACAAACGGAGGAATAAAACCAGGATAAATATCGGCCAGGCGTTTTCGAGATGGAGAGAGCTGCGCGACAATCTTGGACTTGACAGAGACTCTGCTCTCGCGAGTGTATTGATAGACAGGTAATAAAAAAACGAATAAATTACCTCATCCGTGATCATGATTCGTTTATCCAATTTAGATACATCGCTATGGTGAAAACGCATTTAAAACGACATCTCCCATCGTCACCTGCTTCATAGCGTCATCAAGCTTCGCCTTTGTTATTGTTGGAAATGCGCCCTCTTGTGGTCCAATACCAAGGTTACATACTGCAGCTTTAATTTTAAGTTATGAATTGATCATGGTTATTAAATTATTGTCATGTGATGTTAAATATGCCACGTATGTACATAGTATCTTAGATTATTCAAATATTCACAAGTGCCTGCATGAACTTACGGATAAGACATAATACTGTAAATTCCACATGCATAAACTATAAATGTACAAACAAAAGTATTCATCATGCACTTGTTCGTCACATTTAGTCATTTAGCAGACGCTTTTACCTAAAGCGACTTACAGGTGGGGTAAGCAATGGAAGCAATTGGGACAGCATAAGGACCACAAAAAGCATAAGTGCAACCAAAAAATAAAAACTGGTCTCATATAACCGAACACAGTATAGGCCTACAGAGCTAAGTTAGTAGAGAGGAAATAGAAGTCAGAACTGATCAGTCAGGTGTTGACGGAAGAGATGTGTTTTCAGACGATTCTTAAAGATGGCGACAGAAACTGCAGATCTTGTAGCAGCGGGCAGATCATTCCACATAGGTGGAACAGATCCGGAGAAGGTACGCGAGAGAGATTTTTTACCTTTTTGGGATGGCACCACAAGACGTCATTCGTTTGCAGAGTGTAGGGATCTGGCAGGTACATATGTCTGCATTAGCGAGTGAAGATAAGGGGGTGCCGGACCAGTGGTGGTCTTGTAGTCCAGGAGCAGAGTCTTGAATTTGAGGAGCAGAGGCTTGAATTTGTTCTTCACACACCAGAAGGATAAAAAAGCTGTCTGTAGCGCGTATAGTCCTATCGTAAAACATACTCAAAATATCCTTTTATGTACCGTTGCTAATATCTACCTTGGAGGTACTAATATGCACTATTTATAGGTGCAAAAGTGTACTCTACTGAGAGTGTGTGAATCTCTCTAATGACCAAAGCTGCTGTCTGGTGGACGCTACAGAGCACCAAAACATCCAGACACAAAACAGCTTCTTCCCTCAGGCCATCTACCTCTTGAACAGTTCAGTGTTTTTTACCCATCGTGCAATTAATAACTCTGTGCAATAATAATTAAGTGCAATATTAATTATATCCTCCAGATAATACACTATCTATTTTATACAATTTTTTCTGTAAATTATATTTCATTCATTCTGTTGTATATAGCACATACCTTGTACTACAATAGTCTATTCTTATTTTTTACTTGTACATATTTACATTCACACATAGCTTTACTCTCTATATCTTAATCTTATGTTTATTGTATTCTATTTCTTAAATTTGTATACCCATAGGCCCTTATTTAAATAATCTGTGTACTGTATTCTATTGTGTTATGGTCTCTGCGTACTGTTTTTGCTCTTTCTGTGTACCGGATCCTCCTGTCAACAAAACAAATCTCTTTGTGATTCTGATCCTGTTGTTACGTCATAATTTCATGATCAGTCAATGGCTTTATTTAACATGTTGAAGAATGCACTAGTTGGGCCACTAGAACGATTATCTGTACCCCCGTAATCTTCTCTTCCTAAACCAAATGATTTATTTTCATTAAGTATAAGAGTAAGTCTAATTATAGGTCTGATATTGTGCAAAGTACTAGTGCAGTAATCTATCAAATGAACACAAATGTCTTACAATATTATATATTTAAAATAATACAAAGGTTAAACATTCCTTACATCATTTTGATAAACGCTATTGATCCATGGGACCAATAAAAGGGAAAACAAAAAACTTTATACACTTTCAGCTTGAGATAGCCAAAGAATTGAAATAATAAATAGAGGTTATACAAAATTATTTAACAACATAAGCTATAAGATCATGGGTTGTTTTTTTTGACCAGGTGAATCGGGTCCAGCAATATAGGCAATCAATATAGAGTCTATAATGTTGTCCTGCGATGTTCTTGGTTTGACTAATTATATGTTTCCATACAGACTGAACGGGTCTCTGCATATGCACCATTGTGTCTTGGATGCTGGTCCTCAGCTGTCTCGTGCTTCTTACATACAGAGTTTCTATTAAGAGTTCCTTAGTCAGCCAGCTAAACCGTCATAAACCAGCGTAAACTAAAGTTGGTGTTTTCAGCAGTTTAAGTTAATATCTCTGTTGTGTCCTTGCTTCTGCACTTTACGCATGTCTACGTATTCTGTGTTGTCTGCATCCTGCTGTTTTACTTTCCTCTGAAATATAGTAAAAAGTGTTTCACTCAGAGGCAACCGAGGCACAAAACATGACGTTTTATACTGATTCACAATAACATCTGCGTGGCTATAGGTTAATGCTGCTAATTTCTCATCTTTATGGTCTTATTTACTTTCAGGATATTGCGTTGTCTGTATGGGGTTTTACCTTCATCGGCATATACGTTGGATTGTCAGAAGACTCAACTTTTGTGACCTACAAGAAAGTAACAAAATGCTCAATGTAATGTATATTTTGAATACAGTTGTATGAAGGTTTGAAGAACAACTTTTTATGCATGTTTTCTGTCGTGATTTAGTCTACTGTAGTGTTTTCCCAGATTTGATAAAAGAGTTTGTTTTTCCAAAAAAGATTGAACAAAAGAGTAGGATGTATACAACAAGATATAAACATGATATTAGATACAAAACGGTCAAGACAGTAATAAAACAACACAACTATAAATAAAATAATCAGAATTACCCTCAGTCTGATGTAGACACCGGTGATAATCGCACTATAGAGCGAGAGGAGAACCACCCCAATAATCATTACACCGATTAAAAGCTCGTATGTATTTCCAGGTGAGTTTTGTGGCGGGCAACTCTTTAGTCCAGATGTTGGGGTAGGGCATGAACACGTTGTCCCCGGTGGAGGAAAAGGAATATTGCTTCCTTTGAGAAAATAAATAAACTTTTATTATTGTTTTACATTACAATGGTCTACAATGTGACAATTTTACAAGATTATATACCTTGGAAAAGCTTGGTCTCCTTTCCTTTTCTAGTTAAGATTGGTATTGGTCTTACTTTGGATATCTCACAAAAAAACAGTTTGTCTTTGTGTCTGGCCTCCAGGTGTTTCAAGGTGAACTTGAATGTGTTTTTTCCCTCTCGCTTCCAATTGCATTTTGAATTCATATTATTTTCGAGAGAAACCTCGCAGACAACTTCATTCCCATTCATTTTCAGCTTGGCATCCCATTCCCAGCCTTTGTGTTCATCGTGCTCACATGTGACATTGACCGATCCGTCTTCATTCAGCGTATGGTCCAGAGGGGCACTCACATTGAAGACACCGTGCGAATACTCTGAGGTGACAAACGCAGAACTATATTTAGACATTCAAGACTTGTAGTTCAAACAAGCGCTTACATTTTGAGAAAACAGTTTGATGTTGATTGATCAACTGCGTATCCCAGCGGAGGAAAACAGCATAGCCAATTTACTGATTCAGCCAACAAGCTAAATCACAGCAACCAGCTTAAATGAATAAAATCATCTTATTGATGGGTATGATCAGTGTATGGTTGTACTAGGGCTGCTCGATTATGACAAAAATCGTAATAACGATTATTCTGCCCAATATTGAGATCCCGATTACTCAACACGATTAGTCATTATCTTTTAAAACAACATTGAAAAATAATTGTAAAAGTCAAGTTTTTTTTATTTTCTGTTGAAATCACAGTTTAAAGAAATAGCACAGCTGAAAGATTGTAAAGGAAGGGGGTGCGCTGTGGATTTATACCACAAGAGAAGAGAGGATCCGTGCTAAATGGAATGAGGCATAATAATCGTTTTACCTCAATTATTTTGTTTTGTAAGTGTTGAAGGCCAAAATTGACGATTTTGATTATTTCTGATTAATTGCACAGCCCTAGTGAAATATTAAGAACTAGCTTGTCGACACCGCATGTAAAAACATTATGGGTTATTTTCAATCCAGTGTTGGGTCAAAATTAATGAACCCAACCGTTGAGTTATAAATAAACTAATTTGGGGTTGTTTTCAAGCAATGGTTGGCCAAATATAAAAACAAATCACTGGTCAGGTTTGTCTCTTTTTGACCCTACCATGTGTTGAAGAACCCAACATTGTCCGTCTAAAACCCATTCTATGAGATCAGACTTTTTTCAACCTTAAAGCTCAAGATATTTTTAATACAAAAGGTATACTGTACACAGAACAGTAATTGACAACAGATTTACATATTTATGGCTTCTTACCGTTCTGAAGAAGGAGAAAAAGGCTGAATGTGAGCAGAGTGATGGTGTCAGTCATGGTAACGTATCCTTGTCAGTTTAACAATGATGTGATTGGGGGAAAAGCTCTTTGTTTTGTTTTTGCTGGAGATCGAAAAACAGGAAGTGTGTAGGTTAAGCGATCATATCACCCACATACATGATATGTGTCACAAAGTGTAGTGTGGAAATGGTGAATAAACATCAACGCTTTCATAAAGGGTTTCAAAACAAAAAGATCATGCCAATGGTAAAGGTGTGCCGGTTTAATCACATCTCTCGGTAAGGAAGTGAGTGGGCAGCTTACTGGTAATAAATGGTTGAAAGGAAAAGGTTTGAAGTACAACCTTGTTTGGAAAAACCCATCTCCTACTATATGAGCAATAAGGTATAACAATATTGTCATATTGTTCAAGAGGTTTTCAACAGTGTCTCAAAATGTCAACCAAATCTTCTTTGTTGTTTTACATAATTGATTACGTATTTTAAGCCTGCGAGTCCCTCTTTTAAGATGCAAACTTGTGCACAAATTTAATTTCAATCTCCATTTTTTTCAAACAAATGTGACAGCCTCATCTTCACCTTATAGTAAAATCACTCAAGTTATAAATTTTTTGTGAATTTATTATGTTTGTCACTTACTTCATTTATAATATTAGAATATGCCCATCAGATGTTTTTTCACTATATATCTTCATTTTAGTCAACTGAAATACTGTTTTCGGGGGTCTCTGGTGATATCTGAATGAAATAATAACTGCAGCCACTAGATGGCCCAACTTATTGTCTGGGGTGACTGGTCTAATAAACTTAAATGTAATTTCTACAAAGATGCCAAAATATGCTTGTTTTGTTGGGAATGTGCAGCTCATAAATATGGAGCGATTTTAGTCTCATTAATTATTCACGCGTAAAACAAGATACACACATGCGTAAACAGTTTCGCATGAATAAAATCTAATTTACGTGCACATAGTATATATTTACATTTACGAAAAGCAATTCAAGTGCGTAAAACAAAACTATTTTCTCACAAAGTACGTTTCGCAAAGATACAACTGCGCACAAAACTTTCGAAAGGTTAAAATGTACACGTTTGTCTTGTTATAAGAATTTGCAAATCGTCACTCACGTGTGAATCGCCTTGGACGTGTGTGTTTGTTTTTTGAGACTCTCCTGGCAACGCAACCCCTCCCATGTGGGTTGTCGTACTCTTTAGCCAATCAGATTCAAGCTTACCATTCAACCAATCACAACCCGCTGAGGGCCCAGGACTAAAGGAAAACCGCACGTTAATCACACCACAATCAAGCATGGCAGACGAAGAGCGGGATGCACGTGTAAGTGAAATAAAGTCTGTAATTCATTTATGTGCACCGTTGTTGTGCCAGGAACAAGCTTGAACACCTTTATTAAAACTTGGAAAAGTACAATCGATCTGCGCAGAGCCGTTTTCCTTGAGTCATGCGCCCTCAGCGGGTTGTGATTGGTTGAATGGTGAGCTTGAATCTGATTGGCTAAAGAGTACGACAACCCACATGGGAGGGGTTGCGTTGCCAGGAGAGTCTCAAAAAACAAACACACACGTCCAAGGCGATTCACACGTGAGTGACGATTTGCAAATTCGCATAACAAGACAAACGTGTACATTTTAACCTTTCGAAAGTTTTGTGCGCAGTTGTATCTTTGCGAAACGTACTTTGTGAGAAAATAGTTTTGTTTTACGCACGTGAATTGCTTTTCGTAAATGTAAATCTATACTATGTGCACGTAAATTAGATTTTATGCATGCGAAACTGTTTACGCATGTGTGTATCTTGTTTTACGCGTGAATAATTAATGAGACTAAAATCGCTCCATACATAAATGTGTAAATGAACCTCACAGTACAGTCAGACTCTGACTATTTTTGTTCTTATTTGACAGAATATAAATCAAAAATATTCTGGTATAGTTCTATTTGTTTATTTCTTTGTGTATACATATTTACATCTGAGATCGTGTGTCGTGTGTCTGTGCTGGATTGAATTTGTGCAACTAATCTCACAAATTATTTTTTTCTGTCTAATCTGCATTATGGTTGGATGATTTTTATTTAACATTAAACAAAATCTAATCTATTTCCATGGCTGTATGTGTATGTATATAGTGTGTGCAAGTATTGAGTGTTGTGGATTGCAAGGTTACCCATCCCCTCATTTATGTGTGTGAGTCTGATCTGCATTGTGTCAGAATAGTTTATTTGTATTTAACAAATCAAATAGAAATTCATCAATCAGTTCATTTTATTGGAAATGAAAACCTGGGGATGATTTTTTTCACCCTAAAACTCATTTCTGTTTGTTCAGCTGAAACTTTCTTTTTTCACTCCCAAAAATCTTTGAATTATTAGCACGTTAATGTTCAATTTGTGGTGAGGTTGTTTATGACACTCATTTTGTGAACTCAGCTATTTTTCACCACACATCCTGTTTAAGCGCTACAAAGGGTAGCAAAGCTAGTGTCATCATCATTCTCATGTTTTGTATTGGTGAGCTCTACAGAATTGAGATGCCATCAACTATTGACTATATATCATGCCCCATCTGTGTCATTTCTTGTTAACACCTAAAAAAACAGAATCGTTTATTTCCAAGTGCAATGAGTTCACATGTAGGAGGAATTTGGCTTGGTAGGCATGTGCATACAGTTAGAAAACAAGACTTATAAAAGACAAAAATATATAAATATATATACACAAACTAAAATAAACTATATTCAATGAAACAATTTAAAGAATGTCAAAAAAGGTATTTTGTGCAATGTATGCGGGGTGTGCGACTGATTCACAGTTTTTATGTGCAACGTGCAGCATTCGTTGACCTTTTTATTGCTTCACTGTTTATTAATTATACTTAATTGCATTTAATTAATAATAACAGGATACTGCCTTTTGATCTGCATTGTTCTGTCCTCTAGAAAATAACGAGTTGGGTTTTTAGGAGAATAATTGCAAAATTAAACACAGCCAAAGTTTGTATACACGGTTAAATAATAAAGGGTTATTTTTTTACTTTTGGGCAATATGAACTTCAACTATTTGAAGTTCTTGCTGAATAATCAAGAGTAATAAAAACTATTCCAGATAACTAATGAATTGGGTAATACAACCACATAGGCCTACACTAAAATGAACATTGTCTATGAAACATATAAAAAAATTTGAAGAAAAAAACAATCGTAGACCAGAAGAATTCAGAAGTTACAGTGTAATATTTGTTATTTATTCTTTTTTTAACCTTAAACAGGTGTTTTTTCATCATTGAACTGTCTGCTGGATCGTACGTCAACACCACCGCCATATTGGTGAGGGCAAAAGCCGACCACGAAGACATACAAATGAATGTAGGAGCTACAGTTATCTGGATAAAAACACAAAATCGTTTTCATTTCTCAATTAATTTCAATACTTTTCTACTTACGTGGAGTACAGAAACGTTTTGGCTCCAGTTAAAGATGGTTAGACTTGAAAATGTATGTATTGTCAAACAGAACTTTTAAAACTCAGGCTTGTAATCGTTTAGGCTTAATAATTGTGTACACATTGCTAATGGGAAATAACTTAAGGCAGATTAAATGCACATGATCAGAACACAGCTCTTTTATCTCATTGAAAATTCTAAACAACTATTTTTACTATCTACTGGTATTTGCCTTGGGTGTTTTGTTCGATGATTCGAATAAATCTCAGAAACAATATCTAGCCTACATGTCTGTCTTACTCTCGAATAATACAACGTGGTTATTTATTCTGTGTCTTGTCTACAACATAGCACTGAACATAGTGCCATCATTCTCCCGAAAAACAGGCACAAAAAATGGATTTCACATTTCCTTTTGACAACCATTCATTTTAAAATAGTGCAATGTATCGAGAAAAAGTTGTCACGCTCGTACGAGGTCTTTCTTTCAGGCAAAACGTTAAAGTCATGTTTAGCAAAACTGTAATGGAAGCGCTTTTGTCGTATTTACAAATCATATGATGTATGAAAAAGTCACATGACCACTCGACGTATGTTTTGGCAGAACATGCGGAACGATAGGATGTAAGGAATTCAAATTAAGTCAAATCTTATATTATGGCCCGATGCATGAAAACGAGTGAGTGAAGTATGGAGCTTTATTAGGAACAGTGAGGTTATATAAAAAATATAAGGAAGTAGACAAATTCTCTTCACTCTTTCATCACAGTAAGTGGCATATGCACTAAAGTTTGTTTGCAACCTGCCATAAAACGTACAAAGTATGGCCAGAATGATGAGAAGAATCAAAATACACTTAAATCGCATTATATAATTTAATGGAAACGCAGTAATGACGCGGTGTTGTTTTAATCGACATTGAGAAAACTTCTGTAATGGCAACCTACTGATCCGTCTGCATTTAGCGTATTGTTCACAGTCAATTAAATGTAAGAACAGACTAAAGTAGACAAACAAGACTAATTAATATGTTTAGCTCAAACAAACACTTAAATTTTGCTTTGTGAAAACGGTTTGATGTTCTTTTATTATGATTCCCCTGTATTAACAACTTTTGTTGATGGCATGTGTTGTTACGGAACGTAAGGGATCGTGTGATCGGTGGTCGATTGCTTTGGTCTCTTCGTGGGTGTATTCCAGAAAGCGGGTTAACTTACCGTCAGCTAAACCTTGAACTCTCGGTTGATTAACCCAAACCTTGCTTAGTCGGGGTATGTCGGTTCCAAAACACCCAAGAAGAGTTAGTTTAATCAACCTCTTGAAATATACCCATAGTTAAAGCGCGCTCACACAAACAACATGAAGACATTGTCAATAGATCACAGATTTCGAGTCACCGTGGATCGGCCGGGAAGCTTAAAGTTTTTGACTGTAAAACAACGTTTTTTTCACATAATACTTAAATCTGCATCAGTGTATAAAGAGCGGAATAAAAATCATAAAATTAAATGATTTAGGTTATGTGTTTATAAACCTATAAAAGCCACAAATTAATCATTTAAATAAAATAGATATTTTAAATATATGCTCCATTTTTATACTATAATAATTAAAATATATACTGATCATGGCTATCTTTGTTACATAAACTGTAGATCTATTGAGATGTTTGTAACTATAATTTTAACGTGTTCACCATGGTATTTTACCAAAATGGTGTTTTGTATATGTATTTGATCACATTTGTAATTTTGAAGGTGGTATTAAACCTCTTTTTTGTTCCTTCTCTGTATTTTCCTTAAAAAATATACCTCGATTTGGTTTTCTGAAAACTGACTTGTAGAAAGACTGCATTGTATCCTCTTTATTTGCAACAGTTGCTGAGGTAGTCATATTAATGGAGACTCTTTTAATTCTACTACATTTGTCATATTTATGAAAAACATTTGTGTAATATATCATGTAGCCTTTATATATCCCTTTGAATTACACATACATATTGTTTTTTTTTGTTTGTTTCTTTTGACTTTGTTTGCTAAAAGGCCATGGCTTTCCAAATGTTAAAAGAGGTGGGAACTGCCTATCCTGAAAGGCTAATTGTAATTTGGAGAAAGGCCTTTCAATACTAAAGTGTAGGTGGAGGCAGAGTATCAGAAAGACATTTCAAAGGAATACAGTCATTCTGATACTATAATCCTTAAGTCTAAGTTTAAGTCTAAGTCTAAGTCAAACCTTAAGTCTAAGTTTTTTATGTATTTTTTTGTGTAAATGGATTTAAAATTATAATAAGAATTTAAATATGTGAACAATATGCCATGCTTATCCCATTGGGGCGTCACCTAATAAAGCCATGGAAACCTGGCAGCCTGGGAAACGAACTTCCAACCTTCAAGTTTTAAATCTGGCTCTCAATTAGGTGACAACTATCTTGGACCCAATGCATGAAATATTGCATAATAAGTGGACAAGAGTAATGATATCTATTCCTCGGGAGTTAAAATACTTCATTATTAACATCCATTAACTGTTGGAAATTGAAACATATGTATATTTATACACTGATATTTGAAGATTTTTTAATAAACCCAATTCAAATATATACAATATTTAATATAAATACATAAAGTTTAACAATTACAGTTTAAATTGTTTTATTTAAAGATTATTTCATTTTAAAAGGTTAGTTTGCTTTAAAATTATAATATATTATAGGTAATCTGTTCTTTCACGCCCATGCATTAGTTTGAGTCATGTTTTATCAGATTTTAATCTAGACAACGCGAGGAAAGAGTTAGAATTTGAAGAGGATAATAGGAAATAGCCAAAGAAAACAATCTTAATTTTTTTGTGTGTGTTTTGTGGAAGCACCATGTTTTTTGGCGGGGTGACTATAAATACATCAAATGAATTAACAAAAAATTAAAATGCATTCTATTTATTATTAAATACAAAATGTTTGGTCTTTGTTTACTTAGCAAAACAGTTCTTGAACTCCTGATGCATTTTGAAATGTTTGCAGCACCTAAATACTTTTTAAGACCTTTTATATATGATTTATTTATTGGATTTTCAAAAAAACCAAACAGAAAATACCCATTCACTAGGTACGTGAAAAAGAAAAAACCTAAACCTTAAAACAAATTAACACGTTAAGTGCAGAATACAACACATTTCAACCAAACTCTAAAAATGATTTTTTCAAAAAAGTTTTTACACACCACATAAAAAATGTGGGTATTGCCATGCATGAGAAAATGGATGTGAGGCATGAGAGGGTTCTCCAAAAAATCTCATATTACAATGTCTGAAAACTAATGAATTATACTGTGATATAACCACAATGTATTATTAAAATGAAACATCTATGAAACAAATAAAAAAGACCATTCAATTCATAAGTTGGTGACAGTGTAATATAAAATATTGTATATTTTTGAATAGAATAATAATATTAGAATTTCTCTTAAATAAGAAACTGTTCATAAAAAGTAAAGAAAATGATGCAATATTATTATTAATAACATGTTAATACATGCAAGGAAGATTTTATGCGAGTACATGTGAATACATGCAGGTGGACATTACATGTGAGTACATGCATGTGAAAATACATGTTAGAATACATGTGGACTGTACATGTGGGAATACTCCACTAAAATTTACTATAGCTGTCTTTTTGTGAAGCTATAAGTGCCATGGGCCCAGTGTCCCTCCGTTTCCAGACTATCTTCATTATCTGTCATGGAGAGAGAGACATAATGTATGATTGACATCTGTTTGCATATACATTATTGTCATATTGTAGTATAAACAAGCAAATTATATAAGACAATAAAATGAATAAGAGCTCAATAAACCTTAAAGAATTGCACAAAGTATTGCTTTTGTTTCACATTTAAATGATATTATTCAAATCCGATCTGAGGATACTTTGCAGCCATCTGGTGGACATATTTGGTGACTACAAGTATCAACAAGACAAAGTGTGGCAAGCTGTAAACTTGAATAGCCTCTTTAAAGGAACTGTGCCGGTGATGGCACTCAACAACCAGTATGATATTTCTAGTGAAGCTGGTTAAGATAATAAAGCAGCCTATAGAGGGCACCAGCACACAACGCATCCCAGAAATCCATTTTCTCACCTGCAGCATAAGAATACAGGAAGTGATGATAAGAATGGCATATAACAGAGGAACAGGACCCGCGTCAATGCTCATAGACGACCACTCAGAAATCTGTCTGTGACTCTGACCCTCTGTGAATGCAGTGGAGCAGTTTGGGGTGTCTGTAAAACAAGATTTATTATTATTAAAAGTATCCTGTTGCACTATCAACTTATCTGAAAACAAATACCATTAAAACCACATTTACAAAATTCTTCTGTGTAATGTGTTTCAGGCCAATAACCTGCACAGGACCCTTCGCTCCAATTAAAACCAATATAACTCCCATTATTACCATTAGGTCAATTCATCACTGTGATTGTTTCTATTAATATCTGAGAAGCTATATAAGAGTTTTTCAAGGTTCAGAATAAAAACGTATCCTGTTTAGGAAAAAGGTTTTTATGAAAGTTGTGTGCCCTTTTCTTTTAAAACAGGAAGCACGAGCAGAGTCAAGACTCTGTCACTGCTCTTCGCCTTCCCGTCTTTGATGATCATTGTCAGGTTGGTTCTACATACTGTTATCAGAAAAAAATCTACATTTTCAAAGAAAAACATGATTCGCACGTCACAAATTTCCACAGGACTATGTAAAATCAAAACACAGCGCACACGGTATTGTGATGTCAATGTGCTTCGCCGGGGAGGCCCCATTTCAACCCGCGTGCGCGCACAGAGACCGCAACATTCTGTTGTTCAGTGAGTGACTTTCTCACGAGTGTTCAAACGTACTCTCTGGCTCCCTCTTGAGCACTGATAATAAAGTACAGCTTTTTGTAAAATGTTAGATATATAAATGAAGAGTATATTAGTAGAGTATATGTTAAATATTCTGGATAAACTGTTATGACAACATTAGTAAAATAGAAAACTGTCCACATCCACATTGGAGTAACTCTGTAAGGCTAGTATTTTTAATAGTTGCTATTTATCATATCGACCCAACAATAAAAAAAGAAACTAAAATAATCCTTATAATAATGACATTTTTAGTTTTTGTATTACACCATTTCATTCGTTTTACTTTAAGCAAAACTATACCAACAATAGAAAATACACAGTAGACTTATAAACGAAGTAAACAAGTTAGGCAATCCCTCACCTTGTATGTAAACAACAGTGCCGTTCCCAACCTTACTGAGATATGGAGGTGGATACAGAATCTCGACCTCACAGCGATAGATGTCTGTGTCTTCCCCCTTGAGTCCATAGATGATCATATCTACTCTTCCAGAGCTTATATTCCCCCTACACTGAACTGATCCTCTTGTTGTAAAGTAGGGCTCAGACAGGTTGACATACGCACTACATATCCTCTCTTGGCCTTGGAGACCCTTATACAGAGACACCTGCATTTCCTCTGGCCTTAATTTTGAACGGAAGAGGCAGTGGAGAGGGACATATTCTGCTTTTCCTTCCACCCGATAAGGCTGAGAAACGTGCAGGGCTGGAAGCAAGAAGAGCATTGTGAGATATTGTATGTGGAAAAAAATACAAGAATAAATAAAAGATAAACTGCACATTAGTGGCTTATTAATAAAACTTACATCAGTGGTGTAACATTTATATTATAGTACAGAACAGTGTTCTGAGTTAAATCTACCAAATGTGTTTCATTTGCCACTAAACCTCTTAAAAGTTCAATTAACTTTTCCAAATGACCCTCTGCACAAAAGGCTCCCCATCCGCCCTCTTGCGAGTTAATAAATATTTATTAATTATTTGATTTAAAAATAATAACAATACGTTCAATGGTTAACTATTTGTGCCTTAAACAAAAAAATGCACTCAAATAAACATGTAAACTCACCAAGTCCCAGCTGGATATATAAAATGATTGTGACAAGAATGATAATCATTGTTTCATGTAAGAGCACACTGATCCCCCGGGTCTCTTTATACTTTTAAACCTGAGTGAGTTCTGGAAAGCTTGGTGACATCAGTAACGTGGCAGGAAACCTCAAGCTGACTGCAAATGCCCGTAAAGTGCTCAAAAATTTGCAAGTAATGTAGCAAATTTGCACATTATGTGTAATCGAGGGGAAAATATTGAATAAGCAGATTAAGAATTGAGCAAAAACAGCTCAACGCCTGTGGAAGTGGAAAACTTGGTTAGGGTATGGTTTGACTCTCAGCCTATCACAAAGCCTAGTGGTCAAGAGATTATTTGGGTCAATGAATATGGGAAATCAGATGCGCTTGATTTCATAGCATTGCAGGCTCAGCACTTTCAATATACGTTGAGGCACTTTGTGCTTTGCAATTTACATATTACCTGCTGTTTTCTAGTCATTTTTCCACCACATCCGTGATCGAACAACATTATGAGGCGCAAGGAATTAAAAGGCCTCCAGGGAGCACTATTTGTTCAAGAAATGGAATAATAATATCAACTATTTTTTTATTGAACAATTTTGTGTTTAATTGCACATATAGTGGTATAATGGTAATATTTAAAAATATTTATTTATAATCCTCTGTAAAAGAATTCCAGATAAAGTCAACACTTTGCTTGAATAAAAGTTCTTTCATCATTTATTCACCCACATGCAACCTGCAGACTCTTTCTTTTGCACAGCACAAAAGAAGATACTTTGAGAAATGGTTCTGTGTCCATGGAAAGCAATTGGCAACTTCCATTCCATGTTTTTTGGTTGCCACATTCTTAACAATATATTTATTTTTGTTCTATAGAAGAAAGAAAGTCATTATAGAGGTTCGGAATGACATGAGGGTGGGTTAATGATGGAAAAAGGTGAGCTTTACCTTTAAATATATTGTATTTTCAATATTCTTAAGATAAGAACAGGGTGCCTTTCTGCAAAATACTTGTTATTGGATAGAAAGATATACTGTATCAGGAACCTTGGCCTTTAATAAAATGTACGTAACACTTTACAATAATTTGCAAGCATTTACAGTATGTTTAAGTGTTTAATTTGTTTGCAAGTATGCATTAGCTTGAATAGAGTGACATACCGTATTTTTACACGTTTGTTAATGTTTGTTAATACAAATACAGTTCTTCATTGTTTGTGTATGTTAGGCTATAAGTTATTGTCAACAAAAACCTTTATGATTCTTATAAATTAATTTAAAAAATGTTTAGAATGTTTATGGATGCTTTGGTAAATGTAATTGTTGATTATTGTTAGTTCATAATAACTAAGAGACTTGATTATAATGGAATATTTGAAGAGTTTGGTTCCAAAATTAGATAACTCTTTTCTTTCTCAAAAATTATGTTTTTATAATTTTTAAAAGTTTTTTATTGTGTTTTATTGTGTTAGTTAGCTGTATTTTTTTGTTTTTATGGCTTAAATCAAAACAAACCAAATGCAGTTTGATTTATATAAATTGGAATACTCAATAAAAAAACATGATTTTTGAAAAATTTTGATTTTCTCATTTTGGAACCAAACTTTCCATTTATTGTAGAAAGAAAGCCTGTAACAGTACACTCTTAAAAATAAAGCTGCTTAAGAGATTCTTTACAGCGATGCCATAGAAAAACCATTTTTGGTTCCACAAAGAACCATTCAGTCAAAGGTTCTTTACAGAGCCATCCCTATCTTACTTTTTTATAATCTAAAGAAACTTTTTTCGCCACAAAGAAACTTTTGTGAAACAGAAAGGTTCATCAGATGTAAAAGGTTCACTGAAAAAAGCTTTGCATTCAACCAATTAAATTATTTTAGGGTAAGGATCAGTGTTCATTATGGAACCAAAAGCATTATAGAACCTTTTGAAGCCTCCTTTTTTAAGAGTATATATTTTTGCTTTCTATATTTCATGTTTTTCAATTTTCTCCCTAATCGCTCTTTGTTTGTGACTGGGTTTTGTAAATTTCTAACAAAAAGTGCTTGTCAACTTTGACTACACAAGATCTTTTTCAGTGTTTTTCCATTTGGAACTACAAGGTTTAGGAAGGACTATGATTATATTCATGAATTCATATGCACTTTGCAAGCATATCCTCATAGTAATCTTTGTTAAACATTTGGCTAAACTTTCAATTTGGTATCAATATTGTTTTCATTCAGTGTTGCTTTACTGTTTACACATAATTTTATTTTTTCTCAATAACTACTTTGAGATCTGCAAGATGTAGCTTGATATCCAATTGAGTTCCTGCAGACACCCTAGAGGAAATATATAATAAGGTTACCCTGCTTTAAACCACTGGATTAAAAATAAGTTTAGATAAATTACTAAACTCAAGTCCACCTAACTGCTCTGAAGAAATGCAGAATGAAAGACAACAATGAAACACATGTAGCCATTAAAATGAGAGTGTCCTAGTGTTTAATTGTAAAAAACATCATACAACAGGAATTTGTTAATCTGTCAAAACAAACTGCATGTAGTTAGATGTCCAGCTCGGTTTGAAAGTAATGCACAGATGATGTTGTGTACTGCTTTGTGAGATCTCTGAGTGCGCTGGTTGCTGAGTTTATCTGAGCCTATGTCGTCCACGTCTTGTGTTCATGTACGGATTTTCAGGTTGCTTCTTCTTCTTGAATTTATACTAAAATAAAAAGACAGTTCTTTGGCATACTGGTCTTATAATAATATGTCAGTCTCTAAACATTAATTTATAACATATAGCTTATACAGGACGTGTGTCCCTGTTTTTCGTACAGTAAAAATGAAATCTGTGTGCGCAAGCATACGATCTCAAGCATATTGATACTCACTACGAGAACACAGATCACTGTGATTATTAGGTCGTAAACAATAGCAACATACAAAAGTGAATAAAAAATCAGTCTTGAAGGGCAGGGGTCAGATAACTCTGAAGGTTCTGTGGACTGCTGCGCATCTGAAATTATAAAACAACAACTGAGCAAAGATGTTCACTCTGTCAAAATGTTATTGCATTTAAATGTATATTTTGAACTCATCAGAATGCTAGAACTTTGCGAATTTACATGCAAAATTTACATGTAACATTCGACTTACCTCTGACAAGCAGTATAGTATTGTTTTCCTTTGAGGTCTTCGTTTGTCCGATCTGCGTTTGTATTGTGCATATGTAGATTCCTGTGTCATTGGATTTGGTGCCATTAATCATATATGAGATGCTGTAATTTTGTTTGGACACTTGAAACTTCTCACTTAATTCTTGACTGTTCCTCCTCATGTCTGCAAAGTGCATCTTTGATTTTCCCTTGTATAGAGTGGCAGATATGAGTTCTTCATCCTCTTGCAGGTTTGGACAGGGGATAATAGCTGTTCTGTTTTCATACACTCTTTTTATTTGCACGTTTCTGTCTGAAAGAGAAGCGTGCTTTTTTATCGTACGTTTTGCCTTTGAAATAAAGCTAGAGAGGGGAAAAGAACGTTTAAGGAGGATGTGGTAGGCAGCATGGAGTGAAGCAAGCAGTTTCCTTTGGTTCGTTTGCTTGTTTTACTTTTGCAATTTTGATAATTTATAAAATACCTCTGTGAGATAAATGTTTAAGAGGTTAAAACTAAAACATACAGTATATCTACAAGCCGACAGTCGCATATCACCCAAATCAAGCACCAAACAAAGGGAACTGAATAAAGAAACAACAGAAATGCTCAAACCTTTGTTGAGACAGCCACATTTTTTTTCATCCTCACAGACTATAGAGGATTCCGTATATTCTGGATGAAAAAGTGTATGAAGAAGGATCAATGACAGCATCCACTGCTCATGCATTTCGGCACTGCGGTTACGAGCATGTGAAAACCAAAAGAATATGAGATGGGCCTGGCAAAGAGGAGGTGGGTGCTTTCTACGTCACTCTTCACAGAACTGATTGACAGGAAACTAAAAAGAGTTTGCACCTTGCAAGTCGTAAAATTATTTTCTGTCATCATTTACTCACCCTGATCTTATTTCATACCTTTATAATTTACTTCGTTCTGATGAACACAAAGGAAGATATTCTGAAGAATGTTAGCAATTTTCAGTTCTGGAACATCATTGACAACCAAACATTAAATATATGGGTGCTCCAGAACTGTTTGTTTTCTTAAATTCTTCAAAATATCTCTTTTTGTGTTCAAGAGAACAAAAAAGATACAACATTTGTTTTCCTACTATGGTCGTAGATGATGTCCCAGAACTGAAAAAAAAAAATTCTTCCAAATATCTTTCTTTGTGTTTAACAGAACAAATAAATGTATACAGGTTTGAAACAACCTGAGGGTGAGTAAGGGATGACAGAATTTTCATTTCTGTGTGAACTATCTCTTTGACTAATTTTTCTCTGGATACCTTCCTCTCGGATATTTTCTTTAGTTCTGGATAGTAGCAGAAGAGCAACATTGGCAAAACTTTATTTATCATTGTGACATAATATTTTTCTTACAAGAAAAACAAAAACCCACACACCAGATATTTTCCAACGGTCATGTGCAAGAAAACATCTTGGGTCTGAAGTCATACTGAAAGTGAGTAATTTTCCGTGTTGTAACGTTTTACATAATGAGTTATTTTTTTTCTCTACTTGCAGTGAAACTTCTCGACACTTCCCTGGCTTCCTCTGTCACTCACATCAGTCACAAAACACATTACCTGCAGTGCAGCTTTGCAGAGGTTAGAGGAAGTGAACGACAACAGGAGGAAAAACGAGTTGTTGATGACATTGTTGTGGTTTGTTTGCATCATGTATGGTTTATTGTGAACTAAATCTGCACCACAAACATGCAAGCCAAATGCACTATGTTCACCATCTGTGTTTTGTTGCATTATCCATCTCTGTCTCTAATGTGCATGCCATCAACGTTTTGAATGCATTGCTGCAATTGCAACCTAGATGTTTATCTTAAGATAGAAAAAAAAAATTAGTAAAGGGCGCACATTATTCAACATCCTAAGTCTTGCAGAAAGGAATTACCTGAATGATTTAGTAAAAATAAGTACTTCTAAAGAAAAATCTAAACGTTAACAGATTTTCTGCGTTTGTGTGCCGAGTTATGCAAATACCTGCATTATAGTGTCATAATGTTTCTTTATTGTTTGATTATATATGAAATGGATTGTGTCTTGACATAATTAACGTTTTTATTGAACTCCCTGTGGAAATCACGTGTAGTAACAGATATAAATGGCAGAATACAAGGCCTACACCTGTCGTTGGTTAACCACTTAAATTTAAAAAGCTGTAAATTTGATGCTTTCTTGATATAAATTATATCAATTACATGAAAAATTACATTTTTGATTGACTTATTTAAATGTTACATTCTCATTTCTTTATACTGAATGCAGTGCATTTTCGATACAATGCAGTTAACATCACCTTTATGGTCTTCTATGAACATAAGAGGATGATGTAGACCACAGAAATATGGCTTAGCTGAGATTGTAGTGGGCTCAGTTTCACAGAGCGTTGTTGAGTCATTGACTCACACTTGTTTGATGTGGTTACGCTTGGGGCCTTTTTATCTTCACTATCATCTACTCCTGTTTCATACACCCCTTTGAAGCCCCCTTCTACAATCATTATCTATACATATGTCCAGCTGTGGATCACCAAGACACTTATATGTAAAGCCATAGCAATGACAGTTCACCCTTTAAGCCGTTTACATTCTGATGCTTTTGACAACAGTATTTTTTTTTTTTCTTTATTTAATTTACATTCAGATCTATGGCATTAAGCAGATGTTTTCAGAACTTATCCTACTTATTTTGCATCATAGTTGTGTCCCACGCAACTTGTGATCAATAGATGACATCCATGCAGTTTAGATATTTTTATTTACGCAAAACTAATGAAGCATCTTAGTCGGTATTATTATGGAAACAGGTGAGTCTGTGTCTAAAGATGTCAGATCACTAAAGTTCATGTGGGACAAAAGTGAAAATTTAAATGGCAAAATTTAGCTTTCAGTATGTAATAGCTTCACTTATACTTGTTTGGGAATTCAAAGTTCAGAATCGAAACAGAATTAGAGTTAATGTTGGAGACCGCGTTAAGGTATCTAGATAAATAAAGCATGTATGTATGTATAGCAATGTGTATTTTTTTAATATTTTCTTTAAAGTTTTGAAATTACAGTATATTAACAAACACATAAAAGGCAAACCAAAATAAAACGACAAAATCCGCAATATTTATACTATATATAATAATAATAAATAAATAAAATAACATACAAAGAAAGTGAATGAGTGAGTGTGTGTGCCCTGCGATGGGTTGGCACTCCATCCAGGGTGTATCCTGCCTTGATGCCCGATGACTCCCGAGATAGGCACAGGCTCCCCGTGACCCGAGGTAGTTCGGATAAGCGGTAGAGAATGGAATGGAATGGAACATACAAAGAAATTATGAAAAAACTAAAACACCAGACAGCCTCAATTGAAAAATTTGACAATATCTACCTAAACGGCAATTTTCAGAAATGTTTATAAAGAACTCCACTGGAAAGAAATTGAATAAATTAAATATAGCAACGTTTATTTATCAGGGGCCTTATAACATAACTTAAAATGATTTAAAGCAAGCCTTAAAATCTTCTAAACTATTAAAAAAAAAAAAAAAGCATCAGCATGTTTAGGTTACAGAAATTGTGAGAGTGGGAGGACTTCAAAAAATTGTTTATTTTATTGATGGGATGTTAGATTCATCCTAACTACCAATAGAGCCCCATTGCATCCTACTGGAATACGCCTGAAAAGACAAAACATAACGTTGTAATGCTTGTATGTTAAACAGCCGATGCATTATAATGACAATCATTAGACTTTAAATTGTTTTTATCAGCAGGCATCTGTATCGTCCCACCAAATATTATTCATACCCAGCCTGGCACCAGCTTCGCATACGTTTGTGTTTTTAACGGGAGAGCCAATGTGTCAATATGTAACTGGATCGTATTAACGTGCTTTCGCATGTCGTCACAAAGGGCAGGGCGCGCAATCACATGGATTTCTGGGCTGGACAGGAAACGGAGTCGCCGGGAACGCGCATCGGTCCGCAGCTGCCAGCCACGCTCAAAACGGGAATGGAAGCGAGAGAGAAAAGGGAGGCTCGCTCGTTTCGTTATTGTTATCAAATATAAGCGCTCGACACGGGTGGAGAAACCCAGTTCAGTCGTAAGAGGACCCGGGATCCGGCTTCTGGATTTGTGCAACACGTCGGCGGTTTTCCCCCATTGTTACCGTTTCCTTTGGAAAAGGCACGAGCCGCAGGAGCGTCGGCTCGTTTTGCGACAGTAAGCGCTATTCATTTATTCTCTCTGCTGTATATAATGCCTGTGATGAGTGAGACCTTTCTCTGAAATAAAAACGTTTATTTAGCCATCTTAAGCATGGCATGTATTTCACGTCGGCGATGTATTATTGGCTCATTAACTATGGATAGACGGAGCACAATCCGGGGAGCAGCCCTTCAATACAGACAGCTGTGCTGTTCCCTCACGTCTGAATAACGGCTCTCCTTTATGGGTTTTTACGTTTTAAAGACTTTCTAAATCAATAAAATATTTCTGTCAAGGTAAACGTTTCTTTTGAGGATGCCTGCAGTAGATTTGAGGTGGGAGAGAATGAGGAGCCATTGAAAAATGGTCACGCGAGATGAGGCGCTCTATCAAAGGGGATCTTTTATCCTTTTGTACAAGATGTCTGACGTGAGAACAGGTTTTAAATGGTTTGTTTTCTACAAGGCTTCGTGGTTTTCGGTACCATTGTGTTCGAAGCAGATGCATTTTTGTGTGTTTTTATCGTCGTTTTGCAACGGGGAGCGGATTCTGCAGTAACACATATACTGCAAACACATGAGCCATTGCCAAATTGGACCTACCCTCCTCACACAAACACACACACACACACTGATGTTTTGAGTGTCCAGACTCCACCCTTTGCCATGACAGCTGGGCTTTTACTGCCAGTCCTGGTGCCCGTGCAGTGGAGGCCTATTTGCGCAGGTACTTGCCCAAGCTTGGGCACAGTCTGTAGCTATGGCACAAACCTCCTGATAAATATTGCTTGAATGGATACAGCCTTATGCCTTCGTGAAGATGATCGATAATCCTTTTTGATTGTTGTCTATACCACTTATAGAAATCTAGAACGGTGCTTTTCTTGTATAAATGCACAGGAGGATTGTGTGCTGTTTAGAAGCAGTAAAATGCTTTCGTCTGCATATCCGTGTCTGAGTTCAATCTGTGCAAGGACTCTGTTGTGTCCTGAGAGAATTGGTGGCTAGCCTACTTTGCTGGCCAAGATGAAGTGATTTTACGTTGGAGTTATTTAGCGTGGTGGTACTTTCGAGGTCTTCAACTGTGATCGTGCCTTTTTTTTCTTCTTGAATAACATTTTAGTCGATATTTGCAAGTATGGATAATCTGTACTGTAGTGAATGCATTTTTGCTGACTTCAGCTTGCATGGATGAGGCATAATGGATTGGGCTGGTTTTCTGATGTAAAACCCATGTTTGCAATCTGTAATATGAATATCATTTACAAGAAAGCATCTACATACCCCAAGATTTCAACAGCTCAACTGCCACAGTTAACGCACTAAATTTGAGATCTTTGTACAGGCTGCAGATGTACCTTTGTGTCTTGATAGTAATCAATAATTAAAGAGATAGTTCACCCAAAAAGGAAAATTCTCTCATTAGTTATTCAACCTCAAGTTGTTTCAAACCGGTATTCAATTTGTAGTTCTGTTGAACACAAAAAAAGATATTTGAAAGAATGTCAGTAACTGAGATTTCTGGGGCACCATTGACTTCCATTAAAATGCTTGTTGAAGGTTTCCCAGAACTGTTAGTTTGTTCTTCAAAATATCTTCTTTTGTGTTGAACAGAACAAAACAATTATACAAGAATTCTTTCTACTATGGTAGTCAACGACGTCCCAGAAATCTCAGTTGGTAACATTCTTCCAGATATCTTTCTTTGTGTTCAACAAAGCAAAGTAATGTATACAGGTTTAGAACAGCCTGAGGGTGAGTAAACATGATAGATTTTTTTTGGGGTAAACTATCACTTAATGATTTATAAAAAGCTTCTCTGAAAGTCTACCCTCTACCGTCTACCGCTCTTTGCATAAACAAAAAGACTACAAAACTCCTAATGATTAAAAAATGTGTATTATAAAGTCTTACCCTTAAATTTTGATGTCATTTCTTTGACATCCCATTTTATGCTTTCAAAGCAAGCTTGCTATTACTAGGCTCTATGAAACTGCAAACCCCACTAATATATATTTTATCATTTATTTCAAGAACGTTTTGCTGTTAATCTACTATTGATTTTCTCCATAAATATATAGTGTTATTTGCAGAATAAATCATCATAAGCTCTCAACATATGTGCTGCAATAAACCAATGTCCAACCTTGCCAGATTTCACTTTCTTGAGCTGGCCTCCTTTGCTACAATGACGTCAAGGGATTGTGAAACTGGGGTGGATGCAGCCTCTGTGGACCCTTGGGTCCAAATTGCAGGAAGTCTACCCTTGATATTTTTCTGCGTGATGGGTTCTTTGTTCGCAGGGATCTTAAGTGAGCTACTGATAAAGATTCAGTAGGTTCTCTATGGGGCTGACCTCACGCTTCTGCCACTCTTTCTTGACTCAGCAATGAAAATGACTGTGAGGCACTTCAGGACAAAAAGGAAAATGGAATAGGGCCGATAGGGCGAATTAATTGATTTAATATAATAGTGTCCCATGTGTCTCAGACAAAAGGAAGTCCTTTGTTTGTGCAGGAGCTGGTCAAGCAACCATGGGCATCAATCTTTGATGCCACGCAAATGCAATATTGTTAATGTTTTCTAAGTGATTGAGGTTTTCATGGCTCCTTTAATCCACACATTTACATTTTTACACATTTGGCAGGTGCATTTACCCAAAGCAGCCAACGGTTCAAGCAGGTTATTGATTTTATCAGTATGTGTTGAGCCCACAAGAGTCTTCCAGTTGAGCTAAAGGAACAGAATTTGGTGACTTCTGCTGTCATTCTTTACTCACCCTCTTGTCATTTCAAACCTGTATAACTTCTGCAGAACACAAAAGATATTTTGAAGAATGTTGGTAACCGAACAACAGCGGGTACCCATTGACTTCTATTGTACAGACACAGAACCATTGCAAGTCAATGGGTACCGCAATGTATGGTTACCAACAATTTTCAATTTATCTGTTTTCTTGTTCTGCAGAAGAAAGAAAATGATACTGGGTTGATATGAAAAGAGGGTGAGTCAATTTTTGAGTAAACTATCACTTTAAGGTTTGCCAGCTGTTTGTGGTCTGTCATCAGCTTATATGTGTGCTACCTTGAATAAAACAAAGCTCAGACCAAAGCATAATGTCATCAGACTGATTCGTCATTAACCCTTCAGGCTCTGATGCTGGCTCTGACAAAGGTACTGCAAACATGCATGAGTGAACAGGGTGACTCATGAGATTATGTTTGTACATATGGTATGTTGACTTTTGCGTTGCGTTTCAATAATGTTTTATAAGGCTTGTTTAGTTTTCTATTGTTCATATCAACAGTAAACTCTGATGCCAGTAGTGGTATATTTGCATTGGCCTCTGTTTATCCGTACTTATTGTAGCGTGTCTATGTGAAGGATATGTGAAAGAATAAGCATGTTTTCCACTCTCTCATCCAGTCTTTTAAAAACACTGGCAGCTGCAACCTGACTGTGGCATGGTGTATGTTTTGTTTGTGTGACAAACAGTTTGAAAAGGGAAGGAAGAGAGATTTGCTTTATACATAGACATCTCCTGGCAACCCGATTTGTCATCACAATAAATGAATAATTTTAGATTGAAAAGCCCCTTAATTTATGCAGCGGTCCACACTTCCTGGTGTGCTTTAGGTAGAAACATTTTTCATGCTTCATAACTCACAAAGTGTTGCATGTGTCACAAATCGTAGGCCTATAAAACACTCAGATACATCTCTTTTTACGCACCTTTTTAAACTGGAGTGTTTCTGCAGTCCTACAGCTTTATCTAAGGCTTCGGGAATTTTTTTTGGGGGGGGTTAAAGTGTCAGAAACTCATGTGAACTGTTACAGCAGAAAGTAAGACATTTTAAAGGGATAGTTCACCCCAAAATTAAAACAGAGTCAGAGGTTACTCGGCCTCAGATTGTTCCAGACCTGTAAAAATGTCTTTGTTCTATCGGATACAAAGGAAGATATTTGCAGGAATGTCAGTAACCAAACAGATCTCATTTCCCCCTAACTGCCATAGTAGGGAAAATAAATACTATGGGTGTCAATGGGGGATAAATAAATACTATGGGTGTCAATGGGGTATAAATAAATACTATGGGTGTCAATGGGGGATAAGGGCTGTTTGGCTACTGAAAATGGAAACATCTTCCTTTAGGAACCAAAAATGCTTCGATACGAAAGCATTGCTGTGAAGAACCTATTGTAGCATCTTTTTAAGAGTGTAAGAACGCTCTGAAAGTGTTATACGGACACCTGTTGATGTGGATGAATTCATGACATTCGTGTACTAATCCATGCCGCTTCCACTTTTGTTGTTTCTTTCTGTGCCATAGAGGTGTGAGGAACATCCAAAAATTATTTCACAGAATGAATAATCTTATTTCATGGTAGCAATATATTATATATAATATAATTCTATATCTTATACCTAATTTTTGTTTGATTGATTTAACTAATTCATTTATTACAGTTCATTTAAATGCTCACCAGAGTTAAAATTTAGGCAAGTTTTGAAAATGTACTAAAGATATGAAATTAAGTTCTGATAATCAGATGTATTATTTATGTATATTTATCTTCTGACTCTATCATATAGGAAGATAGACAACGTGTATAACAATGAAGTATGAATATGCACAAACAATGCGAGTACAGTATATGACTTGTGTTATAAACTGGTGTTCATGGGGTCTGTAATGTAGGTCTTCATCGCTCTTCACTCTCTATTAGATGTGTGTTGCGACTCTCTGTCTTTAGGTTTGTTTATTCTCGGGCTTGTTTTTGTACTGCGAGTCTCTGGTGACTCCTCAAGCGTCTCCCAAAAGTGGAGGTAGAAGTGTGTCACATCAAAGCGCTCGCCTGAGGTTAAACTTTATTAAAACTATTAAAAGCTTAAACAACCTGACTTCTGAAATACGTGTTAACTTGAAAATCTGCTGTTTTATATGCTGGCGCAGATCCCTGCATGAGCACTGCGGGTGAGAGTAGCACCGGACTGGAGCGGATCACTAAAATACAGACTGAAAGAATGCCCAAAGAATGTTTGATCACAGGGAATGAAATGAATTCATAAATGATTATATTTGCTTTTGTTGGTCAACACGAGGTTCTGCACGACACCAGTATGTATTCTGGAGAAATTTGGTCATGGTTTATGTCAATGATTGATCCAGTAGGAACTGCTTGTTCGGACATTTTATTTTCCAACCCATTCTGTTTGGTGTCCACATGGTAATAGATATCATCACTCTTGATCGTGCTCTTGACTCTGGCGCCGTTGTGATGTTGTGTCTGTCGTATTTCCTGTGTTGTGTTTGCTATTATGTGTATTTATTGGTTCGGTTTGTTTTTGCTTGGATGTGCTTTCATGTTTATGTTTTGTAAAGTGCCCTTAAGTTCTGTCTAAAAGTATTATGTAAGGCGAGAAACGTATTGTTCGTATTAGTGATTTAGGCAATCCTGTCAGGGCTCCAGACAAACTTTTTCTTACTAGGAGCACTGTAGCCCCTGACTGAAACTTTTAGGAGGGTACGTAGAAAACATGGGGCACACCTTATATCTGCCTGCAATGCAATTATTCACATTTTTCTGAGGATACTTTTCTTCGCAACACAATGTAAAGATTACTTCACATAAACTTAACAAGAGCCTATTGTTCATTCTTGTTGTGAAGGGATTGGAAATTATTCATTGCTGATAACAGATAAATGGCGTATTCTGAACTTCTCCTTGGTTAGTTTAGTTTTAAACGTCTCAAATATCAAATCATTCGCCCGCAGGCTCAGAAAATCCATTATAGCAAACAGTGAATCATAGTAATGCGCTCATGTGTGTCAGTAAACGTGTCAATGATGAGTTGAGCTGTGACCGACGCAACGACAGTGAGAAACATCAGTCGCCATGCTCCAACACGGCACTCAGCTCCAGACTATCCCCTTCTTACACACATAGGCCTACACTGGTGGGCTCGCAATCTACTCGTCTTTTCACATGGGATATAAAAAAATTGGCAGGTCACACATACGCGAGTACTTGTAAAAAACGTTTGCACTGTCTCAAAATCTGGTCGCAAAATGCAGTCTGGAGCCCTGGCTGGTATAATCTCGTGTAAGTCATTTTAATCATATGTTTTTGCTAATTAAAAAAAGTTGCATGTGGAAATGTGGAGTTTGGATTTGATCCAGTCCTCTTATGAAACCGCATTTGTATACACAGCTCAACTTGTGAAACACACAGGGTGTGACTGACTTTCCACTTGCTGACTTTTTGTTTTGTCTTTGACAAACTCCTGACAGGCTGCAGGCTTCATTTGAGCATCTTCAGGCACTGACAGTCAATTAGATTAAGTGTCACGTTATAGTGCTGCCAAGATTTTATGGACACAGTTGACCTTGGCAGCCTTCATTCCCAGTGTCCCTGTGAGAGGGCCGACTGTTTCCCACAGGACACAAGCTAAAGGAAAGAAGAGCCAGAGCTCTCCCTCAGTTCAGTGGGTTCTTCTCAAGGCTCACCATCAGCTGGGTGTGAAGTGGCACTCCAAGCATGTTGTTTGTCCTTCTGTGTCAGACATTTGTTGCCCTTGAGTTTCTTAGAATAGTTCAACAGTACCATCATTTTTATTTTTTAAACACTGTGGTGATTATTACAAAATATATCTGGGTAGGTTGGTCAAGACCCTAATGCAGGGCTTGGCATTAAGCACTGTCATGTGGTTGACCTTAAGAAAAGTAAATTTGTAAATCACTTGTCCATGAACAAAAATGACTTGTCCCAAGATTTCATTTTAAGTGTCAATATAATTGTTTCAGATTCTGATTGGTCAAGTTTGATTATTTATAAACGCTTTACCTATAGTGTCCGCTGTGGCCACCTACATTTGTTAATAGTTTCAATGATGGTGATAGAACAAAGGCAAGCAGTAATTATTAGTGTCAGGGCTGAACGTTAACTTTGCACATAGCACTGGTGCTACAGATGTTTAGAGTTTTATAGCATGGGCCAAACAGTTCACTTCCGGTTTGTGTTTGGCTAGTGTCAAATGATATAACTATTTATATGTTATTTAATTAATGTTAGTATAAGATTGTAATATTATTTCACTGTATAATAATTTTATTGAATAAACAATTTGTTGAATGGGTCCTGTAGTTCGGTCTCATTTAAACAAACCCTATGGTACATTGACATAGCGGTTGAGCTTGGTATCGTAGTCCAGATTCAAAATATTGGAGAGACATGTTAAGACAAGTAACAGTTCTTCTCGGTTTCTTTTGATTGTTATCAGAAATAATCTACAGGCACTCTATTGTTTGTGAACGTGTACCAGACGTTAAATTGGGTTCACAAAAGTGTGCATATGCTGCAACATTTGTTTATGTTTTTAAGATGAAATGGTCAATGATATATTTAAATAACAGGATTACGCGTGTACATCTAGTTATATGGACTCAATTTAAGAAAATTAAGAAATTAAACGTACGTTGAACATTCACTTGTCCTGGAAAAGCACAAAAGCGTTAATTTCGAGCCCTGTCTAATGTGAAGTATACATGCCATGTGTAATGACCACTTACTAAAAAGGAAAATATGTACAAAGTTCAAATTTTTATATGTGGGAAAATACACCGTAATACACATATTATTGGACATTATGCATAAATGATTCACCGCCTTGATGGACCAATCAGAATCAAGTATTTAGAGAGGCCTTTTGTTAACGTATATGGTCCACATTAGTGATGCCCGGTGCTGATGGAGAGCACTTTAAACGTTTTTGAATGAAACAGGTTGGCCTGAGGGGCTTTCTGTTATTATTGAGTGCGCTGAGTGGATCGCTTCTTGGAAATGTGTCTGTCACCCTCCTCCAGATCACAAACTACCATATGTGGGGAACCTTTCAATTACTTTTAATGATAGGAGTGTACTCTCAGTCTGTCTTCAGAGTAGTTTGTTGTTGTGTGATATTTTGCTGATTCATTGTCTTGATGTAAGTGTTACTTTTGTTTTATGGATGGATGGTACAGTGACTCACCCCATGTAAATACAGTTTGTTTAAACCAATATCCTCATCTCTGGGATTCATGCAGTGCAAAGCAGTGAGAACTTTGCTTCAGTGAAATGTTAAAGGTGTGATGAACTGGCTTGTTTATTGTTTTATACTGTTGCACGAGGTTTTTTTACGTTCAAAAACATCAAAATCAAGGCGTAATAGGCTATCTTCTACACTGGTTATCAGGCCTCCTCTGCAAACGCTCGGTTTTAATGGGCGTGCCGCATTGAAGACTTTAAGTAAGCGCCGACTGCTTTGATTGGATAGCAGTTTGCGTAGTTGGAGCCTTCTGTGAATTTGGTTAGAGACTTGCATAAGATTGCTGCACCATTCCTATCGGATCCAATATTGACGGCACAGCACTGCTTTTTAATTTTAGACTCTCCACAAATCCAATGTCGATCTGTACCTTGTTCACAAAAGAATCCTCTGAGAAATGAAACGAACAAACGGCCCATGTTTTTCTCACATGAGATGGAACGTCTCTAAAAAAAAAACTTTAACCCTGCATTCTAATAATGGGATCCGAAGGAAGGTTATGCAGCGACTGTATTCTTCCACAACCAGGGATGGCTCAATATTTAGCTATCTTTAACCGGCATGTTTGCTTATTGCTTGCTCGCTCTATCTGGTTCTGTACCACTTGTGTTACTTCAGAATTGTCAGGAGAAGTAGTCGTTGATATTTTTTCTTTGGAGGTGGTGTTCAACCTATCAATGTCGTCATAGATAGGTGCATTCCAGAACCTGCCGTTCGCTGGGTCTGGTGTCAATAACAGATGTAATCTCAGTAACAACAATGTTTTCAGTTCTGAAACTCTCATGATGTTCGGGTGAATATGATTCCCTTTTATATACCAATAGCTCAGGTTAAAATTCTGATTTTAATACATCCGTCCTTTAAATATAGTCTGGAAGATGGCAGGACTTTTTTCAGGAATTGCAATACTTTTATTTTAGCAGTTTAGGTCAACTATTGGTGGAACTCTTCTAATAATTAGGTTTTTGATCATTGGCTTAAAGGTGCTGTGTGTAGTTTTTTGGAGGATCTTTTGACTGCAATGCAATAGGGTTGTCACGATACTGGAATTTCTAACTTCGATACGATACCTTGAAAAATATCGATACTCGATACCATTTTCGATACCACAGAGAAAAAAACTGCCACAACATTAAGGTGGTAATTTTTTTTTGTATTATTATTTAAAGATAAATATAACATGTATAATGTATTATAAAGAGTTATTAAAGGATAAAATGCATTATAATTCTTCATAATGTGTGTTGTAACGCATTATGTACTGATGCAGGTCGGGTCTCATCTTATTTCTGGTGCTACAAGAGAATGCCAAACTTTAATAAACATTTTTTTTTTAACCACACTTTTAAAATGAACTGAACTATGTAACTAATCTGAGAACTTAAGTTAATGGTAATAGATATTTGTTACATGAATAAACAATGAAAAATACTTCCTAAACATGTATTAATCTTAGTAAAAAGTTAATTTAAACTAACATTTACTAATACATGTACTAATTAAAATCCAAAGTTCTATCTGTTAATATTTTTTTTCATTGGACCAGAGCAAACATGATCCGTTGTATTTTATTACATACTGTCATCAGAGATTAAAATATCCTGCATTGCTCATCGTTCATAAATGCTGGTTAATACATAACATTATTTGATGAACATATTTTAATGCCGGATTCACATATCACCGATCCACACACGCAAACTTGCGTGCATCACACCCGAAAACAATGCTCACTGGATCGACATGAAGACAAATTACAGAATTGAAGTAATCCTTTTCTAAATTAAGTTAATTAAGTACAAGTTAATTTACACTTGACCACAGTTAAAGTATTTAAAGATTCACAGTTAAAGATTCCTCAGTCGGACTTTACGAATTACGGTGAAAAACGAGACAACACTCATATTGCTATATTAGAGGTGTTAGCGCCTTTTGTTAGCACTGCTCTGTAGCGACTCTTGCATATTGGCTTGTTTGTGTCCTTCGGCTTTCCATTTTCATTTGCTTCATATCCAAAATATTTCCAGATAGCACGCCTGCTGTGTTCTTTATCAATCAAAGCCGGTTGCGGAGGCGCCGCACACGCCATATTTATATTCACTTCACATTTGCTATTTAGCCAGAGCGAATGAGACGAGACACGTGACAGGCACTGCGGTCACGTGTGCTGTTTGTAAACGCGCCTTTGGAGATAAGTGAAAGTGACAGCTCGGCTAGGATCGGTGTATCGATACTTCGGGAAATTAGTATTGGTATCGTTCAGATATTTCAGTATCGATATTTATCGAAATATCGATATTTTTGACAACACTACAATGCAATATATCATGCATAACTATTTGTTCAGAGGTATATAAAGACCTTACATAATGAAGCGTTATATTTTTATTGTCCTCGAATGAGCTATTTCTATCTACATATCTATCTATCTCCCCTTGCATGGAATTAGCCATGTTGTTTCTACAGTAGCCCTGACGAACTATTCTACAGAACGTGTTTTGTTAATATGTGATCTCTTTTGGCAAAGAATTGAAAACGCAAGGACATTTTAGTCCTGTGTCCGCCACCGTAGTGCTTCAAATTAGAGGGGTGAAGTGAGCTGTTGGTTGCAATTCGCAACCTCACTGCTAGGTGCCGCTAAATTTAATACACTGGACATTTAAATAAAACTTGAGGGACATGAAGTACATTTAAAAGTAAAATATCTTACTGGCCACCTAGTGAACATCCAAAGCTATCTAGCTGTGGGCTGACAGCCACCAATAACACATTAGCAACCCCAAGTCAACCTCGAGGCATTCAGAATAATGTTTTTTAATCAGACACACCACCTACATTTTCTGCATAGATGTAAAAATAGCAGTTTTTTCAGAAGCAATTAGTGTCCTTGTGTTATTTTTATACAAGATGACCAAATCCATGACCCATCAGACTTCTGCTGTTAATGTCTCTGTATCGGCTCTGACCTGTTCTCAAAAAGAGGCCAAGTGCATGTACGGGGAAGTAAGGGAGGGAGTGGATGTGAGAGACTGAGAATGCGGGTAGAGTTCAGTTCACATGATGGAGCATCAAACTATCACGGCCTGTCCTGTCTCTCTGTCAGTTCAGATCTTAACAGACATGTCTCACTAACTGCACAGTTATCTCTGTTCCTAACACAATCCGAGCGTTGCAAGTTGTCCTGTCCTGACCTGTTTCGTTCACTCCGTCCCATAATGAATGGTCCAATCTCCGAAGTATTAAACTAATGTATCTTTTGCAACACAGTTTGTTTTTGCTTTTATAGAAAATAAGATTCACAAGAAGCAACTTCTCAGCAGTAAATGGTTGGATTACCAGAAAGCTATAAAAGAGCTACTTTAGAAACGGAAGAAAGTTTATGGTCGGTTGATTTGATGTTTAACTTCATGCCTGGAAAATCTGCCGTCATATTCATTTGATTCTTTTGTCCAAAGTTGTTAGTTCCTGCTGTGTCTATTGGAAGCTTCTGTCATATGGCCACAGGATGCAGGGTCATTGCCTTGTTACCCTCTCTATAGATGAATGAATTCTTTTGAATATTCAAATCCGTATTTTATTAATCAGCACTGACATGTATAACTTCACTATTTGTTTCATAGAAAAAGGCTAAAAAGCGTTTCCGATTTCTGGTTTTGCCAAGAATGTTTATGTCAGAATTTTCTGTCTGTTTTGTACTCTGAGCTTATGTATGACTTTGGAAGACTTGAATATAGAGCATGAGTAATATATGGACATTTTATGGTGGCCTAGTTGTCATTATTAGAGCTTGACTTCCTCTGTACCCATTCACTTTCATTTTACGGAAAAGGGCAGCAGCCCTACCTAACATTTCCTTATGTGTTCCTTAGAAGAATGTTACAAAGCTTTTAAACGTTAAAAGTAAAAAAATACATTTTTGGGATGAACTGTCCCTTTAAGTATAGATCTTGTGAAAAAGGGAGCAAGTGAAGACTGCTGCTGATATTGTCTGAGTGAGAGATCTCAATGAAGAGTGAAACTGAGAAAGTTCAGTCACTTGTCTTAACGGTAGTAACAGGATCCTCGGTTTATACACTGAGAGAGATCCTTACTGTGCACAGAGTGGGGAATATCATTTGATCGTCATTACAGTCTCTTATGCGTGACGTGTTATGGCATGCCTGGAACAGCTGTCGTAACGCAAGGGAAAACATAATTGTATCCCAGCTGTTTTTCCCTCTGACGCGTCCAGCACTGGGGTGAAGGAGAGACGAACATTCTTGGTTTATTAGAAACCTTTCTAGCCTTACTGGGTTTGACACGGTGTTGATCAAATGACATTTTATTGTCTATTCTTTCAATTGTAAGTGTTGTTTTGTTTAGGGCGGGGCGATATATTGTGCGATTCTTATGCTCTCAGTTTCTCAATGAATTAAGGTTAAATGCCGCCACATCCGAAAGCAAGTGGGCTGTCTTGCTAGTTCTATTTTTTTATATTATTTAGGACGAATAGTATGCGAAATTGGGACGCTGCTTAAGATTTTTTTAACTGTGTCAACAAGAGGCTGCTGTGGGACTCAACCAGTGTCTGTTAACATTTTTTACTCCTTTACCAAATTGTGCATGAAATTGAGCCAACATAATCCAAACAATCCACCACGCTTGTCTTTTGTAGATAAAACTTTCCTTAAATGTACACAAAAAGCAGCAACATCAGTTACACAGCAACTACTATTGTAGTAAAGCCAAGTGTGAGTTTGGGCCCACAACAGACAAGTATTTTCTTTATTCTATATCACACACAGGCTGTGTCCTAAAACCGGTTGAGCTGCCAAGGCAGAATCACATACTGTGTATCATTGTTAGTCCCAAAATTCATTATGATGAACTTAGTCAACATCCATCCGAGCTTGAATTTCAGTTACACAGAAGGCTGCTTCCCACCAAAACGGAAGACCAGGCAGTGCCATACGTTTCTTAGGTACCGGCCAAGCTGGGATTGCTCTTTGTCGCCTCTTCTGTTGCTGCATTTATATTCTGCCGTACAGCTGTCCATGTGCCCATTAAAACATTCCCACTATTGCGTGTTTCTTAATACTCGCCATGTGTGTTCTGTCACAGATCGCTTTGACCCTCCAGTGGCGCCGACCATGGTGCGCAGAAACCTACTCTTCTGCAATTAAACTCGGACATGTGCTCGTTCACACACACACACACACACACACACACACACACACACACACACACACACACTAGGTGCATGTCGATGCGATAAAGACTGCTATGGTGTGAAAGTGGAGATGGTTTATGGCGTTGTCTCTCCTCCTGGCTGTGGGGTAGAATTTCAAAGAAAGACTTGAGGAGGTTGATATGATGTGTCTCCATCAGACTCCTGCCTGAGCTGTGCAGAAAGACGTGATGAGTAAAACACCAGTCATTGTTTTCTCGTTGTTATTTTCAAGATATCGTCATGTTTTAATGCATGACTGCACATTTTTAACCTGTAACCGTATTTGGAAATACGAAATATCGAATATTGTACTATTTACTAAATTATCGCAGTTTTCTTCAATATGTAAAACGATCATGCTTAAAGTTTGCAAAATCTCTTAAATTGTATAAAAACTGAATTTTAAGGAATGTTCGTTATACATTCTTTCTGAAAAAAGAAAGCATCAATATTATGTGCATCTGGATATTCCTGAAACTCATTATACGTAACGTTTTGAAGTACTACAATAAACTACATTAGAGATCCCAATGCATAGAGCTGCAACACTTTGCTTTTGGAAAGGAGCCTCCAGAGAAATAGATAAGAATGAGATATTTTCTCAGATTATTATTTCGTAGAAAAACATTTTTACCCTGAAAATCTGGGACCTTTTGTTTATGGCTCTTAGAAGCACTTCCTGTCTGTACATGCTGGCTAGTTTCTTCAGAACATCACTTCATCCTCCCGAGAAGTTTCTATTTTTGTATAGCAGGAAATGGCTGCAACCAATATTGTTCCGACTCTTTGTGTTTCTTCTCCTTCAGCACCATTTTTACACCATTCTTTCCGTGTTCCCGGTATGATCTAATGTAGCAGCGATTGTCTCAGGAGTATCCGTATTGACTGATGCTATTTTTGCCACCCTTCTGGTAAAACACAGCTTTAGCTGGTTTGCTGGTCTTTCGGCCTGAGCGGAATGGGTTGTTTTGGAAGGGTTTTGTTATTTTTTTTATAGCTGGTTACACTGGCAGACCAACATATCACCTGCTCGGTCAAGGTGAGGCGCCTTGGATAGTCTAGGTCTTGTTTTCTCAGAGGGAATGTGTGGCGACCGTCTTTCTGCTATGTGGCCCAGTTAAGGAACTCTGGGTGGAATAGCCTGAGCATGTGGTCACGGGAGTCTGGCCACTCAAAGCATAGCTCTCCCATAAAAGACGATCACACAAAGGGGCTTTTGTATGAGATTTGTTGGACGTCGTAGTGGGTGGTTGGTGAACCTACACGGACACACAAAAATATGACTCATTCACGTCACCAGTCAGAATGTTTTCTGAGTCTAGGTGGACCGGGTGTTTTTCCTAGTTGCTTCATGCACGTCTCGTATGCGGCTGCAGACTCAACACCGACCATTTCACACTCAGTCGCAAGGTCACTGAACATGTGCTACATCTGTGCCTTATGTGTATCATATTCTCATATCAAAGTGGAATGCTTTAGTTATGCTCCTGATGTGTGGGGGAATGACAATGTAAACTTGAGTTAACAGATGAAAACGGAGTGCTTACCTTGTGCGTGTAATGGTTGTCTTGGTGTTTTTTTCATAGTGTGTTTCTATGAAGTTTCTATGGTTTTCTGGGTGGTTTTCTAAAATGACTACCCCCAAGTGTCCGTATTACTGTGGTTCCAAGCAACGACTTGGTCGTTTTGGTCATTTCTTAAACTAGCAATGAGACACATTGTGTGCTTTATTAGTTGTAAGAAGTATACAAGAATACAAAAGTGGTAAGAAATACCAAAATATACGAGTATAAGCAATCGACTCCTATCGTAAATTGTTTTCCCTGGTTTGTTTACCTAGTTAAAGGGATAATTCAACCTAAAAGAAAGTAAAATTGTCACCTGTATTTGGCTCTTTATTCTGTGGAACACAAAAGAAGATATTTTGATAAATGTCTATGTGGGTTTGTAACCATACAGTGGAAGTCAATGGCGTCCAACCAGCATTTTTCCGAATATTTTTTTTCCGGTTCTGCTAAAGAAGGTCATGCAGGTTTGGAATAACATGAGGGTGAATAAATGAGGAAAGAATTTAGGTTGAAATATCCCTTGTTTTCCTGAAATGATCTTGGATGTTGAAATACAGCCTTGAAAAACTATTTTGTCAAACTCAGGAAATTCGCTGGAAATTGTGTAACGCCATCTCCATACGTACTGACCCAACTTTCCTGGGTTGTAAATTAAGTACCTCCAGGCTGCCTTGGACCCCTTTTTTTGCTTGGAACCCAATGACTCACATCAGACACACCAGACCTTGGAGAGACGTGGTAGGAAAAATCGTCTGGAAGAAATGTGCCTACAACCATTTGCGTGACCCAGTTGTTGTGGTACTCTACCATCCTCTTGCTTTTCTCAAGTGAGTGGCTTCTCATTTAATGACGACCCGTGGCTATGATGTACACTAGTGTTTTCTTGAACGGGTGAGAGTTATGCGGCTTTCGATGACTTCAGAGTGGGAACGCAGAACCGTCACATATCAAAGCCATGCTATGGCCTCTGGTCCATTCCTCTTCTGTGAGTCCTACTGACCCAATAATGACTCTCAATGTCCACCGCATTGGAATCTCACCACCAGCAGCTCTTCTGCCTGCTCGCAGGCTCTGCCAGGTTAATTATTTCAATTTGAAACGGAGCCTTAGAGTTAAAAGAGACAGGTGACGCACTACAGCCTCTGGCAGAGCAGTCAGAGTTTGTCAGCTCCCCTCCCTCCCCTTTTAATCTGTGTCGGTCCAGAAGGGCAGAGGAGCTTCCTCTTTACAGCTCTGACTTTGAAATGAGAGCTGTAGGGCGAGAGAGGGATGTAGAGAGAGAGAGAGACACACGCACACACACACACACACACACACACACACACACACACACACACACACACACACACACACACACACACATTAATGAAACAAATACACAGCTGCCTGCCTCATCTGAAAAAGAAAACAGAACCGGGATCATTTCCTGATCAAAGCTTCTGTGTTTTTTTGTTGTTTGTCAGTTTAAGGGAAGCTACATTGAAACTTAAAACTACCAACTTATTTTTGGTCTGCGCTAAATATATCAAATTTATCTTATTGCAGTGATCGAGACAATTGAGTGATTTGAATTCCTTTAAAATGTATAGTTTTTGGTTGACGTGAAACTTTTGTTAGTTATATAGCTTATAGTTTTTAAATGTATTTTAATTTAAGTTGATTTTACAAACTTAAAACCTTATTGCATCACATTAAGCAAGTTTTGCGTATCGCCATTTTCTTCAATATTGTGAAGCCCCTTTTCATTTAGTTGAACTACATTCAAATTGGGCAAATTATAGGAGAGTATTTGATGTCCAATTGAATCATCTTAAATAGTGACAGCAATAAACCATAAATGCTTAAGCAGAGAAAAATATTCACTCTTGATAAAATGAAAGCTAGAATATACCCCCGAAGGATTCTCAGGAAATTTTGGTTTTGAAGATTATTTTCCTTAAGCACTCGCATCAACAAATTTTCTCATTATTCATTAAAACAAGGTATGACATGTTTAAAAGCATTGATATTTTTATTTACTGACACTTCAAAACTTTTTTTTTTACAAAAATGGCCTTAAAAATGTTCATTACCGTAACCATTCACATACATGATTTGCTAAAAATGCCATTATGCCCAAGCAAAAATGTATTAATCATAAATAATAAAGCATTAATGCATTATATTTTAATATAAAA
Source organism: Triplophysa bombifrons (assembly GCA_029783895.1). Lineage (NCBI taxonomy): Eukaryota > Metazoa > Chordata > Actinopteri > Cypriniformes > Nemacheilidae > Triplophysa > Triplophysa bombifrons. Next base: position 23,142,332 of record CM056456.1, read on the forward strand.
GGATTGTAACAGTTTTTAAATGCAGAAAAAAACTGTTTCTGTAATGAGAATGAAAAAAAAATTGTGTACACAGCGTAACAAGAGAATAGTATGTTTTTAAGTAGAGAAATATAAAGTAATCTGTTAACCTGTTAACCGTTTGAACGGTACTGGCAGATGTTTCTTAAAATACAATCAAACTTAATGTAAATGTTTTTGTGTTTGTGTGTGTAAACAGCCCTTTAAAAATGTTACAGATAATGAGAATATCAGTCATTGACACTTATTTCTTCCACTATCTCTCTTTTTTTCAGAATGTTTTGATTTTTAAATTACAACATAAAATGCACTCAGACAAACCAGGATGTGTTACTGTAATGAGAATTTGAGCAATAACAATCAATAAAATACATTTACATTTATGCATTTGGCATTGTATAATACATTTGTTTTTGACTATATGCAATCCCCTGGGGTTGAACCCATGACCTTGGCTTTGCTAGTGCCATGCTCTGACCCCACATTCAGTACATAATTCATTGCTATGCTAAACATTATGCTTTGTGGAAGGTAGAGAACTCAATTTAGTTTATGATGATTATTTTTGTGTGTTTGATTTAAATCCTCACTGCCATGATGTTTCAGTGGTTTTGTGAGAATGACCCACCCGATGGTTTTTACGGATTCATTCAGATTTCATCTAACTATTTCACAACAGCATGTTAACACCTCTGCGGTATTAGGTCAGCATGTGGATATAATCGCCGCCCGCTGTGATGCTTCATGACAGCTCCGTCTCCCTTCGTGGTCCCAGCGACCTGCAGCCGCGTGCTGCCACTCAGCATTGTCCGCATGCTGCACTCTGCTTCATTCTCTCTTCCTCCTGGCATCATCTCTTGCTCAACTGTTAATCATGTGCAAAGGGGAAGTGTATCGGCTTTCCTCTGCACGGACGGAGGGATGCAGACCGCCAAAGGAGAGCACATTGATAATCACTCTTTTGTTTCTCGTGCCATCAGTATGAAGGAGACATAACAAGCTCATAACATTAGGCTTCCTGCAGTAGAGAGCCCAGCCCTGAATTTGAATTGCAAATGCTTGATTTTCCTCACCGGGTGCGCGGTTAGTGCATCGGATCGCGAATCTGTGTACCTTCTCTGTTCGTAGGTGAATGGGATAGATTTGTCGTCTCCTTATTTGGACTTATTTGGATTTAGTTGCGTTTATCCTATTTCAAAGTGCTAGCACATATCGCTGGACACCAGTATACAAACCATTTTGGGGAAGTTGATAGACGGCCAGTCTTTGCAAGTACAACCAGCGCAGTTGTCTGGTTGCGAACAGCTGCAAAACAGACATGAAAACGGATGCGTGTGTGTATCGAGTATTTTAACCCCATTCTCTGTGAGTATAAATAGTCTAACCCATTGACCCACACACACCTCTTACAGTTGACATTATATATAGTGAAGCAGCGTTGATTTCACTCAATGGCTTTATTTCTGGATGTATGTATCTTATGGTAACAATTACCTTTTATGATGGTTTTTACAGCCTATAATATGGTTGACCTTGTATGGGATTCGTCTATATTTTTAAACATACTTTGAGGTGTCGAATGCAGACTGTGCCTTGACTCCATAGGGATGAGGTGCCCTGCCCTCAGTAATTGTATAGTAACATATGTCAGGGAAAAAGTAGGTGTAATATTGTGGTTTTATCATAGTTGTTTTGTTAGTCAAGTTGTCGCAGGTTTATTTTCATCTTCGTATAGGCTCTTCATACCATTAAGATGTGTGTTTCTCACACACAGGGGTGTAATGATGTTGTTGAGCGCTATACTGGATTCACTTTTCTGTTTTTCTCAAGTCGCTCCGGATAAGTGTTTGTTCTGCTTTCAAGTGCTTCACTTGAAAGCAGAAACTAGCCCATTTAGTTCGATCAAATCATCTGGCGTCTCATCTGATGTCTGACACATGTAATCTGGGAGATTTGTGCAGAAACCCAAATGATAAAATGTAATAATCATTTGTTCAATTTACTAGAAACTTTTTTCCATTAGTGCTTTTATCTTGGTTCAAGTAGCATGCTTGAATTATGTGAATTGAATCTGGACTGAAACATTTTCAAGTGCACACATTTAAACAAAATCACAGAATGTTTAGAAGGAAAACTTCCATTGACTCTATGTGTTAGAACTTGTGTTGAGTTTATTGTTGTTGGTGTTGCTGCATTGTTCATTTATGTTGATGTTTCTGCTGCACCTCTGATGGTTTTTTATTATTCATTTTGATCAAATAATTGACCAGTGCAAATTGAATTAATGAGTCTTTTCTGTCCCACAGGTTGATTGAGGAGCCTTTCCATTGAGGAATCAGCTTGGCACTGCCACAGAACCAAAGGTAAGTTTCATCCAGCACTAATAGCTTCTGTAGCTTCCTATAATTTCTTAAAGGAGTCATCGTTTACCCACCCTAATGTCTTTCAACCATGTTTCTTCTGCAGAACACAAAAGAAGATATTTTGAAAAATGTTGGTAACCGAAAACCGCTGGTCCCTATTGACTTCTATTGGACACAAAACCAGTGCAAGTCAGCGGGGACCAACTTTTTTCATCATCTTTTCTGTTAGGCCCGATTCACGTTTTTCCTCTTTTCCGTGCGCATATTCGTTATTTTAAGTATAGACGTGTGGCAGGCGTGCACAAACAAGCGGTGCGCACATTTTTCTAGGCGCGTCAGCATTGATATGGAAAAAGTTTAACTTTTCGAAGTGGAACGCGCGCAACTCAAGTCATTTAAAGAGAGAAAGTTGTGCGGCTAGCATTTTCCGCGTGGTTTAAGACGCGAAATGTGAATCGGGTCTCAAATCATATAGGTATGGAATGACAAGACAAAAAATTTCATTTTTGAAGGTGAGCTATTCCTTAAACTTGTTGGAGATGGTAAAATACTTTCTATCTAGGCCTGACTTAGATTGACAGCTAAACTGAAAAGAGCTGGATTGTGCTGTATAAACACTGCTGTGCTTGTTTGCACAACCCGACTGGCCTGAAAAAGCAACATTGGCTTTACCAATGGCGTGAGTTTGGGGCGGGACTACTTGTTTTTTAAACAAGTTTAAATGAAAAGAATACTCGTGAAGCCTGTTTGAAAACGCTACTTATTTTTGCAGGTTCAATTTGGTTTTCCTAGAGGCACAGAAATGACACGCTTAATCTTTAAATTTTCTTTTAACATCAACAGTAGAATTATAATGATAAACCAGCGAAGCTGTGATCTCATGTCACGTGTATAATTGCATTTTTTTCTCTGAACATTCCCTCTGAATATTTCCATGGACACATGAATGAGTGTTTTCAGAAGAACATGATCGTGGACAGACACAAGCATTACAAGTTTGCAGAATCTCAAATAACACAGGGTTATGCATTGAATCCTCCCGTTTGCTCGCCAGAGAGTCTGGCTTCATTGGTAATTTCATTTAAAAGTGAAAGCATGTGGTTCTGTATAGAAACAGTGGGCCCAGGCTGCTCTCCTATAGGACTCTGATGTCACTGAATTACATCCCTGCCAGTCGTCTGCCCTGTTATCATGTCTGTGACCTGCCGACTGGAATAGATTCCGCCGCACGCATCCATGCGGCCGTGCTATCATAAACCGTTTCAGCCCCTCTTTTCCCTTTTGTACACGCTTCCAGCGTTTCCCGATCTTGCAGTGAATTGCTGTGGTGTGGTCATCTCCTCAGAGTCTCCTGCTTTAGCTCTGTGTTAATGAGAGGGGACACTTGAGGAGCATGCCGGGTCCCTAGGGCCCCACCATAGCACGAGCAGAGGCTTTACAATCTCGTGTTTACTAGAACAATAATTACACAAAGTGTCGTTTTCCTCATCAGAGGGGTGGAGTCAAGGGAGACCACCTGTCTGATGCTCAAGATGTTATGGAAAGCACCCAGTGCCACCTTGGTGAAATTAGCAGTTGTAATGTAAAAGAATATTTTAATGGGATTATTTGTTTTCTTTGTAATTATGGGATTCAGTCATTTGGAGAGGATGAAATGAACATGTCAGTAGCCTCGAAGAAAGCTGAGATGTTTCAGCTCACTAGATTCCCCAGAAGCAGATTTTTCACTCGGTGGAGGTGTTGGGTATTTAATTGTTATGGTTTAGATGGAAATAGAATCTGAAAGTATGAGCTGCTCACGGGCGGCTGTGGTTCTTTTTGGCCCACTTCATGCCGTTTTTGGCATCTGGAGCTACTTTTGAGTTTTGTTAGCTAATGCTGACATGATCCAGAAGCATGCATCATTCTGTGTCCATCGCAGATGCCTTCAGTTACCTGCCACTTTCCACGAATACAATTTATTTGTAGGTTTTACTGCATTGTAATACATATATTATAGTAATTCAATTTTAATTGTAAGTGGAATGGTAAAGGGGGATTGTGGTTTTACAGAGGGGTTGCTTTTGTCTTTTTTTGTAACATCGCCTCGCTTCCCCCCCCTCAAATCGAGCCCCGATTACAGATATTGCAATGCTAATGTATTTGGAAAGATTTCCAATAATACAATTTATTCTGTACAGTGAATTCTATTATTATGTAAATATTAAAAAACTATATATGACATATCTAAATATTTGACTACTTAATTGTATTGCATAAAGCTTTTAGCTCTATTTTATACCCTCCTGCTCTATGGACCAACTCTCAGCCCCCAACTAATCTGTAAATCATGATCCGCTAAATTGGTCTGGTGACCTCTAAAGTGGCTTTCTGGATAGGGTGTGATTACCAGTTTTCACTCTATTCATGTACAAACAAGGATCTTTGTTTTTGCAGGAAAGAATGGCCTTTGCCTGCTGAATAATGTGTTTCAAATGTATTTCCTGAAGTGGTGTTGACCTTAGCTGATTTATTATACTGAATTCGGTTTCGCCTTGACCTTTCAGAGGCATACAAAATGACAGAGTTCACTGTATTCTAAGTGATAAGAAAAGAGCAAACGCGAACAGGAAGTGATGAAGTGATGTCAGGGCACCCACAGGAAAGTGTTCAATGGAAAATTGCGTCTTTCATCCACCCATTCAATAGTATCTCTTGTCTTCCTTGTGTTACCACCTTAATATTGCTCATTTTATAGAAGTATATAAGGCACAAAGAAATACAGCTGGGTGAAGGTTTTAATTACTATTGTTGAGCATCCGAAACAACTGAGTCCCATGACGAAAAACGCAACATCGTTTTTGAACCCCTCCGTTTTCTTCATGCACGATACAACGCGAAAACAGAGTTTTCAAATGTATCCGTTTTCGAGTGCGTTTTCGTTTACAAAAACGCCTTCTCAATGCGTACGAAAGGCATTAGTGTGGACAGGGTTTCAGTTAGAATTAATGCTGAACTATTGTTTACAGCCGTTTCAAGTTGTGCTTTTGTACAATCATTTATGAAAAGCCACACCTTTTATTTTGCCACAGTGTTGTTTTGGTACAATACATTTTTTTTCTCTCCCTGACCCAAACATCTAATCCAATCAAACTGTGATTTACATCTTTTTATCTTTACAAAGTTGGTTGAAGTATGGTTAAAGGCGCGTGTACTCCTGCCATTCCGGCCCATGTTTAAGGTCTGTAGGTTCTGAGAGAGCAGAATAAGGCAACAGTATTGATTTGTCGTACGGCACATCATCTCTTTGTGGATGAACACGGGCCCCTGCCCCCTGCTGAGTGTCTGTGGGGGCTCAGCTGGACCGTCCTATACCGGAATCGCTGTCTATAATTACATTCACCATCCACCGAGTCATCCTCTCGAGTCGTTAATTGTAATGGTCGCATATCACCAGAAGTGCCTCTGATCTGTGTCTCTACTGTCACTAGTGGGGGTGAATCGGGGCTTTTCATTTCCCTAAGTGCCTGGGGCAGATAGTGTCGCCCCCTTTTATCCCAGTGAGGCTTTAACCCTTAACGTCCAGCAGCTATATTTTAAACCTGTCGTGTAGCTGTGACATTAGAAACACTCGGCTGATTTGCCACGCCACATTTTCACCTATTTTTGTTGAGCAGTCAGGTGTAGATTTTTTTTATTTATTTTGTTTGATTTGTACGACCCCCTTGAATCAGGCGAAAGCCTGTTACTGTGGAACGGGGACTGAGAATTAGACCATCTGTGCTGGTAAATACGTCTGGGGAATCGTCTGCCGTTGAATGAAGACACGCCCTTCTGGGCTTCTGGGTATACTGTACAGGAACAAGAATGAACATCTAGATTTGACTGTAGGCCAGTTGAACGTTACGCTCAAGTTTACATTTGCTTTAGAGGTGTTTGTTTTCTCTTATAATGATTCCCTTTTCTTTGCGTTGCAAGTGTTTACTGTACTGTAGTATTGCATGAAAGATAGTATTAGGGATGCTTTTCAGTCTGCTGTATGTTAAGATCTATTGAATCTTTTTCCTCTTTTAAACCCTATGCTGTGCCGCTAATGGAAATTGATCATGTGATTGACAAGAGACAAATGGTTGAAATACTTGGCCAGGCTTTGGTTCCAGTGTTAAATTTGGTCACAGAGAAAGCAGCTGTTCTGGGTCTTCAGTTTAAAGGGTTCCCTCATTTCAGCATGTTTTTCAGGATTGATGTGGATAGGGAGATTTTTTTTTTTGTTAAAGTTTAGTTTTGGGTAATGAATATTCATCAGAGGAAGGTTGACCCCTAGGTCTGTGACCAGTCCCAGTTGTACAAAATGGTTAGAAAAACATTTGGAGAACAACTGCAACGCAAGAACATGTCGTGTTTATTTAGTGAAATAGTCATTGTGAGCAAACAACAGTTGGAGCTCCAAATTTCTGCACAGTCAGTGAAAATTCAGCAATGTATACTCATTTGTATAGGTCCTTAAACTATGTACACAGACCATTTTTACATTTACATTTATGCATTTGGCAGACGCTTTTATCCATTGTGTTATCCTAGACATTTATACATAGGTATTTGCAATCCCCTAGGATCGAACCCACAACCTTGCGTTGTTAACGCTATGCTCTTACAACTGAGCTACAGGAAAGTACTATTACTATTACTTAAAGGAATAGTTAACTCTTGTCCCCATTGAGTTCCTATTGTAGAAATAAAAATTGCTATGGTCAAGTAAATGGGGACCATTTTTGGGTGAACTATTCCTATAAAGTCGGCATGAAACAGAAGTAACGATCGTATTCCTTTCCGTATTGTGACATATATCCGAGTGAAATGATTTCATAAGAGAAAATTTAGGGCCGGTCTTGTTTTTCTGCATCGAGAACTGATTTTATTGTTGGAAAATGGGCATTGTTAAGAAAATAGAGGCAGATTTAAATGCGAGTTTGTAGCAAGTCGAGGAGGATTATTTCCCTCCGGACTCACCATCGGCACCCTCCCATAAAGAAAGCTTCACCTTCACGCCATTCCTTGGGGGCTTCTCAATTCTTATTTTTGCATCCTCGGTTTCCCTCGGAGGAATTAAAACAAGTGAAATGGCATATCCTCGCTCTCTCTAGCGTCACTTCAGAGGGTCCCCAATGAATGATTGTAATACAGTTCAAAGTAGGGTAGTTCAAAATAAACAAACAATAACACTGAAGTAAAAGGCCCGCCACCTCACGGCCGATTGCCGCCTCCAAGAACATAATTACAAACGTAACGCATGTCTGGGCCCGGTTCCCTCTTGAGTTTTATAAAAAAGTTATGAAGTGCTCAGATAAGTCATTAAAAAAAATACACTACAATATTCCTTTTTTTATTTCATGCCGTTAATGTTTTTTTGGTTGTCACAATGAATGCATTAAATTGAATGCATTAGCCACCATGTTGCACCAGAGTGCACCAGGAGATTCGGTTTGGTGCTCACATTGCACATAGTGTGACGAATTATATTTACCTATTAAAAATATAAGTATTTACATTTTAATGAACAATAAACAAAATAATAAAGTGGGATGATATTATATTTACATAATTTTAACCTGCTACCTGGCGCAGCCCTTTTTTAGCCTACACACAAGATACAAGTAGTTTTAGCAGCATTCAGTTCAAATGCAAATCTTATCCAGTATTACATTTAGTCGGTCTAAAACAGTGATTGTGAAAAGTTTGGATTAGAAAAATCTTTTTAAAAGCACTTTTCCTTGTATGTGCATTTATGACTCACGCATGTCTTTCTCGCCTGCCTGACAGCAACAAACTAATGACCTGTATCCCTCCATTTGAAGACAATGAAAACAGCCACTTTTTATCTTCTTATAGTATTCTGTTTCAAATGACCGGACACAGTTTTTTTTTTTCATCTTTTACTGGCGTATAAACCAGTTGTGCAAGGTCCCACCTACCCAAACAAACCAACTTCAAGACATTTCTACCCACAACATATCTTTGATGTATTGAGGCAAAGTGTTTAATGAGTGGTGAGATGCTGTTAAGTGCTTTGCTTGTACATTTGCGACATTGAACCATCATCTCCCCTGAGCCTCGCAAAAACTTTAGATCAGAGAGTGTGTTGATGATTCTTTGTATTATTTTGGGGAAATAAAAAAAGTAAAACGACCATGACAGATAAAATACACAATGGGAGAAGTTTCATCTCTCAGGATGACTGAAAATTTGTGTTTCTACTTGGCAAAACCACTGGCATCAGGTTAGGAAAGATTGACGATAGTTTTGCAATGTGAATGATGAGGAAGGAACTGAACAGATTGCCGGATTTCGCGTCCTTCAATTCACGAAGAAAACACTGACATTGCTTTTATGTGTAACAAATAAGCGCTGTCTTCAGCAAAATTTGGCCTGCAGCTTGTTAAGATCTAAAGTCAAAGTCCTGGACCAAATTAGTTGACAGATGGTGTTCTCTCATTGTGAATTCCAGGTTCCTTCTTCATACAATTTACAGTGTAAAGAAATTTAAGACTAGGTTGGGAGAATAAGTGTTTGATTTTTGCATAATCTTTTTGGTTAAATCCACGGTTTTCCTCGTGATGTCTTGTGTTTTTCTCCAGTCAGATGTTAGCAGTAGAGTTGTGTTGGTGGACTTCTGTACTGTAAGTAATAAACATTTCTGTCAGATTTCTGTGGTTCCGCCTACAATAATCCAGAATATTCCCTGAAAAAAAAGAATATTCCAGAGAATAAAGTGCGTATGTTAAATCATGATTCATACACTGAATTGAATATGGCATCAAAGATATCTTGTGATTTGCCATGTAACGATGAGTTTCTCTGTGCATTCATTAAAGGGGTCATATGACACGGCTGATACGAATATTTTCGTTGGTTTTAGATGTAATGCATTGTATAAAAACGGTTTAAGGTTCAAAAAGCTTTATTTTCCACATACCGTGCATGTTTGCGTCTCCTCTTTGCTCTGTCTCTCTGAAACGAGCAGATTTTTAACAAAGCTCATCGCTCTGAAATGCGAGGTGTGCTATGATTGGCCAGTTACCCAGTGCGTAGTGATTTGTTGAATACTGCAAGCGTGTAACACCTGTAACCATATTTGGAACATCAGGTTCAGAAACAATTGTACTGACAGGTACACCCACCTTACTTGTGTAAACATTTGGGCGGTCTTAGTCAAATCATATCACGAACTGACGTATAATTGTGGGGGTGTGGTTACACAAGGCGTTTCAGGCAGGACTGGGCGAGCAAACTCTTTTAGATAGAATGCATCGATTTTTTCCGACACTTTAATTTTACGTGTCTTATACATTCATGTGCAACTATAACACACCAAAGACAGAGAAAAACACATATTCGCGCCATATGACCCCTTTATACCACTTCCCCTAGTTGCCATAAATAATCACATAAAGCTAGTTTGTTCTAGTACCATAACACAGTATTTCCAAAAAACCCTTTGAACCGCATTCCAGAATTTGCTTTCAATTTGCGCAGTGTAGTTCTCGCCGGTCAAAAGGAAACATTTACTGGAAAAGTTCAGTCGAATGACAGATGTGTGACGGGTGGAGCCCTGCCTGGTGTGAGACGGGCTGCATGTTCAGAAAGGTCACGGAGAGACTGACTGCTGTTTGTAGACAGGGTTGGTACAGCACATTATGTTGCACTTGGACAGGCCCAGTGAAACACCACAATTACATATCGTGGTTACGTAATGACATGAATGTGAATTCGGAACAGGGACTAGTTATATCTACCTCATCTTTATATACCTCACAGTTTTATTCCAGTTATATTTTGGTGAACGTCCAAGCATACAAATTGTGAGAATCGCCTTAAATTGTTATTCTGTTCTTTATAAAGCAGAATGTATTTAAAAGCATAATATTTCCTGCAAAAATATAGTAGAGAGGGACTTGAATTTATCCATTGTGATTTGATTGGATTATAAAAAAATACTAGAATGACTGTTTTTGGTGGAATGTAAAGGACTACACACACTTTTGAGTTTATTTTACCAGATTTGAAGCCTCAAAAGACGTTCATCCTCGGGAGCATCTTGAAGCATCTCAATTTATTTTTTATTCTCTTATTCCTCTAATATTCGTTGCATAAATGGCAATGCTTATATTATGCTATCTGCACTATTTTAGACTTTATAACTTGCAAAAGACATTGAACAAAACTGTTTGGCTATTGGTTAACATTTAACAAGTTAACCAACATGACTGTATCAATAGCCCGCATGGCCAGTTAAAAGCAGAAAGGGACTTCAAAGAACAATATAGAATAGACTGCAAATTATTTTGGCGAAATATCGATTTGTTATGTTGTATATGAGGTGTTACATCAAACACTTGCTTTACAGCACTATGAAAAAATACGTCAGATTGCAAACTTAAAGACAATTGTTTTCTGCTTACAACATCCATTTGGAAAATGTATAAACTGTACCATGAATTTTATGTACTTTATCTTTCCAGTTTTGGGATTTTTTTTGGAGACATTAAAGCAATGCAAAAATATGAAAAGTGCTATAAAATTACATTTGAATTGAACACACATGGTTCATGGACGGTGCATGTTATGAATTCGGAGCTGATCTCATACATTGGAATGTGCAATTTGGTACATCAAGTCATCGTATGTAAATATACGGTCATGCTGCGAAAAATCTAATGGAAATAACCATCCAGGCCTCATGGAGTAAATGGAAAGGTAATCAAGTCCTATTTGTCAGACCTGTCCAAGAGGACACATTCCATCCCTTATTCTCGGCCTGCAGATGGCTTAAACATTTCCACCACACTTCCTCAGACACTGTATTTTTTGTTATGATTTTCTCTGGCTGGCTTTATACTTTCAGTCCGTTTCTCCCAAACACAACGTGGCTCTCTGTCACATGCAGACTTTGCATTTTTTTTGCCTATCTCGGAGATACATTGCCGTTTTAATAGCTCTTAAGGATCTCAGTGCCGTAGCTCTGGGATCAGTCGGAATCGCTCTGTGATCGCTACCATATGTGAGGACTGTGCCAGAAACAGTGGCATTGGCCGAGCACCAGCATTGCTGAACCTTAAACGTCTGTTGTATGCGGTCGAGTACAACCTGCTCTGACTTGAATTGGATGATTATGTTGGATCGTAGCATCTGTTGAGCAACAAACTAACTCAAACATTACCAGGGCACTGTGTGCCTTGTGCACGTTGCTTCAGAGCTCAAATCGGTTTGTGCCTTGAGCTCCTGTAAACTTTCTTGCGTTAACTGAAGAGAATATTTCAAGAGAAATTGAATGTTTCTGGTTCCTGTTAGTCTACAAAGCTTGCAATTGCTTTATGTCATAAAAAGGGTACTTGCTGGATTGCCATGTTTATTTAGTGAAGTCATCCTTGATAGCCGATAATGACATTTGCATTGCATAGCAAACGTTTTATTTTTCTGTGAGAACCCCAAAATCTCTGAAGATTTGTTTTGCTATTTTGGGTTGTTTGATTTGAGATGCAGATGTGTCTGTTGTGTATATATATATATAAACACACGCATGCAAACACTGGCTGGAAGTTGAACTGGGGAGGTCCTTTAGATCAGTGTTTTTTCGTTGTTAGGCCCCCTTTGTATGCATTGCTTTGCGGCCCCCCAAATAAAGACTTATAATCTTAAACTTAAAACATATTCAGTTATACAATGCTGGAACATCAATTCTTTTGTTTGGTGGTCTTATTTTTCTGATGTCTGATTGCATAAAATCTATGATGAATGTCTGCATTTCAAAAATGCCACAAGATCTGTGGGCTCCTGGATCCATCTTGGGGGCCCCCCATAGTGCCATGGCCCACTGCTTTAGATACAATATATATATTTTTTTTTTTAATGTAATTTTGCATCAGCTGGGGCACCCGAAAATTAGGAGATCCTTAAATTTAACAGCATTTTTTGTTTACAGCATTTTAAAAATACATGAAAAATCTTTTGAATAAAATAGTAAAATTCTGTAAAACTACACTTTTTTTTAAATAGACAGAGTTTCTCCTATTCTGTCTCCATTCTCATTGGCTGGTCACTTTTGTGTTTTGTTTTGAACGTTTTTGAAGTGGGTACTCTGGCGGTTTAATCTTCGCTGTACCCTGGACTTCAGTCTAAACATTGCACTGGTAATGTTTATGTTGACTCTATCGAAGGCCTTCTTCAGCCAACTCTTTCTTTGGGGAGGATCTCAATCAAATTGCAACGAAGAAGGGAGACAAATATAGAGGTATGCTGGGTGGAAAAGGGTATAGCTGCCCCTTTTGTGTGTACATTTTCCAATAACTCATCAACCATTTTACTCATTTTCAGGCTATTTTTGTGTGTGGTTTTGCACGAGAAAGAGAAGAACGTGTTGTGTTTGTGTGTTTCCATGCTCCCTCGCTCACATCTGGAATACTGAGCTGAGAGTTGGACTCTCTTGTTGATTCGTTTTCATTTTTTCCTACGATGGCCGAGGCCAGCTCGTCCTCAGCACGGCCACAGTTGTTTTTCTCTTCGAGATGAAGGGAGAGTGAATTTGAGAAGAAATCTGGATTCCATTCTAAACCGTTTCTTCCTGCCTCACATTCAGCTCAGCTGGAATCGGCCTGCGAGGAGCTTTACTGCGGTCGTGTCCATAGTCACCCTTCCCTGAAGATGACAGCTGTGATGTCGTCCCAGTCGTGGGAAAAGTGTCTTTAATGCTTCTCACTGGACTTGTGTGGTTTGAGGAGCGTTTACATTGATTGTACACAAAGAGGGTAGATGCTGCTTAAACAACCAGTGCTCTTTATAGGGCCAGTGATCGTAGCCTTACTCCTCTTTAGAGAAGCACCTAGCCAAATTCTCCATAAAGGAATATTTCAAATTTCTTTCATCTGCTGACCTTAATGTCAAACCTGTACGACTGAATATCTTCTGCAGAACACAAATGATGAGAAGAATGTTGGTAACCAAACAACATTGACTTAGACCTTTATTTGAGTTTTAATAACGTTTGCATCAATGCTAAACTGCTTAGCTTATGCCATATGTTCATAGTTTCTTCCAAGATTGAAACTTTATGTGTCTGTGTAGTTTATTGTTCTGATAATGGAATTGTGGGAAATGCCTCGTGATTGAGAATACCATATTATATGCCTGTTGGTGTATGACCATTTAATATAACCATCTTTTGTGGCTTCCTGAGTTCAGAACTGTCGATGTTAGCGGTCATTGACGTGCTCATAGGTGATGAGGGTTGGATATGCATTGTTTCCTGGAGACCAGCTTGGGTCTGTGGTTTGTGTTAGTGTGACTACGATCCCACAACAGTCACACATTCTGGTCCTGGCATGTGTTGTGAAGAATTTACAGGGGTCAAAACCTCACTTCAAAGCTTGCCTAACATTTTTAACAGATTGCAGACTCACCCTGAACTTAATTTCTGATGGACCCACAAATCCCGCATATCCACTTTAAATTGCATTATTGTGCTTTCTCTGTTGAGTTTGAAAATGGCAACAATTGATGCTAAAGCAAATTTAACACTCTCCGTTTAACAGACATCTGGGATCCGTGAACCGATCGTGGGGCAATTCGAGTCGGTTCCCTCAGACACACATTGCTGACTCAGACCTCTGACCCTGAGATCAAAGATTATGGTTTTATGGGATGAGGTCATGCAGGGAGAAGCACAATTCACACAGTTGTTCTCCATTTGGAAACTGTGTGAAGTTGGCGTCATGGGAAAAATGGATCATTCGGGGATACAGGCGTATCTCGATATGTCTGATTGCTGAACACAATGTTGTAACTGTGAGATCACCGCATTGGTCTGCTGAGCGGTCAGACGATATTCTGCCATGCTTTGGTGTCAGACTGCATGAGTGAGAAAAACGCTGGTATTTCTACCGCATGTTACGACACATCATTGAGAGAATCCATTAAAAGATCAGTACATGATCCTAAAAATTGAGTCATTATGTATTTTCCATCATGTTCCAAACCCATATTGCTACTGTGGAACACACAACATGCTATCATTATATTTTTATTCATGATTATACAGTGAATAGGAGTGGCTTCAATTCTTTAAAGTCTTCAGGATTTGGCTCACATCGTCAAATTCACATTTGGATCACTTGGAGAATAACAAACCTCTCTGAGCCCGAACCATTAACAAATGCCATCTTTGGGTGGAGATGTGTGGCGGTTCTCGGTTGCGATGTTATTTTCTGACCTAGGATCAGATAAGGGCCATGCATTACATAATCTCAAATGCCATTAAATGGAATGAATCATCTCTTTTGATTAACTGCATTTGGGAGTGCGTGTTTGTTGTGACATCGCGGTAGTTTGGTGTGGTTCTAATCTTAGGAGATGTCTTACACAACATGCCGCGAGGGGGATGAGGAATCATGACATCCTGCACACTTCCTGTTCACATTAGACTGTCCTCCTACACATGCAGCCGCCGCGTGCTTGGATTGAATGTTTTTCCGCTCATGGTTCTGATTTGTTATCAGTAAAAATGTAAATGACTTCTGTCAGACTGCGTTTATTGTAACTGCCTGATCTTTTTCCACTCTCGAAATGTCAACATAGTGCTGGTTGAGCTAAATAAGTATGAAGTATCATTATTCAATCAGCAGCAGCTGTTTGTGTCAAAACATTCTCTGCAAAGCTGCATTGCAACAATGCTAAATTGTAAAAATCACTATTAGCATTGTTGCAAAGTCGCTTTACAGGTTTTTTTTAACACAAACAGTAGCTGCTGATTGAATAATGATACTTCATACTTATTTAGCTCAGCCAGCACTATGTTGACATTTTTAGAGTGGAAAAAGAATTTACATTTTTTCCTTCTACTAGTTGCAAACATTCTTTCAAACCAAAGAGAAATTTTTACAGGTTTGGAACAATTCACCCGAAGGTGTAATTCACCCAAAGATTTTGTCATCATACACTCATCCTCAGTTAGGTTCAAGCCTGTATAAGTTCCATTGTTTAGATCAAAAAAGTATATTTGGAAGGGTGTTTGTTCTGGAGCACTATTGACTACTACAGTAGAAAACTATAATCCTAACTACTGTGGTTGTCGAAGGTGTCCCAGAATTGTTTGGTTTCCTACATTCTTCCAAATATTTTCATTTGTGTTTAACTGAACAAAGACATTTTACAGGTTCGGAACAACTTCAGGGTGAGGAATTGACAGAATTCAAAGTTTTGGGTGAACTATCCCTTTGAGGCAATTTTTTCTATTTATTTTCAATGCAGAACACATTCGCGACTGAGTAGCAACACCCTGGCAACCACTTCATCGACGTGGCTGTCTAAACATAGCCAATATTAGGGTGCCACTCACATATTCTTTACAAAATGTGACATTAATAAACAACGAAGTGCAATTATTCCTGAATTAGGAGTGGTCCATTGACAGACAACACACTCAGCAAAATCAAAAAAAAATTGACTCTGTGAGAGCATTGCGTTGTCGCTAGAACACGTGTTGCTTTTATTAATAAGTAGAAACACCGCTGGCTCTACTGTGTAGGAGGCAACAGGACTGCCTGCTTTACTCCATCACGGTAAAGTGCTTACTGTGTTTGGAATGTGCAAGGCAGTGATGTGAAACAGATGGTTCCTCCACAGGCTTGACGCTGCACGTGGCGGCCGTGACTCCAGACTGGATCTGCATAATGGAAGCGTCAGCCAAGCAATCCCGTCCAGGAACTATTAGACACGAGTAGCGCGGCGACACGTGCAAAGTTCCGATCGCAGACCTTTCGTCGATGATGTCGTTGTCACATGTATACATGCACACGCTCTTTCCTCCACACCCTTGCCGGTACAGTCTGTCAGCGGGGACCTTTCCGGGCACGTCTGCATCATGAGCAGAGCGGCCCACGCCCCGGGCCTGCCAGGCCTGGCCCAAATCACAGGGCTGCTCACCGCATGAAGCTAATTGTAGCACAGCGCTCCGAAAGTCTTCTCTTTAATTCTCGCCCTGGTTTCACTTACTCTCTCTCCTCAGATAAAACAAACAGTTGCTGATATAGCTGTAACGCCTCGGCTTCTCTGAGGAATCTGAGTCCTGATACCGTGTTTTCAGACAAACCGTGGTGGCACCATTTGTAACAGTTTGGAAAAGCTTAGCATATTTTGAAATGAGAACTGCTACATCACTTGAGCGGTCACGGAGAGCATGTAATGTAGTTGCCGTTCAGCGTTCTTCATCTCTGCCGGTGTGGGGAAGAGATTTGTGGTGGTCCCAGGTCTCTCCGTTATTTCTAATGATTCTGCCAGCTGTTCTGATGAACGACTAAACTCGGGAACATCTGGCTCGCACTTGTCAATTTTATTTTCTGCTTCCTGTTGTTGGACTTGTAGAGCATGCCATCATGATTCTCGGGGAGTGCATGGACTGATCTATTCTATACCTTAAATGCACTGCAAATTGCTTTGGTAAAAGCTTCTGGCTAATGCGTAAACAAATTTACATGTTTGCTGTTTGGTCGGCGCCGGTAGCCTAGTGGGCTACACGTCGACATGTTGCGCAACAGCACTTGAGGCAACCTGATTTCTGGTCCCAGCTTGTGGTCATTTCCTGTCCTTTCGCCATTTTCCAAATTAAGTCTTGTTAAATTAATATATAAACAAATATTTAATAAATCTTTGAAGATGTACATTAAAAATGAAATCTCATTTATATACATGAAAATAATCTCCCCCATATTTTACGTGACCTACGTGATGACATTTAATCGTGGGTTTTAATTGTTAAATACATTTTCTTTCTATTACATCGTTGATATTTGCTCTTGGAGGTTGTGGCCTGGCACAGTTTGTCCAGGAGGTGACGTTTCAGTCCAAAGTACATTGCAAGAATTGTAATAATCTAAAAGGATTAGTATAATTCAGGACTACATAGTGTTGTTATACTGCTGCTAGTTTTGTTCATGGAGGCTAGTATCCAAACTTTCTCTCTGGTCTTAATCTGCTTTACATTTACATTACACTTATTTAGGTGATTAGAGTCTGGAGGCCGTCGATTGGCTGCGTGTTATAACAGCGATTAATTCGTGTTTATGTTGAGTGTACCAAAACCATTTACAACCATTTCCAGACCATCTGATACACACACTGATAATAAGACACTGATATGTCTACTTCTGTATAACACACTTACACACACTCAATCTGTCCTGCTCTGTGTTTTTGTTGACTCATAAATCTTTCATGCTCTAATAGAGGATTTCTATAAACATAATGCCTGTGTTATTACATGAACACTCCATAATTTACAGTGTGACAACATTGGCTCCCTGTTATACTATATTATCAGGGTGTGTGTGTGAGTTTACTACATGGCCACCAGAGGGCAGTGTGTGATTTATATGGCATGTGCATTATGTTGAAATGTGAGGGAGAAGTGAAAAAGTATGGCTTGTGCAGTAGAGGCAAAATATTTGGTTCCTGTGTTTTAAATGTCTTGCTGTCATAAACATCATTTTTGACCAGTGGTTTATTTACTGAACAACATGTGTATGGGTCAATGACGTATAACAACCACTAATCATGGGGTGTTACCAATTTTATCAATAATTGCATTCAATTGAAAATAAAATGTCAAATTTTTATGGCTGAAATGTGTATCTCCGATACAGCATGCTTAATTGAATAGTTTTTTACAAGGATCTATAGCATTTGTTTGCGATTGTCAGGAAAAAAGTTTAATTACGTTTATTTAAAGGGGTCATATGGCGCAAATACTTGTTTATCTGTGTCTTAGGTGGGTATTATTGCATGTTTTAGACACTTAAAATTGTAAAAATTCAAGTGTCGGAACAAACGATGCATTCTATCTAAAAGCAATTGCTCACCCAGACCTGCCTAATAAAGCCACGTGTAACCACACCCCCACAAATCTACGTCAGTTCGTGGTATGATTTGACCAAGATTGCGCAAATGTATACGCAAGTAAGGTTGGGCGTGCCTGTCAGTACAATTGCTTTGGGACCTGATGTTACATTTCTGTCACATGCTTGCTGTATTCGACCAATCACTACACACTGGTTAACTGGCCAATCATAGCACCCCTCGCTTTTCGGAGCAAATTGTTAGGTGGCTATTTTAAACTGGCTCCAAATAACAATATAGTAAACCACGCTCAAAATGTGATTGTAGTCGAGTATTATTCACAATTTTCTCAGACACGTAAATGTCAACTTTAATTTCTCATGATCGGTTCTGCTCTTTCTGGATGTGTTTCAGATGGAGCAGTTTTCAGATGATGAACTGGATCACGCTGCAGAGGAGGACAGCGATAAAGAGGACCAGGACCTGGATAAAATGTTTGGAGCATGGCTTGGAGAGCTAGACAAACTAACAAAGGTGGGACTGAATCATCTCCTGTAATATTGTTCACCCCTCATTTGCAAAGCGTGACATCAAAACCCGTTTTATATCGTCTTATTACTACCTTAAACCATAAATTTTTTGTGCTGTTGAAATAAACCACACGTAACACCCATTTAAAAATCTTTTTAACAAAGATTAATTCAAACACACTATTCTAGTGTATTGTAGGGGCTTTTTTATTGTTGCATAACAAGGTGTTTTAATAAATATGACATCCGTGAGAGAATCCTGTGAGAAACATGAGACTTTGTGTATACAGTGTTTTCACTCTTTGTTTTAATGTGTCTATCTTGTCTTTAGAGTCTGGATGATGGGAGACCAGAGAAGATGCAGAAGGCCCCCCTCAGACAAGAGTCAAACATGGCCAACATGGCTTACCGCTTCTCAGTTTATAACATCAACGGTGAGGTCACATTATATACGCCACATTCCATCATATCGTGTTATTATTTGAATTTCATAATGTGTTCATGAGCCAGACATTCATTCTGAAACAATTATGACTTAATCGGTGGAAATACATTCCAAAATGTCTCGTCATCACAAGATCAGCAGTCTGTCCTTCAGTGTTCCACCACCCTTCAAAGTACTTCATAAAAAAGGTCTTGATATTTCATCTGGACCTGCTCATGAGGGGGCTATACATTGATGTCATCTTTAAGTTAGTCAGGATAATGGAGAGAAACGTATTGCAAAATAATTGTGCCTTCATTGGGGGATAAACATGTGAATATAATCATGATCTCATGAGTGGGTGTACAGTATATTTCATAATCATTGGCCTTGAGGTGGGCTGTATAATAATGTTGTTTTCTATAAGGGGACATTCTAAAATAATCATAAATTTGCTATTCATTCTCATTAGATAAAAAGTCATTATAAAGATTGATTGTTTATTTACGTTATGTAAATTTGTGTCGTCTTACAGAGGCTCTGAACCAGGGTGACTCTGTAGATCTGGATGCTCTGATGGCAGACCTCTGCTCCATCGAGCAGGAGCTCAGCACCATCGGTAAACCCAGCGGCTCCACCCGCCTCGGCATTGCCGGGGACGCCAAAATCCGTCAGAAGCCGCCGGCCGGCCGCAGTCACAGCGCCAAGCACACGGGCGGCAGCAGCAGCGGAGGGGCGAGCAGCAGTGGAGGCAGCACCAGCAGCAGCACCCGCGCATCGCCCGCGTCCACGGTCAGAGTGGGCACCCCCAGCAGCAGACCCCCTCTGGCATCCAACTTCTCTCTAGATGACATCACGGCCCAGCTGGAGAAAGCGTCTCAGAGCATGGATGAAGCAGCCAGACAGAGCACCACCTCTTTAAGCTCTACAGCCTCCGCTCCGTACTCTACCTCCACCATGAAGCGGCCGGCCTCCCACCATCATCGCAGGACGGGGTCCGTGGGTACGGTCACCGAGCATGATGTGCGGTCCTTTGTCCATTCTTCTCGCTCTAGCATTAACTCCGCCTCTGCGTCCAGCATGGACTCGCTGGACATCGACAAACCCAAGTCTGATCAGGACGGGGTACGAGACGGCCAGGAACAGCCGAGTTCAGAGGTAAATGATGCTTAACTGCACAGTGCTGCTTTAGGAGTTCATTTCAGATTTGTTTGATACTTAATATGCTTCTTCTTTTCACTTCTCATCTTTATGCAGATTTGTGTGTGTTTAAAGTTAGAGCAGGTGCTTTGTCAACAGTAGTTAATAGAACGCTGAAAGAAAGAATCTGTTCCAAAAACCCCGTCCTGCGTTCCATTCCAAAGTGATCACCCCTATGCCCTACTCCCTTTGAAGAGTAACACTCTTGATTTGTAAAACGCAATTGTATCCCTTAATTTGCCCGTTTAAAATTCACTTGGCAAAAGGAGCAATAAAAACAACGCCATTTTCTCTTTATTTTGAGTAACATTTGGTGTGCTGTCAACTTCCATAAGTGCCCTTCGAAGGGCGATATATCCCGTTTGAAACGCACCTCCGGAGATTGGCTGAAAAGATTCCAAACTCAACCTATTAACTCTGGAGTTGGAGAATGAGCCTATTTCCAAAAAATAGGGAGTGTTCCTTTAAAAATGCTGCCTTCGTATTCCGCTCACTAGGTTTTTGGAACAGAGTCATAGAATCCGTAGGACACTAAGCATACGGTTTAGCATTGCTTCTGCCCCCGACAAATAGGCCAAATAAAAACTGTTTTTAGTCTCACCGCAGCCTCGATATGAGTGTTTACACCAGCATATTCGTATTGCGTTGTAAATTTGTTGTGTTTAGAGTAGACACAATCTAACCCACACAGTTAATAGGTAAATATATACCGACTTTTTGAGCTGGGCTTGAGTTTTCTCTTTTGTCGTTGTGCATCATGTGCAACAGTAACAGTGTTAATGGTTTTGAAAAGCACACAGATCACACTGCTGTCTAAACATGCAGAAGTTGTTTTGTGCTTTTATCCGTCTGCAGCAGAATAGTTTCAGAGAGCAGATAGATGGAAAGGGATTTCACTAATCTGTTCATCCATCCTATAGACGTCTACTGACAGACATGATTGACCTACATGCCGCTAGCTTATATCTGGTTGTTTACCTTTGGCAGAGAAAACCTGCTCTTTTTTGCTGATTTTACATGAACGTTACACCCGTAAAAGTCTGCAAAGGTGCTCTAAGGGATTTCAGCCTGTTCACGACACCCACATACACCACCTCCAAGGATGTCGGCCAATCCAGTGTTAGAAAACTTCAACACAAAAGAGATAATGTTCTTTCATTGGCTAGAAAAAGACAGACATCCATTCTCAGGACCTTTTTTAGTGGCACCTATTAAGTAGATGCATGTAATCCTGGGGAAACCCTCTTATAGCACCTTTGTGTTTACGCCACAATGACTCTTCTGATGTGCATGTAGAGTAATACCCATCAAAACTTGTTTTTGGATCCGTGAGGAGGCAGGACGTTTTCTGTATAGCTTGAGTGATTATTGCACACGTTTCCCTCGTGCTTTCACACTATGAATCATTAATGTTCATTAATCACAGCACTAATGACTCTTATCTCTCCTCTCTCTCTCTCTCTGCACAAAGCACTCGTATCTGGACAGGGAGACCTCTCTCATTCTGAAAAGCATTGCAGGAAAGCCCTCTCACTTGCTGACCAAGGTGAAGCGCTCTTGCCCTTTCTGGATGAGTTTCTCTTGGTTGCTTCCTAACACTTCTGTGCACGCCAGCATGATTCATTCTCCACATTTTTTGTTCTGTTCTCACCCATTGTGAGTCTTGATGTGAAGTATGAAGATGTAAGAAGAAACTCTTAGCAAAATAACACTGTTTGCGCTTTAATTCTCGTCACTAATTTTCACGTGTATTTTAACCTTTGCTGGCTCTACCCTGTTAACATGCTGATCTTTGGCCTGTCGAGACGGTATATCAAGGAACGTCAAATGTTTACGTTAAACCAATAAATAATTCAACAACCGTGATGTGAGTGCACGGTGACTCCACATCACATACTGCGATCGTGACACTCCATAACACAAGAATGCTGCGCCGATTAATTTTCACTTTAACATTCTTTTTGTATTGTTGGAAGTCATAGTGCTTTACAGTTTAAAATGTTTTTTTTAATATAATTAATTATAAGTAATAATACATTTTTGAACTCGTCTATAGATAGAAGTTGATTCGAAGGAATTGACACGGAGACATGAGTTTCATCCTTCATTCCTGTTTTTTTGATTGGTTTCAAACCGTGTGAATTGGCCTTTAGTTTTCATCCAATCTCTATTTATTTCCAATCGTTTTTATTCTATATAATTTGTATAAATTAAAGTTGTCAACTTACGATAAATACAACTGTTTGGCACTATGACTGTTAGCTTACTATAAGTTCACATTATCTGTATAGCATGTACACGCATGCTTAAAAATGTTTTGAAAATTTGTGCGCTGTGAGCCGTGTTACTCATTCTAACATCTGAATGAAGATGTTTGTGTTTTGGTGTGGGTAAGTGGTGTTAAATGAACACAGTTAAACATTTGGACATTTGAGATCAACAGAGTAAAACTGTATTTGCTTACCTCAATTGCTGGCAAAACCGCATCATTGCTATTGATAAAGTTGTTGAAAACAACTCTGGATCACCTGAACATCTGCGGTGATGAATGGAAGGGATGTGTGACCATGTCATCCCTCTGGGTTTGCGTGTGTTTGTTCATTAGAGAGGTACATCCCTAGATCTGTTGTCTACGGACTCACTCGTGAGGTAGCGAGTGACAATAGTCAGCACAACAGATGGATTCCTGGAGGCGATTGAGTTTCATCAGAACCAAGCGCGCCTGATGTTCATTTTTGGGATTGCTTAACACTACAAGTGATGCGTCGTCCACTGCTTTAGTTTAAAAACAATCACACATCTGTCTGCTGTAGTCGCTCTTAGACGACGGAAGGTTTTGAGTTTCTGTCTGGGGGAGGTTGCTGATTCAGCAGTACTCCAGATTTAGTTACATGTGTGCATTTGTGGGAATTGAGTTTACAAGCCCGCTAGCATTTAAGCCACAATGTCCTTTGTTTTAATCCAAACAGCAGTTCTTATGTTTTGCATTGGGTGTTGTTTGGTTGTGGTGTTGGCATTTTGGCGAGACTGGAGTCGAGGGGGGCGATCTAAATGCAGCTTGGACTGAAGGAAAGTTACTCAGCTTTGTCATCAGGGGAAGTTCCATAACTCATGTGCCCTTTCCATATTCTGACACCGCCTGTTTATCACTGTGCCTTATAATCAATCAGTTAATTAATGGCTGTTATGTCAAATAAATTGAACATGGAGTGAGGTTCAAAAAGAGAGACCATATCAAAAATCAGGGCTTCCAAAGCTGAAAGAGTAGTAAAAATGGTCAAACAAAGTGTCTTTAAGACATTCGTGAGTAGTAAGTACTTCTAGGCCTTTAAATTTGTGCCGTTCACTGTAAAGGCCGGTGTACAAAGCAGCAGCTTTCTTTAACTCTGTTATAGGTCCGGTGTGGAGTTTTGCAGAATCTGTTGACAGAAATGCAATATAATATACATAATGAAGCGTCATGTTTTCTATCTACACACACATGGAATTTGCCATGTTGTTTCTACAGTAGCCCTAAACGGACAAACTGCTCTACACAGCATATTAGGGCTGTCAGCGTTCACACGTTAATGTATGCGATTAATTTTTTCAAAAATTTTACCATTAACGCAACATCCGTTTTTTTCTGTCGTCATTGTCTAGCGATATATTATATGACCACCCTCTTATCCATAAAACGTAATTTAAACTATTTACGCGCTATTTGAAGTGGTTGTATTAACATGTCTAGTATAGATTTACAGCTTCTGGCTTTGGTACGCGGTTCAACGCAACTCTACAAAGGTCCTGTCTGGTGTACACATGGGCTAAAGGCTGCATTAGAATCTGTCAGACAGCGCAGCAGCATTAAATTCTCTTTCGTGCTTGTAAGAACAAAAACACACAAGATTATAACATTTTGTCTTCTGTTTTCGCAAGCACAGTCTTTACGAGTAAAATAAAGTCTTAAATGAATGCATAGAGTTTTGAAAATAGGAATGGCATTAGACCTGCTTAGAGCGGCAGCTCTTAAAGGGGGCGCGTTCTTAAAAGTGCTGCTGTGACTCCTGTCACTAATGTTAATCAAAAGAGAAGTAGAAATCATGTGATATTGTAGCTTTAATGAGGATTCATCTGTATTTCATGTATTCAGCAGTTAATTAATCGCAGGCAAACGCACGAAAAGGGCGCTTTTTAATCTATTCACAGCCCTAGTAAATACGTTATTTCCTTCGGCAAAGAAACGAAAACATGACTATGTTAATATATAAGCTGTTTTTATGGAGGAACATGTGGGGAGATATGGGACTTTTTATGGGAGTGTTTTTTATCCACCGTCTCCATTCTTCACATGCTAATGTGTAAAGTGTATATGAAGTACCTGCATCATATAAAATTCAATACATAACATCGCTGCGTCCCAAATCGCATACTTTGACAGTACGTACTGATTGTAATGAAGTACCAACGTACCTATGTGTGTGGGTAGTATGAATAGATTTTGGACGTTCTTCATCTGCCATGTTTTATTGTCATGTGAACTGTATGCTCTTTGACCTATGATGTATTAACATCAACCTGTACCTCTGCGTCAGCTTATTCACAAGAAATCATTCATCTGTACTTACATTTAAAAAACGGACACCCGCTTTGACGTTTTCAATTTGTTGCTCCGCTCCCGTCGCAACATGGGATAGAGAAGTGTCCATGATGCACACTCACAAATCTCGGTGGAAGGAGTAGAGCATCCGTACATACTACTCATGACTCATACTCATTTTAGCCTACTATATAGTATGGACGTATGCTATGTTTATGCATTAAATGTGATTGGAGGCCGTTTAATAGAAAAAATATTTAAATCCTCTACATTTTGAGATGGAACACGGTCATTTGATAGAGCCTAGATAGATGCCAACATGGACAGATTGCTTGACATCCTCTAACCGTCACCAGAACCACACAGGGCAAACCGAAACACAGCTTAGATTGTAACTCAAATTGGTTTTGTTAAACAGGAAGAATCTTGTTTTTTGTACCTTATGAAACGTTGTGTGGAGAGGTTGAAACACGCTGCCTCGGCACCATCCCAATACCACACCAAAGCTGTTGCACACAAATACACGGAGAAACAGAGATGGGGAGGGCTTGACTGAAATCTGTCTGACAGGAGAAGGGGAGGGACATTGTTTGTCTGAGAGAGAGAGAAGGAGAGAGAGAGAGAGAGAGATTAGCTAGTAGACTGGAGGTAGTAGCGTTGTTAGTTCTGCCCATCCTCCACCTCTCCTCTGGTTGTGTTAGATCCATTTTACGCTGTTTGGCAGAATTGTTTTCCGCCTGGAATCATCGATCCTGCAGAGAGAATTTTCAATCATTCGTACTTGAGGAATGAAGCTGACATCATCTTGATGTTAACGTTTTAGATAAACATTAAACCGTTCTCAGCATGGGTCGTCACCCCTCATTGACCGCCAGAGCTTCGACACACAGACACGGACCAGCCTCATACTTACTACCATGGGATGTTTTTCTGTTTTTACCTGCAGAATTTTGGGTTTGAATTTTTGTAGTATAAATAATTTCCTCTCTCTCGGGAAAGGCAACTCCAGATGTGACTATTGAAAAGCTGCTTTCTGTAATTCGTTGAGGAGCATCTCTACACGGCAGGGCTGTCAAATGCAAATGAGGAGAACCCCGGCGGAGAACGTTCAGATTATATTTAACAGCCGATGTCTTATTTCTAAGCCTTAGCCTTCACTTTGGACCAAAGCTTTTATTTATCTCCAAGGTCAAAATTAAGTTCTCACAATGGCATCTTGCTGGAGAAGTCAGGTAAAATAAGAGTAGCGTTAATGATGGAATGTCCAAATGTTTACCTGTAGGAGGACGGCATACCCACATTGCAGTCATTGTGATTTTGACTGACCGTGTTTGTGTGTTTGTGTTAGGAGGAGCAAGCTGCCAAACTAAAAGCTGACAACATCCGAGTGGCTTTGGAGAAGATAAAAGAAGCGCAGGTTAAAAAGGTAAGATGATCCGGAAGGACCAGTTTTTCTCCTTGTGCAGGACACAATGAAGGTGTTGTGAATGCATCACAATCATGTAAACATAACCCTGGTGACAGATCTGTTTTTCAGCCTGTCTGCAGTTCTCCGGACTGCTGTATAGCTTATATTTCTGGGCTGTACCGTAGCGTGTCATTTTTCTGGGCATGTGCAGTAGTGCGGTGTAGAAGTGGGTCAGTTCGGACATGTGCTCGGTTCACAGCGGGCGATGTAATGCAGCACATTTACACATCTGAATCAGACTCTCTTGAGAACTGACAATGATTTTCTGTGTTTTTAAAGGATAGTTTAAGTTGTGGATGTTTCAGGCTACAAGTTGCCCATGCATGTATTAGAAAAATTTAAAAAAATTAAAGTGTCAGGACAAAAGATGCATTCTATCTAAAAGCGAAGACCTGCCTGAAACGCCTCGTGTAACCACACCCCCACAAATCTGGCATGATTTGACTAAGACCGCCCAAATGTATACACAAGTAAGATGTCATGTCAGTACAGTTGCTTTGTAACCTGATGTTCCAAATATGGTAAGAAGTGTTACATTTCCGTCACATGCTTGCAGTATACGACCAATCACTACGCTTTGGTTAACGCTTTGGTTTCTGGCCAATCATGGCACACCTCGCTTTTCAGAGCGATGAGCTTAGTAAAAAATCCATGCGTTTCAGAGAGTACATAGTTTTACCTTAAATTGTGTATACACATTGCATTACATCTTAAACAAACAATAATATTCGTTTTAGTAATATGACCCCGTTAAAAAGCGCTAGGTGTATGCTTAATTGTTTGAAATTAGTTTCATAGACAAAAATATAATGTGCAAATATAAACTTTTGATTATAGACGCATGTATTTTTTTATAAAAATGGATGAGTAAAGAAAATAGCAGCCAATAAGAGCTCAGGATTGATGGGAACTCCTTTAATATTGTTAAAAAAAGATCTAACACTGTGTCTACACCAGAAGCGACAGGCACGACGCGACATGACAACCTGGTTCCAGTGTGGACATGATTTAAAATTATAATAGGTTCTAATGCGGTTCTAATGTCTTTTGTCGTGTTGCATCGCGTCCGGTGTAGACAAGGTGTTAGGGTGAAACCCCAAGAAGTGGCATGATAAAATGCCAAGAGATCATTTCTGCAAATTCGAGGCAAAATATCAATACGGCAATACGCCGTCATGAGAGCCTGACGCTTGCCTTCGATCGATTCTGCAGCACTTTTGAAATTACTACATTATTATGCAAAAATATTATGCTACAAATATTAGTGGTGTAAAGGAGTTTATCCGTGTTCCGTGCGGATCGCCCCTCACAGATTCTTTATGGATGCGACCCGCAGGTTAACTGCAAAGTGAAAGTTTCAAGCACATGGCACATTGAGTCCAAAATTTGCGTCCATAATTTCCGCACATAAGAAAATAAATGCGACCTCACGTTGTGTCAATCACATTTACACACTGCCTCCGATATTTTCGTCCGTCATAAAAACATTCGGACTGGGTTCGATTTTCTGCGTTTTTTGCATCCGCAGCAAGCATTTTTTAACAATTCAGAGACACAGTACAAACGAGCGCCGAACGCGAAAAAACACATACGTTAGGGCAATCATATTTTGGTTGGGTATATATATAATCCTATTTCATTGCATGCATAATTTGTAAATTTTTCTGAACTTAAATTGTTTCTGCAAAAACATTGTTTAATTGAAGGTTCAAAATTGGAACAATTTTAAAAGCTGGATATTTTTGGAGGGGCCCAAGAAAAATCTGGGGACAGTGCCCACCTAAACTCAGCCCTACTCCAAATCCTAAAAACTTAAAACTGAAGTCTTCCTCCATTTCTGTGCTGTTATCTGGGTCGATAAACATAGCCGTGTTGATATAAACAGTCAGGATAGGAGCATCAAGACAACTTACACTGAGAGGATTAGGTGCGAGCACATGTGACTTTTCTGTTTTCTGTGTGTGGGTCAGCAGCCCTGATGGAAGGTTTTCTGGGTCAGGCCACGAAGTACAAACTCAGGCCATGTCTCTCTTCAGACCATGCTCTTAAATGACAATAAATGTGCTCCAGAGTCCAGAGTTAAACCGGGCGTCTGGATTAACGGGAAGACAATGTCACTTGTGTCTTGCGAAGGTCTCCCCAAATGTCAACTGATTTTGAAATTATTAAATCTGTGAAGAGATGTACGCATGGATAGAGATACGGAATGTAGTTAGGATATGTATATTTTATTATTTTAACTATAACGTATGATATTACATACGTATTATTTATAATTGTTTATTTATTTATTTAATTATTCATTTCTTTCAAAAATATTTAGAGCAAATGAAATGAAATGCGAGTCTAAAATTGATTCAAGGGCTGTTAAAATTTGACCTTATGATGCTAGAAAGAGATGTATTATTTTACAGTCAAACGCCATTTATGGCCACATAAAAAGCATTAATCATCAATTTTATGTGACCAATTAACATTTATTAAATCATGTATTTTTTATATAATAACAAAATATCTTCAATCTTTAAATATATTTTTGAAATTACATCCTAAACAACGCAGATTATAACAGAAACCTGTATTTTTATAGAATCATTTTTGAGTCAATGTATAACTTGCCCTCAGTAAGGTTTAGAATGATACTGTTGAGGGAGTTCATTCACTGCGTTTTTAAAGATGCTCGAAATTCAGGCCCGCACCATTTCTACTGGATTGCTTTTTTGGCCTTTGATCAACAGAATGGGGAAGAATGTAGGTCAGTGGGTGTAACGTAAGGGAGACAGAGAATTCCCATTGGTTTACAGTTGTTTGCAGGTTTCTGTTGTTGCAGGGATCTTTTCTGTATTTAAATGAAGGATTGCTACTGTAAGGCTCATCCACATTAAAATATGGGATGCAAAATGTAATTTAAACCTGAAAATTAAGTGAAACTCTTAGGTTTTGAAAAAAGATTAAACCAAAATTTGTTTTTTTAGATCAAATTTAACTTGGTTAGCTACAGTAACAAAAGACCAGATTTATATAAATTAATTGAAGCACACGGGATGGTCTTTAGTGTATTCTAATCATGCTGTAATAACATGAATCAAGTTTTGGATAAGGTATTAGGTCACATGATTTCCAGGTGCTTAAAAAAATCCCAGAACATAATCTTTGTGAAAATGCATACAAACACTTGTGTCCTGTGTCTCCCCTCAGTTGGTGATCCGAGTGCACCTATCAGATGAAAGCTCGAAGACTATGATGGTGGATGAGAGACAGACGGTGCGTCAAGTTTTGGACAGTCTGCTGGATAAATCCCACTGTGGTTATAGCCTGGACTGGTCTCTGGTTGAAATCATCTCTGAACTTCAGATTGGTAAGACAAAAGACAAAGCCGTACCTTTCTTTCTTACAGACTCTAGATTCTAGTTTCATCCACATTATAGCCAAACCAAAAAAATTTTAAGATTTTGTATCATAAACTAAGCAAATCCAGGTACGAGTGACATGTTCATTGTCTCAGTTGGGTACCCTGTAAACAAATGTTTCCTGCTACAACAACCTTAAAAAAAAAAATTGCAAGATGGATTTTACGGTCTGTTAATAGTCTCTAAAGTTGCAGTTGCAAGTCTTTTCCCTTATTGACAGGCCACAAGTTTGATTCAATAAGGACAAATGAAAAAGGGATTAAAGGAATCTTGTGATGAAGGCTTTGATTTGACTGGATGATAAAGCTCATGGTTTCATTTTTCACCGCTTCATAGAAACATAACAGCAGCTCTATTCCATTTATTAGATTGCCGTAGCAGATTTGCTGCGAGTGTAGATTAGCAAAGTGTATGTCTGAAATCCCAATAGGATTAAACCTTAAAATCATGTGATGTTTGGTGAAGCTAGATAGATAAAACATTACTGCAGCTACAGTATGACTAATTCCACGAGCTTCTGGTTCTTTCATGTTATAAAAGTAAAACGTTTGTGTGGAAAAAGCCTTAAATGCATAATTTCATGTGCTAGATTTTCTTCTTTCTTACATTCTAATATGAATATAAAGTAATTTACCCAGTATTGAAGCGGGAATATATCACATACTATCGATTAAAGGTCCAATGTGTCATTTATTGTGAGGCTCTATTGACAGAAATGCAATACAGTAAACATAACTATGTCTTCAGAGATGTATTAAGTGCTTCGTAATGGAGCGTTATGTTTTTATTGCCTTACATTGAGCATTTTCTATCTACATTCACCGCAGGTCCCTAACATGGAATTTGCCATGTTGTTTCTACTGTAGCCCTAAACGGACAAACTGAAAACTGTAAATACATGATCTCTTTTGGCAAAGAAGCGAAAACATGACGACGTAGTTCTGAGTCAGTTGCAGTAGTGCTTCGAAAGGGAGGGGTAGAGTGAGCCGTTGGTTGCTATTTGCAACATCACCACTAGATGCCGCTAAATTTTACACATGGTACCTTTAACATAATAATTTTTACCTTTTTGCTTAAAACAGAAACCTACCGGTAAAGGATTTAAAAGTGGAAGTATAAAGCGTTAGATATTTAAACAAGTTTGTAAAAATGTGTTTTGGAACATGATGGCTCTCTCTCTCTTGCTGCGTGGGCTGCTGTTTATGAAGGTTCAGCGCGATCATGCGTGCGGCTGTAACCTACACCTCCAGGGCTTACATTTCTCCTCTTTGGTTTTTAAATGGATGAAAGAAGATAAAAGATAATGAGATACAGTCATAAATAGGATTTCAAGCCGATGGGTTGTACTACACACAGCTTGAATAGTAATAGTGTCGTGTCTTTTTAGGAGGTAATTTGTAGAACATCAATTCAAGAATTATTGTAATTGATCATGGTGTGTTTGTGCTCCTCAGGAGAGAAAATCTGTCTCTCTGTTTGGTTAAAATCAGGAAGTTATGCACATGGGTCGACATGTGAAGATGCTTGTCTTGGTTGTGTTTTTATGCAAGAAAAAATGTTTGTATTAGTTTTTGAATGATGTTCCTGCTGCCCGTTGTTTGTTTTTAGGGGGTTGAACTTGTTTAGGTTAAAGATCACATACTCCGTGTTGGGATGTGACTAAATCGCACTTAATCCAGGTATTAGGATCAAGAGTGTTAGGGATCGTTTTTTCCTTGAGTACTTTAAATCACCTAATGGATTGACTTCTGTAATCTCTCCGATTTGGGATTTCACTATTTTCATTTGTTTTAAACACTTAATGGAAGCCGCATCTTAAAATGTGAAGCTGTCATCAAACAGAAATCCAAACAGTTTACAGCACACTCTTATTTGGTATTGGTCAGGCAAAAGACTGTATTTTGATTGTTGTTCACTCTCTGTATTATTATCCATTTAGTTAGTTGTTCAGTTAGTGTTAATAATGTATAGCATACTTAACCTTTAACCCTTCAGTGCTGTTCAAGGCATGTTTTGTTTGTTTAAGATGTTTCGCTTTCAAATTAAGTGTGCTTTAGGTTGTGACCTATCTAGTGCACTCAGTTTGTTACATAATCTATGAGAGAGACCTGAACATTTCTGAAGACTGTTAAAAGACCTGACACTGCCGGCAGGGTTCGAAGTAATTGGAATAAATGTCACTTTTCTTCACTGAGTCTGAGATCTCGGGTGTACTGGTGAACATGGAGATTACTGCACAGGTCACCGAATCTATTCTTAGTTTACCTGTTCTTTCAGAACGGTGTTTGAGTTTTAAATGAGAGGTGAAAATACTCTTTCCTCTCTGGATTCTTTCTCTGTACACTTTCACAAAGAAAAAAAGGAGAAATTCCTAGTCATAAAAGTCACAAAATCATATACAATGTTGTGTGTAACTAGTTACAAAGTAATTAGTTACAGTAATTTATAGAACTGTAAGTACTGGTCCTTGATTCTGAATGGTTGAGCAGAGTTCTAAGCTGTTATATAATACCCCGATTTATAACGGCTGACAGCATTACATCGCCTAAATATCACTTTATTTACTTTATTTATTTTACGTGTATTCATACCGAACCATCATGAGCTGTCACAGGGAAAATTCCAAATGAAGTCATCGTTCCTACACCCTTCCAAGGGCAGAGCATTTGGCAAAGGAAGCGACGTAATTTCCTCACTATCATCAGCTGGCATATTCCTGTGACAACAAGGCATTGTGTCCGTCAGCAGATTTTGCTGTTTTATTAAATATCATATTTAAAAATAGAATATATATATGTATGTTTATTTGCAAATGCTTAAAACGGCCCTGCAACGGTGTTTCATGCATTCTGCTGTCTTCTCATGCTTAACATGGTCAACTTGTCAAAGATGTATTGGGTGTATAACATAGAATTTCTTTGCCGGATACACTCCCCCAGCGATCGTACAGGTTTCGGAAAGGTTTTTTCAAACATAGAAAAGTTGTAAAGAAACATTTTTATTAGTCCCTTATTGGACATTACTCCCTGAAAAGCACACGGCACGGCTAGAGGAGAGCAGGAGAGGGAGCATGCGCAGACGTCACTTTCACTTGTGTGCAGGAGAGAGAGCATACGTTTGCGAAGTTCAGGTGTTTGTTTGTTCACTGCATTTGGGTGATGAATGTTATATAAACGGTGGATATAATGCTGGATTTGGAGATCATTTGAAACTGATATATGGAACCGTCCCAGCGCTAATAGATTTCGCAAATGAACCGAATGCGGTGAGTGAAACTGATGTCTGTGTTTTGTTGACAATGGCCACTGTATGTTTTCGGAAACAATCGTAAAGCTGTATCTATCTTTTATAAATGTGATCAAACTAAATAACAATTGTAAACAATACTACTCTATAGGTACTTAAGTTTAATATGAGATTGGCAGAAACCCAGTGTGTTACTTTAAGTTAAAACTGCCACATCTGCTGACGGACACATTGCTAGATGAAATTACATTGCTGCCTTTGCCAAGTGCATTCTAAACGTCTACATAATGGCACGTAAATGCCCTGTTCACTCCAAAGTCTAAACTCCATGGGCTCTGCCCTTCGAAGGAGAAGGGCATAGGAATGATGACTATTTGAAATGTTGCCCGTGACTGTTCGGTATGAATACACGTACCGTTACACCCCTACTTGCTATAAGCTTTGAGTCGTGCCACAACGCCCTTAGCTGTTATAAAATGCACCGTAACCCACTGCTTTGCGGGCCTCATTGCTTTAGTAATTACTTGTCCCTTGGAAAAGTAAAGTAAGGGATTACTTTTATTTTTGTAATTTAAGTAGTTACTTCAGATGTAATTAAATACTGTGTGTAATATATGTGTGTGCAATAGTGAAACTGGCATCAAAATTCTCTAACTTTAAAATCTGTGCTTTAATGTATAATTCTCACAATGTTAATACTTAGGTCAGTTCATAATACTACTTTACGTAATTTTGTACATTTGTAATCTAATTACACTTTTGAATATGTTATTAGTAATTACTTATTCAGAGTAACTTGGCCAACTCTGATCATATATTTACATATATTTAGTCTCCAAGCATTGTTCATATAACCTTAGTTTGTAATTCAGTGCAAATCTCATGTTGTCCTCTTCCTTGTTTCTCCAGAGAGAATCTTCGAGGATCACGAGAACCTGGTGGAGAACCTGCTGAACTGGACCAGGGACAGCACCAACAGATTGATGTTCATAGAACGCATTGAGAAATATGCGCTTTTCAAGAACCCTCAGGTAACACACATGCTTATTAATGCAGAGTCTGCATTTGTGGAACGGAGTTGTTATCATATAGTATTTGAAAGCTCAGTATTAGAATGAGTTTCAGAAATGCCACCAAACTATGAGTTGAAGTATGGATGATGGGATGTTATTGGGATGTGTGCAGGATGTAGGTCAGTGTCATGTAAATGCAGAAGTGAAATGAATAATTGATTAAAGCGTGTTCACTGGCCAGACTGAATCTCTGTTCGAGCCTCTGGCCTCTCGTTTTTTTAAATCAAATATAATTATAATACCGCATGACCATGAGTGCCTTACTGCTTTTATAAAGCGGCTGGTACACAATGCAAATATGAAGGTCACAAATGTTTATTAAAATGTTTTTATACTAAGTATAAGCATTAAATGACATTCTAATAAATGACATTTAATACTGGACAGTCTGTTAAACCTATAGTACTGTGAGTAACCCGTAGCTACAGAATTGTCTGCATTGAGCACCAGACGTTTTCATTCTCTAGTATACCTAAACAAAATCGGCCATTGCATCAGTCTGTGGTGTTCCTTACACAACACTTTAACATCATCTTTAATCGTCTGTTTCCTCAGAACTATTTGTTGGGGCGTAAGGAGACGTGTGAGATGGCCGACAGAAATAAAGAGGCGCTATTAGAGGTGAGACAGACTGTGAACCAACTTGTGTACAAATGCACACAGACTCTTAAAGTGCTTTTAACTGCGTGACTTATTTAGATCCCGGTAGAATTGTTACGCTCCCGCGAGTCGCTGATAAAGAAGTTTGTGTGTGCAGGAGTGTTTTTGTGGAAGCTCTGTCAGCGTGCCGGAGATGGAAGGCGTGCTCTGGCTCAAAGATGACGGCAAGAAATCCTGGAAGAAGCGCTACTTCCTGTTACGGGCCTCGGGGATTTATTATGTGCCAAAGGGTAAAGCCAAGGTCAGTTTTGAGCGCGTCTACTTCTCTTCTGCAGTTCATGTTTTATGTCATCATGCGTCTCCTTTTGTTTAAATGACTCTAATCACGGTGTTAAAATCAACATGGAGACTAAAAACATAAGATTACGTTATGAATAACATCCATCGGCCTCTTGGTAATGTCGTACCTGAAAATCAAAACGTTCTTATTAAACACATTTCTTTCTTTTTTTTTCTACAAGTGGTTTGTTTCCTCACACTGCCGTATTAACTCAACAGGTGTTTTTTATCTACCATTTCAAATCATTCCTGTGCTTTTAGTGATGTCATGCGTCGGTTCACTGTCACTGATGACACAGAAACAGGCTGGCTGTTTACAGATCAGTTAATAAGGTCAAGTTCAGAGGAGGCGTGAGCCAGTGAAATGCTCACTATCCACAGACCGCAGGGAGACAATAGAGGGATAGATAAAAGACCATCTGGTGCACATCCTCAAGCCATCACTCTGGCTCTGCCCATCTGCATTACTTCCTTACTCTCATCCTGTTTTATCCCTTTGACTCTGATAGCACATCTGATGGGTCTGAATCTAGATGAAATCATGTATAGAATATACATACAGATTTCTACAGTAGCCCTAAATGGACAAACCATCTCTACATTTTCTAAATACGTTATCTCCATTGCCAAAGAAACGAAAACACAACAAAATCTTAGTCCTGTGTCAGCCAGCGTAGCGTAGGGAAGGGAGGGGTAGGTCACCGCTAGATGGCGCTAAATTTCATACACTGCACCTTTAAGTCATACTGCAATTTATCCTGGAAATATGTCAGCAGAAACATTTCCACTCCGAACTAAATTCATTGGGTTGTATCTGGGTTATCTTTGCTTTTAGTCCCTGGTTAAGCAACACACTTGTAATTTTGGCGGAGGGTTAGAACTGCACTTAACCCTGGGTTGTGAAACCGTCTAGAGCAATATAATGCTGTGCAAATCGTGAACAGTGGAATAAAAAAGAGGTAAAAAGAACGTCCAGCATGGAATTGCGACATGCGGTTATTAACATGAAAAATTTTGAATGTTATTTACTTTATACATATGCAAATAAGTATGTTTGACAAATGCACGGTGTGAAATGAAATCAATGTGAAGTATGAACAGGGTTAAACCCGGTATTATTTTTGCACAGAATTAAGAATTGCATGTTGATATATATAAAGTGTATCCACAACTGTAGTGCTCCCCCTGGTGGAAAATAATATGTAGGTCAATCAAAATGTGTCTCACAAAAAACATGGTCTGACTTAGAGTGCAATAGGTTTTCCTTGTTTGCTGTGTTGAAGAATTTAGTCGGTTTCTTTTTCTCATCCAATGTCATTTGTAGGCCTCCAGGGACCTGGTGTGTTTCCTGCAGCTTGAACATGTTAACGTGTACTTGGGTCAGGACTACCGCAGCAAATACAAAGCTCCAACTGACTACTGTATGGTCCTGAAGGTGAGACAGCGATCCTCTTTTATATTCTTCACACAGCTTATTTTCATGAAATACAAGTATTGGGTCAACACCATCACATTTAAATCATTTAAACAAATGTATTGTTTGTGTTTTGCGTTTTGTTGTTAAAGATGGGCATTATTTTGCTTTGAAATGCATTAAGTTGGAGTATCTCTAGTGTTTATCATAAGCTGCGTGACTCTTTCAGACTTTCATTTCTCTTTATGGTTAACGCAGACAGCAATGAAGGATTTTTGCCAAAGGACGTTTGAAGCACTGGGGAGTGTAAAAGCCAGACTGACTTTCTGTAGTTTAAGTTCGAAACACGGCAACAGAACAGACTGCATGAAATGTCATTTTCATGATCTCATGCTACGTACTCTTTAAAATAGGGGGATTAAAATGCGTTTTGGATGTGACAATTTTTTTTTTTTATTGTTTTTATGTGAATTAAAATCCACAAACCGGGAGCAATAATACCCAACAAGTGGAGAAGGGATGCCTCTTTATAGTATATAATAAATAAAAAACATGATTTTTTATGTGCCTGTTTATAAGGAATATGGACCGTTATGGATGTAAATGGTACTTACGTGACTATGATCAAAAATAAAACAAATGCTTTTAAAACTTAGACCTCAAATGGGTATTTGAACCACCAAATGTGGTTAGTGTATTAAAAAGGGAAATTGTGAAATGTGTATTTTGTTCCAGGTAGTGAAATTTTTGTGAATTACAGCATCAATGAAATGCATCATCAATCTGATCAGTGAAATGATATCCCATATCTGTTTTTCCCCCTGTAGCACCCTCAGATTCAGAAGAAATCACAGTACATTAAGTACCTCTGCTGTGAAGATGTCAGAACACTACATCAGTGGATCAATGGGATACGCATCGCTAAGGTAACATCCTCCTAACCGTGACATCACCATTTGTGTATTGCTACACCCTTTAAAAAGAGTGACTGAATCTGTTTTGTTTTCACGCAGTATGGAAAGCAGCTGTATGTGAACTATCAGGAGGCTATGAGACGCACAGAGGCTGCTCATGACTGGTCTTCCCTTTCCAGCTCCAGTATGAAGTCTGGTTCCAGTTCCTCCAGTCTACCAGGTGATTCAACCAACAACGCTCACATCAAAGTTTTTATCATGTATATTTTCGGCCAAAGATTTAAAGAGCAGTTCTCTTTATGATCATGTGGATCACGTCTTCGTTCAGTCTGTGATCCAGTGCGTGTCTTATGTCTACAGAATCTCAATCTAACCACTCCAGCCAATCAGACAGCGGCGTGTCAGAGACCTTGTCTTCTGCTCATATCCGCTCTCAGAGTGTAGTCAGCTCCATCTTTTCTGAGGCCTGGAAGAGAGGCAATCAGACAGAAGATGCCAAGGTGACCGTTGATGAACTTTATTTCTCTTCTAGTGCTGTGCTTCACATTCCACCTCTTTTTCTTCATCGTGATGTCCTTTCATGACCCCTCAACTGTTTCTCTGTAATAACTTCTTCGTCCTTATCCATTCTGAAACATCTGTGTTTGTTATGTAATAATAGCGAATATAATAACAATAATAGTAATAATAGTGACTTACTGCTTTTACAAAACGATCGTTTTTTTGTATTGACCAGCACAAAACAGTGTTCACATTCATTTTGTTAATGATTTTACTGTACCAAGTAAGAAGAGGTGAAAGCAGTTTAAAAAAGTCATAATACACTGCACACCTTCAATTAAAAGTGATTTAATTAGAGTTTGTAGTTAACGTGCAAGGCAAATTCTGTCCGAGTCATGACCCATCCTGTTGATGTGGGACATTAAACGCATGTTGCAGTGTCCCCACCTTTATATTTTTGTTAATTGGTCCCCTCTTTGTTTGTCTACCCAGGATGTCAAAGTCGAGTCTGGAAAGGCTACGGCCTTGTGCACTGGTGGGGATTGTGGTTAGGAGTGTGGAAAAGCGTCACACCCTAGCCCTTTATATTTTATACTATCCTCACACGTGGTACTCAAAATAACTAACCCCTGATACGTCATGTGTGTAGCGGCGTATCTCATGTTTTTTTTGTGAATGCTGGGTAACTCTGGAGTGGTGTGGGACACTGTTGGTTTGGATTGTTGAAATGGTTTGTGTGACACCACTGGTGTTGTAGTTAAGAACCACGTATTGCAAAAAGTTGTACAATAGAGTAAACGCAGAGAATTCAAATGTTTTCATGACTGGGGATTTTGGTGTGTTGGATTTT
Source organism: Triplophysa bombifrons (assembly GCA_029783895.1). NCBI lineage: Eukaryota > Metazoa > Chordata > Actinopteri > Cypriniformes > Nemacheilidae > Triplophysa > Triplophysa bombifrons. The sequence goes on from CM056456.1 coordinate 23,181,122, forward strand.
GTCTCATTGTTAGAAAGAGCAAATCTTAAATTATACTAACAGTTCCTGGAAGACTTATGTCATAATAACACTTCATTTGACTCTTATTTCACTGTCTTGAATATCCTTTTGCACTCAACTAACACTCATCTTTTAGAAAATGCAAAAAGTACACATAAATGTGTGCACTATGGTAGTGTTGCATTGTACACATTTGTGAACGTCTCTTTCTTATTCAAATTCTTACTGTAATTCATTCATTTGTGTTCATTTCCACAGATGAGAATGGAGTCTTCCCCAGGAACACAGCCTGCTAGAGCCTCGTACCCTCTCCAGCTTCCCCAACCGTCCCAGATGCCGCAGTCCACGTCTCGTAACAGCTACACCGGTGTATCACCAGTGTCCTCTCCCTCGCCTCCGTCTCCTCCACCGCCTCCTCCACCACCTCCTCCACTCCCCAACCCCACCCACCACTCGACTCCGGTTCTGTTCACTAAATTCAGTACCATCGCTAGGCTTCAAAACATATCCCAGGCTCCAAATCACTATAAACAGACCCCCTTACTGGCCGCGCAGCAGCAGCAGCAGCAACAGTTCCAGACCCCTACACCACCCCCACAGTGTCTGAAGCCTGTTGTGAATAACATTGGAGAAGCTAGCAGTGCTCCGCCGCCACCACCACCACCCCCTCCTCCAGAGATGCCAGTGCCAGGGTCAGCAATGGCTGTGTTAAAGCATGGCCCAGTAAGCCCCCATTATGTTCCTCTTCCACCATCAGAAGAGGACCAGCCGCCACCCCCATCTCATCTACACAGTAATGGCTTCCTGCCTCCACCACCACCACCGGAACAGTTAAAACTCCCCTCTCCCCTCAGTACCAATGGACTCCAACAGTTCCTGGCTCAGAAGTTCCCGAATATGACCTATGACTTTTCACCTGATCACCAAGATGAAGAGCATCCTCCGCCGCCACCACCTCCTCCACTCCCTGCACAGCCCCCGGTGTGTTTTCTTCCTCAGACGTCAGCAGGTCCTCCACCTGCGCCTCCCAAAACGTTTTCTATTGTGTTTCCACCGCAAACCGCTCCTAAACCTGGACACGGCCTTTCTCCTGTATCTCCTTTTCCACCACCTCTTTCTCCGACCCCCTCAGCGACCATAAAGAAACAGCAGAGCCTCTCCAGTGGCCACAGTCCCAATCAACCTCCACCAACCCTTCCCAAACAATACAGCCTTTCTTCAAAAACTCCACCTGTATCTGCCCCCATCTCTCCAACCCAGTCAATTGTAAAGCAGATTGTAAACCAGTTTCCAGACTCCCTTGATGGATCCAAAGGTCCTTCTCTTCCCGTGGTAAAAGGCAAACCCAAATGGCAGCCAGGTGGGCAGGCTCAAGCCCAGTCACCGGAATTCCCACCACCTCCACCAGAAAGCAGCCTTGATTTTCCTCCACCACCTCCTCCAAGCCCACCTCCAGCTCCACCAGCTTCCGGCAAGATAGGGTCACCAATCAAGAAATCCCCATCGACGTCATCAAATTCCTCTACCGGTTCAGGAAGCAAGAAGCCCCCTCCAACCCCACAGCGTAACTCTAGCGTGAAGGGCCTAGAGTGCCAGGAGTCCAAGAAAGTAGAGGATCTGGTGAGCATGTTCGCCCAAACTAGTCAAGCCCCATCCAACTCTTTCTCAACCCCATCCTCTACAACAGGATCACCTTCCAAGGACTCTGCAGTTCAGCGCGCTCCACCAAAACCTGGCAAGATCAACCTGGCTAATCTGCCTTTGGCTCTTCAGGGGAAACCAAGTCAGTATCGCCAGTCCGGCTTAGACTTTCCCTCTCCTCCACCGGAGTGTGAATTTCCCCCTCCTCCTCCAGATTCGGAGCTCCTGCCTCCTCCACCGCTCCCATCGGAACTGCACGCTGGGGCTCCCAAAGTGGCAGTGGTCAATCCCCAACCTCAACTGTCCTCCAGCACATCCTCATGGAAACAGAGTTCGTTGAAGAAAACTCTGCCTCCGACTATGCATCGCCGCAGCAGCGGCCCGCCCGAGCCGCTCGCCCTTTCTCCACCTCCACAACAGATGCCCGTGTCCTCTTTTAATTCACAGATCCCACCAACATCCCCCAAGGCCAACCTGTCCGTTCAACCCAACTTCCTGGAAGATCTCAACAGAACTCTGAAGAGGAAGTCCATGACTCGACATGGCTCCCTGACCTCCTCCCGAATTTCGGCAAAGTTCGAGCCAGTAGCAACTATGGACGATATGGCCCTCCCGCCCCCTCCTCCAGAGCTGCTGCTGGGCCAGCAGAAAAAAGGTGGCTATGCGGCCGCCAACATCTCAGGCTATGCAACGTTACGGCGGGGTCCTCCACCAGCTCCACCCAAACGGGACCAAAACACTAAACTGACGAGCGACTGGTAGTTGGGACACTTGCCGGGATATGCGACTCTCCTTTTTATCTGTTTATCTTCAGTGGCCGAATTGTGTCTGCATTCAAATAATACTCATTTTAACCCCAGATTATAACCACGATATAAGAAATCCAAACCATCTATAACATAAGCTTCTCTGCGTATTTGTGCCGCTTTGCTATTAAGTGTAAGCAGATATACAAACCTACGGAAAAAATAGACTGACGTCCTTGTTCTAGGTACTGCATGGACACTGCTGTGAGGAACGGGGATGACGTTATATGTATATTAAAATATATATGTGGAACTCTGGGGCGGGAAGGACCTTGTACCTTTTTTATATGAAATTATTTAATACCTGAAATATATTCTTATTTTAAAGTTTAGTTTTGAAGCCCTTGACTGTAAGCGTTTAACGTGAATAGAAAATCAGGGTTGTTGAATCGATGCTCGAGTGCACGCACCAGTTTTGCCTGAGCGACCTGGTTGATCCACCCTCGGAGGAAAACTTGTTGCGCGTGTCTAGCATATGTTCTAAATGAAGTATTCTACCAAATTTTCCACATTTAATTTAAACGGTTTAGAACCTTCCACTAATGTGTCAAAGAAAGGAAAAAAAACAAGTACCATTGTTATTGATGAATCTGTTATGTTGTGTTGCCGTGGACCCTTATTTTCATGAAGATGTCCAAATGTTAGATGAAATGAGCCCATTACCAGTTGAGTGCATCTCTGTGTGTAGCTGGGAAGAGTCTGGGATGGGATGTGCTCTGTCTGTTTATGTTGCTTACATTGCTATCTATCTGTACATACAGCTGCAGTTCCTGACTTTATCGATGTGCGTTAGCTCTGCGTGGGTGAAACTCAAATTAGAAAGCGAATAGTTCCATGTTGTGACACCACTCTCGATATGCCCCCATGAGCGCTGCACGCTCAAGCGCTGTATCGAAGCGCGTCATATCCGGGCCGTCTATTCCTCAAGTCAGGGCAATGCCAAAAATGTACGTTATTCTTGCATGCATGCTTTCATAATACGGTTGCCTAAGGTTGCGGACCTTTTAGGGTTCCAGGATCGTAGCCACACAACAAAAGGTGTCATGTCAAGTTGCTTGACCTACAATGCAAAAAATTCACTGTGTGCCTACTGTCATTGTTGTCCGTGTATCGAACTTGAATGCGTAGTTTGACTTAACATTTGCCTGTCGGTTTTGCATCTCTAAAAATCCTTTCGTTTTGAGGGACCGAGCGAGGAAACACAAAGGACAGACAGAACCGCGTTAAAGGCCGGTGTACAGAGCTAATGCTGCTGCTTAAAGTCAGGAACCTTTTAGTTAATTAAATGGCAAAGTAAATGTCTGTTACATTTAAACTGAACAATATAAATGTATAAATCACACAGAATGTTGTCCATCTTTTTATGTTGTGTATATGAAGCAGTTGCCTTGACTTTTTACTTATGTGTGACATTGTAGCCTAGTATCACCTAAAATGTTTCCTTGATTACTATCACAATGTGTGCACTTTTGTTTTTGCATTACAGTGATGAAAGTGCAAACATTTTGTGTGGTGCTATGTGACAATGTAAAGTGGTTTAGCTAAATAGTGCATTTTAATATGAGGGGGACCCCCAAGGTAATGTGCTATCTACATACGAATGGGATCACGTGAAGGTTGTGTGTTTGCTTTAATCTTATGAATCACATCAATCAGGAGCGGCTAAATGTCTGGGGATCATTAACTGATCCAACAAGATGATCTGCCGACACAAGTCTGGAACACATTCCCATCATCTTGAGACAAAAAGTGAGAACCATTACACACATGTAAGTTGTGTTCTAGAGCAAGATTCTGCCATCATGTACTAATCCTGACCATTCTTAACTGTGACATTTCTTAAAATACCTGTTCCATGCACAAAACATACATGTACAAGTTTTCAATGACACCAGGGTGACTATATGACACAACTTTAATTTTGGGAGAACTACTTATTTTAATGATTACTCAAATACGTGCACCTACAACAGCAGGTATTCACGACCCTGTCCTGCAGCGCCCCCTGTTTCTCTGACACACTTCAGGTCAGTTCCGGTCATGTGATCTCCCTAGTGACGAATCGGATGTTAGACACCGTGGCAGTGGAGGACTGGGGGATAATCACTGGGCTACAATAAAAGAGAAAATCTGTTGAGATCATTTAAGCAACAACCGAAAGTTAAACTATTCAAGTATTGTGTCACGTGTAGTAGACGAAAGAAATTAAAATGTTCAGGACTTATTTCCAGTAAAAACGGATGCATGTTACGAATATTAAACTTAAATATCGACTCGGATTTAGTGCACACTTATCAAAAGATGATTACCGTAGTAAAACCATGGTTTTGCCGAGACCAATAGTAATCAATAAATTAAGACCCATCTACACGTTTACTATAAAAGAAAAATGTTACGCATTACATAACAAACATAATTGGGATCAACATGAAGGCACGTAAATAATTCATTATTTAACTAAATAATCCAGTTTGCGCCGATGCATTCTGTACAGAACCACTAGATGGCGGTATGGTTCAATCAGACGCACACAGCTACTCAGACTGACTGCGGGTGTAGCACAATTTACACAAGAACAATGTGTATAATGTTAGATTTTTATATATATAGTATTTTAGTTTACAAAAAAGTATTGTTCATTGTTAGCCAATGCGTTCACTAATTGTTAACTAATACAACCTTATTGTAGAGCGTTATCTATTATGAATATTATGGTCATATGTTGTGTATTATTTAATTCTAGAGCAAGATTCTGCCATCATTTACTAATCCTTGTCATGCTTTACTGTCTGACATTTCTTAACTTGTACACGTTATTAATATTTAACAGGAGAAAGTATGTTGTAGATTATGAGATTCTTAGCATAAGTATAGTCACTGTAATCTGTGTGTAGAATAGCCTCACTTGAGCCTTATACTTAAAAATGTAAATTTTTATAAACAGAAGTGTAGTTCACCCAAAAAGAGTTTCATGATTGTCTCATGTCATTACAAACTTGTATGACTTTCTTCTGCAGAACACAAAAGATATTTGGAAGACCATTGGTTGGCAAACTGACATTGGCCCCCATGACATCCACTGCATGGACACAAAATCACAGACATTCTGTTTCAGAGATGAATCATACAGCTATGGAATGACCGGACGGTAAAACGTTTTACTTGAAAATGTGTATATTGCCTGGATCGTAAATGACTAGCCCTGGTCTTCCCTCTTCTTTCTAGGAAATTGAATGTTAAGGAATATAATGTGTAAATGTATGAAACCTGTATGTTGCATAAATACTCTACAGAGTGTTTTAAGTAGAATGTCTTGCAGTGTGTATGACTGTAGAATAAGTGCTCTTCATCTCGCTCTGTAATGATAACAGCCTGTGGGCAGCTGAGTGTGCAAACCTCCAGCAATCTTATGCACGTCTCAAACCATCTGGACCCTTGTTCTCTGCCAAGTTATGTAAGTCTGAAAAAGAACATGGGCGTGCATCCCAAACCCTGTAAGTGCACTGTTACACACCATCTGAGGAAGAAACGTTTACTATATTTTCCACTGAACATGCATTCGTGGGTGGATGAAGCTCAAAGCTTCAGTGCAGGGAAGTGTAATCAGATGCAAACGTGTAAAGATGTTTAGTTCTAGAAAGGAGAAAACATCCACAACAGCACTCTTACATAGATTTATTGGTATGTCTGTTGTTCATACAAGAATATCGTGTTAATGGGCTTTGATTGATCCTTAACAATTTACTCTTTTACAAAAATCATTTAAAAACCGAAATGTTATTGTGTTGGCAATAATCTACTTTCAATAGCCCTTCTGAACATCACATTTTGCCTTTATTATTGCAGAGGATACTTCTCTCTTGTTTCCCTGTGAGTATAGGGAAAGGTATAGTAGTTTACTCACAATATGAAGATTACCCCATAAATGTGTTCACCCTTTTGTTATCCTGCATGTGTAGGAGTTCCCTTATGACTTCTTTAGCTAAAGACAATCTCTGTTATTATTACATAACGCTGCCTTTATGTGCTATTGTAAATGTATTACTTCCCACTTCTATGTACAAATCATACAGTATGCATCAAATGGATATTTATTATGAAATATGACGTGAGCGGTTATTCGTATCAAACTTGTTAACATGCATTTAAATATGCTGATGGCAAATGAAGGCAGCATAATTTCCTAGTTGTGTTATGCCTTTGAAAAGCACATATATTTACCCTTAAACTAATCCATTCAATTGCAGGGACAATATTGACAATATTGTCTGTGAGTCTATCACAGCTATAATAATTTTGAGCTTATTTACCAATCATGTCATTTTTAATTGTAAAAAACTTTGAATCTCTGTTGTTCTATCTCTATCTCGTTCTATTGTCATTTGTGTTTCATCATGACACATGCAATGATTAAAAAATGATCGACATGAAGTACTGCTGTTTTAACACGATGTAAATATTAAGAAAAAGCTCTGAATATGTATATAATTCTCTGGAGTGGATAACTTTATGATAGAGACGCTTTTTTGTATTGAATTTTCAATGGAAGTACAATTTGGAATAGCCAGAAAAAGATTGAACAGCTTCTGCTTAAGAAGAATAGGCCATATACACCTAGGATGGCACGAAGGAGAATAAGCCGAATTTACATATTTTAGCGACTTATTTACAGATCACAGTAATGGGAACAAAATTACATCTTAGCTGTAGTTTTCAGGGTGTTAAAGGGATGATGAACCAAAAATTTCCATCATTTTTCATCCTCTTGTTAAATTAAACCTGGAAGTCTTTCTTCCGCATAACACAAAAGATCATCATATAAGGAATTAACTGAACAAAGCCCATTCTCATTCACTTCCATTGAATGGACACAAGACCAATGGGTGCTGCTGTTGTTCAGTTAACATCATTCTTCAAAATATCTTTTGTGTTCTGCTAAAAAAAAGATTGTTTGAAATGACATGAGGTGAATAATTTATGAAAACTTAAGTATATTAGATTCATAGATTTCTATACGATTTACATGGTCAATAATTATTTTTCCTGATTGTAAAATTTTATTGAAAAAAAAAATCAATCTTATTTACAACTTATTTATTAAGCATGCAGGTTATGGAGCACTACATACAAATTCACTGAACCAAAATTGGCCATGTGTGTTAGTATCACTTCACATTAAAAAGTGATGCATAAAGTTATTAGGTGTCCCATATAGCATAGATAATTAAATTGGTTATTTGCAACATTAAATCATTTATCTTTGCTCTCCAGGAGGTCATTCACCATCAATGGTACTTGTGCAAGAGTTTGGTTATAACATCACCACCACACTACCCAAAGCAAAGTCTTTTAATGAGATAATGAAAAGAGTATTAAAATTAAACACATTACAAAGATTAAAAATTCACAAATAAATAGAAAGCTGCGTTTCTGTATTCCCTCCTCCATTCAGCTCCATGTTCCCCTTAATTACAATGAAATGAAATCCCTTTTTGAAAGACAGTTGGAGAATAGCGTCCATTTCACAGAATTCAGTCAGCCGCTGTGCTGACATCACCTTGTGCAATGGAAAACATTATAACGACAACAACGGTAACAACAACTTCAATTCTAGCTTATGCACATCCTGAACATCAAAGTCATCCTTCATATAAACAGTAAACATATTAGCTTTCAATGTTAATATATATAATATCTCCAATAAGTGTGTTTAAGTCCACGGTGCAAAAGTCTGGATTTTAGCCATCGTGTTCGAGCTCAGCTTGTTATTGGCACATGTGCTCTATAGAGAAAAACTCTTCGAGTGGGATGAAGGACAGAGGACACGCTCACTCTGTGTTGTGCATGATGGACTCCACGTAGTTTCCAGGGAAGAGTCCGGTAGTGCAGTTCATCACTCCTTCATACCAGCCGTCATCGTTCTTCCTGATGACATAGATGATAGACCCCTCCTGGAAAGACAGCTCATCTTCTTTGTCTTGGTTGTACTCGTAGATCGCCACCACTGAAACAGAGGTTGCATATCAACACCCGACAAAAAATGAGAAGGCCTGTCAATCAATCTGTGCTATATATACACACCTTTCTCCAGGTAAGTCTGTGGAGCCCAGGGTGGATCTTCTTCAGCGTACGGGTCACTGTATTCTACCACAGCAGACTCTTCCTCATATTCCTCTGAAGGAGGAGGACGTTTCTCCTCACATGGCTCTTCTGCAGGGTGAGGTGTCTCTGAAACGGACACGGCAAAACACACAAGCGTTAATGATGATGAGGATGTACAAATGATTGTCTTGCATATCTTCACTGTCAGACTGAAAGCGCTTCCTTTGTATGTAAAAGCTTCATCTCAAAATCACATCTGAGTGTGTGTGGTTTGCGACGGGGGCTTACTGAAGAAACACACAGCCACTTACTGGTTTCCTGTACTCGAGCCACAAAACCCGTCAGCGGAAGCTGAGGTGTGATCTGCAGTACGGAGGGGGGAGGAGGGACCACTGAGGCTAGTCCACACCACCATGAAAAAAAGAAAAGTGAGAGAGGGAAATGGGGAGTGTGGTGAGCATGAACAAAGACCAAGGTTAGGTTAAACACAAGAGACTGAAAAAAGTATGCAGTTAGTTGTGTGACAAACAGGAAGTGCCCTCGATCATGGCTGGAAGAGATAGATCTAGTGTACAACAGCTCAAAGAGTGACCCACGTGAACATACCACCCTGACTACAGAGAATGATTTAGAACATGAGAAAGAATACTGTTGTTGAACAACGCAAAGCCGCGTGTCAAACGTTCAGAGAGCAGACAGGGAATGGCAAAGCTGGGGGTCCACGATAACTTCCTTATCTAAACTGTAATGTCGTTTTTAGCATAAACCATGGTGGAATTTGAGTCCTTGTTTTGGTATCCTTAAACATGAGCTATGACGAGTGAAGAAGATACCTTGGTTCTGACTGTAATAGGGACCACCGTTCTGCTGGCTGGAGGGCGTGGAAGCTTGGCCTGTAATTGAGGGCGACCGGCGATACGGCAGCGATCCCCCTACAGCTGGTGATATCTGTCTGGTGACGGGCCTGTTCATGCTGAAGAACTGATGACTGCCTGCACAAAACCATTTTCCACAGCTTAAACATTGAACTTATTTTAAAGGGTTACATTAAAGGGACAGCTCACTCAAAATAAAAAATGTCATTTATTTACAGTCACGTGGTTTCAAAACACAGGTTTACAGAAATGAATTTGATTTCTGTGGAACACATATGACGATATTTTGAAGAAGGTTGGTAACCGATCGCCATCGGGCCTCATTCACTTCTATTGTTTGGACAAAACCAATCCAAGCGAAAGGGGGCCTGTTCACACACTCTTCAAAATATCTTTCATTCATACATGTCTGGAATTTTAAGCGGGTGAATAAATGATCAAATAGTTTCCATTTTTGGGTGAATTATCTCTTTAAAGTTAAATGTTTCAAAACTTAGTGATAAAAAAAATTCTGTCATCGTTTACCATCCTCTCATTTCAAACCTGTCTGACTTTCTTCCACAGAACAGAACTGGCCCCCATTCGCTTGGATTGATTTTGTGTCCATACGATAGAAGTGAATGGGGGCCAGTGCAGTTTCTTCAAAATAGCATCATTTGTGTTCTGTGGAAGAAAGTCATACAAGAGGGTGAGTAAATGATGAAGGAATTTCATTTTGAAGGGTAACTATCACTTTAAGAAGCTTAAAAAAAGCGTTAACCAGGCTCGCTTGTCCAGGACAAGTGAATGTTTGGGCATATCAGAGAGAATATTATTTGCTGGACCAGACAAGTAACTTGAAAAATAATAACAGCGCTACAAAAAAATTGGTCTGTGCTTAGAATAGGTGCTGCGTGTTTGTGTTTGTCGTGGTTGTGCTTGTTTGTGTGTGACAATAATCAATGGCAGAGCGCATTGAGTCCATATAACTAGATGCGCATGCAGAATCCTGTTATTTAAACATATCATCAACGTTCTGCGTGTCTGAAGGAATGAGGTGAACAGATACTAAACGAGTGATGGTCGAGGATTTGTCTGCGTCTGCACTGTATGAGGATAAAAAACACATGAACTTCATCTCCAGAGCTGCTCAGAGTTCATCTTTTGAGCATTTTACTGTGAGTGAAGCTGTCGTCAAGCACACACAAACCTCAAGCCCCGTCCCGAAGACTTGTCAAAATAAAAGTCACGTTCACTTGACACTCAGACGAAGAAAAGGAAATTGTAGTACTTCTGTAGTAAATTGATAAACTGCAGAAAACACTGTAGTATCCAGGAATTTTACTGCAGTTTACTATAGAAAATAACACTTAAGTATATAAGTATATATAAATATCCAGGCAATACATTCAATTCGGCAGCTTGAGCCTGTAACAAATGGATCAATGAGTTGAGAGTCATGGAAGCGGCGGGTTTGAGCTGATCAAGATGGCACTTGCATGGAAGATGTTTTCACACTAAAGCAAGAAAAGCAAAGTGCGAGTACACACACACACTAAACACAACACAATGAGAATGAGTTTTGAAGACCCCTGTTTTTAACTTTGTATGGTGTGATAAAAATAAAGCATAAAGTAAAGAACTGCTTAGCTATTAGCCACCCTGCTTCTCAAGATGTTTTGCCTTCAGCCAATAAAAAATCATTTCTTGAAAACATCCGGTGGTAACGCATTTCTCATTGGCACTCGTCTTGGCTGAAATTGCCTACCACAGACAGCTCGCATTCTTCACATCTCTCAACACCCGTTGAGAAAATACCTGTTTGCATCCTTAAGCAAGTCACGGTCAATATATTGCAAGTCAAGTTGATACATGACCTAAATATATAATTTATCTTTGAGCAAGACACAAGGAGTGGAATCAAAATTAAAATGGGTAAACCAAATGTAAAAGTACCAATGAGACTGTAGTACGAACAAAACCAAAATATCACCAAAGTGCAACTTGATGTTTCAGCAGGTGAGAGGTGGGGATGTGAAATGAGGACATGACCGGTGGTCTGTAGATGGGTGGGGGGCGAGCGGGAGACTCACCTGTCACAGGGCTGGTGTTGGTGACTGGTGCCGCATTATCTGCAGCTGTAGTGAGAGGTGGCTGAGAGGGAGGAGAGCCCTTAGCTGCCGCCAGAGAGCTGTCAGTAATGTCAGGGTGGGTGGGGACAGACTCGGTTGGGTTGGGTGAGGGTTGGGTGAGAGTCAAATTAGAGGAAGTGACAGAAGGTTGGGTGGAGTTAGTCGGAGCTGAGGGTGGGCTGGCGAGGTCAACACTTACGGCAGCTTGAGGGTGAAAAAAAAAAAGAGGGACGGGAGACGGAACCAAGTGAGGAACGCCAGACAGAAAACTTGCTTTTAGGATAGTTCGGGACAGTTCGCCCAATAATTTAAATTCTGTCATCATTTCTTTCTTCCACAGAACATAAAACGAAATATTTTGAAAAAAGCTGATCTTGCCCCAATTCACTCCTATTGTACAGACACAAAACCACTGCAAGTAAATAGGGCCAGTTAACAACATTTTTCAAAATATCTTCTTTTGCGTTCTTTGGAGGACAGAAAGTCAAAGTGTTGAAGAGGGGCGAATGACAGAATTTTCATTTTTGGGTGAACTATCCCATTAAGTGTCAGAGAGCTGTGTACATGACAGCAGACAGTTCTAAAAACATCATTGGAAATGAACAGAGTATCCTTGAGTTGTACATTTACATTTAGCAGACGTTTTTATCCAAAGCGCCTTACATTGCTTTATCCTATACATTTATGCATAGGTATTTGCAATCCCCTGTGATCGAACCCACAACCTTGCATTGTTAACACAATCCTCTTACCACTGAGCTACAGGAAAGCTGTAGGAAAGTTATAAAGGATACTGCCTTCCAGACTTCTCAAGAGAAACCACATACACATTTCAATGGTTCTCATGTTTTACCTAACATGTGTCTTTGTGTTACATAATATAAGAAAACCTGTAAGGAATGGGATGACATAAGGGAGAAAGACAAAGGTCCTTAGCAAGAGAATTCTGGGCCCCCTGAAAAAATATTGATGTGGGCCCCCACCGTCTTCCAACTAATAGAGGGACACTTTATATCAGGTATTATATCATATCACTTGACCTAATCTACTTACATCGATGGTAATGTTGTTGTAAACACTTTTTTAAAAGTTAAATGTTATATTAACTACATAAATGAATGAAGACTTTTAACAAACTAATAAAGGAATAATAAAGAATACATCAGTCAATAATAATAAATAAAACAGATGTAAACATGACCAGCAGTCAATTATCAAATAACTGAAGTTAACAAAAAAAATGAAAAGAAGGAAGTCATGTAAATAAATCAATAGACCACTTAAATGTTTCTAAAGTCTTCATGTTTGATGAAAATAATATGGTTTTGCAAAATATATCATTAAAAAAAGTCCAAAAATGTATCTACGCAAAAGCCCCGTTAAATTTTTTTTTCTTTACAAGTCAGTTTTTACTATTTTAATTCTTCTAGATGTTTTCTAGAATACTATTGTATATGGTATAATGTCGTACTTGTACTATACTATACCTTTGCTATGATATACTAATAGTAACTAATACAGATTATGCTACAAATGTACCACTGTTTTTATATGTGTGGGTCATAATTTGTTCAAATTAACCAGACTTAATTTTGCGGCCACTGCAAAGACTTTTGAGTTTCAGTGCTTTTCTCAAAGGAAACACTCCCTGAGTCTCGGTCAGCTCCCGAGATTGTGAATCAGTATGTCGTGTACACGGGTTCGGACACTGGTAAAGACCCTGGCTCCCTTCTCATTTGGACACCGTTCATTTATATTCCCGTGACGTGACTGCTTAAGCGCCTTGTGATACTTCACAGCTGGTATTAATCAACAACCGGCAAAACCTCTGACTTCTCTGACTTTTATAAATACTGGTCAAACTACATATAAGAAACACTTTCATTATTCTGTTACAAATCAGTGCACAAATTTGTTTGATTATTATATGTAACTGTTAAAGGTGCAGTTTGTAAAGACCGCCGCTAGAGAGCACATGATCAAAACATCAACAAGAATGATGGTGTCTGTTATTGATGTTGATGGCCATCACTCAGACGGGAACAAGAAATCATGTTAGCAGATGAGGTCAAGTTTTATAATTGTTGCGAATAATTGTGGTCCATAAATAAGTGACTGTTTGAAACAAGTTAGTGGCTTGCTAGCTGCTAGACACTACTTCTGGATTTGTCAACGACACTGTTGTCATGCGGTTTACGTCAGTAAACTCGGTAACAAAGGGGAACGAGGATATGACGCCATTGACAGGCGACTGCACAGCCCCGTGTCACTGTTTAGAATGGCGAAATTCTCATGATTTACAAGTAGTCTGAATTTTTTTTTTGTTAGTATTGTAAGTACTCAGATATTGTAAGTACTCCGCAGAATTAAAAAATATCCGAAAACCACTAAGCTAGTGTTTTATTGCAAAATAGTTAAAAACTGCACCTTTAAGTAGAATGCATGGCCTGTCTAGCAACATTTGTTAATGCATAACATAGAACCAATGAAAAGACAAACGCTTATTTTAGAACGTTACATGAAGTTCATCGAGTTTGCTCTTGCGATTTCGGTAAAACGTCTTCAAAACTTGTGACGTGATTTCCAATCCATGCTCCCTGGTTTTTGCGGTGCATTGTGGGAATTTTTAGAGAACAAATGTTTCAGTGCATTGGAATGATTTTGCGAATGAGACCGCCCATAAAATGGCTGATCAGTGCCCTGACTAATGCACTAGGGAGCGGATCGAGAAACAGGGACTCCATGAGCATCACGCATGATAAACATCCACGTTATTATGTTTACCCCTGGATAATGCAAATCCGTCTCCGTTCCCATCACGGGAGCGTACCTTTCAAGGAACGTCTCGATAGACTGGGATACACCAATTCTCGGAATTCCTTTCTCCCTTTTGTGACATTTCTGATTTTAGGTCACTCAATCTTCTCCTCAGCCTGCCGCCTCAACTCTGATTGGTTTTCTTCACGAGCTAGGTGTCAGATTTTCAGACTTTGACCATTTTTGTGGAGGGGTAATCACACTTATTTAGAAATACGTTTTCGCCAAATTGCATGCTTTTGTGGATTTCAAATCTCAAGTGTATAAATAATGTATAAAAATTATCTATAAAAAAGGTGACTTTATAACTACGATTTTGTGAGGCCCCGGGGCAGTGGGGGCCCCTAGACCGTCACCACCTTTCATCCCACGTGCTACAGCCCTGGAAAGACACTTCTAGAAAAAGAATCCTGTTTGTTTGAGTTTTGAAATAATACCAAGGCACATACTTCGACTATGTCACAGGCAGATGGTATACCTGACAGGAAAGTCTAATGAACATGAATTCACCTGGAAAGGCGCTGGGTGGAGAGGGTGTGGGCACGGCGATGGGGACCCCCACACTTCCACTGCCACTGTTCTCACGACTGCTGCTGCGACTGCTGGGATGACTGCCTCCACTGCTGCCGCTGTCGAACACACGCAACAGGTCACCCATCACATGTACAAGCGTCTCACCACATGACACACAAAAATCTATTGAAGACAGCTGGGATACTCTTTTATTGACCGTGTACTGACTGATTGATGAAGAGGCAATGACCCAGAGCAAGTGGGAGGATTTCTGCATCCTGCTGCTTTTAAATTATGGCGTAGTTAACGTAATTATCTGTGATGTTTTGTTACCTCTACGCCGTAGGCTACGTCGTTGTCCGCGTCGACAGGCAATGACCACTAGGCGTCAGTGCACACACGCTTGTTGCTTGTGTAACCAAGACAAGAGCCGAAGAAGCAGCTCATTTGAGAAGCATTAGCAGTGATAGCGGCAAGTAAACAGTCACTTTTTTTTCCCTAAGGCAGGTGGTTCAGACCAATCACAGTGCTTGTGGGCCATGTAGGGTCTGCGTTGAGTTGACGTGTTGTTACATTTTTGGAGAGGTGCACATCAGGCTAAGCGACTCTGCGTAGACTACATCGTAGTTCCGACGCAGAACCCTAAATTAGGCTTTATACTGTAAATGCTCAGTTTCTATAGCAACAAACCGTATCGTATGTTTCTCGCTTTGTTCACATTAATTAGACAACAATTTGCTTACAGAAGTTTTAGAGAATCCGAAGAGTTTGGTTCCAAAATGAGATAACGTAAAATTGTTTAAAAAAGTATGTTTTTTTATTGTATATTCCAATTAATATTAATCCAGCTGCAGTTGATTTATTTTGATTAAAGCCATAATTACTAAAAATATACAGCTAACTAACACACAATAAAAAAAACGTACACCCGGAGCAGTGGACAGCTATCACAGCAGCGCCCGGAAAGCAAGTATGGGTAAGGTGCCTTGCTCAAGGGCACCTCAGTCGTTACCCGCCGGCCCTGAGGCTCAAACTGGCAACCTTCTGGTCACGAGTCCGACTCTCTAACCATAAGGCAACGATTGCCTCAGGGTTAGAGCTTCTCTTGCTGTGATACATGTAAGAAAGACAGTTATAGGAAAAGGGTTTGAATCAACGTGAGATCGCAAGCGAGATTTTTATTTCACAAGCTATCACTTTAAAAGGCATCCTCACAGATGGCACAGAGCTGTTACATAAACTCAGAGACTGCTGGCTGAGCTTCAAAGAAAACCGAGAGGAAAAATGTCTGCAGCGAATGCAAGTCTTGTCTAAGAAATGATTTTAAATAAGATAGGAGGCATTACAGAGCCGTTCCACAGAAAATAAGAGCATCTTGAGATTATCTTTATCCTCAGTGACTGTACACTGCGTCTATGATACCAGCGAACGTCACACACAACCGGTTGTCAAGGTTTTTTTATTATGCAATTGCGCAGGAAATCAGCAATGCTTGTTGTAGAAGTGCTATAAAGAGGCACCGTGTGTAAAACCACTTTGTATCTTTTTAATTGCAAATTAGATTTTGTGGAAAAAACCCTCAAATTAAAAATCATTGAATCAATGTGTAAACAGCCGAATTGCAACTACAGACCCCCAAAAAAGTGCTTTCCAAGTGAGCGAGGAGAAACAGGGCATGAAGATCAAGAAGCAAAGAGCTCTGACACAGAGGTGAGGATGTGGGTAATGGTACCTGTAAGTCCGGTTCCTCTGATTGACAGATGCCGTGCGTACGGGACTCTGTGCCAGATTACGTGTGGGGCTTGAGATGTAATCATTAGGTACCACGGGAGGACGCACGGGTTCAAGTGTTCTGTAGGGGGAGTGTCTCCTGTCGGGAATTAAAAGAGTTTAATGACATTAACGAAACACAGTGAGTGTTTCGCACACCTTCAAATATTTGCAGAAGTAGATCTTATTGACATCAATTCTCACAATTGAGCTTAAATGTGCTGAACATTTTGCAATGATTTTGGAGTGAAATATTGTTTCAAGTACACAGACTTGTGTATTTAATTTCTCTTCACTAAATACAAATACATACTAATATTATGGTTGAAAGAGCTTTAGTCGTGCTGTCCATTAAAATGCAAACAATCTGGACGGCAATGCCCAACCAACACAGGGCGACGCAGGAAACCAGAACAAGGCCAATCTGCCCTGCTAGCGTTCAGAAAACATGGACGACACGCCCTCTAGCCCCATGTGGGTATGAACATCATCTGACCTTACAAATGGGCATGATGAAGTATATGCTTTTAAACCAGCTGTACATTGATTATGGGTTTTCTGCTTTCGTAATTTTAGTCACAAAAACATTTCATCTTCCTCTTTTCTGACCTTAATGCAATGTCAGTGTCATATGTGGAGCTGAATTCTCCCTGAGGACTAGACACGTGACCCACTGTGGCATGTTAGGGGTTATACGGTGTGTGCTTATCCACCATGGTCTCACAACAAAACAAAGCACACATTTGCAATCCCTTTGTTTTGTTATTTGGTCTTGGTCTTTTTAATGCAATGGGGGTTATACAGTGTAATAAAGTTTAATGCTAGATTAGGTAAAGTATTTGTAATGTACATGATAGAATCCATGGAGATGGCAATATGAATGCTAATAAACTAAACACAATGAGGGTGATCCGCATTCCTCATTCACATACGTACCCTAAGGTGCCTTTGCCTGGCATCGGGGGGCTGGGTGGTTTCTGTGTGGGAGGTGTGGTGCGAGACAGACCACCCATCTTCATGCTCTGGTTGCTGACCTGTGACAATTACAACAACTCTGTCAACAACTAAAAAAAAGCCTTTAGCTGTGAGCATTTACACCTCAATATCACAAATATAAAAATGGCATCAAGGTCACGGAAGCAAAGACGCCATCTAAAGAGAACCAGAACAAACAACGAAACAGAACAAATATAGTCCGAATGAAAGAAGAAAAAAGGATTGATTTCCAAAATTTTGTTTTAAATGATACGCAATATAATTACTTCTTTCCATAATCATTCATTTACATTTCATGCAATTTGCAGATCTTCAATAGAATGAAACAAAATGAAACTGTTTATAATGTCAGAAATGAGCCTAAAACTAGGAAATGAATTATCATACCTTATTCCTTCTCCATTCATCTCAGCTGATTTGCAAAAGCTCTTACCTTGAACCTAAGCAACCACTTAAACCACGAGTGAAGCAGAGGTGAGAACAGAGGTGAGATCACAGACAGGTTAGTGACAGATCTCCCACAAACATCACATTTAATGCCATTTGTTAGTTCAAAGTCGTGTTAGCTGGAAAAGTGGTTCAATCATGCAAAGCCTTTGTATCAGCCCAGTATTAAGGGCCAGGTATACTCTACTTTCCACGCCCGTGTCTGTCTCGTGCACAGATTCTTGAGCATACTTATTCGCGGATAAGCACAGATGGACGAGTTCCGTCACATGCGCAGTTGGTCACCGAGTGGATTCAGTCGATTCAACATTTTTCCGCGCATGCGCTGTTGTACAAAAATTACATCATGCGGGCGGCACGCGGATGGCCAGACTATACTTTAGCCTGAGGTGAGCTCATGTCATACCTTCACACCATGACCGATGTCATCCAGGATGCTGTAGTCGAGAGGTTTGCGAATGTACCGCACAGGCCTTTCGAGATTGCCGGGAGCAATGATTTTATGGGTGCGAGAGGTGTTCTTATTGGTCGTGAGGATTCCGATCTCCCGTCTTGCCACTTTTTCTTTGTGGATATCCACAGTCTGGAATTAGAGAAATGAAACAGATATATCAAAGGTGCTTATATTGTTTTTTGTCATCATGGACAACAACGAATTACTGAATTACTTGATCGAGAGGTATTCAGAAATCACCACTGTATTGTTGTCACAATCATAATGTCTAGACACATTTATATATTCAAATATGAATAATCTGTAGTGTGTGACATACATTTATAACATTCACCCAGTGATAGTTCACAGAAAAATTAAAATTGTATCATTTTAAACCTGCATGGCTTTCTTTCTTCTGCAGAACACAAAAAAAGATATTTTGAAGAATGTTTTTAATCGGCACCTATTCACTTGCATTGGTTTTGTGTCCATACAATAGAAGTCAATGGGTGCCGGGGATGCTGGTTACTAACATTCTTCAAAATATCTTTCTTTGTCTGTAAATAATACAGGTTTGAATTTGAAATGACAAGGGTGGGTAAATGATGACAAAATGTTAATTTTGGGATGAACAATCACTTTAATACTTGAGGAAGCAGGTCACAAAACTCTCGGTAAGTAAGCGGAGTATTCAAAAGTGAGACGCAGAGAGGCCTGAATGTCCTTATCGGTTGAGTTGTGTTTTATTTTACCCAGTCATTTGTGAGGGGCTTGTGACAAATGCACTCCATGAGTCGAGCAGGAACTAAAAGTGCATAACATGATGTGTCACTGTGCTTAATCCTTTTACAGCCCATAAAAGCTGTTTAATAATAAAACAGAGCAACGGGATGGGGATTGCTGCCGCGTCTTGTGTAAACTGACAGTGATATGGCAAAAATCGCAGGAATCAAGCACAACAGCAATTAATGAGAGACTAGTACATGCAAAGGAGAGAGAGATACACACACGCACAGTTTGACAAGAGATGGAGGGAACGCATTCAACAGTTTGTCAACACTCAAATGTTCAATGGCTCTCTGTGTGGTGCATGTCTGTTGTCTCTATCCCTTATCTTTTTTAAGTGGTACCCAGAGGAGGTTCAAACTCAACAGTGTATGTAATGTTACGCAGGGCCGCTTGTGGGCAAGAGAGGGATAGATAAAGCACCGACATGAATACATCAAAGAATTCATGAGTATGTGTGACTAAACTAACTCCTTCAGCTGTATCTTTGGCATTACAGCATAACATGCAGTTAGACTGCAGATGAATTTCAGCTTTGATTTTTCTCTACTCCATTCACACGGTGTTTCTCTGTGCGAGTTTAATGACAGAATCAATGATATTGGTGATCCTCTGAAACTGACTGGACCATTATCTAAACACCTGCATTGTCGCATGTCAATAATTACATCTTTGGTTCATTTCAGATGTGAAGCTTGAATAAAGGGTTAGGCAGTGGTACACACAACAACAAAAATTTTACAGCGTCGACTATGGTGAATCAATGTAACTTTTCAGTCTTCATTTGTATGTAGATTAATTTTAATATAAAATTCAATTAATGTGCTGTTACAACTGTACAAATGTCGCTGTTTAGCGATTAGTCGTGACTGATCGTTTGCTAAATAAATGTTTTTGTTTACATAATATGAATGTGTTAGTGCTGTGTGTATAATATATATATATATATATATATATAAATACACATGCATGAATAATTCCATACTGAAATAGAATATATATTGTTTACAAATATAAAAATGTAAACACATGTAAATATATATTTACATTGGTCAAAGATGTTAAGATGTCTGCATCAAAAGAAATCTACAAAAGTGATTTCATGTCCATAGAAAGCACAGTAAATGTAAGTAAAATGTCAAGTTTATGGAGAATAAAATCTCAAAATTTGGTTGAAAATGAAATAATATTACGTTGTCATTCAGTGTAACAGAATATTTATGGACAAATTCAAACAACATGCTTATTCTGACTTGTACATATTAAAATATATAAAAGAATAAGGTAGCATATAACATTTTATTGTTCAATGGGCAAAACCTAGGATGTGGCGAATTAAAAAAAGTAAAACAACTCATTAGCATTTTCAGGTGAAAGTAAAATAAATATACAATGTGTCAAATTGATTTTTGTTGTAAATATGCCTGACAAGATTGTTACACTGAATGACATTTTAGTAGCCGTCTTCTATAAATCAGGGGGAAAATGTATTATGTTAATTTTTTGCTTAGAAAAACTAAAATTCAATTAAATTATGCAGAAAACCTTTTTTTACAACAACAATGTAAAGCAGCAGTATTACACCAATTGTTTTTATGCTTAAAACCTTTTTTGTTTTTTACCCGCACACGTGTGTATCTATATATACATAATTTCTATACACAAAAAACAAACATATATTATGCGAGCCAAAACACTTATTTTGCATACAATTATTCACGACTAATCGTTGCACAGCCCTCAACTATTTTACCACCATTTGACTGTTTCTCATCTGATCTTTGCTATTGAGATTTACTCAGAGCAAATCCAAATGAAGTAATTCTTACACTCATTAATATTAATACTTCCATTCCAAAAGACTCAATGGAATGCATTAAATATAGTCTAGGGTGTGAGGCTGCATTAACAGGTTTAGTGTGTTGCTAGGTTACCTGAGAGATGTGGTTGATGGAGGACTCCATACGGCGCAGCTGGGACGCCTGAATATCGAGCATTTGGAGCACATTGTTGGCAAGGGTGTTGATCAGGTAGGCCACACTGGCCAGGGACTGAGTTGTGTAGTTCTTGGTTTCCTCAAGAGCGATGTGCTTGTCTGGAGCCTGACGGAGAAGTTAATAAACAACGGTCAAGAAAAGTCCAGCCAGTGACAAGTGCTTTTTTCCAATTAGTCATCATCTGAATAGGGATGTATCGATTCACCGGGAGCCATATATATTGTGTGGCGATTCAAGTCGGTTGAATTTATTAATAAATCCCAATAAATGTTTTGAACAGCAGGGGCGCCATGTTAACAGCAAACTTAGAAAACCTGGATACGCTGATTTTCATCTTTTGACCAAATAAAAGGAATGTATCAGGGCTGATGACAATATTGTTCTAGAGCTCAATAATGCTACCTTCCCACTCCCACGCAGTTTGCAGACATATTAAGGCATCAAGGAGCATCTAAATAGGGCATGTCTCATCGGGATGGTTTTAGATCATTACTATTATTGCACATCTCTGCAGAAGACACTAGGGGGAGCTGTAGTGCATGGATATTGCATATTTTAGTGTATATATTGTAACTAAAGCATAGCAATACTTGTGAAATGTACCACCACAACATAATCACTTTAGAAAAGTATAAACCATAAAAATAACCTGCAGTACAATTTCATATTATTTAAACTAATCTCAGTGTGAAAACCAGCCTTTGTTGTATTTTTTGGATGTATTATTGACAGGTAAAAGCCTAAACCTTATATTTATGATGAGCGTTTTTTTTCAGATGTATTTACAAGAAAAACTTACATTCAGAACAATATGGTCATTTCAAAGCTGAATCAAGAATGTAAGATAATTAAATGTAAAAGCCCTATAACAGACAATTAATCGTCATAATCGCAACGATTTATTAGACAATTAATCTTCAGCTTAATTTCTTAATCGTGACAGCCCTACATCCCAGTTCAATATTTTTCTCTTTCACATTATTTCACACCTTGTAAAATATTCCTTATATCTCCAGAATAGTTGATACCAGCCAATGAAGAGCTGTGTGTCAACAGGACGTTTGGACGCGGCAGTCGAGTGTGTGGAATGTCAGTACCTAAGCATTTCTATGACATCAACCTACAGTCACATGAGCCCTTTCTTTGATCCCTAAGCTGTCAAAGGGAGAGAGGGTGTGTGTCCGTCTGTGTACACAAGTCCTGTCTTTGTCCCAGCGCAGTACCAGGAGAGAACCGTCACCTCTCACATACTTTTGTCTATGCGCCGAATTGTAGAAAGCAAACTATTGTAGCAAACGGGTCATTGTGAAACCTAAGCCACCTTGACCAGCATCGCCAAGTGCACAACATTGACATCTAGACAAAAATGTTGCTGAAGTTAATAATCCACATTTTGGTTATTCTGCTATTAACTATTAGAAGAATAATATACAATTTCTTGACAGCACATCATTTCCAAAACATTTTCTCTAAATCATACTCATTTGCCATCGCAAGAAGCCACAAGCAACAAACAAAAGAAATAATTTGTGCAGCTTCACATTTCCACTTCTGTAAAGGTCGCAGGCACCGAGGATAGCATATAATCTGAGCTGCGTGCTCGCATGAGGCATGCGTGTCCCCAACCCCACGACACGAAATGACACAGTGACATTAATATACAGAAGCAGTTTACTGTGAAGAACACTGACCCACGCTTATGACATCATTGAGGGAAGGGGAGGAGAGATCGTTCCCTCACACATCTGAGCCTTTAGGACTACAGGAGGAATCTAGATTACATACAATGATGCTCTGCTCGAGTAGACGGCTAATGAAGTGATCACAAGAGCCACTGAAGTCAAGGGTACATAACCGGTGAACGTCAAAACAGCTGTGTAGCTAAAGGAGTTATTAAGAGAACTCAAACTAGTGTTGTCTAGAAACAGCACTATAAAATCGATGAACAGGTATTCTCCTAGATTCACACACAGCACCGTCTGTGCCTCTCTTGCAAATCACACACAAATGCAGAGGGGCTTGTGGGTAATTACATGGCGCTTAGGTCAGTAATGACTGCTCGTGTGTGTTAGGACTGACCACAGATGGACATAATGAATCTTTGAGAATTTGACTCAAATCATTACTCTGTGAAAATGAACAGGATGGCAGAACAAGTGATGCTAATCACATGTTTGCTCATGTAAACACAGTTTTTTCCTCATACACGCATCTACTGAGATCATGCGATTTTGAAACATGGTGTCAAACTGGTTTGTGTATGTTTGTTCGCGTCTGGTGTAGACACAGTGTTACACGGTATGTTCTGCGTTTTATATGCCCAGCTCTTCCCTGAACTACAGCTCTTTGATCAGAAGAAGTACCGCTTAATATAAAACCACTACGAGATGAAGCATACAATTCGTTTATTGTGTGCATTTTAAAAGGCAACACTCGACAAAAATTAGCATTATAAATTTGCTTTTTCATAAAAAAAAATCCTGAAAAGATGGGAAGAACAGCAGTAAAATATGCCCAGTAGTATTTCTTGGAACTATGTTTGTAAATGGTACTTATTATGTTGCCTGCATTTGGAGTTTCTGCGTGAGAGCACCCTCTAACTTTCGGATGTGGCGGCATTTAATCGTAATTCATTGGCATTGGCAAAAAAACCAACTTGTGTTCTTGTGGAGACTCACCACATGTGGCTCATGTCCGGCATCTTTTAGCGCTGGGGCGGCTCCATATATCAGTTTCAAACGATCTCCAAATCCAGCGTTATATCCACAGTTTGTATAACATATAAAAAAATGAGTTTTGGTGTATGAATGACACATAACATAGACCGCTTCAAGTGAAACGTAGACTGCTTCCAATGTTTTAATCGAATACACTCAGCGAGTACAGTCTCCAGCAAAATGCATTTTAAACAAAACCACAGTCTATTATCTAGTGATTATGAAAAATATTGAAAACTTTGGAACGAGTAACGTGCTGACTGTTCCCGGACACACGCATGCTGGATGGAGATTGACAGATGACCGCACCAGCGGAGGTCAGACTTTTTTTTATTATGTTATATTGGTTTATTCCTCGCATAAAGCAATCAAAATACATGACATCGAATACAGTGCATGACAACGTTAATGGTAATTTCCTGATAGTTAGTCCTTTATGAAGCTTTAGAGTAACATCCACGGGTATCGCAACGGATCGGACTAAAGAGAACTCGTCAGTCCAATACCCGATCCAGCAAAAAAGACCCAGATCGCCCCAATTCCGATCCAGAGTATCGGATCGGTGCATCCCTTCCCACACAGCCTTCACTCCTACACACACACACACAATTGTCCTGCTTTCATTTATACGGACAATGCACATCAGTAATTGAGGCTCGAGCATCATCTGAATATAATTACTCCATCTGCTGTCTGGGAAACAAGTATGTAATTAAGTCATCATTAAACACAGATAATTAATCTGAATCAGAATGAACCATGTGACTCGTGTTCTTAAGCACAGTCTGGGCATCAAACAGATCTCTCCTCCCGTAGGCACAATTTCAAACACACAACACCCTTGTGAAAGCAAAACTCTGCACCATTTTGACTAACAAAACTCTCAATGACATGATCTTTCCATGAACCCTCAACAATTCCTGAAGGGAGTTTACAATCAACCCAAACTTGAGCATACAAAACAACTGAACAATGAGACACTTAAGCCAAGTAGATTCAAGTTTAAGCATTAAATAAAGTGAAAACCCAATGTGTGAGAATCAATATCATAACATGATGCAATATTTTAATGCACCCCATTAAACCTGATAACTCATCAACATGTACACAACATAAGACAATATCGCTCAAAATGTCCATGAAGACCTTGTCAATGATGGCACAGTGTGGTAACTAAATATTAAATTACCAAAATGAATAATGCAAAGGCCTGTGCTCCCCAGAAGCTTTTCTTCTGCATGATAATGGCTGGAAATTTCCTTTCAAACAAAAGTAAGCAACCAGAGCAACAAAGCAAATATTTATTCGGTACCAAGACATCTGAGAGTTTGCCCGCACAGTAAAGACTCCCGGTGCCAGAAGATGAAAGAGAACAACTGCCATCCTGCCCTTAAAAGGAGAGCCATTCTTCAAGACGACTCGCGCTGACTTTAATTCTACAAACGCTCCTCTGTGAAAACATCCAGGTCATGGCAAATGTACAGCTAATGCTTTAATTCAACAATTTCTTAGCAGTTCTTGTGAATAATCACAATTCAATCGCCTTCTTACTCAGAAAAGTATAAACGTCATTTGCGCTCAGAGAAGAAAAAAGCTTAGTTTTTAATACAGGAGGTTCCAATTGGCCAGTCCATCATCAGTGAGATAAATGCATGAGCAGAAATAGAGATGCACTGTTAGCACACTTCATTTTGACACAACTTTCAATCTCGAGTTTTTGGCTGTCATTGAGCACAGATGCTGTAATTACAGCATCTATCATCATATTTATGTTCTCTGCTGAAAAGCTGAAGCTGGTGGAACGCAGCGTGACAAAGTTGTAAAAATGTTTGGGCGAAAAGAACTGTACTGTCATTTATTGACAATGGCTTGTTACTAATGCGTCAATGAACTGTTTCTAGTCTGATGAACATGGATTACGGCAGATGGATAATGCACATACAGAGCTGTCATTACAGATGTCAGATGTGATTAACCAATGTCAATAACATCGTGATTTTCCTAGGTCTGTCTTAAAAAAATGACATGGTATACCGATTAATTGATCACAAATCAATATTTCCAGATAAAAATGAAAGCATAGCAGAGAAATTGCAAAAAGTGGCTTTGGATGTGGGTACAACTTTGTATGGCATTAACATTCAGCAATATTGCACACACTTAAACAGGCCGTCAAACGTACAGTTTCTGCGTATCTCATGTTAATCTTGAGTATTTAAAGAATAGTATTGTACTTTTCAAATATCCATTATGCGAGGTATAAACCAATACAGCATATTAAGAAACTCTGACCTCCACTGGTGCAGTCACCTGTCAATCTCCATCCAATCTCCATCCAATACGCTTGTGACAACAATATTGTACAAAAAAAAGAATCACAATAAATGGACTGTCGCCACAAGTCTACCATGCACACTTACGTTGGACTGTCTTTAACCATTTTGCTTACCCTTACTCTTCTCCTCTTCTTCACAAGGTAATACAATTACCAATTATTAATGCCACAATACCTTGGAAACTAAAGAACAAAAGTGCTAAGGAAAATTGTGTGTCATATTGTCTCCATGGCTGCCTTTAAAACAAACGTTTAAGAAGGGTGATCCAAGCTTCCAAAATTCCATTAGGATTGTGAGCACACCACCGAGTCATTTCACATCATCCAAACATGCTTCCAATTACAAATGAAATTCCTTAACACAAGATAATCGAAACAAGCTGGAATAATCTGGAGCTGACATAGAAAACTTCAGAAAAAGCACAAGTCTTAATTTAAATGCATACAGGCTCCAAATTTATGTTCACAAAGATAGGGAAACATCATTCAGATTTATATCAACATGGAAACTCATTTAAACAAGCCTGATCTAATAATCTTATAACTAAATCAGATTAAATTGACATTTTGTTAACGTGTCTTAATCTAAATGATGAAGTTGAATTAAGTGTGGCATTTATTTTCGAGTCAGGCACATGCCTATAGGCCATGTAGAGCACGTCAAATGTTTCATTTGACATACTAAACTCAGCTGTCCACTGCAACATGCCTGAAGACACACGCTTCATCCCGTCTTCTCTTCGCACCAGTTCATACCAACATGTCAAAGATAAAGAATCAGATTTGGCCTCATTTTCATTAAGCAGTTTGTAGTAATAAACGTATGGAGTGCAGTCCAAATAATGAATTAATTAAATTTGTTCAATGCCATAAAAACATGGTGTTATGACTAGGGATGCACAATAAATTATATCAGTATCGTGCCATATCGGTATCGACAGTTAAATGGTCATTTTTAATGTTATCGGTACTGGCCGATAATAGAATTTAGGCAGATATATTATACCCAATAAAACATTTTCTTCTGGTTAAACTTCAGCTGCACGCTGCTCGCAGTTAAAATAGAGAACAGTACAGTTGTGATCATTCACTTACTGCTATTAGCAAAACATTGTTGATGTAGATACAGTATTTATGAATGTGTAAATTAGATAAATATATGTGTAAAATAGATTAAAAAAATAATAGAAAAGTTTGAAGGTTTTATCATCGTTAACTAGTGTAAAGCAGGCTTAGTACATGATTACTGGGGGAAAAGATAACTAATGGTTAACTTGTTTTCTGCAGTGAATGTTTTCAAATAAAAGCAGTTGCCCACTTTTTCTGCCTTTTGTTTCAGTCTTCAGTCTTTTTATATTCATATTTAGATACTGTATATCGGCCAATATATCGGTTATCGGCTACCAATGTTAAAGAATTATCGGCCATCCTAGTTATGATACAGGGGTCGTATCCACCAAGTCCTGGCTGTCCAACACCGTGCATGTTTTACACAAGCCCTACAGACCACTAACGTTACTTGAGGAGTTTACAGTAAGGTGACACCTATGTAGGCAAAACGTAGAAACTAAAGTAAAATAATGAAAAATAACTGCAGGTCTGCCTAAACACTCTTCAGAACCATCACACTTGTTTCAATTCATTCACGCCTCAGCTTTAAAAGCCACTAGTCTAAATATTTAAAGCTGGCATGCGTAAGTACCGAGAATCACCAAATGGCTTTTGGGCTATTGAGTGTACAAGGCAAACAGCCTCAGGGACGGGCTCAGCTGAGCAGTCTCCAGATGAATGGTAGAAGCCATTTAAGTTTGTCACTACTGAACATTGCAATACAAGAAACGTAAATGTAAAAGCATCTGGGGGAAATCTCTCAGCCTAACTACATGCTGGCAGGAATAACATTATTTTCAAAGCATGCCGAGCATGACAGCAATGCAAAAAGAACAGAAACTAGTCAAGCCGAAGCAAATAAACAAATATTTTAAACTTTTATTGAGGATATAATCATGATCTAATATTGGCACTTGTCATCGACAAAATACCAGTACTGCCAATGAATAATTAACATGGAATTACTCGCCAAGCAATTACCCACAGTTTTATAATAGTACTTGGTAACTTAAAATCTCTTTAAGACACCTTTCATTAGGAAAACTTGCAATGAGCATCTAGAAGAAAGTTTTATTTCTCAAATTGGTATGATCACAAGCAACATCTAGCGTTCACTATAGACCAATTCAAAGTCTATATGAACCACCTGCCTGTTGTGTGTTTGTTGTATTGTCGGCACGATGTAACGTTAGTCTCGCTGAGGTACAGAACAGGCAAACTTTACCAGCGCGTTTATAAAAGTCGTGTTTTTACCGTCAACGTGCAGCAGTTCACAGCAAATCTGTGCGCATCAAACGTTCCTGAAAAACAAATATCGCTTTGCTGTACGATCTTGTCTACAATAAAAATAAACTTTTACGTTAATAAGATTATAAGCGATGCGGTTACTCCGTTACGTGCAAGCATACATACATACGTGTAAGTTAGTAAGTTCGTTTTTGCTGAGCTTCAACAGATGACCAACAGACACCGCACACAATTTAACCCGCGTGATCTCTAAAACACCGTTTGTGCGGCTGGCTTCACACCGTCCTCCTGCCTACCTGGACGTAGTTGCTTTCACAATATTCTGCGACTCTTTCGAGATTGGTAAAGCTGTCCAGTAACGCCCTGCGACCCGCGGGAATTTCTTCTTCCAGCAGCATCTCCAGCTCCGCCATCTTTACATGTCTCCAAGCTCGCGCTCGCGTCAGGAGCGACAGGAAATACAGCGGCTACTCCTCGCGGCTCGCGCGCGGACTCTGAGGGAAAACTAATCAGGAGTCGAAGCCTACTATGGAAAGGGTTTCTCTTAATAACACGAATTAATATAATATTATAGAATATAATAATTAGGATTTTGGTTTACACAAACTATAATTCTATTTTTAATATACAGTCTTTAGGGTAGTCTTGGTGATGATCAGTTTCTTTCATTGGGTAATTGCGCCCCCTTGTGTTGCTACAACGCCACGGTTACCAACAAGATCGCTTTTTGTCTTTTCTGGATACGCTGTTGTTTAAAAAGCAGGTAATTCAGCGTTTATTACTTGCACTAAACCTTGATATGAGTATCATTTTGACAGCTCAGATGCACATAATATACAGTAAAGACAGATTTACTAGTATAAACATAGCATATCAAATGCTTTCATTAATAAATATTGTGCTTGTATATCATCCGTTTAATTTGAAGAGTTGTAGAGTTTTATGCCTATACTAATACTACTTGTAAATACATTTAAATAAATTATTATTATTATAACTATAGATATAATTTGGGAGATAAATTAAAGGATTAATTATTTTCAAAGTTTTTTGGTATGTGTTTCCTTAACCACCTGTGTGTGTTTGGATGTTGGACCACATTATAGTTTATGTGTAATTTCTGTTCTGAGCAGCAGGGGGAGGTCTAGATATTACAGTATATTTCTGAAAGAGTTAAATATTTAAAATATTTAAAATCATAAGGTTGCCTATAGTTTATCATATGCATTATAGCATGATTTTCTTTGGAATAAATAAGATAAGCATTCTCTTATTTTAATTTTTCTCATTAGTATTTACCTTACTGTGTGTGTACTATGTATTCTTTACATTTTATATTGTATTGGTGTTTGTTTGTCCCTCTTCTAGACAGTTTTTCTCATGAGGAGTAAACAAAGTAAGAATTCAATTGTGCATGACAATAAAGATATAAAGATATCTTGAACTTGAACTATAATGAATGAAACTTATCACCCATTCAGCATGCATATAGTCAGTCTTATATATAGGTTACCCTATTTAACTGAACACTCACATAATATTTAAAAGATTGTTAACATTATCTTATAACATTATTTATGTATTATAATAAACACACAATGACTTGTACCATAAATGTACAAGTACAATCATTGATGCAGGGTCATATGTTTATATTTTTTAGGAGCCCTCACGTAGATGCATTTACACTGCACTTCCAACTGGTGAAATACATTCATAATATTGAATTATTAAAGATACATTTTGGAATATATAAATATGAGATGATCTATATATTTCAAAAAGTAAACTAAAACCACCAGTAGGTGGCGACAAGTCACAGTCATAGGTCTTAATGTACAAGTGATTACTTTAACCAATTCGTTAACTTCAAAACGACTAATTTATTTAAAATCTACAATGTTAGTAACTTAATATGAATTTCTTGTTTATAGAAAAGGAAGACACGAAGGAAAGTCTGTCAAAGATCATGATAACCAAACCATTCAACATCTCTCAGTGCGCGTGCAATGAAGACAGCGTTGCGCCAAAGTACGTTTGATACTAAAAATGATAATCGCAATTTAAAAATGAATTATAATTTTAATATCACGAGTAAAATACACTGTATCTGCATTCGTTGCTTAACAGCGTCAGGATCCTAATTAGACAGATGACGAGATTATTATTTATAGTCATACAATAAGTTAACTATACAATAAATTGTAAATAAGTTACCTGAAACAGCAGCATTTTATAGTGTTGCAGGTTTTGTTTACTTCTTTTTATCTTGAATAATTTTCAATTGTCCAGTTTCAGTTAAAAATGGATGTTGTCAAATACACCACAAATGAACCACGTCATCAAAAAAATCGAATCTCATTGGCTGTATCGTATAGCTGTTTTAATTTCTCATTGATGATTGGTCAAATTCCATGTCAGTCGGTTGTACTAGCCTGAATGGGCGGTTATTGTCAGGAATGAATGACAGCGTGAGATGACACTATTAAATGTGCAGAGAGCAGATCTACAAACATAAATTATTTCAATGTGCATGAAATCTCAGGGATGCGTACAATGTAAGGTTAAAAAACATTGGGGGCTTACGGCCGAACAGTAGCATACTATGCTTAAGGCGCCTTTTTCGCTGCACACGACATTAGGGCACCACTGCCGGATCTCGCCCCCTAGTGGCAGTCGTAATGAACTTTTAGTTTGATAGCAAATCCATGCCAACATGAAAGAGAAGCTCATTTCACTAAAGCAGCTATTTACTTCGCTCAGTATATGCCATGGTAAAATCTATAAACGAATGCAAACAATAAATAGCTATGCATATATGCGGCTTAAGGAGGGAAGGAAATAATATAGAAAACATAGGTGTGAGAATTTAGGTTTTGCCTGTGTCCCACACCTAGAATCCCACACTGTTTTATGCATTGTATCCTGCTTATTATGTTTCTCTCTTATAAGTGTCACTGAGAGCTACGACTTGAAGTGTTTGTGCCAGATTTCAGTATGCTCCTAAGAACAAGGAACTATGTAGTGCTAACATTGGCAGAAAGTTCTAGGTCTTGTGATTTTCCACGTACTGAAGTGTCTGATTCAGAGCATTAACTCGCTTTCTTATTTATTCTCATATATTGGACCTATCCTTAATAAACATTGGACTTTGAGTGAACTTCACTGCTGTGTCTGTGTCATTCTTGGTCCCCGGATCCGAGACTTTGTGTGTTCCATCGACTAGACTATTCAACCTTCTACCTAGGCAAAAAGTAATAATCTTACAATAGGAATATATATAAATTCATAATTAATTACCTA
Source organism: Triplophysa bombifrons (assembly GCA_029783895.1). NCBI lineage: Eukaryota > Metazoa > Chordata > Actinopteri > Cypriniformes > Nemacheilidae > Triplophysa > Triplophysa bombifrons. The sequence goes on from CM056456.1 coordinate 23,213,132, forward strand.
GCAATAGTAATTTAAACTTTCATAATTGGTATTGTACATTAGTGATTTGATTGGAAAGGAATACACTGAAATACAGCACTTCCGTCGGTGGGTCCCAAAAAATTCAAAGATTTTCATAATTTCATATAACAGACGGTCGTCACCCCCACACAGTGCCTGAGCAGCTCTCCATAGGAAAAGATATCCGGCCATGTGTAGGGAAAAGGTGGCTTTACAGTAGAGCATATAATTCTTACAACATTTCAATACATTAGTGTCTGCCTGTGTCATAGATGTATAGTAGAATAAGTTCAAAATGCAATTGAAATTGCATTATTGTGTGAATGACATATTCTCACGTTCCTTCTCTTACTTTCTCTTCTCTATCTTTGTATGTCTTTCTTTTAGGTTTTATTCTCAGACTGATCACGTCACAGCCGTCTCTTCCTCACCCCAGGTTGAGTTTGGCGCTTTTAAATGACAGTTTTTCTCGATTGCTTAAACATTTATTTTTATTATGGCTCCTTTTCTCAAAACTCTTAACACAGATCCAAAACTTCTCACCCAATTCCCTAAACATCCTTTTTTTCAGGTTAAGATTGAGCTCTCCAATAAAAACCCTTCAAACTAGCTGAAGCTGCAAAAGTTCCCCCAAACATTCTTGAATAAGAGGTTTTAGTAACAATGCTTTGAATTGATCTCATCAGTGTCTATTACATTATACAACATAAAAGAGTGCAGAAAGAGCAAAGTGCACCAAAAATTGCTCTTCTGTTGAGTAATCTTAGATGAAAGTAGATGAAGTACACAAGACAAGTAAAGGTCAAAAACCAAAAAAACAATATAAAATGGATATGCGACACAATACAGAATACAATCGCATAAATAAACATGGCATCCTATGCACTTTTGGTCCAATTTGGTTACAGGATACTATAGCAATTTTTTTTGACATAAGAAAATATTGGAGGCAGTGTGTAAATGTGATTGACACAACGTGAGGTCGTATATATTTTTGTTGGTGTTATGTTCTTAGAATGTGTTCATAGTTGCGAGAAAATGGTGAATTGTTTAATGAACTGTGTGTTAGCAATAGAGAAAAAAAACTGTAATACTTTCTATGGAATCCTATACAATTAAATGATCGTACAAATCTGCTTTATTAGATTTAAATAAGATCAGTTAATACCAAAGAAAAAAATTGGAACAATTCTAACAAAATAATACACTCTTTGGCGTGAAGCCAGGTTGAAACATAAACGGAGATGAAAGCAAAAAACATCACTGACAGACAGTTTGCTCAGAACAGTATAATTCTGTCAACCTTAATGCACCATTGCTATGGTTTATACAGTATATACGGCAACAGTGACCTTTGGGGACCAGAAGTGGGCGTGTCTAGCGACGTAAAAAAGTTGAGATTTGATCTACTTAATGCAAATGATGAGCGACTTTTCAGCAACTACCAATAAGAGTAAAGCAGCAGAGCTTAGGTCATCCGTCTCTCGTCAGTTTGTTTATAAATGTTACTAGAGCAACCAAAGCTAGGAACGCCTTCTAACATCCTTGTAGCAAGAGACTAGCAGCACCTAGAGACAGAGTCCCTGGTGGTGTGAACGTACAGTAAGGCCCAGCATCAGCGTATGCAATACGCCTGACATTTCTCCTACCAGATTGAAATAATGAACATAAATATGACTCTCTGAAGGTTCTTGACGTCTTGCACCGATCCAGACCATTTTGCTTTAATGGTAATAGGTGCAAATGAAGTCAGACACCATCATAAAGATTACAGTAGTCAGCCAACTTTACTTCCTCATTAATCCAATTCCTTTTTTGCATTACATACTTTTACTAAAATCAATATATCTGACATATTTGAAATGATTTCTACTTTTATAATAAAGTAGATAATAATGCGACAAGGTCACAATCTAATCTTGCTAACATGACATAAGGTCGCCCCATAGCAGGTTTAAGGTAACGGACCCATCGCTAGGAATATAATACTTTATAGAAAAGAAAGTTCACATGTCGTGACCGAGTCCAGAAAGCAACATTTTAATAGGAACCCTCTAGGTGTTGAGTTTTTGAGTCTGAAATGTTGAGGAGTCTAGGAATGTGTCCTGTTGTGAAAGCCTGTGAATTGCCGATCCTTCACAATTAACCATTATCAGTAACGTTCTCGGACTAATAAAAAATACTAAACGGAAGCGCGGAGCATCCAACAGAGAGTCACTTGCTATAATGGTGCCCTTCATGGAGATGTGAAGATAAAGATGGATAGGACTCATATATTTGAATTTAAACATAACAAAAGCTCTGCAATTGCTTATAATGTTTTTTTTTGTATGCTGCTCTGGATTAAAGACCAATGGACAAATGCAAAGAGAATTATGCTACAGCTGATTTGAACATTTCGTGAAAGAAGTGAATTTGCTTGTCAGTGCTTTAAACAGTTGATTCTGCATTTTGCAGCGGTGTTCATTGTTACGAAAAAAGAACTCCCATCATCCCATCTTGTATCTCTTCTCTGTGGTTCATCTTACACATGTCTTCCACGTGGAATTCATTGTGTTTGATGCGTCGTGTCAGGCTGTGCTCTTTATGACACGAATCCTCCTCCGTAGAGATGAAGCCTGAATCTCCACTGTCATGTTGGCCGTGTGTTTCTATGGCCTGATCTTGTTCCATCACTGTGATCGCAGCGTTCACCTCAGCACTGGTAATGTCAAAGTGCTCACAGAAAATCTCTGCCTCAAGAATCAACAGCCTTGGCATGTCGTAGTCTGCTGCCCTGTGCTGAAGATCCAGAAAAAGAGAGTTTAAGGTACACAGAAGTCTCAGGAAGTGAGAGAATACAGCTTGTTTGTGCAGAAACTGTTTGGACATGCAAGAGACCTTGCAAGGCTGGAAAATGCGTATAATAAATTGTCATATAGTAAGGGAGTAATGTATATTTTATAGGATCTGATCATTATTAATGATGGTAATGATCAGCTTATATCTGCGATCTTATTAAGCCTAAGAGGCCATTCAGACAGAACGCATTTTTCCATTCCAAAGCGCTACTTTCCCATTGATTTTCTATGTAAACACATGTTTGACGGACGTGCAGGACCGTTACGCGAACCAGTCAGAAGCAATGAACCAATCTGAAGAATTTGGAGGCGGGGCAAGCGTTGCAAGCTTCTGTTTACAGTAGCAAGTTGGCATGAAAACGGCTTAATTTGGTTTATATGGTTGTTCATCCAACCATCGTCTATAAAACAATCTATAATGAAATCACATGAAAGGTCAAAGCATCATTGACAGTCGGTAGTAGGTCAAGTGTGTGTTTTTGTAACATTTTTGTCTGAATCTCACTTGAATTCCATTGTGAAACCAATGGCATTGCATGTGCATGTAAACTACATGTGATCTCATGGGTTTTTACATGTGATCTCATGCGTTTCACACTGGAATTTAAAAAAGGATTCAATTTTTTTTTACAAAAACACACATTTCATCTGTGTTTTAGAACACGTGAAAGACATGTTGTAATCATGGGATCACATGTGAAATTCATGCGTCATTTCTGAAAGGGACACATTGTGATGACAGACAATCATGAAACGTTTCACAAAGTATAAAACTTTAGTACCTCCAGGATGTACGACGGAAATGTAATAGATGGGTAAAAGATGCTCTTCAACATCTTGTAAGTCTTGTAGGAGCCAAATAACAATACCAGGAATACAAAAAAAAACAGCACCAGAGACATCAGGACGTACAAAAATATGGTCAGGTTTGTAATTTCTCCTGAAATAACAAATAAAACATGCCTTTTATAAAGCATCCTCTGACCTATATGTTGAAAATGTGTTTATCTGGTTAATTGTTGCATAGGACTATGCATGAACATAAACAGAACAAAAAAATATGTTTGGCAATTATAATCATTAATATAAGGCCTATGTTAAAAAATGACTTTTGAAATGGAATTTAACGTTCACCTAAAGGTCACCAAAAGGTCAACCAAAACAGAAGTCCGTACTCCAGACTGTGAACATTACCGGTCAAAAGGTTTTGGACAATTGAGTAAAATGTTTCTCATTATTTAAAGGGATAGTTCACCCATAATTGAAACTTCTGTCATCATTTTCTCACCCTCAAGTTGTTAAAACCTCTATAAATTTCTTTGTTCTGCTGAACGCAGAGAACATATTTGGCACAATGTCAGTGATCAAACAGATCTCATCCTCCAATCACTCCCATAGTATTTATTTTTTACTACTGTGGCAGTAAATGGGGGATGAGCTCTGTTTGGTTATTCACATTCTTCCAAATATCATCCTTTGTGTTCAAAACAAAGAAATCTGTACAGGTCTGGAACAACCTGAGGGTTGTATGTGGAGTCAATTTTTATGCTTTTGCAAACTTGTACTTTACAAACTAATGTAAGAATAGATATGCATCACTTCAACTAAATCTGGTGTGAGATTGTTGTGCCTGGTACAGAGTTTTGATTTATCGCTTTCAATGTAGCAGAACAGAAGCCTGCGTGAGGTTTTGGTGGGTCTTGTAGAATGAATAATGTCTCGTGTTATTAACAGAATTTTCATTTTTGGGTGAACTATCCCTTTGAAAAAAACATTTGATCTGAAGGTGTAAGCTTAAATGTCTTAAATTGGTTACGTAAACAAAAGCATCATTTAGCAAACATGCATGCTTTTTCATGACAAAACAAACATTTATTTAATAAAAATGTTTTTGAAATGGATGAAAGAACTACCATTAAGAGCAAAGAATAAACGGGAAATCCCTTAATATGATTTTAAAAGCATCTCAGGGTGAAACCGCAAGTAGCTGCTTGATAAAAGGACAAGAAACTATTCTGCAAATTCTAATCAAAAGATGAATGCACTGAAGATGCTAAAATATAAAATCTTTTAATTTATTACAACGTCAATCTCACAGTTCCCTGTGTTTTATGTCATAATCATTTTTATGAGTTTATACTTTTTCTAAAATGTGTATATAAAATATACAAAATACAATAACGTACAAAATATACACAACTAACAAATAGGTTAATACAGTGAAGTGATATATAAAGTGAACCCCATTATCAGAAAAATCCTTATTTGTATAATCGTTAAATATCCTTATTCTTTTCATCATTGAAAGCAGAAAATGAGACTAAAGATCGGCAAGTTATGAATCAAGTATGTGGTTTCTCACCTCCTGTCTGCATGCAGTGTGTGTCACTATAGACACTGATTTTGTTGTAGAATTCACAGTGGGTCTGAACTATTACACAATACCATGTCCATTTCTCCAGCTCAGACAATGTCACAACATTATATTTTGTCGACAAGAAATCAGCTTTCTACATGGTAAAGGAAAAACGGGAAAATGTCAAGTGTTAACACTATTTTAAACATTTTAACACTCAGAAGTACACCTGGAACATTAATGTGCAAAATGCTACTTTTAAAAACACATTCATTGGATTCGCAGCATAAAAAGAGTGTTAGTTTGATGTCGCTGGTATTGTTTTATTCATTAATAAACAAATAGCTGTTATGTGATTTAGACTATTATGATATTTATGTGATAATAATTATCAGATTAAAAGGCAAATATAAAAAAACAAGACCACATACAATGAGATAAAATTGTATTAATGTGAGAATAATGTCATAAAAACTCTAATTTACGAAATATATTTAATATAATAGCAGGACCTCATGTGCCTTACTTTTAATTGATAAAATATGCTGAATACAGAAAAGCTGGAATACAGTGACAAATATTATACAGTATATACCTGCACATCTTCATGTTTCTTCCAGTACTGGATGAGGTAATTCATATTTTGTACCAAGTTCTTCATAGACTGGTTAGTGTGGTCTAGAGGGTCAGCAACAATAATCTCTAAACCATCTATGATTGAGTTCAGCTGCACACTGGATGGGGGACCTATAGCAGCTACAAACAGTAACGAAAGAGCATGAGATGCAAAAACAACAAGTAAAAACAAGCTAAAGAGAAAAGAGTTAACAGCACATCACCATGTTTATCAGGACAGAACTCGATTTGGACCCAGCTTGAAGACTGCCGAGCTGATTTTGCCTGCACACGCAGCAGGAACATGCCAAAGTAAAACAGATGAGTGTCTGTGAAGTCACAGCGTCGCTCCACCACATTTACACACACAGATTTCCATTTCTTGCTTTGAGTGGACCTCCGGATCTTATACTGCCTGTTGTATAAAAAACATAACAAAAGAAAAATTACTTGTGGAATCTTTCTTGTTTGCAGGCTGGAGCTCCTTTTAATTATTCAGTTGTATCAAAGAAAAGTTGAAGAGTTTTGGTTCCAAAATCATGTTTTTTTTATAGTACGTTCCATGTAATATTATTCAAACTGCAGTCGGTCTGTTTTGATTTAAGCCATGCGTCGTGCAGTATGTTATGCATTGTTTTTTTTTTTTTTGGTCGGGCAGTGTACAATGCATAACATACTGCACGACGGGAAACGCACCTCAGACTGGTTACATAAACGATTAATAAAAGTAGTGTCATCTGGAGCTCCTTTCAGCCGTTTATTTCCTTGAAAAGTTATTTCTAATAAAGACAATCTCTCCCTTTGCAGTAAACTTTGACCGTTGTAACATTGTAGACTCAAACAGGAATATTATACAACAACTATGCTTAAAATCGGCTTTGTGAAATAGATCCGCTTTAAAAGACTACATGTTATTACAGTATATATTATATATATATCTTATATATCCTGATATAAGAAATAAATGTTCGATCATTTCTTTTCTAATTAGGTCTTAACATATTAAAAAACATGTAGACACTGTAAAAAGGGTGCAGTCATGCTTACGCTATATACTGTGCGGTGAAAGTAACGGTCTCATTCAAAGCCGTCTCATGACCCCAGTCCCATTGCAGAATGTAATGAGTGTTCAGCGTATGAAGAGTCAAATTCTGAGGACTGCTCAAATCTCCAAACACTGTAAAACATAAACAATTTATACAAGTAAATAGAAATCCACGTTTTCAGTGAGATTGAATAAATAAAACATTGACTTGTGAAATAGTAAGTTTATACAACAGAGCCATATAGTAAAGTAGAGTTTATCAACTGTATGTTAATAGAATTTTTTTGGCCAACCAAACATTTTGGAGACGTTTCCTAGTAACCGTGTGTTCATTCAATAAAGGTCAAGGGGACCAATGTTGTTTAGTTACCTTCATTCTCCAAAACATCTTCTTTTGGCCTAAAGTCAAATTGATGCGGTTTTACAATAACATCATCGGTGATAACATCACCGGCGCCACAAGATGATAAAACGTGTGTTTGGCGTGTTGCTGTCACTGTCGCTGTCAGCGCATTTTGCTATTTTTATGTCGCTACTTGCTTCAAAATGCTCATCTCTGATGAATGATCGCCAGACGCTTTTGGATATCAGAAATGGTCTTTCGGACACTTGTCGGACTCCATACATTGTGTTCCAAAAATCATGGATGTATTCAATGAATCCTGTCTGGGTTGTCCCAAAGTACCTGCACCGGTGGCCTCTTGATGTGTCCCGGAGAAAACGCCGGAGGAGACGAGGGAAACGTGGAGGATTTGCCGTTAGGCTTAAGGAAGCCTGGCTTTATGGAAATCTTCCCTTTGCTGCCCAGGAGTGTAAATGAGGCTGTGGTCGATTTGCTATGTGGCTCCCGCTGGATTCATCAATTTGCTGGCTCCGGCCTATCCCATGTTCTAAGGCCCTGGCGCGTTATAAGGACTATGGCCACTCGCCCGCTGGATTTATCGGCTCCCAGTTTACGGATTATCCATTCAGGCTTTCCTTTGCCTTAGACTCCAGGGCATCATCTCCGGTCTCATCAAAGTGCTCGATCTAGGGATGCTCCGATCAGGATTTCTGCCGCCGATACGGAGTACCGATTTCTTGTCATTGTGATAGGCCGATACCGATAAGTAAGTACCGATGGAATCAAAAATATGATTATCGGCCGCTACAATCTGTGGCCGATCGATCGGAGCATCCCTAGTTCGGTCTCGTACTGGTGTTGACTATACAAACTTTTCATTCCTACAATGTGAGGCGAATTGCAGTGCTGACGTGTCAACAAGCCCTTTAACTGCTACTCAATGCGTGTTCTGTAAACAATAAAGCCTTGATTCTGTTTGATCTTATCATGGACCAAAAACTGGATTTGCTGTTTCTCAAGGAAACCTGGCACAAACATGATGATGGTCTGCTTTTTAATCAACTGTCACCAGCAAGCTTTGGACTTTTTGATGTTTCACAGACTATTGGCAGAGGTGGTGGAATTATAGTGGTCTACAAATTGCATTACAGCATATATCCGGTATCTGTTCCTCTATTTAAATCATTTGAATGTCTGGTCTTAAGTAAATCTGAGCATCGTGTAGCACCTCATACTGCTATGGTTACTATTTATAGAACTCCAAATACAAATGGGAACTTTTTGTTTGAATTTGCTGATCTTCTGTCCATAGTGTCAGCCACATATATGAGATTTATGATTCTAGGTGATTTTAACATGCATATAGATCAGAACACCTGTGCTATGTCTTGACTGTTTTAATCTCAAGCGAAAGAGGCGTTGTACTGGCTTAAGCGTGTTTGACCAAGCTTGGAGAGACCGCTTGGCACATTTTAGAGTTGCTATTGATATTGCAAGATCGTCATTTTATTCATGTATTTTTGCCTCCAGCTCCTTGACTGCATCTGATTAGTTGTGTAACTGATCTTCTGTATATTTTGTATATTTGTATAAAACCGTATATTTTCTTCAGTTTTTCAGGGAAAAATTTGTTAAATGTCCAAGAGGGCTCGTAAAAGTGACAAAAGTGGCTACCTATCCCTTCTCATTTTCTTTTATCTTAGCTCAGCTTTTGATACCATTGAGCATGTAGTAGGGCTGGGCGATATGGCCAGAAATTCATATCTCAGTATTTTTAGGAGGAATAGCGGTATATGGTATATATCCGGTATTTTTTACCAAAAGGAATAAATGGTTACTGGAAAATCAAAGCCATTATTAAACCTTCATTTCAACAGTTTGTGAGCAAAATAAAATGCAAATACAGGGTTTTCCCTCCCTGTTTACAAATATAAACAGCTTCACAACATATTTTAAATTATATAAAAAATTTGATAAATAAAATACAGTACAGGTTTTTCTCCTGCTTAACACTTTATACAGCTCTAGTATGCTGCTATGCAAATAACAAAATGAACAGAACCTTAAAAAACATAACTACTTAGAGCATCAGCTATATGCTCCCCGGTATGGTCTTGGGGAAAATAGCTGGTTAGAAGATACGCAATTTTCATTTCCCAATCTTCAAGCAAATGAACTGTCAAACTCATATATGGCCCCCGTGTCATGCTTGACCATAAATCGGTTGTTAGCGCGAAATGAGACACGTTTGCGAGCCACTCGGAAAGCTTCCGTCTGACCTCACTGTACATTTGCGGCAGAGCTTCTGTTGCAAAGTACTTGCGACTGGGGAACTGGTATCTTGGGTCAATGGTTTTTAGCAGCGTTTTAAACCTTCTTATTCCACTGTTGTAATAGGAACCATGTCTTTAGCAATGTGATAAGCTACCGCCTTAGTTATATGGCACCACTTGCGACTTTTCTTTACGTACGGCACACTTCGGGTAAAAGAAGCTTCCAGAGAGCTTTGTTTCGGGACAGATGTTTTAAGTTGCGTGGTCTTCGTGGCCGAAGTTGTAGCATGAAGTTGTAAACACTCATTGTACTGCACTTTATGGTAATTTTGTAAGTGGTGGAAGTGATTTGATGTGCTTCCACGTTTTGATACAACAGATTTATTACATTCCCTACGGATTGGCTGTTTTTGCTTCTTATCGGAACTTTTAAAATCCAAACCACCTCCAAATGAGTGAACTATTGTTTTTTTTTTACAAAACAATACGTTTTCTGTAGTGTTGACCGGCGGCGTGTGTTCCTCCATGTCGCATGCTACCTTGTGTGCTGGAGCAGGCAAGCAGGTGCGATCTGGTTCGCGCAGAGCGAGTGCGTGCATGGCATCAAACCATATCGATATGAACGATATAGGCTGATCCCGCATCGCGTTGGGTAAACATATCGATATACCCCTCCAACTCGGTATACCGCCCAGCCCTAGCATGTAGTGCTATTTAATCGCCTTGCATCTGTATTAGGGCTGGGTGATATATCGTACGATTCATATGCTCTCAGTTTCTCAATGACTCACAATTAAATGCCAAAACATTCAAAAACCAGAGGGTGCTTTTGCACAGAAACTCAGAATATGGGAAACCGAAGAAAAACAATTAGTTCCAGGAAATGCCCGTGGTTTTAATTCTAGCGCTGTTCTGCAAACCTTTTCAGGTATTTTCATGATAATAATGTTATTTTATAGAAATGATGATAGACGAGCGTTGCTTTTTCAAATACACAGTATAAACAACTCAATCTCGTAGTGATTTTAGATCGAGCAGTACTTCCTACTTATCAAACAGCCGTTGTTCACGGAAGAGCTGGACATAAAACATCAATCGATTTCAGAATCAACATGTATAGTTAGCGTGAATCACAATATATATCGCCCAGCCCTATCTGTATTTGGTTTGTCAGAGACAGTCCTGGACTGGTTCAGGTCTTATTTTAATGGCCGCAGGCAATTAGTGTGCATGGGTGGCTATAGATCCAGGGTCTGTCCCTTATATACTGGTGTTCCAGGGTTGTATTAATGTGTGATGTGATGTATTGTTTTGATTTTTGTTTTATTAATGTGTGATGTATCGTTTTGATTTTGTGCAGCGCTTTGAAAAAAGGAACTTTTAATGGCGCTATATGAAATAAATGTATTATTGTTATTGAGAAGACACTTTTATTTAAAGTGACCTATAAATGAGGAAAAACACAAGAAGCAATCGACTCACCAAAAAGGGCAAGAATGTGTAAGTGCTAAGAATGCGTCTTTTTGGGTAAATAATTGTACCCCCTAAGGATTTATCCCTGATAGCACACATACATCTAGAATACATTTAATGTCTGCATTTACATCTGCATAACACTATTTGGTCATCTGCAATACGTCTCTGAGACATCAGATGTCATATAGACATCTAGAGGATGTCTGTAAGATGTTTATGATTTAGAATGGATGTAAAACTGCACTTTCTAATATATTTAGCCGATGGTTTTACACAGCAGATGTTTTCCAGATCTCCAGCAGACATCTTACAGAGGTACCTGTGCAATCTGGGATGGTATACCTAAAGGCAGGACTGTATATTAACTTTTTTGCAAATAGCACTGGTGCTACAGAGAAATTGTGATTAGGCCACTATATCATGATGACAGTGCTCACAAACTTTGTTTGTTTGTTCTTGTTCTAATCCTATATTGTACTATAAAACCTCTAAAAACATAAACTACTTTTTTATTGAAATGAATGCTTAAGACAAAACAAAGGTCCAATTATTACCTATAGCATTCATACGTTGTTTATTATTATGCTGAATGTTTTGAACGTTTGACTTTGTTCATGAGATTTATAAAATGTCTATTATGTTCACAGAACACAATAAAACAAATCAAACATAACTTGCGGTTAGGAATGATTCACGTCTGTAACCCCGCTTTCGCTTCCTCTCAAAACGTATCAAAATATATATGTCTAACACTGACGTACTTCAACATGCTATTAAAACATGATTCTGTTGCTTTTTGTGGTTACGGCTCACACCTGTTCAGTGTTTTTGATCTTCAACAAACAGAGCCGTTGAAATAAAACTGAAAGTACGCACGACACGAGTATTAAAAAGATCGCGTGTTAACGCCTTGCATGTGTCAATCAGTGATCAGCGTCACGTTATCACTTATAAAAAGAACTCAAAAATACCAAAACGATCACAGATTCAGAAAGTCACAAAAAGACCGATAGACCTTCAAGAAAAAAGGTCCAAGCTAATTATATTCTTACAACTAAAACTCATAAAACAAAGTCTTTATCAAGACTGAGTCAAATCGCATTAAAAACCACAAAACCACTATGAGTCCTGTCAACAAGCGTTCTCTCAATAGCTCGTTTGTTATTATTTTGTTAGCAACTTACCCACTGATACTTCAAGCAGGAGGAGGAAAGCACAATTGTAGCAGCAAGATGAATGCATGTCAACATTCTAATATTATCCGAAATCCTCTGGATGTTCACATTGTGTTCGTCTGGTTGTGCGGAATGTAGTTGTTGTGTGAAGTATCGGTGCCCCACAGAGAGAGCTCTGAGTCAGACGTTGCGTTCCATTTCGAACTGATCATCCCTATGCCCTACTTCCTTCGAAGAGTAAAGCTCTTGATGTGTAAACTCTAGATTGAAAAAGGAAGTTTTATCTCTTATAAGTCCGTTTAAAATTTACTTGGAAAACGGAGCAATAAAAACAACGTCATCTTCTCTTTATTTGGAGTTTCGTTTTGTATGGGGTCCTCTTCACGAGAGGCACTACGGAGGGCAAATATATTCCGTTTGGAACGCACCAAGAAGAGCGCGTGCTGGCGGTGAGGGTTAGAAACACGGAAGTGTCTTTGACGCTCCCTGTGACGTATTTCTGTGTTAAAGTTTGAGCTCTTTGCTTTTAATCACTGGGCTTTTTTCGAGCTGAACTGTATGAACCTTCTAACGAGAGATTTGCTGGTTACAGGCCGGATCTCAAACGGAGCACAAACGTTTGAGGCTATTTTGAAAATGTTTTGTGTTGGGGGGGGGGGCAACTTCACGCTGATGGGGAATAGCATGGAAAACGCCGTCAGGACGGAGACTTGGTGCTTTCCGTAGAGCGAGTAAAGGAGACTGTACGGAAGACCATTAGGGCCAAGACGTGTGAAACTGTGGCCAAATGGGAATAGAATCCACATAGGCCCTGTCCCAAATGGCACACTCCGGTTTGCTGACCTCCTCTGATGTTGCGTTCGAGACATCTTGGGTTTGGGATATTATGACGTAAAATATCGGACTTTCGACCTCAATCGGTTCCAGTCAACCATGCATCACAATCGCATTTTTATCACGTGATGTCACTATGAGACGCAGAGAGTATATAAGAGCATTCTAGGTTATTGTTATATGGAGGCTTTTCAATGTGGGCATTTGTTCATGAACAGTGTCTGGATATTTTAACGTTCATGTTCATACATATTACGTGTTGTAAAAATAGTTAAAAGTTTGTTTACATAAGTCTGCGAAGGGCTAGCCGCCATTCTATCAATGACGTCAAATGACACGTCTCAGTGAGGTCGGGGTGGATCTATCTGCCCCGAGTTCAGAGTCCAGATAACCGACTTCGTATGCCGTTCGAGATGTTCACTTCCGGAATTGAGATCGGCAATACCCGAATCCGAGTTGTCCCGAACGCAGCATAAGTTCACACTTGGTCACATGTCATAGAATAAAACGTGAAGATATTTAGAGTTTTTGTTAACCACAGACCTTATTTTCAGGCGATTTACCAAAAATCCATAAAAATAGCGTAGACTTTGGGGCGATGGAACCGGAAGTCATAAAATGCAATTCTTCAAAAATACTGCGGCTCCCTATTCGGGGGCTAATGCTCACATTTTTTTTGACTAATATTATGTCTAATACTTGTTATGTGTTTTACAGGTACACAATAACCTTTATAGGAGGCTAACACAAGGACCACAGCTGCAGAGGTGGGTAGTAACGAGTTAAATTTACTCCGTTACATTTACTTGAGTAAGTTTTTGAAAAAATTATACTTCTAGGAGTAGTTTTAAATCACTATACTTTTTACTTTTACTTGAGTAGATTTCTGAAGAAGAAACTGTACTCTTACTCCGCTACATTAGGCTACAATAAGCTCGTTACTTTTCTTCTGACCTCTTTGATATTCTACGCGTCATTGTTTTATTTTGACAGAGAGTGAGACTTCTGCCAAAGGCTCTACCATGTGACTGTGTTTCACCAATCAAACGTAGTTGCGCAGTCTCGTCACGTGACCATACTCAATCTCAGCTGCGTTCGGCGGGACGGGTTAGTTTACAGTCGTAGCAAAACAAAAATGTCACAATCAACCATCGGCAATGCAGACACAGGCGAGGAGGAACACCCCTGGCCTCATAGTGAAAGCATGTTTACCTTAGTAAAAGTGCGAAACAGCAGCTACATTATGCGGTGTCTTCTGTGTCTCCCAAAACAAACGGACATTTCAGCATTCAAAAACTCAACATCTAACATCTTTTTTTTTTCTTGCTGTCGATAGACGAATGTTTGTCTTTTAGGTTACATATGTTTTAAACATTTCCTATATATATTATGTGTGGAACGGTACATGTATTTGTATTGAACCGAAATGGTATGGGCGTCACGGTTCGGTGCATACATTTAACTTACACAGAGAATAACTTACACGGTATAAAAATAAATAAAACTCGCGTGCAAATTAATTAATATAATGCAGAACTACTGTTAGATACGTGGGTTCTTTAGGGACACTTAATCTGTAGTCCCGCTTTAGCGCTGAAGCAGGCTGCGTTTGCATTGCAATGCTTTAGTATGTTGTGTGAGAGAGAGAGAGAATGGCGTGGGCGCGATCGAAAAGTCACAAAGTGTTTACTTATATCTGTGTGTGTGTGTGTGTGTGTGTGAGGCGTGGGCAAGATCGAACAGTGGAAACATAAACATTTTCCATCATTTTGTTTATGCAGGACATCATTCAAACTGCAAAGTGTTGAAGTTACTGTTAAATAAAATTTGAAGGAAAACAAATATATTAATCTGAAATGTAGCAAATTAATTGTAATTTTAAATGAATTCAGGTACACTTACCAAACAGAAACCGAGGTATGAATTGAACCCTGACTTCTGTGTACCGTTCCACCCCTAATATATATATATATATCCAAATTTGATGTGATAAGTCTCTTTTATTGTCTTGATCTCCATGTAGCCTCACAGATTTTTTTTATGCACAGAGGGTTCACCCCAACAAACTGTCTAAATACACCGACTTTATAGAGAACCACAGAAAGCGCAAGTCCTCCTCTTCCAGTGATACTTCTGTGAAAAATGCAAAAATCACAGCCTTCTCTGCCCCAGGGCGGGTAGCACAAGCAACGCTTGACAAGATGCTGCTAAATTTTGTATGTGAGGCCAACCAACCATTTTCTGTGGTTGAGACACCATCCTTCAAGACTTTGATAGAAACCTTGCAACCTCATACAGTAATGACAAGGAAAACATTATGCACAAGAATACAAGAAGCTGCAAAACACAAGAAGAGCATACTCATCAAAAAACTGAGTGCGGTGAACTATGTTGCTACCACAACAGACTGATGGTCTGCCAGACAACGTAGCTACTTAGGTGTCACCTGTCACTGGATAGACAACAGCTCACTGGAGAGGCACTCCGCTGCGTTAGCTTGTAGAAAGCTTGTAGACACTTTAACAATTTAAGTTCACTCAAAAGAAGTTGTTGTGAAGTTGTTTGTTTCTGCATGTTTTGTCACACACACACAAAAACACACACACACACTCTCTCTCTCTCTCTCTCTCACACACACACACACACACACATTTTAACAATTTAAGTCCACTCAAAAGAAGTTGTTGTGAAGTTGTTTCTGCATGTTTTGTCACACACACACAAAACCACTCACTCACTCTCTCACTCTCTCTCACACACACACATACTCTATCTCTCTCTCTCACACACACACATACTCTATCTCTCTCTCTCACACACACACATACTCTATCTCTCTCTCACACACACAGTTTATGAGAGTTTATGGGCTGCCTTGTTCTAGTTCTGTCTGCAAAGCCTGGTAAAAAAGTATAAAGGTTTGGAAATTTGTGTTTACTTGTGTTTATTTATTTTTTATTTTTTAAGTACTTGAATTTACCTGGATTATTTTAATTTAAGCTATTTTGTAATTAATTAATTTATTTATTTTAATTTATTTTATTGATTTGATGAACTATAATTTGCTTAAACATTATTATTTTGTATTTTTGTCTGTCTGATTGAATGCTTGTTAAAAAATAAATCAGACGTTACTCAACAGTTACTCAGTACTTGAGTAGTTTTTTAACCAAGCACTTTTTTACTCTTACTCAAGTAATTATTTGGATGACTACTTTTTACTTTTACTTGAGTCATATTATTCTGAAGTAACAGTACTTTTACTTGAGTACAATTTTTGGCTACTCTACCCACCTCTGCACAGCTGCATACTTCTTAAACCACTGCTTTATTAAACTTCCCCCCTTCAACCACAACCTTCACAAGGTACCTACCCCAGTAGCTACCCTGATACTACAATACTGATGAATGAACAGTCTATAAGTTAAGGTTAATACTATTAAATAGCAGACCCAAACTAGCTTTTTAACAAAATTATGTTGGTATGAGCCACTATTGTAACATAAACATATACAAAATAACACAAATCGAAAATAACATGCCATTTTTGGTATATGGAAATAAGAGTTACCATGGTGAATACACGTTACTAACACAAACTGTTAATAAAGATGAATATGAATATCATACATTCGTGTGAATCCTTCCAAGCTAATGCATGAAGTACCAGTTGTGTTATTTATTGGTACTTTTATTTCCAACATTGCATGCTTGTAGTTTCTTTTGTGCGCACTGCTAAATTTGTGTCAGCATAGCACTGTACAACATCTGACAGGACAGGATAGATTTCTTATTTTGTAACAAGTTACAAAAATAACGGTAGAATAATGACACTGCCCTTAAGCCTGACAACATCTCAACTGACGACAGATATTGAATTGGGACAGCGAACACTCACTTGCTCAGGTATCTGCCAACAGCTTTCACGCACGTCTTTCAAAATGAAAGTCTCGCATCAGAAAAACATTTAAAGTTATGTTTTTGTTATTAATGTTGTTTCTTTGATTGTACACGCACCAGTTGAGAAACACTGCTTTACAGTCTCCGCTACCTATCTCAAAAAATCTATCCTGTCCTGTCAGATGCTGTACAGTGTTATGCTGACACAAATGCGGCAGTGCACACAAAAGAAACTACAAGCATGCAACGTTGGAAATAAAAGTACTAATAAATAACACAACTGGTACTTCATGCGTCAGCTGGGAAGGATTTACACGAACGCATGATATTCATATTCATCTTTCATTAACAGTTCCTGTTAGTATCGTGTATTCACCATGGTAACTCTTGTTTCCATATCCCATAAATGGCATGTTATTCTCACAATTTTCATGTTTATATTATAGTGGTGGCTCATACCAACATTATTTTGTTATCTAGCTAGTTTTCCGGTCTGCTATTTAATAGTCTTAACCTTAACTTATAGACTGTTCATTCATTAGTATCAGACATATTAGTCACATTTTTTTGTGAGTATCAATGCTAGCAATCAGTTTTGAAATGCAGCCTTCAAAGGACGGAGCCCCAGATAGGGAGCAGAAGAGATGACGTATTTTTGTATGCAAACCCCTGAAGCGAGTTTCCTTTCTTATGACTTCCGACCTCACCGAGACGTGTCATTTGACGTCATGGATAGAATGGCGGCTAGCCCTTCGCAGGCTTATGTAAACAAACTTTTAACTATTTTTACAACACGTAATATGTATGAACATGAACGTTAAAATATCCAGACACTGTTCATGAACAAATGCCCACATTGAATAGCCTCCATATAACAATAACCTAGAATGCTCTTATATACTCTCTGCGTCTCATAGTGACATCACGTGATAAAAATGCGATTGTGATGCATGGTTGACTGGAACCGATTGAGGTCGAAAGTCCGATATTTTACGTCATAATATCCCAAACCCAAGATGTCTCGAACGCAACATCAGGGGAGGTCAGCAAGACCGGAGTGTGCCATTTGGGACAGGGCCTATGTGGATTCTATTCCCATTTGGCCACAGTTTCACACGTCTTGGCCCTAATGGTCTTCCGTACACAGTCTCCTTTACTCGCTCTACGGAAAGCACCAAGTCTCCTTCCTGACGGCGTTTTCCATGCTATTCCCCCCCAACACAAAACATTTTCAAAATTGCCTCAAACGTTTGTGCTCCGTTTGAGATCCGGCCTGTAACCAGCAAATCTCTCGTTAGAAGGTTCATACAGTTCAGCTCGAAAAAAGCCCAGTGATTAAAAGCAAAGAGCTCAAACTTTTACACAGAAATACGTCACAGGGAGCGTCAAAGACACTTCCGTGTTTCTAACCCTCACCGCCAGCACGCGCTCTTCTTGGTGCGTTCCAAACGGAATATATTTGCCCTCCGTAGTGCCTCTCGTGAAGAGGACCCCATACAAAACGAAACTCCAAATAAAGAGAAGATGACGTTGTTTTTATTGCTCCGTTTTCCAAGTAAATTTTAAACGGACTTATAAGAGATAAAACTTCCTTTTTCAATCTAGAGTTTACACATCAAGAGCTTTACTCTTCGAAGGAAGTAGGGCATAGGGATGATCACTTCGAAATGGAACGCAGCGTCTGACTCAGAGCTCTCTCTGTGGG
Organism: Triplophysa bombifrons; assembly: GCA_029783895.1. NCBI lineage: Eukaryota > Metazoa > Chordata > Actinopteri > Cypriniformes > Nemacheilidae > Triplophysa > Triplophysa bombifrons. Next base: position 23,231,694 of record CM056456.1, read on the forward strand.
GCACCGATACTTCACACAACAACTACATTCCGCACAACCAGACGAACACAATGTGAACATCCAGAGGATTTCGGATAATATTAGAATGTTGACATGCATTCATCTCGCTGCTACAATTGTGCTTTCCTCCTCCTGCTTGAAGTATCAGTGGGTAAGTTGCTAACAAAATAATAACAAACGAGCTATTGAGAGAACGCTTGTTGACAGGACTCATAGTGGTTTTGTGGTTTTTAATGCGATTTGACTCAGTCTTGATAAAGACTTTGTTTTAGGAGTTTTATTTGTAAGAATATAATTAGCTTGGACCTTTTTTCTTGAAGGTCTATCGGTCTTTTTGTGACTTTCTGAATCTGTGATGATTTTGGTATTTTTGAGTTCTTTTACGTGATAACGTGACGCTGATCACTGATTGACACATGCAAGACGTTAACACGCGATCTTTTTAATACTCGTGTCGTGCGTACTTTCAGTTTTATTTCAACGGCTCTGTTTGTTGAAGATCAAAAACACTGAACAGGTGTGAGCCGTAACCACAAAAAGCAACAGAATCATGTTTTAATAGCATGTTGAAGTACGTCAGTGTTAGACATATATATTTTGATACGTTTGAGAGGAAGCGAAAGCGGGGTTACAGACGTGAATCATTCCTAACCGCAAGTTATGTTTGATTTGTTTTATTGTGTTCTGTGAACATAGTAGACATTTTATAAATCTCATGAACAAAGTCAAACGTTCAAAACATTCAGCATAATAATAAACAACGTATGAATGCTATAGGTAATAATTGGACCTTTGTTTTGTCTTAAGCATTCATTTCAATAAAAAAGTAGTTTATGTTTTCAGAGGTTTATAGTACAATAAAGGATTAGAACAAGAACAAACAAACAAAGTTTGTGAGCACTGTCATCATGATATAGTGGCCTAATCACAATTTCTCTTAATATACAGTCCTTCCTTTAGGTATACCATCCCAGATTGCACAGGTACCTCTGTAAGATGTCTGCTGGAGTTCTGGAAAACATCTGCTGTGTAAAACCATCGGCTAAATATATTAGAAAGTGCAGTTTTACATCCATTCTAAATCATAAACATCTTACAGACATCCTCTAGATGTCTATATGACATCTGATGTCTCAGAGACGTATTGCAGATGACCAAATAGTGTTATGCAGATGTAATGCAGACATTAAATGTATTCTAGATGTATGTGTGCTATCAGGGATAAATCCTTAGGGGGTACAATTGTTTACCCAAAAAGACATATTCTTAGCACTTACACATTCTTGCTTCTTGTGTTTCCCTAATTTGTAGTTCACTTAATATAAAAGTGTCTGCTTAATAATAATATTACATTTATTTAATATAGCGCCATTCGAAATCAAAACAATACATCACATCACACATTAATATAATGGCACAATAAAAGAATGTATAAAACGAATAAACAGATCCAGTCAAGTAAAAGCAGTTCTGAAATATAATGTTTTAAGAAGAGATTTGAAAGTGCCTAGAGCGTTTGCCTCCCTGATTTTTATCGGGAGAGAGTTCCAGATCTTAGGAGCATAAGCAGTAAATGCTCTATCACCCATGGAGCAGAGACGTGTCTTGGGAACATCTAAAAGACCATACTGAGAAGAGCTTAGATTTTGACATGGTTTGTAAGGAATTAATAGCTCAGACAGGTTTTGAGGAGCCAGGTCATGCAATTCCTTTAAATTTAACATAAATCAATACGGTATTTGACGTGGAGCCAGTGTTAAGACTCTAAAACAGGTGAAATATTATCACCGGACTTGGCCCCAGACAATTCTAGCCGCAGAGTATATTGTAGTTTGCTAATAGAGGTTTTCGATACACCAGCAAGAAGTGCATTACAATAATCAAAAAGTGAGAAGACAAAACAATTGATCAAACTTTCAGCAACTGAGAAGGACAACATAGGGCGTAAACAAGCAATATTTCTCCGGTTGAAAAAGGATGTATTTACCAAGTTCTGAATCAAGGGTTTAAATGTAAGCTAGGCTTTAAAGTTGACTCCAAAGATTTTTTTGTTTGTTTTGAAACTACAAATAATATATTGTGATAGGGCCTGCATTGCGCAGCTGATGGGAGGAGCCGATTTGCATAATTTCGGTTTTGGAGCTGTTTAGAGACAGAAAATTGTCAGACATCCAGTTATTGATATCAGTAACACAGTTTGAGAGATGCAAAGTGTCCACATTTTTGCCTGATCTTGGACGAATAGAAATCTGTGTGTCATCAGCATAAAAATGATATTTAAGATTGAGAGATTTTAGTAACTCACCAAATGGATAAATATACATGCTGAAAAGTAAGGGACCCAAAACTAACCCTTGTGGAACACCAGTTTATAAGGGACCGACCCTGGATCTATAGCCACCCATACACACTAATTGCCTGCGGTCATTAAGATACGTAATTCTCGCAAGTAATTCCAAGTGCACGGTCTTCAAAGTCAGTTCATACACAATAAAACACCTTTTATACAGACACGCAGTTTACAGAGTTTCTGCTATGCAGAGAAATCTCGCAGCTCGAGCTATATGCAGCTTTTATTATTCTTTCACTGTATATGATGAAATAATTTTAAAATTAAATATACATCTACTCGTAATTTTATATATAATAATTATCCTAATATGAAACATGCATTTTGTCATTTTTGTAATTAAATCTTAGCTTTCATTTAGTGGGAAATAGTCTCCAGTGCTGCCCCTCGAACGTGAGGTATCTCTTTCCCGGCGCAGGGATCAGGGCGTCACTCTGTACAGTGAGCTGCAGGAAGCAGCAGCACCGTACAACAGATGACTCATGAATAAAATAAGTAAATATGCACATGGTTACCCTGAGGCTGTGTGAAAGAACATGTAGCCAAAACTCTTTTTATTATGTGTTGTTAGATGATGTCGTGTCATGAACTGACAACAGAAACTGAGAACATGTCAATGACAACGGCTTTATTCTTGTAAATATAATGAGTTGATATACCCTCGCAGCTCTCTTAAATCTTAAATGGTAAAAGTTTTTTCTTATATTTATTTGGTGGTGATTCCTTGCCAATTATCAATTATTTTATAGTGATATAATGTTGATCAGTAACTGCCTTACTTTACCAATATTTAGCCTTCATTATTAGATAATCCACAGTGCTTTTGCAAGCATTGGTGCAAATCCTGTATGATGGAGGATGTTTACATTGGTTGATATCGTCATTCAAGTGGTGATCATAGTTTGTAAATTATCAATGTAATCCTGTATTAGATAGAGGTGTTTAATATACAAATTACCCTTTAGGCCAATAAATAAAGGAACCGATACCGGATACATGCAGTATTGCAATTTGTAGACCACTATAATTCCACCACCTCTGCCAATAGTCTGTGAAACATCAAAAAGTCCAAAGCCAGCTGGTGACAGTTGATTTAATAGCAGACCATCATCCTGTTTGTGCCAAGTTTCCGTGAGAAACAGCGAATCCAGTTTTTGGTCCATGATAAGATCAGACAGAATCAAGGCTTTATTGTTTACTGAACCCGCATTGAGTAGCGTGGCAGTTAAAGGGCTTGTAGACATGTCAGCACTGCAATTCGCCACACACTGTAGGAATGAAAAGTTTGTATAGTCAACACCAGTTTGAGACCGAACTAGCAATGCTCCGATCGATCGGCGACAGATTGTAATCGGCCGATAATCAAATTTCAGTGTTTCCCCTATGTTTACGGCTTTGGGGGGGGGAGAGTATGTGCGGTCTCTTTATTTTCTATATTTATATGCCTTTGTAGCGGAGGTCCGGACAATACTTTTTCAAATAAATCATGTTTAATCAATTGAGCCCAGTCGAATATGTATATAAAAAGTGAACATCTAACGTTTTATCAGGCCATTTATTTTATATTCAGATACCCACAATTTGTAGGCCCTCGTGCTAAAACGAAGTCCTAGTGGACTATTTTAATAAAACTACTGACAACTAAATGTCACAACTGAAAATAATTTATCATGAGCAGAAGTACTTACAAAGTTACTAACAAGTAGCATTTTCATGCCATTCATACTAAAAGTGAAATGCGTTTGGCACTATATGAAGATATTAAAGATATCGGCCAAATACAGTCAACATAAATTTCCCTGTGTGCGTGTGATGTGTACAGCTCATTTATGTTGACGCGCTGCTCAATTTAAACTACAGAAATAGTCTGATGATGTGAATGGTTCATTATGTCCTGCGGTCCGAATGGAACGAAGCCAGGCTGGGCGAAAACCTGTCATCCAGTGGTGACTGGACTGTAGCTGCTTGTCAGGGGCAGGGCGTGCGTCCTTTCTTTACTTAGCCATTTTCACCACCCTGGGAGCGTTTTAAAACGCAAATATTTTTATCTGCTTGCTTTTCCGGTGTTTGCCACGAAATATTGTCGGACACGCGCTCTCTGTCCACTGCGACCAGTGTGTGTTACCTGTGTGTGAGCAGAGCACACGTGTCTGTGTGTGCGCACGCATCGGAGCGGAACTCGATACGGAGACCAAAGGAGAATTGTAAACGTAGAGACTGAAATGACATGCCGCCGTATAAATAAGATAAAGACCATAATGCTATTCAGGTATAGACATGTTCTGTAGGAAAGGTAACCTTAAATGCTCTTCTCTACTCCTGTGATCTGGCGCTATATATATAAAATAAGATGAATATAATAAATGAATTTTGAAACTCTTTTCATAATAACACAACGATAACGTTGTTTCTGGATCTGATTCTGCAATGCATGCATCCGTCACTTAATCAGACCGTCGCATGCTCACACATGCACATTGGTGGATAAACCTTAACTTTAAGTTAGTTGAAAATGTCTTTTCCGTTCAGTGAGCGGCAAAAGCAGTACATTCATAACCAAACAGCAGCTTAAAGCTACTTGAAAGTGAATAAATGAATGATTACCAAACAGCGTTTACAAGCACCTGTCATTATTACTGACTGGCCATATGATTAATAACATTTTTCTGTAATTATTATTTTATGTCGGACAACAGAAACATTGAATATTTAAACGACTTTAATTTAATTGGGTATTCAGTTCAGTAAGTTCATAGCCATTGAGACAGAGAGTTCTGCCAACGGAAGTCCATAACGCTGGAGCGTCACGTGATTCATGGAGCCCTCAGATAGATCCAGGAAGTTATGTTTTCTCTTTAAATGCTTAATTTCTTTCATTTTTGTATTCATTAAGTAGCTTTCGTTTTTAAAAGGGTTTAAAAATGACCTCAGTTTGTATGTTTAGTAGCAGCTCCATGCATAACTTATAACTTCCAGGAACTATTGAGAGCGTGTACTTGCCTGTACAATGAAAAAGTCTAGCGCAACTGTGCCGAATACAAAAACCTGGCAACTGCAAAGGCAACGGTTATGTGTCTTTCACTCGGCCATCCATTACATTACATTTTTTTATAAATACATTTTGTCCTCCTCAAACTTGTATTGGACAATGTTTAAGTTGCATCAGACTTTTCTATTTTAGGAGATTAAAATGTATTTGTCTTTCACGGTTTACTTTTGGACAATGTTTAAATAAACCTTGTAGTGCGCATCAGACTTGCCGATTTTGTTTGTTTATTTTTGTCCTTACTGAGTAACCTGACTTGCATATTGTTTTGCATAAGTCTAACTTTAAAGGCAAATTTAAATGTTCAATGTATAATTTTTTTTGTGATTATTTAATACTCTGTTAAAACTAGGGCCCGTAACAACGAATCGATTTAATCGATGAAAATCGATTACTAAAAGAGTTGGCAACGAATTTCATAATCGATTCGTTGTGTCGCGCGACACGGCGCTTTATTTGAGCGCGGAGCGGAGTGAACACACTCGGTCTCTCTCGCGCACTGATGCTAGCAGAGTTCGGCGCCTGATAGACAGGGCGGAGCAAAAATAAAATAAACGAGCGCAGGAAAGATACATGGCGGAGGCAGAGAAATCCGTGCGACCCAAGTCATCCAAGGTGTGGGAGCACTTCACACTAAATAAACAGAAAAAGTGTGCAAAAGCATATGCAAAAGCGACATGGCGGGAGCACCACGCCGCCACGGCAATGATCCAGCACCTGAAACGCAAACATGTTGGACTCTTTGATGAGGAGGAAGGGAGTTCAACAGCAGGTTAAGTCATTACGGAATCGTACTTTTGTTCCGTTTTGAATTGAGGAACGTAATGTCCCTGGTGCGGATGTTTACTCATTATCCAGCTTGACTAGCATGACAAGTTAGCATTAGCTCGTTAATAACAGTAGTGAAGCAGGGGTGGTATAGGTACTTTGCACTTTGCCTTGCAAGAATAAAGACACGTTTTTATTCACTAGCCTTTTTTGAACCATTCATTTATCAATCTGTTGTCATGTATAGCTACACTGCAAAAACAGCTTTTCTTACTTAGTAATTTATTTCTCGTTTCCAGTCCAAGTATCTAAAAAAAATCAAGATTACTAGACAAGAAAAATGGCATGAGAAAATTAATATCTCATTAAGATTATTTTTCCTACCCCATTGGCAGATAATTTTGCTTGTTTAAAGCAAACAATCACTTCATTTTGAGGTGTTTTTTCAGAAAACAAGACATAATTTCTTATGCTATTTCATGTGTCTAGTGAATGTATCTTGATTTAAGATTTTTTTGATATTTGGACTGACAACAGGACAAAACTACTAAGTTAGAAAAGCAATTTTTGCAGTGTATATTCTGTGCTTTGTCCCATATAGGTTATTATTGACAAATATATTTGTTTGTGTTGTACTTTTTAAATTAAAAAAAAAAAAATTTTAAGTTATTTTATAGCACTCGGTCATTTTAAGCTGTGTTTAAATGTGGTATATAAATGAACAATGATGGTAATAATTTAATGAATAAGCTTCAAGTGAATTTGAGAGAGAGTGTGTGTCAGTGTGAGAGTTTGTGAGTGTGTGCGTCTGCAAAAGTGTGTGCGTCTGCGAGTGTGTGCATCTGCGAGTGTCTGTCTGCAGTGTAGTGTAGAGAACAAAGTTCTGACATTCAAACAAATCCTGTCGAATTTTCTGATTTGTATTGTTCTTTATTTTTTATAAATTATTTATTGTTCTGGCAGCTCAGGTGGCACTTTATTTAAAAAAAGTCTATATATTTGCCAGATGTAAAGCATACATCTGTATGTTTTTTTGTGTTAGTCCATTTTTATTTTATTATTATTATAACAGGTCAGGGATGTTCAAGGAGCAACATGTTTGTGCAGTTTCTAAAGATTTTATTTCTGTTTTGTGAATAAAGGGTTGGAAATGAATGCTTTTCTTGGTTTATGTTTTTATCTGATTCATCGGTTAATCGAAAAAATAATTTACAGATTAATCGATTATTAAAATAATCGTTAGTTGCAGCCCTAGTTAAAACAATAATTTTATAACGTTAATATGTATTACATAATATAACAAAACTCTAAAAATATTATAAAAGCCAACATCTATAGTATAAATTGAACTGAAAAAAAGGTTAAAGGTGATCAGAGAGCAAACATATCAGGTATATAGAGCTTGAAGCATCGGAATCGAGATCGGTATCGGCCTATCACAATGACAAGAAATCTGTACTCTGTATCGGCGGCAGAAATCCTCATCGGAGCATCCCTAGACCGAACACTTTGATGAGACCGAGATGATGCCCGGGAGTCGAGATGATGCCCGGGACTTCTCCAAAATGTTTTTGTGTTTGGTTGGCAAATAAATTCTATTAACATACAGTTGATAAACTCTACTTTACTATATGGCTCTGTTGTATAAACTTACTATTTCACAAGTCAATGTTTTATTTATTCAATCTCACTGAAAACGTGGATTTCTATTTACTTGTATAAATTGTTTATGTTTTACAGTGTTTGGAGATTTGAGCAGTCCTCAGAATTTGACTCTTCATACGCTGAACACTCATTACATTCTGCAATGGGACTGGGGTCATGAGACGGCTTTGAATGAGACCGTTACTTTCACCGCACAGTATATAGCGTAAGCATGACTGCACCCTTTTTACAGTGTCTACATGTTTTTTAATATGTTAAGACCTAATTGGAAAAGAAATGATCAAACATTTATTTCTTATATCAGGATATATAAGATATATATATATAATATATACTGTAATAACATGTAGTCTTTTAAAGCGGATCTATTTCACAAAGCCGATTTTAAGCATAGTTGTTGTATAATATTCCTGTTTGAGTCTACAATGTTACAACGGTCAAAGTTTACTGCAAAGGGAGAGATTCTCTTTATTAGAAATAACTTTTCAAGGAAATAAACGGCTGAAAGGAGCTCCAGATGACACTACTTTTATTAATCGTTTATGTAACCAGTCTGAGGTGCGTTTCCCGTCGTGCAGTATGTTATGCATTGTACACTGCCCGACCAAAAAAAAAAAAAACAATGCATAACATACTGCACGACGCATGGCTTAAATCAAAACAGACCGACTGCAGTTTGATTAATATTACATGGAACGTACTATAAAAAAAACATGATTTTGGAACCAAAACTCTTCAACTTTTCTTTGATACAACTGAATAATTAAAAGGAGCTCCAGCCTGCAAACAAGAAAGATTCCACAAGTAATTTTTCTTTTGTTATGTTTTTTATACAACAGGCAGTATAAGATCCGGAGGTCCACTCAAAGCAAGAAATGGAAATCTGTGTGTGTAAATGTGGTGGAGCGACGCTGTGACTTCACAGACACTCATCTGTTTTACTTTGGCATGTTCCTGCTGCGTGTGCAGGCAAAATCAGCTCGGCAGTCTTCAAGCTGGGTCCAAATCGAGTTCTGTCCTGATAAACATGGTGATGTGCTGTTAACTCTTTTCTCTTTAGCTTGTTTTTACTTGTTGTTCTTGCATCTCATGCTCTTTCGTTACTGTTTGTAGCTGCTATAGGTCCCCCATCCAGTGTGCAGCTGAACTCAATCATAGATGGTTTAGAGATTATTGTTGCTGACCCTCTAGACCACACTAACCAGTCTATGAAGAACTTGGTACAAAATATGAATTACCTCATCCAGTACTGGAAGAAACATGAAGATGTGCAGGTATATACTGTATAATATTTGTCACTGTATTCCAGCTTTTCTGTATTCAGCATATTTTATCAATTAAAAGTAAGGCACATGAGGTCCTGCTATTATATTAAATATATTTCGTAAATTAGAGTTTTTATGACATTATTCTCACATTAATACAATTTTATCTCATTGTATGTGGTCTTGTTTTTTTATATTTGCCTTTTAATCTGATAATTATTATCACATAAATATCATAATAGTCTAAATCACATAACAGCTATTTGTTTATTAATGAATAAAACAATACCAGCGACATCAAACTAACACTCTTTTTATGCTGCGAATCCAATGAATGTGTTTTTAAAAGTAGCATTTTGCACATTAATGTTCCAGGTGTACTTCTGAGTGTTAAAATGTTTAAAATAGTGTTAACACTTCACATTTTCCCGTTTTTCCTTTTACCATGTAGAAAGCTGATTTCTTGACGACAAAAAACAATGTTGTGACATTGTCTGAGCTGGAGAAATGGACATGGTATTGTGTAATAGTTCAGACCCACTGTGAATTCTACAACAAAAGCAGTGTCTATAGTGACACACACTGCATGCAGACAGGAGGTGAGAAACCACATACTTGATTCATAACTTGCCGATCTTTAGTCTCATTTTCTGCTTTCAATGATGTCAGATATATGAATAAGGATATCTTTGATAATGGGGTTCACTTTATATATCAGTTCACTGTATTTACATATTTGTTACCTGTGTATATTTTTACGTTATTGTATTTTGCATATTTTATATACAGAAAATTATATTTAGAAAAAGTATAATCATAAAAATCATAAAAATGATTATGACGTAAAACACAGGGAACTGTGGGATTGACGTTGTAATAAATTAAAAGATTTTATATTTTAGCATCTTCAGTGCATTCATCTTTTGATTAGAATTTGCAGAAATGCTTTCTTGTCCTTTTCTCAAGCAGCTTCTTGCGGTCTCACCCTGAGATGCTTTTAAAATCATATTAAGCGATTTCGCGTCTATTCTGTGCTCTTAATGGTAGTTCTTTCATCCATTTCAAAAACATTTTTATTAATGTGAATAACCAAACAGAGCTCATCCCCCATTTACTGCCACAGTAGTTAAAAAAAATACTATGGGAGTGATTGGAGGATGAGATCTGTTTGATTACTGACATTGTTCCAAATATGTTCCTTGCGTTCAGCAAAACAAGAAATTTAGGTTTGTAACAACTTGAGGGTGAGAAAATGATGACAGAAGTTTCAATTATGGGTGAACTATCCCTTTAAATAATGAGAAACATTTTACTCAAGTGTCCAAAACTTTTTGACCCGATAATGTGCAGTCTGGAGTACGGACTTCTGTTTTGGTTGACCTTTTGGTGACTGTAACAAATCTCAATAACAGGGAAGGAAGGAGGCGAGAACCGGAAGTCAATAAAATATACTTTTAATAAATAATAACAGCCGACGGCCCCTCACGGACGACCGCCGGCGAACAAAACATAAATACAAATATATAAAACAAACTTAACACATGTTCGGGCCCGTACCTCTCTCTTCGACGGTCCGGTCGCTCGTTCCTTTTATGCTCCCCATCTCCTACGAGATTCGAGCCCGGTGTGCGCACAGCTGGCGCTAATCCACAATTACTCACCGGACTCGAACCACGGTCTCGCCCCGCCTACTCTACTACATACCCCCATCACCCCTCACAGGCCGGGGGGCACCCCCGCGACTGTGCAAGCTCCCTCCCCCTCCCTCGGGGGGGGTGGGGTGGGGGGTATGCAGCGACGAGACGAGACAACGGAGATGGGAGCCCTCGGAGCGACCGGAAAGAGAGAGGGGAGAGAGGGAAAAAAAATAAAAATCCGGTCCCCCGACATGCTGCCGCTCGTTCCTCAACCAGCCGGAGTACTCTCCTTCGCGGTGCCTTGCGGTGGCCCTGGGGCTTCGGTGGACGGCTCGACCGTCCGCCCCCTGGCGGCCGGCGGTGGCTCCTCAACCTGGGAGTCGGGGCGGGTTCCCCGTCCCCTGCTCCGCCCCCTTGGGCGGACGGACGCAGGCTCCGGCCTCTGGCAGGCGGTGGCCGCACTCGGCGCTTCCGCCCCCTGCTCCTCCCCCTCGGGTGACGGACGCAGGCTCCGGCCTCTGGCGGACGGCGGCAACTCCCCCGCTCCCGCTTGGACGAAAGCCACCCCACCTCGACCCAGGGGCGCGGCAGCAAAGGTCGCCGTTCCACCGAAGCTTTGACGGTGGCCGCACTGTGCACTTCCGCTTTCCCCAGAGCCACCGCTTCGGGCAGCCACTGGCGGACGCCCTTCGTCCGCGCTGCCCGAACTCTCCGGCACCGCGAGGCCACTCGGCGGCGAGGACTCTCCGACAGCATGTCTCTCCTTCCTCCCGGGTTTCGGCACCAATGTAACAAATCTCAATAACAGGGAAGGAAGGAGGCGAGAACCGGAAGTCAATAAAATATACTTTTAATAAATAATAACAGCCGACGGCCCCTCACGGACGACCGCCGGCGAACAAAACATAAATACAAATATATAAAACAAACTTAACACATGTTCGGGCCCGTACCTCTCTCTTCGACGGTCCGGTCGCTCGTTCCTTTTATGCTCCCCATCTCCTACGAGATTCGAGCCCGGTGTGCGCACAGCTGGCGCTAATCCACAATTACTCACCGGACTCGAACCACGGTCTCGCCCCGCCTACTCTACTACAGTGACCTTTAGGTGAACGTTAAATTCCATTTCAAAAGTCATTTTTTAACATAGGCCTTATATTAATGATTATAATTGCCAAACATAGTTTTATGTTTTGTTTATGTTCATGCATAGTCCTATGCAACAATTAACCAGATAAACACATTTTCAACATATAGGTCAGAGGATGCTTTATAAAAGGCATGTTTTATTTGTTATTTCAGGAGAAATTACAAACCTGACCATATTTTTGTACTTCCTGATGTCTCTGGTGCTGTTTTTTTTTGTGTTCCTGGTATTGTTATTTGGCTCCTACAAGACTTACAAGATGTTGAAGAGCATCTTTTACCCATCTATTACATTTCCGTCGTACATCCTGGAGGTACTAAAGTTTTATACTTTGTGAAACGTTTCATGATTGTCTGTCATCACAATGTGTCCCTTTCAGAAATGACCCATGAATTTCACCGGTGATCCCATGATTACAACATGTCTTTCACGTGTTCTAAAACACAGATGAAATCTGTGTTTTTGTAAAAAAAATGTAATCCTTTTTTAAATTGCAGTGTGAAACGCATGGGATCACATGTAAAAACCCATGAGATCACATGTAGTTTACATGCACATGCAATGCCATTGGTTTCACAATGGAATTCAAGTGAGATTCAGACAAAAATGTTACAAAAACACACACTTGACCTACTACCGACTGTCAATGATGCTTTGACCTTTCATGTGATTTCATTATAGATTGTTTTATAGACGATGGTTGGATGAACAACCGTATAAACCAAATTAAACCGTTTTACAAGCTGTATTCTCTCACTTCCTGAGACTTCTGTGTACCTTAAACTCTCTTTTTCTGGATCTTCAGCACAGGGCAGCAGACTACGACATGCCAAGGCTGTTGATTCCTGAGGCAGAGATTTTCTGTGAGCACTTTGACGTTACCAGTGCTGAGGTGAACGCTGCGATCACAGTGATGGAACAAGATCAGGCCATAGAAACACACGGCCAACATGACAGTGGAGATTCAGGCTTCATCTCTACGGAGGAGGATTCGTGTCATAAAGAGCACAGCCTGACACGACGCATCAAACACAATGAATTCCACGTGGAAGACATGTGTAAGATGAACCACAGAGAAGAGATACAAGATGGGAGTTCTTTTTTCGTAACAATGAACACCACTGCAAAATGCAGAATCAACTGTTTAAAGCACTGACAAGCAAATTCACTTCTTTCACGAAATGTTCAAATCAGCTGTAGCATAATTCTCTTTGCATTTGTCCATTGGTCTTTAATCCAGAGCAGCATACAAAAAAAAAACAAGCAATTGCAGAGCTTTTGTTATGTTTAAATTCAAATATATGAGTCCTATCCATCTTTTTCTTCACATCTCCATGAAGGGCACCATTATAGCAAGTGACTTTCTGTTGGATGCTCTGCGCTTCCGTTTAGTATTTTTTATTAGTCCGAGAATGTTACTGATAATGGTTAATTGTGAAGGATCGGCAATTCACAGGCTTTCACAACAGGACACATTCCTAGACTCCTCAACATTTCAGACTCAAACAACTCAACACCTAGAAGGTTCCTATTAAAATGTTGCTTTCTGGACTCGGTCCCGACATGTGAACTTTCTTTTCTATAAAGCATTATATTCATAGCGATGGGTCCGTTAGCTTAAACCTGCTATGGGGCGACCTTATTTCATGTTAGCAAGATTAGATTGTGACCTTGTCGCATTATTATCTACTTTATTATAAAAGTAGAAATCATGTCAAATACGTCAGATATATTGATTTTAGTAAAAGTATGTAATGCAAAAAAGGAATTGGATTAATGAGGAAATAAAGTTGACTGACTACTGTAATCTTTTAGATGGTGTCTGACTTCATTTGCACTTATTACCAGCATTGAAGTAAAATGGTCTGGATCTGTGCTTGACGTCAAGAACCTTTAGAGAGTCATATTTATGTTCATTATTTCAATCTGGTAGGAGAAAACAGAAATGTCAGGCTCACTGGATTATGTACGCTGATGCTGGGCCTTAAAATGGGCGACTCTGTCTCTAGGTGCTGCTAGTCTCTTATCGAATATCGAAAGCCGACAGTATCACAATTTGCATGCTTTGGATCGCCATATTAATATTAAAAATCCGATTTCTTAACGCCACCAGGCGTTAAATAAGCGCCGTCTGGTGCTAAATTAACCTCATATGCCGCCACGCGTTTAAGTAACGCCGGATGCCGATTGACGTTAAGTTAACGTCACAAGTCACTCAAAATGCAAACATATTAGGTAATATACTTAGCCCCTCCTATTCTGGGTTTACGCGCTCTACGGCAAGTTGGAGGCCCGTGTCATCTCAAATCCATATCCAGCTTAACCTTTTGGAAAAACAAGAAATAAAAGAAAAACCCGCTGAAAAGAAAATGCTAATGCAGTATGTTCCAGTAAGCTATGTGTAAAATGTATAACATGTCAAATTAAGTCAAGTCATGATTAAAGGTACCGTAGTTCCCCCCAAAACGAAATTTCTGTCATCATTTACCAGTGGTCCCGATTGACTTCTATTGTATAAACGCGTATTATTTTGTTAGAATTGTTCCAATTTTTTTCTTTGGTACTGTCTGATCTTATTTAAATCTAATAAAGCAGATTTGTACGATCATTTAATTGTATAGGATTCCATAGAAAGTATTACAGTTTTTCTCTATTGCTAACACACAATTCATGAAACAATTCACCATTTTCTCACAACTAAAAACACATTCTAAGAACAATTCACCAACAAAAATAAATACGACCTCACGTTGTGTCAATCACATTTACAATATTTTCGTCCGTCATAAAAAATATTTGCCTTTTATAACAATTCAGAGACACCGTACAAACGAGAGCCAGATACGAAAAAACGCATACGAAAATGTGCAAAGATCTTAAGACATAATATAATCAACTCAAGTGTCGACATGGAAACTCAAATAGCACACATTTATCCATCAAGAGACATTCAGAAGCAAAACTGATGACACACAAATCTGAATCTCATAATAGTATCAATAGGAACACAGGTCATTTTGCATCCTAGAGTCATTTAGGTTATGCTTAAATGTCTACGTAATAAGCCATATTCTCTAAAAGAGAGAAAAATGTATCTGGCTCTGTATTTGCTTAAATTTTTTTTGAAATGCATCTGCTGTGTCCGCTGCTGTCACCAGGCGACAGGAACAGCAGGTGATACAACTTGGAAATCCTCTACACGCAATTCAAGATTCTGTATATCTGTGTTTTCAACAGCAAAAAGGGCAAACAAACTGAAATCTGAAATCATGAAGGAAGGTACAGCGGCCGACATACAGTAATGCAGTCCATCAGTCAGGGATGGATTACCGACCATCCAATGGGGTCAATGCTGGGGGGGCCCTGGAGTTTAAGTTCGGGTGTGGTACAGAAAACCCAACATAAATCAAATCAAATGTTTATTATTGTTTAATAAATGGGTCCCATAGCCTATGTTATGCTTCTTAGAAAAGGTGCTTCGTCTATGAGGGGCCCATGGTACTCCAGTTTTACAACTTGGTCCTGTGAATGCCATGAAACCTCTCATTTATTATTATTAAGTATATTTGTGTACACACAGGGAATATGTTTTGATGAGAGTTCACAGATATGAATTTATTTATACAAATTTGCACATGTGTACATTCAATTATTAACTGTCTATCTTCCCTATAGGTTGAAGTTAAATTCATGCATGCCTGAAAGAAATGGATTTGGCCACCATCACTATTTCTTCATACAGTACGCCTTGATTTGCCTTCTGTTAACCCTGTAGAAGGCATTTAACCGGACCAAAAACAAAGAGTAATAACAAGATACAACCCAAAAATATAGTGATTTGTTAATATTAAAGGAGATTTAATTAAATCTAGCTTGCGCGTGTAATGGAGGAATTTCTGGTGCTGTTTGGACTGCTTTAAACACTTCATGAAGTCTCCGCAAGTTACTGGCTCGGTAAAAAAAACATCATCAAGTAAACCAGGACGGAATTCATTTTTTATTTCTTGGTCCGGTCCCAGAAAACCGAACTACACGCACCCTCAAACGAATCGCGCCAGAGTTCATTTGAAAGGGGAGCCAAGCCGCTTTCAAGCAAACCCTGTTTGGTGTGCACCAGTGTTTGGATGGCAGTATTTACACTCACACAAATAAACAGAGCCGGTGCACTAGTGTTCGTTTTAATCGAACTAAACATGCAATATGTAAACACACCCTTAGTTTACTGCTTCAAATGTGGACTCAGAATGTCAGGTGTTTAACAATAATTGGAAAGCAAAATATGAATAATATAATAACAAAATACTTAAATAAAATCGGGTTTCACATTTGTATGTATAATTAGTAATATAAGTAAGGGTAGCAATACAGAAAAAATGCAGTTGGTGTACAAGGTCTATGGTTTTACTAATATTAATACAAAACAGCTTACTGTAGGTAAACAATTGTGAATGTTCATAGGGTAACATATATTCTTATATATGTATCGTATAATCTTGCTTAAAAAACTAATAAAACAATCAGGTTTGAGCAGAATTAAGTTAAGCCTATTTGGTTTGGCCATCCACAATCATCCCAGTTTGGTACTTTGGGGGATTGCTAACCCCCACCATTACCAAATGCGAGGACAACACTGAAGTCCTTTTTTGCAGCTGTCCAGTAGAATACTTGAATGAACTTTAGCAACACAAAACCTCATGTAAATGGATCCCTGTGACGCATCTTTTCGTTTACTCTTTTAGGAGGTAATAGGCAAGGGCAAGGCAAGGCGTTTTATTTATATAGCACAGTTTGTACACAAATGAATTCAAAGTGCATTACGTAAGCATGATGCATAAGACATTTTTAAGTAAGTAAATGATTAATATCACAAATACACAAAAGAACAGAATTTAAAACAACAATTAAATGGAAACAAAATTTGATTATAAAAGAATAAAATTGAAAGAAAAATAAGATAGAAATAAAAGTGCAGTTTTGCAGTGCAGTTTGAAGCAGCACAGTACTCAATTTGTAAACGCACGGCTAAACAAATGTGTTTTAAGTCTGGATGTAAAAGTGGCTACTGTTGGACCACATCTGATGTTTTCTTATCTATAACTGACTTGACCCTAATGATCTGAAGTCTGTGGTTTATATTCAATAATCTTATCTGAAATGCATTTAGGTCAAATTGCTGAAAACCTTTAATGTAAATGTGATCTGCATGGTTTGACTGTCAAAAAGTAATGATAAACTAATTTATTCCTACTATGGAAGTTTAAAAAAAAGCTATTTTACTACTCCTTTAAGGGTATGTGCCTTGATAAAAAAAAATATACATATATTTTGAAATGTAAACCCATCACCGTGTCAACAACATGCGCTTTTCCTTTAGAAAAATATTTGACAGTCAGAGTAAGGTTACATAACCTTAACGTCTGAGCATATTTTTACATTTATGGATTTGGCAGATGCTTTTATCCAAAGCGAATTGCATTGCATTATCCTATACATTTATTTCTAAGTATGTGCAATCCTCTGGGATCGAACGCACGACCTTGGCGTTGTTAACGCCATGCTCTTACCACTGAGCTACAGGAAAGCTTTTCTTAAAACAAACATTTTAAGTCTTTATCGCATTATATAGCCTGTCTCACTATCATCAGTCTCATCAGATGAGCAACTATCTTGTTCGTGCATACCTCCTGTGACGGTCGCTGTAGAGACCGACTTTGTGTCCTGAATAGTCTGTATGTCCGGATCAAATGAGCACACAAACAAATGCTTTTGACTTCCCTTTGTTATCGGATCATCTGTTTTCATTTCTGAATGTACAGGTGGTGGGATTCCGTAAAGTTCGTTTTGAACTGAAGTTCTTTTATCCTCATGCAAAACTTTTTCGTCTTCTTCTGATCCAAAAGGTCTTAAAGTGACAGAGAATAAGTTGACATTCCCTGTAGCATTTGAAACATCTGCATTTCCCTCTGGCTCAAATCTCAATTTAGGATGTTTGTCTTTTTCACCGGACACCTCTGACATCACTTCCACCTTATTCTCATCTTCATCGCTATGAATGTCAGGGGATAGTATAGTTACACTGAGATGCAGGGCTGGTTTATCCCCTGTGCTACAGATACTGGAGCTATAAAGGAGGGGCAAAGCTGAAACTATGCCGTCCTCTTTATTACCAGTACCTTGCGAATCACAGTCTTTAATCATGCAACCCATGTAGGTGAAGTTTCCTTCCTCATCTTCTTCATCATATTCTTCATCATCCTCTGTGTCTGCCTAAGAAAAAAAGAAAGAAATTAAGATTATTTACATTTTAATTCAATACTCAGGAACCTAGCAATCCCATTTTACTATTCAACAAGAAAAAATTGAGGATAGGTCTTGATATCATGGAGTATACAGTATATAGTTCAGTAATGTAGACCGTTTCATCGGACGCGTGCGCATCTTACCCCCAGTTAACTTCCGGTCCCTGTTTGGCTGGTGTATAATAATATAACTATTTATATTTTATTTAGTCTATGTTAATATTGATTTGTGTTATTATATTAATGTATAATAATTGTATTAAATAAACGATTTGTTGAATTTTGTTGTGTGTTCATTTTATGAAATATACAATTTTTTGAATGGGTCCCTATGGGTAACTATTGACCTATAGGCATGAAAACATTAAATCAAAAACTCTCAATTTACTCTAGATTTAAGGATAATCCTCGCCGGTAGAACCCGCCCTCAGTGTTACAAAATGTACATAATCAAAAACTGTGAAGTGATGAATAAGACAAACCTGGTCAAAGCCATCTTCTTTATGTTGCTTTTTGTGGGACGCTTCATCAATATATAATAAAGGACTGATTCTGGTGGGATCATTTTTAGATCTGGTCATTTGAACATCAGTCAGAAATACATTCTCATACACTGTCCGTTCAGGATTCAAGTAGTACACTTTTACTATATTATGCTGAAAAAGAAAAAACAGAGAGAGTCCTCAACTGAACAAACATTATATGTAAAAAAATTTGTTTATTTACAGCACTTTATTTAAAAACACTAAATCAATAAGACTCAATAAACCTGGGCAATCTTACAGAGTTAACACACATTCTGTAAAATAATCTAGTTTCTAAAAAAGCACATTTTCTTTATAAGGTTAAAAGTAATGATGCATGTGAAACTTTCTGGGAAAAAAGCCTGATGAAAAAAACCAATTGCATATCGAAGGGGGTCTTACCAGTCCTTTAGGCAGAAGAGTCTTCACCCTACATATGAACCCAGTGTAGAACAGGCTGCTTGCCAGCATCAGCAAACCCAATCCAATGAAAACAGCTCCCACTGAACCACCCACTATATATAACACTGCAGAGAGAGAGAATATACACATTCAATTTCATTTAGTTTTATAGACGGTTTTACCTGCAACAACATAAACAAATGTTTCTGCGCAGTGCGCATGCATGCTTTTGTGGCCCAAAGCTAACTTCTGGTAAACAACCACAAATAATAGAGTACCTGCAGATTACAGTATTTTTGACAACAAGCATAGGAAACATGTCCTAGCAAGCAAGTTAAAATTAAGTCTAGCCAGGATTATTTTGGGTAACCAGTGGACGCTTACCAGTTACAAGAAGAAGGTTACCAGTTCCTACTATGGTTACCAGTAGAAGTAACCATAGCAATGGTTCCTAAATTCTTCAAAATAACAAAATAATATATACTGTTTATAAATACAATATTTATGTCTACTATAATAGTAAATGGAGCCCAAGAACTGAAAATTCCTAACATAATTATTTCATATTTTTTCCTTTGTGTTAAGCAAAACTCCCGGTGTTCCAGACGTCCAGTTTGCCCCTGGTTCTTCTACTGGTAACCCAAGTTACAAAACAGAAAAATGAATGTATACAGGTTTAGAACAACTTGAGGGTGAGTAAATGGTGACATAATTTTCATTTTTGGGTGAACTATCGGTTTAACACCAAGCGTTAGGTGATGTCCAACTCCAACTCCCAGTTGTGATGACGTCCAACTCATTTGAAAGTCAAACATATCTAGAATTGGCCAGGGCTCATGTTGACAAAGCAAAGACTATTTTGCATTTACATTTATTCTTTTGTTAGATGCTTTTATCCAAAGCGACAAGTAAAGTTGACAAAAGCAAAGACTATTTTGCATTTACATTTATTCTTTTGTTAGATGCTTTTATCCAAAGCTACAAGTAGGAGAGCATATAAAAATGTTCTCAGCACTCTAAACAGTACTGTTAGTTTACAAGGCCATGCTAATAGGAGGATTAAAGCTGAAAAGGGAAAGAATGAACAACAAGATTTTTGATTTATTTTTTAAACAAGACATAGACAGTTAATGGTTAGTCAAATAAATGCGGGACAGGTATGTTTTGAGCTGTTTTTTTAAAGTTGTGAAGGATGCTGCAGTTCAGGTGCAGGGTGACAGCTCATTCCACTGCAGGGGAACCGAATGAGTATGTTTTTTTGCCAGCAATTTGGTGCCTAAATGTGATGGAACAACCAGGCCTCGCTCATTTTCAGACCGAAGATGACGGGAGGGGATGAAGACCTGGAGCAGTGAGTTGAGGTAAAGGGGCAAATTTGCCATTATCGTTGTGAAGGCCAGTGTCAGCAATTTGAATTTGATGTGGGCGGTAACTGGCAGCCGGTGAAGGGAAATCAGGAGCGGTGTTACATGGATAAATTTAGCCTGATTGACAACGAGACGCGCAGCTGCGTTCTGTATCATTTGCAAGGACTAGACTGCATTGGTTGGAAGGCAGGCAAGTAGAGAATTGGAGAAGTCAAGTCTTAATTAATAAGTCTTAAATAGTGGTGAATAATTGCATTAAGGAAGATTAAAAAAAACCTTCACAGCTAAAACTTGAATTTCCTTCAAGTTTATTGTGACAGGCTTATTTTGACAGTCAAAATCTAAACTCAGCACAAGCAATGACTGTAACTATGCATACTACACTGTAGATATTAGAAAAACAAGTCTGTTAAAGTTTCCAATATTGCCCTTACGGATCCCTATACATGGTGCACAGATGCAGGAAAAGTAAAATGGCAATGCAATTATTACAACAATTATTATTATACCAACATATTAAAAAAATTAAACACCATTAATAATGATGCCATTCTATCCATATGAAGTCAATAGGATATCTCTTACCTTGTTCAAACTCTTCTTTACTAGTGTATTCACACTGCCAGTCAGAGCGCAGAGTGTTGCGATTTGAATTGATCTTGGGAAGTACTCTGATGCAGTACTTATCACAAGGCTTTAGATTCTGTAGAACATGCTCTCCACCTGGTATAATAGTCTGGTAGACCTGTATGCATACATGACAACAAAAGAAACAACAGCTGATGTGAGTATGAATGAATGAGGCAATTATATAGTGCTTTATTGAGTATAGCTGTACACCCAAAGCGCTTAACAAACATATGAGGTTGGTCTCTTCTCAACCACCACCTGTGCAGCATCCACCTGGATGATGCGACGGCAGCCACAGTACAACGACAATGCATGGTACGGTTGGGTTTGGTACGACTCTGCTCCGTACAGCTCAATTCACTTCGGCTCAGTTTGCTTTTCCACTGCAGGTTAGTACCGCTTGTGGGTGGGAATTATAAACTTATCGTCATAGTTGCGCCTATACTGCTCTACATCATTGTAAAAGCGACACAAACAAATGCACAACACAGGAGTAATGGATCATATCAATGACGGGTGGCAACTGAACAAATACTGCTAAAAATAGAAGAGAGTTTGGGAAATCTCACATCAAAGAGCAGACAACGACATTGATTTGCTCGAAGGCAAACAAGGGTAAGCTAATCGTGGATTTGGCATTGTGTTAAAGACCTCAATCTCTATATTACTTTCCCAAAGCAGAAAACAAAGAAGTAAACAAAAAACGAACTGCCAGTATTACGTATTAAAATGCATATCATCTAACTAGATGAAAAATTTCAACTCGAGCGGGAAATTCATGAGAGGAACTCATTGACACCTACTGTTAAACACGTCTGGATGCGTACAAATTTTCCTTTTTCGCGCAATGTTCTTCACACTCGCCTGAAATAAGAAACTATTCTCGCGAGAATATAAATATAGAAAAACATCCAGCAGTACAAGAAATAATAATCCTTCTGTACTAATTCTTACCTTCTCCTCTCCTGCTTTCTTCCAGCTTAAATTGAAATACACAGAATTATAAAAGCGGTCAAGGTCATTCTTTTTTCCAGATCCTCTGGGCAGTGACACATTGATTTTCAAACAGTCTCCACAACCAGAAAGAAATACAGTGGGTGGACCTATAACAGCTGAAAGAGGCAAAAGAAAGATACAAAGAATGTAAAGAATTAGTCTAGTAGAAGTTTAAGAAAACGTTAACTAATAAAACGTTCTATTTACTATAATTAAATAAAGTATTGGCCTAAATGTTTTTTTTACTTTTAAAACCTAAACAAAATTTGAAATGCTGCTTCAGGAATGAACTGAAGCACTGAGCACTGATCATACTCGTCAACAGTACTCGTTTTATTGTACTCGTCATAAACCAACAAATCTAATAGATATCTAGATGTGAGTCCCATGCATTACGACACATCTTTTACATTATATAAGTATGGTCAATTTTATTGACAACAAGGAGGCTTCAGAAGAAATTTTTGCATATACTGTCAGAGCATGAAGCTGATTATTCAAAACAAAAAATGAGTGTCGCCCACAATGGCAAACCGAGTAACACTGGGTAACCTTTGACAAAACAGGGATAGCATGGTGTGTGCTAAAGAAGCTACATACCAACTTTCGTGGAAATCTGTAGGTGTTCAAAGACGTAGATTTAGAAAAAAGAGAAAAAAGGGAGTTTTTTATGATAGGAAAACTTGTAACAGGGTGCATTCGAATCGTCATGAGCCAAGAGTTCAGGATTCGTTTCTATAACTTACAGTTCAAAGGGTATGGCCATAAACATGAGTCAACCTTTTTTTATGGTAACGCTTTAGACTCTTCCTGTGCACCATATTTCAAAGCTTTTCTATGGGCTGCCATTGATTTCCATTTCAGAAGAATAATAAGAAAACCACCAGTTACATAAGAGAATGTAAACATAAATCTAACAATTTGCAGATTTTCAAGTAGGACTTACTATCTTCATATGGTGTTATACTTTTCTCAACTTTGGATGATGTCTTGTTGTCAAGTGATGCCCAAATAGAGAATGTACATTGTGTGTAGATGTCCACTAACGAATGAGAGACATCAAGTGTCGTATTTCTGATGTTAAGGTGAAATATTGGCTTTCCAGTACCGCACCTGTAGAAATAATAAGATGGAGGCTGGTTAAAGATGATCCAAGTAAAAGACAAATTGTGATGTTTTCATTTTGCAGTACATTATAAAAAGCTTCAAAACAGTTTGATTACAATGCTAAATTGTAGTAATATTTTACAATGGACAACAAATATTCCCTCCATTGAGTAAAGACTATTGAGAATATGTGTATGAGCTTTGTTCCCGACTTTTTGCTATAACCCTGCCAAAATGGATCACAATTGGGCTACTTCAGCATAATAAAATGGCTTTTGTAATAAAATAGTTATCAATTTTATATCATTTCAGCCATATAGCAAAGTAAACATATTTAAAGTTGATCTCCTTAGCTTTTATAATGTAGTGGATATGGAGCAGGTGTAGGAATCTTGTTGCAAAAAGTTGACGGATGGACAGGTTTTACGGTATTGAAATATCTTACCTTTGCTTTAGATTGAAAACAGTCCGTGTTGTAGAATTTATTCCAGGGCTCCATTGTAAAATGTGTTTAAAGTTGTGAGACAATATTTTAAATTTAACTGGAGCAGGGATTGCATCGAGCACTAAATGAAGACAACAGAAAATGATAAAATCATGCAAACAAAACACAAATATGTTAACACAGGGAAAAACAACAACGAAAGAAAGAAAGAAAGAGCAACTATTTTTGTCAAGTCCCATGAACTAGCAGTCACAACAGACTTCAATATTGTGACATAAATCCACGGGAAAAAAATCAAAGCACCATTACAGTTTTTTCTCAATTTACTATTTATGTGTTTAGGTAAAATTCCCATTTATGTTTCCTTCTGTGAACTTTCTTCCAATTTTCAAATGAAAATATTGTTTCTATTTTCATTTATTTGCAGAAAATGTAAACTAGGGAAAGAGGTCAAAATAATATAAAATATGCTCTGTATTTTTCAAACCACAAACACTGCAAAGAAAACAAGTTCATATTCAGTTCTAAGCAACACAAAAGTAATCTTTGTATGTAGGAAAAGTTCAAAAATTCTTATTTTTTTTTAATCACAGTTTTCATGTGTCTTTCACATTGCTGTTGGATGACTTTGTCACTCCTGAGGTGTGATTTATTGAAATACAACAGACACTGACCTGGAATGATCACGATACATCTAGAAATGCGGATTAAATTATGATTTTTGAATGGTTTCTCTTTCCGGCTGTATGTCTGAGTACAATATTATGTACAATATTTATCTAATATTGAATAGAAAAAATATGGAATTACTTTTTTTTTGCAGATTATTTGGATCTAGAAAACTGAGAAATGGAGGACTGACTGTTAAAGGGCAGAGCTGAAAGAATGTTCAAAGAGACATCATCAGAGAAGGGTTGCCAGTCCAGAGTTAAAGTACGTTTTCGGGCTTTAATTTAGAATTATAAGAGCATATAAAATAAAAACATTGATCCACATGGACACCGCAATATTATATTAAGATAATTAGGAACTATTTACAACAAGGTTATATTTGTTAACAGCATTAGCTAACATGAACTAACAATGAACGACGTCCACGGTTCATGTTAATTTCAGCATTTATTAATGCATTAAAAACATGGCGACTGTTAACATTAGTTAATGCACCAAGAACAAACATGAACAATTGTATTGACAACTTGCATTAACTAACATTAACAGGGATTCATAAGTGCTGAAAACTATATTAAACATTTTAATTTATTTTAGTTAATGCATGTCCTAATGTTAACAAATACCTAAATAAAAAACCTTATTAACCAAATTAATAAATGTAGAAAACTAATATAAAAAAATGAAATGAAACGTGTGACTTACACATGGATTCTGTTTTTGACAAATGAACTGTTTGTAAACATACCTGGAAAGTAAAGAAACATGAGCAAACGAAGCTCCATCATTGTCTTCATATGGACAGAGAATCAAAATTCATGATGAGCAACAAACGTCCACTGAAATCAAAATAAAAAAAACATAAAAAATGAGGAATGGGCACCAAACAATGGAAATAAAAGAACAGCAACAGTTAATGTCTTGAGAATATTGTAGTAAAAAAGTAACATGGACAAAAACTCTTTAGACAAATAGCCGTTTCTCTGAGAGTTTTCTCATTTTATATATGTATTATGTTGTTTACTAGCTCTATTCCTTACCTTTTCTTTTGTGATTAGGGATATAATTTGTATATAAGGCCTCAAAGCAAACGCACACGATACGAGGTATATGTCTAAGATAATAATAATAAAAGCAGATTGACTGCACATAAAGTTACTTTGTTTAGGGTTTTATACATTTCTATAGATTAAATAGGATCAACATTGGCTAAATTGTAAACATTTATTTTTTTCATGAAATGCTACTTTTCCACTAGACCCAAACATTGTAGTTAATGCAGTTAAGCAACCTGAATATGCCTAACGTTAAGTTAAATGTTAAACTAGTCTTTTCAGTACCTGTAAATCCGCAACAGTCCTCATCCCTCCATTTGTGAGACAAATCGCTGTATTTAAGCAAAATACATGAAGGCTTATAGTTTAAAACACCAAAAATGTAACGTCCTGACTGTACTTTCCCAACGTCATTACTGGAAATCACGTGTTTCGATTTCCCTTTGAGACGTCATTGGGCTTGTCTCACTTCTCTGCACTATGGAAGACCAAAAGAGCCAAAACGTCAGAAAGACTAAAGGGTCTAAATGTGTGAATCTAACGCGTCAACACGTATCTACTTGTAAACATGCATTTTACGTGTTAATATCAATTTTCATATGTCAACCCAATGCATGTATTTAGTACAGAGCCCCTTTGATAACCCCCCTAGAGGAGCAATTCACTCCAGAAATGAATTAGCCTATATTTTACTCACGCATTCATACCGCACGCGTTTAAGCGCAAGTAATAGTATGGAACGCCAGGAGGGTCAAATACGTGCGTATTTTAACGCCTTAACTACGCGTACTCTATGGAACGCCAGGAGGGTCAAATACGTGCGTATTTTAACGCCTTAACTACGCGTACTCTATGCGTTGTTTGCGCGTAGAGTACGCGTTGTTTGCGCGTAGAGTACGCGTACTATACGCGCAAACAACGCGTACTCTACGCGTAAACAACGCGTACTCTACGCGTGACGTCAGACGTCAATTTCGCGTGTTTTTGACCCATCCGGCCACTTGCCCAGTTTGGACGTGTAAGCATGTTGAGTTCCCATTGGCTGACGAGCGGAAGGGCTAAACCATTACTGTAGGCCCTAGGGGCGTTGCCTTCCATTTCTGACTCCTTGTCATCACAATGCATGTAACATGCGAAAGATCCAATTATCTATTTATGTATCCATTTATCTAATAAGCTATTAAATATAGATGTTTTATAATCTTTTTTATCGTTTATTGCCGGGTCATGTTAGTAACTGTTTTATCAGAGACAATAAATTGATAAAAGACGCCAGTTATAAATCAGCTCAAATAGTGAAGGGGTTAGAGACAATGTCAATCTGCACTGTAACTTTGGTGTCTGGGTCAACGTAGGATCGAAACCCGCTCGACGCGAAGATTAATCTTCCTTTACCAACATTTTTTTTAGAAATCCTCTAGCCATAGTCTTAAGCCCTGTCCATAGATACTTACGTTTATAATTTGTTATCTTCATTAAGCAGTACATTTATTCATGTTCAATAATTTATAGAATTCTAGGTTTTATATTCTGGTTTACCAGTCAACTTTTTGTCTTTTGTTTCAGGCTCACAAAAATGTATATTAAGACACTAAGATATTAAGTTATCGGTTATTGGTTTCCAATGTTAAAGAATGCAAAATGAACATACTGGTGCATCCCTAGTTTGGATTTAGTATGGATGCTTGTAATCACATCAGAAGTACTATAGTGTATTACTATAGTTACAATTGAAGAGTTCAAATGCAAAAGCCTTAGAGTGCCATCTCAAATTTTGTTCTAAGATGAGCATTTTCAATTAGGTTAATATTCAGTTATTTCACTTAAATTTTAATCAAAGGTACCTATTCGGTGCTATTAAAGGGAAAAATGTACAAGCCTGAAAAAAGCAGAATAAAACTTTCTCTGCCTGTTCATGCAGCCTTACCTGGTTGATAATGTCAGATGATGAAGAGTTGGGAAAGAGGGTAGATTTTTAAGCTTGGCACGACAGAACAGCAGTAGAGGAACTGTAAGAAGGCAACTTAAATGGGACACAACATATGTGATGGATCAAATTGGTTGACACTGAGTAGCTGAACCAGATGAGATCAGAGCAGATTGACTAACGTGGCCTGTCAGAACTTACACTATGCTTACGCTTGATACGTTGATGTTTCAATGTAATGTAGAGCTTGAGAAACTGTGGAGCTTGAGGGGAAAATGTGAACTGGACAGAGGGGCTCATTTTGACATTTCTATATGTTACAGGATCAAGCAAGTGTTTCAATTCAATTCAAGTGTATTTATATAGCGCTTTTCACAATGTGGATTGTTCCAAAGCAGCTTTACAAGAGTAAACTTCTGCCCATGAGTCCATTTGGATACTTTTTCACATGAACTCAAATCCGTTTTTTTTTTTTACATCACACCCTCCTAAATGGATGTATGAATGTTGTGTTTGTGAATCAACACAGTATATTAGTTTGACATACTGCTAAAAGAAGTAATGTGATGTCTTGATTGTGTAAAACTATTTCAGATTAAAATGGTTTAAAAAGCTGCCTTTCTTTTTTTTGCCTGTATAGACTTAAACCATGCCATTTTCACAAAAGATTAACATAGATTAATATTTTAATCAGTGCTACCCTGTAATGGTTTAGTTTTTATTTAATAGTTAATAACAGCATTATCCAGTTATTGTTTACATCCAGTACTCGCCAAAAGTTTGGACAAAGATTTTTTTATTATTTCTTTACATTTATCAAGGAATCACGAAAAAGTATCACAATTTATTTAATTAAGCAGTACAACAGTTATGAACAGTACAACAGTGTGTATAAATATTCTTGTAAAATCATAGGCATATCACAAGTGATACATCCTTCATCCTGTATGCAGTGGATATTGTGATCAGACATTTGCCTTTGAATCTGTATTTCATTATATAATTTATTTAAATGGTTTATTGGTTATGTTGTGTTAATTAACAAAAATCAGAAAACTACTATGCAAATAGAATGAGCGGATGCAGGTTACCCCCTAGGACTACAGTACTATATTTATATATATCTAGGTCTACAGTGGCGTATATTTGCAATATTACAAATAAATTCTATAAATTATTCAACATGAATAAATTTACTGATTTGTGAAATTAACCAATTATAAACCTATGGACAGGACTTAAAACTGTGGCTAGAGGTTTTCTAAAACAAATTTTGTTAAAGCAGGATATTTCATAGGACTTCGATCCTACGTTGTCCCAGACACCATAAGACGATGCAGATGAGCAGCGTCGATAACCCCTTCACCACTGAAGCAGATACATTTACTGACGTCTTTTATTACTTGATTGTCTCTGCTACAACAGTCATGCTTTATGGACAAAACCCACATGGATTGACAGGAAAAAGTAACACTATAAACTTTAAACCATGTAAGTGGTGCCTATTGTGTTTTTAACAGTCTCCATGACTTTTTGGCCACTGACATTCTATCCAAACATCTCCCTTTATGTTCAGCAAAACAAACAAACTTGTATAGGTTTGGAACAACCTGAGGGTGAGTAAATGATGACAGAATTTTTATTTGCGTGTGAACTATCCCTTTAAGAACATATACAGTCTGTATTTATCAGCACATTTGTCATGTTAAGGTGTCACAAAGTGGGTCAAACCCAACCGAGGCACAAAGGTAAATACTGTGGTCATGTCCGATCACGGGTTTCTGAAAATCAGATTTAAAAACATATTTAAAATAATTTAGAACACAATATAATCAACAATATAATCAATATAATTCTAATTAGATTAGAAGATGTTGATTGGCACAATTTTATATAATAAAATGTGTACAACTCTTAAATCAGGAATGGCTCATTTGGTACATAGACCGGTGGAAAGTTCTCTCGATTGCTTCAGAGGTGAGTTTACGACATGAAGACAAGCAGGCAGGACATGTAGTAGAAGCATATATTTTGCACACATGATTTTCCATAAATTATCATATCATATACGATTTTAAAAAGTATTTTATTGTTTTGTGTGTGTGTAGTGCAGGGAGGTCGGCACCCTAGCGCCTTCTATAGGCCAGCCGCCACTGCTACTATACTCTGTCATCTCAGACCTCACGCGGACTGAGGACCAACAAACTCAACAGCTTCACTTTTCATAATAGAAAGAATACATAATACACAATGTATATATTTGTATACACATCCATAGACACAATAAGGCCATCTAAGGCAAAACAAAATGCAATTACATTGCAAATCAATAGTAGTAGGTAATATCAAAAATGCACATCAGATGGAAGAGAACCAGTTCACATAATATATTTACACATTTGACAAAATACGGATCGATCAATTAATCTTTTTTTCTTGATTTTGTAACACTTTAAACAGAACGACCTAAACACATACATCTCTCATCTCAGACCTCATGCAGACTGTGGAGAGATCACAACCTTACAGCCCAAAGGAATCATAAGAAAAGAAATGACAAATACATAGACAGACAACATCTTTTGTTCCACAATATATCATATCCTGACAGAATTGCATAAAGACACTTTTGCAATGTCAAAAGAAATATGTTCCACAGGTCTGCGACTAAAACAGATGATGTACCTCACACTGCCAGTGCAACGGTAAATGTATTCAGCAAAAAAATAGGCTAACCTTCTCTATACTGCACTTGTAGAATGAGGTGTGCCCTGCAATGTCCACATACCTATCCATCTGTCAAAGAGAGCCTGAATGTTTGGTACAGTAATCCCTCTTGCAGTAACAGGCAGCATCCATCGACTTTACATAGTGGCTCGTCTCTTTGTCAACTAATAAAACGGCCCTTCGTAAAAGTTTGGCCAAACAATTGTGAACGCTGCGAAGCAGAACTAGAAATGAATGGAATGTCTATAAATGCTTTAAATTACTGTATAATCACCTGAATCTATTCCCGTGATAAGAAAACCCTGCACTTTCCAATAATAAGGATGGCTTTCCTTTAATTTGTATGTGCCATGGTCAGCTCTGAGGTACCTGCACTCCATCTGGCTTACTGGATTTGGCCATTTTATTTCATTTCATGAAAAATATATATTTTCCAACTATGGTATGATGTCAGTTGCTAACATTTTTGTTAGTTCATTTTATTGCGTTCAACAAAACACATACATTTATACAGGTTTGGAACATCTTGAGGGTGAGTAAATGATAACAAAATTTTCATTTTTGTGTGGAGTATCCCTTTAATCAATATTTTTTATTCATGCATGAACTAGTGCTTCACTGAAATAAGCTTTGATGATTTTTTTTTCTTTCAAAATGCTTTATATTATTTGTTTGCAGTGTTTTTTATTTGTTATTGTATTCGTACAGAGATAAAAGGCTTGATTTTGAAGTTCACAAGTCCCTCATGGCTGCTTTGATTTTCACCTTGAGGAAATAATAGATGTATTTAAAGGGTTAAATTGAAGAGTAAAAGTGGAACCTCTACAGACCGATGTTTTTTTAATCTGACACGGCTAAAAAAATATTTATCAAAATGAATGCTGTGGTTATTCTTTGATATATCCGAGACCGTAATAATAAAATAAATATCTGCTAAGCATTCAGTATATAAAAATAGCTATTCTTTTTTCCCATAAAAAACAATGTCCTTTAATATTCGATACCTGTCGATCAGTGAAAAGACATAGTCGACCTCATAGTGCGTTAAATAGCAGTACTGTCAGCACAAAACCGTGTGAATGTGGATTAGTTTGCACTGATGGGAATCAGAAATCGAATGCAAAACCTATATGTGTGTTTCTTTGTTTGGGGTGAGGAGTTAATGTCAACAACAAATAATAGTTATCAGGGCTTTAAAAATATCTCTAACCAGCCGCTAAAAGCCGAAGCCAGATTGACAGCCTTTTGCAACTGTTCTCTGAGAGTACTGTTCTGCGAGCAGTCATTTCGGGATCCCAGAAGAAAGTGGTGGTCTTGAAGAATGCACCCACCAGCCAACCATACATTGTTCACTTTCCTTTAGACCGACTAACACTTGACTCAATGCGGCTGGGAGGCAATATCAGCCTTTTGAAATGCTCCACTGTTAGAGAGTCATAACTCCGTCAGGCGGAGACCCAGTGGACATAAGCCAATCTGGGATGACAGCATTTTAAAAGTCAGCACAAAACATTTCAATTGAGATTCTTGGCTCTTTCATTAGAGTCCATGATGTCATCGCATAGCCATCAGAATTTTTTACATGGTGGGAGGAAAAAACATGGACGGGGTTGTCAGTGCTCGATTCCTAGGAGAGATCTTTTTTAAGCAGTCTGAGTTACAGTGACCAAATCCTCAAAGCAATTATAATCAAACAGATTCTCATCTCTTGTAAAATGTGCATATCCACATCAATGCATTCTCTCCTGTAGCCTAATACAAGTTGGTTAAAGTGGTTTTGGGCAGGTTTGGTTACAGCAGTAGGAAACGGAATGGGTTTAATCCATCTCTAGGTCTATAAGCTTGTTGCGGGGTCGGGGTCTGTGCATGGGGTTTTTGGAGAAACAGCAGTGGGAAACACCAAGACCCAGCAGCACTGAAATGAGACACGCGATCACAGCAGCAAGTACACCATAACTCACAGGCATCTTCAAAGACTCCAACACTACAGAAAGAAGAAACAACCAATTATAACCAATTATAATGACATTATACACATGTACAAATTGATTGTATTTAGTGCTCGGGGCCATATTCACAAACCATTTTATCTTCCTGCTAAGTTTTTAGTTATGAGTTTCTTCTTAAAACATATTCACAATTCTGCTGAGAGCAACTTTAACTAAGGAACAGAGAAATCTTAAGATAAGAGATATATTTTAGAAATATTATCCTTTGTGGAATTAGCACAGTATCGATAATGATGGTTTTTAATATCACGATTATTGTGCCATTGCTAGCCTGCACGTAATAGATGAAATGGTTAATAACCATGTTTACATGACGAATATGAAGTGGTATGTTCGGACATTTAGCATTCAAAGAAGTGAAAAATTATCTTCAAAGAAAATTCCACTACTGCATTAAATTTTCATTCTCAGCTTTGCATATTCTTCAGTAGATTTGAAATATAGCACAAATAATATCATATAAACCGTCATATAAACTTAAAGGAATAGTTCTCCCAAAAATATTCAACCAAATTACCTACTGTAGTTGTTCCAAATCTGTATAAAATCCTTTGTTTGGTTATATATTTGGACGGATGCTTGTAACCAAACAGTTCTTGGACCCCATTGACTCCCATAGTAGGACATATTACAACGGTAGTCAAAGGTGCCACATAACTGTTTGCTGTTCTACATTCTGTGAAATATCTGAAAGTGATTTTGGTGGTCAATGTTGGCCAAGAACTGTTTGGTTACAAGCATTCTTCCTAATATATTTCTCTACGTTCATCAATACAAGCAAATGATACAGATTCAAAACATTTTTTTGAGTAAACCGTCCCTTTAAGTTATGGCTCAGAATGGTAAATAATGATTTTAGTTTCACAGACAAGGCTTAAGGTTAGTCCCAGACTAAAATGAATGTTTCAGCTGTCTTGACTGAAAATGTACTAATATATGTCAATGCCAGTGTTAAAAGCAACTAAAATATCCCAATTTAACAAAGTCATAGTCCTGTCTTGAGCCCAAAGCATAATCCTGCTGTCCCCATGACGTCATTTCCGTCATCAGGAGGGTCCGTGGTCGTCCACACACCCCGTCCGCGTGCAACCCAATTTTTAAAAGCCAGAGTCCACTAGGTGACGTACTGCGCATGTGTCGAACTCATCTATCCTCGCTGTGCGGATACGTTTGTGCGCAACACAGATATATATAGTCAAGTATACCCGCCCCCTAAACTAAGCCTTGTCGGTGAAAGCAGGCCTAGAATTTAACACAACTTCTATTTACAACATACTTACGTTCTAGTTTAATAGAGAGCAAAACAGGGGTAGACTTGAGGTCCTGGCCCTTGGTCCAGACTCCAGTTGCAGGAGACAGTAACCAGGGTGTGGCAGTGCAATAGTATTCTCCCACATCGTTGTCCTCGGTTTTATGAACACCAAGGACAAATGTCTGCCAGTCAGTACG
Source organism: Triplophysa bombifrons (assembly GCA_029783895.1). Classification (NCBI taxonomy): domain Eukaryota; kingdom Metazoa; phylum Chordata; class Actinopteri; order Cypriniformes; family Nemacheilidae; genus Triplophysa; species Triplophysa bombifrons. The sequence continues at coordinate 23,265,181 of CM056456.1, forward strand.
TTCCAAACTGACAGTTCTGTCACCAGCAGTCTTCCTTACCACCCCCCAGCGATCCATGCTTATAAGAGGTGGCACACCTCCATTATCTACAGCTCTTCCTGAACTCTGGAACCAGCGAATGTCGAACGCCACATCACCTACAGGACAGACAGAGTAAAAAAGCTATTTATATTTTTTATTTTTCTGCAAGAAAACACAGGAAGCCACTCTAGCTTTTAAAGGGATAAATGAATTGTAAAAATGTCATGAATTGGCCAATATGACTTTTTTGCAACTGACATTTCTAGGACATCATTGACTGTCATAGAAGAAATAATTATGGTGGTAAAACGTGTAGCAGAATTGTTTGCTTTGCTTAATGCTTAAAAAAATATATAATTTCGTGTTCAACAACAGAACAAAAAAAATCCAACAGCACAGGGATTGGCTTTCCGAGGCTCGAGTGAAATATGTGATAGATATGACAATGGAAATTACATGGGCACCCTGGAAATGATCAGTGAAACATTGAAACTCCTCTCCCCTTTTATCGAGATAATGGGTGATAGATTGATTCCTGAAATTATTGCCAAAGTGAAAGTGGCCAAGTAGTCTCGATTCAAATTCCGACATGACGCACATCGATCAGCCTAATATATGAGAAATGTTTCATCCGAGGGCCTCGTTGAAGAGAGATTAAAAAAATTCCTCGCTGTAGCAAGCCACACAGGGAAGGCGCTTGTTCAGTGCAGTGCTCACAGTTTTGCATGACAGGGACATAAACATCATTAACTGCAGAGGACAGTGCTATGATAGATATGGTCATTTTTTGAGATAGCGTTTTTCTGATTGTTTCTTTCTATTACTTTTATATTGTTGATTTCATGTGTATTTCGTTTTCTGTTTTTATGTTAAATGCCTTGAGAAGCTGCTTTAAATGTGCTATATAAAAATAAAGTTATTATTATTATAACGCTGCAAACATGTCAGAAGTGAAAAATAGGCTGCAAGCTCACATCAAAGGCATTAATCCTCTAGTAAAGTGGGTGCTGTGTGCCGCACACACACTAAATCAATAGTTCACTAGAGCCAATAGTGTAAACTGATGCGTTTTTCAACTTTGCGCAAACTTTGTTCAACTTCTGCTCTAAAGCCACATCTAGATGGAAGGTGGTGTCACCTCTCTCTGACACCAGGTGGGCTGCACATGCACAGGCCAGCGAGTCACTGATGAAATGGCCGAAGACAGCACACCGAACCTGACAGTGCAAATCTACACTACATAAAAAAATGAACAAACTTGAGACTGAAACTTGTGGAATCATGTTCTCCAACGTTTTTAGGGGACAAGTGTTGCACTTCATGCGGTTGATTTGGCGTGATCACTGCGGGAATATATTGTTGGTTTGAAAGATGAATTTGATGTATGTGAGGCCCAAGCAATAGCAATGTCTCCCACAGTTTCAGCATGCAAAAGAGACACACAAATACAGAGAAAACGCAAGACTCATGTGGGTAAGTGCAACACCTACGGCTCTAATCTGGTGTGTTTTTAGTGGTGATGGACAGGCTGCCGGCTGAACTAGATCACCGTTTACATCCTCTAGACCAATCATTCTCTATTGGCGAACCGCGGCCCGGCTATATCCTCTAATATCTTTATTTAGCACGAAACGCGCTTCATTTTAACCCTTTCCGCTCTGCTTCTCTCCCGCCAAAGACACGCCGCATAAAGAGCAGCAAACACGTGCTTAATTCAACAACACTATTGCAGACACGCAGAGCAGGTAAATGAACACACAACAGTAAACAAAATGCAGCAAATATTAGAGCATTTGTATCGGTCAGTCTGTTAACTGTTTTTTATATGTCTCCAACCTTTCAACCAGATTTGTGATATTTTATTAACAAAAACGTTTTTATCTACACTTAGTTTTAGCATTATTGATTAGCATGTAAACATTTTTGACCCTGTGAAAACCCAGGATAAAGTCTCATAATCAAATTGATTATTAGATAACAAGCATCAAAGATTAATTTCAAGCAATGCCAAGATTTTGGCATTATTCAGTTAATATTGAAGATATTGTTATATTTTCACAGAGTATTTCCATTTTTGCTTATCTCTGTGGCAGAATTACAGCGCCACATACTGATTTGGATGTTTACTACATTGTATGACTTGGTTTCGGGGGTTTGTTTGAACGGAAAAAAATTGGTAAGAGAAAGCTATGGCTTCGTGTGGATGTGGCCTATATATTTTAAAGTGAAATGCAATCTTGGCATATTTTGGGGTATTCGATTATAAAGTTGCGTAGTGTAGAAAGGATTTATAGCAGACATTACACAAACATTACATACCCGTGTTTGGAGCAGAACTCAATGTGGACATAATGCATTTCATTTTGACTGGTTCTCCTGGTAACACCTTACTGGTAAGTGACTGAATGGATATGTTAAATACTGGACCTGGAAGAGGAAGAACGCACTTGTCTGTTCAAAAGTCAAAGTTTCTAAACATCATACATAAAAGAAAACATTTCAACAGTTTACATTTTTAGGAATATACTAGTATACAGATACAAGCAATACTCCTTCAGTATCTGGTCAATCGTGCAGCCTACGTTGAAAAATGCTTGGTTGCTTCAACCCTTGGTTGGGTTACACCAGTTCAGCAAAGTGTTTTCATTCTTAACCCAACAGTATGTTAATGTCCATATTTTATCCAGCCATGGGTTGAAAACAACCCAGCATGTTTAAGAACGTAGCCAGTAGGTTTAATACAGAAAGAGCGCCAAACTCATTGCAACACAAAGGTCTAGGCTAGTATGCTAGCATGATTACCTGTGTCTGCAAAAGCAATGTCAATTTTGTTGGACTCATTGACAGTTTCTCTTCCCTGATCACTCATGGTGACTCTGCAATAGTAGAACCCACAATCCGAGACTTGGGCTCCATACAAACGGAATCGGTACTCAAGCTGCCCGGTCTTCTCCAGAACCACGCTGTCCATCCTGTTTGGCTCACTCCACTCCTCCAACTGTAAAACTGAGTCTGAACTAAGTGATAAGACTTTGCGTGATTTTCCACTGAGAGTCTCCTCAAAAAGGATAAGAACAGAGTAAGCTGGATTCTGCATGTTCTGACCGGTCACACGGCAGGTCATCTCAAAAGTGGATCCACCAGTGGAGGCTTCTCTTACACGATGTGCTAGCACTTGCAAAACCGGCACTGCAAACACAGTATCAATATATTGCATTACACTCTGGATATCAGAGAAAATCACAATTTTCACCAAAGACTGTGTTCATTTGTGTGGATGTGGATGGCCTGATCAATAATAAAGAATGAAAGTATTTACAAAAAATATATAATGTTAGCACTTAAGGCCAAATTTATTATGCTCCCTTGATTTTTTTTTAATAAGAAATAAATGCTTAATGAAGACATTTTAAGGAACAGATCACCCAAAATGAATACTTTGTCAATTGGACGAAAGACTTTGAGGAGTCAATGGTGACCAAAATTGTTTATATATAGTTACAAACTTAATATATCCTCATTTGTGTTTAAGCCAACAAATAAATGTTCACAGGTTTGTAGAGGGTGAGCACATGAAGACACATTTTTCATTTTGGGGTAAACTATTCCTTTAAGTTTAGTTTCACACACATTTGAAGTTAACTCTGTCACCTCTTGGAGCACAGCGGTGTCACTGCAAAAACTGGAAGCGGTAGAATAACGCTCCTTTAACTGAATTTTATCAAAACAAGACGAGCATGAAAAACAAGTAAGGCAAAGACACAAATATCTGCTTACCCTTTGGTGACCACTGCACGACGACTGAAGTCGACTGGACTTCCTTTGCTCTCTCCCATCCACCTTGCCGGCCGGAAGTCCATGCAGTTACGGAGCACAAATAAGAGCCCATGTCAATATCTCTAGTCTGCAGCATTCGCAGAATGAAGATGTTGGGATCTCTCCTGGTCACTGCTATGTCCCCACTCTCCAGCCTCTCCTTGTGCTGCTTGCCTGCAGTTAGAGCTCCATGCTGATTTAAAGAGGCTATCACGACTTCGTTCTGAGATGAATCTTTAGTTGTGCTAGAGTAAGACCAGGTCACACCTAGGTTGCCATCTTGGAGATGGAGGAGGTTGGTCACCTGACAGCGCAATTCAGTGGGATCACTGGTGAACTGAGGGGTCAGAGGGGCTTCTAGGGTCACTTTTAACTGTGGCTCTGTGGCAAAAAGAAATAGAAAACCAACGTAGTCACTTACACTTATGATTGCTCATATTTAAATTCTCAAATTGAGCCATTTAGAGCATTTATAAAATTATAAATCCAGTGTTTCCAAAAACAGGAAAAATATCATGATATCAGCAATATAGTGTCATTTCACGTTAAATCAACCAAATACCTTCCGTTACAGGCATGCATAGTTTGTAAAAAGAAAAGAGCATGAAAAGTGCTTTTCCCATTTTTTTTAACTGTCAACGTTGGTTTATAATGCCACACTGTACCACTCTCTGTTAAAAAATTAAAATGATAATTTTTTCACCCCCTCTATAATATGGCCCTACAAATAAGTTGATACTCAGTTACTATTAATAAGTGCCATTTAATATTTTGGCATTCATCACGATTTATGTTGGTCTTGCTGTAAAAATCGAGTTTGGGTTGAGTTGACATGGAATGAGCGTATTTTGTCAATCAGAGGCATGACCTCAGATTTCCCCCGAATTTAGTCCTCTCTAGGATGGAAAGGGAATTTTCACTTTTTATTCACAGCTGTCATTTTTATAGCTTGAACAAATACATCCAAAAATATTTTATTTTTATACTGCAGTTGCAACAGGCCAGCTCACCCATGACCGCTTCAAATTACACTTCCCTAGTCCTCTATATAACTACTGTGATAAGTACTGTACTCATAAAACATGTAAATACTGCTGTTCCATGCTTTGAAAGTTTACTTTCTCATCCTACCCCTAATCTCAAATAGTATGACACTAGATCAGATCAACACACTTACCCTCCTTAGTCTTCATAAGTAAATGCTGACGCTTTTAAATGACACCTCTTTCTAAGACAACTATTAGTATATAATTCAAAGCTTATTCAAATCTTTCTGGGTCCAGTTATACGATACACTGTATTTACTGTGGAAACATTAACAGACAGAGCTTTGAATATATTCAGATATTGCTACTCAGAAATTCTCAGCTAAATCCACAATGCAGTTAAAATATGTAAAACACTATGCTATTATAACACCACATTAACCTTTAACATTTTAAGTCACAGGGAAGGCCTTGAAAAATAAATCAAGTTGTGTGTTCATGAAATCTATCACATAATAGTTGAAAAAATGTAAAAAATAACAACATTTTTGGTTACTAAGCCCAGTTATCTGTAACTAATGCAACCCCGGTATCTCATGACCTTTGGAGAAAGCACCAATTGGCTAGTTTCACTAGATGGCGGCGGTGAGCCTTTGGGACACCAGAGTCCGCAGAGTAATTTCCTGTCGTATAACACTTTATGGGAAAAGGAGAAATTTTGGCCAGGAAATATACTAAAACAAAATCAACTCGATAGTGTTATACGAACGGAAATTAGTATAGGGACTCTGCCGTCTTACTGGTGCCATCTTGTGCAACTAGCCGAACAGACTCACTACAGTCATAAAGGGGTCTTGTCTGCCTGTATATTAACCTCAGCCACCGGCCGTATCGTCATTCTCTGCGTATCTCTACGTTAAAGCTGTTTTGTCAAAAAAAGTAATGTTATTAATGGATGCGACAATGGCTTCAGATTGTATTCAGGACCACGGACAGATCACGGTCTTCTCATGCTTGACATGGTCAACAATTTGGACGTATGACGTAGTATTTCTGTGCTCGAAATACACACCCAGCATTCGTATAGGTTTCGGAAAGATTTTTTAGAACATGAAAATCCGTTTCGTAACAACTCTTCTTAGACCCTTATTAGACAATTCTCCCGGAAAAGCACGCTCACGCATCAACCCGCCAGAACAAGAAGAGCATGCCCACACGTCGATCAGGGAGAGCGGGAGAAGGAGCAGGTACACACGTCAACCAGCTGGAGCAAGAGAGAGAGAGTTCAGCTGTGTTCGTTTGTTATATAAACGGTGCATATAGGGCTGGATTTGGAGATTGTTTGAAACTGATAGATGGAGTAGTGCGCAGCGCTAGAAGATGCCGGACATGAACCGCAAGTGGTAAATGATACAGTCATATGTCTGCGTTTTGTTGGCAATGCGACAACCTGGCACCTGGTTTAGTTCCGCCTCACTAGACACTACTCAAGCCCCAGCTGGCTCGGTTTGGCCCAAGGTATAGCCCTGGAAGTGAATGTGGAAATGCGACTGTCCCTGGCATGCACTAGCACGCCCGCAGCTGGCCCGATAATAGATGCATCCCAGGCACGGTTGCGCCAAACAGGGCCTTTGGATCCGTTTTTTCAGATAAACTCAGCAACAGCAATCTCTTTCCCACAACCTCTAAGCCTATGTCCTCTGTCGTAATCGTGCGTCACTGCAGTATACACCATTGTTAAAACCTTCCAGAATTTTCTATGGCAGTTGGAAATATTTTAAGCACAGACTGCATAGAAAAGCAATCAGATGAGAGAGCTTCACCCACTACTGTTGCCAGATAAAAGTTAGGATAAACTGAAAAGCTAGACCAGGATAGTAAATGGAAACAAGCGTACAATAATAATAATAATGACAGTTAAGGGTAAAGAAATAAAAGTTTAAACAAGATTCAATCTTACCTAAATGCGTCACCAGAACTTGCACTGTGTTAGATGTTTTCTCTGCTGCCTGGTACCATTGTTCCCTGCCCTGTTGAAGCCAGGCCTTGACACGGCAGGAATATAATCCAGAATCAGAGCGGTCAACCTTATGGACAAGCAGTCGAAAGGTTTTTGCATTTACTCTGCTGAAACCCAAGGCCTCAGACCCGTCCTGCAAGAGCCCATCACGACCTATATGGATGAGAACTCGAGTGCTGCCTGAGCCATCAATTGATTCGACTAGCCACATTAACTCCAGGCTTAGAGAGGGGAGGTCATTAGCAGCCACTGTGCAAGTCAGATTCAATGTGTCCCCCACGTTAAGGGTGGTGTTCTTCTCCACAGCAACCATCAAAGACTGGGCTGAAATGGAGCAAAGGTGTCGCCATTACAATAAACTAAACTTAAAAAAATTGTTTTTGTTTTATCTTTAAAAAACAGCCTATGTAAAAAGAATTAAAGGAACAATTTTTCTAAAAATGGAAACCATCTGCCTGGTTGTTTCAACAAATACATTAAATGGGAACTAAGCCAGCAAATTCTGCAATTCTTTAATTTGTTCGACAAGTCTAGGGCATTCGTTGATCTTTGCAAATGCAAATTAAGATACAGCTATTTTGATGAGGTTCTGGAGCTTTCCGACTCCCGCCCCTGGACAGCAGAGCAACTGACTTTCCAAGAGTAGAATGTCAGTTATGTGAGGTCTATCGGCGAGAGCCAGAAAGCTTAATTTGCGTTAATAAGGATTGTCGAATGGCTTAAGAGTAATTTATGGAAGAATATACATTTTTGGGAGGAGTTCCCCTTTAAACTTGGATTCTTTTTATCTTTAAAGTATAACCACTTTCACAAGTTACCACATGTGACACTAGGGCTGGGCAATATATATCGCGATTCATGCTAATTATACGTCGAAATCGTACGATATATCGTCCAGCCCTATAAGACGTTATTTTTTTTCAAAACAACATTTTTTGGCACATGTGAACTTCACATGTGATCACTCTATCTAAGGGGTACAATACTAGGTCTCTACTGCTAAATGTATCTACAGTAAAGCTGCTGTGCAACAATGCAAAATTAAGAAAAGCGTTATTCAAATAAATATGCACACTGGGTAATCTTTGACTTCAAAATAAAATGAACACATTCTTATAAGCATTTAACTCTTTCCCGCCAGCCTTTTAAAAAAAAGTTGTCAGCCTACGCAGCGTTTTTTAACATTTTCACCAAACTTTAATGGCTCACAGTACATTATCTGTAAAGAATATATGGAAAAACAATATGTTCAATGAAAGAACAGAGTCTCTGCTTTTAAACAAAAGAAACCGTATTCTTCTATCTTCATTTGTTTTTTTTTATCACGCCTTAGATGTGGGTAGGTTCCTTCAAAAATGCATCACTTTGATTAAACAGCTGAGATAATTAACGTTTTTTGTCAAAGATTCCACCCAGATTCCACTCCGTACAATCATTAAAAACCGATAAGAAATATACATTCTAGGTTCTGTGATTCTGTACTTTTTCCCAGGTGTGTAGCAGCGCCATCTGCTGTACAACAGTACAAACACTTATTGCGGTAATAACTCGTCTTTGGCGTGGAACCGTTTTTTTTTAAATGACGAGATAACTCTTCACTGGCGTTGAAAGAGTTACAAGGAAATACATTCGGGTAGCCCTTTAGCCCTTTAGTGTGTATTGTTGCTGTGTGTGAATGTAAACAATCTACCAAGTTGTAAAGGCAAAAGTAAACAAATAACAAAGAGTCGGAAATCCATGACAAAGATCCATGATAAACAAAACAACTCATAGAATAATTATTTCATTGCATTATACAAATCAATGTTAATGCGCCATCCGTGCCCCAATGTTATTAGAACACACAGATTTATGTAGCAGGGAACAAAGCAGTAGAATAAAATGTAACTCACCTATAGGTGTAACTACGACCGTTCCTACTTCTTCAGTCTTCTCCAGTATCTTTCGCCACTTTATTCCTTCTTCACCCTGTCTCACCCACTCTCGAGCTGTACACACATATACCCCCACTTCCATGGGCTTTGGATCTGTCAAGACCAGTCCGTAAAAGCCACCACCACGAAGATCCAACTGAAATCCACCATCTGCATAAAGCTGAGTGTAGTTGCTCTCTACTTTGATTTTATCATCTGGTCCAAATGTTAAGATGTCCTCGAATAGGTTATTCCCTCTGCTGATAGACCAAGTAACTGAGAGGAAAGTATGCTCTGTGAACCCTCGGGTGATGCTGCATTGAAGCTGCACTGATTCTCCTTCATTCACCACTGATTTGGAAAGGGCTGTAGCCACCTTCAGACTGTCCCCAATCACTGAACAAAATAAATGTACAACACGTTAGATCAGGAAGGAAAGCAGGCTGAAAAAACACAGGTTCTAGGGTTGATGGCTACAGGGAAACATCGCGAAGGACGAAGACATCGCCCTACTGAGTTTTAAAGTGAGACACATCTTCATAAAGCGCGAGCTGCGCAGTTATCAATTCAGACGTGTGACATCTGTACATCGCAAGCTTCACAGTTTTAAAGTGAGGTTTGATTGTATTGTTATTCTGATTTAATAAAAGAGTTATAAAGTGAGGTGCGTCTTCTTTATACAACGCGAGCTGAGGCATCGTGTTGTTTCAGGCGACATGTACGTCTCCCAAAAATCCAGCTGCCGCACTAAGCAGCTCTAATGCGATTCTTCTTTTCACTACTCTTTGCATTTATTTAAGCCTTCATTTAACTCATTGAAGACTATGTTTGCAAAAATTCTAGCTAAAATGTGCTTTCTGGCATAATCTTGTGTATTTTAAATAAAATAAGATTACAGATAAGACTAAAATAAAATAAAATTAGATTAAGTCTCACATAAAAAAAGAGAAAAAAGTCACAGCAATACAATATTAAAGTTGGTATATGTTGAGAATAAATTTGTAGCAATAAGTAGATTTTATTAAAAATATATAATGGAATGTTTGTGTTGTAATCCTGCAGTAAATCACCATTGGGTGAACTGGAACTAGTGCTATTTCACTACACCCCATTAATGCAATGTCATACACTACAAACTACAAATTTGAGGCAGGTTGACTAAAAATAACACTTTTATATAATTATATTTTTATCCAATGTACTTAATATTTTAGGTTAAAATGTAACATTGCTATTAAAGCCTTTCTTATAATAGCTAATGACATTATAATTTAACTGGCTAAATGTCACAATTTATGTGGGATCTTTCTTACCATAGTAAAAACATGGATTGTGAGAGAACATAAAAGATGATGAAAGGTTTACTTTAGAGTTAAGGACTTTACATTAACATTATTTGTTTTATATGCCTTATCACATCGGAGCACCGAGCAATAAAAATGTAATTTAAACAGGCACAAAGAGATTTCTTTTTCTAAATAATGATATGAATTTGTGCCTATGTGTTCTTGTAGTTAATCCAATGGTTTGTTAACTTAAAACTACATATTAGACCATAGAGCATTAGGCATATACTAGCCATCGGGAATACCAAGAGATTCTTTGTGATCTGCCGGCTCTGTGGACCAGCTCTCTTAACACGACCTAACACAAGCGCAAACAGACTGGGTGCTATTGGAAAAAGAAGTCCAGGGCCAATTTTCCACCAAAATAATTTCCATAAAATAAATAAAATCACTGACATTTTTAGTGAACATCGACACATTTTGTACACACAGCTATACATTCAGACATGGGAAACAAGCTTGACATATGTAGAATCTGCTGCTGAATATAAAAAGCTAAAATCAAAAAATTATTTGTTGGTTATAAAAGTTGTTCTTAATAGTCAATATGACTTGTTATCTAGAAAAGGGACAGCCAATGTAAAACATACATATATAAATATACAAAAAAAATCTAGACTTCACTTTAAATTTAGAGGAATGTTATCATCAATGAAACTGTCATTGTACTACGGTTTCTGAATTGTCTGAATATAATGGGATGAAAGAGTCTGTATGGGATAAAACCCAATTTTAGCACATGGTCGGTATTCTTGTTAATAAAATAAAATCTTAGCAGGCATGACCCACCTTTGAGCTCAACATCAGCAAAGTAGTTCCCACTGGTCACTGAATCAGTGCTAGGGGTGGTGCAGCGATACAAGCCACTATCGGTTGCTCTAACCTTCTTGAATTTCAGCTCCACAGAAGAATCCCCAAGCTTATTAAAACTGATGTCACCACTGTTGACTCGATCCTTCATCGAAGAGTGTGTAAATCGACTGTCAAAGGTGGTGGAGATGATGTTGATCACCTTGCCATCAGAATGCACCATACCCCAGTCAAAATCCTGATCACTTGGCCCCTCGTATTTAGACACATCACAGTGAATGGAGACAACTTGTCCCTCTACATGAATCAGTGGTCCAGCTGGAACCTTAACCACACGACTCTCACAGAGCACCACTGTAAGGAGAAAAAGCTTTGTCAGATATAATGTATGTTCCAAGTAATTACAAGACTGTTCAATTATGTTCGTAGCATATTGAACCATTGACAGCGACCGTGGATCTGTTAAAGGCACAATATGTGATCATTTTGCACCTAAATTTTCAAAAACCACCAGTACAGTGTGAAATATATTTTTTGTGTATACTTACAATTATGCACAAATGATGGTATTATTTCCTATGAAATACCGTCGTTGAATATGCCATTTTAAGCTAAACAAGTCATTAAGCGATCAGGCTGGACTGACGAAATCATCCGGATCTGTGTTTATTTTATTTCCGATAAGGTTTTCTATAATCTTTTCAAGTCTAACTATTTTGTACACCGTATCAGTGTAATTCTCTAGTCGTTATAAAGGCTATCTCTCCAGGGTTTTTCTGGAACCAAGATGTGTGCGCATCCAGAATGTTTACAAACTTATAATTAGCCTATAACGTGGCCTAACTGTGTCTACATTCCGCTCTAAACATGATTGTGAACGGACTGCGCCCTCAAAAGTTATAAGCAATTTTATTGTCTTTCCCTGTTTTGAAACTTGGTTTTCAAAATCTGAGACGTAAAGCAGGCTCAGTGATATCACGCTCCTTGTGCAAGCAGTTGGTCGCGTTGGATATGATGAGGGAAGTTGGCCTTTTTCCAAATGCACTGCGTGATATCACTGCACCTGCTGCGGGCGGCCATGTTACGGCAGAAAACTTCCTTGATTACACCGGAATGGAAGTATAGTTCTTAATCATTTCAGCCTAGAAAATCATTTTCTGCCGGTGATGGCACACTCTTAGCAGACACTTCTATCCAAAGCAATTTACATTGCATTCAAGCTATACATTTCTTATCAGAATGTACTCTTAAGAACCTTCTTTATATATCCCAAAAAAATGATTTTGAATCAAACTGAATTTTGGAAAAAAAAATGCAAGCTTAGAAATCAAACTGTGAAATGTGTCAATATCCTGCCTTATTAAACAGTACCAGCAGTTTGACTATTGATGACTATTGATGGTTGACAGAAACCTAAATTAACATTTCTCCATTCAGCTGGCTGAAAGTTCACTAAAAAGCTATTTTCTGAGACGCAACAAAAACGTAAGTGTGCACAGGTTATGTATACTCAGTTGCTTTATTAATACACTAATATTTAACATGAGAGCAATTAATGCAAAAATGAGATGTTACATTTAATCCCAGATATGTTGTTTATGCAGTTTACCAATAGAGACAAACTCACAGAATCACATTGCCTAAGCTATCAATTAATAATAATAATAATAATACATTTAATTTATGTAGCGCCATTAAAAATTTCCTTCTCAAAGCATTTAAAAGATCATACTGAGAAGACCGTAGATTTCTACAAGGTTTGTAAGGAATTAAAAGATCAGACAGGTATTGAGGGGCCAGGTCATGCAATGCCTTAAAAGTTAACAAAAGGATTTTAAAAACAATACGGTATTTGACAGGGAGCCAGTGTAAAGACTCTAAAACTGGTGAAATATGATCACTGGATTTAGCCCCAGACAGAATTCTAGCCGCAGAGTTTTGTACATATTGGAATTTTACTCCAGCAAGAAGTGCATTAGAATAATCAACACGTGAGAAAACAAAACAATTTTTCAACCTTTCAGCAACTGAGTAGGACAGCAAACGACATAAACAAGGAATATTTCTCAAGTGGAAAAAGGATGTCTTAACAGAGTTCTGAATAAAAAGCTCAAATGTTAGCGAGGCATCAAAGATGACTCCAAGATTTTTTAGTTTGCTTTGAAACTCCAGAGCAACACCATCAGTAGACATGGTAATAGGGCCGGCATTGCGCAGTTGATGGGGAGAGCCGATTAGCATAATTTCGGTTTTGGAGCCGTTTAAAGACAAAAAATTGTCAGACATCCAGTTCTTGATCATACTAACACAGTTTGAGAGATGCACAGTGTCCACATATTGGCCTGATCTTGAATGAATATAAATCTGCGTGTCATCAGCGTAAAAATGAAAATTAAGATTGAGCGATGTTAGTAATTCACCAAGTGGATAAATATACATGCTGAAAAGTAGGGGACCCAAAACTGACCCTTGTGGAACACCAGTATATAAGGGACCGACCTTGGATCTATAGTCAACCATACACACAAACTGTTTTCGGTCATTAAGGTGAGACCTGAACCAGTCTTGGACTGTCTCTGATAGACCAAATACATATTCAAGGCGATTAAGTAGCACTGCATGGTCAATGGTATCAAAAGCTGAGCTAAGATCCAAGAGAATGAGAAGGGATAGAGAGCCAGAATCATAGGCTATTTGTAAATCGTTGGTTACTTTGACCGACGCGGTCTCAGTTCTGTGCAATTTCCGGAACCCAGGTTGATGGGGCTCAAATAGATTATTATCTATTACGTGGTTGTTCAATTGGGCCGCAACTATACCCTCTAAGAGTTTAGCCAGAAAAGGTAGACTCGAGATGGGCAATAGTTGGAAAGAGAGTTCACATCAGTGCTTTGTTTTTTTAAAATGGGAGTGACAGCAGCAGTTTTAAGTGCTACAGGCACAACACCAGTTGACAAAGAATCGTTTATTCAAGCAAACTCTGATCGATAAAAATAATCAAAGCATGATTTGAAGAGACTATGGGGCAGAAGGTCCAGTGTGCAGGTGAAGTTTTCATTCGAGAGACTTGCCTGCAGAGTGTCTCAGATTGTACTGGATTAAGTTTAGAAAATGGTTTCGGAGAAGGTTAATGATTTAACAGTTGAAACAGCAGACTCCGAAGAACTGCATACGAGTTTGTGTACATTAACATTTTTTTCCTGAAAAACTGAAGAAGATCATTACACAACTGATCAGATGCAGTCAAGGAGCTGGAGGCATCTGCATTTAGTAAACTGTTAATTGTGTGGAATAGCCTTCTAGGATTATTTTGATTATTTTCAATAATACATGAATAGAATGATGATCTTGCAATACCAATAGCCACTCCATAATGTGCCAGGCGGTCTCTCCAAGCTTGATAAAACACGCTTAAGCCAGTACAACGCCACTTTCGCTCCAATTTCCGGCATGCAACCTTCTCGGAGCGCAGATCATCATTATACCAAGGGGCCGACCATACAAATGAGACATGACGTGTTTTTAGGGGAGCAAAGACTTCTAAATTGGATTTGAGAGCATTATTAAACGATGAAATTTATCCTCAAGGGAGAAAGAGGATGTAGCATTTAAAGTAGAGAGAACTGAGTTTGAAAAACACCATGATCAATCGACTGCCATTTACGAAATGTAATAATACGAGTGGGCTTTATACTAGTATGAACAATCTCAATATCGAAGAAGATAGCTGAATGTTCTGAAAGACCTATATCCATAGTTGAGAGATTAGAGAGAAACGAGTCATTTGCAATAAATAAATCCAGCGTATAGCCTTTACAGTGAGTTGGGTTATTTACAAGCGGAGAAAGATTAAAACAGTCTAAAAGAGATAGAAAGTCCTTAGACATAGCACAGATGTTCTGATCTACATGTATGTTAAAATCACCTAAAATCATGAATCTCTTGGCTGATAATATAGACAGAAGATCAGCAAATTCAGACAAAAAGTTCCCATTTGGTTTTGGAGGTCTATAAATAGTAACCATAGCAGTATGAGGTGCTTCACGATGCTCAGATTTACTTAAGACCAGACATTCAAATGATTTAAATAGAGGAACAGATACCGGATAGATTCTGTATTGCAATTTGTAGACCACTGTCATTCCACCACCTCTGCCAATAGTCTGTGAAACATCAAAAAGTCGAAAGCCAGCTGGTGACCGTTGATTAAAAAGCAAGCCATCATCATGTTTGTGCCAAGTTTTCCTTGTAGACGGCAGCACAGCAGTTCGCCTCACGTTGTAGATATGAAAAGTTTGTAAAGTCAACACCAGTATGAGACCGACCGCTTTGATGAGACCGGAGATTCCTCCCCCAATAAAGACGTAACTTTAACGTTACATGAATTAAATGAAACAGCCATGAATTAAACCATGTTGGGAATAAAAGAGCTGAATTGAATTGCCTTTGTTGTCTACGCTCATCATTCATATTGCTGTGTACTCACCGGGTTTACGCTCAGGAAGTTTTAGCATACTCCGCATGTAGGTAACTTTTTAACAAGATTAACTTGTTTTCAACCCCCCAAATTATACTTTAATCGACTATACAACCATTATTTCACTAATCAGCATTTAGACAAATACAGCCCTGTGGAATTAGTTATTTATTATCTCCACAAGCGATCGCAGTTTGAATGTAACGTTAGTAATTGCATAAAAAATACTGCTTTGTCTCCAGGTATTTAATGAGACTGACAAAAATATTATTAACGTAACATACCAGTTGAGCTATGCAATGATTCATATTCCGTTATGTTTGCTACTTTCATGATAATGTATTATTCCATCAGTGTTTCCCATACAATGCATTACTTATTCGGCGTCACATTTTGTAATGTTTTTAACCATCGTGATAGTGACTGTATCTGTGATTGATTAACTAGAAGATAAACAGCGCTTCCCGTCATCACTCTATCCTGACCTGTCTGATGCGAGTTGAACCTCTTTTCAATGAGCTCCGTGTGTGTTTGCGAGTCCTCTGTCCCTAACAAAGAGTTTAGTGCAGTGTTTGTGTTTCAGACCTCTCTATTTATTGGTGTTTAGATGCAAATGTTTTGCTTGGTATGCAAGGAGGGAGTGATTGTTCTAAATAAAATAGTTTGTTCAGTTGTGTTGTAAACAGTTTGTCAAAAACAGAGGTATAACAGTCATAAAGATGCAAGTAATCGGTATCCGTTTTAAAAACGGCCGATCACTATCAATTAATTTTTTGTTGTAAACAGTTTTACTGCAACTGGCTCAACCTTGTCATTGTGAATCTTTTAAACCCCCATCTGATGTCTTCCGCTCCGTGCAGACTGTGGTCTCGGGTCTCAAAACCATAAACTGTATAGCTCCAAACCAAACAGGATGTCAGTTTTATTTCCACATCTAGAGGTCGCTGTTTTACAGTATATACGGAACTCTCCACCTGCGTATTGCAGTAGAGCTTTCCTTGCTGCGTCTGGATCAAACGCAACCAGGAAAAACTATCGGTGGGGATTATTGCCGATAGTTCAAATTTTCGTTGTCGGTGCCGATTAATCTGCAAAAACGATGAATGGGTCGACCTCTAGTTTAATGTAGAATGTGGATAAAATTCACACAGATGAAGGAAAAGACAATAACCAAAAACATTGTCAGTTGCCCTAGGTGTTTATTAGAATTCAGCTGAGATCAAACCTGTTATACCGACAAAAAGCCCACAAACCCAAATATGTGTGACTGTTTATGTAAATGAAGTGCGTGTTTGGTGCAAAGGTCTTGTGAACCGAAAGTTCTCCGTAATTGACAGACTTTTTACACCTGTGATGGATGAATTTGAAAACAGTCCAACATTTTGATGCATTACAATGAGGGCAGTTTGCAATTTGTAGCATTCAATCATTTCCTTTCATCAGAACGTGATCGTAGGGACGCGTACTTTTCCCATTCATTACTCAAAAAAGTCTAGCACAACCTCTGGTTTGGTCAATAAGTAAGTGTTTTGACAAAAACTGTATCAACGCCAATGAAACAAGTTTTTGGAAACTATAATGGGGGAAAAAAAGAGAATGAAATAAAGAAAGCCGAAAGGAAAAGGCGGGACAAAATTTTGGGACTTGTAAGAACTTGTCTTCGCATGCACCAATGGTTGTTCAGATGAGGTGGAAAGCTTAACTCTGTAGCAAAAATATGACTGTTGTAGGCTTATGCAAGATCAAACATCAAGATTAAAACAGAACGAAAAAAGAAGCATGAGCGCAGATCGTAGCTGATATGTAAATTGTGAAATGTGATTCAGTCCAGTTGTACAAATGTGTCAAAACAGAAAGCACAGATAGGAACTGGGAAAACAGATCATCACATTCCAGCCCACAAAGAAGCTTAAATAAACAACATCCTGAAAGCCAACTCGCACAACATTCACTTTGGTCATATCGCACTAAATGGAGACTGTTTGGCCTTCATGTGTCTATTCAAGGTGCTGTTAAATCAGCAATGTGAGTTAGTAAGAATAACTTTGGCCCTAATCCACAAATGAGCCACATGTCTGTTCAGACCTGCAAAAAGCAATTCATCATATAACATTAGAATAGATCCAACAATATAAACGAGGACAATAACATTATTTTTACTCAAATGGTATTTCGGCGCAAATTCATCTGTGAAGTTTGCCAACACAAATGTGATCAGGTTGCTTTCACTGTTAAAAAGTTATGAACAATAAACACAAAGCTAGTTTGCTTTCAACTTTTACTTTCAAACTAGCTGTTATAGGACAGGTGTTTGAGGATTTAACCTGGTGGCAGAACACGTTTAAACCAGGGTTACAGTTATGGATCATTTCACACAGACCTATTAGCCACAAACCGGTGGTTGGCAACTATTCTTCCGGAAAGAAAATTTAAGACAGACAAAATAAAGGTTATTGGCAAGAATTGTCAAAATTATTAATATTTACTTGTGACATCTAAAGACTGTTTAAACGCAGTATTTGACACATGTAAGACTAGCTATTAGACAGAATTCTGGAGTAAGTACATTTTTATCATAAGATATAACAATTCAGAATTCAAACACAATAATCACAAGTCGACGAGCGCGCTCTTTGGAACACGAATGTAGCTTTTGTGTTATAAAACAATAAAAAAAAGAAACAACTCACAAAGAGAAATGACAAGCATCAAAAAGTGAACAAGACCCGTTTCTTTATCCATCTTGGTGGCGCGTGTTCCTACCACGAGATGTCTTTTCCTCAGACGGGCAAAGTGTGAAACAATCCTCCAGTCAGAGCTGCGAACGTCGACTTCCTGCTACGCACCCCAAAGTAAAATTAAACTTCGTAAGACTCGCTCATATAATGTTCTGTTAAAAATCCTGTTTGAGGTGAGAGGAATCATAAAAGATTCGGACGTGAGTCATGATGAGTATCGCTACGTTCGTATCCGGAAGTGTGTCTATAGGGACACGCAGGTAAAATACCGCCACACCCATATGCAGCCGCGGAGAGGCGTGACCGTGCAGGCAAAATAAAGGCACTTCTATCGGTCCCGGAATAACTCAACATATGTGAAGAAGAGTTGCTCCCCGAAACACCCATATTTCTCCCATAATGAATCATTTATGGCAAGGGAAAAGTTCTCATCATCACCACATCTGTCTGCTTTAATGGCTTTAATGCTTACAACATGGAAAAATGCGTTAATCTTTTTCCAATATTACCTACGATAAATGTACACAAATAGGCGACATATAGCGTGCTACACGAAATTAAGAGCAAAAGCTAAGAGACCATATGTGACCCTGGACCACAAAACCAGTCTTATGGGTCAATTTGTCGAAATTAAGATTTTAACATCATCAGTTTTTAACATCATCAAAGTTAGTTGAATAAATAAGCTTTCTATTGATATATGAGTTGTTATAATATGACACAATCTGGCGGAGATACAACCGTTTAAAACTCAGGAATCTGAGGGTGGCAAAAAATCTAAATATTGAGAAAATTGCCTTTGAAGTTGTTAATAGGAAGCAAATGTGGCAGGCCATCCACTCACAAAAATAAAGTTTTGATATATTTAAGATAGGAGATTTACTAAATATCTTTATGGACCATAATCCTTACTTCATATCCTCGTGATTTTTGGCATAAAAGAAAAATAGATCATTTTCACCCATACAATGTATTTTTGGCTCTTACTAAAAATGTTGCCGTGCTACTTAGGACTGGTTTTGTGATCCTGGTTCACATATTACATAAATACAGTATTATGATTTGTTCTGTTGGAAATGGTGACATTTGCTATTTTTGTTTGTTCCTTTTTTTCTTTAATGAAAGCACTGACATAAGCAACCCCACTGATACGTATTATCCCACCATGATTTATTCAAAGGAGTATTTTGCTTACTTAAAAGGCAGCAACAAACTCTCACACAACTCTTAAACATGGGAAATGTCACAAATGTGCTTAGGTTGAAATAACCAAAATAGATGCAGCAGACTACAGTAGCCTACAATATATAATTAAAGACAAAAGACCACTTACAAAATCTGAGAATTATTTCATTTAAAAATAAATAAACAGACGCATTAAGAAACGGTTAACCTCTTATTGACCATTCATAATAATTTAATAATACGCAACAAAATAACAGAATAAAAATAGAATGCTAAATGATTCATCTCTGTTCGTGGACACAATCATTTACTATACTCCCTATCAGCAATCACAATGACAATGGGCTGAGGCAAGCTATTTAATCTTTCCATATTCTCTTTTACATAATTTTATGGGCTGATCCATGTGTGACTTTCTTAAATTGTTGTTTAGTCCATTTTGTCATCAGGCAACAGAATCAAATAGCCGAGTACATAATGTATAGCCAAGAATGTGTGCTTGCATAAGCTTGTTCACAAGCAAATATATTGTCGTAACTTGCTGTGATTTCACAATACAAAACTATATGACTAACCCATACCCTAACCTTAGCCTAACTGTAAGCGTAACCCTTAACAGCCCTTTAAAGTGATTTCAGAAAGCGAGGATTGGCCATTATAAGATGTAGGCTACAAGTACATCATACTGTTATAAGATGCCATACAAAGACTGAACAACAGCTCTGTCTAGTGGTTATCTGCACATTCTAGAACTTGACCGCAAAGTTGGATATAGAAGAAATATTTTGGAATTCACTTGAGATTTCCATCACATACCCTACCTTGATTTTACTTTACATGGAACATCTTACCAATTACCAGTGAATTTGAGTCCAACATTTTTGAAAGTTTGAAATAATCAAAATCACATCATACAGTATGGTCCATGTACCTACGCTCAGATAATTTGTTTATAACTTGTATATATGGATTAGTAGGACACAAATGTGTATAATGACATGTGTTTGTGTATAACAATGGCTGCATGTCCGAGGCAGCATTTCAAAGGCATCAAGGCTAGTCCGAATCCAATGTCTTCTTTACTTCCTGTCTCTTGAGACACCTCCATCATGTCGATTTTCGAAGGCAGCGTGGATGTATCCTTCAATTTCCCACAATTCTATGGTTGTGCTCGTGCAGGGAATGTGAGTGTTCGAGCAGGGTTGCTTTCTTTGGCTGCAAAGAAAGTGGCTGGAGCACAGTTTGTGTGTAAATAAAGATATATTTTCTCTTTTTACAACTTTGGATTGCAATTCTAGCGTGAAATTAGTATTGTAGTTGAAACATATTCGATTAGTTATCACAAAGGTGCCCTTTATTTCAAACAGAATTGAGTTACGCTGCCTTTAAGGCTGTCCGGATGAATGTCTCTCAGCTGCCTTCATGCCCAAACGCTGCTCCTGAAGTCATTGCCTCATGGGGCAGCTGCTTTAGCTTTCAGACGATACCAATGTACAAACGTGGTTTACAGGGACACTTCCTGTGTGAGAATATTATTGGGAAACACACGTGAATGATGAGAAACATCCGTAAAATCGCTTGTAGAAAACGCTGTGAAGTGAAGAGCCATCGTTATCGGGAAACACAGCCCAGGCTATTATGCATTTAGTGGACATGACTTTACTAAAAAGAAAAGAAAACCCTCAATTATGAAGATGTAATTTCTAAGTCAGAGAATGTAAATACATGTAAAATTTAAACCACAAGTTATAAAACATACAAATAACTATTAAAATTCTGGTCCCGAGGTGATGCTTAATGTGAACATAACCTTTAAATAACACAAACACACTATGAACAGTATGTACAATATGGAAGTTCATTCCAGTATTTTATGACATTAGTCCAAGACGTTTCTTAATAAAATGGGCCACCAAGCACTGTGGCCTCTGTTGATAATCCAGCAGAACGTCATGAGGGGTGGAAATCTGGTCCCCCTCAAACCTGTTCAGTAGGGTCACACATACAACTGCAGCTGTAATAAACAAGATGTATCATTAGTGTTTCCTTTGATGATTTTGTAATTCATTACTTAAAAGTGTTTAACACAGGGTTGCCCAATCATTCTCTTGGAGGCCCAATGAGTTTTACTTCAACAACACACCTGAACAAGTAAAGCGATGTTGCGCTGTAAAGAAACACTACGTGCCTGCGCAAAAACGCATACCCTGTTTTAAAGGGATAGTTCATCCAAAAATGAAAAATCTGTCATAATTTACATTTCTTTGTTCCAATGAACACAGAGAAAGATAATAGGAAGAATGTTAGCGATTTTCAGTTCTGGGGCATTAATTATAATAATAACACATAATGAGACATTTTGAAGAATTTAGGAAAACTGAAAATTCTCGGGCACCTTTGACTACTATTTAATTCTTCCTACTATGGTAGTCAACGATGTCCTGGAACTGAAAACGACTAACATTCTTCCAGATATCTTTCGTCTGTGCCACTTTTTCGCAAGTCTACATTCAATGCACCCTTGATATCAAGAACACATCTGGGTACTTTCACAAATTCTCTGTTCTTGTGTTCTTGAGTATTGGAGCCGGACTTTGACAATAATTGATGCCGTAGAACGAAAACAGGAAGACACAAGACCGCAGAAGAATGCATATTGAGAAACGGCCTTAGAGGACAGAGGCCGGTGTCGATGGCTCTGTATCTTGCTGTCCTACAAGCTGTAGCAACGCAGAGTTATGCCAAACATGTGGTACCAACTGTGTAACAAGCGCAGGCTAAAGTGGCTGCTGACCAGGATGCACCGCTGCCAAGTCCAGTCCCAGGTTTAAATCGCCAGGATACGTATTTACTCGCACTCTATTCTCAAACTATACTTCAGAATGTGCAAAGGGCAAGAGCAAAGCTGAACGTGGGCACAGTAGCAGCATGAAACCAGTGAATAAAGAAAGTGCCCATGACGAGGGGCTGTGTGGATATGAAACAGATAAATGTCAGAACACTGAAATAACCAGTAGTCCTATTGACACGAACAGGGGGCAGTAACCCGTATGATATATGTGAATCGGATAAAGCACCTGTGAAAAGGAGTTGCCTGGGTATGACACCAATATTTTAGATACTAAAAATGTGTGGTACGATAGTGACTACAGCAAGGCTTCTGAATCATGCTCTACATGTTTGACGTTATGGTGCCGCATTACAGTATAGACCGTTTCATCGGATGTGTGCGCCTGGAGTGCAGTTAACTTCCATTCTGTGTTTGGCTATAATGTCTATTAATATAACTATTTATATTTGAATTCATTTATGTTAATAATAATTTATATTATTATTTCATTGTATAATAATTGTATTACAGGGGTGATATGACACTGCAAAATGAATTTTATCGTTTGTTTTAGAAGTAATGCAAAATGTGTATACAAAATGTTCAAAATGCTGTATTTTCCACAACGTGCATGTTTGTATCTCCTCTTTGCCCCACCTCTCTGAAACGTGCAGATTTTTAACAAAGCTCATCACTCTGAAAAGCGAGGTGTGCTATGATTGGCCAGTTAACCAGTGCGTAGTGATTGGTCGAATGCTGCAAGCGAGTGACGGAAATGTAACGCTTCTTACCACTTTTGGAACATCAGGTTCCAAAGCAACTGTACTTACAGGTACGCACACCTTACTTGCGTTTACATGCATGGGCAACTTATAACACACCAAAAGACACAGAAAAACACGTTCGCGCCATACAACCCCTTTAAATAAACGATTGGTCAAATTTTGTTGTCTGTTCATTTGGTTAAATAAACAATTTGTTGAATTTGTCGTGTAGTTTAGTTGCATTTAAAAAAAACATATGGTACATTAACATCTAGTTGTTGACTTTGGTATCGCAGTCTAATTTCAAGATATTGAAGAGACTCTGTAGCCAATTTACAGTTCTTCTCGGTCTACAGACACTATGTTGTCTCTTTGAAACCGTTTATATATCGGTGGTGGGCCCATCCCTTATCGCCATCTTGAACAGCGAGTTAAAACTGCACTGGCATGATTGAGTAAAGCTTCAGGAAGATTTTAGGAAGGACGTATTGGAAATGGACCCCAGGAGTATTGGGCGCCCCTGTTTTTTGCCTATGCTTTAAAATTGCTTGAATGTACTTGGCATATATTAATATGTAAATTAGCCCTGCCTCTACTAACTCACACAAGTTATATACTGAAGTTCGATAAATTTGTGAAAAGATTGTTAAATTACTTAACATACAGTAGCGTGCATAAAACATACATAATTATGCTTTAACATGCATAAATCCATAGTTACAGTGACACTTGCCTGATTATAGTAGTTTCAGCAAAAGTAAATAGGCTGTTACATTGTAAAGTTTTTTTTAAATGATCTGCAGTTGGCATATTTTGGTTCACAATCTTAAAGTAGTAATGACAAACAGTGTAAACCTTTGTAATACCTTTGAGATTGCACACACGACACATGGCAGCGAAGACAGTGGATTCCATTTCAATATTCCTGACACCTTTGTCATATGCTTTTTTTAAATATTCAAATTTTTCCTCAGTAGAGAATGAGCACAGGGCACCGTCCAGTCGGCCTTGACCTGCAAAAGGAAGTGACGCGAGACAATCAGACGATATAAAAAAACATTTGTTCCAAATTTCAGGGTAATATTTTAAAATGGATAGCAATAAATACTATTTTAACTAAGTGAAAATGTCATATTTTCTTAGCAAAATATGCTGTGTAAACCAAGAGAAAACTGTGATGGACGCTATTTACATTAAAACCTTGTGTACACCAGACAAAAGTGGGGAGACAAACACGAGAGAATCACTAGAAACTCACTAAGAACAATGCATTTCATTTAAATTGATTCTATTGTTGAGCTAGTGTAAATAGCCTCTGCAAACAAGGCGGGCAATTTGCATTCACTGTAAATAAGCACTCTGTTTTAAATTATAACTGTTAACACAAACTTTTAGCGTAAGACTTAAACCAATATGGGATAAATAATGTATGTTTAATTATATGATTAAATAATGTAGGTCCAATACCTTCGTAAAAGTCATGGGTGCACATTGTGTCTCCAATGACTGTTGGTACATCTGGCAGCTCTGCGGAATACTTCAGCAGTTCTTTGGCCACATCTGCATCCAGCTCTGTGCTCCTAACAATCATCTTCCCCAAAACCACCTGGTCAAACTGCGGCCGGAAAAATGAGTCCACAGCTTTTTCTGTAATCACTACAGTACCTGCTGGGAGACCTGTGTTTTCAAACAACAGACATAAGCATTGGTATTATGATCCCCTCCTTCTTGACAGATGTCATTCTAGTTTTGTGGACAAGGTCGTGACAATCCCATGTCTTTTGAGTTTTGCGTGTTCATTCAATAATCATACAGCTGTATCTCTCTTTAATAAATTTGATCCAACTAAATACTCTTCGAAGATACAACGTATGCAAAATACGTTTACCTATATGTCCATCAAATTACTGTTTCGGGATCATTGTAAGATAGAGTATGAACTGCTTACCAACTCCACCTGAAGTGCCGATGCGGAAGATGATGAGATCGCTGCACTGGGCATGATACAGCAGTTTAATTAGTTCATGCAACATGATGGAGATGGAGGGCACGCCCATGCCATGCTGTCAGAGACATGTCAAAGAAAATGTCAATCATAACCATGAAGCCAGTGATACCAAGTGTTCTATTACTTAACAATAAGTTAAAAGAAGTTCTTCCTTATTGTGAACATAGTGATGGATAAAGTTTGGCCCTAGGAAATCTTTTTTTTTTTTTTCTAACTTCTGTTTTATTATTATTTTTATTTTCCAGCAGTTTTTTTACTTTATATTAGTAATATATTATGCTAAATTTACTTAAGTGTTTACTTAAAGTAGTAGTCATTTTCATTTTTAAACCTGAACCTTACTGAGGAAATCCACAAAAAGGATTAAAAAAGGAATAATGTAGTACTGTTAATATAAAGCATTATCTTATCAGTATCTTTTTAGAAATTAATGTTTTCTAAGATCACAGAATCGTCAAACACATTGGCCTAATCATTATATATTTTGGCTAGATTACAACTCATTTAAACAGACAGAGACTCACACTGATGGACATCACTGGTCCTACTTTATACATGGAGTATCGGTCCGTTCCCTCACAGATGTCTCTGACATCTGCAATGTTGCCAGGCAGCTTAAGCTGCTCATGGATAAACTGGGCAAAAGATTTCATTCGATTGGGACTTCCTCCAACACATACAAACTACAAAAAGAGAAACGGGAAATACAATTATAGCAAAGGTATTTAGAGCAGGAACGAAAGTTGTCGTTTTTTTGCCAGTCTGTCTTTGTGCAGTTCTTTTTTAGACCCCTGCATGTTATGGCAACTTTCTTACATTATTTTGTGGGCTCCTTATAACATGAGTTTCAGACTTATGTCTCCTCATTCCACACTTTTGTCTAAAGCAATTTACAAATGAGAGAGCTGTTAACATTTTGTCGTAAGAACCAACAGTACTTAAAAGCAAGAAATCTAAGTCCTGTCTGGCCAAGACTTACACACCTTCACATCACCAAACATTTGAGGCAGATTGTGTGTCTTGGTGCTCAGGTTGAAGTGGTACAAGATGTCCTCCTCCATGCTGTCCAAATGAGGGTTCTTCACATACTCCTGTCTAAGACACATTCCTTCAATTATATACAATATATATACACACATGTGTCCTACGGTGTGACATAGCAAAATTTTAAAAACAAACATGTGTCCTATGGTGTGACATAGCTAAATAAAAATAAACGGTTAACATTACATTTTTGAAAGTTATATTTATCATATAAAATAGCACAAGAGAGATTTTTAAAAAAAATGTTGGCATCAAACCATAGGATACATTTGCATATTAATCCGTCAACTCTACATTTACAGGCGCACACACAAATGCACACACACACGTATATATATATATATATATATATATTCCTCACTTAATGTAATCATGATGTTCCTTCCCCATACTGTTTAGTAAGATAGGTGACATGGTTGCAGTTGATTTCGATCTGCAAAAGATAGAGGAAAATATACACAAGCTGTTCTGCACCTTCAAAACAGGTAATATACAAAGTAGTACATGATAAACAGTATATATATACACTATATATATATAAGATATCTCATTTCGGAAATAAACTTCTCATATACTTTACATTATCTCAGATACCGATTTAATTTGAATACATACCTTGTGGTATTGACTGTGTCTGTTAAAAGAGAACGGTCTTTTATCCTGTTAATTCGTTTTACTTTGCCGCTTAGATTGTTGTGTTGTCTTGTGTTGTTGATATCTAGAGAGTTACAACATTTCTCTGTGACGCAGGCCCTTATAGACCTCATTGTGCATCTATTGGCTGTGAAGAGAGGTGTGGCACCTGTCTCCACCTCCTCCTGAAGTCACATTGACATGTTAACAAACAATTGATGTTCAGGACAAAGATATTTATCATTGTAAAATAAAAATGGTTTAAATATTCATATGAATATGTATGCTTATATTAACAACATACAACCTCAGATCTAAAAATAAACTATAAATTTGAGCCCAAATTACTAGGCTAAATCAGTTTTCTGGATTACAGCTTTTAACGATCAACTTTATAACCATTACAAAATAGTTAAAATTGACATATTTTGAAGAAATGTATATGTGGGCCCAATTGTGTGTCTACAAAACTTCAATTTCTGAATTTGTGCATAAGCTTAATTAAAGGTTTAATGACATAGTAGATCATTTAAAACATAAATTTATCCACATCTGTACAAATGTTTGTGACAATGTTGGTGATTAAAAGGGACAGCAAACCAATGAATGATAATAACACATTTTATGCTTCGGATTCTGAGCAGTTCGAGAGTGTGTGTACTAGTGTTGGAACATAACATAATCAATAGACTTGGCAAAACCCAATGCTAGAATAAACAGTGTTCAGGTCTGACCGTGTTAAGTAAACTAAAGTAGACTTAAATTAATTATATTTCTGTTTTAGAAACTCATGTTCGTTAGCTTGTATCATAATTTCACTTCAGAATTTATTTGTATGTTTATTGAATTAGACTCTAAATTATAGGAGTATGTAAATCTGTGTGTTCAGTGAGTAAATAATTTTATTTGTAAAGACTTCTACATATAAAGCATAGAAAAATATATTAGTTACATATGGTGGAAAATATATTTAATGCTTTTAAAAGATCTTGACTACTTTCTTGACAAAACATATGCTATCTATCATAACATGATGTCAAACACGCAATATCATCATGTTCAACCAAAAGTCATGACGTCAGAGTTGTCTGTGTACAATTACCTTTGGTCTGTTTACAGTACAGGACACAGTGTTACACAAGTAAAATGATGAAAACTTGCTTTTAAAAACAACTCTGTACTTATTAATCTAAACATTTTTGTTTCAGGTTACAAAAGTGATTAGATAATGTTTTATTACCGAAAGACTGCAAAGATGTAGATTAAAGTTATTACTGACATTTAAGGTGAAAATATTTAAAAGGTGTCATGGGTTAATTACAGCATCATTTTATTGCACTTTATCAACATTTATGACTTAAAGCTTTTCAAGCATGATTATCATTTTGTCGTTTTGTCTGCCTGTAAAACTGGAAGTTCAAAATAAACAAATATGATGTGCCCTTGAGAATGATACTTTGCCCTGGTGAGGTCAACAAAATCTTTAAAAATACTGTGCAAACAGTTAATGTAATAAAAGGACAGCTTACTGCAAATCACTGAAACATGGAAACTAAACATGTTGTTTGTGTGCAGTCAAATGTGTGTGACCTGTAAGTTATAGCGCTCTCTAGTCCAAAAGTCCAGGTTTACTAACAGATGTTACTGTAACATTAGCGAAAGCACAAAAGCAAAAAGGCAGCGAATGCATTCATTTATCCAAAGTAATGATTGCATGCTCAAACAAATAATACATTACTAGATGAGGCTTAAGTTTGTAAATAAACTTTGTTCACAAAATAATGTAAAGCATGAAGAAATGTTGACTGTGATAGATCCAAATTTTAATATTTTACTCAAAAAACATAGTTGTTACGATAGTAACTGTTGTAAAACCATGGTTTTGCCCATAGTCAATACTACGGGACCGCAAAAACTGATGCTCCTGATTGGGACGCGCTTTATTTTGACTGTTCAAATTCGTTAGTGGAGTTGTCAGCCACATTGAAAGTAATTGCTTTATAACTTTATTTGAACTTTCTTAACGTAGGTCCGTAGGATATTATTAGCCTGTCGATTTGAACAGTTTAACAAAAACTATGAGACGTAGTAGCTGCTCGACTAACTTAAACAAGTGTCACTAAAAAAAGTTTAAAGGTTTAAAAAAATTATTAAAACTTGTCAACTTATTCTAGTCGACATAGTCAATGTGGCTGACAACAACATTTTTTATTAGGGTGTATATATCAAATTATTTACAAATAAAGAGGATTTTTGGGGACAACCCTCAGATGGGATGGGTCCTGACCCATGCGATTTCAACCTAAGACTGTGCTATACTGTTATGGTCCAGTCAGTGTTTCCCCTTGTCTTGTGACCTTTTGTGATGTTGTTGTGGACTTTGAGTTTGTAATTTACATCTAGTTCCTGTCTTGTGCTGTGGTCAAGTTCCTTTATAAATATGATACTTTCACAGAATATTCTTTACATTCATTGTTACATTCATTTAATGGATTTAATGGTTAAAATGGAAAACTAATGAATTAGAGAAAACTAAATTAATGAATAATGGTGTATACTGAATTCAGTTGATGGAAAGGAAGTCCATAGAAAACCATTAAATCATGTAGGAATACATATATGGCCAAAAACATTTTTATTTTGTAATGGAAATGCATAATTAATAATGTTTTTTTATAGAAACCACAAGAATTTCTGTGATAGTTTCTATTTTTTGGCAGGATGGGTTTATGTAGAAATAGTATAAACCACTTTAGCTGGGTTTTCACAGACTGGATCATAAATGTGCATTGAAAATTGCCAGCTGTTGAAAAGTATGCAATAGCCTCTTGATAGCCATTTGAGCCTCGTTCGTGAAAAAAAATCCAAACAACCCACAGGCTGTCATGAATTAGAACGAATTCAATTGCGGGGAAAACCAGGATAGAAAAAGGCTTATGTGGGGTGTGATGTGGGTGAAAGTGGTGAGAGGGCGACCTGCCAACGTCCAGGCATAGATGGGTTCGGGTAGTGGGATGAATGGTAAGTTCAACTTGCGAGCCGTTCCACTGTGAATAAAGTTGCCCTCTGCACCAGGATCCAGGAAGGCATGGCAGACGTGAGATGAGCCCTCTAATGTTAGGGTACATGGCATCATGGGGTGTGAGATGGGAGAGTTTGTGCAAGGAGGGGCGCCCACCAGGACTCTCCGCTCTACCGGTGGGTGTAATCTTTTAGCGGACACAGAGAGACAAGATGACCAGAATTTCCGCAATAAAAACAAAGGCCCTGGATAAGCCACTGCGGTTTCTGGGCGGAGGTAAGGCGCATGGGACCAAACTGGATAGGCTCAGGGTCGGGAAGCGTGGACGAGGGTGCTTCGGCCGGAACATTCTGGGGGGTTCTCCAGGAGTGGGTTAAGAGTTTCCTCTGACGGCGAAGATTAAGTCTACCCTCCACTCGGAGAGAGAGATTTATCAGTTCCTCTAGTTTCTGAGGCTGTTCCAGTGGAGCAAGCTCGTCCACAATGGCGCTGTTAAGGCCCTAATGAAAACGGAAGCACAGAGCCGGTTCATTCCACACAAACCGGATGGCGATGTCCGTCATCGAAGTCTTGCCTTGAGAGAGCTGTGATAGCTTGGCTGCCGCCTTGTCTCCTCGGGCCGAGCGATCGATCATTTTCGACACCTCCTGTCGAAAAGTCTCAAATGTAGCACAAAATGGTTTTGGCATTCCAAACCGCTATTCCCCATTCCCGAGCTCTGCCGGTCAACAGTATCAAGACGTACGCCACTTTGGCCTCCTCCGTGGCGTGGCTTGAGCGAAAATAAACCAGCGAGCACTGGGAGAGGAACGCCTCACAGGCATTAGGGTCCCCGTCATAAGCCGGCGAGCTGTTGGCATGGGGTTCGGGTTTGTGTGGAGGAAAAGTAACTTGGCGGCCGGTAGCCTGTAGTTGGAGCTGTTCCACACTAGCCAATAGTTCGGAGACTTAAGCGTTTAGAGCCCCAATTTCCTGGGTGTTGACGTTCAGACGTGAAGCCTGCTGTCCAAGCATGACACCCTGGTGCCGGATAGCCAAGCGAAGAGGGTCCGTCCCCGCTGAGTTCATGGTTCGGTCAGATCATTCTGTCATGAATGAGAATGAACTCAATTGTGGGGGAAACCAAACAAGCCTTTAATGAGCCAGAGAACACACAAGTCAATGAACAAATATTCCCATGGTGAACCTCAGTGCTGCAGCGAGGAGAAGCCAGCTGGTGAGGAGAGCAAAGAGTCTGTAGCTTAGTAGCCGGACAGATATGCAGCCGCCAGTGAATCCCAGGATAGAGAGGGAGATCCGGCGGGAGAGCCCAAGGTCGCAAGCTGTGGCAGGTTGGAGATAGGAGTCCGGGTGAATGAGGCAGCAGGCAGCAAGAGGTTGGCAGTTCTCTGGCAGAGAGGCTGGCTGGGTGTCATGGACGCCGGCAGGTGAGCCCTGGAGAGTTTGCAAGAGAGATAGCAGGGAAAACAAGAGACTATAGCGTTGGAGTCAAACCTTGAGATCATTGGAGTAAACTAGACAAGAATCGGGACTGAACTGAGACAAGGCTGTGACAAGACTTAGACTTGACTAAAGCTTAGCGTGAGTAACAAGAGGTCAAACGAGGCGTTATAACACACACCAATCTGACACTGGACAAGAGAACAAAAGGAGCTAAAATAGAGAAAGCAAGCGATAACCTAACAGGAAACAGGTGAAGGGAGAACTAGATGTGAGGCCAGTGAACCTAATAAGGTTCATGAATGGGATAACAATGGGTGGGGCAGAGACGCGCACATGGGGAATGTAAACACACACACACAAGTAAAATGACAACAGAATCAACCTGGTCAGACTGAGGACATGACACAGACAGACAGCACACAGAAGTAAACGCTCAGAATTGCAAAGCAGTGACTTTGCAAGGAGTAAGCTGCATCTGAATTCACTTACTGGTTCAATCATTCACTATTCCATGTAAGCATCAGCGCAAGTTCTGCCGGGAAGACACAATCATACATCACTTACTGCGTATAGACCTACGCCAAAGAGCCTTATATTACCATATTTTGCACCTTCTGCAGATCAGTTGTCTAATAAATGTTCATTGTCGTGTATTCTTGCCTCCCGAGTCTTCCTGGTAGAACTATATAGAGAATGCTGTATAGTCCAGTATATGGGGAAGAAGTGAATGATAATGAGTGAACACTTTCGGACACTAACGTAATATACCCATAGCCGGCATACTGAAGGGTCGTTCCAAACTGTTTCAAAGGGCCCTTCAGAATGAAGGATTTCGAAGATCCTTCTGATGATCCTTCCGATGATCACTTCAGGGTCCCATGATTCTTTGCGCAGATTTTTTGCATGGTGATGCTGCCTCCTTATGGGTGTGGGATGATGACGCAGAAGGGCACTTCAAGAAACAGTTGTTTGGTCACCTACACCTTTTAACCCTTCAAAGCTCTCACTCCGTAGGGTTAACCATTCGAAGGGCTAAGGGCATAGGGATGAGCCCTTTGAAATGGAACGCATGTTAATTCTGCTTTCAAATACTATTTAGGACGGATAGGTATCGGATGGGAATGCAGGGCAAAACTCCGCTTTCACCATCTACATGACCTACAAATCTTAACCCTGGCAGGAGTTTTCTAAAAGGTTTGCATTCAGTGACCGGGTACTGCATTTGCGTGTGGACGAATGGCCAAACCACATAGAAAAAGCACCGGTTTTGAAAATACATGTGTAGACAGGGCATGAGAGCAACTTAATAGTTCCCTTATGCAGTTCAGGTGCCAGAGCAATTAGTGTCAGGTATGTGGGAAATGTATGAGTGGCCATTTTAAGTGCTGACTCATTCGCAAAATCCTAACAATGCAGCACTGAAACGTTAGTTCCCTAAAAATGCCTCAAAATGCAATTAATACACAAAATATCTTATTTTTTGTTCTGCCAAAACATAAAGGTATGACAAAAGGGTGAGTAAATAATGACAGAATTGACTTTTTTTGGTGAACTATCACTTTAAGTAATCACGTCACCAGAAACTAAGCCATCAGTATCCCCACATGAGCTAGCTAGGATGCTTACCAGCCGGAACCAGTGTACACGACATACTGGCTGCGTCCAAACACCCCCACTTGCGGTCTTTGCACTTGACCACTTGACTTCTTTCATGAAGTATTTCATGTTTTTGGCCCTAGTGTTCAAGTGGGTGTACACTTTCCGCAACATCGCAAGACCCGAGCAAAAATTCTCATGATTCATATCCAGAACACGATGCATGATGGGATACGCTTAGCCTGGTATTCAAGATAGTGCAGGTTTAGTGTGCGTAAGCACACTGCCCTTTGGAATTTGTAAGACGTTGGCTGTGTCCCAATGTCTTAAAACACTACGTGCTTTGATGGCTGCATTTTAATACCGATTGCATCACAGCAGCGCGACCGAAGGCTGGTAGGCTGTCCCGATTCAAAGGTTGCTTCAAAAGCAGCCCAATTATGCGACCTTATTTCCACAGGTTTTTAAGGATAGAACAAATGTATCCTTCACAGCTTTGACTTTCCCGACATTCATTGCGCGCCTTTAATGGGTTGAATTTTTTTACAATCTTTCAAAACTTTAGTTAAATAAAAGTATGTAATTCACAAAAACGGTCAATTTCAGTGTTTTGATATTATATGTGATGTTTTTAATTTACATTATTCGTTCATTATTGTGTGTTTATGAATTTGTAAGGTTGGTTAATTTAATATAAAATATCATTTTTCTGACTGAAACGTCTCTGCTGTGTCCTGCTGGCACCGCGCAACAGGAGCAGCAGGTGACGATAATCACGCAATTAGGAATTCCTCCGCTAGTCTAGACCGTCTCATTTCAGTTCGCTTCTTGAACTTTTTAGGCTGTGTGCTTTGAAAACCAAGTCCTCGTTTTTTAGTCCAATGCCTGAAAGGTTGCAGCCCCTGAATTGGGACACAGCTATCGGACAGACTTGCGCTCTTCCTTCATGTCGCGTGCACGCGCTGTGCACCGCAAGTGGGGATATTTGGTCGCAGCCACTGATTCACGATCTCGGGAGCTTATTGAACCTGAATGAGAATCAAATATACTGGGGAGAAGGAGCCCTCTGGTGGCGAGCGAGAGGATCTGCAGGAGACTCGTTCGTGACAACCTTTTAAATGAACATATTCTGGGTTGTTTACACATGATTGGATAACGCCAACCATTATAACCTGACTACACTTTGCCAACCTATCTTAAAACAGCCCAGCATTTAAGAGTGCAAATTTTGAGCATACATAAAAAATAATGAATTAAACTAATGTTCTCAATGTATTCAAATCCAGGCAGTAAAAAGTGTCCGATAGAACAACATTGTTGCAACATTACAAATCGTTTGATGTAGATTATACGTGTCATCTAGTCTCCTCACAACATAGTTGGTTGTAAATGCACATCTACATATTTTGCATATCATTTTTTAGCTATAACTTTAGTTTATCTATTTTATTGGATATATAGTTTTGGAATTCGTTTAATATTCCGAAAATGGTTGAGATATTACGTCATTATTTGTAAATGTAACCCCTATACGCGTTTTGTTTTACACTAAAACATTATAACAGCAATGCTGTGGTCGCTTTGGGAATGTGCACAGAGGAAATGATGCGACAGTTTGGGAGTTTGGGAGAGAGAGAGCGCTCCTCCTACTCCAGGCCGGTCCCAAACACCCGACGCCCGCAAAATGCAGGAAAACAGGAAGGAGCCATTGCGAGTCTGGTTCAATGGTAAGCAACACACGAGAAGTTGATGTACGTTAGTGTATAGATGTGAAAAGAGAATGCGCGCTGATCGGACCCGGACACAGAGACGTACACGTTATATCTTCCAGCTGTTCGCAGCACGTTGTGAAGGTAAGATCTCGGCGTTGCATTTAAAATATCGTGTGTAGGCTTTCGTTCAAATGTATGGATCTGAACTTACTTTACGCGTTTTTTGACTTGACTTTAAATGTCCTCCTCGCACGTTCATATGAGTATTTTAATGTTTGAAATGTGCACTAGAAGACGCGTCCAACAGAGTCAAAGCCGTCAAATCTAAAAAAACTAAATGTTTAATTGTTTGGGGAAAAAGAACAGGTTAGGATGGTTTCTTCTGGGGGGTCGAATGCTGCTGTCGGGTTGGCGCAAAATTGCGGCCAGTAGACACTTGGACGGTGTCTTTGTGATGCAGAAGAGAGTTAAAGGTTTGACTCGCACCTCTGCTGGAGCCATCGGATTCTCACTGAGCTCTCAGCATAACAAAGAGTAGACAAAGCACAGACAGACAGCACATTAAAACAGTCAGACTGATCACGCTATGCCCATTACTTTCTCAGCGAAACAATGCGACGGTAAAACTGTTAAGTAAACACATTAATACACAGCGATCAACGTGTTCGGTCCAGTGTGATCGTATTATATTAGTATTAATGTCGAAGTCAGATTTATCATCTATGTAATACTATATTAGTGTATTTACACAGTATTTTGGATGACTTTAAATTCAGCTGTTTAACTAGAAACGTATAGACAAAGCTGTTAAAAGCTGGGATCCTGTAGTGGTTTACTTTTTATTTCTAAACCACTAACACGTCATATGTTGTGTAGCCTTAGTAGAAAGATGGAAGCTCGCCCAGCGCTAACATTTTTAATAACCCCTTAAGTTTTTTGTTCTTTGCCTCAGTCGCCTTTAGTTGACTTACTGGCTGCTTACGGTGAAATATGTAGAGATTAGCAGTGTGACGTCACATTGCACGTTGAGGCATTACGCAAGGGAGCAGCGATGGACACAGCGTAGAATTAAGAGAGGATGTTACATTTGTATCACACAGCTAAAATAACATTGAAATAGTGAACATATGCGGTGTATTTAACCACCATAATATGTCAAGTGACAGGTAACCTGCATGTATTCGGAACAGAGCCAACAAGCCAATAGGTAAACAACAAGGTCGTCCTCAAGAGATTTATATCTAACTTGTTTAAATGTGAAAATGTGACTGGACAAGGTGGGAAAACATGTCGGGGAAAATTTGTGGTTTGTAGACATGACATTGCATTTCAACATCACAAAAGATCAAATAAATGTAAGTATTATTGTTATTATTTAAAATGGAGAAAATGAATAAGCATTTCTTCAGCTAAATAACCTTGTCTGTGAAATAACCTCATTTAAAATTAGGAAACGGTGTCACAACAGAGGACTTTTTAAAAAACATTGCAATTGTCCTTTCAAAAGATCTTTTTTTTTAAATGTATTAGGAAAATTATGTCAGAGGTGAAAAGTTGTAATTTATCGAACCATGCTTGAAACAGCCACTTCATAGGACAATATGGAGACCTTGGCTAAAACATTTTTTTTGTAATAGTTAGTACATGAAAGACAAAAAAATGTTTGACCATTTATTGGATTTTAAATGATGACGATTCTGATTATATTCATTTTTATCTTGTGTGAAATTGAAAAATTGCATTTATTGTTGTGCATTAGCCCATTAAGATACCAGACCACTTCACATGCTCGCACGGATCAAGTGCATTTATTTCCTTGATTTCTAAGTGCCACATCTTTGCTTCTGTGTTAAGCTTTTCTTTATATGAAATTCTGCAGTCGGTCTGTGTGGCGCCAGGTGGGGTCGAACAGGCCTTTTGTTTTCCCAGGCACTATTAGGGCATCATTTTCTAGAATCTTTAAATTAAATTTCTTAATAATGTTATAAAACATTGGACTGATTTAAACCCATTAAACATTTTTCTTTTGTAAAGCTGCTTTGAATCAGTGGTTGTGCTATGTAAAAATGCATATGTGTGTGGGGGATGTGTCCAGACAGGTATGCTGAGCGGAATGGGGCTCTTTGTTAGAGTTGTGTTGTGTGAATTGATGGGAGTGTTTGGAATCAACATGTTGGGATTAGTGCTGTCCACTGGAGATCAGTAATGCTAGCCCACAGCAGAGGAACACACAGAAATGAAAGTACGTTACGCAGTTGCTTATTACAGAAGGAGCTTAATAGTTTTTTGTTGTTGAGAATGTGGAAAGGTGTATTAACCTGTAAATTTTAAGCATGTACGTATGCATGCAAAACTTTCTTGTGTCATTTTATGGCAGTTGTGTATGTGTTGTAGGCCTTAACAATATAATGTTTTTGCCTTTTTTTACCACTTTTTGTTTTTGCATTGGCTGCTTTGCTGGTCTGCTGGCTTTCCGGGATAAAAAGTTTTGTTGTGCATATCTTTGACTTGCCAGTTTAGATTATCTCTCATGATGATTGTCATATAAAAGCAAAAGTTATCTTCTAGACTCTGTTTACTTCTAGTGTATTCCAGTTAGGATTGTGGTTGTTGCTGGATGTGTTTGAGTTGGTGTGTGAAACTGAAGTTATAACTAATGGGTGGATTACACTACAAGACCTTTAAAATCTGAAGAGATTTTTTTAAACTAGACATACACTTGCAGACTTTTTGAAAGTTTCAGATAGAAACACACTAGCTGATCAAATCTGCAGACTGGCACAGACTTTCCACAACAAGTCCAGACTGAAAATCTGGGCAAAAATCTCTGCAAAAGTCTTGTAGTGTATTGTAGCCTTAAGCCATTTTGGGTCACCATTGACTCCCATGGTAGGACAAAAGACTACTATGGGAGTCAATAGTGACTCAAAACTGCTTAGTTACAAGCTTTCATTAAAATATCATTCGTGTTCAAGACGACAAAGAAATGGATTGGTTTTATAACAACTGGAAGGTGAGCAAAATTTTCATTTTTGACAAACTATTCCCTTAATTTCATCCGTCAGTAAACCCAAGGTTCAGTTTTGTCATGAAGGATGGAATGGCGATAGATGACAAATCAAATCTTGCTTACTTATATTTCTAAAGCCCGAAGTATACTTTTTTGTACCTGATCAATTATGTAAATGTGTTAACATGTGCAAAAACAGCTTTGTTTTGTTGAGTTGAAATACATTGGCTGTTACATTAGCAACCTCTGCTCGCTGTATGCTTTTATAGTATAGAAAGAGTTTATAAAGAGATTCTACACAGAGAAAGTGTAACGTGTTTAAAATGTTATATATATTGGTTGGGTGAACTATTACTTTTTTTGAAGCCAGCATTCATCCTCAGTTCATGGTGTCCACATCTAGATTTCTTTCTGTGCGCCTTGTCTCTGCTCAGACGTCTGCAGCTGGTCTTTCACAGCAGGGTAAAATGTGTAATTTGTCCACATAGGTCTGAAAGTAGAAAGGAGAGAGAAGCAATCATTTTTCCATGCGTTGTAATTTAGCTGTCAGAAACAGCTGGTGGCGAATAACAATACGAGAGGAGGATAGTGGAAGGGAGAGCAGAGTGGGGTTTGGAGAGAGATAAAAAGCTGGTTGGCAGATCTCTGGGTGCCATTAGGTTTCAGAGCCACCATTAAGGGCAGACAGTGTCTGAGCGCAAGACATGAGTACGTCTGTCTGTCTGTCTGTCTGCCTCTCTCTCTCTTTGGCCTGCATGTTAATTGACTATCTCTTTGTAACTTTATAAGCAGGGGAACTTTGAGACTAGATGTTTTAACTAAGTTGTGCGTGTTTTAAACGATTGAGAGGTTCTCTGTACACTACAGAACCGGGGGTTCATTCTTAAATATTCTCTTAAAAACATAATCATATTTTTCTTAAGAAGCTTTGTCGATGATATTCACCTGCTTGTGAGGTAACAGTATATTTATCTATACAGTGTACTTTATTTGTGCAAGCATTTCACATTCTTGTGTATATGTTATCGTGTGATGTGTTAAACTGCATTAACATTAGCTAGCATATATTATTATAATTATTATATCTTTTTATAATAAATTAAAACCTCGTCATAATATTTGTCACTTAGTCCCAAAATAAGCGTAAAAAGCAAAAGGACATTATAATTAGAATATCTTTATAAAAATTAATCAATGGCAAGTCAAAATTGCGATTCAGACTTATATATATATATTATAATATAATATGCGTCACATTAAAAACAAGCAAATAAATGTACAAAACATCTTACCTTAAACATTTGACGACTGTGAAGCTATCCTATATTAAATGTAACGACAGCTTTTGTTAAGAGAATTTGGATTCTTCTTATTTATTTCCCCTAAGACCAATCAAAGTTGTTTTCTGGGAACGCAAAATATTCCTAACTCTTTTCTTAAACTAGAATAAAAAAAGATAGTTAAAGCTACAATTCGGGATAATCTTGGGGTAAAAATAATTTGAAATGAATCACCAGTGTTTAAAATGATTGTCTGATCTAACCTTGATTCACAACGGTGAGTTTATAATTTGCATTGTCGGGTCGTCCCATGCAGGAAATTTGAATTTGGGCGAGTACCTCTTTGTGTCATTACATCACATTCCTAAACACAAAGGAGAGGAACCGGCTAGTTTATCACCTGTGTGTGGATTGCGCTGCACCAGCACTGCTGCGGCTGACAGAGTTTTCTTCATTCTTATAAAAGTAGTTTATATTCATCATTATCTAGATGCCTGTCTTTAAAAGCGATCATCTGAGGAATGTCATGTAAACATCTCAATTTATTAAGTTCTGATGCTGATAACATCTGGGGAATCGCTTGTTGTTAATAACAAATTAAACTATCACTCCGGAGAGCTAAAGTGACAGCTTTGTCCGAAGCATAGCTGATATTGACAGGGATTTTGAGAGTTGGGTCCAACATCTGAAAGGGTTGCATTAACTGGTAAGACGTCACTATTGTGATTTATTTAGTAAATTCTTTGCATATATGGTATGTGTTCAGATGACATGTTTCAGATATTTTACCTGTAGGATATAAGGTGAGAGCTATTTTCAATGTTATTTAGAGTTTTTATCTGCTTCAGGGGCGAAGCGATAACCAACGTTTCAATTGATTCCATATTAGTGATGTTTTGTGTTGTACTATCCGCTCTTCTGATACTGTCACATTGATGTGCTGGCGGTGCTCAGATCCGGTGCCAG
This sequence comes from Triplophysa bombifrons, assembly GCA_029783895.1. Lineage (NCBI taxonomy): Eukaryota > Metazoa > Chordata > Actinopteri > Cypriniformes > Nemacheilidae > Triplophysa > Triplophysa bombifrons. Next base: position 23,304,801 of record CM056456.1, read on the forward strand.
CGCTGGATGTTAACTGGATGTTAAAGCCACCTATCGGTAGAGAAGGCATACTTTTAAATACTGTTGCAATAACAGGTCATATGTCAATGTCTTGAATATGAAAGGTCTACTTGCATGTCTACATCCAGAGCATCCCTTTGTGTGAGGAGGTAGAGCTTTGTCTTTCTCCAAAGAATAACACACTGACTCGAGTTTACCCCACTGCTCCAGTTTCACCCCTCTTTTCTTTACGAGTGCTCCCTTGTGCTGATCTCGTTGAGCGTTGTGGATTGATCATCGAGCCGCTTGTGTTCAGTGTAAATAAAATTGCTGGTGTAACCATCAGAATAGAATGAGTTCAATGTTTCTGTTGGGACTGTGGTGGATCTCAAAGGAGCTGTTACCAGTATAGGATACTATATCTGTCTAGTATTAGTATGTGCTTGATGGAAATGGTCTCAGCAGGAAGAATGCAAAGGTTTGTGTGGTTTTAGGAGATGTGTATGATGTGTTTAAGATGAATATGATCAAATTATGTATAATGGTGGTAAAATAATGTACTTTCTGATAGAAGAAAATGATGTTGTATTGTTTGCTGGTGTTCTGAGTTGATTATGATGTCTTTTCTGTTTATCACCAGGTCTATAATGTTGAGTGGTGTGATGATTTTGCTGTTGGGGATGGCATTGTCTTCACCTGTTGACCATATAAAAGGTAAGAGTTGTGTACAGGTCTTCAAAAGATATTTCTATATATTTTTCTATCGTTTCTTTTTAGCTATACCGAACTAAACACTACTAAACAATAAGTTACTACATTAAGTATGTTTGAGGAGACCAATATGGCAGCACGGTGGCTTCAATGTTATTACATCAGCAATTAAAGCAATTCAATTCTTTATAATGTCGATCTTTGGTTGTATCTGTTTTTGTTTTGACCAGTCTCATGTCAGTGTTTAAATATTAAAAAAATGTGTTTCTCTTTGTTGTGCAGATAATGGCACCGTTGGGGATGTGGAATGTGTATGTGACGGGGTCTCATGTGGTGATGTGCAGCGCTGTTTTGGCCAGCAGTGTTTCTCTTCGTTTTCTGTCCGAAACGGAACGGCCTTTCAGGAGAAGGGGTGCATTGTGGGTAGTGAGGAACGGACGATACGCTGTGGAAGCTCCCTCTCTTCGCTTTCTGTGGACACGGTGCAGTGTTGCCAGGGAACATTGTGTAATAAGAATGTTTCCATGGAGATGCCAAGCACAGGTGACTCACAGGCTGTAATTGCTGTCACACACCAAGATTTTTTATATCGTGCAAATTATTTTTTAATGATTAATATTTGGATTTGTGACATTGAGTTATTGTAGGAAATTACAAATAATAGATTTTTTGAGAGTAAAATTAATATTCTACGGTTCTTAGTCTTTGGCCTAAATGTTTGGCCTGCTAATGCATATTGTGCGTATATATGAAGAGTTTGCGAAATGCGAAAACTCCGTTTTAAAATATTTTCAAAAATCATGTTTTTTTATTATGGTTTCCAATTAATATCAATATCAAATTGGTTTGTTTTGATTTAAGCCATAACAACAATAAAAATGATAGCTAACTAACACAAGAAAACACAATAAAAACATAACAATAAAAAACATGATTTTTGAAAAAAATAAAAGTTGATTTATTTTGGAACCAAACTCTTCATATATTTATATGTATTTCTTTTAATTATTGGGTTAGGAAGAAGACATTTTTATGAACCTGGAGAGTTTTCCTAAAAAAATTATTGAAATCACTATAAATAAAGAATGAGAACTAACCATAACCCTCTAATAAGTATTTGGAAATTCGGAAAATAATTAGTAATAAATATATTTTTGTAAAATGGTTAATAATTTATTATCTGATAACATCATATTAAAGGTATAGTCGTTCCACAACCATAAGACCTTCGTTCATCTTCGTAACATAAATTTAGATAGTTTTGATGAGATCGAAGAGCTTTCTGACCCCCCATAGATCCATGTGTTTCAACCTATATTTCGGTCAAAATTACCTCACTGGAATGTTCTTATCGCACTGCTGTACGTTTTTCTAATAAGTTTGGTTTTGGTTAGTGATACGATGTTATAAAAAGGAGCAATGTAACACTATTTCTTCGTTTACGAATTAATCGTTGGCGAAATGCAGGCGTTGCATGCTCTCATGGGCTCGCATCGGATACTGAAATGGGAGAGAGGTTGTTGTATTCTCATCGCTTCATAAGATTTAGATCCAACCACTGTTGTCTAATGGACTATTGTATAGAGTAAGAAAGCTCTCGGACCTCATAAATGTTCATGTGCGTTCCGAACATGAACTAAGGTCTCAGGGTTGTGGACTCGAGGGTGAGTTATCAATGACAGAATTTTCAGTCTGTTGTGAACCATCCCTTAAATTCGTCTGCTATAATAAGCAACTTCAAGTCTGTTATTTTTTTTTTGCGTGACCGCATGATTGATCCATATCATATCATATCATATCACGATTTGTTTTTCTTTAGACGTGGCTGTATTCTCCCTTCCATCTGTGCACCAGTGTGTGTGTGAGGGTTGTGTAAGTGGGACGTGTTGGGGTGAACAGTGCTACGCCTCTCTAAGGATGAGAGAGAGCGCACTGCACTCTCAAAAGGGCTGTTTTAATAAGACCACCTGCGACGCACCTGCAGACAGCGTCATCAGCTGCTGTACAGGACACCTGTGTAATGCCAACATCACTGTAGAGGCGCTTGCTAAAGGTGAGTTTTAAGAACTGCCCTGTCTTTAAGAACTTTTTTTCAGTTCTTTTAACTTTCAATATGTAAAAACAATGCCATTCCAAAGACAAAATGGCATCATTTACCTTTAACTGTCCCAAAACAATGGTTCAGCGATAGTGGCAAGAAAAATCGGTTGCTATTAAATTCTTTAGAAATCATGTAATCATATATAATATACCTAGTACCAGATGCTAAATTAACAAAGACACATTTGTGTTTCTTTGTCCCAGACGAGAAGTTGAAGATGGTGCCTACAGAGTATGAGTGCGTGTGTGAGGGCCGCTCATGTGTCACAGGGGATCGCTGTATGGGACAGCAATGTTTTTCCTCTCTGACTCTAAGTGATGGGACGCCCGTGTCTCAAAAGGGCTGTTTCAAGAAGTATGAGCAGGGCAGGATGACTTGCAAAACTCCACCATCACCTGACCAGATCGTGGAGTGCTGTCAGGCTCATCTGTGCAACATGAACCTTACTGTGGCACTTCCTGTACGAGGTAACACTGACATACAACACAAACACACTACATGGCTGCTTACATTGATACGGATCCAAACTAAATATTATTTCCAGCTTCTCAATTTGTTTGAAACAGATCAAACTAAAATGTGAGCTACTAAAGCTTTAGTGTGGTATTTAACACATGTAACTACTGACATTGTTTAACCCCTGTGCCACTCTTTTTGAAAAAAAATATAATAATACAATCTGCTGGAAATTACATGATCCATGAGTAAAATTGTGCCGTTCTCTCTCTCACTCTTTTTCTCTCGAAGTGTTGGAGGGCCCTAAGTACAGTATGACAACTTTGGTGACTGTGGTTGTGGCTCCAGTTATTGTTCTAATATTCCTGTCTGCCGTGGCAATCCTGATCTTCCGTCATATCCACCATCACCAGATGGAGCGTCTGACAGCGCATGATGCAGAATATGGCACCATCGATGGTCTCATTGCGTCTAATGTGGGAGACAGCACACTTGCGGTAAGGCAAACTAACAAACACTAGTGCTGGGAATCGAGAAAAAGAAAAAGAATCGAGAGTCGATTCCAAAGGTCGGAATCGATTGCAATAAAGGATCGACTCCTCTGTGAGAGCCTTCATAGGCACAAGCCCCGCCCCTTAGATGATGTCATGGGTCAACAAAATCCCAATAGTTTCTTGTCTAAATCATTACAGACTTCAGAAAAAAAGGATGGATGACATTGAATGTTCTGCATCCATTAAAGCAAAAGCAAAAAAATGAAGATATGATTACATGTATCCACACATTTAACAATCATATAAGCATTTTTGCTTTTCAATCGAATTATAAACGGACCGTTTTCTCTTACTCTCTACCGATGAGATCTGTATGTGCGTGAAGAGAATTACATGTATATAAAGCACAGTCTCACAACATATTAACATGGACATCTGTTTAAAGCTGTTGAGGAAAGAACTTTTTCAACACCTGTCTGCACTACTTGCATTTAACGGTTATATTAATGTGCACAGTATTCTTACATATTTTTTATACAATTTACTGATTAACAATCTGTCTATCTATAATCCTAAAGTATTTTAGTGTACACTTCTGAATAACTTTAAAAATGATACATTGGAATTGCAGGACAAGATCGACCTATTTGGTTGAGGTTTTTGTTATAAAAAACAATAATCAATTAAGTCATGTAAAAAGTGAAATAAATAAATTTTTATGGATTATGGTTCAAAGTATCTAACTACTGTAGTCTTTTGGGCAAATATTTAGTGGAATTTCAAATTTCAAAGTGCCCTAGAAAAGGTATTTTATCTGTTATCAGGTAAGAAGATTGCATTATGATTTTACCAAGGCTACGATTAGCTGCGATCAGCTGTTATTCTATCATATTGATAAGCAATTGTTGTTAACCATACAGTGTGATTACTACAAGTGTTTAATAAATATAAATAATAAAATGCCATGAAACCATCTACGCAATATTTGTAAAGAAAATAATAAAAGCTAGCTCTACTAGAACAGGGACATTTATACAGGTTTGGAATAACTTAAGAGTGAGTAAATGATGACAGAATTTGTATTTTTTGGGAAACTACACCTTTAAGCTCTAATTGCGTATTATGTTGTTTATAATGGTTTAATAACAAGATGTCTTGATTTCTCGTTTCTTGGATTTTAAAATGCACACAGTTTATTTTGAATAACTAAGCATACGATTAATTCACATTGCTACATCTGAAACACTTAAGTGTTCTTGTGAATCCATGAGCATTGTGGCTTGTGTTTGCAGAGCTCACCCTTCAGTTGATGTTTTTGGATCTTTGTCAAGCTGTTTGCAGAGGTCTTGGCAACCAAAGCAAATATTAAGCAGTCAAATGTTTGCCCGAGTATAATTAAAACTCCAAGAGGGTGCAGAGAGAGAAGTTACAAGTAAACCATGCTAAATGTGATGATTGGTTTCTTCAGGTTAAAAGGTACAGCTTGCTATATATCTAGTCCACGTTTTGGTGAGTGTGTAAGAATAATGTCTAAAGTTCCCTGTGTTTAGCGTTCCTCCTCCTGAAATCCTTCTCTGCGTAAAGCATACATATGGTTATTTAAGTCTTGTGGTTTGAGACTGTAAATTCCATGTCTTTTTTGGGATGTTGTGGTAAGGGTGGAGGATGTGTCAGGCTCCTCCAGTCTACTAAAGGGCTCCAGTGTACAATAAAAATTGACTGCATCAAATCATTTTCTTTTGTGTATGTACCAGGATCTGTTGGACCATTCATGTACATCCGGAAGTGGCTCCGGACTGCCGTTTCTGGTGCAGAGGACAGTAGCTAGACAGATTACCCTAAACGAGTGTGTGGGTATGTGTTGTAATATTTACAGTTTTAAGATTTTGTTCTGTTGGCTAGTTGCTGGTGTTTTTTTGTCAGTGCTCATCTAATGTGCTCTTTTGTGTCAGGTAAGGGCCGGTACGGAGAGGTATGGAGGGGTCAGTGGCAGGGGGAGAGCGTGGCTGTAAAAATCTTCTCATCGAGAGATGAGAAATCCTGGTTTAGAGAGACAGAAATCTACAACACCGTGCTGCTGCGACATGAGAACATTCTTGGTAAATGAACAATTACACAAACAAAACACAGTCTCCACTTCAATTTAAGCTTGCTTTCAGTTTGTATATCATGTTAAGTTTTTAAATAAATGTTAAATTTCAATGTTTAAATTATAACCAGAGTGCAAGTAATGGAAACGTCTAGAAATGATACAATACAAATGCAAACTGTTCTTGAATGTATGTACTTAACATACACTTGAATTCCGATGCAATCATAACACAAGTATGTAATCAGCCAATCACGTGGCAGTAACGTGATGACTAAATTCAATATTATTAGAATGAGTTTTATTTAAACAAAGGTCCCATCTTTGTTTGACTATATTAGACACATTTTAATTATGAAAGGCAACTTTAAGTAAGTACATTTTTTGAATGTAGCATTTTTGCATTACTTTAATCAGCTTCACAGAACGATATTGCAATACTTTTGTCCTCTATTACACTTTAAAAAATTTTTTTTAACCCTTTAAAGGGGTATATTCCCGCAAATCAAAGTTTCCCTATGTTTTACTCACCCTCAAGGCATCCTAACTGAATATTGTTTTCTTCTTGAAGAATAATGCAGTCGAAGTTATTATAACACGTATCATTTCCTTTGTAGCTGTAGAATGCGACTGAATGTGCGTCGACTTTTTGAAGCTCCAAAAATTGCATCCATCGATCAAAGAATTGCTGGACACGGCCCTGTGGTTTTTACAAAGATCTTCTGAAACCAATCGATGCGTTTGTTTAAGAGCGATATCCATATTGACAGCACTATTAATGATGATGTCTAGCTTCCGTTATCCTGCGGCTGAACGTGAACCTGAGGCTTGTATTTCCGACAGTGACAGTGACATTTATCAAAACGATAAATACCGGGTTCGTCACCGGAACTTACGACACGCCTGCTAGTGAAAAAACAAGCCTCAGGTTCTCGTGCACCCACAAGATAACTGAAGCTAGACACCAACGTTTATTGTGCTGTCAATACAGATATTACCACGGAGCCATGTCGAGCAGTTCTTTGATCGATGGATGCAATATTTGGAGCTTCAAAATGTCTACGTCCATTCACTCCCATTCTACCGCTCGGAAGTTAAAGGATTCGTGGTATTATAACTCTGACTGGATTATCCTTCCAGAAGAAAACCATATTCAGTTATATACACCAAAACTGTACAAAACATAACTGTACTGTTTTTTCCTCAGGCTTCATTGCGTCGGATATGACGTCACGTAATTCCAGCACACAGTTATGGCTGATCACACACTATCATGAGATGGGCTCGCTCTACGATTACCTGCAAATCAGCATGCTTGATGCTCCTGCTTGCCTGCGGATGGCACTGTCCATTGCCAGTGGCCTTTCCCATCTGCATGTGGAGATCTTTGGCACTCAGGGAAAACCAGCTATTGCCCACAGAGACCTGAAAAGCAAGAACATCTTGGTATACAAGAACGGGCAGTGTTGTATTGCTGACCTCGGTAAGATTGTACACATGACTGATTGTTATGCCAGTCAAATTAAAAATTAATATTACCATAAGCCAAATATGAACTATATTTTTATTTAATGAATTCATTTTTAATAATGATGAATAATGCTAACAAACTACATTTATAGTAGGGAAGTCAAATATAGAAATATAAATTAAATATAAATACATGCATTGTACACAGACATATATTTTGCAGTTTAAAATAATAGAATAAAAGTTTAAGTTCACACTTTTATTCTGTATGCGATTAATTGTTTGACAACCCTAATTATTACCATAGTGTTCATAGCATTTTCAATACGAATGGTCCAGTATCACAGTTAAAAACATTTTTATGTTTCTATTCATCCCTAAAAATGATTGTTATTTGTTACAACACTAAAATACTTAAGAAATTACAGTTGTTTATTTTAATCTTCTGAACTGAATCAATCTTTTTCATCAGTTCAAAGACTTTACAAGACATACAGTTACCTAAAATTAACATACGTAAAATATGTGAGAAACAAAGCACATAACATCGCTGTACTTCCGAAAAGCTTACGCGTCCATATTTGCTGTTTTTCAGAAAATGGAGTGATTAAATACTGTGTTGTAGAAATTGACAAGCACTTTTTATTTGTTAGATACTTGCAAAACCTAATGACAAACATAGACAGTCACTTATAAAAATGATTTACGACAATTCAATTCAAATCTTGAAATATGGAGATACAAGGTTTCAAAACGACACCGGTGTCAAGTATTTTTCTTTTTCTTAAACATTATAAAGTTCACATTTTTTGTTTATCTAAACTTTTCCATTATAAATGTGATGCTGTAATGTGGTTCCGCCTAAGAGAGGGTAAATATATAGATCTATTAAAAATTTGTAAACATTTTGTTCTTTTTTTTTAATAGCTAGTTGCCCCGGTCACTTGTTTTCCCCTCAATATTAAACCTATTGAACATGTTGCCACTTTCACTCAAATAAACAGAAAACAGAAGGATGTTGTTTGCTCATGGAGGCCATACACTTTAATTTGTTTCTTTATTTAATCCACTCTGACTCACTCGAAAGCTCCTGGGCACATTTCCGCAACATTGAGCTCTTATTAGGAGAAATCGTCCCCTAAAACCTTAACCAAAAACCCATTAGCTAGCTTTTCATCTAACACTAATCTGAGAAATCTTTTATAGACCGGAACACGAGAGGTGATTTCATAGAGCACCTTTAACCTATAACGGCAATGCTCTTTTTACCTACATGTTTTCTGTGTAGATCTAGAACATTGTTGAGTGTGTTTTTTTTCTTGATATGTTGTCACGTAGGTTCTTTAAACTTCTGAGCTGACTGGTAGTTGCATTATTGTATTGTCTATCCTCAGTAGAGGGCACCATAGAGAAGAGGAGTTGCTCAAGAGCACTCTTAATTCATCTTTATGCCAAGCCTCTCCCGATGATGATTCCGCGACTTGACCGTTTGTTCGGCATCACATCCCTAAAGCGTTTGGCACAGACCATTAGTGACTTGATTTAAGCTTAAAAACGACACGACTAACTAAACTAAAAGCCAGCCCTCTGATGTTTAATGCGTGTTGTGAAAAGATGTGTTTTTTAAGAGCTTCTGGTACATCCTGTAATACTGATAAGTGCGTCAACCTGCTTGTCTTCTTCAGGTCTGGCTGTGATGCATTTTCAAGACACAAATGAGCTGGACGTGGGCAACAACCCTAAAGTTGGGACCAAGCGCTACATGGCTCCTGAGGTTCTAGACGACTCCATTCAGATGGATTGCTTCGAGTCTTACAAACGAGTTGATATCTGGGCCTTTGGGCTTGTGCTGTGGGAGATTGCTAGAAGAACAGTTAGCAACGGTACATTCAGGTTTTTTATGTCTTTGCACATGATTCACGTTCACACCCTTTAGTTTGAAAATGCCCTATCCTTGTTCCTTTCAGATGATTACCTCTTATATTGTAATAATCAATTTGTTCTTTTCTCAGAAAGCGTGTAACTTGATTGTGCCACTGACACGACCTCTAAGTGGCTTTTTGAGAATTTAACTAGTATGTGTCGAAATGATCAGGTTTGTTTGGTGATTTTTATTATTCCTTTAAGGGAGGGACCCAAACTACAGTATATACGGTGGCTTGCGGATGGGCTCTTTTTCTCAACCCTGCAAACACCTCAGCAATCTAACAATGTGCACTTAAACACTCTAAAAATCATGGCAATAATCAGGGCTCTGCGTTAACTTTTTTTTGCACATAGCACCGGTGCTACAGAGGTTTGAAGTTTAGCACAGGCTAAACAGTTGTAGCACAAGTATACGAATGTTATCATCTTTAAAAAAACACAAGTGTATTTAATCACATAAATATACAGGTAACTGAAAAAAGGACATTTATGTACAAATGGATAAATTAGGGAAATATAATTTTAGTCTTCCCCAAATTCATGCTTTACAATACAGTAGTAAATACATTTGTCCATAAAATACTGTTGTATACTACAGTATTAACTACATTAAACTGCATTAAAACTCTTGTTACTATAATATTTACTATAGTAAGCTTCAAATACATAAAGTATACTAAAGCGTTTACTACAAGTTCATTATTTCATCATCTGGTTCAAATCTGGCTTTTATTTTGGCGGGTGGTCTCGAAGACGGTAGAGTTTCAGTGTTTGACACTAGCTCCACTCAACCAATGAAACACTCGTAAAATAAATTACGAACAGCTCTGTTGATGAAGTTTATGTGTTCATGTCATCATATATTAAGATCCAAATCCACGAGTGTCACGCTTGTAACATGTTTGCAGCTCTTTCACTCATAGACACACAGTACAAGCAGTGGACATATTTAAATACTAGAATTGCACTTTCGTGATTCCTTCCATGTTTTCCCACATCGTGCAGATCATAGCGCTCTAGATCAATGGACTCGATGCAGCCGGAAAACAAGTTTTAATTGCAAAAACTGAAAATATATATTGGTGAACCATTAGTTAACCTCACACACAAACAATAACAAAGACAAATGCACTTCACACAAACCATCTGCTCCGTCTAATTTACATTTTTACATTTAGTCATTTGGCAGACGCTTTTATCCAAAGCGACTTACAATGCACTTTTTACAGGGACAATCCCCCTGGAGCAACATGGAGTAAAGTGTCTTGCCCAAGGACACACTGGTGGTGGCTGCTGGGATCGAACCAGCAACCTTTGATTTACCAGTTCCGTGGTTTAACCCACTAGACCACCATCTCCATCTAATGCACTTGCCAAACTGTATCGCACGTGTGCTACATAATTACACTTATTCTTAGCACAGACTCTTTACGTAGCATTTGCAACATATATGTCACACTGTACAGCCCTGGCAATAATACATTTCCTGAGATTGGACAGAATCACTTGCAGTTTCCTCCTGCATGCTTTAGCTTGAAAGTAATGGGCGAAAATGTTCATCTGCGTATTTAGTTGCACTCTTTGTTAGTATGAGTTTTTATCACTTTGCCCCATCACTTAAAAGTGGTCATTACAGTCATGTAATGGGGGCTGGCTGATTCCCCCATATGTTTATCTGAAATGGACCCCAATTGCTCCATGCCGTTTAAAAGGCTCTATATATAGACAGTGCTGCTGGCAGTCTGGATGAAGCTAACATTTCCTCTGATGACCTGTGTAATTCACATATTGATGGTTATAGTTAATCACTTTTTCTGGGAATGTTTCTAAAGGTTTTTTTTTTTGACTGCGCAGGTATCGTAGAAGAATATAAGCCACCATTCCATGATGTAGTGCCAAGCGACCCCAGCTTTGAGGATATGAAAAAGGTGATATGCACAGACCAACAGAGACCCAACATCCCAAACAGATGGTTCTCAGATCCTGTAAGTATAAGCTCAAACACTTCTCCAGAACCATTCAGCTATATTGATCTATCATTATTGACTATTTTATTTTTCATGTAAAAGTATGCAACATTTTTATTGCATATATAGGGTTATGGGATGACCACAATGTTATGTCATTCACAGTGCAAATACATTTTAGGTTACACTTTAGATTAGGGTCCAATTCTCACTTTTAACTAGTTAAAGAAATTGGCTCAGTAATAGTGCTCAGAAAGCACATATTAATGCATTTTTCTGCAATACCATATTCCTACCCAATACCTATACCCAGAGCCATTGAGAGAGAGAGTTCTGCCAACGGAAGTCCAAAACTCTGGAGCTTCATGTGATTCATGGAGCCTTCATATAGTTCCAGGAAGTTATGTTTTCTCTTTAAATGCTTTATTTATAATTATATAATACAGGAAAATACAGTGTTTAAAAAATCGCAATATTGGTAAAAAAACGCAATACAATTTCTTTTCGAAATCGTTCAGCCCTAAGAATGAGTGAGACAATTTGAAATGAACAAGTGCCCTTTCATTATTTCTCAAATGCTGCATATTTCTTTGTAAAATGAAAAATATTTTTATGTCAAATAACAAAACTAAATTGCAATTTTAAAACAAATTACAAATCAAATAAAAAGAGAATAATGCAAAAGTCTCTTTGATATGAACAAACTTAGACTTTGTCAGTGCTTTTTCCTAATTTGTATCTAAAAAAAATAAATAAGAAAAAACAGTCTATAAATGAAATCTATGTCTAAATATGGTAAACTTACGCCTACTGAAAAAACACTTTCTCTGTTGCACAGTATATCATAAGTGCAGTCAGCTCTCATGACTATTGGCTCATTCTTGACCGAGTTCACTTGATTGAGATTTTGTTCTTATCTTTCAGACCCTCACATCAATTTCTAAACTTATGAAGGAATGTTGGTATCAGAGCCCATCAGCAAGACTCACAGCATTACGCATCAAAAAGACTCTGTCAAAAATGGATAACTCTCTGGACAAAATAAAAGCGGACATTTGAACTGCTTCCATAGTGAAGACCCTAGGCCTTTACCCCGCTCAGCTGACGTTGTCTTTGGAAGAACGGCTGGATAAAAGGACCCTCTAAGCTTTGTGCTCTTATAGAGGCACAGTGTATTTATTTTGATATTGCAGTGGAGCATATTTTGGCATCCAAAGATGTTATAGTGGGCATTTAAAAGACTTTCTTCTTTGATATGGGAGTTCTCTCTTGTAAGACACAGGATCTTTCATCTATCATAAGACAATTAATGTGCATTTGAACAAGATGCTTTAGTGTTACAGTTTACTTTTAAAACTGCTTCAGTGTTTTAGAGATATCAGTTTATAAGCAATATGCACTTTTTGTGCATTCTGTACTTGCATTCTTACAGATGACATTCACTGAAAAATGCCAAATTAAGCAAATCTAGTTTATAACATGTCTATACCATATCTGAACTCAGAGACAGAACGGATTTGCAATGACTCGTTCATTCACAGTTACAGTAAACCACAACTATAATGTAGACTATAAAGTAAAGTATGTGAATTGTCCCTCATGATGTCTTATGTATTCAGTCTCACAGATTTTGTATATTATAGAGCATTTAGCATTTAGCATTATGTGTTTGTTTTTTGTTTCTTTTATATACTTTGCTGAATACATACACTAAAAGAGTATAGACAACTTAAATAAACATCTTAAAGATTCTGAAATAAACATTCTTATGTGCTGTGAGATCATATTGCTCTTTGTTGTCAAAGTATGAGCCCCACCTTTCTCTCACCTCTTACTCTCCACAAACCTTTATTGAAGTTATATAGTTATTAATAAATCATGATTATGTAGAGTAATTAAACCGAATGTGTATTAAAAAATATATCATGAATCATGAATCATCTGCTTCATAAGGCACTGAGTGTTTCCTGTGACCATAATTTCTTCATGCCTTTAAATGACTTGAATGTAACTCTAAACCCTGACCTCATTGGGTATATTCATGATTTTGGGAATCAGTCCCTGCCTTCAATCATCCGCACTGGCTATGACTATACAGATACCGCATTCGGCAGTTCCAGATGCTGCTAAAACCCGTTTCTCAATACAATGAGTTGTGTGATGGCAATATATTTTATTTGGTGCTGATGTTAAAGGCCCATTGTGTCATTTTTAGCAGCATCCTGTTGTGAAGTTGCGAATTGCAACAAACCACTCACTGCACCCCTGCCTTTCAAGGCAGTACGGAGGCTGAAAGAGGATTAAGATGTTAGGATTGCCCACTTGGTCTGTTTTATGCCGTAACGCACACTATACCCACACTATCTTGAAAACCGCTTCGGAGTGGTATTTAGAGCTAAGTGTATCCCATCATGCATCATGTTCTGCATATAAATCCGTTGCGAAATGTTGCAGACACCTTTCCAATGTAAGTTATTCTACTACTTTTTTAAGGTTATATCTTAATTTTTTCTATGTTTGGGTAACGTGTTTTTCTTTTGTTTTTTTGGGGTTCAGCTGATTTGATACAATACAAAGAAAGCGCTGTAAAAATAAATCTGACTTGACCATATAATTAGATATTATGAATAATTTAGTTTTTCCCGCAATCAGCGCTGGCGTTCGACTGGATGCCCAGACTTGAAAAATGCTCAACTTTGGACAGAACGCTGCGCCTGCAGTGGCCGTTTTTAGCCGAGCTGCTGGAGTTTTCGGCTGCGTAAAAGTGCCTCGGTGGATACAGCCCCTTATGTATTTTGTAAAACTGCTTTTTATCACATAATTAGAAACACAACATTAATGACATGTTTGCACTCATTAAGTGTGTCCCATCGGGTAAGAAGTACTACATGCTCATTTAGGATCTTCACGCCCGCTAGAACACTTCTCATGAAAGTGGTCAAGTGCAAAGACCCCAAGTGGGGGTATTAGGAGGCAGCCGTCATCACGTTTCCGCCTTTATCCTGGTTGAGATAACGTATTTACGAAAAAACGTTCTGTAGAGCAGTTCATCTGTTGAGGGATAGAAACAACATTGAGAATTCCATGCAATGGGACCTGCGATGTGTGTAGATAAATAGCTCATTCTCAGATAATAAAAACATAACAGATCAACTGATCCTACAAAAAATGACACATCGGTCCTTTAAGAGGTTAGAGCTTATTTGGAAGGCACAAAGTGAGAAGCAAAATGAAAAGCATGAAAGATACATTATATTCTAATAGACATAAAACATACAGCTTGGCATTAATTGGTCATAGTAATTTAACCTATTCAGTATGTTCAGAATATATTTATTTGTTCTACAATCTAAAATATTGTAAGCATCTTTTCTTTTACTACTATTTTAATACCAACCAAATATCTGTTTCTTGACTGTCAGAGGGAAAGAAATGTATTCTTTTGTCTCTAAAGATTGAATGTAAAGTATGTGCAACAGCCTTGAGAAGATAGATTTCTTTTAAATCGCCTCTGAATACGCCTTTCATGAAAGAAATCTGTAAATGGAATAATTGAATGTTATAACATTATAACACCCTCTGATCTGGGCATTTTATCATAGCCCCCCTAAATAATAATTATTTTTAATTGTCTTGTTGTCAGGAAACTAATGCCATTATGCATTAAACCTTAAAGTGGTGTTCACTCAAAAAAGAACATTTTGTCATTGCTTACCTACCCTCAATTTGTTCCAAATTAATTTGCTCTGCTGAGCACAAAAAAAAGGTATTTGGAAGAGTGTTAGCAATTTTCAGTTCTGGGAAATCATTGACTACCATAGTAGGAAATATTAAAATGGTAGTAAAGGGTGCCCCAGAAATATTTGCTTTCCTAAATTCTTCAAAATACCCCATTTTGTGTTTAACATAAAAAGAATAGAATTGTTTTACAATGGTAGTGAATGATGTCCCAGAAATAAAAAATTGCTATCATTCTTCCAAATATCGTCCTTTATGTTCATCACAGGACAGATTAGGGTGCGTAAATGATGACAAAATGTAAATTTTTGGATGAACTATCCATTTAATAGTCATAAAATAAGCTTGATTTGTTCATTTCAAAATCTCAGAGGTTCCCCTATAGACAGTTTCTTCGGATGCACACGCCTGGCCAGAAGTTAAGTTCTGGTCTGTTTGTTGATCAGTCTGGGAAGTGGCTAGCAATATAACTAATTATATTTTATTTAATTATATTTACAAATTTAATTTAATAAACAATGTGTTAGTTTTATTGTATATTAATGTTACGTATTAAATGAACAATTTGTTGAATGGATCGTGTAACTTTGTCGCATTTAAGTTTAGCCAAGGAACGTTTTTTCTACCGGTAAACCAAAATAACACTGTCTACTTTGAATATGCTAGTTTAGAATATGTAATTTACTTATTATGTTATTTAATTTAGCTTGTTTTCAGAAATAATCTACAGGGACTATATTCTTCGCAGATGGGTAGCAGAAGTTATATTTGGGCCCCAAAAATGTGCATGTGCAGTAAAATGATGTTCTTACTTTGAAACTGTTTATATTGTTTTAAATTCAGCCAATCAAGGAATAAATTAAATGTAATTTTTACAGCACTTTTCACTATGTGCATTGTAGCAGACCAGATATATGAGTAAAAACAAAATATTTAATGAAAATATATTAATTATGAATATAATTTCAAAATGTAAAAAAAAACATGAAATAGTTCTGCCTCAACCAGCGGCCAGTTTTCCCAAGGGCATTATTACCAATTTTTTTAGGGATAGCTGTAAAGCAAACTGCAACGCTTATTTTGGTTACTGGTACTCTCTCTCTCTCTCTCTCTCTCTCTCTCTCACTCTCTCTCTCACTCTCTCTCTCTAATCCTCTTACATTGAGCCTCAGGAGGTGGGGCGAGTCCCTGTCTGCATATTTAGTAGTTCTGGGGTTTATTAAGAGTGAAGCCGTGCATGCAGTCACTGTGAAAAGACAGCAGAACAACCGTGATGATTTTGGGCATACAGGTGGATATGTTGTTCTGTGGAGAGTGACAGATGTCATGTCTCATCTCAGGTACTTGGACCCTGTGATTCTGCTCATCATCTTTACACAACTCTCTGCAGGTAAAGTTCCTGTCTTCCTGTATTTAAATATGTTCTCTAACCAAACCGAAATGATTATTTTATTACATACCGAGTCCTGAATGAGTTAAGTTGGGTGCGTAGTGATAAAATATGCTGTTCCATCTTACATGACTAAAATGCGCTTACACGGCTGTGAACATAATGACCTCCTCTTTCTGCTGTGATTATGGTTAACCACTTGTTATTGATGGATAAATGATGTAATGAAATGTTTATTTAAAAAATCAGCAGAGATTATTAAAGACAAAGATGCCCAACGTGCATCTACTTACCTTTAAAGTACATATCAATTGCTTATAAAACTTGTAAACTTTAGACAAGAGATAAACGGCTAAATAGCTTAAATGTCTCAATGCGGTAGTTTAAAACTTTTAATAGGAGAAATAAATCTACTCAAGATGCAGATCAGATCTCTTTCTTCATGAACATAAAATTAGTCAAATAGAGAAAATAACTGTGTGTATTTCAGTTTAAGTTACTTTGGGACAACGAAATACATTATACATTAATACATTAAAAAGCCCTGCGCTTACAGGACCTACATTTTCTTTAATGGATGCAAGTGAATTTAAAATCTTATATACCTTGTGTATATTGTTCATTTTCCACCGTGTTTTCTTTATGCATGCAAAGTAGTCTAATAATTGTTCTTATATGGCATAATTATAAAAGTCATTGGTTTACAGGAGGAACGCATCTTTAGAATGATCTGTTTGCACGGCTGAAAATGGGGGGATAGGGGGCTGAATTCCAGGGAATTAATTTTTAGTGGGCATGGAGTTCCACCTCAAAATGCATTTTTTTAACCATAAAAGGGCCTCCAAATGCTATGCATGACATGAATATAGTCAGAATATAGTCTGAATAAAATATCTTGCCAACTAGAGTCTAATAGAGTCAAATAGAATCTCAGCTATTTCCACCATTGTATATTTGTGAATCTTGCATGCATAATGATATGTTAACAAAGCTTTATAGCACGTACAGTTCTCGGCTGTAGATTCAGGCTGTTGATGTGTGTAATACAACACTGTTGCGGTGTCTCAACTTTAATTTACCCTTCTTGTGTTCGACACCATGCGTATGCCAGAACCTGGGCAAGTTTCTGTTTATTTATTCCAGTCAGCAGACTTTTCGTAAATGTATCTCCATCCCATCTCTTCTGAGAAATAACCATATAATGTGAAGGTTGGAATGGCTAGTTTATGCATGACATGCAGTACATACCATTTCCAATTGCAAATTGGAAATGTCTCGTGACGGTACAAGATTTTAGCGCTTATTATCACAGAGTGAGTTTATAACATTCTTAAATTGCTTGACATTTGCCAGTTTTAAACCAATATAAAAGGATTACTCGTTATTATAAGCTTTCCATTTTATCATAAAAGTTACGGATTGCGGCTGCAATGTGTATTACATTCATTATGTCTGCTATATACTGTATATATATTTTTCTTGCTGTGATTTCTTCATTTTCCTGTGAAGTTCCTTAGGGCAGTCATGGCCTCATATTGAAAGAGTTGGACTTGTGACCCAAAGGTTGCATGTGTTATTTCTAGGAAATTAAGGAAATGCCTCTTGAGCAAGGGCACCTTTCTCCCAGTTGCTCCCCGAGTATGTTCAAGACTTGCAGTGCGTGTGTTCAATACTCAGCGGGTGGGTTAAATGCAAAAGACCCATTTCAAGTATGGGTTGCCAAAATACTTGACAAATAGCTTCACCTTATGTTGAAACAAGGCAACATTGAAAAAACGCATCATATTAATGAATTTTAATTAAATTGAATAGTGTAGGCACGTGTGTGTGTGTTTGGTCCTAGCTCTAGTGATACCTTAATGCTATACATTACAGTGATGTGGCGTTGGCAGCGGTTCAGGTTGGAGGAAATTTCTACCCAGCAAGCACTGCTTCAAGTTAGCCGCCGATCAATCTGCATGGTGTGTCACATAAAGACGAACGCAGACAGTGTTGTTTACAACGTGCATACGCAGGTCTTGTTCATAAAGGAAAATTACTCCATCAAATAACACATTCAGGGAAGGTTAATAAATGTCTTTAAAAGTGAAATGATGACACTAAGGATGATTATGGGTTGATACATTTTTTGGTAAACAGTCTCTTTAAAAATATCCCTTTCATTAATAATAAATGATCAAATGTGTTGGACGTCATCATCGATAAAAGTAATTATAAGGGAACATGTTATTAATAAAGTTTGAACAAGTTGTCAGAGGCTTGGTGATAGTCACATTGATGTCGAGGGATCGTAGTCTGTTTATAGCTTCGTGCTTTTTACTTCTGCCTATTATATTTAGACTTAAATAATAAAACATGTTTTGTTAATTTCTAAAGGTAATTTTGACAATTTTGTTAAGCATCCTAAACCTTTGATAATCACAGACCTTATTTTTGTGGTCTTCCAAATGTCAATGGGAAAGATCAATAAGCTTTTTGTCGAGGGAACCTGTGTGGTGCTTCCGAGTTCATCCACACTATTTTTTCACTCCTTGTTTTAAGTAAATTTTGATAGCATTAGTTTAACTTTAACAGAAGCCTTTGCTCTGGCAAGAGCTGTTAGTAATCTGGCCTATACTTTTGAGTATGTATTACACAGACAGTGCGTGAACTTTGATTTATGAATCTCTGAATTATAAACCAAATTAGACATGCTTTAACCTCATTATTTAAAAACTGAATTATTTTCTCATTTTCATGGTTCAGATTAAACTTAAAATATGGAACATGACATTACTGAAATATTGTCAAAACTATTAGGTGCTGTATAGTTTTGGGAAAAGTCTTGTGAAACCTCACCTCTCGCTCAGGCAGCATATTTTAAATAGCATCATACAATTTATGAGCTTGTTTTTTAGAGTACATGTGTTTTGTGGAGAAAGAACCCTTTCAGCCAAGTGCAGAGTTTTAAATATGGGCCTGCTTGCATAACCTTAAAAACACTTTCCAGATAACACTGCTCATAAATCAAGCCAATTGATTTGAGATTTGGTGGATGGAGAGGTTAATCACTTTTGAGAAGTCTGGTGGTGGCGACGTCTTCCCCACTGCAGCACAGCCCAGCCTGACCAGTGGACGGAGTTGGATGTAGGATGCTGATCTGCTGAAGAATCAATAGGGTCCTACCAATCTTGAACACATGTATGAGGCCTGGAAGCTGGTGCAGAATGTCCTTAACAATCTGGAACATGCAGATGGAGGTACCTTGAAGTGAAGGGTTGCTCTCCTGATCTCAACGTTGTTGCAGACGTTGTTGCTGCCTCACTGGACAGTAGACATTGGGTGCGTTCCAGTCCAAATTTTTATGTCCTTCCCTTGCAAACTTCCCTCAGTCTGGATGACTCGGATGTGTGTCATTGCTTACATTGCACGAGTGCCCACTACTGGCGGAGCTCGCGAATAGCAGCCTACTCTCAATAATAATAATTCATTACATTTTTATAACACCTTTCTGGTTACTCAAAGTGATTTACATCGCAGGAGGAATCTCCTCAACCACCACCAATGTGCAGCATCCACCTGGATGTTCCAACGGCAGCTATATTGGACCACGAAGACCCACCACACACCGGCTCATTGGTGGAGAGGAGATACAGGGGCAATTAGTACATATGGGGATGGTTAAAAGGCCATGATGTATAGAGGCGAATGAGCAATTTGGCCAGGATGTTGGGGTTACACCCCTACTCTTATTCCAAGGTAATCCTGGGATTTTTAGGGACCACAGAGAGTCAGGACCTCGGTTTAACGCATCATTCGAAGGACAGAAGGAGTGTCCCCATCATTATACTGGGGCATTAGGACCAACACAGACCACAGGGAGGGCACCCCCTGCTAGCCACACTATCACATCTTCCAGCAGCAACCTAGTTTTTCCCAGCAGGTCTCCTATTTAGGTACTGACAAGGCTCCACCGTGCTTAGCTCCAGTAGGCAACCAGTCTTGGGCTACAGGGTGATATGGCTGCCGGATACTTGTGTATCTGATGGCACTTTGAGCATTCGTTATGTTGGCTCACCAAAATTCAGAACCAATTACAAACCTTTCTCCATCGTGGCAGTTAGAGAGGTGCCCTGTCCTGGTCGAGTGCAGTACACCACAATTTATTTACTGTAGTGACTACAGTACAGGTAGTGTACACCGTGAGTTTGTAAATGTTTTGTGTAAATGCGTGATATGAAGAAAAGTGCTCATAAGACCAGGTCTAGGGGGGCAGCGCTGACCCCTCCAAAAATATCCAGCTAACAATTAGATTTTTTGTAAATACTTATTGTTAACTACCTCACAAAGACTAATTTGTATTATCTTTTAAATAACAATCTGTCAATTTAGTCACAGAAGAATGTAGAAATTATGCACGCAATGAACTTTGATTATATATCTGCCCAACCAGAATATGCAATCCCCCCAGTTAAATCAGCCTAGAACCGGACCTGAAATGAGTATTCTCGGAGAACCAAGATGGTCTACTGCATCCAGTGAAATTAAAAGTTTAGATCCATGGACACTCAAATAGCTAATATTACCCAAAATGACAGTGCGGAGTTTAGTGAGGCTTCACTGCATTGATAACATACAAAAGAGATGCTCTGCTGAATTAATGAATGTTATTATACAGGGAAAGGGCACAGAAATCACAATAGCTAATAACAAATGGGCAAAAGAAACTGTTATTATTTCTTTATATCCTATGAATTGTCAGAATGTAAATGTAGGCCTATGTTAACCAAAAACTGATGAGCCCACATTAAAAAAATGGTCTTATCTATTGGTAATTGCCCAAATTGCCAGATGGCCCATGATGGAAAATAAACTACACATTTGATGACAAAATGAGAGGAAGACGGAGGAGTTTGCACCAAAATGTATTAAATACCCACGTTATCTTATTTTTGTGTCATTGTTATAAAAAATGAGCAGCGATATCAATTGAATGCATTTGTCTTCTCTCAGGCTTAAAGTGTGTGTGTCAGCTGTGTGTAAACCATACCTGTGAGACGGATGCAGATGGCGCATGCTGGAACTCTGTGATGCTCATTAATGGTAAAGAGGAAGCTGTCAAGTCCTGTCTGTCTCCATCAGAGCTGAAGGGTCAGGTGTTCTGTTATAGCTCCAAAAACGTCTCCAAACGCAACTGCTGCTTTACAGACTTCTGCAACAACGAGACTCTGCACCTCAAACCAGGTATGATATTCTAAAGACCAGCTTCAATTGAGTTCTTACAATGTCTGACAATACAGGTTCTCGTCCTAATATAAAAGGAGTATATATGTTTGATAAGTTACCATGGCAATACTATTTAAGATAAGTAAGAATCCTTTCTGCGGTTTTATGACAATATTCTGAACAAGTTTATGTTTTATCTGTGAGCGACACTTCCAGTTGATGGCATTAGGACTGTGACTCACAATAGGTACATCCATGTGTTCAACCCATAACACAATATACGTACAGCTGAAGTTGACCAAGTTTGGTGATTTTCCCCTATAGGAGTATTTAAAAGTTTGCGTTATTCGATTTAAAGAGCAAAAAGGAGGCCTAAGAGATGAAATCTTTCAGTGCTTGGTCTCTAAATAACAAAGAATTCATAGAAAAACAATATGGCTCTTGAACCCTAAAAATCTGATTGGTTTGTAAAGCTCCAATTGCTCCAGGCAATCATAATGAAATGGAAATCCATACATTTTTAGATCTGTGAATAGAAACCAAAGCTCTCTTTAAAACAGGAACTTTATCTTTGTGTTTGTGTGGTCCCTGGGCCTTACGCCTCCAAACAATTTGCAATAATACCAAAACATAGAGAAAGAATATATTAGTCAAAGTTCAGGCATGTTAATGCGCATGTAAGTTGTTGAACGTAAATTGTTCATGGAAAAAGCAAAGGTAGTAGTCTCTCAGTGACTAGGCCAGTGTCAAAGGTGGCAAGGAACCAAAATCTACTATAGGTGCATTGATGTGCATAAAGGCTGGAATACACTACAAGACTTTTGCTCAGATTTTGCCCAGATTTTCACTCGGGACTTGTTGCAGAAAGTCCGCCGATTTCATTGTATAGTGTGTGATGCCATGTTTTTCTCTGCAAACTTTCAAAAAGTCTGCAAGTGTGGAATGTCTAGTTCTTTAAAAATCTCTTCAGACTAAAAGTCATGTAGTGTTTGCAGCCTTAAGAGTGGAGACAAAACTTGGGAGAGACCAGACTCAACCGGGAGTGCCTATCAATCAACCCCGACCTCTGCGAGACGTGTCATTTGACGTCACGGAAAAGATGGCGGCTAGCTCTTCGCTAGCTTTTGTGAACCGTAAACAAACTTTCGATTTTTACAATATGTGAACATATACCCAGACATGGTTCATGAACACTGTTTATGAACAAACATCTGCGTTTGAATAGCTATTATATAAAGTGGTCAACATACGAATGTGACGCGTGGTTGACTGGAATGGATTTAGGTCGGAGTCTGACATTTTCCGTCATAACACATCATTGTCTCGAATGCAGCAACAGTTTTGATTTTTTTATAGATCACCACGTGAAACCAAGAGTATTACAATTCAAACTATGAATCACAGTCTGAATTTCTATCATCAGAATAAGTTATTCAAGGTACAAAATATTTTCGCCACGAAACCAGGCAACCATTGCACAGCATCTGTAATGTGTCATGTTCATCCTGAAATGCTTCAGCCAAAGTCTGTCATCAGAGCGGTTAGATGTAGAGGTAAAAGATGCTAGAGGGCTGTTTCAATGATCTCCTATTTGTTAAACTATTTCTGTGAATCTCCAGTGTGTTTTAAAGTCAGTTTAATATACATTTAATGACTTTAAACAGTGTCGGGCAAGTAACTCTGAAAAAGTAATTAATTACTAGTTACTAATTACATATTCAAAAGTGTAATTAGATTACTGTAAAAATGACTCTCTCCAAAGAAAATTACTAATTACTTTAAATATCCTATATCAACCTTGATATGTTAAGTGATTCCAGGATAGACACATGATGAAACGGCTCTTTTAATTCACTCAAGCAAATAATATAAAATGAAATAAAGTAGTATTATTAACTGACCAAAGTATTACGAATGTGAGAATTATACATTAAAGCATGAATTTTAAAGTTAGACTTTGACTTTTGATGTCAATTCCACTATTGATAATATAACACAAAGTATTTAGTTTAATTACATCAAAAGTAACTAGAATTAAATTACAGATTTTTTTTAGTAATCCCTTACTTTACTTTTCAAAGGAAAAGTAATTAAATTACAGTAACTCATTACTTAATAACTAGTTACACCCAACACTGATTGTGAATTTTAATTGAAAGTAGGCTATGTTGAGATAACATGCTGTTTTTGCTGTGTAGTCAGCTATATTTTTCTATAACATGATACATTCTTTATAAATATAGTGATGTTAAATAAACGTTTTTAATACATAAAGGTCATTATCTGTTTGTGCATTGCATGAAACGTTTCTTATGATCAAGCACAGGCTGCGATGTGATTTCCAGCTAGATATTCTTGCTTTACATATTCTGGTCTTGGCTGATGGACAGCATGTATTCCACATCCCTTGTTGTGAAAATTCAGTTGCCACAGTTATCCCGGCTGGAGTTCATTAGGCTGTGGGTCAAACGTTGTGAAACTTATGGCCCAGCTGTGAAAATGATCGCACAGCATGTGAGTATAGCATTTCCGTGCGTGGAACTGTAATTACAGTTACCATAGTTACAGCAGCCACTGTATGTTTATTTAAGCAGTACACGCGTGCATGAAACCTGAAAGCTCTGAGATCAACAACTTTATTCGATGTTGAGTAAATTAGAACCCATTGGAAAAAATAGACAGTGTTCTTTTGACAGGGTATTGATATCTTGATTTCTTCAATTCAATTAAAATGTATTTCTTTAGCATATTTTTACAATTGTGCGTTGTTTTAAAGATCAGAAAGTTGCAAAAAGCAAATATATAATGGAATATAAAGTATCATTGCAACGTTTTTCAAATAATATGTACATTGATGAACTTCCTATACAATAAAGTTTGTAATTGGATTAAGCAAGTGTGTACATTTTTACGTACATTAAAATATATATAGCATTTCTAACTGTTAAAATTATTGTCTGTAAGATTATGATCGATTTTTAAATAGAAAGATTGCTGCAACAAAATCAATAAATCTAAACCATTTAGAGGAAAAGGGCGGACATCAGAAATACCATCAGAAATGTAATTTCATCCGAAGGCTTGGACCTACCTCAATGCTTTATGTAATGACAATGTATCTACTGTACATGCAATATACAGAATCAATTTAGTCTTTTAGCATGAGGGACATTCCATTATAGGTTACATGATAATGGACTAAAAAGGAAGAAATAACATTTACACGTGAAGGACCTAACCTCTCACCCCTCAGAAGTATGCGAGAGTAATCGCTATTTCTGTAGATACCTCATTAAGCACCCTCCACTGGTCATTTGCCCTCTTGATTCCCATGTGGACTTATTTGCAGTCTGTTTTAGTAGAAAAGGGAGAGAAAAGGGAAATTGTGTTTTTAAATACTTGACTATGGATGTTGTCGCTGGTGACCCTGTACAGATGTTAGTAATGGCCCATTGGCTGAACAAAATAAGCCTTTTTATAAACCTGATGCACTCACATACAGTGCATAGTGGCCCCATCTCATGATTTAGTTTTGGTTTAAGATAATATTTGTCAATATAGTGTTCTTTTTAATGCGAAAATACAAATAAACCAAAATATGTGTGGAATCTGTTCACAGTGCAACTATAGCCTTGAGATTAAATGTCAGGGACTGATGTCAGAGTGTACATTTGAATACATTTGTATAACGGTTTATTTTATCCTACGTTTTTCGGTGGAACTCAAATTAGGAATTTTCTGTTTCTTTTATCTTTATTGGGTTATTCAAGAGAATACACTTACATGAGCTTCGACATCAAAAATACACACTGTTTTGGATTTAAAGGATACTCTGAACTTATTAAGTTATCAACCTTTGTATCATAGAGCCTTTACAATACAATAATAGTTCATTGTCAACACATCTGTCATAATACTTTTTTACATAAAAATAATAAGGTATTCCATATAATTCTTTATTTCTCTACATTTACAATTTTTTATGTGCAAGACTGATATTTCACTGATAATATTTTTCCTTGTAGCCTTCTTTCATACACGGTGCTTTGCAATGCATCATGTCATCCTAAAATGATATTAATTCTTAGTGTTTCACTGACACATCATCACCGATGTCCAACCTGACTCCTGGTGCCGTATTTCTATTGAGAACTTCAGCAGAACAAAAGTATTTGAACCTCTTGCAGAGATATAGCTCAACTGGCAGTGCATGGTGCTAATGTTCATCGGTTTGACTTCCAAAGAACAAATATACAAAATATTTATGCATAAAATATTCTGCTTGAATACATAAAACAATAAAAAAGTAAATGGCAAATAAATACCTATCGATTCTCAAGAAAACCAAATTTTGTATCTGTTTTTCAGGACAGTGTAAGGTGTCAGACCTTGTTGTTTTGAAACATTGTCTTTCTCGCCCACTCTCTGCTTCAAGGAC
This sequence comes from Triplophysa bombifrons, assembly GCA_029783895.1. Lineage (NCBI taxonomy): Eukaryota > Metazoa > Chordata > Actinopteri > Cypriniformes > Nemacheilidae > Triplophysa > Triplophysa bombifrons. Next base: position 23,330,765 of record CM056456.1, read on the forward strand.
AGCAGCTAAAAGTCAGCTCTGATTCTTATCACTGATGGAAAGTCAAACCCAAAGTTTGTTTTTGAAATTGAATTGTTTATTTCCATTTATGTGCAAGTTGTGCTGTTAAAATCTCTGGAAACTTCTGGAAGCAAAGGCTTTAGAAGTTGAAAGGGTCATGATGAAAGTTATTTACTGTCTGGTCTCATTGGCATGTGTTCAGACTTTGGTTTCCTTATGTTTGACAAAAAGCTCTCTCAATCTGTCCCTGTGGGGATCTGACAGTACAGTTAAAATGATCATGCTACTTTTTTTGCATAAATAAAATGTCACATAGAAATGCATTAAAAAACATAAGGGGTGGGGGGGGGCTGTAGAGGACAGGGTTTAATCCTAATCCCAGATTAATGTTAGAGGTGTATAACAATTTGCACCGCCACTGACATGTCTTAAAATATACTGTATCTGTGCAATTGTTTTGTCTAAAGATGAACATCATTGAATGACTTAAATATCCAAAATTAAATAAGGCCTAGTCCTGGTTTAAACAAATCCCTGTCTGGGAAACCACCTCATAATGTTTTCTTATCAATCAACTTCAGATTACATTATACATTGTATTTGGTATTGTGATTTTGGGGTAACTGTATTCACACTCCATACATGCCATATAAATTAAAAAGGTCTTTGTTAATTTAGAAACATCAAGATGTTTCGTGAAATTATAACAGTTTGATCAAAATCTGAAATATGTTTTTCAAATTGAACTATTAGATAGGAATTACTGTAAATCAACTAACTAGCATTCAATACTTAAGATACCATGTTTTTCGGCCTAATTAATGATCTGCATACATTGTTGATTGTTTGGGGATATTTTGTTAAAAATGAAGATGATTTTTGTTCTATACACTTAGAGCAATAACTATTTTAATGCTTTAAACAAGCTTTCATAAAAAATGGTATGTGTTATTAATGCAGGCACAGAGGTAGGTGAAAAGTCCTATTGTTTTTACTCAGATTATAATGATTTTTCGAATGTTCCTGGGCTTTTTGGAGCCCTTAACATGTTTGTGCGATCCGTGAACCTAGTTTATTCTGCCCATAACGAAAAAAAGGTCTGGCAGTTTGGATTTTGCAAAAGTACATGTGATAAACTTTTAAATACTCCTCCTATATGTGATTTATGTGATTTGCACCAAACTTGGTGAACATGATGCCAATACATTGAAGATGCTAAATTATAAAAAAAAAATTATTTCTCAACCAGTTTTGCCGTGGCAAGGCAATTCATTTATGGCTAAATCTGGGAAAGAGGAAGTATCTTATATCTGCAGTGTACATTGAGGGATTTTGATCAAACTTGAGGGAAATGTTTGATCACATTGATGTGGGTGCTGTAAGTCCTTGACAGCGCCGCGAAAAGGAACTCAAAACTATCTTTAAAACCATCCACTTATATTATACAAAGCTGCTTCAGTCTTAGTGAGAATAATGTAAACGCATGACTGATGTGAAATTGTAAAAGGCTTTGTGATATCTAAATTAGTGTTGCCATGGTAACGTGTCAAGCGTAATATTATATTTAGGTGTTTTTGAAACTCTTAGCCTGTTTAAAATGTCATGAAATTTGGCCAACCTGACCCTGCTGGTGGCCTTTAAAAGTGTGCAAAAGCTGAGAAATAGGCGTAGTAGGTGGGCTCCTTTATCTACAGCATACATGGCACAATTTTGATCAAATTTGAGACATAAGTTTGGTCACAGGGTCTGATCACATTAATGTGGTTATTGTGACTGTGTTATATAGTTTTTTGAGGTTCTTAGTATTCTTAATATGTCAAGAAACTTGGCGCACACACACAGGTAATTAGGCAAAAGCTTAGAAACATACATAGAGGGGAAGATGCTAAATGTGACCCTGGACCAAATGCATTGCAGTGTTCTCTGAGAGCCACTATGTAGCGGTGGTGCAGTGGTGTGGGCGCCCATCAACGCTGCTTGTAGCTATATTTATTGTTTGAAGTTGATTCATTAATATATGTATTGACATGTCAAACGTCTTGTGTGATGGTTCAGAGCCGTCGCCTGAAGGCTTTGGCTGGAGTCAGCTGGAACTGGCAGCAGTTATTCTTGTGCCGTCGTGCTTGGTGTGTGTTGGTGTCGTTCTGGGAGTGTGTGCCATACAGAGTCTGCGCTGCACACACATTAAAGCCCGAAAACAGGACCCAGAAGAACCCCTAGACGACCAGACTCTTGCATCACCTGACAAATGCTTGAAAGAACTCATTTTTGACATGAGCACCTCTGGCTCTGGGTCAGGTGAGACCTAAGGATTTTTATTATGTCCGCTTAAGATTTTATAATACTTTTGCTTTTACAGATGCTTTGAGGGAGTGACTCTTAGTGCAATCAATGTAAAGTATTTCCAATAAGCAGATTAAACCAAATTTTATTTATTAGAGTTGAACCTTTCTCTATTTCTTTATAAAAACGTTTAGTAATCAATTAGTATTCAGTTTAAGTGAACTATTACTTAAACCCTTTTTGCTAAACATTTGCAAAATTATTATTACAAATATCATTATTAAATCACATCATTATTAATTGTGATTAATATTATTAATACAAATTACAGTATTATCATTCCTATTAGGCCTGACATTACAAGTCTTGTGGTGGCGAGTGTAAATGTTTTAACTATGTGTTCAAATTTAGGTCTGTCTCTGCTGTACAGCTACTATATGACTTCAGCAGACATTGAATACAACACATTGATGACATGAGTCAAAATCATTTCTGTAGTGCTCCCAGTCATTTTTTGGTGTTTTATATAAAAGTCACATGTCTTGAACAATATGAGTGGGAAATAAAAAATATGAGTTAAAGGGGTCATATGGCGCGACCACATGTTTTTCTGTGTCTTCGGTGTGTTATAAGTTGCCCATACATGTATTAGACAAGTGAAAGTGCAAAATTTAAAGTTTTGCATTTTATCTAAGAGTGAAAACCCACACAGACCTGCCTGAAACGCCTCGTGTAACCAAACCCCCACAAATCCACGTCAGTTTGTGGTATGATTTGACTAAGACCGCCCAAGTGTATACGCAAGTAAGGTGGGCGCACCTATAAGTATAGTTGTTTCTGAACCTGTTGTTCCAAATATGGTAAAAGGCGTTACATTTCCATCACACGCTTGCAGTATTTGACCAATCACTACGCACTGGTTAACTGGCCAATCATAGCATACCTCGCTTTTCAGAGCGATGAGCTTTGTTAAAATTCTGTGCGTTCCAGAGAGGCGGGGCAAAGAGGAGATACAAACATGCACGTTGTTAACCTTTAACTGTATACACATTGCATTGCATCTAAAACAAAGGATAATATTATTTTTAGCCTTGAAATATGACCCCTTTAATGGCTTATAATATATTATTAATGACCAAGCTTATTCCTAATTTATTATCATTGATACTTTTAGCTGACATTGTGGTTTTATTTTAGGATTGCCCCTCTTGGTGCAAAGAACAATTGCGCGGACTATCGTTCTCCAGGAGAGCATTGGGAAGGGCCGTTTCGGGGAGGTGTGGAGGGGCAAGTGGAGGGGAGAGGATGTTGCTGTGAAGATATTTTCCTCAAGAGATGAGCGCTCCTGGTTCCGTGAGGCTGAGATTTATCAGACCATCATGTTACGACATGAGAATATTTTGGGTTTTATCGCTGCTGATAACAAAGGTATTACATGACAAGATTTTGGTGACTTTTCTTTGCTTTGTCTTCTTACAGTTCAACTTAATAAACAAAGTAATTCCATAAACTTCTGAAAACAAAGTATATACATTTTGTAATCATAGTGATTTCAGTTAAGATTGTATAGTGTTTCATAAAAGTAAATTAAAAGACTAAATAAGTTATTATTAATGCTTTTATTGCTGATATGTTTATGGTTACCAGACCAATACAAGCCAACACAGTGTTATTTTAAGTAGCTTGCCATAATAATTGTATGTTTTTACATGAAAAGTTCTACTTAATGTGCGGGTAAGATCGTATTTTGAAGTTTGCTAATATAGTATTGGAGTCCCAAGAAATAGGTTTTATTGCATCTGTGGTAAAAAAACGCTAAAATTTTCTCAAAATATGCATTTAATGTCATCTCCTTTCTCAAAGATCCCTAAACGATTCAATTGAAGCAGCTCGAAGTTTCTCTAAACCCCTCCCATTGATTGGTCAGCCACCCCAGTCTGTACCCAGATAGCACCATCCATCTGGCTTACGTCTATTTGACGTCTGCATTTACATCTGCAAGACATCTACAATACATAGTTTGCTCATCTGCAATACGTCTCGGAGACGTCAGAACGCCTGTAATACGTCTGCTAAAGATCTGGAGATCTGCTGCGTAAAGACATCTTAGAAAGAGCAGTTTTACATCCATTCTAAATCATAAACATCTTACAGACATCTTCTAGATGTCTAAATGATGTCTGACAGCAGACATCTTCGAGACGTATTGCAGATGAGCAAATTATGTATTGTAGATGTCTTGCAGATGTAAATGCAGACGTCAAATAGACGTAAGCCAGCTGTATGTGTGCTATCAGGGTAGTGATTGGTCTTTCCATATAGACTTCTTGCCGTAAAAAAAACGGCCATAACCACAACTACATTTGAACTCCAGAGGCTTTTCAGTACATGGAAGTTCTGGAAGGTTACAAAAATGGCATTGATTTGTGTTGTAAAGATAATGACACTTATGTATCCAGACGGGCTCACAGCTACAAAGTAGACACAGTACAGTAAAACAATTAAACGCAAGAGCCAAGTGCTTTTGTGACTGTTAAAACATTACAGTTTTTCAATCCAAACCTTTGCACAACCTTTTTTAGTCTATTCTTCATCCACGTAATGACACATTGTTACACTTATGCAAGCGAACTGGACCCACGGCTGAACAATAAACACTTACCAAATCTATAATAATAAATATACGTTAGCCGAGTGCTAAAACTACTGATAGATTCAACATATTAGCTTATAAACTAAATGTATCCACATCCTTTATCATGAATTCAAATAATAAAAATTATAGGCATTCATAATTAATTAACTTTTTCACTTATGCAAGTGAACTGGACCCACAGCGAAACAGTAATGTAAACAATAATGGTAGGCTATATGTGTTAGCCGAGTGCTAACGCTACTGACTAATGAGAGATTGAAACGAAATCTATCCACATACTTCAAGAATCCAAGTAAAACAAATTGTCAACAGTCACTTTTTAGACAAAAGTGGGCTTGCTTGCTCTCTCATTGTGCTAAGTGTCAACATGATGTCTAAATCAAGAAAGAAAATTGACAGAGATATTTAAAAGTGGTCTACCAAATTGCCCACAACAACTATAGGTCAAGTAATCTTCCTGGAATTTAAGAAGCTTCGGATAATTTTACGACCCACTGGCGCAATTAATCTTGCAAAACATGCTATTACAAAGATATTTCTTTCATCTCGTACCACCAAACTACTTGAGACAGCCTTAAGGGCCCTTGTGGCTATAATAAAGTCCAACAACAGACAGGAAATCCACATTGATATTAGACTAGTCAGGCTTGCAAGCACAAGGTGGGCATTACCTTTTTATGATTATGTATAAATCATAATTTATGTGTTACCACATGGCATACATGTCGTTTATGCCAATTTAACGTTGTGATTGGTTATTGATATTGATATTATTGATGCTGATTTTATTGACATTGCATACTTGGATTTATTGATGGAAGTTCACACAGTATTCAAACAGAGAGTTTGTACTAACACAGGAATTAGCATATTTGTAACTGTAAAAATATAAACGTTGAAAAGAAAATATCCTGTATTTGTTTAGTCAGAAGCTTCAGTGAAACAACCCGAATCAATAGATCAGTAGATTCAACATTTTGTCTCTATTTCACGAAATGTCATAAGACGTGATTGGACTGCAGGGTCTTGAAATGTTTTCTAAAAAATTTTTATTATTAACCAACTTAATAATCATAATTAGACGGTAACATCCTCAAACAAATGTACATTTAACAAATCACTACTAATAAGCTCTCTCAATTAAAATAAAATACTCAGTAACTTTGAATCAAGTGCAGCTGTAATACGTCAGAGGAAAACTGTCCCTCCCAGCTGAGTCTAGTTTCTCCTAAAGTTTTTTCCTCCATTTATTCATCGTTGGAGTTTTGGTTCCTGTTGCTGTGCTGGCTTGCTCACCTGGTGGTATTAAAATAACTTATTTAATTTAACTTTTTTAACGTTATTTAAATTCTGTTAACATTGCTTTATTAGAAGCAATGAGAGTCTTACTTTTTCTATAATACCATGTACAGTACTGTATTCTACCTATTTCTGTGTTTACCCCTTTAAAGCCGGTTTAAGACAATGCAACATTATACAAATCTAGATAAATAGATAAATAAAATTGAATTGAATAAATCTGTCTCTATCTGTCTTTAGATAACGGCTCATGGACACAGCTGTGGTTGGTGTCAGAGTACCATGAGCATGGGTCGCTCTTTGATTACCTGAACAGGTACACAGTATCAGTGGAGGGGATGATTGTTCTGGCACTGTCCATTGCCAGTGGCATCGCCCACCTACACATGGAAATCATCAGCACTCAAGGTTTGGATCAACTATGATGATGGTTTATTCTGGTTTTTTAATAGACTACATGATATTTCTTTAGTCTTCCAGTTATAGCTAAGAAGACATTTGTTTTTAAAAGTACATAATTAGTAGGTTTGCCTTAAAAGTAAAGTTTTTAAAAGTATGAATTAGGTAACGCTTTAGATTACGGCTCGTAACGTACCACATAATTAAACAGAATATACAGGGTAACTAATTGTAACAATAGTGTACCTCTACAGTACATATCTGTACGTAACGGGGAACAATATGTCAAGTTTGGGGAATAAAAGGGTAAGAGTAAGGAAAGTATAAAAAATATTTATGAGAGAACTCCATGCCATATAAACATCTTTACTTGCTACAGATATGTACAGTAGAGATACATTATTGTTACAAGTTACGCTGTAAATCCTGTTTAACATTGTGGGCCGTAATCTAAAGCGTTACCCTGAATTGAATTTATGTGACTTCTAAAACCAAACGGCCAAATTACTTTAAGATGTACTGTATATTAAAGGGACTGAATAGACAGAGGACATTTGAAAAAATACTAGATAACAGTATTGATCTGATTTCACCTTGACATAAACACATGAAAACATATTAAGTAAGTACATTCCAACCCAATGTTTCAAGGAGGTGAATACTATTACCTCTCCGAATTCACACACAACAGGATTTATAAAGAGTGAAAACTGGTTTTACATGGTTGACAGCAGTAAATCCTCTTACAGGCCAAAGCTGGTCATCTCTTAAAATAGATGTTGAGCTTTAGATCCCAACACCCAATCAGATTAGCCACCATTTATCCATTCTGGTTTATTACTTCCATTCAGTTTTCTGTTGCCCAGATGTATACGTCATGAAATACAGACAGAGAACCCAAGAACCCACTGACAGAGGTGGTGGAAATCAAAGACTTTAATAAGTAACACAAAGCAAAAACCCATGAGGGGGTAAAACAACAATGAACAAGGGATACTAATAAAGAGATTCGAAAGGACACAATAAACTGACTGGACTAAATAAAACCAATATTGGCATAAACTAAATCTGACTTAACATGACTCGACTTGAAGGGTTTACTTCACAGAGTACGACGCAACGTCATTGAAAAAGGGAAGGCAAAGCAAACGAACTGGCACAAAACAGAAAAACAAGGAGATTAAATAGGGGACAAAATCAGGCGGGGAACAGGTGTAGGGCATAAAAGCAATACATCATCAATAATGAGGAAATGAGAGGGCGGGGACAAAGACGAGGCCGGAGAGACCACATGGCATGCCAAAACAAACAATGCTGTCACTCTCTCCACACTAGTCATGTGGGGACTGCCACCGTCCAGACACAAGACTAGAAAACCTGAACAAGGGAGCAGGATCGTGACAGTACATTTACTTACTCGCTCTCTTTCCCAAGAGAAGAATTATTGTTAATGAACATCATCCCTCTACAGCAGTGGTGCTCAAACTGAGCCAAATTTGCACGGGTCACAATTTAAAACAAGTTTAATCAGATTTTTTATTTAGTGAGATTACTGCAGCAACTGAGAACACATGGTACTTTAAATAATGTCAAAACCCATACACCCTAAACAGTATTCGAATTGTGTCAAAGCTCTCGGGGTTTTCCCTATTCAGCCCACCAAAAAAAAACCAGATGTGTTGCATCTAGTTTGACAGTGTGAGATAATATCGTAACTGTTGAGTCCGTACATGTCTTCATTTTTAATAGTCAAGTTTTAATGAACAACTAGGGGACACCAAGTTATTTTTGATCTTTGTCAATTGGAGGTCCGGGACCTATGCAGCCTATCCTCCCCCCGGCAATTCGAACACTGCTACTAATTCTCTAATCAAAATGAAAAATGATCGATTTGGAATTCCTGGAATGTACTGCCTTAGACTATGTTTGCGTTACTAATATTGGTAATGTTTTACATATATCCCTAAACAACTGGGTATCAACAAAACATGTCTATTTAACACAAAAGCTAAGACCTTCCAACGTGTCCATCATAGCTTTTCTGTGTGCAAATATTTTTGGTCAGATCTATACTATGTTGTGTGTTATTAAGTTGGTGTATTTCTTGTGGGCAGGGAAGCCTGCCATCGCTCACAGAGACATAAAATCAAAAAACATCCTGGTAAAGAAGAACGGAATGGCTGTGATTGCTGATCTTGGCCTGGCCGTGAAACATGACTCCTGCACCAACACCATTGACATTCCAATCAACCACAGGGTGGGCACCAAGAGGTAAGCCTATCTTTCTCTTCTGAAAGGTCATTATGATTCAAAGGGAACCTCGGATAGAGAGACAGATGTAGGCCTATGGCTTAATATATCGACAATGGCATTGACTTTATAAATGTGGAATAAAAAAAAACTATGTTACTGTGACAGTCTTCATAAACTTTGAAAAAATAGTTTTACTCTGAGGCCGCAATTTTCTTTTGCGTCAAAATACTTGATGTCAAATGGTTGCATCCCAAACCCGTTCTCGCTACAGCAAGGTACGTATGTTTTCCATACATGTGAATATATAAGTAGAATAAGTCATCAAACATAAGATCAAATATATGTAAATACACAGGGACAGTAGGTGGCGGTATCTTCACACAAGCCTGCCTGCCATAAAAGAACATCTCGTTCAGTAAGGATCTTTTCAAGCCAAGGTAACATATGCATGAAATCACAGCTTTACACTACTGTCTAAACTACTAGACATTGAAAACATTATCATTCACCATTATCGTATACTTTATACATTATGAGAATATACTGATAAACACAGTAAAAAGAAACTTGCGGTTTGGTTATTTATCTGTATAAGAGCATTAGAGAATGTCATGTATAAGCAACCCCGTCAACTAATAACTGTGAGAGACAGTATCAACATCAAAGAGTCAAAATCTGGACAAATGCATTTTAATATAGCTAAAATATCTGATTTTTGCTTATTAATATCTTTCTTTGTATTGTTTCTGACCAACAAGATGTATGAAAATACACCAAATATCATCTTTATTTTGTTCTTTATTATTTTAGCCTTATTTTCTTTTACATTTTATCTTACAGCACATTATATCCACAGAAGAACTGATTAGTAGTGTGTCTGCATTCATTTTTCAGTTTGGTTAGCCTGTGCGTGCAACCATTTTAAGTCGTCGAAAAAGAAAATGGCAGCCTCCTTACGTAAAAATGAGTAGCATATTACATTTAGGGTTTTTTAAAGTAATAAATATTTAATGCGTTTCTAAAGACAAATACTGTAGTGTAAGGTTATTACACTGTAGTAAGGCATACATGTCTTCCTAGTCGGGGATCCCTTTAAGACATTTTAACGTTCTACAGTATTGTGTGGTCTCAAAGTCCTTTTCAGGTCAGTTTACTCAGCTGTCAATTGACCATGTGCACACAACATTTAAAGAACTTAAGCAATCTAAGACATCAAGGACACTTCCCCTTAACTATCAATCATTTGTGTGGGTTATCTTCAATTCTGTAGTGCAGCATCTATATAGTGTAATACTTTAAAGTGTTAAGCATATTAATAGGACTGTGTTTACACACAGTCAAGTATTTGGAAACAATGTTTTTTATTCATTCATTGACAACTCATCCGCCGTTCGGTGAATTGATACTGTATGCTGTTCTGTACAGAATAGATGCTCGTATTCATAGGGGAACCACATTTATGTGTTTTATAGCTATATATCTTGGTGCTTCATTGGTTCTTCAGAGGTTCTTTGGGGTGACCGAGGTGCTGTATAGCAACATATGGATCTTCAGAGGTTCTATATAGCACCTTTGTCATCCCAAAGAACCACCGAAGCACCAAAATATGGTTCTATATAGCACTTAAAGTGGTTCCCTTATGATTACAGGCAAATAATCACTTTTAGTGCTTTATAGCACAATTTTTTTAGGATGCAGAAATCTCTTTTTCCAAATATCTTTCTTTGTGTAAATGAAAGAAATGTATACAGGTTTAAAACAAATTGAGGATGAGTAATTCATAACAGAATTTTCATTTTTGGGTGGAGTCTCCCTTTATTCCATTGAATGAAACCGAATTTGCTAAAAGGATCGGAAAAGTAGAAAAACAAAGTTACAGAGTTTCTAAGTTAACAAGCGCACCCAGGCGTTTGTTGACTGTGAAGGAAAGATGCTTTTCCTAAACAACACCGTAAAAAAACATAGAGCTTTTGTGTAAAAATATAATAGTGTAAAATATTTGAAACCGTTGCGCACCACTAGAGTCTAAGTATAAATAGGACACACTGACAAAAAACAATGTGTTAATAATGAACACATCCTTTTTGAGAGTGTAAAAGATTATATTGTATATAGTCTACAGATTGTAAATCCCCTTTTTAAACATCCAGCAGGAATAAACTCGAATGTGAAGTTGTATGGCATAAAAATACTCATTGTACGGTTCCGAAGAACAAAAACTGAATAAATGTAAACCGTATGTAAGGGGCGGAGACTGGCATGACACTAACATTCATCAAGTTCCTTGGCCTTTTGAAATTACGATCAGAGTGATATCTTCTCAAGTTTAAAATCCACTCTGTCTCGACAAAACGTCGGTGCCTAAGGTGCCAAGCTCGGATCAATCAGGCCTATGTTTAATCAGTTTGTAAAAGAAATACAAAACCATTTCTTATTGAAAGGAAACAAGTCGATAAATATCAAATCCAATACTCCTTGAGTAATTAACCTTAATAAGAACGAAAAAAAGTGCATTAAAGTATAACACATGAGCAAGCACAGCCATGCTGAAGAGCATGCACATATGAGATATGTTTAGTAAAGCATTTTTTATGTTGTTTTGTGAAATTGTGGATTGTTACATCAGACTTCAACAGTGAAGCTCAATTACCCTTCATCAAAATGAAGCTAGAAATATATTAACTGTATGTTTTACTCCGTATCATTTTATTATATTAGCTAGGCTAATTAACATTAGGGATGTTTACATGACTTAAATTTTTTTAAACCTCAATATACTGTATAACTACGTGAATACATTTTGATGGAGGTTAATGCGTTCAGGTGTGATGTGTAACGTGTGTTTGTGTCTGCAGATACATGGCCCCTGAGATCCTTGATGACTCGATAAACATGAGCAGCTTTGAGTCATTTAAGCGAGCTGACATATACTCAATGGGACTGGTGTTCTGGGAACTTGCCCGTAGATGTTCTGTACAAGGTGACTTATTGTTATGTTTAATACTAGAGAGTAATTCACTCACAATACACATCAGCAGTAGTCTGATTGATATTCGTTCTCAAACCTAGTAAGCTGCCTTGTTAGTTACTAAATCGATATTTGCTAGCCTTAGAGTTTGCTGTTGGCATGCTAAACTAAAGGTCAGACACAAAGGGCATTTTCCAAACGGCATATTTGCGCCCTGGGAGGGACCTTTGCGAAGGGAACGCCGTTTGTAGGGGCGTTTAAAACGAAAGTGAACACCTGAAACCCTTCGCAAAGGGCCCTTTCAGAAGTCCATTAGCAAAGGGCACATGCATGGTCACTTCAAGGAAGTGAGTTTCATTTGTGATGATCACGTGAACTTGGATAACAAGTTCTCGCAACGCATTTTGAAGCAAATAGACTTGTTGGACCTGATGCGGCGCCGCAAGATCCGACAGGCGGAGGACATCAAAGTACAGCAAAGTACAAAGTACATTTTGAAAGCAAGCTTTTTATGTCTCACGGAATTTCGATGTCATTGGCCTGTCGGATCTTGCGGCACCGCAATAAGTTGAACAAGCCTATTATGATGCGGGAATAGGCGGGATTTTGAAGTGACGCATACACGAGAGACAGTCTATCACCCTTCAAAGAGTTAACTTCAAGTGCTCAGCCCTTCGAAGGGAGTAGGGCGTAGGGATGCTCGCTTCTGTTTGGAAAATGCCCAAAGAATAACAATTAATTCAATTCAGTTTTTTTATTGTTACATGCTATGTTATACACAAGTGAGGTCTGGTCAGCTTTTCTGTGCAAATAATAAATGTAATAGGAGAGAGCCAGTTTCAAAGTATTGAATAACAATAATAATGATAAAATGGTATGATAAAATAACAAAGGAATCTAAATAAAAATTGAAATCTGGATAACATAAACTGCCTTTTATGACAATAATGTTTGTAGAACAAAATATTTAAATGAAATAAATGCTTTCAATAGATGTTCACATTTACATTTATGCATTTGGCAGACGCTTTTATCCAAAGCGACTTACATTAGATTATCCTTTACATTTGTCTTTAAGTATTTGCATTCCTCTCAGATCGAACTCACGACCTTGCCATTGTTAGTTCTTTAATTTTTATTGAGGCTTTTCACTCAGCAGGAATTCATGAAGATTTCCAGTTGCCTTATTATGATCAGGTGTCTTCAGACCCGTCGGTGGAGGATATGAGAAAAGTAGTATGTGAACAGAAACTTCGACCCAACATTCCTAACCAGTGGCAAAGCTGTGAGGTGGGTGCAACAAATCATGAGTGTGGCATTAGAAAAATTCAACGAGGAAATCTCAAAAAAGTATACAGATCGACAAAGTGGTTGCAGACCACAAACAGTATACGTAAAGAGAATGAATCATTCTTAAAAAAATTTAGACGATCCTTTACATGTAAATTGTTCCTAATTGTCTAATAAATCAATTGTAAAAGTATATACAGTATGCTCTTATCCAATATAAAATGTGAATAGTGGAGCATGTGGCATGCCATCATGAAAATAGGATAAAAAATTCTTACTGCAGCATGTCCAAGGCTTATCCTACGTTTTATCCCGAGACTGAAACATTTTCAGAATTCACTCGAAGGTTAAGACCATGTACAGATATTCACAGAATATGATAAATGTTTTAACAGAGCACAGTTTCGCCAGTAAAATATCTCAAATATTGTGCAATGTGTCTCTAGAATAAGTTGACCCATGTATGTTTGTTTTAAGGCACTGAGGGTTGTGGGTAAGATCATGCGGGAGTGCTGGTACATCAATCCAGCTTCTCGCCTGACTGCGCTGCGTGTCAAGAAAACTTTATCTCAGGTGACTGTGGTCAAGGATGTTAAAGAGTAAAGGAGTGAACCATTTCAAATAGTTACTCTGACATGCCAAAGAGTTCTGTATTAGTACAGATACGGACACACTGTCTTCTGCTGTCACAGGAGCATTGAATGGATGAGTGTGTTCTTGTTTTGTAGCATGTAGATTGCATTACATATGTACATGTGCTACCTCAACTGATCCTGTGAGTGCCAAAAGTTTTTAAGTTGCTTTGTGCCATATGTCTCTTTTGCTTGGTGTCATATTTGAATGTACATTGAGCCCAAAATATTTTTTAGATATTTGTGGACACTTTCGTCACACTTTGATATGCCTGAATGTAATCAAGTGGCACCTTTAAACAGATGTTGCTTGCTAGAGATTTTCTCAGAACTAAGGTCACTTTCTCAGTCATTTTGCAATGAGGGTCTATGCAGCTAGTGTCAAAGTGATTTATTAGATGTTTGAAAGCAGTTTTAAGTGTCCTTGTTTAACAAGTGCAGCGTTGCCATGGTTCACGGTTTCCACGGTTGACATGAATTCCGTAGTTCACTTATATACTGTAAATGTCTGCATTTGCCCCTATTGGTTTTTCTCCACCTTTCCTGCAGTTTTATCATTTATCACTTTAATGCATAAATATTTTGCTGGAAAACCTTTGTGCTATCTTATTTAAACAAAAATACATGTTCTTAATATCAGTCGTTCTGTTAATTTTAAGTTTTGGCTTAGTGTCCAAACACCTTTTTTAGAGCCACTGAATGTTTAAGGATAAATGGAATGTATTAGTTCCTCCCAGAACCAGCGTTTTTCTTATGTAGATGGTCAAGAGTACTGATGATGTGCAGTATGGACCTTAACTTTAAAAGAGGAACAAAATTTGTATTTTTTTATTCCAAGAACCATATGTTGCTTTTTAAGTTTGACATTAAACGTGTATTGTGGTCTTCACAAAAAATACTAACATTGTGCAAGTTGTGGTTTCCTTATTAGAGGAAATGTACATTTGTTTATGATTGTTTTGAATGATAATTTCCTGCAAGCGCTGTTATTTCTATATGTAAATTAAGGTAATACATGTTTTGCTTACAGTATATACATGTCTGTAACAAACTCTGTCAATGTCTATTTTATGACTGCAATATGAATAAAAGTGGACCAGCGGATAGTCCAAAGTATTTGAACCAGATGCTTCATCTAGAGACATTAAGAATGTGAAATGTACGGCTGCTGGAGGAATGTATTTTTTGTTCTAAATTTAAAACAATCTTTATTTTCAAATTGATATGGCGCTCTATTGCACTATACTAAGGTTCCAAGCCACTTAAAGTAAGGGTAGGCAGAATTTTGGGGGCTAGCGGCTTTGAAAACAAAAAAGATCCCACCCTTTTAATATATGAATGTCAGGATTTAATCCCTGACGACGATAGACGTTGAGCTATGTAACCTCGTTCCATCCACTATTCACAGGGAACGAAACTGAAAAGCATACTCAGCAACAGAGGTTTTACCTTGCTGGAGATGACTCAGTTGGTCATGCATGAGGCGGTGCGTACATTGACCTGATGTTACCTTGTGTTGTTAACCCTCAAACATTCTGAATGATGACTCAACTATGTAGTTTCACAGCAACCTGCCTGTATAACAGTTATAGGCAGATCCGTCCGTTAAGATCTATTATCAATCCGACAGTTGAATGAGTCAGACAGCTTTCTGCTGTGCATCTTGGCGGGCATTGTTTGTGTGTTCGTGCAAGTGCCGTTTGTCTGGCTCTTGGCCTTGTTTAGAGTGTATTGGAAAGTACGTTATTTGTGGTTTAGACCAACATTTCCCAAAATCAAACCAGCGAAAGAGTGCAAATATTTTTGATGAGGGTTCTTGAGATGACTGTGGCTTTCTCATTCATGCTTGCACCCTGACAGCAGTAATCTGAGTAGATGAAAGGATAAAATCATGTGGGCAATTCCATCGTCATGTACGTGACACATAAACTCTCAGAAAATGTATTTGTTACCAATATGTTTACATTTATATCATTATCAACCATATGTTTATATTTTACTGAACCCTAGTTATAAGTGTCTAAACGTTAGAAAAACTTCTGTCTTTGCAGAGGTGTTCCATTAAAAAAACATGTGTTACAGATGTGACAAAAAAAAATTATTTTTCAAATCAGAAGCAATAACACCAGTCAAATGGAGAAGGATGACTCTTCATAGAACATAAAATAGTCATTATTTTAATGTTCAGGTGCCCATTTATGAAGAATGAAAATTGCACTTACTGACTGTGAAAAATGATGCTTTAAAAAATGATCACATGGGTATTTAAACCACCAAACCTTGACATCTGTGCTATCAGTATGGTAACAAACCATTTGGTAAAGACTAAACATTTTTGCTTTCCTGTGGCTCAGCGGTGAGAGCATGGTGCCAGCTACGCTAACAAAGCCAAGGCCATGGGTTTTTTACCTACAAAGATGTATGTTATAATTCCTGTTAGTACAAAACAAGCAACACACAGCTCAAACAAAAAAGCGACAACAAACTATGTTGTAGGGTTTCATAAATAGAAACAATAGTAGATACATGTCAGCTCACTATACCAGCTATCATAAAGCATTTTGCTGGAAACCACAAAACAGAAGTGATCCCCCGTACAGAGAACTGAAAGCCCTGTGGTGCTGTGAAAACAGGTGAGAGATGTTTGAACTCGTAAGAATTTTGGCTCCTCATGCAAGTGTAGTGATTACAGACGTCTGCAAGCTGAAAGATACATAGAGGAAGTAGTCACCAAAAGACACCATTTCTATCCTCGCACACTGAAAACTGAACAGATGAAAGTAAGAAAGAGCCCATGTAGGTCAACACACTCCCACGCAGTCATCATTGCTGTCTCCGGTTCCTGGCGCTCACGTGACGTGTTTATATCCGCTGTGTATACTACAGATGGGTCAGACTGGAGCCTGCAGTAGTTGTGGTTCACTCAATGAAGCATCATGACATCCAATAAGAACTTTAAAGCACCACTCAAACAGCAGCTCAGCATGGAGAGCTACATGCTAGAAGGCTCTCAGAAGAAGAAAAGCCTTTTGTGGCGACGACGCTCACTCAGCAATTCTGTCAAAAATTCAAACAATGATGAGACCAAAGGACGGACATTATCAAGGACATGCAGTCAGGTGGGATGATGAAGAAACTCTACTTTGGAAATCCTGTGTTAGGACAGAATGACATGTTCCATTGCAACGTTAAGACTTACAGCTAATTATTATTAAACTGTCAAATTTTTCCAATTCTGAACAAGTTACGATCATTCTCAGTAAAATATGTATTTATTGGTTCATTCATTTGTCTTTTATGTATTTTTGCAAGTTGTTCAGACTTTGAAGACAATTCTTTAACGATACATCTTAACCAAATTTAGTTTTCGCACATTTTCTTTAGAACGTGTGTTGTTTTACACAAATACATTTTATTATTGGTGTGTGGTTTAAGATATATGAAATGTTTCCTTGCAGCTGAGTAGAACACATTCAACATCTTTAGTGGATTACACTGATCCTCAGAGGTAAGACTGAATCGGTGTGTTATCACATCAGCTGCAAAACTTGATTCACGTTATGAGTAATTTCCATTTTTATTGTACACTTCTGTTTTGCACAGAACAGTGATTGTGTTGGAGAAACAAGACAATGAAGCCTTTGGATTTGAAGTTCAGGTATGTCGGGTAACCAATGTTTTAATGGAATCAAATGCATGCAAAAGTCTAATTGAATTATAACTAAGCGACACACTTGACATGGGCACACTTACTATAAGTGTAATTGTTAAATGTTATTTGATAGAAAAAAGTGGCATTAAAATGTCTTCTTCACTTCAATGTTTAATGGACGTATAGAATCAAACATGGTTCAACTAATGTTTAATACCGATTGCTTTCGTACAGTATGCTATTTTCTTTCAAACTTTGACATTTGTTATTTTAAAGTGATAGTTTAATTAAAATTAAAAACTACCTGTTTGACTTTCTTTCTTACGCAGAACACAAGAGAAGATATTTTGTAGAATGTAGTTAACCGTCACCCATTCACTTGCCTTGATTTTGTGTTCGTACAATAGACGTGAATAGGGGCAGGTAGAACTTTATTCTAAATATCTTCTTTTGTGTTCTGCAGAACAAAAAGTCAAACAGGTTTAAAATGAGGGATAGTAAATGATGACAAAATGTTCATGTTTGGGTGAACTTTCGCTTTAGGTGTGTCTTAAGTGTACGTGCACTCCCACAGACAATTCAGCAGATTGTAAACGTATTAAAGTGTTTCTGATGATGTCATTATTAATAATCCTTTTGGACGTGTTTCTTTCTGCAGACTTACGGTCTAAAGGGCAAGAACAGCAGTATGGTGGAGATGTGCACATTTGTGTGCAGCGTGCAGGAAGGCAGTGCAGCAGAAGCTGCAGGTCTGACCGCTGGTGAGCAGGTTTTCCACATCCTTTATTCAGCGTTAACTCACCCCTCCCATCTAACTTTGTTTACACGGCACTGTCCCACCCACCCACACCACAACTGCATTTACCAGCAGCTGATGCATCAATTTTGGTCGGGTTGGTTTGCCCCCCAGAACGTTTCATGCTTTTTCACTAGTGAATTAGCACAATCTTGTCAAGAACAAATTAAATGACGCACCACAGGAAGCTAAATACCTGACTTAAAAATGTTTGTGTGTGTGTGTATATGTGCGCACGTGCACAGCAAAATCGGCACTGTTAAAAAAGTTCAAATGAACTCACAGTGTATATGATCCACACGTCGAGAGTGTGTATTATATACACCGTGAGTGTTCGTTTAAACTGTTTTAAAACCGGCGATTTTACTATGTGTGCATTTTCAGAATTGTGTAGACAATGATTGTAGTGAATTAAGAGTTGCTTATTGTTACAGTGTTATCTCTCTTTCACTGTAGATGATATCATTTTGTCAGTAAACGGAATCAGTATTGAAGGTGACACCCATCAGCACATTATTGAGTTGATAAGAGAATCCACCAATGAGTTGAAGTAAGTTTAAACATCAGACACAGGATATTTCTCATGAATAATGTCTAGCCTTAATTGCACTTCCCTCAATTCTTGGAAGAAGTAATAATCCTGAGAAGGATCTCAAAAAGTACTAAACTGCCCCACTGCATAGTGCTTAGGAGAGGTGTGGAAATCCCACAGACTTGCATCATGACTTCAGTTTTTAAAATGTTGAATTTTGAGGAATTTAACCTCTAACTTTTCGATCTGCCGTGTGAAGGTTGGAGACCGTCAGTGGGAGCGTTGTGAAGAGAATAGAATTAGAGAAAAAGATGCATTACCTTAAGGTCTGTATTTGTTCATGTAGATGTGCCTACAATTTCTGTCTATGCCCTCATTGTGTTACTGTGTATAGCCGAACATGCTTTGATGGAAATATGTCCAGTATGCTTTACTCAGCCAGTTTAATGATGTGCTGATTAACATACTGAGAAATGTGCCAGAATGACTCACAGATACATCTCGCTTTGGTATTTTCACTGTGCGCAGCGAACTCTTCGTGAGAAATGGGTGGAACTGCAATATATCACACGTCAGGAAAAACTACTCACACGAGGTGAGAAAACTCTCTACACTCTATGACAGCAGTAGGTTTAAAATAGTGATGAAATACGTTTTAAATTCACAATCTGCATTTGCTTATATGTGTGCATTACAGAAAACTATCTAAACTAAAAAGGTTTTGTGTGATTTTAGTGCAACCTTTTAATTTCTTTATTGGTTTTTAGAAAACAAAGCATTTTGGCCAACATTCATGTACTTTACAGTCACAAGTATGAACTTCTGTTGACTGATTCAGATGCAGTACCGTATGTTTAAAAAGGTCTCCACATTTCAGGCAATCTGAATGAGAATGCTCAGCACCCATCTGTGGACTCTCTGATGTCTCTTTTGTCTCCCACGGGCCTCTCTGATCAGCGCTTCTCCAGCGACAGCAGCTGCCGTAGCATAGTGACAGATTATAGTGAGGATGGAGCTTTTCTGCCATCAGTATTTGATGACTCAAGTCCATTCAGCCCCACAGTGTCAAATGATGGCTTCTTCCAGTTAGATCGGGGTCCTTTGCGCCCACTGAGCCGAACACGCAGCATTAGCCTGACAAGCAGTAACAGTTCACTCTCTCCAGGCTGGGAAAACTCATCATCTGTGTTTGGGACAATGCCACGGAGAGCCAGAAGAGGCAGCATCCGTAAGCACCTTCTGAAGTTCATACCTGGACTAAATCACTCCGTGGAGGAAGAGGGGAACAGTTAAAATCTATACAACCAGTTGCTGCTGGTCTGACTGAATTTAAAATGACCTGATGTCCGGATGTCATGATAATTGTGGAGCCTCTCAGGATTGATTAAAATGAGTGGAGTAGCACATAAGCATTACAAACTGCGGGGTGAAGAGCTCTATATTTTATTTAAATTCTACTGTGGAACCAAATGCATTAACCATCCCTTCTCAGGAAGTCTGCGCGGTCATCAATAGCTCACAGTAATATTTATAGCACAAACTGGACTGAGAGAATATTATATACATCATTGCTTATGTTGCCCTTAGCCAGTGGTTTAAAGTTCAGTCATCCTGGTTATTGAATGTTAGTTCCCCTATATGTCAGTGTTTGGACATTTTGTGGAGGGATAGAGCTGTGCAGGTTTGACAACAGTATTGATTTGCAACCAACAAAAGCTTTTGATTTCAGCGCATCATGGATGTCTAGCGAAGTGGAAAGTAGACAGTTAAACTGTGCATAAAATTTCATATGTAAAACAGAGGCACTATGTGGTATACATCTTTTTAATTCTTTTTAAGAAGTAACACATCTGTAAATGTTTTTCTTTAAAGGGATAGTTCACAAAAAAATATTTTAGCACTTACTCACCCATAAGTCATACGGGTATGATGATAACTGAATTTTATTTTTGGTGAACTATCCCTTTAACTTGAGATTCGCTCAAGCCTTTAAATCTTTGACTATATGTAAAAGAACGGATGTAAAAGCAGCAGTCGTTATGTGATGTGGAAGTTAAAGACATAGTTTCTATTTTGTCAGAGCTATTAAGCACCTTTCCTTAGCTGATCACGATTGTTTTTATTCAAATTTATTTTAGATAATATATGTAAAACCATGCATTCATAAAATTTGAATGAACATACAATGTTGAGCCAAACAGTCATCACTGAAGTGATTCAAACAACTCCAGTAGGTAAATAAATGCCTTCTGAAATGAAATGATGAGAGTGAGTTGTAAGAAAGTGGTTGTGAAATGCTAAACGTATGTTTCAAAATCAAAGACGTCACTACTCAAATTAGATATGGCGGCAAATTGATCAATTAAAAATAATTAGTTGTTGTATAATTATGTTGAATATGATTCAAACTTAGTTGTTATGAGGGTGTATGTGCTCTTTGGATTATCAACATCTTAGATAATCAACTTACATTAAATGAACATACAAAGACGGCACATTTTAAAAAAAATTCTTTGTGTTCAGCTGAAAAGAAGTACGTATGATACATCTGGAATGGCACAAAGAATTGACATTTTTGGGTGAACTATTTCTTTAAACTGATGTTGTCAAATAGTGTATCTGTGTGATCAGTCTCTGTGCTTCAAAACTTCAAACCACAGAGGTATAGAAAAGATCTTCATAACAGGATGTGGTCTGATACAGGTGCTACCTTACAAACTATTTTCACGTACTAGAGTGATCTATATAACGGACAGTTTCACATAAAACTGAATGTAAATACATGTATAAAGATTTTTACATTTAAAACAATTTTTGTGAAGGACATTCATGTTTTGTTTGTGCTAGGTAGAAATAAAAGAAAAGATAGATACAGAGATTTTCTCAGAAAACGGTTGTGATTTGTGTTTCTGCAGTCACAGCACATACAGGATGTGTGACGAACATTTGAAAATTAATATGAATATGTTAATATGAGGTTAATCCAATACTAATAATAGTGTAATGGCATTTGAAAATAGTGTAGCTGTAACTAAACCATTTTTGAAAGCATACAATATAACACGTAAAAAGTTGCAGGGTTTGAGTTTAACATATTGCATAACTCATATAAGACAAACAAATGTAAGTGCGGAAAAATGTATGTTATACTTTTTGACATGACCACTATGCTCTAAAGTTCTTTAATTCTTAAAGGTGAACACAAAAAAAAATATATATTATAATAACCAAACCATTTATTGAAAAAAAAAGTGAGTGGTGTTGCCATTGCAAAACTCGGCACTGGGCTGTTACTAAGGTGCTCAAGATACACCCCCATGTCTCTATGGTTTTCAATGCAAAGATAAAGGTCTTGACTAAACAGTTGAAGAGGTACTCAGATTGGTTGCTATTGAGTGGCTTGGCATGTGCCATTGATGATACTTCAAGCAAGATATGAAACAATCCAACCCCCATCTCTACAATGTTCCAATGCAGAGTTTTAGGACATGCTAAATGGTTGCTAAGGTATTTTGTTTGGTTTCTAGGCAGTGGCTCGGCAGCTGCACACTTGTCATGCTCCAAGCCACGAGTTAAACTAATATCTATACAATGATCTGATTCAGAGGTAAAAGTCTTGCTAAGCGGTGCCCTGCTGCTAAACCCTGTGGCTCTGCTGCTAGTCTCCAAACCGTCTGCCACTCCATAGACCTGACCCGCCTTCCCTCCCCTGTTCCGCCACTTTATTTAGGAGTCAATGAGCTTTTGAAATTTTTCTACTTGCGCAGAACACGTGATTGCTATGAGTTGACGCAAGAGTCCATGTAACTATATCCCTTTAGACATCTTGACCATGACCCGCGTGTCTACAATTACAGCAAGCCCAGTGATCGGCTCTCCTGTTTTTGCCAAGTGGTTGATATCCTTAGGACAACATCCTGTTGACCCTGGGACAACATTTTAATCAACCAATCAGATTTAAAAATTAAATTTACAGTTTATTTTAAGTTTAATCTTCCAACCAGGATTATGTTCTTCTAGACCATTGTTTTTCACTTATCATTTCCCTCTGATTTTAAGGGCAAGTTATGGATAGGGTTGGGGCTTGGTGTGGGTTTAGATTTTATTTATAAAAATGTTGTCCAACACACACGGTCATCATTTTCAAGTTGTCCTGAAAACTTTGGTTAGCTTGGTCAGGTGTATTCAAATAGGGTTGGAACTAAACTTTGCAGTATAACTGCCCTCCAGCAGCCGAGTTGACAAGCCCTGAATTACGGGCTATCAAGAGCTAGATGTGTTGTCAAGAATGCATTTGGCATACTTGGCAACAGATGGAGAGTGTTTCGTACCACAATTCCCATAGACCAAACCTATTGGGGACCCACTGCTCTAGGCTGCGTTTCCAGATTACGATGGAACTTGGCACTTAAGAGCATTTTCTACGAGCCATTAAAGTGGGCTTCGCCGAAAACCACATTGAGAGCACAAACGAGACGCTCGCTCAATTCTGAGTGCTAAAAATACAAATCGGACACCCTAAGAGCATGCGCAATTTAAGTCCACAAGACTAATTTGCACACACAAGACAGAGACTGCCTCCCATTCGGATTATAAAACCAACATGTACACAATACCAGTTTAAAAAGCGACAGCTCACGAGAGCACTAGCAGACAGAAACAGAGATTACAATTAAACTATGATTATAATTTATCTTAATATAAAAGTGCTATAGTGAACTAAAACATATGAAACTGACCGTAGTAAATTGACCATTTATCTGATAAAATGTCACCTCTATGCAGAATAACAGCAAATATGCACAATATGTTAAATTTAAGGGGTTATATGGCATGTTTTTATGTGTCTTTGGTGTGTAATTAGTTGCCCATGCATGTATTAGACACATAAAATTGCAAAAATATAGTGTCGGAACAAAAGATGCATTCTATCCAAAAGCGAATGCTCACCCAGACCCTGCCTGAAATGCCTCTTGAAACCACACCCCCACAAATCTTTGTCAGTTTGTGGTATGATTTAACTAAGACCGCCCAAATGTATAAACAAGTAAGGTGGGCGTACCTGTCAAAACAATTGCTTTGGAACCCGATGTTCCAAATATGGTAAAAGGCGTTACTTTTCCGTTACATCAAAAAAATATATATACTATTCGTTTCCGCTGTGTCATATAACCCGTTTAAGACTGACTACAGTCAAAATCACTAATCTGCCAACAAACGACGTTGTGCTCCATCAGCCTCAATTCCACAAACCAGCCTGTTCCAGATCATTTCTTTCAACTTGTCTCCAATGTTGCGCAAGTTCACGAACCACCGCAACATATTCCGCCAAAGTTTCATTTGTCTGTCTTTTCCGAGAATTTAACCTAAAATGCTGCACATTTTCACTCTGTTTAGGGTTGTAGCGTTAACAGTACCACCAACTGGCTGAAACTTTTATCACCTGGTTTGTCGGGATAAGCACATTTCTCATAAGACCATATGTCTGACTCCCCACCAAACTAAGCAGTATTGGCTGTATCTCATTTGCTTAAAAAATAATATTAATTTGTATTTCTTCCTGGGATTCAATCCAGAGGCTACAAAACACCAACCGAGAACACCACTTTACCATTTGGTAGGACAATACACACAAAGTGTACATTATAATTCATCATTTTGTGTATCATACTTATCACTCCTGTTTCAAAGCCATTCTTGAACATGACCACCAAGTGTCACCGTAGAGACGAGTGTCGGAATGTTTAGAAGCTTCTAAAGAAAATGGCACATTTGCTTAAATGGTTTCAATGTTTCACGAAGCCTCACTCTTCCTACAACCCCTGATAGCACACATACATCTGGCTTACGTCTATTAGACGTCTGCATTTACATCTGCAAGGCATCTAAAATGAATAGTTTGCTCATCTGCAATACGTCTCGGAGATGTCTGCTGTCAGACGTCATATAGACCTCTAGAAGATGTCTGTAAGATGTTTATGATTTAGAATGGATGTAAAGCTGCTCTTTCTAAGATGCTTAGCAGATCTTTAGCAGACGTATTACAGACGTTCAGATTTCTCCGAGACGTATTGCAGATGAACAAACTATGTATTGCAGATGTAAATGCAGACGTCAAATAGACGTAAGCCAGATGGATTGAGCTATCTGGGACTAGTCAAGAGTACATGCTTACATTTTCCACTTTTCAACGGTGTATGCACAATCCAGTCTGGTGTTTTCCTATTAAACTTAAGCAGTTATTTAAACACGTATGTCCTATTCTCAACCTTGTTATCATGAACATGGCGTTCCTGTCGTCTCCTATTACTAGGCCCTTTTTAACAATTACTTCTTTCTGATGTATAAATGTCTTGCTTTCTCCTCCTGATCTATTATATCCTGCTGTCACGTTCTATTAATATTGTCCTTAGCGATAACTTTAAATTCTGCTTTACGAAGTAGGCTTATATGCCCATGTATTTTTTGGGGCCTTGTCCGCCACTTTGGTTTTATACTGCCCCACCCTGATTGCGTGCACCCGTGGCTTGTTACTTTGATTAGTTTGTCTATTTAAGCCTCAGTGTTTCCTTTGTCTAGCGTCAATCTTTGTTTTCTGTTACATGGTGGTTCAGCTTGGTCTTTGTCTTGGGTCCTTGTTTAACTGTTTACTGTATGGATTATTATTAAACTTCTCACTGCACGTGGATCCCCTTCCTGCCAGGCTTCCATTGATAAATGTACAATGTAGTAAAGTAACTTTTATCCCAAATACATAAGTACCGTCCACCTCCGCTGTAAAGTGCCTTTGTGTTCCACATTGAAAATGTCATATGGTTTTGGAACCACACGAGAGAGTAAATAATTACAGAACTGTCATGTTTTTTTGTTTATTTATTTATTACAAAAATAAGTTAATTGAATTAACTCACCAACACTGTTGTATAGAAACAAACATAACCTTGTTCAAACCATATTTAAATGCACTTCAATAAAAATGTATTTTTTTATATACACCCAAAGACATCTTACCCTAACACCAAGATGCTAATAAAAAAGTAGCCAAGAGAGACCTGTGGCCTGTATCACAAAACCCGTTTCGTTTTTTACCCGAGTTTTCGGGCTCAAGAAGGTGGATTCATTTTGAGCGGGTTTCGTCGCCATGATAACTTTGGCTAAACGGCTAACCTACTCCGGAGCAGGTCTTATTCTGGGTAAGAGATCGCAAACCAAAACTTGACAAATCAACTCTGAGAAAAGTGATATATATGAAGCCACTCCCCGCCTATCTCCCCCTTAAAAAGAAAAATTCAAGCAGAAGAGGTTAGTGAGAAATCTTTTGCTGGTTAGTGCTTATTTGTATTGTAAATTTACATTTAATAATTATAATTCAAAACACATTCAAATAATTATTATATGAGTTGATAATTAATATTGATTAATTAATCAACACAGCACTATATTATTTTTAACATACAAAGCTTTTTAAAGTAATGAAGCATACATGTTATCTTTAGATTTGTAAACCTATATAAATAATTTAAATTCAGTTGATTCTGCATTGATATAGTCAGTAGCTGCCTTCTCAAACATTCACAGCAGCAGTGTTTATTCCTGCTTTGTAAAAGTGTTTCAGTTCATGACATTTTATCATAATGATCTCTTCATCTTAAACAGAAAAGTGAATTGGGCTGATACTCGCGAAAAGTCAATCAAACTGATGGTGCTTTCCATGTTCCGTCACACCTTCAGGTGCACAAGCCTCACAAACTCTGGATCAAACCGGAGTTGACAGAGAATGTTTATACCCAGCGTTGTGCTACAGCTGGTTTGTCTGGTTTTGTCAACTCAAAACTTACTCTTCAACTCAGCGTTTGTTCTCCTCGTTTCGAGATACAGGCCACTGAAGCCCTTCTGTCCAAAAACCCAAATATATTTGACCGTACCACAATTTTACAAACATCCTAAACTTTGCAAACAAGAAAACAACATTAAATAACCCCAAATACCCTGTTGTCTGTGACAGTGAGTGGTGATGGTGCTGAAGAAGTGATATTTTAAGTACGTCACTGAGTGTAGTAGTGTGTGAACTGCCATTTTTGTAGAGTGTTGATGGGATCACAGCCTTTCAGGAGTATGCCATCACTATTATTATCAGCCTCCAGACACATGGGTTGGGATCGTCTCTCCATCATCAGATGTTCCGTCTAGACAGATTGATACAGAAGTCATTGGTTAATCATTGTTTGGAATCTATAGCGAGATAGCCCTAAAGTGTTCATAAATTGTGCGAATAATGTAGTAAGTTTTATATGAAAAACGTATCTCATCATGCTCATGACTGAAAGAAACATGTCTTGGTTACAGCTACAACCAATGTTCCCTGATGGAGGGAATGACACATTGTGTTGAGGTTCAGAAGATTCAAAAGTAATTTTAAAAGGAAAATGAAAATTGCCAGCTGGAATTTGCATGCCATTATCACCCTGGACATATGAATGTGACAGGATGATGGCAGGCACCATTCATCAAGTTTTATTGCTGAGGAATCTGAGAAGTGAAAATGAAGTCTGTAACTGAATGGTAACCAAAACTTAGGATGTGTCATAGGCATTTAACTCATCCATAGTGAATAGTGAACACATACATTGCATGTCGTGAACACACATACACCCGGAGCAGTGGGTAGCTATCACTTCACGCTGGGGGTCCGGTGCCACAACTGCCTAATGGTTCAGAGAACTGAACCCTGTTGTAGCATGACAAGAACACTAGTTACATTCATAACTGAGATGTTCTCTTTCTATTGTTCACTTTTCGTTGTGTGGAGTCCCTATGAAATAATAAAGGGCTGCATCATAACATCCAGCAGAGTGGACATCGAGTGTGTCACTGGTGGATGCTCTTGCATCCTTTCAGAAATCAAGCTGCAGCATTTTGAACCATTTGCAGCAGGGTAATTTGAGTCTTTGTAATACCATAATAGAGCACGATTCAGTAGTCCAATCTAGTCATAATACATGCAAGGATAGCAACTTCCAAAGACTTCTCGGATAAATGCGACTTAATTTTAGCCAGTAAGCATAGATGGGAAAAAATAGAACCAATCATAAATTTGTCAAACTTAAGTGTGTAATGGTTATGTGTGGGTCTGTCATGTCTTTTATTTTGAAGTGTTAGTTGTAGTCATTGTCTGTGGTCTATGTAGTCTTTTGAGTAGCCCTACCCTTATAGTTTCATTGTCATCAGGTGGGCCTTGTTTGTCTTTAATCCATGTGTGTATATATACCACGTGTTTCATGTGTCTAGGGTTGATTATTGAATTTAGGTAATGTGTTGTCAAGTCATTGTGTTCTGGTTATTGGTTCAGTTTCATGTTTTGGCACCTAGACACATGAAACACTGGCACACCTGATGTCAATTAAACAATAAGGGTAGGGCTACTCAAAAGACTACAAAGATCACTAACAATGACTACAACTAACACTTCAAAATAAAAGACATGACAGACCTACACATTACCATGACATAAAAACCCAGGAGGGGGTAAAATACAAAGAACAATGGTTTAAAACATGACGGGTAGCCAGGAACATACAATAACTACACTAGACAAGACTTAAGACAACACTTGATTTTAAATTACAAAGAACTGAACTGAACTGAACTGAACTGAACTGAACTGAACTGAACTGAACTGAACTGAACTGAACTGAACTGAACTGAACTGAACTGAACTGAACGACACCACACAAATCAAAATGTAACAGCACAGGACAGAAAACACGGGCATTATAAAGGGATCAAATCAAGAGGGGAACAGGTGCAGGGCATGAAATCATTAAGAAGCAATAATGAGGACACGAGAGGGCGGGGACAAAGACGAGATCAGAGAGTATGGAAGGCCATAAGTGCCAAATTGCCTCTCTCCACACAAAACACGAGGCATTGTGGCATTAGACATTGTGCGATCCTGCAGTGCCTAGAACAGCTTACATGCCTCGGAAGGGAGTCTCGGTCAAGTGAGGGAGGTGAGGACAAAGAAGTCAGATTGATGGGAATGTGCCAAAAATGGAGCGCTCCACATCTTCATCAGCACCTTGTGCACCACAGGCAGAACGAGATCTAGCATTCCGCTTCTACCCCAGGTACCACTCTTCAAGCCATGAGCGCAGTGTAGATGGTGGAGGGTTTTACTGTAACCCAATGGTCAAAGAGAGCATAACTGAGTTTTCAGCATCAGCTTCATGTGCTTGATCACCAGGGGGTGGGAGGTCAAGATAATCGTAACTAATTAACCTAAAGCCGTCTTTCAATTTCTCAGTTATTCCTCAGATAGGATATCAAACGGGTAAAACACAAACCTTCGCATGAACTCCAAAAAGTTGCATACATGAGCTAAAAACTGATGTGAAATTTGATTTTAACCGCTTTTGTCTTTTGTAAATGAGGCCCGTTGTGTATATCTCTTGTGCAATAACATTAGAGAACAATATTAATAAAATATTCAATATTGGTAATATTGTACTAGTCGGTTCAAATGTGAGACAAAATGAATAAAACACAATAGAGAATGTGAAGCTGACGTTACACCCTGTGTTGCATGTTGCAGTGGCGGCGCCATCTTGGAAGGATCATACTCTACTGCTATTATTGTTTTGCTATTATTGTTTTATACTCTTACTTGTTTTGTTTGATATATGGAGAAAGAACGCTGCGTAATGTTATTGCCGTTTTTATACACAGCAAGACCGGCCTACCATAGTTATATTTCCTAATCATACAAGAACAACAAAACACTGGATTAAACGCATTAGCAGCCATCCTCCCAAAATGGCGCAACATTCAACATGGCGTGGCATAGCTTCACATGCTCTATTATTATCCACTATCCTAGGAGATCAGATTTTGCCCATTACTTACCAAACCTGCACTAGACTTGTGCATCCAGCGTAGGTGTGGCTTGGCGTTGTCACATGGTTCCATGGTCACGTGCATATCGCGGAGAGCCACACAGGAAGTGTTGTGTCGAAGGAGCCTTAACCAGGTGTAACTAAAGTGCTGACTCTGAGAGGGAGAATACAAGCATATATGATTCCGAGCATTCATGACGCTAGAGAACACTACAGACAAGACAATTATCTGATCATTTGAATTTACCTTGTTTGATAGATCACATTTATCAAAAGACAGAATGCCATTTTGAAAGATCAAACATTTTCTGGTCCCAACGTTAAATATCTAAAGAAGACAGTAAAGAGATGTAAATGAGTGATGTAGAGCATTCCAACTGCAATGATGTAATTTAAACAATTTAGTGAAGACCTTTACAGTGGTATGTTTTTCCACCTTACCAGCCCATCTGCATTGACCAAAGGGGCATTCAGATCTGGGTAGACATTGTCCAGGTACCATTTAAAGCTCTTGCATTTGAGATTTTCTCTTAGTTTAATCTGATCCGTCAAATTCCCTATATCAATTATGCTCTTGTCCAGCAGGTGATGGTAGCCATGACTGTAGAAGATCTCTTTATATTCATCCAACCACACCTCTGCTACCCTGGCCAAGTTCCTTTCAACCGTCTTCACGCGGTCTTTAGGGAATTTGTAAGGGTTATCGCCACGGAAAATGTGGCCCACACGAGAGCAGGGGATAATCTCAATCTCACCACCACACATCCAGATCTAAGGCACAAATTTACTATTCTTAGTTTCAGATAAAAAAGCAAGTGACCTTGGTAATGTATGTGTATCGTTGGCTTACCTTGAAAGAGATTTCCATGTTTTCACCTCCCCACACATCCAGGCCTGGGTCATATGTCCCTAGTTCATAAAAATATTTCTTATCTATAGAGAAAAGACCACCTGCCATAACAGGACACCTGTGAAAATATAAAAAAACATAACAATGAAGGTGCACTCAGAACACACTTGATCTTCTGCCACACATGCTGAGACATACCATTACTCGGGACTGTTGTATCGGTTTCCATCATTGTTTTGAAGGTCAACATTTTTTTATGCTAAATTACTTTTTCCTATCCCAGTGTATATAAAGATAGTTATTAGTAAGCCAATCATAGCTTGATTCCTCTGAAATATCCAAATAGTGGCATCATTTACTTTCCTTATTTGAGGTCATCTGGTTTAAAATTTTGGCAGCATCTAGAGAGACACACACAACAAAAAAGTATGGAATTCATGTTGATTGACCAAACCATTTTTATTTACCATGTCAAAGGTTGTAAAGTATAACCAGTGGATATTTTGGACTAAAATTATGATGTTGATGTTTTTAGATTTCCAAAGTTCCAAATATTGTAAAATGCAATATAGATCATCTGTGAAGACTCAGATCTAATCATTACCAAAAGCATATGTTAGGATCTATCTTTGCAATTCGTTGCTGTTGAAAATGAACCTGTATGCGATTGATGGTAGGCCTATTTGACATTGTTACACCAGATCAACATGAATTCCATACGTTTTGTTGTGTTTGTCTCAAGATGGTTCATAGAAAATGTTGTGCAAACCTAAAGGATACCACCATTAGAAAACTAAAGGTACCATTGTTATAGATATTTCTTGGCTCGTTCACCAAACTAACGCAGGAACTACATATATTTGGTGACAGCGCCATCTTGTGACCAAACGTTATGAACAGCTGCAATGCAAACTTTTAAGGTATTTTAAATTATAGTTATAAAACGATATATATATATATTTATGTAATTTTTCTGATCTATTTGTTAAGCCTGTCTTGATGAGCCAGTCTTTATAAACTTTCCACATGTGTTGAGTGTATTTTTTTGCCAATCCTACTGAAATTCTTCTTAAAGCTGAGCTTTAGTTTATACACCAATAATATAGAGTTTCTTTCACATAGTCAGTTGTCTGTTAGACATCACTATTGGCTGGCACTGTAAATATATTATCTTTATTGTTAGTAGTACTTGCTAGACACAGCTAATTATGGTAATACTAAAATATAATTGAATACTAAATTGTTTGAGAAACCATATCCTGATGTTACCTGATGGGGTCTGAATCTTTCATCTGATTCTTTCTGATATATTCTTCTGGCAGAGCGCTCCAGCCAAACACCAATGGCCATTTGAAAATCCCTCTTTGGAAATTATCAACCAGCATATAACTGCATGGACCAAAACAGGAAAAATTATTATTATTATTTATAAATGTTGTCAGTTCAGTGCAGCTCTGAAATCATTCACTGCACAAGATCTTATTTTGTAATTACCATAATGATAATATGGTAATCAAACAGTGTCATGGAACTGCCACAGTGCTTCATTACCTCATGTCCTTATCGTTGACGACCTCAATAACAGGACAGACAACTTTTCTGTGGTCCATGTAAACTCTTTCTAAAAGCGGCTCCAGCCATCCTATGTTACACTCAACATGAGAGTCCAGAAATGTCAAGACTTCACCTGCACAAAGAACATTGTTACAGTTATGTATACCTCAGAATAATAAAAATCAAAAATTGTTAACTTGTCAGCAGAATAACATATTTAGATAAAAATAGAATAATATGTTGTAAACTACTATATTTGAGCCCAATAACTGGGGTGAGAAGGGCACAAACTAACATGGGTTTGTGACACGGACCTTTTACATAGTTACACAGGGTTGAGAAATTTGTCCTTTTTGTATTTTTCTCTCACTGTCAAAAGATAGTTTCCTGGGAAATTGTGGGAAGTTTTGATGTGTTCACATGGCGATACTGGACATAAAGTGCTTTGGCGACATGAAAGTACATTTCATCATCGATTTTTGAGTTAGGGGTGTAAGTCACAAAATGTGTTACAGATAACCCAACTCATTGGGTAACGTCAACATGTCGCCAGGAGCTGCTTTAGGACCTCAATTTGACAGAGACTTTTATCCAAAGTGTCCTTTAAACTATACATTTTGTCATGTGTGTTCCTTGGGAATCAAACCAATGATTTAGCACTGCTAAGGCAATAATCTACAGGAAGACTCATTTCATTGTTCCTCGCTAGTTCTTCTTTAGAAAGAAGCTTTGCTTTTTTATAACGAAGCAGACTGAACAGAACTGAATGCTACTGACCTGTAGCGACATCGGCCCCAGCAATCCTGGCTCGGATGAGGCCTTGTCTTTCTTTCAGACGGACGATTCGTACTTTAGGAAACCGAGACATGTACACGTCCAGCTGATCCTTCAGATAGTCTTAAAAACATACAGAAAAAAACAAAGATATGTAGGATTAACACTAACCAGTACGCAGTAAAATTTCCCCTTGGATGTTTTTCAAATGTACATAACAGATTTTCAATCAAATATCCAAGTCACTGACTTACTAAAATTGTGTTATTTACAACCCCCTGTTGTTGAGAAAGTACTTGGACAAAGCCAGATTAAAAACAGGGCATTTATACCTACATTATAAGTACCATCGGGTCAAATTGACCCACATAATGACCGTATTGTTGTGCTGTCATTGAGCAACGTGTTGGCTTACTGTAAACAGATACACATTGCACATTCAAACGAAGATGTATTATCCTAGTCATAAACGTTCAAACTTTCAGCGGCTTTAAGGATATCAGATACTTTCCGGCTGAAGTCCCAACCAGACACATATGTACATCTGTGACTACGTGTCAATGTTTACAACTACATTTTTTGTATCTTTTATATTATGGTCAATTCATATGTTTTTCTTACACAGCTTACACAACAACTAAATGATGAAATACATGACACACTTCATTACATCCTTGTGCATAATCCTGCAAAATGATTTCTGATTTCCAATAGGATATGTTATGGTGTAATAAAGTTATTACATGTAATAAGACAGAATGTTACTTGTGAGAAAATTAATATTGTTTGCAATCGAGAAAAACTGTAAGATGACAACCCAAGCCTATTTATTTGATCTCAGAAGTAGTGCTATTATAAATGAATCATGGGTAACTGCAATTAAAAAAAAAAAAACTCAACACTTTTGAGTGAACCTGTATCCATTATGTGTCACTACAAAGAACAAAACTACCATGATGCAGACCTGTGATACGTAAACGAAATTTACACATTCATTTATTATTACAACAGATTCATTTCCTACCTTTGGTGCTGCAGTCATCCACCAAAATGACCTCCTTCAGCAGGTGCGGAGGAGACCTGTTGAGCACACTGTGTACAGAACGCAGCAAAGTGGACCAAACCTCATCCACAAAGCAGAAGATCACACTGGTAGAGGGTAGGTCATCATGAACAAGGCTCTCTGAGCATCTACAAAACAAAAAATAAATTGGCATCTTTTTCTTGGCATTTCAAAAATCTGCCACAATCTGCAGGACTCTTGGGTTGAGTTTTGGGTGAAAGTTAACACTCACAAAGGGGGTCTGGTGTCCGGGATGGCCCTGTCTACTGGTATCTGATCACTCAGGAACACGTTAAAATATCCTTCGTTCCAGCGACTTCGGCTCTCGAGTTCTTTATCTCTGGGGACCTTTGCAGGATGTCCAAACTGACCGATAGCTTCCGGGTCTCTGGGCCGGTCAGTCACATCAAGGGCCATGATCTTATGAAGCTGTCCTGATCTTCTCATCCTTACATCGGTGGAGTTAAATAGCATTGCTTTTTCCTTTGATATCCCGTGAAGGTTAAGTTCAATTGGTTTTTGAACGAAATGCGTTTTAGTTTTGTTGGAAGAATGCACTTTTGTACTGTCAATAAGGATGTCTGATTTATCACTCCCAAAATTTAGCAGATTATTGACCAGGTTCTTATGTAAACCAACATCCCTATGCGGCACTACTACTGTGTCATTCCTATGATGTGCTTCATCATCTAAATGTGTTCCTTTCATCTTGGCCACATTGTTTGCTTTGACATTGATCATAGTATTCGTTTCGTTGCTTTTTTTAAGGATGATGACAGTTGTTTCTTTCACGACTGATTTCATGGTTATATGCACATTGCTTTGATTGATGTCCTCCTTATAAGCTTTCCCAACATTTAACACTGGATTCAAATGGTTCAGTGGAAGACTCTTGGTTTCTGGTCTTGCCTTCGCCCCCTTTCTGTACACATCGATGACATTTCTATCAAACCTATTGCCCTTTTTAATAAACGCCTTTTTGTCTATGTTTACCGCTTGAAGTGGATGTTTAAAGGCTTTATCCTCTATATTGTCTCTCCTTCTTCCCTGATTCTTAGCAAACTCTCTCTCTTTGAGCTCCTGATTTTCATCGTTGAAGGACATCCTCAGTGCCGCGATATCAAAAAGTAACCAGATAACCGAGGCGACAAACACAAATGCCAAAACCCTTTTACTGCCCCTGAAATACTTCCGAAACTTCATTTTACAACGTAAAACTTGCAAAGTGTCAAGTGAGTATTTGCACAACACCAAAATACGATTGTCAACCTTTTTGTCTTTCGGTCCGTTTACAGACACATTCTGTAATTTAAAACCAAGTGATACATTACTGTTTTAAAACAGTAAGCCAATGAGGAAATTAATAGGCTGACACGTAATCGTTCTTGACAACATCATGCGTCAAGCATGTCTCATGGTTAGACGGTGTAAATATCGCGATAACGGGAACGGGTTTTGGTATTACCTGTCAATACAAACTGTGTTCATTTTGTGTCTATTTACTGTCGCATGGACAAACTGAGAGTAAAACTTGTCTTGTAGAAGTTGTCAGTACACCCGAAATATGTGCGCGTAGCCACAAAGGGGCGCAAGTCTTCCTGTAAACTCCTTCTCCTCAAACATGACGCCGTGGCAACATTTCGGAAGTCCGATCATCTGAGGCGAGCTGTTCTCCTGGCACACTTAAGCGATTTGGGGCTCAGACTTATATTACTGTATATCCAAACTTTACTTTAGACGCGTTAGATCCAAGAAGCGCAAACAGACCGCATGGCGTGGAACGCTCGCGCGGTGTGAAACTTCCTCATGAGATCCACGTCGAAAAGTTTGTAATCGCGCACGCAGTCTTGTCAAGTCTTCCAGTTTTCCACTTGTGTCGATAATCCACTTATGAGACACACTTATGAGACACACTTCTGAGACACACTCAACGTCCTCCGGTAGCTTTGAGGCAGATCCTGTCAGACTCCTGCTCTAGTCCAGATCAGACCTGCCCTGTTTTACACGTAGGTAGCCTACTTCTGTGACTACGTGTCATTGTTTACAGCAATATTTTTGACAATTGCATTCTGATCAGGGTGTGGCCATACAATTGCATTTTTAGGAAGAATTGTATATGTTGCAAAAATAATAATATAATATAATAATTTGATATACAGAATAGGCTACTGTAGCCTACCAATGTATTTCCATTCAGATCTTTTGGAAGTACTTTCATTAATATTGGTAGTAGGCTTTGTGTCCAAACTCTTGACAAGTGGTTTAAATAAGATTGTTGTAACATGGTATGTATTGCCACCTGATGTAAAAGTATATAGTCTATTTAAACACAGTATAGGTGTATGCTCTTCTGTTTAACTTTGAATGCTGAAATTCGGATCCGGTTTGTCTGGTTAAACCTGGTTTTATTGAAAAAAAAGTCTGGGGTTGAATGCTTTTTGGAATATGGCTGTTTTTATTCAAAGGTGTCTTTCCTTGCGGGTCATACTTTTTAATTCATGTGCCCGCATAATCTTTAATCGAGATTTGAAAATGAATACTCTGCTCTGGAGTGGCAATCCTTTAGCTCTGGGTTCTCAACCTTTTTGACTCCAATGCCCCCCATTGTAATCAACAGTATTCAAATTAATTTTTATTAAAAAAAATATTTTAGAGCTTGTTATTAACTAGAAAAACTTTTATTCATTATAGAAATGGCCAAATAATAAGAAATATATTGTTTTTTAGTTTTTTTAAATGTATTTCAATGCTCATTTTGTCTAATTTTAGTCATATTGAGGCCCCCTTAGATGTCAGCTGCCCCCCTGTGGAGAACCACTGCTTTAGCATATCTTATTACCTATTATCTTATTACTGAATGCAAACCCTTAGGGAGAGATGCAGACATTTGCTGTCAGATGGGATGCTGGTTCCCCGGGCACGTGGCTTTAAAGTCCCATATTGGAGTTTTTAATTTGCCTCAGGTCAGCCCCCCAGCACCGAGACATACCCACAGTTTACCGTACTGTTTCTTCATTAGCCAATCAAAATTCATTGAATCACATCGACTGTTCACACTGCAGATTTGAAAAGATGAGATATATTTCGAAATAGAAATAAAAAGCTTTAATAATCTCAAAATTATTCCCAGAGCCAAGTTTGGAGATTTAACGAGCAATAAATTAGAATCAGAAATTTTACCGGATTAGTTTAAGGGCATGTAATTGTGTAAGATGCCATTGTGGTGAACATCTTTTCTTGTAATGAGCCTGTCGACTGTATCATAGACAGCTCTTAATTGAGATATTTTCAGTCCCTGCAAAAGTGACTTTGGCATGTCCCGTGTTGAGCTGAACGATTCTGCGTCGTGTTTTTATAACATACTAATTAGGCCTTGGAATTAGAATTACAACAGTTGGTCTTTCATTTGCATAGAGGTCATGTTTATCTAATGTGTCTCTTGTTGAAACCGACAGCCAGCATGGCAATGGTTAATTCTGACCCAATGACATTTCACCGCTTCAAATTATGCACAACGTGTGAATTAAATTAATGAGGGAATTCATTAAGAAATATGGCTCGTGGAAATGACTGTAATATTTAGTTATGTGAAGTCATTTTCTTTCATTGTTGGAGCTAATTTGTTTCATAATATTTCCCGCAGTACTATCTGCTCGTGTTAACTATGATATATGCAATTTGTTAAGGCTTTAATTAATTATGATAGCATTTTTGCTAAATGTACAGCTTGTTTGGACAGATGGCACTCATCAGGAAGACCTTTCAAACAATTAATTTGAAATCAATTACTTCCTTTTTGCACTCACTACGACTGCTATGGCACTGGGTGGGAAATGTGTGTGCTATTTCCTTCCGCTGTAATTGGCTGTAAATAGCTGTAATGAGCGATCATGTCCCCCTCTGCTACTGCAGCAGTCAAATATATAAATTGGCCTGTTGTAATGGTTGTTGTTAGTCTTCTACCATCCCTGTATCTCTAGATACTCCTTAATTAGTCCTGGATTGCAATGTTTGGGCCTATAGACGGAGTATCTAT
This sequence comes from Triplophysa bombifrons, assembly GCA_029783895.1. Lineage (NCBI taxonomy): Eukaryota > Metazoa > Chordata > Actinopteri > Cypriniformes > Nemacheilidae > Triplophysa > Triplophysa bombifrons. The sequence continues at coordinate 23,368,694 of CM056456.1, forward strand.
TATGTCCATTGCTGTAGTTTTTAAACAGGACCCAGACTCAATTATGTAAATCATTCTTTTGTGAACAGGGACAAACCTAACCCATCGGAGTCCTTGTCAGTCAGTGTGAGTGAAAGACAGAGTGTGGGTGGAGGGGATGAGGTGCAAAAATGTCAAGCCAATGTATCATATATGATCACATTTTATTTGAAATTCGTAAAGTTCTATACTGCCATTACAATAAATACCAGCTGATGTGTTTAAAATGTATATGTGTCAAAGGCGGAAAAGTGTTTAGGTATAAAAACAATAAGTGTAAAACTGCTTTAAATTGTTGTCGTTATTTAATTTGCATTTTTGTTTTTGCAAAAAATAAAATTTTCCCTTGATTTACAAAAGACGCCCACTAAAATGTCATTCAGTCGAACAATCTTTTCAGGCATATCGACAACAAAAATCAATTTATGACATTAAAAGACTAATTACTTTCACCCCAAATGCTAATTATTATTATTTTCCATTATCCTGGTTTTGTCAATTTGTCAATCCTTTTTTTTACTCAATTACAGCACAATAAAATGTTATATGCTCCCTTATTCTTTTATATATTTAAATATGTACAAGTCAGAATAAGCATGTTGTTTTCTATTGCGTTACACTGAATGACAATATAACATTATTTTTAACCAAATTTTGACATTTTATTCTCCAAAAACTTAGTTGAAACCATAAAGAAGACATTTTACTTACATTTATTGTGCTTTCTATGGACATAAAATCACTTTTGTACATTTCCTTTGACGGGGACATCTTATCATAAAGTAGATCTTAAATTAAATGAATGACATTTTTCCCCCTTAAACATTATTTTACGTTGTCAGATATAATGTACATTTCCATTTTTTGGCTGCTAAACACTATTTTGACACTAGATGGCGCGTTAGTTCAGGATATCTCAAAAAACCATATGAACACATTGCATGGAAACCGCAACATTTAAACTTTGCTTACGTATACAACTACACTTTGTTCGTTTTAAAATCGCTCAGCGAATGAAAGCTTTCCGTTTAACTCTTTGGTTAAAACTTGAATGACTACAATGAGATGTTATGGGTAATATCATGCAATACAGAATCCTGTAGGCTACCTGCAGTGTTGCAACTGCATGCACTGAAATTATAAGTTTATCAGTTATTTGAATATTTAGTTTATATTATAAAGTTATAAATTATACTAAAGAATGAAAATTTTCCCTGGGTGAAGCAAATATAATATTGCAGTAAATGTGAAATTGTAAAATGTTGTATTCTGGATGTGCATCACTGTATCTTGCTGTCATTTTTACCACAAATATTGGAATATAAGGTACAATACTTTGTATCATTTTAACAATGATCAATAAAATGTTATTTTATTGTGAATGATTTGCTTAGCTTTGTCCATGGTGTCATACACATTTGCTTGATAAACTTGTGATTTCAGAGAGCTACTGTGTATCTCCTCGTTTTTGACATGGTTATTAGATTTGTCATGTTTTGACTGTGTCTGCATTTGCTTTAACACAGAAGGACTTATCAAATATTATTGTATAAAATGAATAATTTGATACATAATTGTATAAATTACCTTAAACCCATCATTAAAGGTTCCGGTAACTTACAGAGCTGTACACCGGCTTAACTTTAAAAATACTTTTGTTGCTTTAAATTTAGCAATATAAAATACCCTTTAACTTGTAAAACAGGTGCTACAAAAGGTTCCTTACAGCGATGCCGTAGAAAAACAAATTTTGCTTCCCCAAATAACTATTTCTTTCTTAATTTTTTATTGTCTAAAGAACCTTTCTCCATTACAACAGTTTTGAATCAGAAAGGTTCTTCAGGTATGTATGGTTACGGAAAAACAATTCAGCCAAAGATGGGTCTTCTATGGCATCATGAAACACCTTTTTTTAAAGTGTACCACATGAAGAACAAAACATGTTTACAGTGTAGCAGAATGGCACGTAAAATGGAAACTTATAAACATAATCGCAGGTGATATGATTATTGGTAAATTCCAATATAAATGCTTTGACTCCATACTGTAAGTGCATCACTCATCAGAAATATTGATTGCCAGGAATGCTTAAGTGTCTGACTACGTGTGAGTTGTTTTGTCAGCAGGGGCAGCAGTGTTAAATGTCAGTCTGTAATGCACGCGGAACAGCACCTCAGAGTTTGGACAGTAGCTGTATTGGCAACAAACATGCCCCGTGGCCAGCCTAAAGCCTGACCGAGACACCGACTCCTGCTTTAGTGCAGAATCAGAAAAACTTTATATAAAACACCAGACAAATATTCTTTTATGACAATATTTTTAAATCATTAGTTGAAAGATGTTGAGAGAAATTTGATTAAGACTGATTGAAAACTGACAAAAAATCAAGGATGAAATCAAATCAATTGAACCCCCATTGTTTAAAATTGAATGATGTCAAGAAACTTGACTAAATTTCTCATTGGAGGAATTAAAACAAATAATGTTCTACTTGTTTTATGTACATGATTTGCAAATAAAAAGCTTAACCAAAATGATCCGTTTTATTTTTAATCTTATATGAAAGAAGACAGGTTTCAGAACAACTTGACTCAATTTGTATGAAGCTTATTGCCACACATGACTTTTTATTATCACACAGCGGAGGAGATGAGAACACAACGTGTCCAAATTAACTTCCCCTTTCGGCGGTAAATGAAATCAATTCTCTTCTTTATGTTACTTTTTCATCTGGCTTTTGTCTTGTTGTGGAATCTTTTCTTCCTCTGCCTCATTCATCTGTTGTGCCCTTTCTCTGATCTGATAGCATTAAACATATAATTAAGCCATAAAGGAAGGGCTGATGAGCATTGCAGATGGTAATTGCGTCCTACGTTTGAATGAAATGATATGCATTGCCACAATTTACAGCCTGTTCCTCATATTTTATTCAGAAACCTTTTATCTCTTTTCCCTCAGAATTATTCTGCAATAAATTTAGACATCTTATGAATAGCGTCTGTGATAGAGGCAGACGCTAGAAGACACGAGGGAGAGGAAGAAAAGAATAGAATGGCTTAAAGGAAAATTGCCAATATTTTTGATACTTGAAATAATCTGTAATAGAAGGCTTATATGAATTCCACCCATGCTTCAGTTTCTCTGGGTTTGGAAACAACCGTGTTTAAGTAAGTTACGTGCTCTTTTATAAGAGAATACATCATCTGATCCTGTTGCAAAATAGTAAAGTAGTGAAGGCCTGTGGACCGTCTTTACCCAGCCCACCCTTGGGTCGAAAACAAAGACGTAACCATATGCATTTAACGTCAGACTAATTACTGTTTACTCTGTTCACAAGACCACCTTAGGGAAGCATTATTATTATTCATAATCTGCTTAATTAAAATCAGGGTAGTTAAGTACATCAGCAACACATGTTACGGACAGACATTCAAAGCACAACATACAGCATGTCAGTGACCAACATATGCCGTTATCTTTAGCAAGGTGATCCGTCTTAACATTTTCCTGCAGAGAAAGTTATGGTAATGTAAATGATACAAAGATGCAAAATTAGAAAGATATAAAAATCTCTCTCTCTCAAATAAGTTGACTTATTTGTATGAACTTACATGTTGTGAATCGTACAAAAACGTACGATTGCTAGAAAAAAAGCAGTAAAACTTAACTTTAAGCTACACTTTATGAAGCAGTTATAAATGTGTTCATTCATGAATTATAAGTCATTTACAAATGCATTATAAAGCAGTTATAACAGCATGAACAAAAAGGGGATTTTAACTAAATACCTGCCAGATAGAGAAGAAGAACAACATCATGACAGCCTATATTGCAAACAACATCAAGATAATAATGAAACTGCTTTCGAGGTCAAATAAATAATGAATAAATACAATTATTAAGCATTTATAACATGCGAGTTAAAAATGGCTCAGTATTTGGCAGGTATTTAGTTAGAATCACTTTTTTTGTTCATGTAGTTATAACTGCTTCATAATGCATTTGTAAATGACTTATTAAACATCCATGAACACATTTATAAACGCTTCATAAGGGGTACCTTATTGTAAAGTGTTACCAAAAAAGCAATACTGTTATATACAGTATACAAATGTATGAATGAGATCGTATGAATCGTACTGTATTTACATTTTCTGGAGTTCACCACTTAGAGCCTTTAGAGTATCAGTATAACTTAAATTTCTATTATCAGTTTGCACCTTTTGTGAATATGTCTGTGCTCCGAACAGACCCTCGTGACTTTATTGACACGGTTGTCGTTCTTTCTCACGTTTATAAGTGGATTATTTTTCCAGTGTCTCCAGGGCTGATATAGCGCTAACATCACATTTACCTAACCGTGGGACACATTTAATAACGATTTGGACATTGGCCTGTCTAAACAGGCTTTTAAATGTTCTTTTAAAAAAACTTTCCTTCCTTTTTTTCAGCTGATCATGTCTGCGGGACGAGAGCCAAAAGGAACTGATTGTACTGAAGTGTCCCTGGTGGAATCCTGCTCTCTGCTGATACTTGAGGATGGGTAACACAACCCATATAGGTTTAACTCTGGTGTCTTTTTGACCTGCCAAGAACCAAGGTATGCCAGCTGGCGGGCTTACGGCACGGGGAGTTGAGGTTTAGCGAACAGAAAGCATCAGTTTGTAGACGCGTTAGAACTGAGCTCTACCTCAGGCTCCCGCTGTTTAGCCATGGTGTAACTCCATTACCTTTAAGTACTGATGCTTATGTCCGCGACTGACTTTAACAACCCCGTGGCCACTCTGCCAGAAATCCACTTCACTTAGAGGCTCCTGCACCTGTGATGCCTCAGGAAATGTCTGTGTAACTGGAAATAGACTGCATGGAAAGGCAATAGACCGGATGAGAAAGAGAACCACATGGAGATAATGTGTTCGATTGATCAGTGCGAAGAAAATTCAATTTCTAGAATCAATGTGAGTTTACAGTTGACAGATCCAAAATATACATTAATTTCCTGCCTTTGATAGAAGTTTTCTGGAAGAGAAAAGGAGATGTACGCCCATTTTGTGTTTGTGCTTCAGGAACAGAGCCTTCTGCTGCTTTATTGCTTGCAATCTGTATTTAAAACTAATATCAGCCTGCCGTGCATGGCCCAGGGCTACACGCACGTAACCAATCTGATATATATATATGGAGCCCTTGTGTTCCCATTTTATTAGAATGTGAAAAATACCTTTTCCTCTGCGTTTTTTCCCTTGGATATCCATTTCTTTGTGTTTGGTGGCTGGAATGATTGGGTTCTGTGTGCACAACGCTAGTGATTTGTAATACCTCTGTGTATGATTTAGCCAGGGCATATTACAAAAGCTGATTCCGGGGAATGGTGAAGCAGGGAATGGAGCGTGGTCTTTGGGTGGGGGTGCATGGGGGTTGGGAGAAAAAAAAAGCAGTGCCAAGGTTACGCTCAACCTTTCTTTGGTTTTTCTCATCTGTGTGTTTCAGGGGTTAATCCATAGATCCCCTCCAGACACAAAAGCCTTCACAGTGGTGCGCACATACCGTAGGTTTGTGTACAGCCGCACATGGAAAGCTCGTCCACATAGATAAACATTTAGTTAAGGTTAAGTAGCTTCAGGCAAGTTCATCAGGAATATATACAGACCTGACTCGTATCTTATGGTTGAGATGATCTACCAGAGATAAAAAAAATCCACTTATCCGTATACAGTATGTTGGGTCGTGGGGAGTCCAGAAGCCTATCCCCAAATATCTCCGTCTACTTTAAACTGTGGCAGTGAGTTTTGTACGAGCATCGTTCAAACTTTCTTCCGAAAACTGTTTAAAGTTCAAATTAGCTTCCCCTATATTCATACACACCATCTACATGCACACAATGCATCACTGAGGGTTCACAAGCCAGTGTGACAATGTCCTCTAGTCCGAGTGCATTTATATTTGGCCCAGGTTGGGCAAAGGCCTGAGACGCATATTGTTTGTGTTCATTTGAATAAGGAGAAATGTCAAATTTCCATGGCTGCAGGCTGCTTGCATGTTAGATGATCCAGTCACCGGTGCCTGTGGTTGTGGGGTCGTGGCTGGTCCTTCCAGGTCAGTGTCAGCCATGTGGTGCTTTCGGGCCATAATTGACCTTTTGACAGAGCTCAGGGAGACAGCTCTTCTCCCAGGGACGGAATAATCACTCCCCATCTTTTGATGCGTAAAACTAACCTCAAGTTATTAAAAATGTAAATTTTTGATAAAAATAAGAATATAACACCCCTCTTGAGGAGCCACACAAAATACCTAAAATCCAAGACTTTATTTTAGTCTGAAATGTGTACTTTTAACGTCATACATTTTGTATGTCTGTATGTAACCCTAATTCAAATTTTTGGGATATTAACAATTAATATTTGTTAGTTATTCCTAAAAATACTGTCTCTATGTTAATTAATGCTGCTTTCTCTGCGACTGAACACTAGCATGCGAACCACCAGGCCTGTTTTTAACCACAATCTGTCACTGTAATCTAGAATAATAAATCTATCATTTTAGAAGTGAACTAAAATCCAGCATTCAACAAAGTAAATACAACTGTAATATTTCTGATAGAATGAGAAAAAGGCTTCAAGCTTTTTTCTTTTGTGTTAAAAGTGTTTACAAGACATAAAAAATAAAGACACAGCTCCAACGCCACAGGCTTTGCTGTTGAGAATAGAGTATTATGATATTAATTAAAACACAAGTCGGCTTTCCCCCTCTCTGCGTATAGCCCATGGGGATACAATGTTGCACACTTGATTGAATCAGGTACAAACAGTCAGCTAGGCATTTCGTATTTTGCGCTTGAAGGGGCTGAAAAAACTGTGCCATTACTCTGAGTGTGATAGGGAAGTGCTTTCTAAGAGCCGTTGGAATCTGACAGTTCATAAGGCAAAAATATAGTTTAAAACTTACTGAAAATTTCAGATAAATATAGAAGAGTATATAAGAGACGAGATGTGTAAAGCCTATGTGTAAAGTGCACTATAGGCTAGATTAACTAACAGCTTGCGGTGGTGCAACCGCATGTTTTTGCGTAAAAAAAAAATCATGTCTGTATTTACTAAAGAGATGCAGTGAACATTAGCGCTGAAAATGCGTGGACACAGCTGTCTTTGTGAATTACCATATTTCAGATGTATTTGGAAGTTTTTCATTTTTCTATTCATCCCAAAGGTGTTTTTAGGGGGTCATATCAGGGCAGTACAGTCTAGTCAAGTCTACTTTTTACTTGGGAACAAAATGCTTCACTAAATTAAAGCATACTTTTACTCCACTACATTTCATAAATAATACATTTTATATAGTTTAATGCAGTATTTAAGGACATAAGTACATTAGAAAATATAATACTTTCCCACATTTAAAAAAAAATACTCAAGCAAAAGGAAGTACTAAATCTACGATGGTATAAAACATTTACTGTATTTATTAAATATAGCAGCTGAAAAGTAGGATATACGCTTTATAATAGAGTAAAGTATAAGTGAAAACACTCATAAATTACAGATATTTTAACATGTACGTCGGAGTAGAAACACCTGTCCATTCAGTTTAGAGATGCACTTTAAATGGTCATTTTTAATGTTATCGGCTGAATAATAAAATCTGATCGATATATAAAAGTCAATAAATAATTAATAATTTCCTCTGGTTAAACCACTTCATCTGCATGCTGCTCATAGTTAAAATCCGCTACAGTACTGTCTTTGTCCTGATCATTCACTTACTGTTATTAGCAAAACATTGTTGATGTACAGTAGATATTTATGAATGTGTAAATTATCTTTAAAATTGATTATTGTGTAATCTTTAACAAGAGTAAAATAGGCTTGGTACATTATTTTCAGAGGACAAAGAGAATTAATGGTTACCTTGTTTTCTGCAGTAAATGTTTTCAAATAAATACAGTTGTCAAATTTGTCTAAAATATTATATTCATATTTAGATACGCTATATCGGCCAATATATCGGTTATCAACCTCCATAGTGTTAAGGATTGGTTATTGTTAAATTTACATATTGGTGCAGCCCTACCATGCCATGTAGTATAAATCGTGGATACGCAAAAACCGACGGCAGCGTTCATATTAAAAAAACGATCTTTAACGTGCATCACGTCATGGTCTGTGCAGATGTACCCTTGCTTTTTCAAGTGCTGCATGTTTTTGTAAGGCATTCTTGCCACTGGTAAAGGATTTAGATGTTACCAGTGCTATTTCATATTTCAATGATATTAATTAGACATCGTTAAAAAGGCAGAGATCTAAACCTGTTCAGCTGCACACGATTTCAAGTTCCTTTGCAATTTATAGATTTCACATCTGAAAGAGAGGCGTGCGCATGTTTAAGTGTATCACACCTACGCACTTTGAGAAACTATCGTTAAATCAAATTTAGGACGTTTTATACGCAGCATTTTATAAGTGGGCCCTCAGATCTGAGGTGGGATCATTGCTTTAAATCGACTGTTTTAGAATGATACTGATGTCCAGAGCATAATTGCCTTATACAAACGCACAACAGAGTTATTAATGAAATCAATACTTTATGCTTTTCAGTTCAACTTCCCCTCCTGTCCACTTGATTTATTGACTGGCACAATATAGAAATCACTAGCTGTTTCCCTCTGTTAGAACCCGCCTCATTATTGCGCTTGGTTTGTGCGATGGACACGGACAGGAGAAACTCCATTAGTGTGTCCTCCGCTCATTAAGGATGTGTCCTGCCGAGCTGTGAATATGTAAAGTTTTTAATAAGCTCACTGACAGGATAAAAGTACATTGACTCTGTTTTAATTTGGATGAAAAGAAAGGTAATATAACACAATGCAGCAGAGAGATGGCTGTAATTAGATATAGATGCACCACATGGTCCTCTGCTTCCTGAAGACGTTCTCTACTTTGGTATCTCACACCCTGGCTGCGTCACAGTTCACCACTGTCTGTACTATGCAGTATGTGAGTTCACAATCTTAGGTGCACTATATCTGGTGCTTTGTTGGCTAAGTAACTCTGAAAAAGTAATTAATTACTAGTTACTAATTAAATATTCAATAGTGTAGTTAGATCACTGTAAAAATGACGCTCTCCAAAAAATATTTAATTACTTATTACTAATTACTTTCTGTGTCCTATATCAACCTTGATTAGAATTGATTCAAGTGTAGAGATGAAATGGCTAATTTAATTCATTCTAATTAATAATAAATAACTATATAAATTATTAAAAACTATTATTAAATTATTCTTATTAACTGACTGACGTAATCAAATGTGAGAAGGATACATCAAAGCATACATTTTAAGTTAGTCCTATAATTTAGATTTTTCGTTTCCACTATTGAATATATGACACAGTATTTAGTTCAATTAGATCAAAAGTAACTGTAATGAAATGACAGAAAAACAAGTGTAATCCCTTACTTTACTTTTTCAAGGGAAAAGTAATTAAATTACAGTAACTAATTACTTAGTTACTACTTACAACCAACACTGATCTGGTGTATTTTGTATAGTACTAAATAGATGCTTTGTGAAGTAAAATTGCTAATAACTCTTGAACGGTTAACACTTGTGTTATAAAAATATGCTGTCTAAACTACAAGGGCGGATGTAGTCGAATGAGAATGTAATTTTATTTTAAGTGTGCTTTATAACAGCTAAACATTTGTAGTGCGTTTTGTTGCCAGTCTCTCTCTCGGTCTCTTTCTCGTATTCTCCTCATCTACCCATCCTCTGTCATTGACCCCCAAGACTGACTTAGATGAAGTCCAGGTCATAGCGGACGAATGGTTGAAATATCACAGTACGCCCTAGGCTTACACATTTCTTTTTATGCTCCAGGTACATAGAGAGTGCAGGAGACAGAGAGCAACTCCTCCTTCTGGCTGATATGCTCTGCCGCAGGACCGCAGTCTGCCTTTATTTTTGATCAGAGGGTTAATTAGGTCCTAACTACGTAAAGCCCCCAATATATAAAACAGCATACTCGCTAATGGCACGTAATGATTCTTCAGACTCAGCCGGCGTCAATAATGAGTGAAATAATACATGTAAAAAGTCTGTGATGTCCAAACACAGAGCATTTGAGTGTGTAGGACCTGACAAACACACACACACACACACACATGTGAAGGGGCCCATGTGTTTTGATTAAACATCTAACGGGACACATATTAGTCAAATTTCGTGTAGAAGTAAGGCGTGCTGTGTTGTCAGTCACAGCAGACTGCTCAAAGAGAGGCTGTATGTTATTGATAACAAGCCTTGTGTTTTTAAACCCGGCCTAAACAATAGATTCTTGCCCTGTTGTGCCCCACTGCACAACAATATCTGCTCTCGGCACACATCACAAACAATCACACTGCAACAAAAGAGCTGCTGTATCTGTTGTGTGGCAGCTCTGTGCAGCTCTTTACTGCCAACGTTTTTTATACCAATATTTCCTCAACTTATTTCGATGAAATCACAGGAATCTAGACACAAGTGATTGCTTTGACTAGTTTTTTTACATTTGAAGATAAAACATGTTAACTGTGATATGGTTTTCATTCTTTCATCTATGAAATCATTTTATCATTCAACAGGCAAAATTTGTACATCATCAAAATAATCGCGCATATCTGCTCAACATGTCAGATAACGTGAGCATCATTCATGATCCGTGACAGTTAGTTGCACAAGTTTACAAGTGACATTTACATTTTGTTCACCCACGTAATTTACTCACCCTTAACACAAATAAAGATATTTGGAGGAATGTCAGTATTCAAACCAATCTCATCCCCCATTGACTCCCATAGTGTTTTTTCCTACTAAGGCAGAAAATGGGGGATGAGATCGGTTTGGTTACTGACATTCTTTCAAATATCTTCCTTTATGTTTAGCAGTGTATAAGTTTATATATGTTTGGAACAATCTGAGGGTGAGTAAGTGATGACAGAATTTTCGTTGTTGTGAACTATCCCATTACAATTTATATGATCATAACATAAATTCATATTTTTTAATGTTTGATGATTACTATGTCACGTTTTGAAACATTGATTGAGCTAATTTTGTTCACTTCAAATGTTTTAGTGTCGAACATTATAGTGTTTTGTTGCTTTGATATTTTTTTTGTTTCTGTAAAAGCCACGTGACAACCTGGGGATGACTAAATTGATGACAGATCTATTATTTTTAACAGTTTGAGCAGCTGCGTGTGGTAAAGCCAAATCGATGATGTCACTGCCTCAAGTATGATTTCAGAAAAAAAATTGAAAGGGAGAAGTGTCTCAGCATGATAGGGCTGAGTGTAAAATGCTGTTACAAACGTTGTATTTTCTCAACGTTTTATTAAAACTGCAAAGACCGTGAGTGTGGACTGTGGAGTCAGGGCTGGGCAGAGATGTCAGTGTGTGTCTCTCTTCGCTGAAGGTCTGAGGGCATTCATCAGCGTCACACATTTATTCCAGGGGCAGGCCAGTCCGTGAAGCTAAATGGCATCGTTATAGCACACTTCCCTGATGTGTTGACAGGTCCATATGCTAATTTTAATGGATACGAAAAGGCTGCAATGTGTACGAAGACTCCCAACAAGGAGCTGAGTCTATGTAAGTGCAGCAAATTGAAATTAGCTCATTATAGACTGGATGTGCTGTTTCCAGTGGTTAAACTGAATTATTTTCCTCAAGGACTCAATTAGGGACACTAATTTGTGACCACGATTTGAATTTTATTTTCCAGGTTGACACATTTTTAATGGTGGAAAGAATTTGCATCCCTAATTTTGAACCACACTGACCAGAAGGCCTTATAAAGATGAGTCATACTGTATTTGATATAACAGATATTAATTATGATTGTATAATACGTATTATAGAAAAGGAGGCAGAGGTCAAGGAAAACATGTGAAATTAATGAGTCTTTTTTTAAAGGAATCTGAAAACTGAATATAAATGAAGTGTTCAGATGCAAAACCCTCTAAAAGCCACCTCCGTCAAAAATGGGATTATAATGTTGAGTGAATGTTCTTCACAGATACGATACTCAAATAATTTTGCTTCAAAAACTCGCTAAATACCACGGTCTGCCCGGTCTGAAATATCTGGTATTGTTGGAAGTAGATGTAGGAATCTAATGAAATATGGTAATTTAAATGAAAAGTTGTCTGACGGATTTAGAGGGTTTTACATCTGAACACTTCAAATGAAAACGGGGTATTGAAATACCTATTAAAGAAATACAGCATTTTCGATTGTCTATCGAACAGCTTGTCAATTAATATGTCTGATCTGAATTAGGAATATATATATGTATATATTCAAGATAAAAGTTTATAAAGTTTACAAGTTTAAGATATGATATTCTCTCAGGTGTTATAAACTAAAAAATATATAAAAAACTAGCAGAGGGATACAAGATTTCCAAGATCTTTGCTGTCAAGGAACAACAATTAATAACACGATTTTTAGCTTGTGATTTTACAAGCCATTCCTTCTTTCTACCATCATAATATGTGTCCTCACAAAAATTCCTTGTGTGTTTGTCCAAGCGTATGACCATGTCTGAAGACAGCACCTCAAACATGTTCTGACCAGCCCATCCTCCCCTGTGAGAAAGCCTGTGGACAAGCTGGTAGGGCCAGAAGGACTGGGCCCAAACCCAAAGTTTGCTGAGCATGCCGACTGCACTGAAGTGTAAATGCCAGGTGCTGCTGGTGGCATACTAGACCCGTGCGTCTGTGGAAGCCATCAGCAGATCACGGGAAAACTGGAACACTTCTTTAATGTCTTAAATGTAGAAACATTTGTTTGTTAATCATGCTGTAAAGAGCACAGAACTATATAACTTTCGCAAGGACTGCATATATATAAATGGAAGAAAAATATTATATGATAAAGTTCTTCTTGGCGTAGGCCCGTCCACAGTTAGAATCCAGAGAGTCGTAGATTCTTGCACTTCCTGCCTAAAGATGAAGACCTACCCACGGGATGTAATACACAGGGACCTGGTGGTGGTGGGGAGGATGGGGGTAAATGCCGTCATCAGTATCTGCGAACGCAAACACAATAGTGAAAACACATCTATATATGGGTAGTGTCGGATGATGATCGGCTAGATCTATAGGTAATAATTGACGTATTGCATTAGAGTCTTCCCAGCAGAATTTACACTAAAGCTTTTACTTCTCATCAAGGCTGACATAACAGTTAAAAAATCTAATATTGCTGCAAGCAGCAATGATGGTCCCAAGCACCACTACGCCACCAAAACCTTGGCTCTTAGAAAACAGTGCACAGTGAACACATATATTTATGTGGGTAAATATAATTGGACTATTTTAAACTCTGCCAGTTGGTGAAGCTATTTCCAGGGCTCAAAATCGGCAAATCAATTTGATTATAACTTGTAACTAAACTTTCGACTCAAGTTTGAGGAAATCAATTGTATGAAAGTATGAACACCTTCCTGTTTTTCCTCTTTTATACATAAATGTATTGCCTCGCCATGGTATCATTGTTGTAGGAAAAATCTGTTTTCAATTTAGCATCTTTTCCTCCATGCTCTGTCTAAGCTTTTGCTCATGCTTAATGGACAACAACTGTACTTAAAATGTTCTGAAATTTGGCACACCGATCCTACTAGGTGCATAAAAATACCTAAATAAAGTATAAATGTTTGATCTGTTACCACGGCAAACTATTTAAGATATCTCAAATTCTTTTGTGAATTTCACATCAGTATTGTCTCTACATTATTCTGACCAAGATTGAAGTAATCCAAGAAATCACCTAGGAGGAGAATAAAGAAATTCACTACATGCACTTTTCGCAAAAATATTTAGGACAATGAAAATGAAATACGTACCAAGTTTTGTACATGTGTGTACAAGTTTTTGAGCAAGGGGCCTTAAAAGCCCATGAAACATTGAAAAAATAATTCTAAGGAAAACAATATGTTGGCAGGAGCCCTAAATATAGCTGCAAGCAGCGATGACTAGCACAAGCACAACTGCACCACCATTATATGGGCCTCTCAAAAAAAAATACATGATGGACACAGGCATTTAATGTTTAAGTTATTTTTACATTATGTTTTGATGTATTAATTAATATAATTCCAGATTTCAACATCTTCCCCTCTACATCCATATGTAAGCTGTTGTCCATTCCTAAAGAATTGTTGTGTGTGCCAAGGAATGCCAAGAGCTTAGAATTGTTTATTAAAATTTGACACATTTACATGGCAACGCTATTTAAGGCAAATGCATTCAATTAAAGTTCCAAAAGATCCAGTCTCTATATTTTCTTCCATGCGGAGGTCCGGACAATGCGTTTTATTTATGTTCTGGGGAACAGCAGATTTATACTGAGGCTGGACGGAGAGCTGCTCCATACCCTACATCGAGACGTCAGCTTTTGTGCAGGGACTCAGCCATGGAAGGCCTGGCCCAATTTAAACCCTGCTTATAAATGACATATTAATGCCTTTGTCTATACTTTAGTGAGGTCAAATTTGGTTCACCCTTTATTTCAAGGTCCAGTTCTAGTTTTAGTAAACTATTAACTACGACTTTTGCTTAGTTAACTCTTAATTTGTTGCTTATTAATAGTTAGTAAGGTAGTTGTAAGGTTTAGGTATTGGGTAGGAATAGGGATGTAGAATATGGTCATGCAGAATATGTGCTTTATAAGTGCTTATAAACAGCCAATATGCTTATAATAGGCATCTAATAAGCAACTGGTTAATAGTGAGAATTGGTCCTTATACTAAAGTGCTACCAATTCAGATTGAATATGTGTTCCCCATATTAAAGTAAAAAAGTGAACAATTCAGAGAAATCTCTCTTATGCCATTTATATTATACAAACAATATTAATAATACTAAAATTCAATTTTTTTTCTGTCACAGCAAAGAAGTACACAAATGGTTAATTTGTCACTTGCCCATATACATAAAGTGTCATTTTCTGCATCAATTGTTAAACATAAATATAACAAATAGAGCCAAACTCGAGTTCTCCCTGTGAATCTCAGCGATTTCCAACACTGGTTATCATGCAGATTGGCAGTGAACTCCATAGTTCATGATGGTTTTAGAGTTAACCATGCATGTTATAGAAAGAAACTTTCAAAGGGCGAAATCTGTATGAATTACCCACAATCCGCAAGCAACCTCCTCTGATATGAATTATCATTGTCACCTTTGAGTTCAGGCAGACATCTAGTGCCTCACTGTATCACACACAATGACATTCAGTCCTGCCCCAGATCACATTTAAGATAGCATGTTTGATACAGCTGTAAACTATCGCACTACCTAAAGCCACACTACGTAAGAGGGTATACGCCCGATTCCTCTCTAAACACACCTGTTCCTCAGTAAATAACTGTCAGTCCAGTGTTAATGTCACCGTTCTAGTTTTTTTTAAAAGGACGAAATCATAATAGAGTGAGTGCATGTGTGTGAAAGAGAATGAAGGTGGAAAAAATGGTGAGGGAAGTCAAGATTATCATTGCGTCTTTTCCTGGCTCCGCTGCCAGACATAGAGTGACAGGTCTTTCAGTTGAATGACAGGTGTCCTTTGAAATACCAGCGAGGTGGCGTCTGTTCCAGCTGTTGAAATGCATATTTGCTGCTCTTATCGTAACGGCGCGGATGGCTCCGATAGGTGCTGTTAACATTGCAAATGGCTCTGGAATTATTCATTGTCAGCTGGGCTGGGGTGAAGTTAAATTATTCTCCTCACACAATAGCGGCCCATTTAATGATTTTCCTCCACCTTGGCAGCGGCAGCATGCCGGCTTCAGGTGCTAGCATGAACGTGGGTGACACGGGTCTGGCCAAGTGTTAGAGCAAGATCATAATGTCTCAGCCCCCATTTTAATTTCTAATACATTAATCTTTCCTTCGCAGATCCTCCATGAATATTCTGTGGACTCTGTTTGTCAGGAAGGCTGTCTCTGTTTCATCCATTCAGGTGCTTTCATTCTTTGTGAAAGCCTGTTAAATGGGCCCGATCAGTCAATGACAACAGAAGCACAATAGCCCCGGCTAAGACGCTTCCCTTTTTCTTTCAAGTCTCTGATAGACAACTCTGACACCTGGTCTCTTGGGACATTCGGGAGCAGAGTCAGCTCTCCGGGTTCGTGAGATACTTTTTTTTATAACCATAAAGGACTGTCACAGGTGAATGCATTGGCAGTTCTGAGAGCACCAACCCCTCTGACCCGTTCCAGCTCTAGCCTGAATGCGTTGTGCACCTCCGTGCGGCACGGTTAATGGATAGCCGCGTCTGAGCTCGTGTTGTATGAGCATGTGCCCTGCGTATCAGGGGTTTTAAGCGTCTTTTGTTCTTAGACAGTAATTAGCATTGTTTTGAGTTCATTAGAGTGATGCTCTTAATGAGTGGAGGTGGACCTCTTACAAGATTCCCAGCTTTGTGCTGGATGACCCTACAACAGGTTCCAGGTTTCAGGCCAGAGTGGAAATGAGAGGACACAGATGTCAGTTCACTCATTCAATCTTTCTCTCAAAATGTTTTTTACAAAATATGTAGCATGATGCTATTTGTTATAAGAAAGCCAATTTTGACAAGTTGGATCATTGTTTTCCACTTGGTCCTTGAAAAATCCAGGCGACTTCAACTGAAAAAATCATCGCAATCATCTGTCTACCCTGTCGCCATTTCCTTTGCTGGGAGTTGAATATTACAATGATCTTCATGGTGATATATCCATAATTATGATATCTGATTTGGAACAGAGTGTTGCTGTGCTCTACAGGCGTAACACAGGGGAAAACAGTGATATTTTAATGTGCCAAAGACAGACTTCTCCCTGAAGGTACATCTAACGTGACACCAGCTGCTGCCCAATTGGGATTTATACTTCCTGCTTCGATTAATATGGAGATGAATACAGGTGTTCTGTGTCGTAAAATTAGCTTATCTCCCACGAATTGCAATTATGGCTTGAGAGGACAGAAAAAGAGGTCTGTGTGGAAAAACGAGATGAAAACTGGAATTTTTAACTAGGGAATGATGGCATGCCATTGTGGCTGTCTAGTCCCAGAGTGCCGCTTGGCATGGGCACCTGTTTGTAGAGGCAGGCTGGCATAAGAACTGCCACGCTAGTTGGGCACAAAGAAAAAGCACAACAAATGGGCTTTGAAACATTGCCTCTTCAAGGGTGAGCAGTTGGGAAGGGCTTCAAGACCCAAGAAGTCATCCAAAAGTCCCCCAATGACACTGTTGGGCAGCAGGTTGAAGTGCGGGTGTGTCTTCGGGGGTCCTATTTGTGAATGTGCTGGAGCCGAAGTTCAGGAAGAAGAATCCTCAACCAATTTGAGCTAACCAAACACTTTTAAATGGAAAATGTATTTTAGTAATTTTTTACGTCTTCAATGTACAACACCCATTTAAGAATTACGCTGAAAATCTGTGTTAATCAATAAAATGATGTGTTTCCCTGCAACTACTGTAGCAGTATGCATGGAAGCTTTATAGTTTACGCTTTTGTATTATAAAACTCAACATCGGTTTCTTATGAGAAGACAAGAACCAATGCAATTTGAATTAAAGCTACATAGTGCTCTTCCTCTTCACTTTTTATTCGAAGCACATTCATAATGATCCAGTTCTTGTTCAGATATTCTAATTTATTTTTGTTTAACAGAAGAAAGGATCAAGAACAAGTAGCTAAACAATAAGTTACTTTAAGAACAACAAAAAGACAAATTTGTTTAGGAATAAAATTACTATTAATAATCTGATAGTATCAGTATAATATTTTTCCTGTTTCTGACCTACACATCTGGTCACACTGACATTTGTAAGTCACATGTCGATTTGGTTCTTCATATCAAAACCGATCTATTCATATTAGAAAACAATTGAGGAGTAAAGGCAGCCACTACTGTTCTCATGAAAGATTTATGCATGTTGCCACTCTGAACAGGAAAGTAATGTAATCTCCATTCATGAAAACACATCCAACTCCATTTAGCAAAGCGCTGGGTGGCTCTGGCTAAAGATGGTAATGGAAAGGCAGAGGTATTAAGGCGAGACATTAATTCACTGTGTCAAGCTGTCCCAGCGGAAAATTTATGATACTAAATACATTTAATTAGTAGCCCCAGTCGCTGATACAGGAAAATGCATTGTCAGTAAAAGGAAGGATTTGGAAGTCCACCATTGTTTTGTGCCTGATTTATTTAGTCGGGCATCACAGGAATTCAAAGAAACATTTTTCTAAAGCAAACTGCCATGTACACCTCAGATGTTGGCATTTAATTTAGCGAAAGTTTGAAATGATGGTAGTTAGGAAGAGATATGCCATGTCCTTTGGTGCCTTTTTATCAGAGATGCAAAATAAAAACCCAATGAATAAATTGCCTGATTTCAGACTGATTTAAGTACTTTGATTTAAACACACATTTATTGATAAATTGTCCAACTTAAAAACGCAACATGAGAACTTTGGATAAAAACATCTGTCAAAAGGAAATCGTTGGCCAGGAATGAAACGGTTCTATCTGTGATTTTTGTCAAAATTGAGTTTTTCCACATATTCTTGTTCTGTAACAACTTTTTTACATTATGTGATATGTTATTTTGAACAATGTCCCAAAATGTACTCAAAGTCAAATAATGTAAAAAACTTTGAAGCCTGTTACAGTATTTCAAAACTGCTTAACAGAGATAGAACCTTATGATTCCAGGGTGACAAAATGTCAAATAAAGGTGGCTTTAGTCATTTGAATCACACAATTAACAAATAGTCAGTTTTTCTGATGTATAAATAATCATTCCTCTAAAAGACATTCTTACAAAAGATATAAAATCTGTGCATTTAAGGGGTAAAGAAATGTATAAATGTTAGTATTTACTCCACATATTTACTGTTCCTACTGTGAGATTGTTTTTTTCTAGCTCACTTGAATTTGTGTCAGACATAATGCCATGGTTCTTAAGAAGGTGGTCTAACACCCACTTTAAAAGAAAAACGCTGGGTCTGTTAAATCCTTTACTGAATAGGCATGCATGTTTTAGAACAGCTGTAATCTTGTATTGACAGAATTAAAGCCACAATGCTTTTTTTTTTCATTTTGATGTCATAAATGAAATCAATTAAAACCTATACAAATGCATTTTTAAGCATTTTCATCATGTACATTTCTCCATCAATAAATCATCTACATCAACATATGACAAATAATCTTTCTAGATTATTTTACCCATATAAGGACAGGACATGTGCTTTCTCTACTGCAGAGTAAGACATCATGTCTGTCTGTGATACGCGCAGAGTGTCTGTCTGCCAAGTGCCGTGTGCTTTGACATCTGTCAGAGTGTGTCACACAAACTGGGAAATGACCAGTTCCACTATCTCCGGCCGGACCGTGCAGACCCACGCTCTAACAACACGCTGAAAGATGCTAAATAGCTGATCATATCTGGACCATGCTGACTGACATAACACACAGATCTAATGTTGCTAAAGAAGTGTGTGATGCTGTGTGTGTGTGTGTGAGTGACACACAGATTAAGTGCTCTGACAGGAAACACAATAAAGCCATCAGGTGGAGTGACACGCTGGATGGATGGAGAGGTGGATGAATTGTCAGTCGGTGTCAGTCTGGATGCAGTCTTCATCCCTGATGTCCCATACACCCACACCCACACAGCAGCAGCATCGTGGGAACAGCAAACAGCAGTTTTTTTAGATGGATGATATTTCTCAGATATGTCACTTTTGCTTTGAACAGTCACTGAATACAGTTTACTTCTGATGGATGCATGACTACTCAAGATTCAGACCAACAACAACTGATTATAGATACTGAGTGAAGCTTTGACAAAGAAAATTGTGTTTATAATATATCAGAGTACAGAAGGACATGCATTGTCCCTTACAAAACAAATCATATGGTAATATCCATTAAAATATAATGATATATATCAAATAATACATCTCCATATTTTAAAAGCAAGTGCTTATATTTTTCAATATGAAAAATAAACATTTCTTATGTATCCTATTATTCAATATATTGTAATATAATAATATTTTTTAAATCTATATGTAATGATCTAATGTATTGAGGGTTAATATAAAATAAAATGTATTTTGTTTATGTAAAGGGTGCATCATGCATTAAAACAAGTATCTAATAAAAATAACATCTGACCGATTTACACAACTATATATATATGTGTGTATGTATGAACTCTATATAGTGATGATAAGAAGCAGGAATGTGCAATATATAACTTGGAACACAACATAATTTCTTTATGGGAAATAAAAAAATTCACCTGTCTTTATATGTATTGCACGTTATGCATTATATTAATAAAATTTAAAAGAAAAGCTGCAGTTAAAGAACCATAAAATGTTCCCCAAAAAGACGAGCTGTACAGTTTTACAACATTCATAAACTCATACCATGATCCATAGAACAACGTCACAAAAATAACGTTCTCAAAGAAAATATAGAAACCACATTAAAACAATTGGGACATTGAACCATTATTTAGCAAAAAGTGCATATACTGAAGACAATACAGCAAAAATATAAACTAAAGTATTTTAAATTCAAGAGTATATACATGTAATGAAAGGTTTGTTCATCTGTACATGTGTGAACTGTGCATCAGGCTGCCAAAAGATGGCAATGTTGCTGCGCTAAATTAGAAATGAGCTCCTGGTTTTCTCCGTCTGTATTTCTTTCTTTCTTTTTTCCTTCTTAAGGGGCCTTTACATAGAATGAGTTGTGTTGATGGTGAAATCTGTGCATGTTTGGTTGACAACTCTAATATGTTCACCAGAGGTTGCAAAACACAAAAGTTTTGGTCAGTAAGCCATCTCTTTCATCATTACCTGACAGATTAGTTCTGACTTCTATTTCTTTTCTACTCTTTCTTTCATATAATATAAGGGGAAAAAAACATTTAGCTTTGTATACTGTTTTACTGCACTTATTCTTTATTTTGTCATGTTTTTCCAATTGGTTCTGTTGTTTACCTCATTTATAAGT
This sequence comes from Triplophysa bombifrons, assembly GCA_029783895.1. NCBI lineage: Eukaryota > Metazoa > Chordata > Actinopteri > Cypriniformes > Nemacheilidae > Triplophysa > Triplophysa bombifrons. Next base: position 23,389,766 of record CM056456.1, read on the forward strand.
CGCTTTGGTTCAAAAAAGCGTCTGCTAAATGACTAAATGTAAATGCAAGGCTTGATTTTCTTCATCTAATGCAACCTCTTGTGTGGTCTAACACAGTTAGACTGACGAGGAGAAAGTAAAAAAAAAACTATTATCCATCAATGGGTGCTCAGTGGTTAATTATTATTTAAAAGGTAAATTGTTGCCATGAAAAAATATATATCCTGTATTTATTTGTTGTCATGGGACAAAATGGGCATTGTCATGTTTTTTTTTTGATGTCCAATTTGACTGTATACCACTTTTGAAAATATGTTCAAACAGAAATAAACATCCCGATAAACTCACTAATGTCGATGTATCAAAGGGATAGTTCACCTATAGATTCTGTCATCATTGACTATCCATCAACCCGTTTAAATTTATTAGTTCTGTTTTTCACATAAGAAAGAATATAAAAAAAGGGAAACAATGTTTTGGTGAACAATGACCAGCATTCGTTTAATTTACTAATAAAGCTATACTAGCATATGTTTCAATAGCTAATAAAGAACAAATACACTTTATATCAATGCAAATAAACAAATAATACACTATGTCCAGGTGTAGCAAAAATCTCTCATTTAAAATCCAACGAATAACACAACTTATATTTTTATAATCACGTTATTCCTCTCCTTTCCTCTCCTCCTGTGTAATTATGTAGTGTGATGGTGCACGTTTTAGAGCAGCCAAATGGACCCACAGCAGGCTAGCAATTCAGCCACTATTACCACGCTGAACGACTCCAAAATGTGTCTCTCTTAATGGCTTATGAGGCAGCATCCTGCAGGGGAAGGGTTAACAGAGCAGTGTCCATCCAGGAAAAATTGCCACTCTCGACTAAATTACATCCTTCTTAGAATCTTGCCGAGGTATGTGTGAGGTAAAAAAAGCACTGAGAAGTGTGAAGATGTCACGTTTTCACAATTTTATTAATTGTTACAAAAATACCTACATTACAGATTTTCTGAATTGCTAAAACACATTTTCTAAAGCAGATGTCCTGTGGCCTAAACCATTTGTCAAGTCATTCACTCTTTTGACAAAACGTAACAATTTTGTAGTTTTCCTTGTTCATGCTCTGTGCAAAACTCTAAACACAGGCCGCAAACGTTAAACACAATTGCAACACAGCTGACATCATTTAAACACAACCCTTTCACCCTTGTATAGAATTATGTTTTTATTAATTTTGCACAATATGAACCAGTTTGGAGTGTACAGGTGGTACTGCTGTGTAAACCAAGCATTGATAGAAACAATCTGAAAGGCAGAGGAGAACAAGTATGTGTAAGATGGATAAGGTTTGAGGAGGAATACTATAAGGAAGAGCACAACTCCTTCAGTGAACAAGAATTGGCCAGTACTGAGAAAGGTGTTGAGTTATGTCAATGCTGGATGGGACGGCAGAGGGTTTTTCCTTTGTTGCCTGGCAAAGAACAGCTTTGCCTGATGTGGATTAAGTCTTCTGTCCGAATCAGCATGATCTCTGTATGTATTTAATTTCATATTCTTTACTTTCTCTGTTTAATATTATTTTAAAGGTTAAATCAATGTTTGTTCAATATGTGTTTATCTTTTTTCATTCTTGTACGGCTGCTTTGATACAATGCAACCCTATGAAATAAACTTGACTCAAGTTTATTTCATAGCATGCTTTAGTTTTCATTTTTTGTGGGCTTTTGCAGCTGTACTTCTGCACCGTACAGACATTCTAAGGGCAGTTTCACACTCGTACCTTTGGTGCGTACATATAATCAGAAATCAATAATAGAGCAAATACATGGACAGATCAATGTTTAAAACGACTGCATTATCATTCACAACAGTAAGCTAATAATAATAATTTATAATTTGCACTGTCGGTTCGTTTTTTTAGGAATTTTGGGTGTGCAGGAAATCCTTTTTGTGTCATTACGCCACGTCTGTAAACACAAGTGAGAGTCTTGTTATTATGATGCATCATGGGATTGAATGAGTACACTAAATAATTTCCACTATGAATTCGGACACCACTAAAATGGATGTCCCCCTCAAATAGTGCACTGTGTAAGGCTATTGCAGACACAGCCACGTCATATGTTACGGTCACGTTGATGAACAGATACGCTCTGATGGCGTGAGCAAAGAGCTTGGATTCATCCGCGCAGAGCAATAGTGTTAAAGCACTTCCCACGTAAAGAAAATAACTCTTGAATTTTATGTTTCAAACTGAGATGGCAGCAAAGAGGCCAATGTTCCGGACTGCAGCTTTAATGATGTATTATTTGATAAAAATGTGTGTGTTTCACTCTCCTGACGAGCGTGACTGACGCACTTCAAGCAGAGAGCTGGAACGTTATATCACGTTTTTGTTCGCCTTCAGATTCTTACAAGCCTTTGCGTAAATTCGTAAAACAGTAGTAATGTAAGAGCTGTTATGTACTGAAGCTTTGAAAACAAAACGAACGGTTCAAAAACATAAATATATAATAGTGAATAGAGCGTCACGGAGCAATGTTGTGCATTTTACCGCCTTCTCCTGCGCCGTTGTTACTGAACAATGGGGTAAACAGCTGCAGGCTTTATGTCGCAAACTAAACGCGTTTGGGACCCAAATAAAATATTAATATGAACGCAGTCCAGTTGGGTCAGGGGGAGCAATTGAAATAGGGTTTGGACCAGACAAACGAGCCTAGTGTGAAACCACCCTTAATGTGTAATTTTCAACACTTCCATTATACAATATATTCACTGAACTAACTTCTGATTAGATTCTACTATACTATTGGTTTCTATATTTCTAACAGTATTTTAAAAAGTGTGTTAAGATGTTTACAATAAACTTTTATTTTCTATAACTACATGCCCTGGATGCTGCGTTTTTTTTTTCTTTTGTAGTTTGTAGAATGATCTACAGTATAGAGTTTATACAATCACTGTCTGAGTGATTCAAACAGAGAATATGGTTTTGATGAGATTAAGATTTTGCCAGAAGAATTAAAGATTTTGTAAGTGTATTTTGAAGATTGGGTTTCGTGTTAAAGGTTTGGAGAAAGTGAACAATGGTTTCAAGAAATGTATTATAGCATTTAACATAAAAATGGGATGAAACTGTTAATGCAAATACACTGTATTAAGAAGATAAGGGAATTAGACAATGAGTGTCTAGATATAGACTGCAAATTAAACAAAAAGACCACAAAAAATGGTCTTTTTTATTTTAGTAAGGAGCAGGTATGGTAAAACACAAAACTGGGAGACAAAGCGATAGAAAAAGTCTCATCATGGCTATGTGTCCTCCCAGCCTCAGGCTTATGCCGTTTATTCGATAAAATGAAACAATTCTTTGTACAACCCAATGTGAATATTATTGTTATGTGGATAACAGATGCTTTTTTTCCAAGACACTTAAAATTTGGCTATATCCATCTCACTGTAATTTTAAACAGCTGTCTGGTGTTTTATGGATCCAAATATTTCGAATAATTTATCATAACTTTATACCAGCTTTTTATTCCTATAAAATCATTATAAAATTAGTGTACGAGTCCATTAGAAACTTCAGTCCATGTTTTGCATTGTGTTGGTCTTCTATTCAGAGTCCTATTATTCAAATTCCTGTGCAGCTGTGTGCTGGCTGTGTAATATTGGTGATTTATACACTCAGCTTGTAGAAATCCAGCGGTATTACATTGAGACTTTGCTGCTCTCTCTATATCTCTAATCCCAGTTCCTATTCCTCCTCTGAGTCCTCTCCCTTATGCCAGTCACATTTTCTAATTAGCTCTCCCCGTGGAAGAAGAAGATGGATTATATTTTAATATCTTGGGCCTAAAATTAGTTTAGATTTTAGCAAGTTAGCACTTCAGAGCAGCTGATTTACTCTTGAAGCTGGAAAACCTGTAAGCTCGCAATTAATCATGCTTGGGCCACTCTCTTAATGGAAGAAAAAAAGAGAAAACTTGAAGGGAAAGGAATATTTTTATATTTTTATATCCGATAGTGTAAATCATTACATGCAATTGATCTCATTATTCTGTTTTACGCAAGTTGTCTGTTATTAGGCTACATTTCATTGTCTGTCATTGACTACAATCGGCAGTCTAAAAGAATTTTAATGAAGGAGTTAAACCGGTCTACACCAGACGCGACCAGCATGGTGCGACCAAACAAAAAATGGCTTGTTCTTAATGAGTTTATCGTCTTGCGTCGCACCATCCTTTGTGGAGAAAATGTTCAATTAGAATGGGTTCTCAAGGGTTCTGTTGACTTTTGTTGTGTTGTGTTGTGTCATGACAGAATGTGGTATAGTCATGGTGTTATTCGGACTTATTTGTATACGAGTTCGGGAACTGGTAAGAACATTGGGACACTGATGACTGATTTTCCTGTGACTTGACTGCTTAAGCACATTGTGATACGTCACAGCTGTATTTATCAACAACATGCAAAACCGACATCTCTCTGACTTTATTTAAAAAAAACTGGTTACAGTACATATGAAATGGACTTTTATTATTCTGTTACAAATTTGGTAGATTTTTTAATTCAACCATAGATTGTGTTTCCTGCCGCTGTAGCCATGTGTTTATATAAAGTGAATTAAACGTTTGTCTTTTCAAAAGTTATGTTGCGTTTCATGAAGTTCATTGAGTGTGCTCGTGCAATTTCAGTGAAATGGCTTCAAAAAATGTCATGTGATTTCCAGAAAGGCAGCATAGGGAGCCATGCTCCCTGTTTTTTGCGTTGCTTTGGGATTTTTAGGGAAAGAACGTTCCATTGCACTGGAAAGATTTTGCGAATGAGACCGCCCATAAAATGGCTGACTCTCTGATCAGTGCCCTGTCTACTGAACAAGGGAGCTGAATAAGACACACCCTCGGTCTGTGTGTCGCCAATCTCTTGCTACGAGGTCGTTAGAAGGTGTTCCTAGATCTGGTTGCTCTGGTAACAGTAATAACACTGTAGTTGCTGACGAGATACATGCTGTGTCCCAATTTGCCTATATACTAAGTACTAAAAGTATGTACTGTTTTCGGTATGAAAAGTATATACATTTTAGAGTGTAGGGAACAATATGCACGCACTGGGAGATACTAACAGGAAACGGAAGCGGCCTTTGTTGCCTAGACAACATTGTGGCTATAAACTGTCACACACATCAAATTACAGCTACTTTACATTTAAGTATTTATTCATTCATTGTTTCACATTTAATGTTAACTCTGTAGGTATTTTTACTTATTTAGCGACGTATCAGTTATTTAATTGTATAAATGCAGTAAAACGTCACTTCGAAATTCAGTAGTAGACCATACGGGAATACTCTGGAATACTCTTTGCTACATACTACGATTTGGGGCATGCGAATACTATTTTCGAAAACTATTTACGACAGATAGTATGCAAATAGCAACTGATGATATGAGCTCAACTGCTTTATCGCGTGGTCACACTAGACATTCAGTATTCAAAATTTCATGCATTGTCCTGCATGTATGGGTAGCAACTGTAGCAACCAGAGAAACGTTGATAAAAAACCATTAGATATTTTTTATTGTATAATATAAGCATTTCCTCCAACTTAAAAGGTCCAGCCGTGGCGTATCCATCTACTATTTGTCATCGTCATCATGATACGAATTCACAGGTCAGAGTACACCAAGCTTGAACTTTGGAACGCAGCAAATCGCTACATTTTTCTGCAGAAGCTTGCATTTCCGGTCTGCGACATACGCATGCATATGGATGGAGATCAATAGAGCAAAGAGTCTAGTGTGACCAGGTATTTAGTCTTATTGGAAGTCGCTACTAAAAAGTCGCTAATCATTGCCATTGAGTTGAGCAATTCTTTAGACATGCCCATCTCCTGTCGCAGTATGTCCCTAAGCTACCATTGAAATGAATGTTATCATGTCGCTCTGTCGTGGCCAGTTGCTACCGGTGTGAACGGGGTGTTACCATAACTTGAGCTTTAGCTCTTAGCAATACACAAGAACAATGTCAGTTTCACCTCATTAGTTCAACACACAAATTGAATAAATTATAAACTGTGAGAACGTGGCCTTACTTACTCTCTTCCAACATCACAGCAGAATAATATTCATGGACTTCATGCAACATTTTGTAGTCCTTCCAAAAGTGATAAAGACCAATTATTTTCAAAATTTCTTCCAAAGGATCTATGTTGTCGCTCGAACAAAACTCTGATCAGATTAAGAAAATGCATTCAATATGCATCAGACGGCCATCTATTTCTACTAATTTTGGCTTTTTTTCCTTTTGTCTGGATCTCTCTACATTCTGCTGACTGTTTGTCACCCATCATCTCTCTTTCTCTCTTCTGCTCTCATACGTGTGTTAGCCCCTGGGTCTGGGTGGAGGTGTGTCGGGTCTGTGAGTTGCTCCAGCTTCATTAATCATCAGCACTGGGCTTAGCATCAAACCCCCTCCTCGTCTCCTCCTGCACAACCCCTTGGATTACCCTGTGCTGTTGCTGAAATGTCAGCCCAAATCTGAGTCTCTATGCAGATAATAATTTCAATAATATTTCTCCATTTGTGGCCTCCTTGCCAGGGGAATAGAGCTCCGCTCTCCGTCAGGTAGCGTAAGTCTGCCGTTGGTGGAAATGCTTGACTCTGAGCCAAGCAGCTTAGCTGCTCTCACAGCATATGTTCAACAAGCTCTCTCTTTCACATACACACACATGCATGAACACACATATTTCAAAGTTAAAATCTTTCATGAATAAAAAGAACAACATTTATTTTAAATAGAACCAATAATTCCATTTTTTTATTTCATTGCATGTGTGGCTTTCTTTTGGTTGTCTTTGTTATATATTTCTTGGTTTGTAACATTCTAAATTCATTTACTAGCTCACAAATCACAACACTACATTTTAAAATACAATAACATATAAATCTGTTACTTTGAATGGTTCCCAACCACTGTTTTACTTTATGTATTAGATTTGAATGATCTATAGCAGCAAAAAAGCGGCAATAAGGTCTGGTAGCACTAAAAAAGAGATGCTGATGCGATCGGATGCTAACAGAAGATCATTTATTAGCCAAGTCAATGGTAATAATATTACAGTTTTTACAGTATTTTTAAACCAGGAAAACGTTGGTGAGAATAATGAACTTCTTTCAGAAACATTACTGGAAGGCATGGATATAATTAATCACGCTGTTTTAATTACGCTTCCCATTACTTGTTACGTTACTTTTCTAATTAATTCATATCAACTCCCAGTTTCGATTCCAATGCAGTAAAAAATGAAGATAACATTTTGTTATAAAACTGTATTGTCACTAAACCTGCTTATTGATTGAATATATTATTGATAAATATTATTATTATGTTTTATAGAAAATGATAATAATGCTGGTCCAGCGCTCGGCGTTTTTTAACAAAAAGAATACAACCAACAGAACATTTATGATCAAAATGTTAAATGAACATCTGTTTGGCTAGCAGGAAAAAACCATCATAGGTTGCACAGTAAGCATTTCTGGGATAAATTGTTAGGTGTTTTTTTTTTCAATTTTAGTGTACTGTATTCAACCGCTTCCAAATTTAAAATGCTTCAAAATGATCTGAAGATGATCTTTGAATCCTCACTTTGTCAACAATCACACGTTTGCTTCTTTTTATCATTTCTTTATTTTTAATAAAAGCATTTGAGACAATAAACCTTCACTAAGTCGGCTGAGCAGTGAAAAATTATGAGCAATATAATATTCCCCTGGGAACATGCAAGTGGATGCGCAAACCATGCTGTAAATGGAGTTGCCATATGAGCGCAGGGACAAGACACATCATTTGATAATACAATTTGCATTCTTGAGCAAAGTACCAAGTCTGCACGGCCACTGCTGTACAAGTAGAAATCTTCCCTTCATTCTCTTTTGCTCATGAGTTATGGTGTTCTAGTGAAGACGGGCAGTAGGAGCACACTAAAATGTCAATAGAAATATCGAGTCAGAAAGGGAAGGCTTGGCTAATTAGCACCCATTTAGATTTTATGATGGTTCAGTGATAGCTCCACCTGACAAAGACTGCTATAGTTACATATTGTTCTAGCCTGAGGGAACCATAGGAAAATCTAGATTTATTGATTCTATCATACTGGCATATTTCACTTGCCATTATGCCGTGCCAGAGCTCAGTGATGGCAGATTATTTATTGCAGATAAAACTGGAAGAGCTGGTGGAAGGAGGGCCTGGTGCCTGCGTTTATCATTAATTAACATCGGAATTATACATCAAGATTTATCTGATGGCCAGTTTATCTGATGCAACATTGTTTCGTAATATTCCAGACTTTAATGTTCAAACTGAGTGTAAAGTGTTAAACTTCTAAAGTTAAAAAACGATAGCATAATGAATTGTTTATGTAACTAATAAACTCTATTTTGTATTATATTATAATTAGTATAATTATATTATATTATATTATATTATATTATATTATTTTAAAGGACAGCGTCATATCTGTTTCTTAGATGCAGACATGACTTTACCTGTGTATCGCTCAAACACTTCTTCTCTATCTCAGACAGACCATTGCAGTGTGTTTGCCTGTTGTGTATTAGTTAATGTTTATTTACTACGTCTCTTAAACCCTTGGATGTTGGTATTTATCCTATTTACACATCAATATTACCTCTCCATGTGGGCCATAAGAGTGGCATTTAGGTGCTTGTATGTGCGGGTATTAAAATGCGCTTTGAGGCGGGTGGGAAGTGCGTTAGGGAATAGACTAGGCTCTCGTCTCCTATTACCCAGAATAAAAGTGTCAGCCGCCTTAATTACATCCCTGCCTGCCTCTGTCGTTTTAACAGTGTCCCCACTGCAGTGTCTGTACAGAGAAACTCCACATTACTGCAGCTTCAGCTGGACAGAATAGAAGAAGAAGAAGTTCGGCTAAATAAAATTTGGTAAAGCATCATTTGGAATTAAGTTGACTCTGTGCTTTTTTATATATTTGTCAGTTCACTTCTAAGACAAATACTGAGATTTTAGTCTATTCTAATTCTTCGATTATGTTTATGAAACATACTTAATCTTAAACAGATTGTCAAGGAACCCACGTAATTGCTACTAAAACATAATTTCTACTAAAAGAAGAAACTGAGACAGAGTGTAAAAAAGGTCTTTTAAGAAATAGCTTTTTCATCGCAGTAAACCATGATTTGCTACTTGTTATTAGAAGTAACTGATACTTGGATACTTTCGAAATTTGCTGGTTTCTTTATTTCCTCATACTTTGTCTTTACATTACAACATAAACATTACACAAAACTTGAAGTTCTGATTTACTATAATCGTTTTATACAATGTATATTTAATCTGTGAACACTGACGGTCTTTCAAAAATAATGAATGGTTTTGCTGTTTGGTTGGAGTTGATTCACGCTCAGTGATTTGTATGTTTTTCCCTGTCATCCATGACTTCTAATGTGATAATAAATGTCCTCTCAGCATCCTGGTACACTCTGCGCACTCTGTCACCAAATATCAGTGCTGTCAGAAGAGCAAAGCATTAATGGTGGGACACCTTCACAGCGGGTTACACCACAGGTCTACAGGAGTCAGAGTCTACCAGCCAACCTTTTAAAATTTCTCCTACTGGGCTGATTTGGAGAGCTGCAGTTCAGCTGCTGTTTATTCTGGGCTATGGATCAGTGAATGGAATATGTCTACATCCACTCAGACAGCGTGGAGGAGTATGTGGGCGAACGACAGTAGTCATTCCTCAAACACACACTGATCACAGATCAGCAACCCAGAGAGGCTGCGGCTCGCTGACAGACACCGGGAGGGTCAGAGGGGATATGGTTGGGAAGGCTGGATGGGGATTTAGAGAGAATAGAAATCATCAATGGATGAAAGAGTGCAGCATGGCTCATCTTCTTTTTGAAGAATATTTACAAATCTATATTGTATGGTGGAAGTGCTTCTTTCGGATAATCAACCGCAAAAATCTCCTCTTAAAAATGCTGGGTTATTTTAACCCAGAGTTGGGTCAAAAAGGGAAAATTGGTTAAATTAACCTAGATATTTATTAGATTTAACTTAACAATGGGTTAAAACAGCTAAACATTGGTGAATTTAGAACCCAGCGGTTGGGTTTGTACCTTTTTGACCCTATGCATTTTTTAGCACATATCATAATCAATTGAATGTATTCGAATGCAGAAAGTATATTAATTTTGGTGTTAAATGCGTTTAAGATCATTTGGCCCAAACAAAGCTATTGCTTTTGTTGTTAGATTAAGTAACTTAACAGTTTTAAAAACAGTTACAGTCTTTCCTCACGTAAATACACAAGATATGTAGTTGTATCACTGACGATAACCACCTGGGGGTGTTGTGAAGTTGCCCACCAGGTGAACTGACTCAGAAAGAGTTGTACCATAAGGTTTACATTTCCGGCACTTTTGAGGCCCTCTATTTTTTACCATCACACCCCAAAACCCTCTTTAGGATTATGGATTCTTGCAGAGAAGAGGCCTAGTGCACTCAGGTGAATTGTCTGGATTCTCATTCATTAGTTTTAATGGTTTGATGGTGACAGCCATGTTAGCCATAAACACTATTTATGACACACATTATGTGTGATCCTCACACGCGCTTGAAATTCCTTTAGATAAATAAAGCAAAGCTGCGGACCTCTAATTAGAAAGAATACGATTCTAATTAGGAGAGTGAGGAGGGATACAACGCTGCCCCTGACAGTCCAAACGCGCAATCAAACTCCACTTAACTCAACTTGCACTTAAAATGGAAGCTGCAGCCTACACCAAATAAACTTTCTCTCTTCATGGCCAATTGATCAAATTACACCAAGTTAAAGCTCTCTTTTTCAATTTATTTCTCTCTGTTTATTCTTTCTCACCTTGTAGCACTCTGTTGGTCTTTTATGTTGCAGTCTGACATCACAGTACATTTAATTAACACTCACAATTTTTAATTAAAATATCCGATGCGAGAAACCTCCTTGCTTTCTTTTCTTCTTAGAACAATTCCTTATTGTTGTGACATTGTATTCTTATTTCATGAATCGGTCACAATTTTTCTCGGGCCAAAGGCCATTAAAGCATCACTCAGCTCTAGAATGCAATCAGGCGCACTTGCTAGCCAATTACAGGGTGTAAATTTGGATTCTAGAGTGACCTTATCACGGTGCTCCTAGCTGCGACCCCACTATAAAGGCTCAGCGTGTCCTGCGCCTCCCCTCCATGTTTCCTCCTGTTTTTCATTTGAGGGATCTTTATAAGGGTGGATATGAAAGGAAGCAGGTCGTGTGCATGGCATCATTTCTTCTGTGAAGGTGCAGAGCTGAACAAGTCTTTGTTTGCTTTGATTCTGTTCGGGCTACTCCAGCAGAGCCAGGGTCGGATATTGCACAACATCCTTCTTTGTTTGTAATCGTCCCTCAGATCTGAACAACTATACCATCATACCGACCTGGTGTCTATCTCTCTCTGTTTTTCCATCAATCTTTGACCATACAGAGAACTTTAAAGCTGGATTTCATGAGAACATGATCAGACGCATGGGCGCCGGTTGTAGTATTTAACACAAGAGTTCACTGACCCCTGTTTATCAGAGGTGCATCATGGTATGTATGTGTGTGTTCCATGATTTCTAAGGATCTCAGGATACCTTTCTTATATGGTCCCATCTCACTTGATTTACGGCCAGCCATAACATTGTAAATGTGACTGGACTGTTTAAGTTGTTTTAAATAAACACAATTAAGTAGCACGCATGCAATTTCTCCATTGTGAAGGTGGAGAAGTCTGTGAAGTGGACAACATTGTCCAAGTGCTTTAAACATGTTTACAAAGATTGTCTTGTTTTAGGCATGGGAAGAGGCATTTTACTGATAAATTAGCACCACGGCACAAGGCCATCACTCAATTAGGACCCAAAACAGATTAAATTTGCAGTGTAAAACACGGAAAAGCGCAATGGAACAGGGATAGCTTGAATATGCATCTTGAGCTGGAACAGCATGAAAGATTTGTATGTGAAGGCAATGTGTGCATGTCAAAAGTTGATATGTTCTTCCAAAAAGAACACATTCTCACTCGTGACTCATCACATTTTGATGTTCGGGCAGCGCTACTCGCCATCGCATTTGACGCCATCTGCGTGTTGGTTTCAACACAAAGACGTGATGGGCACTTCTTATTCTGTGAGTTTTTGAAAATCTGTTCACCGGATCCGAGATGTAAGGATGGACGGTTGGACTGTCAGATTCCTTTGTGCAATAGCATTGACTATCCTTTGTCTTGTGATTGGTCGCATCATTAAGTCTGCTTTGAACGTTAAACAATATTGCGTGCTTTCACGGGCGCAGAGTTCTTTGTACAAAGTTATTGTATGGCTTTGGTTCAAAAAGTCTGCGATACGAATACTTTTGTTTATTCAGTTTGTGGAGTAAACACCTGTGACTGTACTTTTATTTGCATGTAGTGTTTTATATGGTTGAGAAGTGGTTAGGTTTAGAGTGGGTTTTGGATAAAAGCGTCTGCCAAATGCCTAAAATTTAAATGTAAATGTAGAGTGGTGGTTAGGCGCTTCAAAATATCTTTAAAACCATAAATATGTATAGAACAACTCTATTTTTACAAATGCAATGAATTAAACACATATAGAAAAAATACAGCTTATTATGACCTACAGTTACGTTTTAAGAAAAAGCATTCCCAATGCTATTCCATTGATTTAGGTTGTGTGCATTATGCTTAAGATCAAAACCCATGTAATTCTATGTATCTGTAAAAGTAGAAATGATCATCACAAACTTTTGGCGTTTCAAAGAGATTTTGACCTTGATATTTTAACCCAACCCTAAACCAAACCAGATAAAACACAACAGACTTAGACTTAGAGCACTCAACAAAATGTATGACAAACCTTACACCATACTGCGGATCTGATGGATGGACCAAATATTCACGGGGGAGATGTGAAAGCCTTTTGTCTGTTTGCACTCCATATACAATCACTGGTCAATATGCTGGACTAGTTAGACCAAAAAGCAAAGACTGAGCTGGACTGTGGGTCACATCTAGTTTCCAGACTTATGAGTAAACTGCCTCATGATCTCAGGTCCAGTTCTAAGAGTTATACACATCCTCTTGGGATTACTATTCCTACTGGACTTTGAAGAATGGCATAAGTACAAGTTCAGGAGGACCACACTGACTACACCGCTTAATCCAAACAAGCTTCATCAGTGCAGGGAAAGGAAATAAGAAGAGATTCTAAGCAAACTCACCACCATTTTCCTTTGCAAAGAGGAATCAATGACCACTCCAGTATTACCAGCTGATCAACAGAGACCAGCCATTGCCAAAAGGGAACACATAAGTGCTCAGTTACCAACAGACATTCTCTGAACAACTGCGAGAACTTTAAGAATCTCACCAAAGAACTGAAGGTGAATTGGATAAAACCCAAAAGTGCTGGCGTTCTTGAAGATAGGCTATCCTTCATGATGCAGTTCAGAAGCCGAACCTAAAGGGAAGTCGAGAGGACTTAGCTCTGCGCACGGTCAGGCAAGAGACTCAGACCATTCCCAGGGCGGTTGAACCTTTGTGGTGTCTTCAAGAGAATGCTTGTAAGGTGTTCAGGATACGGAATGCTTTTACAGCTAATATCGATGCCGAAATCTATACTGCTTATCGACACCGGTACTTATCAATACTGTTATCGATACTACACTTTATAATTTGAGGCAAAATCACATGACGTTAAAAGATGTTAAACATTTTAAGTTTATTTATTACAGCTGAACTTTAGAACTGCCGTTTACAAATGCTTCTTAGCAATCAGAAAATGCCACATAACAAAACATGTGTGTGTTCCTTAGGATACCACTTACGGCACTTAGCATGTGCATAGGAGCGCATCATGATGTAATTCAACATATTTATTTTACATCACTATGGTTATTTGGCTGGTAGACCGTATTTCTATTTTCCTTTCTGTTTTAGGTCAACATAAATTTAAGTACTATTTTCTAAGCAAGTCATATTTTTTTAGTTATATGTACTATTTTTCATAATTTTACTACCACATTAACTTCAATATACTAAAGTAAGTAAATACTCTGTTGCTGAATGATTAAAAACAATGTTATAACTTGTTCCCAAATAAAGGACCTTTATTTTGACGGGTTTGACGAAAAGGAGTTTTGAAACACAGACGCTGAAAGCGCCACAAGCGCAACCATGCCACTCTCTCACTCATAAAGACTTAAAATCATATGACCCTAGATATCACACATACGTCTAACAAACTTCGGCCATTCGGCCATTATTCAGGAATGGAAAGTGACAGGCAGCTGCCTCTAATTTGTCATTTAACACCTGAATTCACAGAGATAAAATAATGCAAGAATCGATTATAGTATTGTTTTGTCATAAAGCTCATTGATACTCTTGTATAGACCCAATTGTGCACTGGTCCAAGAAAGTACCGGATCTCGGTACCCATCCTTACCTCTGACTGCCCTCACCTCATAACCCCCATAGAACCAGTCAGACTAGGCCCACCTGGCGGCCTTGCTACTATGAAAACATGCTTAGGATGGACCAGCCCAAGTGATAACCACCAGACTTACCCCACAACAGTCTGCGACCCATTGACAAGCTATAGGCTGATGTGGAGAAACTATGGAAAATGGACATTCTCCCATAACAGAGTAAGAAAAAATGCTTACCAGGTCACGGCAGGACCAAGAGTCCACCCAGCTTCTCCAAGTGAAAACAGTAAGAGTAGACGTTAATGGAGTCTAGACTACACAACTCTGTTAATATGGTCTAAGAATATGCCATGTCTTCATGCACCCAGAGAAGCTGTCCTGGCACAACTGAGTGGAATTTAAAGTCATCTGGAAAGGAAACCTAACCAAGCAGCAGCATACCAGGAAGAGATAACAAAATACAGAAAGCTGACTACATCACAAGACTCACCTCCGAGCAGGTGGAACAGTCCAAAGAAACCTGATATATACCGCACCATAGTGTAGAGCATAAGGGGAAGAACGTGGTTGTATTTATCTTCTCATTCACAGACAAACGGCACAACTTAAATTAGTTATTGCTACCTGGACCAACCGAGGTTCACATCACAACTATACTGATAAAGATGCAGCAAACGATATTCATGATTAACAATTAATTAAACACTCTTTGGTGGCTATTGATGAGCACGACGTGGGTTTTATTTCAAAATTAGAGACTAGGTCGGAAAGCGGTGTGTTTATGTAAAAAAAGTAAAACAAACAACGTTATCGTCCCCTGGTGTGGATGCGAAAATAGTTAAAGTTAACGTTATAGTTATCATTATAATGTGAACGACCCTAAAGTGGTCACAACGATATCGTTCTCTTTATATGAATTGTTGTGAAGTGAACCCACTATTCTGAATATGACATGAATATAGATTTTTCATTTTTTAAATTACCGTTATAATGTGAACAGCCCATATCTCTTTGTCAGATAGACCAGTTATACACATAAAACCTTTCGAATTTATTTGTATTTTATGTTCTTTATTTGACATTTTGTATTCATATTTTACATATTCATCCACATAATATTTTTTTACAAATACATCATATTTTAACTATTAATAGCAAATCAAAATATTTGCGTTAGAAATCGTTGTCTAAGTAGTGCTAAATGTAAAAGGGCAGATAACTGAAATAATTTCACTCACAAAGCTCACATGAAACCATCATAAATGTTCACATCTTTTGTGTGTTTGCCAGGATGTTGACTTTTCACACAGACATAAATGGAATATTGTTAATATTATTATACAGAAGGATTTTAAAGCACTTTGTAGAGTATTATTTGAATGTGCATAACCTAAATTTAGAGCGACAGTAAATTGATTTTTTTATAATTTTTTTGAAGCATCGACATGCCCTCATCACTCACATGTTCACATACACATACTGTTTAGTGACTAAAAGTGAAGCACACACCTTCTGCCACTGCCTCGAGCTTTGCTGCCCACGGCAACCTGCTGCTGAGCAACTCTGTGCCAGTTGCTATTCTTTAATTGGCCATTTGGGGAAATCCGAATAGAGAGGTGGGACATTCATCAGGAAATTAACCCAGCAATAATCCAGCCCTCCCACAGGGCAGCCGCCAGCTGTGGGCACACTAGAGAAGACTATAGAAGTGGATGGCAGTGGCTGTCATGGTGGGTTCAACGAAACATGTCCTGTTTTAGGCTTATCAGGGCAGTGTCACTATCAGAACTCACACAGAAACGATTTACTCTATAAATGTTGCCTGAAAACTAATGTGTATGACATATCTGGCAGTTTATGAATAGTGTTCTTTTTGTGCTAAACCACGTTTAACAATATAAAATGAATATATAAGAAATTTGCTTTCTTAATCCAGCAGGTAGCAGTTTCAGCACAAAACAGCAGTTGTGACAATATAAATCAAAATTTGATATTAGTTTTGATAGTTTCAGCCATGATGATTTAAACAACAAACTATGTAGGCTACTTTTATTTTGTTAGTTGTGATTATGTATATGATTATCTATGCTTTTTACACTCTGAATCATTTTGCACTTATCACAAAAGACCTCTAACCCATTTTGAGTAACAACCATTTCAATGAATATTTTCACCTGTTTGCCCCTATTTTACATAAACTTAATCATGAAAACCATTACGCTTGCTCAAACTCGTTGTTCAAACATCAGGCATATGGATCTTCATCTAAGAGGTCTGCTTATATCCACAATGTGAGCTATTAACAGGAGGTGTTTAGAGATGTGAGACAACATTAAGACTAAACTGTAAAAATAAATTAGCAGTTCAGATATTTTAGTTCATAAAAATAGCTTCTGACTTAGTTTATTCAACTTGACATGTTTTTACTGTCATCTAGAAATTCACTTAACAAGAGTATTTGTGAACTCAACTTGAAAAACATATTTGAGCCAATTCAATAACACTATCACATTCTCAGTTTTGTGAAATCTTGTAGACAAGTAGAGCTTGAAATACAAAGATCATGGATTCGTTTCCAGTCAGACATGTAGGGCTATGAACTAAGTGCAGTGTTTCATTGGATAAAAGCAATTTTTACATTAATGTTAAATCAAAATATACAGCTACAATGAATTCCATATTATATATGCTAATGCTATAATGCTAATGCTAATAATAATACACAATACAATTTTATGCAAAACAGCTTTTACATAACAGAAACAACAATAACAGTGCATATACAGTGGAATCCATGATGTATAAACTTAAAGAGCTCCTCTTTTGCATTATCACTTTTTCAACTTAAATTAGTCTGTAATAGGCTGTGATGATGTTTCTTTTAGAGAAAAAGATGAGCAAAATCACCGCGCTCAAAGTTCACTGTAAAGAGAGATATTCTTTTGAACAGAAATAAGCAGTATATATACAATATATATATATATATATATATTTATTTGTACAAACTGGTCGTAGGAACTACAACAAGCTTCTTCCTGGGTTAGTGACATCACAATCTCCTCAATTTCATTATCTCGGCCCCCAGGAACATTGTGGGTGAGACCCCGTTGAGCTGCTATGGAGAAGACAATAAGCCACTGTTTAGTGTATTTGATGCCATGCCGCTTGACTGAGCTGTAGGCTCACTTTCACTTTTGCAAGCCACTTTTATCAAGGTAATAAAGATTCAGCTACACCGGTAACAAGATATTTTTGCGATTTTTGGTAATGTGCTTTTATTATTTCATATTTTCATTATTGCACTTTAGTTTAGACTGATAAGGCAGAATTGACAATACTATTATTACTGTTTATGTAACGCAAAACCGTATAACTTGATACATTTATGACATGCGTCACTTTATTATATAAAACCTATTTAGTTGAGATACATTTCAGTATTTTTAATGATAAATATTAACATTATTTATCTCAAGTTTGTAAAATGTTAAGTAGTGCAACTGTATGTACAAGTGAACAGATTAAGACAAGTATTAAAATGGAGCCCATTAACGATCTAAGCGCTGGCGCAGATGTACTTAGGGCTTGTCCGCATCCACTTTTGCAAGCTTAACGATGGAAAAAAACAGCTGCATGGTCCAAAAGGGTTGTACCTATTCTCTTAATGTGTCATCCGTGTGTTCTGGTCATAACGTGCAATAAACCAATCAGAGTCTCATCTCCCATTCCTTTTAAAAGAGTCATGGCGGATTTGCTATTTACATGGTGGAATTTGCAAGATCAAAGACTGAACGCCTCTCCAGAGAGGAAATGGGTCTGCTCGTGCATGAGGTTAAAGCAAAGTTAAACCATCTACGGGACAAGTGAAATAAGTTCAGTCATTTGTGTGTCACATGTGTATTTTTATATATTGAGAGTTTGGTTCCAAAATGAGATGACTCTTTTTTTGAAAATGTTCTTAAATTATGCTGTTTATTATGTTATTCTTGTGTTTTTTTGCGTTAGTTAGCTGTTTTTTTCAGTAGTAATTGGTAAAACATGACTTTTGAAAAAAAAAGTAAATCTCATTTTGGAACCAAACTCTTTATATACTGCATATAGGTCATGGAAGCGTTAAGTTTTATGCATTCATAAATATATATGTGCATGTGCGTGTATGTAGAAGGACACAGAAGACACAGAATAGACTTGAAAATCATAAAAATCTCAAATTCATGTCGTGCAGTGTTATATATGGTGATGTCATAAATGAGTGATTGCACATTTCTGCTGCATGTCAATAAATTCTGAACACCTCTCAACCATACACACCTCTATTTTCCCCTCTGCACTTTGGATAGACATGAAGTAATTGCGATGCAAGGAGCTGCACGTTTCCCTTTCTAATTTTAAGGGTCAACAGCATTTTAATACCATTTTAAACACACAGCCAATGTTTTTTTTATGACGCATGTACAAACGGCTTTTGATGGTCGAAGCAGCCAAGCATGGTTAAAGAGAGGGGAGACGGCAGCTGCTGCCGACAGCCTCTTAATTTTCACTGCTGACCCTGCCTCACCTGGCTCCGCATAGAAATCATAATGCTATTCAACTGTGAAGAGAAATGATATAGTGTATTTACCCTAACTATTTATGCAGGGCTGCACTAACAGAGAGGGGTGCTTCTAATAAAATGAAGTGTTGTAACTTTAGCACAGGCAGGGTTCCGGCAGAACTACCTGAGGGCTTTTGGTCCTGTAGCATTCATCACTGACACTGCAAAATACAATATTTCTAAAGATGATTTTTGTTTATTCATTTATTTATGCATCAAATTGCTCATTTGTTTGTTTCAGGTATGTAATGTTTTCATTTTCAGCTTCATAGAGCAGAATGCAGATTTTTTGAGTAATCGTGGATGTGCCAGAAAACACATCAAACATTTGATGTCAAGCTTATTTCAGAACAAGCTGCTGTCAATGTGTAGAAATGTCGTATAACAAGAATCATATCAGGAGATTTAATTACTGGTGCAATTGTGTTTTTTACTAGAATGCACAAAGTATATCACATTAAGTAGTTTCTGATCTTATTCGTTACAGCTAATTTGATTTGACTGCAGCCAGAGAGAATAAGGATATGCGTTTATCTGGTCTGTGGAGCGATGTAATGTGTTAAACAAAGCCGACTGGGAAAGGAGACAACCAGTATGGTGCATTATTGTATTATTGTAATTCTCTTTTTGCGAACAATTTTTATTTTGTTTTATTGTAATATACATTGTTGTGAAACATCACAACAGAAAAGATTTTTAATATAAAACACATAATTTGGAATTACAAAATATATAAATCTCTACCTTGCATGAAACATTGCCTACGTTTCACATATGATATAATAATTTTTGTGTTTCATTGAATTTTTGCTAAAATATTCATTGCCGTAACACAGGCCGATTTGTGTGTGCATTATATTTTTTAATCTAAACAGTAAACTTAACACTTTCAGGACAAATAATTGGATGTTGCATAATATCATATGATAATATGATTTATAATACATGTATAATAAAAATGAAGAAATAGTGGAAATGAGAAGTGCCCATGACTAACATTATCATCCTCCTTTACACTTTTAAAGGACTGTTTACACACACAAATAAATTTACATTAAGTTTGATTTTGTTTGAAGTAAGCCATCTACCAATAACCTTAAAATGGTTACCAAGTTAATTTCTGTAGTTAAAAACTTAAATATCTCTTGTCACACTGTGTACATTACATTTTACATTCTTAGTACAGATACAAGTAGTTTTCCACAATAAAAAAATAGTTACATGTCAAATTATTTAATGTTTAATGATGTACTGTATGATTAATGAGAATTGCAGCAGTTAAGTGACAGATCATTTTAGAAACGGGATTGATGTGCAACCGACAAAAAAAAAAGGTTCATGTGTGCATTCTTAAACACAACTGTATGAGAGCCGGAGCAAGAACACGAGAAAGGGAGGCAGAGAAAGAAATTAGGGTCATGAGGGTGATAACAGGTTATATGCACTCTTCATTAGTTCTTTCCTTATTGAATTACAAAAGCCATACAGATCAAAATCTCCCAAAATAAAGCCATACAAACATAATAAGATTAATATTTCTGTTTTGCGCTTCCAGTCTCCTTTTATTTTCTCTCTCACATACCCCGCACAGCTATGCACACACACACACTTTGTCTTATTTAAAATGTTTCAGTCAATTTTATTTTCATTCCTCCTGTTAGTCTGTTACACAGTGTCTTCATGTCTTTGTCCCCATCTGCTGTATGTCTCTCTCTCACGCTCTCTCTCTCTCTTTCTAATGGTGAGGATGTGTGTGGCTCTGACACAGTCACATCTGTGTGAGTCGTTCTCTCACCGTGCTGCTCGCTAATGAGATCCTCCCCATTTAATTAATACCATAAGAATTTTAATTCTGACTGAATCAATTTAATGTGATGTGATTTTGTCAGACCTATTCCCTGAGTAAATGGGAGGGAGAGAGAGAGAGAGAGAGAGTGAGAGAGAGAGAGAGAGAGGGAGAGAGAGAGAGAGAGAGAGTGAGAGAGGGAGAGAGAGAGAGAGGTGGGGAGGGTGCTTATTACATACATCATTTCACGGGGACCTGCATTCCCTGCTGACTTAAACAAATTCTAATTAAGACTAATTAAAGCATCATTTATGAAAACGCTTGTGATAGTTATGCAAACATTCTGGGTGGGTATGCCTTGCATGATAATTAGCCCTAGGTTTAAATTAAGACTTGTTCCTTGGCAATTATGGCTGCTAGAGCTGCACAATTCTCAGACAACCGCCGGTGTCCTCTGCGTAGCAGAATGCAAACCCTCTTGTAGAGTTTAACTCGTTCAAATATGAGATTTAAGTATTTTAACTTGTTTGTATATTTACAGAAGTTATTTTCAGCTTTAAATAGATCAGTTATCGGATTTCTCTTTACTGAGGGTTTACTGCACCGCATCCTTATTCCCATACTATCCATCCTAAATAGTATTTGAACACTCTGAAAAAGAATGTGTTAATATTAACGAATCTTGTGTTGATTTTAGAAGTGCAGATCCATGCACACTCTAACGGCTGATATTTTCTCATTGTAAGAGGGAAAAGTTGAATGATGCTGCAATGAATTACTACATTCAATTATACAATAACAAGTATTCAAAATAATGAATGAAGAACAGCTTTAACGCAAAGATGATCTTTGTTTTGATTCAATAACAATGTGCTTCTAGGTTAAAAATTTAGTGATGTGCTAAAATGTCCAGGTAGATGCATACTCCTATTCATGCAAATATTTATACTTTCCATTGCAAAATGATTACATACTTTCATAGGCAAGGTGGGATGAAACCACAAGCAAGAGTATGACATAACACGAGAGGAGCAGTCAGACGCTTTACACTTTTGGAAAGCAGCACGGTAACTGTTGAAACGGTGCAACCACCAACAATTTTATTCGTGGACACATAGACTGAAAATATATGATTTCATCAGCGGTCACAACAAATGTAGTTTATCACAGTTGTAACTTTTTTGGCTTCCCTCTCTCATACACGTCATGCCTCCATGTTATTCCATCTCCTTCAGAGACATTCAGAAATGTTGTCCAATGCTGCAAGTCCAAAAGTGATGTTTGCAGTTTAGAGAGGCATAGTTTTTGAGCAATGTCAGATCCTCAATCTCTGGTATAAGAAAGGGGGGCAGTGAAGCTAAAAACTTCATTCAAGAAAAATACAATCTATAAAAACATTTACTCAATCAGAAACATGTGTCATAATCATGCTTGAGTGACGGTAAGAAAAGGATGCAATAACTAGATTGCCCATATAGTGAGTTAATATTATTATTCATTATTAGTCATAGTATTAATATATTTTATTTAGTCAAATGATTATTATCAAAGTTTTACATTATTAGAATAATGAGATATTTTTGCAGCATACACAGAGACTAAGGTATGGAACATTTGAAAAAGAAAATGTAAAACATAATCTAATTCCAGAATCAATGCACATGGTGTTGTGAGAAGCTATCACATCTGAACTTATATTATACAGCAAACCAGAACCAAGCACTCTTTAAATTGGTAATAGTACATCATGTACATCATTGGCTCATATACTTTCAGCTACACAGCTTAAAAAAGGTCACTTGAACCTAGGCGGCATTGATGATTTTTCTGCTTTATTTCGGGAATTTTTAGGGAATGAATGTCCCAGTTCATGGAAGGATGTTGCAAATGATGTTGGAAATGAACAAGGCTATTTTTGCAATCGCAAGCCACTGAGTCGAACAGGTTGTGCACGTGATGCATTAAAATAACAATAGTAATATCAATAGGAACATTTTGTTTTCCTAATGTTACTTCAGTCTCTGTGTATAGTGCAAAAATATCTCATTATTTTAATAAAAGAAGATTTTGATATTAATAGTTTGATTATTAATACTATTATTCATATTAATACTATGTCTAGTAATAAAAACTTATAATATTAAATATAAAGATAATATAAAGTATTAAAGGTTTGCATCCTTGTTCTGACATTGCCTTAATATCTGTCTGTCTCCAACATACACACTTAAAAATATATATTTTTTTTAATTAGATTTTAATGCTAATCCACCTTCAATGGTGATCATGAGTACATCTGCATGTAAGCATAACGTAGTGTGTATTTAGTTTCTTAGATCTAAATGGATTTATGTAATTTTTTCTGGGTTTTTTCAGCTATTAAAAACCTTCACTATTATCAAGTTGGTTTAGGCAGATTTGCAAATTTTTTTTTAAATTGAGTTAATTTCTTTCTTCCTCTTTATCGGAGTGGTACAGTCCCCTCTCTTGTCTAAAGAGTATTGTTCAGGCTTACAGCAGGTTTGCTTAAAACAAAGAGTGGCTGAAATCGATGTCGCAAATTTAAACGCAAGACGCTTCATAAAATATCAGGTCCTGACTAAGCACATATACTGTATGGCCATCACAAGCAGAGTTTTGTTTTAATCCCTTCATGTTTCACAAATCATTCATTCGTTTTTTAGTGGTCAGTGCCATGGTCTTCTCCATGGCTAAAGCAGGGTAGATAATACGAATGAATTTATAGATCACTTTCTATATACTACACCACACTTCAGTAAAACCCACCAATCTAATATAGATAAAACAGTTCTTTTCTTTCAGTCAGAGTATAATGAAAAAACGCCTTCCTAGTGCACGTACTCCGGGGACATTTACCGGTAATATTGGTGACTTAAGAGTGGATTCTCTCTGCTCAGGTGTTGAGACTTGAGACGTTTGTTTATGTGTTTGTACAACACTCATTACCTCTCTGTTGTTTGTTTAGTGGCCCCCTGAACTTCGATTTTTGGCTTGGCTTTAGCTATATTGGTTTCTCTGAATGGGAGACAGCTGGTTCAATATTTAAAAGAGAGAGAGAGAGAGAGGGAAGGGAGATAGAGGGAGAGAGAGAGAGAGAAAGAGAGAGAGGACCACGGAGGGGCCTCACACAGCCTGGTTAACGCGTTGAAGCGGGTGTGCGGAACACGCAGATGGCACGCCGTTCCCAGATTTCATTTAAGCTAATCTAATCCTCTGCCTGGTCCCTACAGAAAGGCTGGGAATTAGCCGCCATATGTCAACTAGATTTGTCAGATTATTCATTACAATTAATTGCTGCTCTCACTTAAGGCCTCTAAGGCTGTGAATCGCTTCGAATTCTACTGCAAACACAAAAATTATGAGTAAAAGACTTTAGCCCTGTCATTCAAATTTCAGTCTGACCTTTAGCGGAGATCAGATCTTTGTGAGTTAGCATGTGGGTGAGGCTCTCTAATTGGTGTTCATTCCCTTTACCTCCATTTTTTTTCTATCTTAGGCTTGGTTTTCTGGTAGTCTGTCCATCTTTTCCGTCTTCCTGACAGTGAAGATTCAAGAGCTCGGGAAGTTTCCAGTGAAAGCAATTCCTAACTATTTTTCATATTTTTATTTAACCCTTTGTTGAGGTGCTTTTAAAGTCCCAGTGAAGTAAAAATCACGATGCCTATTTTTTCACAAGATATCACAGCGTTTTTAATAAATAGCTTATCAATGTGGGTAATTTTTGTTTTTCTAAATTCATGCGCCCTCATCATCATCAGTTAAAATCTGAAAATGCACTTCCGCCCTGAAATGATGTAAACTAGACGGCTTGGCCGGAGCATCCGTTAACTCCTCCCCTTCAACTGTCAAGCTGCCAGTTTCCTTACAAAATCAATGCAACAGCTGTTTTTACATATCCAATCGATTCACTGTGAAAAACACAAGCCGCGCCCACAAATTTTCTCCTTCGAAGTTCCTTTTCACTTGGAAACGTGTCAGAATACAGAAGTAAAAACGATCGCAACTTCCGGTTCACGGGGACTAAAATCAGTGACTCAATTACTTATAGTGATCAGTTACATGACAGTTGCATTGCAATTGTTCAACAATTGCAAGTCAAAAAAGCTTTAGTCAAGTATTTAATACATTGTCCTTGACTGTTCTTTCTCTTCTATGTTGCACTGGAACAATGACTGGAATTGGTTTGCTCATAAATGAATGATTTCATTTAAATCTGTGTGATACAAACCTTGCCGCTTTTTTTAGTTGACATGATATTTCTTCACAGTGTAACATCGCTAACTCCTGTTTCAAAAATATATAGATAAACGACCCAGAGTAGACTAACAAGTCACGGTTTCGAACTTCCTCATGCCTGTCAAGAACATGATCTTTGTTTTGTCCCAGTTTTTCCATATATGCCAGAGAAAAACACGCAGACACCAACATCAAGAGGAAATCAGGCACATTTCATATTTATGTTGCTGCACAAAACAGACGTAAAAAAAAATGCAGGACAGTATGAAGTCCACTAATGGCCAGCACGATTAATGGTCTTGTTCTGTAAAATAAGCCTAATGTTGTCAAGATTAATGCTTTCTCCATGCGCTGCTCTCCTCATTGGCATCTACTGTATGCAAATACCACCACTTCACAGCTCCAAACGAAACCTCTATAGCCTCAAACTAAACCACATCTACAAACCCTCTGTGTTTGTTCCTTTAAATGTAATGTTTGTTAAGCCAATGGCTTGATGAAGAACTCCCGACTGATTGTGTCATGAAAAATATCGTTTTCTCCCGAGCCCCTTCAAGTCAAAGTGCTGTTATCTCAACATAATGATTGACACAAATCCACAAAATGCACTCACGTTTAATGAGATATTTTGGTTCATTAGCAAGTTCAACATGGCAGAGAAATGATTTCATGCTGGTTCTGATTGGACTACTTAATTATGCTGTCTGAAAGAGCAGTAGATCTCTGAGTGGGTGGTTCGTGAACACCTTTGGCTTGGCTAATGAGCAGGTGAGAGCTACAGAAGCGTCTGGCCGCTGATATCATGACATAGGCTCATTTTCACATTACTGATTGCTCAAACCTGTTGTGTTTCATTCCTTTGCCTTTGAAGCTCAGATCTGCTCCATGATGGGATTTTCCCTTTTGCTTAACAAAGCAAGAACAGTTCACGACTGAATGACAAAAATTGCTTATGGCGTTTATTTGGATTGGATCATAACATAAAACAGGACTGCAAGCAATCATATTGCAAATACACATATAGGGGAGGATCGGTAACTGAAGGTTATAACTTGCTTATTTTACAGGAAAATGTTGTTAAATGTATGCTTCCAAAAATGTAAATTAAGACATCCAGTCACAAAATATTTTGTTTTCTAAAACCTAATCTAAATTGAAAATGGCTAAGATCAGAACTCCAAACCAAACACAACCCATTGTGAATAATGCTAACATTGAAAAAAATGTGTTTATTTGTTTCATAAAAAAATGACATTTTTGACACTGCATGTGAAGCATACAGGTGAAGCAGGAATGCATGTGGTCTCTAATTGCTCTAGTTTGATGTTGGTGAGCTGAAGGAGAGCACTAGTGTTTGTAAGTCTCTCTGTGGCTCATATCTGTGACTGTAGATGGATGGAGCGAGAGTGGATATAGAGCTTAGCTTTTCTTCATACAACCCAGCGCTGCCTCCCTGCTCATTAGAATACAATATGGCTTCCACTAAAGGTCATCCTCTCCGAGCATAATCACACACAATCAAACGCACAAACTTCATACATCACACAGACAGTAAACAGCCGCTGGCTTTATTTTCCACTGACAGAGAATAGCTCGCAGCCTATTTATAATTTTACCCTCTCACATCAATTAAAGAATGCGGTGAGCGTGTTAAAGTTCTTTCGGACAATGGCCGAAACGCAACGTGAATTGTTTGGACAGACTGATAAAAGAGTGCCATATGTCAGAAGTAAGATCCATGCCAATGGTCTTGAAATCTTTCTGTCTATATGTGTGCGCTTTTAAATTCGGTGGAACTAACAGAAATGCTAAAAAAAAGATACAACGGTGACAAACCGTGCATGAAACAGCTACTAAATGTGAGTATCTTGGCTAAGTGCTCATCTTAATCCTCATTTGGAAGATGTCCACCTTCACCGACCGACGATGTCTTGATGTTCTGTCTCTTTTGTTGAAATGACAGGAGCCTGTCAAGAAGAGAAAGTGTCAAAATGGAGGAGAGATTGCAAGCCCTTGCTCGCTTTGTCTGATTATCATAATGAGGAGAGCACATTTAGTAGTTCACGGCCTCATGTCATCTGATTAGAGCAATGATTAATGATATCCTTTTACCAAAACACCCCTCGCTCTCATACACACAATTAGATTATGAACATTTATAAATAAATCGCTATGTGCGGCTATGTTTTGATTCTTAATATTTGTTATTGGGAGATTTTACACTAGACATGAATACACAGTCAAAAAAAAATCTGGGTTGATTTATTATTTTTGCTTTACTCATCATTTTTGCAAATTTCTGTACCACTATTTGCTTGCTAACAGTGGGTAGTTGACCACTGCTTTAAAAATCATACGGCCAGTGTGGATCCTAGACGTCTGGGGGCCCTAATAAAACCTTTGTGGGGGCCCTTACTTAAAAATAAATATAAACTTAAATGTAAACTATATGAAAAAAAAGATCAAAAAGAACACAATTACCAGACTTAATAACAAAAATCATTACAATGAAAGTACGAAAATGAAAGCCAAATTTTGATTGCATGTAAATATTGTTTGCCTAACGTAACGGGTTGTACTGGAACTGTCCAAAACATGCAAATGGTGTATGTTTTTACTTACCAAATGAGTGATTAACTAACAGAAATGAAGCATGATGAATATCGTTCAGTCAAGAACGCTTAAGCCTACAAAATTACTAATTCTCTAAATGTGATGGCTAAAAGGTATTGTATTTTTTGCAATGACAGCACCAGTTTGAATGAGTCATCATAAAACAAGTAAACATTTTGATTGTTGATGCGTAATGACATTAACTAAAATAGAATATTGTGTTGGGCAACCAAACAACGACAGTGGATAAATACTGAATATCTAAATATGTACTGGTGAATTGTTTTGTAAGTAATTAATTGCATAGTTTGGCTACCCAAATAAGACCCAAAATAGTACAAAAGCACATGCGAATTGCAACCTTTATCTCACTCCACCCTGTCCCCCTTCCTGTTGAAGCACTACGGCAACTGACATAGGACAAACAAGTTGTCCGATTTTTGCTACTCTGCTTCACGTCGGGTGGTTTTGGGCCTTCACGTCGTGCATTAAAATCCTTTAATTCATGGCTAGCCGTGGATTACCCTTTACGTAATCTGTCAATAGATCCTCAATAGATTACACACTGGACCTTTAAATACACTCTTAAAAATTACGGTGTTTCACAGTGATGCATGGAAGAACATTTTTTGTCTGAATGGTTCCATAAAGAACCTTTAACATCCAAAAAACCTTTGTTTCACAGAGATGGTTCTTTAAAGAACCTTTGACTGAATGATTCTTTGCGGAACCAAAAATGGTTCTTCTATGGCATCATTGAGAAGAACCTTTCAGGTACCATTATTTTTAAGACTAAAGTGCAAAACATTACGCACATTAAAGCACCTGATATTTTACGTACGTTTCTACATTTGGAAAATATATTTGGAAATATACACAGAGGAATATGCTTCCTGACGAAGAGCTTTTTTAAAGAAAAACACTGTTTTCAAATTCATCTGTATGTAGCCTCAGTTGATGTTGTGTATGAAAGTACAATTTATTTGTCAATTATTCAATGTCCAGATGCAAAGCTGTGGTTATTTACAAGGAGTGTTGTAACCTCTAAGCCCTGATGGGCACCTATAACAAGGATGCTATACTATGAATATAAAACAGGCCCTATATAACTTTTATTTTAAGTCCTTTCTTTCATTTATTGGGGTTTTGTGTTCTGATGGCCAGCTGTGGTTCTTTTACAAAATACACTGTAATGTGTTTTCCTTGCTCGCAAATACTATGAGGTAAGTATGGGTCATATTTATTGTATGAATATAAAACACTTTTAATATAATTATTTCTTGTGTCCGAAGGATTTTATCTAAAGAGAGCTCAGTGAATAAACTCTCTTCAAAATAATGTATTAAACAGAGCTTTGAGTTGAAATGTTGACTGTGGAATAACAGCGTTTTGTCCCCAAACAGAAAAGCCTGTTGGTGACTCATCTATAAATTCCTTCCTCTCGTTCTGTGTCTTTCCAGACGCCTTGCTCCACAAAGACCTTAGTGTTCTTTGCTTGATAGGCACAATGTGCACTTGTGTGTTTAATTGTAAGTGTGGTGGGTGTAAACACACGACATTTAAAACCCTCTTTTGTGGATCAGAGGTGTGGATTTACATCGTGAAGACAAAGTGATTCATATGCTCCTCCTAACATCTGTTTTTGGACAGATGCATTCTTCAACTTCCTACATCAACACATTGCACTATTGTACCAAGGTACCTCTGATGATGCTATTGAGTGTTTTAGGTTGAAGGCTGGTCTTGTTGACCTGCATGTGATCTTGTGCACGGCAGGGCATAGGTGGAACATCCGAGGGGTTGCAGAGAATAATTGTATTAATTTTATTTATCTTTAATAGCTTTGAAGATTTAATGGTGTTCTCACTTTTGCCTCATTGTCTCATGATGTTTTTTTTAATTGCTCATTATTTCTAAAATCAGAAATAGATAAAAATGAGGCTAGATGAAATACAATAAAAGCATTGAGATGTAAAAAGTAATGTAATATGTAACAAAGTAATGCAGACTGCTGACATTGCTTCTTGGGTTTTCTATTTCATAATGTAAATATCTTACATTTCACTCAAATTAGGCATTTAACCTTTATTAACATAAACATCCTATTTGCATGTTTTTGAATTATTGCAAACCTATTGCAAAGGTTTATTGTATTTTTAAAGTTTACAGAACTGACAATAACTGCATTTCTATGACCATGATAACTGATATCATGTGTATAGCGCTAAATTATTAAATATAATATGTAACCCAACAAAAGTAAACATAATATTAAGGATGATTACTGATATTGTGCTGGCATATTGTTAATACTACGCATACTGTAATACTACTTTTAAACAATCAAGAGCTTCTGACTGAAAATCCAAATAATTTATTTCACTTAAATTTCATCAATGTACATGAATGTACAAAGAAATGCAATATAACATGTTATAATGCCATATTTTGTAATTAATTTATTGAACTATATCTTGAAGTTATTAATTGTATTTAATTGTAGTTGAATTGAAAATTAAATTTAATAACATTAATTGATCAATTTAATGAAAACATTGTAACATTTTTGTAACACTCTATCCATATACACAGTAGTGGTTATGCTTGTTTTAGCAATAACACTTCATATTAGGAAAATTATATTTTAAATATTAAGAAAAAAGGGTTCATTTTAAACAGTTACTTTGACGTGTCACAGTTTAATCTTTACTGTTTTATCTTGATTATGCTTGTACAACAATTTGGTAAACAAATTATTGTTAAGTGCTTT
Source organism: Triplophysa bombifrons (assembly GCA_029783895.1). NCBI lineage: Eukaryota > Metazoa > Chordata > Actinopteri > Cypriniformes > Nemacheilidae > Triplophysa > Triplophysa bombifrons. The sequence goes on from CM056456.1 coordinate 23,420,298, forward strand.
ATTTATTTATTTTGAGTAAACACTTACTGTAATAATATAAAAGGTATTAAATGTGTTTTATACTGTATGTTTGGTAATAGCAATACGTTTTCTTGTACTTTAATAATGTAAGCCTCAGGGGAATTTCAGTGTGATTTCATCGGAGCAGTTCTCATATACACATTTACATACATCAGATATGAAACTGTGTATTATGCTGTCAAAAAATTAAATGGAGAAGTCATTCTAACGGCCCCCTTTGACCCCCCATATTTTCTGTCAATTACAGAGGGATAAAGTCATGCATAATTATAGGCCAAATAATTTGTGTTTATGCAAAGTTATCGTGAAACACTTTATGGCACAATTGCTTGCCATGCATTAAATTGAGGACCAATGTTGGTGTCCAAAGAGGATTCTAGTGCTGTTTATGGTATCACAAACAGATGTTTACGCATGCCACATATTGACTGGACCAAACGCAAACAGTGTTTTTGCTAATGATCAGGTGTTCTTTAGTCAGTGCTTAGTGGGACTCTGGGGCCCCTGTGTTACTCAGGTGGGCATAATTACATTTCTTAAGGTCAACCTCTCACCAGGATGAATTAGTGAAATTACATAGTTGACCACTCTAGGGCGTAGATTCAAATGCAATTAACTTAGTTAATAGATCTCCAGTAGCCTGCCTAGCCACTAGAAATGAATGGGGCGCACCCCATACAGAGGCCACACAGAGAGCCGCTTCACTTTTAGACATTTTCAAACTTGTTTGATTTGAATAATTTACATTTCCATATGTCCCCTTCTCTCTGTACGTGTAAAAATGTAAAATATTCAAATCCCAAGTTGAGGCAGGGTGATTAGGGACGTTACGAGTAAACAAAGACTTAATCCTGTAGGGATACGTCCTTTTATTTGTTTAATGTGCAATAGAGAGCAAGCTATGAGATATTGATCAGTGCATGACCAGATCAATCATACTAAATAAATGGCTGTTAGCCCCCGGATCTCCTCTAGGCTAAAGGAGAGACACAAAAAGTAGATCTTGGATGTCAGGACATTGATGGTCCCGTGTATGGAGAGCAATGCAAATTTTCTCTAAACGGGGTTTTTTAACCATGAGAGGCCATCAGTTTAACCCCCTCTGTGTGTAATCCCCGTCTTTCGAGCCCCCCAGTCCCCCCTCTTCTCCTTCTCTTCAGGGACACAGATATTATCAACATATCCTCCAACCCATTCCACATACGTATGTCGTTCGTCCCTTTCTCAAATGTGACAAACGGGAGCTTGATAATATATAACCGAATGTTGATTTACAACGATTTAGGGAGAAAAGCTAGGGACAGAGCGGTTTTAAACTGTAAAACTTTGCTGTAATTTCGCAGCAGGTTTGCCGGTAATTACTGTAGATTTTATTAAAAAAAATGTAAGCATAAACTTACCTAGTTTATATATTTTTCTTTCATAAAACAATACTAAATATGTTAGGTCACCTTTATTGTTGTGTAAATGTATCGTAATTTAAGAAATTTTCAATATTTTTACTAGAAAATAAGAGAAAAATTCTTAGTAAAAATATCATTTTTTTGCAGTATTGCTGTGCTAATTCCAGTCTCTTCTTGCTCATTTTGAATCTCAAAAGCCAAAGTGTTTAAAATTTGATTAAAGTAATTGAAAACAGGACTAATAGGAAATTAGTATTAAGTAATGATTACATCCACAGCATGTTACTGGCAAACCTGCTGCAAAACTACAGCAAAGATTAACGATGTATTTTAAAACGAGTATGGCTGAAAAATGGCGTTGCCTTGAATCATTCCTACATAAGGAAACAAACATTGTGTGTTGTTGCTTCTATAGGCAGCTTAGAACTGTAAAAAGGTTCTTACCAAGTCGTCAAAATAAATTAGGCTAGGACAGAGCTGTTATCTGGTAAAATGTAAGCAATGACAGAAATGTATATCATTTAAGCTGCACGAACCTAAAAGACTTGATGAAACTTAAATACCTCTCAGCTGATCATGGCATCTACCAATACATTTCACACAAATCTCTGAAAAGTTGTTTTTAAATCCTTATTTAATGAATTCTCGTATGGTTTCCACTCCATTGAGTGGATGGAAGCTGCTCTTAACACCATCATCCATTTCCTGCGCCACTTCTTGTCTGACATTTCTTTGCATTGAGTCTCTTAATGCCTGTTTCATACTTGAAGAAGGCTCAAGTGCTATGTATATTATGAAAATACAATGTGCATAATATTGTAATTTTACTTTTCTAGATCTGTGTTGTTATCCCTCTGGTGATGCTCTTCACGATCTGTCCATTCTTGGCTGTGTGGATGAAAGGGCAGTTTGGTTCCATTTACTATTCCAACCTTATTTGTCAATGTACTTTATATTTGATTAAAGTGGTCCTGGCAGTAATTAATGTCTTTAATTCTCTTTAATATCTCTGTTTGTGAAATTGTGGATCAAGATCACATTTTACAAATGATTATACCTCTACACTTTCCTGTCTTTCACTTTCAATCGCCAGGGACATGCACTGATAAATCATATACTGTAGCTTTAATGCTTTGTTTATTTTTGGATAAAAGCGTCTGACAAATGCATACATTTAATTATGAGAATACACTTAAATAAATTCTACAAGTGTAATTAAAATATTGAATTTTAAAATAAAAGGATGGGAAGTATTTTTTGACAAATGTTCATGGTGGAGTACCTCTTATAATGCCTTTTAAACTTGTGCAGAAAGACGAATTGTCACTTATTCAGGCAAGAGAGAATGAGGGGGAGCCTTGCTTACACACAGCACACGAATTACAAAAGTGAACAGGTACAAGTAAGATTTGACACTGATCATTCACACGTCTTGTCCATTATCTCAGACAGTGGGGTGTGACAAGGGAAATTGTCTCTCTAAGCCAGTAGATGAGTCGACTTTTTGTTTGCACCCAGTCTTGCAGAAAAAGCCGCAGGGGATCTGAGCTCCTGTTCAGGTAGCACATTATGACTGCTCAAAAGCTTACGGCTCCCTCTGCTAGCCGCTCTTACTGGATTGACACATAAAATAGATTCACTCGTTTGAAACGCAATTGCTGGAATTTCTGGAGGGTTCACGTGTTTTGCTTTATGGCTACAAGCTGTGATCACAATTAGTAGATGAGAATTTCTGATCTACTTTGGATTCTTCTGTTTCCTGGCTTTGCGTTATTGTATGTTCATAAGCTATTGGGAGTTGGATCTTTTTCATTTTTCAGTTCTATTTTTCATCATACTGTATGTATTCATAAATGAAAAACATTTCGGCAAAAAAATATGCAAACTGCTGTGCATTGTTTGTAATTATAATAAAAGAGTGTTTAAATCATCAGTAAATGTACAACGTAAGAAATTACCTTTTTCATTAAGGTGTTTGCACGCACCAAACATATTTGCATCCATCAGGGCCATTTTATCTTTAATTATTCTGACCGTTAAAATACAAACATTTCTTTTCTATATTTTATATCTAATCTTTTATTTTAGTTCCTTCAAAAACATTTCTCACAATTACATTAAATCAAATTTGCTTACAAATAATATAAGAGTAAAGATGAGCTTTTTGGCCACAACAATTTTAAATTTAAGGTCATTTTTGTCACTGTTTCTCCAGTTTGCCATTAAAGCCTACGGTGTATAAATCAATATGTCAGGATTTTCTCTCATATAAGCATATTATGATTTCATTAGCTAATGTGATATACGATTAGCTATACTGTGCTGTTCATAGTTAATAATGAGATTAGTTAAATGAGCATAATTGAAAAGCTTGGAACCCCTAGCGGTTGCAGAATAACGTGATGCTGATCTCAAAAAGCTGTGCCATCCGCAGAGCTACGCTGCCTGGTGGGAATATTATTAAGTTGCACAGATCAGATTTGTTTTAAGGGGGCTGGTAGTTACTTGTTTTCTGCATTCTTACAGGTGAGCAGCCAGGCTAAGATAAGTCAGCTCTGCCACGCACACTCACATGCAGATTATTATTATTAACTTCCAACTCATTTAGCTGCTCTAATGCTAATTTCAACTTTAGAAATTAAAATAAATAAGGTCATTATCATCCGCTAGTACATTTGCATATCTCACAGGTGTACTTATCCCCAGACAGCAATGTTGCCCAAGTCAAATCAGTCAGCTCCAAACCAACAAAAAGGAGAGATGCTCATTTAGCCCAAAATTTGCACCCGACACAAAAATCATGCAAATGAAGCCCCGGCTCTCGATTGGAAGTCACAGCATTTAGGTGACATTAATCAAAACTAAATATGCAGACAAAGGTGAGGTAATCCCAGCCTTCCCTTGTACAGTCGCAGCTGCCAGCAGACCTGTCGGTTAGGTTCTGAATGAGCAGGGCTATGACAGTAGGCTTAGATTGAGCTTATTAGTGGATGTGTTTTCTTTCTTTCATTTATTAATATTTATCTTAATATCCTTGTATAAGATAAAGGGAATTGTTGAACATTATTTATTTAACATTTTAAAATTTTGTGTCATATGTTACGTTCAGGTCATTGCAGAATTTGGAATTGTGTAAAGCAATGAGTAAAATTTCCACCCATTGCCCCCCACAGAATAAAATTCTAAATGAAACGAAATTTTCATTTTTGATGAAAAATTGCATTGCACATACTTGGATATTACTAGGACGGTTCGCAAGGTATTGCTCTGCCATTGTTAACTCTGATAAAAAATCACACCGTTCCACAACAATCGGAGGTTCATTCATGTCCACGACACACAGCTTGCCAACACTTTAACGTGAAAATGTGTAACTATTTTAAGAGGAGGCAAATGTGTTGGCTATAAGTTCTCATCTCATACAATTTGGTTGACTTTTTAAATGGAAATCATAGAAATTAGTTCTATTCCCACTGCGTAAATTCTTACAAATAAGCAACACCGAAATTAGTTCTTTAAATACTAAAATTCTTGAAAAAAATTCTTGAAAGTTCACTTAGAAAGTGCAACTTTAGATGTAACTTAAATGTGATTGTGATAAAGAGAAACAGTGATGCCTGTGTCAAGATTCAGTGCCAAACATTGGGGTTGAAATACAAAGTGTCAAACGAAGCAACAAGAAACACCTGGGAAGATAATTAACAAAAGACCAATGAACAAAAGAACTACAAAGGACTACAAAACTGGACAGGAAACAGGAACTCACAATAATTAAAAGTCCACAAGACAAGGGAAAACAGACTGGAAAAAAAGGTCCGGTGTTTGTTGCGAATTCTTCCCTTTCGAAGCACTATGGTGGCTGACACAGAGCTAAGATATCATCACGTTTCGCTTCTTTGCCAAATGGGACAACGTATTTACGAAACACGTTCTGTAGAGCGGTTTGTCCGTTTAGGGCTACTGTACAAACAACATGTTGAATTCCATGTAAGTGGACCCGCGGTGAGTGTAGATAGGATTAGCTCATTCTAAGGTAATAAAAACGTAACGCTTCATTAATTAAGGTCTTTTTTAAACACGTCTGAAGATAATATAATAGTATATTATATTGCATTACTGTCAATAGATGTTCCAAAGAAATGACACATCGGTCCACATTATTTTCTGACAGAGGCTTAGAGAAACTGCTGATTCAGGATTGAAGCTCAAAATAAATGAGGGTCAATTTCAGTGCTCTTGTTGATTAAACTTGACAAAATAAAAGCCCACTAATACTTATAGACAGAAAGAGTGACAGGCTCCGTAACAAAAGATGATCTAAGTCATCAGTCATCTTTTTACCCGTCACTGTCTCCAAACTAACAATCTCACTCCCACTGCCATTTCAAATGACAGAACTGTCTCTTTTTTATATATAACAGACTCTCAGTTAAAGTGCGCGCAGGGCCTGTGACAGGAGCGCTGATAAGGAAAGTCATGTGGGTTCACAAACATTCCTTGGTTTGAGCATTTCATTGTCAATAAACACCAGAATGCTCTTGACGGTAAACCCATTCTCACCCCACAGCCCCCTGAAAGACCGCCGTAGACTCGCATATTCAAACTCTCTTCGCTCATGTGACGCTCACATACATTATAACAAAGAGCGGTTACATAGCGTGAGCCGTGCGTCGGGGCAGCGGTGCAGAAAGGGCTCAGAGCTGATCAGACCTTCTCCTGCCAGCACCACACATTGAAATGCAAATATCTAGGCAGGGTTTCCACCCCGCGCGCCACTCACAAATTGAAAAGCAGTTTTTATCTATGCTAATGCAAGCATGGTAATTGAAGTTAATCAATCAATGCTAGCTTTCCCTAAAACCTTGAACATGATTGAATAAAGTAATTATCATTCAGGGAAGAATGATGAAGTTGTAGACAGCGTGAACCTTATTAAAGGAGGATTTTGAGTCACAATGGCTTAATTTAGCGAGCATCTTCTCACACTTCCTCTCACAGCCTCTTTTTGTAACAAGATCCGCTTCTACCGTCCGTGTCCTAAACACGCGGTTACATCGCAGCTACATTTCTCGCGGGCACCTAGGGTCTCCCTGTGCCGTTTCGAGGTCTGTGATATCTTAATTCCATAAAGAGCAGAAAGAAGCTGGGTGGGTTCAGTTAATGAGTTGTCATTCAGTCAAGCCAAGACTAAGGATGACTGAAATTAATCCTCCCTCATAACGTCGTTGAGAGGCTCAATTAAGGTTCGACCTGCCAAATATACAGTACATTTTTCCCCCTTAAAGTGACACCCCCTGTTTCCAAGCGTCATGTAGAAACGTGACGTTCCCCTTAGCTGGACTCAACCCTGGCCCCTCTAATTCACACTTGATGTTTCTGTTATTTCAAGGTAAAATGACACTCGCACATGTCTGCCCGAGTAGAGAATGAGAAAGAGATGTCCGTGTCAATCGTCACAGAGCTCTGCGGCTTCTCCAAGGGTGCGCTCCTGTCAGCGGAGATGGAGGTAATTGAGCTTCCGTCTTTGGTCGGGCCCTGGCTCCCTGCCTCTGGCTGGGCTAGTTAAAGACCCTCTCTGGTATGTCACCCGCTTTAATATTCACCCTCCATAATTATGCAGGATTCACAGTGCTATCAAACTGCAATTCAAATTAGTTCAGGATTAAAGGCACAGCGCAGTGCTGCTTCCTTAATTGCATTGTACTGCACTGATCACATTCAAATAGCCATTACTCATTTCCTCTGTACAGCAATAAGTCATAGGGATTAATGCTCGGGCAGGTGACAGGGCCAGACCATTAAAAGGCAGTTATGCAGAAAGCATGGCTGAGTTTTATTCACGTTAATGAAATCAGCGAAATGAAACTGTAATAGATTTATCAAAGCTCCGATGGATTTGCAGTAAATCAGTTTGATTCAGGCAATCAAACTGGACAATAGAGATAGTTTTCAGACCGCGCTGCCGGGCGGCACGAGGCGGCATGTGAGGAGAGCTGATATTCTTCTGTGCTCGGATTTGTGACACGCCGGCATGCTGGGGGCCTATTCCCAGAGCGGGACGGCTAATTTCAGACAGACGAATGTGCCAGTGCTGTGACTGATAAAATGTACGGCCTTCCAGTTCAATGGCATATTCTTCTCTCCATATTCTCCCAAATTCTGTCCCACCCTCTGCCTTTCTCCTTATATTTTTCCCACACTTGACAAAGTGGTCGAGATGGCTGTTCAATATAACCATTTGTTTTAGATGTGATACTAATACTGTATGTGTATACACGATTTAAGGTTAAAAACGCTGTATTTTCCATATACCGTGCATGTTTGTAACTCCTCTTTGCCCCGCCTCTTTTAACAAAGCTTATCGCTCTGAAAAGCGAGGTGTGCTATGATTGCCCAGTTAATCAGTGCGTAGTGATTGGTCGAATACTGCAAGCGTGTGACGGAAATGAAACGCTTCTTACCATATTTGGAACATCAGGTTTCAACACAATTGTACTGACAGGTGCGCCCATCTTACTAACGTATACATTTGGGCGGTCTTAGTCAAATCATGCCACAAACTGACGTAGATTTGTGGGGGTGTGGTTACATGAGGCATTTCAGGCAAGTCTGGGTGAGCATACGCTTTAAGATAGAATGCATCTTAACTTTTGCAATTACATTTTTTTGCAACTTATAACACACCAAAGACACAAATAAACACGTATTCGCGCCATATGACCCCTTAAAACTGTTTAAAACATTGTAACAAGATTCAAGATATGGAAGGAAGGAGCCGGGAACTGGCAGACATTTAAAATAATATAAATAATAAACAGCCAGCAGCCCCTCACGGACGACTGCCGGCAACACAAACATAAATATAACTTAACATGTGTTCGGGCACGGTCCTCTCTCCTCGACGGTCCGGTCGCTCGTTCTCTTATATGCTCCCAATCTCCTACGGGATTCGAGCCGCGGTCTCGCCCCGCCTACTCCACTACAAACATCTTCATTTTATATAAGACAATACACAGTTTAAACATGCATACAACTTTTTAATAAGGCAGTATATTTTAAATACATTACTGTCAAGTGCTAAATCTTATCCAATAACACCGCTATGTATAATTAAAAATGTATATTGGAAAAAGAAACATAAACCTAAGAGGTTAACAATATCTGTAGGGTGAGATTTTTTTAATGTTAATGGCATTTGCGTGGCTGGCACAGTACATTTAAATGACTGGATTATAATGTAGGAAGGCAAATCATCAGAGATGTTCTTGTAACAAAAAAACACTCTTTAATATCAATGTTGATCGGCTGCCACAACAGAAGTTCTAGGATAGAGTGAAAACAATGTGACATAAAAACCAGCTATGTACTATTACATAATCCAAAATAAAAGCAAGCTTGTTACGGGGAAAGAAACAGGCGAACTACAGTTATACTCAAAACTTCATGGATTCATGCTATTCCAAGGTCACAATGAGGTTTGGACAGTTCAATCAAAACAAAACAATATTTCATTATTTATTCAACCTCGTGTCACACCTGTGAGACGCTTTTCATCTGTGGCATAGACAAAAAAAAGATATTTAAAATTCCATTCCGTGTGTTGGGTCGCCAATGTTCTTCAAATCTTTTCAATCTTCTACTGTGTCCTGCAGAAGAAAGTCATACGGATTTGGAAAGAGGGGGGGCAAATGATAAAAGAATGTTCCTTTTGGGGAAAACTATCCATTTGGCTTAGCAGGTGTGCGCACAATATGCCTTATCTGTGTTCATTGTTCCTATGTCTGTCTGTCTGATTAAATGACCTGAAATGAAAGGATATTCAAATTTGATGCGGTCTTAATGAGTCGTCTACTCTACAGCATAAATTCAAATTAAAACCAATTAACCCCAATCAGTAGAAACTCATCCAAACTGTTTTTTTCTTTTCTTTTTTATGGTTCAATACTTTCTAAATCATTGATTAGCCTGAGTGAGCAGCATTAGTAAATGACCGTCTCAGTGGAGGAGAAGCCTGTTAGCCCTAATAGAGAGGCCACAGTCATTATTCCTCCCTCTCTCACTCTCCCTTTCTCTCTCTAATCTTATATCAACTTTTCTTATTAAGATCTTACAAGCTTGTCTGCCTTCGTGTTTAGTTTGGTCCATTTTCCAGTTGAGAAAATGTTAAGTAGAAGTCTTAACCCATGTGTGGCTGAAATCGTATCTTTCTATCATTACATGACACGCACATGAGCGTGCATGAATATATACATCATATGTCTTGATAGTAAAATGACTCAATTTCTCTAAGTGTTGACAAAGAACAGATATATCCCTTAAAGTATATTCATTGGATGTTAGTAAGGAAAGCCAAATTTGTAAACCTGGCCATGCTAAAAAATAGATTTGAAAAAATCTGCCTTACAATTTTGAGTTAAACCAAATTATATTAAACTGCACATCTTACATAAAGTTCCTGTAGCACAAACGGTACGGCATTGTGCTAGCAAACACAAAGGTTGTGGGTTTGATACCAGGGAACACACACTTATAAAAACATTTATAGACTAAACGCACTGTCGCTTTGGATAAAAGTGTCTGACAAATGCATGAATAACAAAAAAAGTATAAAAAAATATTAACGTAACATATGGCTTCCAGCAATAGCAGTTTGCGTGTTCCATGAGAGTCGAGTTGAAGGCTGACCTCTGACCCGATTTATGATGTTAGCCGCATTCATAGCATACTCTAAGGTAAAAGATCAGATGAACGAGCAAGTACACAGTATAGAGCAAAAATAAGTGCTGGTAATGATTCAAGTCAAAAAGCTGTTTTTAAAAACTTTTAGATCTTAATATAAGAGACATCAAACGGAACTCGATACTCTCGTGAACTTGCAGACTTCTGTTGCCGGAAGCTATGGATTAAAGTTAAAGGTCCAGTGTGTGAAATTTAGCGCCCCTCTCTTTCGAAGCACTATAAAGTGGCTGACACAGCACAAAGATGTCGCTACTTTTTCACTTCTTTGCCGAAGGAGATAACGTATATGAAATAAGTTCTTTAAAGCGATTTGTGCATTTAGGGCTACACTCTAAAAAACCTATACAAATAGAGCACAATATATTGTATTAATATGAAGGAATTTCTGTATAATTTTTTTACAGTTGTTTTATCTTTATTTTACATTTTGCAATGCGTCAAATTACAAAATAGCACTAACTGGACAGTCCGTAAAATAAAGGAAAATGTACTGGTCATTTTCTGCCAGTAATTTAACTTAAATTAAATTAGCTTTTTGTTTACTTTATTATCTAAGTTCTTTATATACCTCTGAAGACATAGTTATATATATAACTTTGCATTTCTGTCAATAGATCCTTAAAAATATTACACATTAGACCTTCAAAAAATTTAGGAATTTCAATATTTTTGTTACAAAATCACATCGTTCCACTTCAGAAGGCTTCTGTTAACCCCCCAGATTTATTTTGACTTTTAAAAGTCGGATATATGCACTTTTTGGAGCCTTTAAAAACATGGACGATATCCACTACTATTACCAAATTGGGAAGACCCAGGACATTGTGATTGTGGTCACATAAAAAGAAAGGCTTGAGGGCGAGTAAAATATTTTAATTTAATTTGTGGGATAAACTGCTCCTTTAAGAATCCACAAGAGAGAGAGAGAGAGACGGAGAGAGGGAGAGAGAGAGAGAGTCTAGTTTAATCCATCTGCTTGATTCATGCTTTCAATTGAGAGAGGATCTTAGTGTAAGGCGTATTAAATGCAGCCTTTGATGACTATAAACAGAAACGGTCCACATCACAAACCACAGCTCATAAATTAATACTCATAAAAACACCAAGCCCACAGCCAGATTAGAAATAAAAAGGCAACAGATAACACAATACTTAATCCATATTCTGCATAGTAAAATTAAGCAAGCCAATAATTTCACTTCAACAAATCACTGTGAAGCACACTGCATTAGTCCATAGAATATTTAAATAGAGTTACAGCTGATTTGTAGCTCATTGGACTATGCATGAATTTAGCTAATAAACATTTGGTATTTACAAGCAAATGAATAAAATACAGATTAAAATTGAAAATTGGAAAAATTAAATTATTGCACTGAAGGACAGTTTAGAGGTAACACACGCCTTTTTTGCCAATCTCATATTAATCTTATGTACACAACAGTAGTATTGCATACTTTGTATCGTCGAAGAGTATTAAGTTTGATCACATTTATAAAAGACAGATACAGCATATAACATTATTTATGGAAAAAGACGAGCTCCTTGCGGCGTGCAGGGGGAGTGGAACTAAAGAACGAGCTCATAATACATCAACACATTATTCCTGCATAATTCTTGATTCACTACAAGTTTGTGTTGTTAACATTATGCATATACACGCCAATTGTCAACAAAACATAAGACTCAGTTTGACTTAACACGTGTGGTTCGTGTCCGGCATCGTTTAGCACTGGGACCGCACCATCTGTCAGATTCAAACGATCATATGTACTGGTAACATTGATTATAGATAGGTACTGTATATAACAATATTTATCTTTGATCAAATGGCAGGTTACTTTCTTGTTTCTTCAGCAATCGATGTTCATGTTTCAAGTTTCAAAATGTGCTTTATATTTCACATATGTGAGCCTAGACAACAAAACCAGTCTTTAGTAGCACGGGAACATTTTTAGTAATCACCGATAAAAAGTGTTTGGGTAAAAATTACAGATTTTTCTTTTATGGCCAAAATCATTAGGATATTAAGTAAAGATCATATTCATTGAAGATATTTTATAAATTTCCTACCGTAAATGTATGAAAAATATATTTTTGTGAGTTGATGGCCTGCTACAGTCCCCATGACTAAGAACTTCAAAGGCGATTTTCTACATATTTCACTTTTTTTCAACCCTCAAATTCCAGCTTTGTAAACATTTGTTCTTCCACCAGGTATTGTCCTATCATAACAAACCATATATCAATAGAAAGCTTATTTCTTCAGCTTTCAGATGATGTAAAAATCAAAATTTCTAAAAATTGACCCTTAAGACTGGTTTTGTCGTCCAGGTAGGACCACATCAATGAAACTGTTTACTCTTTGACGCTTAAGGCTTAGTATTGCCTTAAATCACATCTTTAAAAGGAAATATATTTAAATCAAGAGCAAAAAATCGTATAAAAAATACAGGGAAATCAATTTGAGTATATTTCTTTTCTTTTCTTTTAATTTATTTAACTAAACAGAACGTGGAGATAATAAAGTGCCACTTTAATTTTACTTTATTTACAGTCTGCAGATACTTTCCCTGTAACTACACAAACAAGTGCAATTCTGATGTTGAAACAAAATACACATTCTTTAGAGAAAAAGCGTTCTTTCTTTCTTTCATTCTTTCTTTCTTAAAAAACCCACAAGTGTCACAGTTCTTATCTGTGTGTGTGGATGGTTATTTTGCGCCTGTTCATTGAGATGGTGTAGTTGGGGGTGCAGCACTATAGGGCTCACTTCCACAGGGTCTATTACCATGTAGTTTGATCCTGTTGGTTTCAGTTGACACAGTGAAGAAAGGCTGACATTGATCAGGGAGTCTTGCATTAATGTGTCCCATGTTCAGCATTTATCACTGTCAAGCTGGTGGAGGTGTCAGGAGAATACACACACACAGACAGTCATACAGGGGCCATAAGAGTACATACACTCAACAACAAAAGCCCCCGATGTCATATTTTGAGAACTCTTCTAATGGAATGCAGTGTGATATGGTGAGTTCATAAATAAAGAGACAATCAAAAAGGCAAGAAAATCTCAGGCATTTGACATAATTTATAAAAGTGACAAGCTGGCTGAATGTTTTGAACATGAAGCACATGTGATTGTAATGTGATGAACATGGCTATTACATACAAAAAATTGAGCTATGCACGGTAAAAAAATCAGTAAACTGTAAACTGGAAAAAATTGAACTTTAAATTATTATAACATTGAGGTATATTTATATATTTTTTCTTGTAAATCCGTTGTCTTGTTCTGTAATTTTGTAGTTTATAGTTTTTGACCGCATTAAAAAAAACTGTAAAAAAGGAATATTAAAAAAAAATGATATTTTCTGGCAGCTGACCACAGCTGGGGTGTCAGACAGAAACTGTGAAATAACATGTTTTTCCCGGTATTTTACATTTTCCCGCTGTTTTTCTTAATTTTGTTTAGCAGTTTTTGACCGTATTTCAAAAAATACATGAAAAAGAAAATGTGTGAAAAAATATTAAAATTTAGTTTCTTTCCGTTTATGTGGAAAGTCTGTAAACTTAAAGTCTTTATAGTATGGCTTGATAGCAAAATGGTGTATTCCGGAGCAGTATGAAAAAATATTAGTCGTTTTCTTTTATTCGAAAAAGTAATACCGCAAATACTAAAACAAACAATAATAACATCTTTGGTGTATTGTTTGTTCTGTATTTGTATGTTTCCTTTTTGAAAATACTGTTTTGTCAAGAAATATGAATCAAAAATCTATTCTGTGCATAGGTTTCATATGAATTGTAATCAGTTGCTGATTACGGATAACATGACAAAATTTGTAGTCAGAAATTTAATCTCTTAAATAAAACATTTTAGACTATTTTTGGAATACATTTTATTTGATGTCACACATAATGAAGCAGGATAATTTTGTACTATTTTGACTGAACAGAGGAAAAAATGATAAGCGCCCCAATGTCTTTTTTAACTACAGTACAGACAAAATACTCAGTGAATAGTTTTCCCATGAGTTTCCTTTTTAAAAAAATGGCGTCTATAAAAAAATTCATTGAAACCACTCCTGTGATGGTATTTGTCAGTTGTGACCAGTCCAAAAAACCCCACTAACCCTCACGGTTTCTCTCAACAGGTAGTTGTCTAGTCTTTGTTAAAACCAGCAACTTTGTATTGGCACCTATTGTATTATTGCTCCTGTATTACATAGGCCTATCGCTTATTGCTCACTAAACTTTATGTAAATCACTTTGGATAAAAGCGTCTGCTAAATGAATAAATGTATTATGTAATATGTTTCAGAATCTATTTGGGTATTGTTACTGGGATTTTTATCACCCCAAATTCATCAAAACACTGGTATATACTACTGTATGTATAAAAAAAACATGGTATCATTCATACTGTGATAATAGGTCTATTCCTACTTTTTTTGTTGCGTTTGTGTTTGACTGACAGCAACACAGAATTGATTGTTTGAGGCTTCTTTTCCCTGGTTTCAAAAGCCATGATTGATTAACAAGAAAACTTTCAGTCACACAAGTCCTGTAGGAATGAGACTCTTCGCTATGGCATTTATCAGCAGAATATCAATAAAACACATGGGGTTTGTTCCCCCCTGCATGGCCCCCTGCTTGAAAAACTCTGGATTTAAATGTTAAGGATTGATCACTACGACTTTTACTTCATTTTTGATATCCAGGAAGTCTTTATAACGGTCTTTCTGAGTTATTTTTCCTGGTCCACTTGGGTGCGCTCAAAAAGCATAGAGAGAATCCAGATATTTGGCCACCTGTTCACCTGCTGGTGCAACATCTTGCCATCCTGTGGGCTGTTGCAGCATGTTAATAAGAGTGTGTGACATGAGATCGATGGTGTGTTTTAGAAGTCAAGTCACTCATTGAATGTCAGACAGGGGACAATATCTGCATAGGATGCTTATGAATGATGTGAAAGAGGCAAACAAAGAAAAAGTTATTTCAATTCAGCTCAGTTTTGTTACTTTTTTTATCAAAGGTCAAGCTTTGTCAGAAATAGCAGCACATTGACCTTTTTATCATTCGGGAAAAAAAATCCAGATAATGCACGCAGTAATATCCTAAAGAATGGATTAAACAGACTTTTTTAGAGAAGTCACATGTTCAATCACACTTCCTGTTGTGTAGAATGCACTGTGTTCAGAATTGGCAATCTGCATGATTTTATACATCATTCAATCACATCTGTAAAACAATGAGTAAATTATCTAAGTTTATCCTTTTTAAACGATGAACACTTTCACTTCCGCTAGTCATTGAACAATCACTTGGAAAATTAAATTGGAAGATGTAGGTGTGACATAATATAACGTGTAATGTTAATATGCTGATTAGAGAAAAAATAAGAGGGTGTCTGTGTTTTAAATTAAACAATGGGTTGTTATCAAAGGGCAACATTACATTTTTTTTATTAATTATATATTTTATATATTTTGTTACATAATCACTAAGAACTAATTACATACAGTCAATCTGTGTAAATCAAAAATTTGTAATCTTGACTTTGTAATATTATGTAATATTACACGTAAATTTAATATAAATAGGCCCAATCAATAACACATATGAGATCATGTTTATAAATGTTTTAACCAAATTGCATGTTAATGTTTATATGTGTTTTGCCTGTATTAAAAATGAGCCAATAAAATATTTTGAATCAATATAAAATGTCCAATAATTCACTCAGGAGGTAAATAACTGTATAATTAGCCAGTTGGCTGGTGTTAAATGTGGATACTGTATCCCCAGTATCTCATTAAGTTATTAGCCCTTGTTAATATACTGTATGATTCCTTACAGGTATTTAGAGTCAAAATGAATCTAAAATTTCGGCTCAATGAATCTTTGTCGTATAGGCCTGTTTAAATGTGATTGCATTAAATACATCAAAGCGAACTAATGATGCTAGAGCTTTTCTAAATGTTCTTGAAAAGTTAAAGGCCACTGTTTGTTTTGTCCTTGTAAAATACATGGTTTGTATGTTAGATACATGATATTTAATTTTTTGTAACATTACCTTGAAATTACGGATGACCACACAACGGAACTATAAAATTGTGTATTCCTGTTTTTGATTTTAGTCTTTAACAAAAAGTACAGCTGATAAATTGTGTGATTGTAAGTATGACTGGATCTCTGGTCAACAGAGAAGAACTCCAAAAATGGGATTGAAGATTGGGAATATCCAGTATAGAGTACAATAAATCTATTGAGACATTGGCTGTTGGTGACTCATATGTGACAAATGGACAACCATGAGTCCACAGCCTAAATGACAGAGAAAGAGAGAGAGAAAGAAATTGAGAATTCCTACAGGGAATGAGATGACAAGTATGTAGTCTGTCAGTAACTTTGTCAAATGTGGGACTGTGTGTGTGTGTGCGTGTCCGCTTCAGGTGTCAAGATTATTATTACCTCCTGGAAAGAGTCCGTCCACTCTAAGGCACTCTCCTGCCCTGTGTGTCACTGTATATATAAGGTGTCAAACACCTCTCCAACAATCGCTTTTGAATGACAACTCAACATACTCGTCCACAGGCAAGAAAACTGAAAGCCTTGCTTAAGAAAGATATTGAATTATTTTATACATTTTTCCATCTCTTACCCAGTTGGCAGCTGTCTTCAGCTCTTTCAAGCTGTGACCACAGGACTTTCCCTCTCTCTGCAGCTGTCCGTTGCTTAAGAAAGAAATGTTTGGGTAGGCCACTTTCAAACCTTCTAATGTAAACATCTGGCTTTACAAGCTTTCTTTGTTCTGTAACGAAAAGCAGTCCACAGCCCATTTACTGAGCATCTAATGCATACTACACAGAAAAAATTAAGGTTTGACTGCCTGACAAGTTCTGATTTGATAAACAGACTTAACTCAACAAGTTATGAGTGAAAGTGCACAGGTTTTACATGTAGAGGTTTAACAACAGAATGTGAGGGAAATACGATGCTTTACACATTGTAAATGTATTGGCCATGTAATAACAGCATGTGTTTGGGTCTAATCAATCAAATCATCACAGAAACATCTCCCAATACAAAAATAATTAGAGCCAGGGCTTGAAATCAATAAGGTGTATTCAGGAGAGACAGCCAACGGTCATTTATTTCCCTCAACTCTCACTGGACAAAAATGTCTTTCAGAAAGACCACCATGAGGTCTCAGCTGGAGAAATATATAAATATAAAAAAAGCTAAATGCACCTGTGTGCCCTAATAAAACTGCTAATCGAAAACAATATAATTTAATGCGGTTCTGTGTTCCCGATCCTACTGAGCCCGCAAGAGATTCTAAACAAGCAAACAAAAAACTGAAATGTTTTCTCCCTTTAAATGTTACAATCTTCTTTGTGGAGAGACAAAAGTAAAAACAATCTGAAGTATCAAAGGAGTTAATAAATGAAAATTTAATCTGTTATTGTAAAAAGTCTTTATTTAACATTTTGTCTTTGGTGGGGAGTGTGAGTCTACAGCCGTGGAAAACAGACCACTTCAGATTTACCTTAAACAGGGCTGGATTGGAACATAAAATCAAGGGTGTTGTCTGCATTCGCGTTCTGTGAAATTCAGGCATATTTAATCATATATTCTTTTTTTATCTGTTCTCATAAAGTAAAACATTACTATCATGTGGTTTAATCATGAACATGTTTTCTTGGAAATATTTAAGATCTTCAAACAAGGCGGATATTTTGTCATTTTATCATTTTGGCCCATTGTTTTAGTTTTATATTTCTGTAAATAATTTCAAATCAATTTTTTTTATTTGTCAGTAGTTCACAGATGGAAACTAAATAACTTACATATATAGTAACTATGTTGTACTAATGTGTAGTAACACAAGGTATATACTTTGAACCATGTACATGGTAATTACATTTACATTTAGTCATTAACCAAACACTTTTATCTGAAGGGACCTACATAGAGTTCAGGGAGCAATGAAGCGATATGTCATACAGGAGGAATAATACAAAAGGTGTTAATAGCAAGTTTCTAGTTTCAACAAAAGCCAGTACGATACCTGTTGAGAGAAAGAGAGGTTTTTTTTCAGTGGTATGTTAAGTATTCACAGAAGAGTTGGGTTTATGTAGTTTTTTAACGTTGTGAGTGATGTGGTTGACCGGATTGAGTTAGAACAAATTTTTCTCAAGGAAGGAGTTCTGAAGGAGAATGAGTGGGAACGCGATTAACTGCCCTTTTGAGATGGTAGTACAAGATGCCTCTGGTTCGCTGAATGCAGGTTTCTTCATGGGGGTGAAGGAGGGTGTGAAAGTTTGCCGGTGCAGATCCAGTGATAGTCCTGTAGGCAAGCATTAGTGACTTGAATCTGAGACGGGCTTCAACCGGTAGTCAGTGGAGAAAGATGAAAAGGGGGGTTACATGAGTCCTTATCGGTTGTTGGAAGACGAGGCGTGCTTATGCTTTCTGAACCAGCTGGAGCGGTTTGATAGCCTTTGCAGGAAGACCAGTAAAGATAGCATTGCAGTAGTCCAATCTTGAGATTACCAGGGATTTGACAAGGAGTTGTGCCGCATGCTCAATGAGATATGGTCAAACCATTCTAATGTTAAATAAGCCATCTCGGCATTACCACCTCATGATCATTGAATGACAGCTGTTCATCAAATATGGCTTTTTTGGAAGGTGTGATGGCCAAGCTGTATGGTGAGATTGTGTTGCACCTTGGCATAATTACAATGGCATAATTACAAGTCACCCGTTTTGTACATCCCAATGGTACAAACATGGTAACTAGCTCTTACCAAAAGGAAATTATGAGGTAATAACCGTCACTTAATTATAGTGTACATATAAGGCAGCTGATAAAAACACTACTGTACTTACAAAGGGTATATAGGTGGTACGTATATAGTACTTACAGGCAAGTATGAGGTAATAATATGTTAATAACAGAATCCTCATAATATTCATGAATCATGGAATTCAAAGATCATGGCCCAATAGTTGCTGAAATAATTTAATTTCAAAAGATAAAAAAAACATCCAGCCTTGCATGAAATAACACAAATAATAAATGCGAGTACTTTTAGACCCTTGTGCATTAGAAAGGGTTTCTTAGAAAGGGTCTTTAGTGTTGTTCCTTTCCCCTCCATGTAAAAGTATATATTTGCATACCAGGCTCTTCTTCGGTACAATCTACTTTGAAACAGAGTGCATTATAAACAAAACTTCTAGAAATAACGAAAAACTTGACTTCACAATTTGTAAGGTTGTTTATACTTGATCTTGAACGGACTCTAGAGATTCCTTCTATGTTTAAAGTTTAATAATTGATGTTTCTTACCAATTTTCAAACTTCACAAATTTTTGTTTTAAACTTGTGAATGTAGGATAATCTCATGCAAGCACATGTATTGAACACACCTTAACCACTACAGCTGACTAGTAACACGTGACCTTTTTTCATCAACCGCAATGCACAGTTTCTGAAAGGACCTTGTGCTCATGTCAGTGTATGATCAAGCAGTTTACCTGTAGTATGGAGAGATGACAGTGTGCACCTCGGCACTGTGCTGACAGATGTTATGAATCCGATTATCATCCATTTTCTTCAATGCGTCTGTAAAGGGACCAGTTACATTTATAACACATTTGGCTTTGACATCAAACTCTTGGCCTATGAAAGAAAACAACATCCATCACCGAAGCCCATTCATCTGCTGCAGCTGACATGCTGGATTATTAATTTATCAGCTAACAGCTCTACGGTAATGGACTGACTCTCTGGCAATGGTGGGAGAGTCTGGAAAGCATTGTAATTAATAGGCACAAGACATATACCTAATTTTCCTTTTTGCACTAGCGTGTCAAAGAGCAGCCCAGGAGTCTGTGTGAAGAAGGTGTATGTGTGTGCGTGAGTGTGTGTTTTTGTGTGCGTGCGTGTGCATCACAGCCTGTGAATCTATCAACTGAATGAGGATGCAGTATACTGTATGTTTCGTTTTTTTGATGTGTTTATTTTTGTTATTATTCTCAGATTTTTCATTTACTTTAAAAAGAATGTAGTGTTGACTGGCTGAAAGCATGCTATGGTGTTACATGATTTACAGATACAGACAGCTAACGTTATCAGCATTTACCTGTTGCCTTTGTCTGTGCCTTGTGTTCTTTCCCTCAAATTACTGATATGTATACTGCAAATTGTCATAGGAGATCTTAGTCCTCCTTTTCGCTCTTTCAATTGCAATGTATATATCTACATTCAAACTCCGTTATCACAAAATCCACAACAGACAACAAAACACACAGGTCGAATTACAGTATCCTCCAGATGTTTATGTTTTTTGAATACCACACTGTCGGTTATACGTCTAACCCCTCCCCCAAATCAAACGCTAACCTTAACCATAGCACAAAATGTCAGAACCGGCTAATATCACTTCAGAGATCCTACTAGATGCCAGTGCAACTGCAACCAGGAAAATAGCCAGAGGGAAAATGTAGTGCAGATGACACTTTAGGGCCATTCACATTATAACGGTAACTATAACGTCAACTACTACTAAAACTATATTTGTGATTATCTTTTGGATCCTACATCCTAGAAACGAATTTCTAATTCCTCTTCCATTGGCTCATTTGACTTTTTTGAAAAAAGAAAACTTTTTCTTACTCACCCTAGACCGTTTGTCCAATGTGCTAACATTTGGGTATGTAGCATCTAGAGACAGGGCTGACAACAAGTAATTAAAAGATTTTCGATTTTCCAAACGGTTCTTGTGTAGAGGGTCGACGAATTAGACAAATATTTTGTGTATTGAAATGAAAATTGGGGTGCGTCTCAATCAGCTCTATCGTTCAGTAGTCATTGCCTTGTATAAGGAACCTTTAATGTTAGTTCCCTAAAAATTCCCACAATCCAACACAAAAACCAGTGAGCATCAATGGTCCTTATGTGCACCTAATGGAGATCATGTAATGATTTTCAAAGTTATTTAACTTTTGAAAAGACAAACATATATATATATATTATTTATAAACACATATTGCTAGACAAGCAGGGAACACAAACTGCTTAACAGTTGAATTTAATAATCGGCCAACATTTTTGCACTGATATGTATCAGAATAACAGCATTAAAAAACTGTTTAAAAGTATATGTGAAGTGAGCCAGGATACCGAATCTGTGCATCCCTATTATGTTTCATATGAAAAAATCAAAATAATGTCATTTGATTAAGGAATATTTGTTGGCTCGAGCGGAGTTCATTAATGTCAAAGTTGTTGTATTCCACCATGTTTCCTCAAAGTCTGCTTTATTGTCAATTCTGCCCAATATACAGTACATACATATAGAGGATTACAATTATGTTACTCTCAGACCCTTGGTGCATACAAATAACAAATGTTTCTGTTTGCTAATATTGAATTATATACAAAACATACTTTTAGAACTCCTCCTACATAATGTATCAGATTTGCCAAAAATTGGGTATGTAGCATCTGGAGACAGTACAGCCAAAAAGTTCTAAAAAGCTTTTTGTTTTATCAAATCGCGATTGTATACAGTGTAACCAAATGCGAAGGTGAGTGTGCCAAAGGGTCATGTGGCTGTATCTTAGGGACACTTTTGTGTATTGGCACAAAACTTGGCATGTATCATCAATGGCATATATTGTCTGCTTCATAAAATTCCAAGCAATTATATAACGTCAAAGTACCTTTCCCAATGTTTTAAACTTGGTTTTCAAACTCGGATCCTCTGACTTGTCCAAAATATTTTCCTTTGGGCTCTTGTGCCTCTTTATTGCTGCTTGTTGCTATATTTTATAGTTATCGTTAAAATGTGAATGTCTCTTCATTTCTGGTTCTGTAACATTTTTATAACAACCCGGTGCAAAAGTGGCCTATGTTCTACAGAGCATACAAGTGGAAGAAGCTGATTCTTTATTTGGTACTCTCGGATGGTTAATGAGTAGGACTATGTGTAAATAAAATAATATTCTGATAGCCATCGATTTTTTTAAAAGAATACAAAAAATTTAATTGTATGCGCTTATAGTTTGAATACTGTGATAGGCTAACTGAGACTGGTTTTATTGCACTTTTATACATCTTAGCCCCTGAGTTGTACTAATTCCTTCTATTGTTTGCATCATTTCTGAAAAATTGAACTGCAGTACAAAAAATTGGCATACATTTTTCATTTGTTTCAGTTTTCATTGTTTTTCATGTTTTCTCCCTGATCAGCCCTACTTAGCACTCTTGGATGGAACTGGATATACTTCAATACATTTATTTTCCATTATATTTACCTGTACTACAGCCCCTCCACTGGCCAGAACCGAGGTCGGGCCTTCTCAGGAGGAGCACGTGTAAGTATAATTGGTGATGGCAGCATTGTACCTGGCAGCAGAGAGCCTGATAGTGAGATTCATTCATGCGTTGTGTTGTCCTGCAGGGGGCAGGAACAGGGCCTAAGCATGTGACTCAAAAATCCTATGCACAATGGCTGGTGCTATGGAAGTGTGTCGGAAACGATCCGTCACATCTGGGTCTGTCACTTTCAATCAGATACACACAGGCAAATGTACAAACGCCAGTGAGGTGCACAGAGGAACGGGTCTGCTCATTTAAAGCCACAATATGAGAGGGGAAGGACCCTGGAGACACACACAACATATTCTTACACACAGACATTCTTGTTGTTTGACACATGTACGTTTACACAAATATACATGTAAGACACATACCTGCGTGAATTCATATGCACAAAAATATACAAACAAAGTGGAATAATGGGGAAAGCGTTTCTAAAAAGTAAAGGTTGTGTTAAATTTGTGTCCGAATTTACGGCCAGGTTTACTAACAGCTTGCACCCTCGCAAAGGCTTTTTTGGTTTAAAAAAATTCTGTCGGTATTTGTAAAGACAAACATTAGAACTGAAACGGTTGTTTTTTTGGCTGACCTTATTGCATATGTATTTGAAGGAATATCCCTTTCATATGCAGAATTTGGGAGGAGAGTATTTAAATCAATCATGCAACGGGACTAACATTTGCGCTCGTCAGTTTACTTGAATCTGCGCCATTATTTAACCCCCAAAATAGCTTTTCTTAAACTCTACACTAATTTGTACTGCACTTGGTAGACTGCGCTGGTCATTATGGAAATGAGATATTACCCTTGTGTATTTAATGTGCACCATGTTTTACATTTAGAAATTTCCACTTTCATCTGCGCTTTTTGAAATTGTGCTCTCACGCTAATTTGCCCTGTTTAGTTAATCTGGACCTTAATGTTATACTATTCTTAGGTCGACTTGCTAGATTGCCAAAATTTCAATGCTTGACTTGATCGGATACATCAGCAACTGACCACGCTGGGTGTCATGAAGACAAGTATCCATGCTTTGTATCAATGGTACAGGCTGCAGCTGGTGTAATATTTTTTCAGGATATTTTCTTAGGACATGTTGAGCCCCTTAGTACCACTTAAGAAGTATTTAAATGCGGTGGTGGAAAGAGTACTGAAATTTTGGACTTATGTACAAGTACTGTTACATTGCTGAAATTGTACTTAATTACAAGTAAAAGTAATGGTGTTAAAAAGTAATTGAGTAAAAGTAAAAATTACTCTTCTCAAAAACTACTATGAGTACTAGTTACTCGTTACTTTTTAGACGGTTTTATTGAATGAATTAACAATAATGATTAATAATCAAATTTGGAGATTTATATAGAAAATTGCTTCTTTAACAAAACACATCTTTACCTTACTGATAAAGCATATCTCTGGATACAACTCAGACAAAATAACCATTCAATGTGTTGTTCTGTTTGTCTGTCTATTATGAGCTCATTTTACCTGTTAAAAAAATGTATGCACTTAAAACATTGTTCAATTATTTGTAATAGGCCCCACAATGCAGAAATTAATAAATAAGAGTCTCAAATACTGCATGCAAAACTGCATGATTGTGTTATGCTATCATCGCATTATAGACCAAAATCTCTCGGAAAGATTGTTTGGGCTCTTGGTCAGGACCACAAAAGACTGTTTCAGATTGTGGACAAGAGCTGCAAGATTAATTCGGAGACACTGACGGCAAAGTGTTGGATGAGCAGGCCAGAGACCATGCTGATCATTGAAAATAATTATTTGCTGTGTCACCGGCAACCCCTTCTCTCAATTCATCTATGTCAAGAAACTGTCTTTGACAAGTCCTGTGTGTGTGCGTCCGCGCGTGTGTGTGTGGGTGTTGAAGACACTGGCACGGATTCCTATTAATGAAGAGAGGAATCCTGCATCAAGATTTATGGATTAATCCCTGAAAATACAAAAGATCTATACTTGGAGGTACAAGGTCGTGAGTTTTGTAATTTAAATGAAAGGGTTTAAAAGGTGACAAATGAACAAAGTGCAGTTTCATTACGGACTGATTCTTATGTACATCTCTTAAGATTTATTGCAGCATAATCCTTTGCTTAAAGAAAGGAGAGAGTGTTGAAATGATTAATCTCTTTTAATGTTGGTGTCTGAAACGGCTCTCTTTCTATTTGTTATTGCCAAGGAAGCGTAAATCCACATAGTTGGTTCACGATGTTGCTACACTCTTGGAATGAAATGGCCTAAAGGAACTCGGGTCTTTCTTTTTCCCCTTGCATTTCCTTAGATGCTTAAAACGACCAGAGGCTAAGGCTCGGTTAATGCTACCGTGTGCTTTAAGACATTTTGAGAACAAGAGGCAGAAAAACGGGACAACAGAACAAGAAAAAAACAACAACAAATATAAAGGCCAAATTTTGAAACAAATTACACGCAGGGGCATGTGTGCTGCCATGATATATTAAGATGTGGAACACCTCGATCCTCTCTGCTGGATAAGCACTTCACTGATCCTGCATGTAAACATAATTTGGAGTGTCGTACAAGAGGCCTGCAGTGGATACTTTTCAGCTCCGGGCAAAGCAGAAACAATAATTCACAACGTAAAGGAGTATGCAAACCTGCCTACCATGAAATGTCTCGCTCTCTGCTCATCGTTAATATTGGACAATATGACAGTAAGTCATGGTGTTGTTGGATCTGTATTAAGAGCAACATTAATGATGTGTATACAGTCACGTTGACTGATGGAAGACAAATGACTTTGAAATTCCTTAGAACGGACTGAACCCACGTCCAAGACCCCCACGCCTCTACGCTTTGTCTTATTTCCCCCTTTTCAGTATAATTTGTACCTCCTGAAGGTAAGCAAATTCAGTGGAGTGCGAGCGGGGCAGGACTCTGCATTGACATGACAGAGATGTTAGTGACGATGAATTTCCGATGTGCCAGTCACAGTGTGAGATGCTTGGCTGAGCTGACTGCTCTCATCACTGTATCTTAGGTAGACTAATGCTCATCAGGCGAGAAACATGAAAAAATACCACTGATGAAAATCTCAGTAATACCTTAAAACAGTTATCGTGTAACGACAATGTTATTACAATTATTTCCTATCACCTTAATCATTCTTATTCTCAAACAAATGAAAATGGATCGATTTGAATGGATTGATTGTCTGTTCACTCCATGTCTCTTTTTTTACTGCATACTGAAAACATGGGAGTGTGTTTGCCTGCTAAATGTCCTAAGAGAAATAAATTCCTGCGTTACAAGCTCAGAATGAAGAAGAGGGTCAACCTCTGAAATGTCACTGCAATCATCATCCTTCACATAATTATCTAGCTTCAGAATGGAAAAAAATGCAACGTTAAAAACATTTAATGTGTACACATTTATGCATTTGTCATAATCTTTTACAGAATTTTCTTTGAAGCCCAAGTAAACATTCGGAGTTAAACGCTACATAAGGACTTAATCTTAAGGTAAAAATGAAATGATTCGACGTAAAAACACGTCAAGAAAAAGAAAAGTCATGTTTCCTCTATGCTGAATGAGTTTGACTGCTCACTGCTTTTTGCTATGTCCGGCCCTGTGAATACACATATCCTGGTGCTCTAAATGCAGGCTGACAGCTTGCCTGGAGAAATGAAGTTGGTTGTTTGGGGTGGTGGTAAAGAGCCTGAGCAAACAGGACACGCTATGTACACCCAGGCTAACAATGAACATATGCTTTGTTTTTCTGATGCCAACACAGAGCATTTATGGCCTCAAGAGATTCCTGTGATTCAGGGACTAGTTGGAGCGAACAGCCTTCTGGCTATTTTTGTGTTTTTATTTTTTTGGAAGACTGTTCTTTCTAATTTCTTTACAGCACTGTAGTTAACAATTAGACTGAGACGGATGTTACTTTGAGAAAAAAAGCTTTAAATAGATCACATTTTGGAATATTGTTTACAATTGTTTGCCATGCTGACCAAATTAGCTTAAAATATGCTTGACGTATAATTCTTACATATATATATAACTTTTAGTAATTAATTGTTGACAGCCATAATTAGGTTGAATATTAAAAAATAAATACAGCATTTTTGGAGTATCTTTTATATTGTAGGAGGCGGGACCCTACAGATTCTACAGCATTAATTTTGGTCAAAATTCCACAAGAAACTAAAGTGTAGAATTAATTCATCAACATTCCAGCTATTTTGGGCTTTTCTTAATGCTAAAATCTTCTTAATATATATATCGTCAGCATTTTGGAGCATGCCAGTTCATGGGTATTTTTACTACAAGGACATTTCTTTACTTTGATTTCCTGGGGACTTAAAAACAAGAATTTACCATGATCTGATTGTATAAGCGTTTATGTACAGTATATAAATAGTGTATAGTTCTTGTAGTCGTGGTGTTTTTAGAATAAAAAGAATACATTTTTATCTACTTGCCTTCATTGTTGCAAAATCTTTATTGTTTTGGATGTAAATGCAATTTAGTTTTTTGTTATTCATTATGTGGTATTTATTTTTTAGTTATGGTGTTTCCCTCTCTCTGAATTGTGATAACATAAGCATAAAGTGTTCTTGATTAAGAAAATGATTAACACTGTAAAGTATTAAACTGCATTTACAAGCAGATTACTCAACAAAATTATTTATGTATTAAAATAAAATAAATAAGTAAACTAAATTTGGTTTGGAAGTTGAATTCACTGAATAATTTGTTTATTTAATATGACTCAGACTAAATTATTCAAATCTTATCAACAATTCGTAGATTTCATGCATTACATTGAGTATGAGTCACAAGTAGTATGTCCAAAAACTCAGTATGCACAAAACAGTAGGAGAGAAAAATCCGAATAGTCTAATGTTTCTTCCGAGATTTGTGAGTGAGCATCAGATGGACACTTCTCTATCAAATGATGCAACCAGAGCTAAGCAAAGGTCAAATTTCAAAGGTTAATCAAATAAAAAAGTGAAAACTTCAAAGCCAGTGTCTGTTTTTTTAATTTAAGTACTGATTAATGAATTTTCCATGAAAAAATTATGTTTTTACGGACGCCAGGTACAGGTTGATATTAATACGTCATATGTCAAAGAGCATACGGGTCACATGACCTTAAACTGTTTGCTTTTTGCAGTAAAGCACATGCTGTATCGTCCTCAACTCTCTAAAATACAACAGTCTCAACAGTCTGTGGTTGGTTTGGGTGTTGTATATCACAAGGCAAACTATTTGAGAGTGACAGAAGGTATGTCCGGGGTCAGAGTGAATGGATTGTGGAGTAAAGGGTGTGAGTGCAGATGTGAAGTTGGGTTTTGCATCTCAATGATGAAGCACACCTGAATGCTGCTTTAAATACCAGAGGAGAGGATGGAAATGTCACATGCAATTAAAACTCATAATACAAAATGGCACAAATCACACTAATTCTTCCAAAAGGAAAGAGAGAAAGACAGCTATGCAATGACAAATCAGTCAGAAGGAAACGCCGCTCTACAAACTTTTGCCCTGCACCACCAGACATCATTCTCATGCTGTATTAAACCTATTCAATTGAGTGTATTTAAAGAGCTTTAGAAAAAAAACATTTCATCACACAGCCAGAAACAAATATGAAAAATGTAAAGAATCAAAATTCTAATTGTGTGAAATGGGTGAAAAAAAACCTTGGGAGAAACCGGGTTCGAAAAATAACATAATAGTACGCAAGACATAACATGAATACTGTCCATAAAAGTTAACCAAGCTATAAAATTATATAGAAAGATGTCAAATTAGCAATTAACCAAACTGTAAAACTGGTAAAATATCATTAAAGATGTCCATGTTAAAAATTGTCTGTGTCAAGTAATGCGTATTGAACATCTTTAGTGATCTTCACGCAGACACCTATTGTTTAATATGCCGTACACAGGACACTAGGGGTGTTGTGAGTTCCGGACCGGTCATATGTCACCTCAAGTGTGTATCTTTGTGTTTCAGATGACCCCTTTCCCCTTTTACCTTTGGGCACCAGCTAAGGAATTTGATCTTAACATTATAATATGATCCAAATTAAGCTAACAATGAGAAAAAAACATGTAACGTAAATTGGAATGAGGAAATCACCTGGTTATCTGAAGGATTTTGAAAGATTCTGTTATCAACTCAAGTTTGACACAGTTGTAATAAAATAAGATTTATTGACAAAATAAATACAATAGTAAATATTGCTGCAAGCTGCAATTATCGGAGTCTAAGCAGGTTTGGAAAAATGAACAATTTTTTAAGAACATTTCCCTCGGATAAAGTGGATATACAGTTGCTAACATACAAGTACAATTATTCGTATACTTTTTTCCAAAGTGACTTGAAATGTATTTTAGTCAATGCATGTCTTTTATCGAGACTGTCCTCTAAAAAAACGAAACCTATAGGTTGTTTTCACAAGCAACTTTTTACAACCACCAGTTCCGTCTTAAGGATGAGCGCCCTCTAGTGCCAGAAGCTTAGTACGTACTATAGCTGCATGACGTGCCGGGTTTTCCTTTGCTTTAGGTTGTTCACTTTTTAACAATTTTGCAGTAAAATATCCAAAAACCACTATGCTAGTGTTATATATTTGGTTCAGCTGAGTACTTACAATATAAAATATCTCAAATGTTTCCAACCATTTGTAAATCGTGATAAAATCGCCATTCTAAAAAACATTGACACAGGCCTGTCAATGGCATCATATCCGCGTTCCTCTTTGTTACCATCTTTACTGACGTAAAACCCGCATGAAAACAGTGTCGCGGACAAATGCGGAAATAGTGTCCAGCGTCTAGCAAGCCACTAACTTGTTTCGAACCACACTTATTTATGAAGCACAATTTTAGGAACAATTATAAAACGTTACCTCATCTGCCAACTTGATTTCTCGTTCCCATCTTATTGGTGGCCATCAGCGGTGGAGTTGAAGACAACAGATCCCATCATTCCACGCTTCTTCACAGCATCATCAAGCTACGGCACTGTTGTTGTTTTGATTGTTTGATTGGCGATTTTTACAAACTGCACCTTTAATTCTTCGTATTTGTTATGTTTTCAATAGTTTTATGAATTTTGGGGTAACTGTCGGAGCCCTTTTTGAGCCTACACATAAAAACGCATATTGGAACTAAAATGGCGGTAACTCATGAATTCTGTGGAATACAGACTTAGGGTTTGTCTCGTTTGAAAAAAAAAGTAGCTGATTGTTGCTTAAAAAAAATCAAGTTATGTTGTAGATTTATTGTAAAAAATAAACACACTCTTTATAACAAATAATCAATTACTCTCCCTAAATAAATAGGGAAATCTGTATTCTAGAGTCTTAGACCTTTCCATTGATATATACACTCACCTAAAGGATTATTAGGAACACCATACTAATACTGTGTTTGACCCCCTTTCGCCTTCAGAACTGCCTTAATTCTACGTGGCATTGATTCAACAAGGTGCTGAAAGCATTCTTTAGAAATGTTGGCCCATATTGATAGAATAACATCTTGCAGTTGATGGAGATTTGTGGGATGCACGAACCTCCCGTTCCACCACATCCCAAAGATGCTCTATTGGGTTGAGATCTGGTGACTGTGGGGGTCATTTTAGTACAGTGAACTCATTGTCATGTTCAAGAAACCAATTTGAAATGATTCGAGCTTTGTGACATGGTGCATTATCCTGCTGGAAGTAGCCATCAGAGGATGGGTACATGGTGGTCATAAAGGGATGGACATGGTCAGAAACAATGCTCAGGTAAGTCGTAGCATTTAAACAATGCCCAATTGGCACTAAGGGGCCTAAAGTGTGCCAAGAAAACATCCCCCAGACCATTACACCACCACCATAATTTCATTAATGAGAAATTGAACAGGTGTTCCTAATAATCCTTTAGGTGAGTGTAGTTTGACATGATTCGATAAGAAATTACATGCACAATATTGACGCAAACTTTGGTGTCCCGGATACAGAACGGGTGACAGTTAACAGGCCAGAAGATATTTTAAAACCCCACCTAAAAATAAACACTTCTCAACCATACAAAATGCAACACATGAGTGAAAATACAGTCACTTTTACAGCATAAATCAAACCAAAAACTGTATATTACAAAATCAGATCTTTCAAACTTTCTCTTAATCATTCAGAAGAAAAGAGCGGCATTTTCTTTGCCCGAGAATGAGACTCAATAAATAAGAAATATCTTTCAAAAAGACTTACTTGGTTTAATCTTTAGCATTCAATATTTTAATATAGTATATTATGTATATATATATATATATATACTGTATATATGAATGTGAACATACAAAGGGCCAATGTATGTGTTTTTGTGTGTGTATGCATTTGATTTTCTTTACTTTTCTCCATGTCATATAATTTAAGGGCTAGTCATTTTATTCTTTGTTTGTTCAACATTTATATGCATAATTTGTAAGTATAAGAATAAGAATGGGAAATCGTGCAAAAATAAAAAGTGGAATCAACAGTGGAACATTGCAAAGTGGAGCACTATGACTTGATTGGTCATGGTTAGCATACTCGCTAACTGTTCTTTTTATCTGAGTGATTGATCCATGCTTCTGTATTTACAGCACACTCTGTGATCGGGACAGTTTGAGCCATTATCGTGGCCAAGCCATGCTGTTCCCCTACTGCAATTTCAGTGAAAAATTTGCCAAACATATGAATATTTCTGGTCATATTTTCCTAATATGGCTGGTGCTCATCTCCTGTGTTTCTTCCCCCACTATCTGCTGAGTATGCAGTCCCACTGTCTGCAGTCTCGCTAATTGGACCCCTCTCTGATTCACCTCAGAGACCCCAGTATGTTCAAACAGATAGGAAAATAAAACACAGTCCTAAAATAATGAGATTCCTCAGGTCGTTTCAGATGTACCTGAAAATGATGACATTTTGGTTTGAACCCAGCTCACTGCCTAACAATGTGAGGACAAAAGAAGTCCTTAATGTTTAAAACCCACCCCCATTACTTTGATACAATTTCACTTTATTAATCCCTTCTTGATAATGAAAGGGTCACTCTCTTTACATATTTGCAGCTAAATTATTTTGACACTATTTTTTTAGACAACTTGGAGAAAAAATAAAATCAGTGCAAAAAACCTACCACTGATTCAACACGAACACGTCAAGGCCTCTTCTGAATGAAAAATGATGCGAGGGAAAATAACGCAATATGACCAGAAGGACCAGGAATTTAGCAGATGAGTGTCAACAGAGAGGTAAAAAATGAAGCATTTACCTGTTCCTAATCTAATTTCATGATGGCTTTCTGTAGATATCGGACCCCACCGTGAATAACTGTAGTGTTTGCGCTACTGGTCCCGGGTGAGAAATCGCTCTGCTTTGACAATGCCATAGAGAGTAAGGGAACCAGCCCCAGATCAATGTAGACTTGATATTCGGCTACTTATTCTCACCAACCACAAAATGTTTAGAATATATTGCATATCATTTTCACATGCAGCTATTCTCACACTGTAATGTGCTTTAAAGGAAATCTGGAGATGGTTGGGGAATATGAGAGGACATTCATATCTCCATGAGAAACGGGATGCGTTAATATTTATGAGTGCACACGTGACTGTTAAAAAGCTCTAAATGTTGAAATAATAGAGTTTAAGACTCTAGCTTTATTTAGAGTATTTGAAAAGTCCAATTGAGTGGGACTGAGTATAGGAGTATGGTCCATAATACCCAGAGAGAGCCATCCATAACATTCCCATTGAACTCAATGGCATAGGATGCAGCAGGGGTGTGTGTCTGTGTGTGAGGGTGTTTGTGTGTGTGTTTAGGGATAATTTGGTAACACTTTCCTTGAAGCATGTGTGTATAATGCATTATAAAAGTAGTTTTAAAGCATTGTAATTCACCTTTTAATGCATTGTAATGTCTTATAAATAGTTGTTAAAACTGTTAACACATTATAACACTTAGCAAGTTGGTTATAATTCTATATATATATTGCATTACACCACACATTATGAAGAATTATAATGCATTTTACCCTTTGATAACTCTTTATAATGCATTTTACATACATGCTTCAACGAAATTGTTACTTATAATTTCCTAAAATGGGTTATTAATTTGTTTTATTCTAATAAAGTACTTTTATGATCGCATATCCTAATTTTCATCTCACAAAACTAGACACTTGTATCACTATAATGTTAATTATCATAACTAATAGATTATTTAGAAAACTCGCCTTGTCTGAATAGTGCTAATGAATGTTAAAATGTAGATTGGAGTTGTATTTGAAGGTGAGTGAGTGAAAAGCTGTTAACTATGTTCAACAAAAATGCCAGTAAAGCTTTTGAAGAAGATTAGAAGTTACAAATCCAAAAATGTCCAAAAGAAGAAAAAAAAGTGGATTAGAAGAAGGATGAGCGCAGTATCAAAATCCTACACTCTCTCTCTCTCTCTCTCTCTCTCTCTCTCTCTCTGTCTCTCTCTCTCTCTCTCTGTCTCTCTCTCTCTCTCTCTCTCTCTCTCTGTTACCCTTAGACAATAAAAAAGGAGAATTCAGAAAAAAACAGATTAAAGAAACTGTGCACTCGAGCATAGATAATTGATTTATTGAGTAACAGAAGAGGCGATCACAGGAAGTCCCATTTGGGAGTGTCGGAGAGCCATATTTCAAACACTGCAATCAGGCTTTATACATGCGCTGTTGCTTTCTGGACGATGAAAATCCTTCTAAGTCCAGCACTTGCAATGCTCATGCCTCATGAGGAGACGGCTGAAGCCACTTACTGGCTTAGCCTGCGCATGAAGCCCTGCAAGCACACAATGAGTTGCAGTGTTATGCAACATCTGAGCAGAAAGTACATCCATGTACAGATGCAAGTGGGACATTCACCAAACAGAGTGCCGCTCAAAATCCTCCTCTCAAAACCTAAGTGGAAGCAAATAGGATTCATAAGGAAAATCATCAGGCGGCTCAGTGACACAGAAATTGCGGAGCTTTGCCTGTGTTTGCTTCATGGCGTCTATGTGAAAACGAATATTAGTCATTTTCTTTAAGAATTTGAAGACACGCCAAGTTTTGTACACACTGCAATTCTGTATAACATATATTTTTATCAGTTTACCTGGAAAATAAGTTAACAACGGTACCAGGCAGATTGAAAGGGCATTAGTGATTAGGAACAGCAAGGCTGAAGGCACATTTTGTTCATACATGTTAAACAGCTGCTTTTTCTAAATGGCCATGCCTGATGGACTAAAATCTGTCCATCACATTATTGGTGATGTAAGATATTACATTCTCACCCACTGGCTCCACCCTCATTCATGAAAACATCATATTCTTGAATGTTGCATAAGGCTTCATGCGGGACAGAGGCCATTCTCAACTGTTCCAACACATACGGACTAGCTATTTATTTCACTGTAACATGACTTCAGGGGACACTGTGCATTTATAAATGTGTTTCATTACTATGCAAGTCTTCATTTTCTATAATATGGATTCAAAAAAAGACAAATCATGCATTTTCAGCAGAAGGACAGGAAAAAGGGTGACAGCAGAAAGAAATATAGAATGATCAATCACATGCTAATTTATATACTTCCCCCACTCCTAATGAGTGTCACGCATGATTAATCACGAATATCCAAATGACATGCGTACAATATTGCTTACTAAAACAAGATGTGTGTTTTATGTTTGTAACAATTCAGTGCTCTTCAATAAACTAAAACAAACAAACAAACAAACAAATAAAAAAAACATATATATAAATAAATAGTATTTTATTTACAGAACATTTGACATTAAACATGATTTTACAGTTTAAATCATGAGTTCAATAACTCATGAGTACCATGCCTAAACTCTACAGCTTTGCCCTTAAACTTCAATTCTAAACTAAATTTGGGAATTAATTGCAGGTAAACTAATGTCAATGGGATGCATTTCTAATATATAGTCATCGATATGAATCATCAAAGCTTAGTTTTAAAGTAAAAATGACCTTTCCCCAAACACACCACTACACATGGAAAAAGCTTTTTTCGCACCTCTTGTGGACACATTTTTCTATGAAAAGGCAGCAATGTATACCAGGATCTAGGTATTTTGGTGTATTAAGAAATTTAGACAGAAACACATATTTCTAATGAGCAAGGGTTGCATTTGCTTGTGTTTTTCAAAACGTTGTTATATACAGTATTGTATGATATGTGTGTCTGAGAAACCCCTGTCAACCTACTTGGAAAACACCCTCTCTGAATGAATGATGCCAATCTCATGTAGTTTGCACAGTGCATAGTGTGAAGTCATAGAAGCATGTAAATGAAAGAATAAAGTATGTCCTCTTTTAGTCCCAAGTATTGGTTAAAAAAAGCAAACCTTTCAAATTTTAAAAAACATTAAAATAACTTAGTTTTTATATAACAATGGATTTCTAAACATACCATGTTCAGCAGTTATAAAAGATCCAATTCAATTTAGTTTCATACATATTTTTGAAATGAGCTTTTATTTTTAGAGTTTTGTGTTAACTTTAGTTACATTTTACTTTTTTTTGTAATTTGCTTTTTCATCGTATTATTTTATTTTATTTTTTCCCTTTGAGTTGCTTCTTATTATAGTTCTAGAGCCTTAAACTTTATCAGTTGTTTACTTAGTTCAAGTTTTTCCAATAATTTTTAGGCCAAAATTTTATTAGTTTTTAATAAACATTTTTAAAGCTTTGATTTTAGTAAACTAAAATAACCTTGTTCACCAATTATTGGCTTTTATATTGCGTATTGGCCCAAAATGTAAAAAACATGTTAACTTTGTAATTGTCCACTCTGCGACAGAGTAAATGTAAAACTATAAGGTGTTTGCAAATGTCCTGAGAAGAGAATAAGTATTTGATGAGTATGTATGGCCATGCTTGTTTGTTGAGAAAAAAGCTTCATATTTTCAATTTCGAATGGGTCATCTGCAATTAAAGCAATGAACCATTTATTAATACTTTGACCAAAAAATGTTATTGTTTGTTTGTCTCATTTTTCTTAAATTTGCAATCAGCACCTAAATTAAAAGTCCAGGTAGCTCGAACTGATTTTGGCAAGCGAGAGATGTTTATAGAACAGCGATCACTTAATTCAGGAGAGCTCGAACTGTTGTGTAACACATCTTGATCGAAAATTCAAGTTTGAAAGATAGCCATTAGCTGCTAATAGTGAATATAATGTTTATTTAAAGATTGTGAAACATTATGTCAGATACAATATTGTGCAGTACATTGCACTGTTTACCCATTTCTTACGTTAATCAAACCTCAAATTCATACATGCTTGGATGTCCTAACACCATCACATATTGCCTTCAGAAAAGCACCTTACAGTATATTTGGTATGAGCATAAATATTTACAGATATGCCATTGTTATATGGTGCTAATATACATGGTTACATAATCATCGACAAACAGTTTACCAACCACATCTATATTTATGTTTATAAAAACAAAAAGTGAAGATTTGAATACGACAAATTTAACATTTTTAAATATATAGATACGTATATTTTTACATAAATACACCTGAATTATACAGTGTGAATCGAAACATACTGTATCTCATAGTACAACAATAAAAACAGCAGCTTCAAATCTGCAATTAACTACCAATTATCAAAAAAGAGGAGCATATGAAAGTCATAGGAGGTAAATTACAGGCATTACAGTGAAAACTAAATGATTTGTCAACAATAGTGGGCAACATTATATGATTCACTAAATGTCTAAAAGAACAGGTTATGTAATGACTTTGCACAAACTAGACAACAATTAATTAGTGTAATCAGAAACACTGTTGTCTTCCACTACCAGTGGTTTATCATTATTATTTTTAAGACATATTTTTCTTCAATGGAGCAATTTGTCGCAATTGATTTAGCCCACCTGCTGCTTCAGAGTTCTTTTTCACACAAGAAGAAGAAAAGAAGGGAAGAACTGGGATATATTGCCCAATGGCATGAATATGCAGGAACTCATGAGATGCTGAAAGAGTCATTACTAATGTTTCTGCCAATTACAAGGCACGTCATGACACTGATTCATAAATATTCAACGCTGACTGATATTCACGCTCCTCACAGTGATAGGTCTTATTTTACATTTTTACTGAGGTAGAAGAGAAGGGACCTTCATCACTGCACAGAGGAGCCATCCAGCTGCAAGACAATCTGTTTCATTAGGGTTAAATAGTTAAACGTGTGTTATATAAGTGTATTAAAGTGATGGAGTGCTCCCTTGTTCCACAGAACTCACATTAAAGCATATTAAGTAGACATTTAGCCCTGAAAAGAAGAAATCTTAAATTGGAGGAAAGACATAGACCAGTGCCTAGAGCGAAAGCAGTGCTTTAAGACTGCGGGAAATATGGAAGGGGTGCGATTTTTTTATATAAATCTACAGGGAAATTAAATTATGCAATCAACAACATCTGACCTTCTTGAACCTGCATAAAAATGTGATGGATTTCTTCTCTAAATCAAGCTGCATCGCATCAAATGTGTAGAGAGGTTTCAAAATCATAAAGTCATCTGTTGGCCACTGACTCCAGATTAAAACAGCTTAATCTCATATTGAGGTAGCTGGACACACAGGATCCTTATCTAAATAGCCTCTGAATTGCCTCTCTGGTTTGTGTGCACTGTCAGAAAAAAATAGGAAAAATGCCATCACTGGGACGCTACCCTTTAAAAAGGTTTTAATATGTACCATATGTATACATTTGCATATTTACCTTTCAGGTACCAATATGCACTCTTTAGGTGTAAAGAGGCACTCAAATGGAAAATTGAAAGGTGGAAAGTTGGTACATTTGTAGTTCTTTTAAAGACTGTCCACCACAAAAAAACACCCTGTTGGTCGTTATCACCATATTACAACCAACTGTTACTTCTTAAAGTGAACTTTACTCACCCTCAAGTTGTTCCAAACTTGTATAAATTTACGAGTAAGGAAGGACAAAGGAAGACATTTGGAAGAATGTCAGTAACCAAACAGATCTCATTCCCCATCTACTGCCATATATGGAAAATAAATACTATGGGAGTCAACTGGGGATGAGATCTGTTGGTGACATTCTTCTAAATCACTTCATTTATGTTAAGCAGAACAAATACTTTTATCTGAGGGTAAGTAAATGGTGACAGAATTTTCATTTTGGGGACCAGCAGCCAGACACAATGGCGCAAATACCAGTAATCTCACACGCAAACCTTTGTAAATTGCGTTACATGATTAATTTAAACTCCCTCCTACCATACAGTATGCTTCTGAAGGGGGAACTCCTACCAATGAATGTGCAATAAAGTCAAACCATGTCCACGCCGTTTCAGCGCTAATTGTCACTGCTTGTCTTTAGTAAATCAAGACCGTTTTTAAACGCTAAAAGAGGCAGTTAGCTCTTAGTTAATCTCCCCCATAATCTTATATATGTTATTTATAAAACATATTTATTTTTAATTTAAACTGGAATGGTAAAGAGATTATTTGCAGCACCCGGATGACCCTGTGTGATTAGTTTTGAGCAGTTGTTTTGGGGAAAAATACATGGGAATGTTGCATAACTAGCCAATCAGAATCAAGTATTCCAGGGCGCTTTGTAATAAAGCTAAATAGTGAGCACACCTGTCAAGGTCCAACATGCATCATAAAAGTTACATTTTATTAAAAAAAAATCCAGGACGTTATACACTTTTAAAAGAGCATTCAAGTGAAATTTCTCCAAAGTTACTTGCAAACTGCATTCAAACCTTTTTATGAGTATGTGCATACCCAGAGAGCTAAACCCATAACCTCTGCATTGTTAGCGCCACTGAGCTAGATGAAAATGATGTTACCCTGACTGCAGTTATGGCTTTTTCACCTTAAGAAACCCTGCAATAGTTAAATTTCATTCAATTTCATTACACTGACATATTGGACTTTATTAAAGCAACACAAATACACATGGAGCTGCCCATGGTCCTGCACTTATTTCAACAGAAAATGGTTCTGAATGGACAGCTCCTGTTTAGACACAATAAACCCTGCCTCAGTTTTTTTCCAAAAAAAGTATGACACCTATCAGGTGGCCTGTGGATCTGCTTGTGTTTATATTGTATATAAACATGATTACCAAGCATTTACCTTCAATGTGAAGTCCAATTTGATTGCTCTTCAGTTACAGCCTCTGCTTTCTCATGAGTAGTGATTAAATTATGCACACACACACGCTCAAACACACGCACAGAGAGACAGAAAGACAGACAGATAGACGTATTAAGTAATTAAATGAGCCAATTGTAAATTACTCCTTAATTGATTGCAATTTCCCCATATTGTGGATGTAATAAATTACATAGCTCAGTAAAGCCTTTAAGGGGTTGAACACATAGCTGATCCTTTCAGTTGCTCCTCACTGCAGAATGCAACATCCAGGGGGCAAGGTTGGGTCCAGATCCAGTCTCCTCCCAATGCATTGTGATTGGTTGATACTGGATCCAGTCTCTTTCCACTGCGTTTTGTGTGGTCGGCAAATAGTACGTCATACCTGTTTTCTTACCATTTGCGCATTGAGTCATAACTAAAGTTATTATTTTGACGGAAAACAAACTTGCAGAAGACTTTATTTATTAACGTATTTTTGATGACGTATTTTTTTAGATTTAGGTTTCTGGTAAGGGTATTTTTAATAATGTGTTTTATAAGGTTTAGGGTAAGGGTTTTGGTTTGGGTTAACAAATATTGAACTGTGATCATTACTTCCAGGTTTACACTAAATGATGACATTGATTAGAGCAAACGTTGGCTACCACGAGTTGCCACTTACTCTCCAAATTGCGGCCAAATATAAAAAGTGGGAGGAGATGGATATGGATCTTGTGTTCTGCAGTGAGGACCACCTCGATCATTTCTCTGTCAGTGGTTAAGTGGAACAGTGGCGAGCATAGATCTCTGCTGGAGCAGGGGCGGATGGACCAAAAAGGGCCAAAATAGGGATATGTATATATATTATCTTTTATATCTATACCTATTTTGATTCGATTTGAAATCGAATAAACCATTCTGTTTAGAAAGTGTAAAAATAAATTTGATAATGTACATGTTTTGTTTTGTTTTGTACATTTAAATGCTTCACCATAACCCACACAATGCATTACTTCTGTGCTGGTGGAGTTGTGCAGCCCTGGAAAGAACCATCGCCTACCACTCCACCATCTCAAGTTTGATCATAAATAACATGTTGTATTTATTTTTTATCGTTGCGATTGAAGGAAGGTGTCGTTATCTATTTATTACTTTGATAAATCATTATAATTACAAATATAAAACACATTTATAAATAGTGGGATTATAACACGTAGTCCTATTAAGTGAATGAGGATTTATGATGACCAGAAGGGCACATATTCGTTCTGGCAAAAGGGGCAAGGGCTTGAGCCTCCCTGGCAATCCCCAAAGCCCCCCCCCCAACCCATGCAAGCCATTGATGTGTAACAGGAGTAGGAGTATTATATGTATCAATGTTTCGTTGAGATATGCTTGGCTCAACTATCAACTCATGAATGGTTGAGTAAATGTATGTGGCTTATTGACATCTGGTCTATTAGGCTGAAATGCATTGAACCACACAGTAATTGCTTTGCATTATAACAACATATGAAATTTCATCAGAATTTGTTGTCCAGTGGGAGGTGAACAACAGTGTCCTCTAGAGGAGACTGTTTCCCCATTGAAGAGAACCATTGTTCATTTATTACACAACCAACATCCATAAAGAAAAGCAGTACTGTAAAATTACAGGGACTTTAATTTTGTATCTATATAGAGGAGATCTTTGTTGCTGTAAGGAACGAAAAGTATGTGAAATATTTTACATACCGTGTTTTAAATGATTACAGTGATATTAATTCAAGCATATTAGAGAGCACAGATGCAGAATTTGGAGGGCATTCCCATGGTGGAGTAAGACTAAAGTACCAGCCATTTAAAAACAAGGACAGAGGACATGGAGGGGTTGTGGGCTATATTTCTAAACCACAGCATGAGGTCGGCATGAGATGCAGTTGTCTTCTACGTCACAGTTCTTTTTGGCCAGTTCCTGTCACATTTACCTGCTCCTTTCTTCGCTAAATTGGTACAACCTTGGAAACCCATCTCTGTTAATGACCCCTCCTCCACAGTCTCCTGAGAAATGGATATCTAGTCTAATAAACAAATAGGTTAAAGGGTTTCAAAAGTTTTTCACCCACGACAAAGAATACATGTACTGTATATGAATAATTAAACAGCCCCAGCTTGAAAGTGTTGAGTTTGGTCAACAACAGAACTAAAATGGTCTAGTTAAAGTAAACTCACTGTCCTTAGTTGTATTGCTTTATTTATTATTTCAATGCATCTAATGGTAGTAATAGCAATTATTGTGCTTGATTTTTGCGGTCGATTGATTTACAATTTTTATTTATCACATTAGTGTTTTTATGTTATGCGTGTATATCTTAAAGATCTCTTCAATACAGACTGCAAACTATATCATACATAAACAAATATAAAAATGTAATAATATACACAAAACAGATGTAATTTGCTATATCATTAT
Organism: Triplophysa bombifrons; assembly: GCA_029783895.1. Classification (NCBI taxonomy): domain Eukaryota; kingdom Metazoa; phylum Chordata; class Actinopteri; order Cypriniformes; family Nemacheilidae; genus Triplophysa; species Triplophysa bombifrons. The sequence continues at coordinate 23,461,496 of CM056456.1, forward strand.
GGGATTATATATGGGGATTATATACTTTTGAAAATCACTGTAAAATCATAGTCATGCAGAGGCTGTCAGTCAGGGCTCAGGCAGGCAGAAAAGTCTCATAGCTTATTGGTGCTCGTCACTGATGACGCAGATGACGTTCTGAACACAGACACGTGGGTCTCACATAAACAAAGACACATTGGAACACAGAGCTCTATATGCCAGTGTTGAGCACAGAGCTCTGCGGACAACACGCTGTACTGTTGTATTGGACATATACCCACATATTGTAGGCTACATGACAAGTGTATGGATACAATACAACTTCACTGATGGTCAAATAAGGTACGTAATCGTCTTAATTCCTTTTTTTTGCAGTCATTAACATACTTTAAAAAAGCATTGTATATTGTCATGTGGCATTAAAATTAAATTTGTAATTTTTGTTGATTTTATAGAAATTATGGGTGTTTCTTGCAGTTGAATTGTGCGCTTTTATTTGGTCCTTGTCTAAGAACAGAAAACACCTGACGCTAATGTGTGTGTTAAACTCTTGTGTGAAAAGCAGCCTTAACTAAATAAGTGTCATAAAACACCGCGCGCTAAACCTAAACTTTCGCAAAATATTAAAATCACACGTGTTGCTGCTGTCAATGGGAGCAGCTTTGAGGCGCAAGAAATCTTAAATGATGAGAGTTAGAATAGTTTTTTTTAAAGAAGCTAATATAATGCTGTCAAGTGAACGTTATGTGTTTTATTAGAGGGAGAATCCAGAGCTGACTTGTTTGTCTCGAACCCCCGGTATTAAATTTCATCTGATATTGTCATCTTTACCGTGATCTTCTGAGGAACAGTCCCCCGACTGAAGGTAGGCTACTTGACCAAACCTTTTTTATCGTTTATATATTGAATTATTATGTTAAAAAAAAGTTTATGTGCATAAATATGATATATGAGACGACGTTATTATATCATTTTTCTGTTTTGTTTATCGGTGTGTTGTTTGCAGCCATGCCCTGCGTCCAGGCTCAGTATGGCTCATCCCCACAGGGCGCCAGTCCTGCGTCTCAGAGCTACAGTTACCACACCAGCGGAGAATATAGCTGCGATTTTCTTACGCCAGAGTTTGTAAAGTTCAGTATGGACCTAACCAATACCGAAATCACCGCTGCCACGACCTCCCTGCCCAGCTTTAGCACATTTATGGACAACTACAACACTAGTTACGACGTGAAGCCGCCCTGTCTTTATCAGGTGCCCCATTCTGCAGAACAGTCCTCCATCAAGGTGGAGGAGGTTCAGATGCACAGCTACCACCAGCAAAGCCACCTGGGCCCGCAGTCAGAGGAGATAATGGCGCACTCCGGGCCCATGTACTTCAAACCGTCCTCACCTCACGCTCCGGGAACACCGAACTTCCAGGTTCAGCCCAATCACATGTGGGAAGATCCGAGCTCACTGCACAGTTTCCATCAGAATTACATGGCATCGCACATGATAGATCAGCGCAAGAACCCCGTGTCCAGGTTGTCTCTCTTCTCCTTCAAGCAGTCCCCTCCCGGTACACCTGTATCCAGCTGTCAGATGCGCTTTGACGGGCCTCTCCATGTGTCCATGGGCCACGACAGTCCTGGAGCGCACCGAGCCTTAGACAGTCAGAGTTTTGGAATGCCCAATTCCATCAGGAAACAAGCCGGCATCGCTTTCACGCATTCTCTTCAGCTCGGTCACGGGCATCAGCTGATGGACAGTCAGGTGCCTTCACCCCCGTCCAGAGGATCACCGTCCACCGAGGGTTTGTGCGCGGTGTGTGGGGACAACGCAGCCTGTCAGCACTATGGAGTCCGAACTTGCGAAGGGTGCAAAGGGTTCTTCAAGGTATTATTATTAACATTACTCTTTTCATACTTTTTTACATTTAATGTGTGCCTTTTCCCGCTATTAAAGCGTGTAAAAAATGTAATGGGGCACTTTCAGGCTTCATCTTTGAGATCTGAGTATTATTATTGTTATTATTAAATTTGTTCGCTTTATTCACCAATATCTTTTCTGACTGACATACATTTAATTGATAATCTAAATGCATGCTTAATGAAGTACTTCCAGCTGAACGGTGTATGTTATCTTGATTCAGCGCACAGTACAGAAGAACGCCAAATATGTTTGCTTGGCCAACAAAAACTGTCCTGTGGATAAACGTCGGAGAAACAGATGTCAGTACTGTCGGTTTCAGAAGTGCCTGGTAGTCGGGATGGTAAAAGAAGGTATACTGATAATTCCTTACTTCTTTTAAATCACAAAACTTTTTAAGTTGCTTTTAAACTCTTCGTAATGCATGTTCATAAAGCGCAAAAAGTGCGCAACTGCAAACCAATATTGTCAGTTGTTACTTTTTTTGTAAATACATGTTACGAGCATAACCGTCAACAATATTAATGTGCTTGTGTTTTTGCAGTTGTTAGGACCGCCAGTTTAAAGGGTCGCAGAGGCCGTTTACCCTCCAAACCTAAAAGTCCGCAAGAGTCTTCTCCACCCTCTCCACCCGTCAGTTTGATAAGCGCTCTCGTCAGGGCTCATGTGGACTCCAACCCTTCCATGAGCAACCTCGACTACACTAGAGTGAGTTACACGACTCTTATTTTTATTTCATTTATCATTTTAAAAAGATGGATTCGGTCAAAATGGGGATTCGATTTTTGATGCGCACCGAGAGCGAATCCGACATAACCAATATTAGTAATTTAATATCATACAGCGTTTCATTATAAACTTTCAACACTTTAAGGGTGGCATATTTTATTCTCTAAATTGCTTTTGGACGAGAGAACCCAATAAAATACAGTCAGAAGTTAAATTAAAGAGGGGGAAGAAAGCTCTCCCCCTTCTAGAGATGGGCTTGGCAATTTCACGGGTTATATATTTTAAGGGAGCTCATTAAGTCTTGTTTAAATTAAATTCCAGTTCCAAGCCAACCCGGACTACCAGCTGAGCGGAGACGACACGCAGCACATCCAGCAGTTCTACGACCTTCTTACCGGATCCATGGAGATCATCCGCGGATGGGCAGAGAAGATCCCCGGGTTCACCGACTTGACCAAACCCGACCAGGACCTTCTGTTCGAGTCCGCTTTCCTGGAGCTCTTTGTTTTGCGTCTGGCTTACAGGTACAGTACAAGGGCCTCTGGAGAGAAAGGGTTGCTTCTTCGGTTTTTATTGGCTCCGCAATAATTAGGGACCGCTTAAATCCTTGTTTAATGTGCGCTGTAATTAATGAGCACTTTGTGTTCATTTCAGGTCCAACCCGATAGAAGGCAAACTCATCTTCTGTAATGGCGTGGTGCTGCACAGGCTGCAGTGCGTCCGTGGATTTGGTGAATGGATTGACTCTATAGCGGAGTTTTCGTCTAATCTACAAAGCATGACTTTAGATATATCTGCTTTTTCATGCATCGCTGCCCTAGCTATGGTCACAGGTAAGACACATTCTAGACATTTTATCGAGACTATTAAACTCTTTATATATAATAATAATAATAATAATAATTGATTTATCTTTTTCCAGAGAGACACGGGCTTAAAGAACCGAAGAGAGTGGAGGAACTTCAAAACAAGATAGTAAACTGTCTGAAAGATCAAGTGTCCTTTAACGGTGGCGGCTTGAATCGACCGAACTATCTGTCCAAACTTTTGGGAAAACTGCCTGAACTTCGGACTCTGTGCACACAGGGTCTGCAGCGCATCTTCTACTTAAAGCTAGAAGATCTGGTCCCACCGCCAGCAATAATCGACAAACTCTTTCTTGACACTCTGCCATTTTAAGCCGAGAAACAATTTCTAACGACCTCAATGAACTTCCATAGACTCTCTTTAAAGCGGTGTGTTTTTTTTTCTTACCCATCATTGCTTAATGATGCTCGCTTTTTGAAAACGGATTTCGGAATTGAAAAACACGGGAAAACATTCCCATCGAGTTCTTTTCTCCCTTTATCCCATGAAGCCAGATCCAAAAAGACAAAATTTAAATAAAAATAATCAAGTGATTTAATTGTTATAAAGACAAATTAATTTATATAACAAGACAATATCTGTTTGCCTGGTTTTAGACTATGAAAAAATCCCGCATTTGCTATCATTGTTAACTGCAAACATTTTTGTTCATGGACAACTCACAGAGTAGTGTATTATATACGCCATTTCTATAAACCTATACAATAGATTTATGTCATTTATATGATGTATAAAGTTGTACAGAGACATTTTTCTTTTATAAATTGTGCCTGTGTATTTCTGTCAGGTTGAAAAGGACGCGCATGTTGTAGAGGACTATTGTCTCTATTACACACACTATATTCCGGACACTATGTAGTCTGTTAGATTTTATAAAGATTCGTAGTATCGGGGCAATTTTCGAATATGGCACATGTGAAGAAAATGCTTATATCATCTGTACAGGTAAAAGGGACACTTAGTGTTTGTAATTTTGTCAGACATTCCTTCTTTGTATGTGTTGTATGTATTGTTGCTGTTTAATATAAACGTTTATTTATTTGAACTTTGCCGTAAACCATGGTGCAGTTGAAATTTCTGACGCATCATCGTCTTGTTTAATGTCTCATATAATTTAATTTACCGTCATCTCCTATTCTTGTAGGTGTGTGAAGAACATCACTGCCCTTTTCTATGGTTTAATTAAATTAACGGCAACATGTTTGGTTCTGAATCCGAATCAAACTCCAAAAGAAAGGATATTTAATGTTTACAAATAAAACTTTTAAACTGTTTTAATGCAGTAGCTGTCTCTTTCCGTTCAATTTACATTTAACACATTTTCTGACTATAGGGATAATGTTAGAGATTTTGTTTTTAATTAAATATTACAATCATTGCAAACAAACCTTAACCTAGAAATGTTGTGATTCTAAATAATTTTCCCAAATTGCACAAAATAGAGGAAGGCGACAAAAAATTGGTTTGGATTACAGTTTGATTTTTTAATTCTCACTTGATATATATTTGATCCTAAAATGGTATACATGTAATACAAATAATAAAATGTGGTGACATGTCAGCTACAAGTCTGTGAAAAAACTGCATTTCCGTTTCCCTTTTTTTATAATTTCCCCTAAAAAAGTTTAATCAATTAGCAAATTTGTAGGCAAATTAAATACTTTCCTTGAAATTCTTTTTAAGAATATTTGCATTTAAACGAGACTCTTTTACTGCATTCTTTCTTTTTTCCTGTTTCTTTTTTTTTACGAATAACTGTTTTTTATCAGCTGTCTAGAAACTTAATAAAACGTTAATAAGGATGAAAAAATATTCACTTTTAAAATATCTTCTTCACCGAAAACAAGGAAAATTAATACTTAATTATGGCATATGTTGTATTATGTTATATCAAAGGTTATACAAATATATTTTAACCACCGAGAAAAAATTTGCAACTTTCGTTTAGGATGTAGAGATGATTATTGATTCCATACTTTCGTTCTTAGTTGCATTTTAGAAAAAATAATGCACTTCATTTTATTTGTACTTTTTTATTTCCATAATAATAATTGCTTAAATTTGTCGAAAACGTTTTAAAACATCTAAGTAAATCGTGAATATCACACATTTGATTTGAGTTATTTCTCAGTAGGCAAGGGTACAAAGTTATTTATCTGCAAGAGAGGTCCGTTTTTGCTGTTTTGGTTTTAGCCACCTAGGGACATCACTAATACTACTACTACTATTATTGCTACTACAACTAATAATAATAACAACAATAAGAATAAGAACAACAATGCATTATTATTATAATTATTATATTAACTTCCAAAATGTACATATTCATATTAACATGCTCTTTAGCGGAATGTTTTCAGCAACATCAGATCATTACCAAAAACACATTCTTCTTCTTATTATGGTATAATTATTTTTATTAGTAGTTTAATTGTTAGTGTCATTTTTATTTGGACAAACGAAAACATACAACATACCCTTTAAACTATCTTAGAGACACTTGTTGCACGGACAAAACTTGTAGCCTGCTCTTTGATACAATGTGCAAATACATTGTAGTAAATAGATACATTGACTATTATAATATACTTGAAAAACACAGACGAACGGTTTTTTTAATTAAAAAAGGTTTGCCTTAAAAATAACATTAAAGCTCTGCGCAGGTTACGGTGTTCCGTTAGAGTCTTTTATTTCCAGACATTACTCATCGTACCTGGAAAAATGGCAAAAAGATGCTCTGAGATCTGTTGTTTGTCACAACTGCCAGACTGATAATAGTGAAACGAACCGAAGGACAATGCTGGCGTTGGTACTCATTTGTCCTGTATGGCATGACAACATTATCCAAATTCATTTTATTTAGGTTTAATAGCCTATTACATGCACGTTCCCACTCTTTAGTTTTTAAGTCACTGGTGGGTATTACGAACGAGATCAAAAATGAATGTAGCAAACAGCTCCAGGACATAGACTGATACTTATATATGTGAAATGAACTGAAATCAGTTTCTTTCATTTCCCAGCAAGTATAGCACTTCTGCTGTGTCTTATTGTTCTATACAGAATTCTGTCATTCGTCGTTTATGTCCGTGTTTCCCAGTGAGGAAATGAAGGTGCCTCTGGGGCAGTGTCTGGGACCGAGCACAATCTCTCTCTCTCTTTCTCTCTCTCTCTCTCTCTCTCTCTCTCTCTCTCTCTCTCTCTCGTCAGCCATGGCATGGCTGATCTTTCCCAAAGTTCTCACAAGGCAAAGAATTGTCTGAATAATTAGATCTTCAGAGCAAAAAGACTAATTCCAAGTCAAATTAAGATTACACTCAAAAGCAGTTTGCTGACATTTAGCAGATCAGTTAGATGGATGCTCGACAGTGTCACAAGCGTCGCTCGTGTTGACTGAAGTAATCATTTAGGTTGGCAACGTCCTAATCTCTGCACAAAGAAAAAAAAGGCATTGAAACGATGTAGTGAACGACGTGTGACAGACGACACGCTCGCTTTACACATGTCGAGGTATTTTCAGTGTATTCTCGTGCACGTCGTAGAACTTCAGATCTGCGTGTTTAAATATAGACGAAGCGCAAAGCTTTTCACTGCTGCTTCATCTACTCCGACAGAGGGGACGAAGACTCCGTTGCATGTTCCGTTCTTGCTCTTTGCTTTCTGCTTAGCGCCGCAGATAATGCAAACGCAGAAAGAGGGATGGAAATAACACACATCTGTACGCGGAGAGCGCAGAGGCTGCAGGTACTTCGTCTTAAGTGCTAGAGCAGGAATCCTAAGAGGAACTAAATTATAATGCAGTAGCCCACTCGACTGATTTGTCTAGTACTTGTGCTGAGAGGCTGATGGGGATAGACGCCCAAAAAGACAGTCATTAAATAGTCCTCGATGTATTCTCCCTTCATGGATAATTTCAGTCACTCCTATAGAGACCTCAAAGTTGCAAGGTCAGACAGAGTTATATGCAGCCCTCAAGTGAAGTTTTTGCCTAGGACAATAGCTATTGCCCCATCTGAGTGATGTCTAATCATTTGATTTTGGTTACACAAGTATTTATTTATAACTTTGTCAAATTTACCTGAAATATTGATAGCCATATAACGCAAGACAAGTGGACACATAGCAAATCCGCACATAGTTTAAGCAGATGTTATGTGTTGGTAGATCGCTTGGTTTACAGAACTTTTTTTCCGGAGAAGGCAAATCTATTGACTGATAAAATATTTACATTTTGTTTCATAGACTTATAACTCCGTTTGAGACACTTTATTTGCAAAACAAAATATTTAGAAACGAGCACCTAAAACTAGATTCAAATCAATCGAATGGGAAGAGTTTCACATGGGGAGAGTGGAGCTAGTTGGCACATTTGGCACATAGGAAGGTTCAGGAGGCCGCAATAAAGTATACAGTCAATTTCATAAGTTTTTGTCTTTCTTTGGACGAAACAATTGTTAACTATTGTTATTTGTAAGTTAAAGTCTGCATTTTTGTTTGTTAGGGTGTACATTTTGGTGAAAAGCCTAATAGACTGGCAAGATTCTATTGTAACAATTTAGCCCACTAACTGAACAAAAAGGAAATTGTGAAAGAAATTCTTGAAGATTACTGAATATTACTGAACTCATCTGGAATCTGTTATGTCAAGGTCTCGCTGACACATAACTGTCAGTAGATATAACGTTTTAATTTTGATAAAATTGAGAAACTTAACTTCCACCTTGACAAAAAATACAGAAATTAAAAACCTGTTGGCTTTACATAAAAATGGACTCAAGATGCACACATTGAAGTCATATCTAGTTAACATTAGGTAAGTTCATAATGTTATTGTTGTTGACTAATTATTACAAGTTCTTTTTATGTCAACTCAAACATTTCTGTTCGTCTTATTATCACACATGTACCTTTAAATAGATGTCTCATGTTAAATAAACTCAGTATCTTTTTATTATTGCACAAAATGAGCAAATGGAGACTTTGGATTTGGATTAGTACCTTCACTGCTCATTGAGTGAAATGACATCATTTAACTTCCCTCAGCCTATCTAAGCACAAGTACTCTTCTTCTGAACAATGGTTATCACGAAGGTAAAAATAAGAAAACTCTTCTGAATATCCAACATAAGTGATCCTTAAGCACCTAAAAGTCTTTCTCTTTTCAAAGCATGCTGGGAACTGGAAATCTTCCTCAACCGCATGTGTTGAAGTAACTTGTCTAAATTAAGTAAACAGTTTACACTGTAATTTGTTTTGAGCGTTCAGGTTTACATTGTAACATTAAAAGTAAATAACAAAGTTTTGCCCTTCCAAAGTATTCTGAACTTCACCACATCTCATGTTATTCTATAAAATAACATTTTCTGTTTCATCCCATTGTATATGTCAAGTGCAAAGGAGGAATAAAAGTTTGTAGAGATACCTTCACAATGTTTCTTGTTCTTGGACCTTCACAACGTAAAACACGACTCTTCAACTCCCTCTCGGACTGTGGCAGTCATAGTGCGCATGCATTAAATATGTCCATCCCGAGCTCCCATAGACACTGTATATTGGTTTAATAAACTTAAACATTCCCTTGATTTGAGTTAAATAAACTTTATTGCATTAATTTGTTAGCTTTCAAGCACAATACAATTATAAATAAAAAGGAGATGATTTCAAACCCTTAGGGTAAAATGCATCAGAAATTCATGTTTTTTAATGATTTAAAAAACAATATTTAGTTAGAACGTTTACATCCTTTTTCCTCTGTATTTTTTCTGCCCTAGTAATAACTGTGTCTAAAAACAGAGGATGATGATTGTGATGAAGGTGCACCGTGCACGTCCTGGTTCCTGCAGTCAGACAACAACGATTTATTATAATGTTAGAATGTGTATCCTTAAGTGGGTCACAGAGTTGGCTTCACATAATCCATACTTTTTTACAGCTTGAAGTCATAGCGCACATACACTTGCACACAGATGTTTGCATATCCAAGTGTGCCATACAGACGGTATTCTGCTAATTCAATGAGTTCAAACATGTCTCCTTGATTAATTAGTGTCTTTTTAAGCATGATCACACATATTCAATAGTCAGTTTCCCTTCACTGCAAATGACAATTATCCAATGGACGGATATTAGGCCTGTCTGTTTGTGAGAATGATAAAAAACAAACACACACGCACATCAGCCATTGTTCTATCACTCATATTAGTAAACAGACGATCAATCCTTCAGTCATGTATAGAGAATGACCAGATGTCAAGTTCTGATTGATGTCACTGCATGTGGAAATCAAAGCAATGTCCCTCCGTGTCCTAACAGACGATATAAAACACATCAGACCAAAAATGACACTAATTATTTAAAGATCCTTTTTAAAGTGACTGACTGCAGCTGTGAAAGCAGTCACACCACTCATAAATATTTACCTCGGATGCGAGTGGTGGGCTGACCTGCTGTTTTGCATTGATTCCTGATGAGCGTTGTCAAATTATTATTTCACGTGTGGTCAACAATGCAGCGTGGCACGGGTGACTAATGCAAACATGCAGACAAGGATGCAATCCTGCAGATATCTCACAGTTATTAATCCTAGGAAATTTGAGTGACATTTTCAGGGGGCCTGAAAGCACACGATTGAAACGACGTATTTTGAAAGTTGTCAGTGCACGTATTTCAAGTATTGCACTTCACATTCTTCTTGGTTAGTTTTGGTGAACTGATATGTCCAAAATTTAAAGATCTTGCTTTTACTGAAAATACAAACAAGCAAATTCAGGTTAGAAAATAAAACACAGACTAGTGTATGTGTATGTCTTTGCATGGTAAACCCGTTTACAGGCCATTCTGCAAATGCATTAATTGAAGTGTTGAACAGGCTAATTATGTCTCGTGTCTGATATGCAAGAGCGAGAGAGAGAAATAGAGAGAGAGAGTCTAGGTGTGGCAGATGAGAGGACGACTTGCATAACTCTTTAACATGTGTATTCTCAGAGGATTGAGAGAAAAGCAGATAAAAGGAATATAATAAATATCAAAATTATCATGATTTGTCAGAGTAATTATCTTACAGTAGATTATTGTGCTTTAAAAAAAAGACATTCATGAACACATAAAAGCTTACAGGCACCACAAGACACAACAGACACATTTATAGACATATTTTGATGATTAAATGCTTTCAAGTGAGAGTGTATGTCAGCCATTAGGCATCTAAATGATGGAAAATGTCACAGTAATGGGAAACCAGCCCCCCTCCCCCAGCATGTACTTACCCTGAACCTGCAACACCATGGTATGCACCTATTGCTCTCTCTCTCTCTCTCTCTCTCTCTCTCTCTCTCTCTCAGGATTCTTGATTCAAAGAAGCTTTATTGGCATGATAAAACAATTTTTACATTGCCAAAGCACAGGAATATTATTAATAAACACTCTGCACAAAGAACGATTGAGATAAAAATAAGTATCTAGTATCTAGCATAAGTAGCTATATATCAATATAAAGACAAAAAGAGCAAAGTTTCTCTCTCTCTCTCCCTCTCTCTCTCTCTATCTCTCTCTCTGTCCCTTCAACGTGCTTGTGCACAAATAATGTACTTAAGTTAGGTAAACTGCAGGCATGAGTCCTCAGGTGTAAAGATTTAAAATGTGTATTTCCCATTTCACCTATGTTGACATTGTTTAATTTTTCATTTAATTCTGAATAAAAAAGTCCAAAAACAGAGAAGATTTAACAACGAATAACTGCCTTTGTGAGGAGAGGTCATAGCATGTCTTTGTGAAGAGGCATGTCTGGATACTTTAGACCAAACCACACAAGGAAATATCCCCTTTCTTCGACACGTCTGATTTTGAAAGTTCAAGCAGAAAACCAATTATAATGAGCGACACAGAGCCTGAAGCCTGTCCATCCACAGCACACATGCAAACTAAAAGAGGACTGCATGCTTGTTTTAAATCAAAGGCACGCGAAAGTATTTGCCTTTGATTCTATTTTATGAACGTGCTGCTTCATAGGGATGTGTAAATGGGGTCGAGTTGTATTGATTGGATAGAAATCAACTCTGATTCTGAACATTGCATTCTGTGTCTGGACTCTGGTCAATGAAAAATTGTATATCTACAGTATGTGTTCTGTATGAGGTGCTTCTTAAGTTTCTAAGTTAAATCAAATTAGCTTAATGAGTCGATTGAACTTAACTCATATTGAATTGACTCAAAACAATGTGTATAAGAGTTGTATAATACAACTACATGTTTAAAACTATAATTTAAGATTAATCTGATTTAATTTCAAAATTTAAGGCAGCTGATATTCGTGACATTTTTTCACAGTGTACTGTTTTAGCAAGGTGTAAGGGTCTGGTAACACCTCGACACATCAGCATCGGTCCAGAAAATCTATACTACACTAACACCTTCAATAAATAATTTTCCCCACTTGCTCTATTTTTTTTTTTTTCAGAAGCAATGCACAATACAGCAAAAGAATACAGCCAAGTGTATTTAATACAGCCAAGAAACCATAGCAATGTCACTTTGGATAAAAGCATAACAGTAGTTACCATCATTAGGTAAGATAATAATACAAAATGTATTTTATTGCATGCTTTCCCTAATGAAGACAATATACAGCTTTTGCTGTATTTGCCCATATGCAAATCCTGGCATAGACCACACATGACCACACTAATATCGGTTCCAGATTTGGCATTTTTTCACATATACTGATTTATCTACTGTCTAAAAAATGATGTTGCAAAATATATCCTGTGTCAATGTGATATTGGATAAAAGAGAAACACACACATACGACACATACAGCTTCAAAACCAAAGCCGCATTTCTTCACACAGCGCCGCTAACCCTGATTTGACCTGCCACATCCTGACCTACAAAATCAGATAAAAAGAATCAGAGTGTAAAAATACAAGGAGCAGGTGTGATGTTTATGGAGCAGGGTGAGAGAAACGACAGCGAAAGAAAATGCTTCCGAAGAAAGTGGAATGTGACGGCCAATAGAGAGAGAGGGAAAACAGCGACAGGAAGTCAGAAAGCAATGATTCTGTAATAAAGGGAGAAAAATAAGTCTTATTAACAGAGATCCAGGGGGCCTCAGATAGGCAGATGAGTCCTTTTGAAACTCGAGAGAAAAGGAAAAGACAAGAGGTCGCAATTATCCTGGGCAGTTCCTCGTGCAACCTGCCACACACGGCCATAATGTATTCCAGTGGTACCTGTCTGTGGAACACTGGGAAAATTCTAATTAAGGAGGAAGGGATTTTTGACACTTGTGAACAGCGGATCAATATTTAGCACTATAATCGGCAAATCCTGAAGCTTTTTGACGGTGTGCGTCGTAGCACTTCATTATGGAGGAGCAAAGCATATCGTAATTCAAGCTCTCAACTTTCATTTTTAAACAGCTAAAAAAAAGAAGCCACAAGAAGGATAAGATCGAGACTTTTAAGTTACGGGAAGCAAGGCTATGCACTTTTGTTGTTACATTAGGGGTAACAACACAAAGGTCTCTAAAATCAGGTAAAAGATTTACATTTTTTAACAACATCACATTAACCTTTCAGTGTGAAAGATTCTTTGTACCTACAATCGGTTCATTCGATTGTAAAAAAACAATATTTGAGTTTTTTTTTTAAGTGAAGCAAACATGGTTCTTCCATGGAATTGCTATAAATAACCTTTTGCAGGACTTTTTTAATGTAGACACACATTGATTTTCTAAAAAAAATATTTGTGTGTATTTTTCCGAGAACCAACATGTTATTTGCTGGTGCTGTATGGCAAATACAATGTAGCATTCATCTGAGAAAATATAAACCATTATGCAGAGGTGGAGACGGATCACAAATATTTTTTCTCTTCTTTCCCTCGTCCCATTTGTCATTTGTGAAGTTTATTTAGCAACTGAAACTAAAGAGACAAAGCTTTTCATGTTAATTTCCGTATATTTTTAATAATCAATTGTATTTTTTTTTTAATAAAACACTAACCTAACATATTTTGTGGGGGGTTTGTTAGTGTCCCCCAGCGGACTCTAATCAGTCTGTTATCTTGCGTTATAATATGGGAAATAGTGAGCGAGTGAGCATAAATCAAATGTATGTTCAACATCACAGTGCATTGTGGGTAAAAAGGGAACAATTGAAGTTGTGTAAATTCGTTCACTCTGGTTTCGGACGCCACAACATAATGTTGGCCAACCAATATAGTGCATTAAAGAAGATGGGAAAACTCTACTCACAAACAGCCTCACTGGATTGTGTAGTCACTTTATTAACTGGTGTATCTCAATCGATAAGGCTGATTGTTGCAACAATTCCTCAAGTTATTATGTTTCTGCCTACAATCAATTATATGACTCAGGCAATTGATAATAAAATGGATAATACTATTAATGATAATGTTATGTAGTTTTGTCTGGAGGAAAAAGGATTAAGAGCAGTTTAGCAGCACTGTGCCACCATATTTTTTTGCTTGAGCTACTTGGGTTACAGTCACAATTATTTTTACCTGTAACATATAGTGCAAGTCTTTAATCTAAAATTGATTTACATAGTAGAAATGGACTTATTTAAACCATATACTCATCTATGCCAAACAGTAAACGCACCACATGTAAAGTATTTTTTTCAGCTTCTTTCACAATCATGCGTTTGTCTTAATAATGAAAGAGGATGACATTTTATAATTTAAACCTCTAAAAAGACAGCAAATAAGAAAACATTCTACAAATGCACTTGTTCAAACGTCTCACAATCACACATTGTTCCCTGCACCACATATACAATGCATGCCACACACAAATTTGTACCAAGCAGAGTAATAACTTTGAGGTTTGGAACATCAGAGCTCTGACAAGAGTCTGATAGCAGTAGTACCCCAAATGTGACGGGGTTGATAAAGGGGGGGTTTACGGGGGAGGTAAGATCAGGATGTCCCCTGCCTGAATCTGTCAGCACCCATCTACATGATCTTGTATGTAGCTGACACCAACACCTCTACTTTCTAGCCGGAATCATTCCAATTAGGAGTCATCCAACTGCGCTGCCAGCCATGCACGCACCCACACGCACGCAAACGCACACATACACACACACACACACACTCTAGATTATGGATACATGGTGATACATAGTGAATTCTTTAATCTTCATACACATTAATGAATGTGTTCACTCGGAAGATGTAAATTACAAATAACAATATTATATATTTTGCAAAAAAGAAATGTCTGAAAAACATACGGCATTGTGATGATAATCTGATTTTACAGATTACCCACATGTATAAAGGAGCAGCACATATATTCATTTATATGTGAGACAGAGTGGATATCGAAACTTAATATCCAATACATCAATATAAGCCCATCACACAAATGTGACCTCTATGGATCGGTTCAGCCTCTGAGCAACACACCAGTTTTTCTCTTGTAATGTAGCAGCATTATCTCCTAAAGTCTTTAACTCTGTTATTAAATTGCTGACTGACCAAATTCAATTGTGGTTTCCCTTCCCAGCCTTCAATGTAATATGTGCCTTTTGATTCAATTTCCTCCCCAAAATACATACATATACATATTGTTTATTTGGTTTCCTAGAGGTAAAAAAGTCAATACAACTGGTTATGTTGCAGAAACTCTAAATGAATCATGAAATAACGAAAGAGTTCTTTAATCAAATAGAACAAAAGCACATCGGTTGTTAATTCTGCACAATTAAATATTTCCAGAATTGACAATGTCTTATTCCCCTGTTATATCCATCATATGTCCTATTGTGGGGGGAATAGAAATATTTAATATCAACTGAAATCAAATTACGAAAGGTCAACGTCTCTTAACAAATTGAGATGAATTCAAAACACTGCTCATTCCATCTCAACTCGAGAGATACAATCAAAGATTTACTAGTTTGGCCATTTTTGCCTGATCACATCTTGCCGATTGCATGAAATAGACGGGATAACAGAAATGACAATAAATGCTTCTGTTGGTTTTTGATAACAATACGTTGTTTGAATAAACAGAGAAAAGTTCTCAAAGTTGTACATTTTCTAAATTAAAACAGGCTGCCAAAGATGTGTTGGTGTGCCATAGACGTCAAAGAGAGAGATTAAGATGGACAGAAGGTCTCAAAGTCAGACAATATTTCTCCGGTTACTCTATTTTTGTCTTGCTCACACACATTTGTTCTTTTTCAAAGGGCTACTGGGTTGATTGCAAAGCGGCATTAAAAGGGAACCATTTGACGGGTCATTCTGCTTTTTTCTAATATGAGGAACAGGAGTTCCAAGTCCGCAGACAGAAGATACATCAGTATTAACCTGAATGAGGTAATATTACACAGTGACAAGAAAGATGGATATCTGACGGAAAAGAGAAATTGAAATTTACGCTCATCGGTTGAGAAAGAGAAATGGATTTCTGGAAAGGAGCGAAAGGAAGACACAGCTTTGTTAGGGAGCTATCTCATTTTTCAAGTTTGCTTATCATTGCCATGAACTATGTTCTGCCAAATTTTAAGCCCCACATATTCAAATATAAAAACATTTCGCTGAACCTTTGCAATTGTTTTCTATTGAGGATACATGTAAAGCTTCCTAAGAATTTGACCAAAATTAGATACAATGTTATGCCCTAAAATGGTGTCTGGCCAGTCAGCTCACTAGTGTACATCACATTTCTGTTCAGGAACCAACGACAAACACACTGTTTTGGTGTTGTATGTCACACATTTCCAGCATCTGTCATTCTGTTTTAACATACATAGTCTAACACCTCCCGATGTGACAGAGAATGTGAGAAATGCATGAAAAAGAGCAAAAGAAAGAAAGAGACAAAAAGGGAAGCATGGCCTTTACAAAACGTGAGTAAAGCACTTCCTGTCTCTCATGGACAAAATGTATAATTTGCAATAATAGCCCAACAATGGCACAGCTTCTCGGAGGAGAAATTACAGTGAAAAGTGCTGCTGAGATTCCTCACCGGCAGAAACAGATCTGCAGTAGACAGAAGTCTTGTTTACTTGGTAAAATAGCGTCAATTAGGCAAAGATGGTGAAATTAGCATACGCTCTTAATGGACTGGCCTTTGCTGTGGGTTCTCAGGGAGCCGCAGCTGTGAGGAGAGGGACATGTTCTGGAAAAAGCAGGAAAAGGTCATGTGTCTGCTCAGGTGATCGCATTTTCCTCCAAACGCTTGTGCATTTTCTTCTGGATTTACAGTGAAATATCTCACAAGATATGTGCCTGAAATGAAGGGTGGAGGAGGTGTCATTGCATTTAGGTCAGTTCATTTTGCCTAAAACAATATGAAACTTCTGCTGCTTTTTACTGCCTTTGTTTGGAATTCATTTAAAGGGATACTTCACCCAAAATTTGAAGATTCTGTCGTCATTGACTCTCCTTCGAGTGTCCCAAATTTGTATCAATTTCCTTGTTCTGATGAACACAGAGAAAGATATTTGGAAGAATGATTCCATAGCTAAACTCCGATAGTAGGAAAAATTATGTTATTTTTTGTGTTCTGTTGAACAAAGACATTTATGCAGATTTGGAGACACTCGAAGGTGAGTAAATGATGGCAGAATCTTCAATTTTGGTTGAAGTAACCATCAAAGTCGATTTTGATTACTATTTGCAAAATGTCCCCTGTTCGGCAGAATTGCACTGTACTTTGATTTTCAATGAAGTGCAAGACAATTTATTTATTTTATAAAATGTCCGAAAAAAGGCAGATTATGTTTAGTTGTTATTCAGTGATGTTTTTCACTTCATCTTTTTCTTTAAATAAAACTCACACCTGCGTATAATAAGGCCTAAAATAAGAAAAGGTTGCCATTGGAACAACAACAATTAACACTGAGCTATCAGAAGGTCTCAAAAATGAATAATACAGTACGATTCAGAAAGAACAAACAGGAGGAAATTAGCAGTTGAATTAACGCTTGGGTCAATATTCCTCAGTACAAGAGAGAGCGAATCGATCAAAGCACTTCAACAATTCATTTACATTTTTTATTAGCTACCACCCACTGCCATTCTTTCTGATTTCCTTCCAAAAACAGTACTTCATCATTAAATTGGGAATAATTACGTCTGTTCAGATAAGCGAAAGGAATTTATCTGCTCTCTCTCCTTTTAAAATCTCTCCCTCCTCTGCAACCACTCAAATTGACTGGTCTTGAACAGTTGCAGCTGAACAAGAAGGAGAATTGTTGGTGTCAAGCCGCAGTTTACAAATATGACATCTCCTCTGGTACAGCCGCAGATATGAAATATTGATTTATACGCAGTAAAAGGTCTTATAAAAATGATCACATACACATGAGGGATTAATGCCTGAAAGATCAATAGAAATTTCATTCCTGACGCTGGACTGTCACCTATGGTGAAATGCTAAAATAAAGAAATCAATATTATCTATGAAATGTCAAATTTATTATAATTATCTGGATGAAAGCTGGCCAAGTGGCTCCCGGGAGGCTAGGAGAGATAGGTTACCCTGCTCGGGCTTGCCTTGTGGTTCACACGCTCCGCCTGCCAATTTGAGCGCAATATCGGCCGCTGATCTCCCAGGCCAAATTCCTGCAGGAATATTTAACTGCGTGTTTGGAAAGCGATGCTTGGGGTTGTGTGTGTTGTAACTGCTGCTGACGTGAAGTGACAGTTTTCTCTAGTCTCGTTTGAGACCTGCTCTCCTGCTGTCCGTCTCACAAAGATGATGTCATGGAGGACAAAAGACAGGAACGACATGTCAAAGGATGTCAGCGCTGAAGACATATTCCCTTTTAACACTTATTGATTTCCTCCTTTAGAGAGACACAACCTCTCTGTCCTCTTAACAATACATGACTGATGGAAATCCTGTAGAAATGTATAATATAAGTGTTGATAGTTTGGTAAAATGTGATTGATAGTTCACCAAAAAAAGAAATAGACAATTCTGACTTTCTTCTGTGAAAATCCAACCTGCAAAATGCTCTCCCTACAAAGATAATAAAATCACTTGAATATAGGAGTCCAATCATTTTTTGCATACATCTACAGGCTTACAAATAAAGGTGCTTTAAAGGTTATTCACAGAGATGCCATAGAACAAAGATTTGTTTCTAACAAAGATTATTTTTCAAATTGTCCTAAACGTGTCACAAAGTTTTCCCAACTTGCAAACCAGTGTTTTCCGAACAAACAACATTGCAAGAGTTTTAAAGTTGCAGGATGCATTACAATATGTTCAATTGGATGTTTATTTCTTTTTCTCTTAAAGATTGTGTTTGTGGAGTTTTTGCTGGCTTAATGCTTAACTGTTGATTTCACTATTAGTTATATGTTGTGTTTAGATTTTTTTAATGGATGATGTTTGTTAATTGATACCATGGTTGAGGTTTATGCATTCAGTGGTGTACGTGCATGACACGCGTTCCTACAAATAAAGGTTCTTTAAAGGTTCTTCACATCAGTGCCATGGAAGAACCATTTTTGGTTCCACAAAGAACCATTCAGTCATAGGACCATCTCTTACTTACCTTTTCATAATCTGAAGAATATTTTGCCACACAAAAAATGAGAGGTTCTTTGGATGTTAAAGGTTCTCTAGGGAACCATTTAGACCAAAACGATTATTTCATGTGGATTCTCCACCGACAATTTCAAATTCTGTCATTGTTATGTCACCCTCAAGTTGTTCCAAATCTGTTTACATTTGAGATATGGTCTTTAAAGATTTATGTTCAACCAACAAACAATATTTTGTTCTGGAATTCATTAAGTGAATTTGACTATGACTATTGTCGCCTTGGATTTATAGCTGCACAAAAAAAGCGACAATTCCAAATTGTTGTTTAATCAGCATTTCTGACTACATTTTATGTATTGTGTCCATTCTAATCCAGTGTCTGTTGATTTCAACAAAATGTGTGAAAAAGTCATCCAACAGCAATGTCAAAGACTGAGAGCATTACATGTTTCTCTAGTTTTAATTTTCTGCAAATAAATTCAAATAGAAACAACTGTTTTTATTTTAAACGTCCTCCAATGTGTTTCGAACGTGAGGTTCAATTCAAGCTCTTAGCTTACAGTAACCCCTCTTCCCTCTTTAAACTGCAATTTTAGCTGCTTTCTCACCGAAAAAAAGGAAATTTGCCACAAGTTTGTGATTGTTTTATGTTCGGTGATCAAACTTTATCCATTCAAGTTGGGACTACATGAATGATTTAGGTTGTTTTAACCCAACATTGTTAAAACTGGGCAGAGGATTTCCAGTTCATGTGTTGCATAAGACTGCAGATGGGGAGTAATTTTCTAAATTAAGTGTTGTTTAATGTTATTCAGTAAACAGTTTTTAGTGTTAAATGGTCATTTATCTTTGAGGTTCAAAGTTAAGTTTGATATATTTTTGTGTTTTGTGGTTACATTTTTTCATAAGAATCCTTTGTTGAAGCTAATTGAGATTTTATTTTTCATTTAAATTTATGAACTGCTAATTTGTTAACTATTATCTTCTTGGATCAGATAAAATATATTTTTTATGTTTTTAAATTTAACATGTGCTACCGTTGTATATATTTTTCATCTTAATCCAGAACTTTTTCATTGGTGTTCTTCAAAATGTTGTGTTTTAGATTTTCTTCACTCTAATTCTTATTCTCTGTTCTACAATTTCATTGGTTTTATTTTCTAAATGTTTGAAAATAATAGACAAATAAACAAACAAACAAACAATAAATCCTTTAAATTTTCTAAACTTTCAAATGTAGTCTAATATTACAATAACATATTGTATGTTAATGTCACTCAATGAAAGACTATGGGGTGGTTTCATGGACAAGGTTTGCACTTACATAATAATCTCAAAATATATCAGTGCGATTGCTTTGTCTCAAGATGTACACAATAATGTTTGTTTGTAAAGTATTTGAACGACTTAAATATCCTAATTTAACTAAATTCTTGTTCTAATTTCTATATGTTTACATTATTGATATTGATGTACAAAACATTTATTGTCTTCAAAACAGTTCAGGCATCAAGTTTACAATCAAATGATCTCAGTTACCATCTGGACATAACTCAACAATAACCACAACAAATACAACAACACACAAATTCATTTTAAGATACACCACACAGCTCACAAAAATCCACTTTATTCTGGCACAACGTGGATTTTCCAGGCATCCATATTAACTGCTTAACACTTCAGAGAGATTCTCAAGAGCAGGCTCTTCCCAAACCCTTATCACACACTTTAGCCGCAGAGCCACATGCTTTACAGATGCCTTAGTCAACTGAATCAATTTAATGCTTCAAATATTAGCAGAGAGAGATTGTGTTGTGGAAATGGGACATCTTGTTGTTACAATTGAAAGAGTGCTAAATCGAACTTAGGGGATCAGACCAGGAGATACAGACAGAATATTTCGCAACCACCAGGCTTATGAGGCATTACAGATGAAAGAGAGCTAGGCCCACTTCTGGATGCCAGAGATTGCACACACCGCAAGGAGAATTGTCTCAGGCACTTTGACAACATTTTGTCCCAAGCTTCATGTATTCCAGTGGGAGCCCTGCTTGTAGCTCACATGAAGATGCCAGAAACTCCAATGGTAGCTGGTTGGAATCGCAATAAATAAATTAAAATCAGTCTTTTACTTTGCTGTTGGGTGACTCCTAAGGTTTGTTTTGTTGAAATCAAAAACAAGCAGAAAAGCTGATGATGGATGGATGAAAAAATAAATATGAAATAATAAATTCACAAGATGTGCGTGCGTGAGTTTGTGTGCAACTGTCTTTTAATGTCACTGTTTGTATGCATAGGTCCTTTGTAAAACCATCATTGTTTCAGAGCATGTGGTGGGTCAGTCCAGTTGACCAGACTCACCTCAGCAGTCTTCTCTTCCTCTACACCAGATTAGGGTCATTGCCCTGGCCACTATGTCTGCCTCTTCCCCCTTTTAATGCTGGATTGGAGCACACTCACTCTGATGAGGATGCGTTTCCAATGTGCTGCCTGTACGGTTCTATAAACAGGTCAGTTCAGGGGGCCGCACAATATGGTTGCATTATTCCCCATCCCAAACTTCAAGGGCTCCTTTTCCTTGGGGTAATTTACCTCTCTGTGTGTTTGTGTGTGTGTGTGGTAAGTGTCTGATGTCTCCAGGGATAGAAGATAGTGTGTCGTGGTCAGACTGTGAGGGTTAGACTCTTCTACTGCAATGGTCCCATGGTTTATGTTACACTACATACACAGTGTCACCATCAAATTGTAAAGGATAATGAAGTTAATCTGCTTGCTATGAGTCAACCACCATTGCTTTTTCTTAACTCTAACATCCTATTATTGCATTATGACTGTCAACGAAATAAAGCTTAGTGATGTGTGCACCCTTGGTCTTGGTCCAGTGATAGGAAAAGGTGTTTTGTAGTTTACAAAAAGTATATTAGCCTTGCAGAAAGTTGTATCAGTAAGCCCCCACACACACAATGGGTTGCTGCAGGTTATTTGCAGTGATCCAAAGCGTCTTGTGTTGCTCTTTGCAAACTCTCAATGAATTATGTATTCAGAATGATTTATGTTGCTCAGTTTTCAACTCTTTGTCTCTTTTACTCGATTTCTCTCTACCCTAAAAGGCATTGCAATGAAAATAGAATTTGTGAATGTCTTTGACAAATTCTTCTTACACATGCCATACGTAATGTTTTCTGCGTCTAGAACATCAAAGAATAGTTAAAGTTTCAGATTACAGTGAGAGTTTAGAAAAACAGAGATGGCAACATGAATGTCATCAGCATTTTCGTGTAAATGGAAATATATATGCAATGATATCAAACATCCAGTTTAAAAGCAAGAAAACAGCAAAGGTAATTTAAGCCACAATTACAACCACAAAACTTAACTGAATAAGTAAACAGTTCCAGGAGACATAAGACATAATCAACCCCTCAGTCCAATTACATATTCCCACATTAGAAAGCATGATTACATTAAAGGGGTGCTGTAATGATGCGTCACATTCTAATTTCTTTACAATGTTAAAAGTTCAGGTGTTTTTTTGTTCACTCCATTTGGGTGATGAATGTTATACAAACTGTGGATATAACGCTGGATTTGGATAAATGGAGCCGTCCCAGTGCTAAAAGATGCCTGACATGAACTGAATGCGGTGAGTGAAACTGATGTTTGTGTTTTGTTGACAATGTGCTTTAGTTCAGCCTGCCCCTCCCCCCCCCGCATGTGCCGTATGTTTTTGGAAACAATCGTAAAGCTGTATCTATCTTTTATAAATGTGATCAAACTTAATACTCTTTGAAGATACACCATATGCAATACTACTGTATAGGTACTCAAGATTAATATGAGATTGGCAGAAACCGCGTGTATTAGGGCCGCTTTAAGGAAACTAAGTCACAGAAAATGTATCAGTTGACTGTATCCATGTTTAAATTAAATAGAATTCTATAATCCTCTGTCTGTCGTTGTTACACTGATAGGCGATACAGAAACCAGACATAAGACACAGAGGTAAGTAAAACCAACGCAGATGTTTTTTATTGAATACAACATTCAACAGAATATTCATTTAAATATATAAAGAGTTTGGATCCAAAATGAGATAACTCCGATTTGAGATTTTTTTATAAATCATGTTTTTAGTATGTTATCATGTTTGTGTTGTGTTTTATTGTATTAGTAATCTGTATTTTTTTGTTATTATAGCTTATATAAAAAAACAAACCAACTGTAGCTTGATTGACATTAATTGGAATGCAAAATAAAAAAACATGATTTTAGATTTTTTTTATCTAATTTTGGAACCAAACTCTTCATATATAAAGTACACTCTTAAAAGGTTCTTCACAGTGACGCTTCAACCATCTCTTTTTATATTTTTATAATCTGAAGAACCCCTTTTCACCACTAAGAACCTTTTGTTAAACAGAAAGGTTATTTGGATATAAAAGGCGCTTTCTGGAACCAAAAGGAGATATTGGTGATAATTTTTAATTTCGTCTGATAAATTTTAACCAAACAAAGAATCTATATTTTTCATATATCTACTGATGTGCATCTGCACTCTTAAAAATAAAGGTGCTTAAAATGTTCTTCACTGCAATGCCATAGAAGAACCTTTTTTCACCATTAAGAACCTTTTGTGAAACAGAAAGGTTCTATACAGGACCAAAAGGTTCTTCTATGGCATCGAAGAACCTTTTGAATCACCTTTTTTTAAGATTGTGTGGTTTTTAAAATAGCGCAAACAGTTAACTGCTAATCGTTCTTTTCAATGAGTCTTGTATACATAATTAAGAATCTAAAAAGAATTGGTTTTGGATTTCTTGAATCCCGCCTCCCTAACCTACTTTGCTTTATAATTGGCTTTGTCTACGATTGCTAAGGTGTGACGTAGGCTGCTGTTGCATTCAATTTTACGAACCTTCAGAGCTCTTTGAACATGATGCGACGTGCATGATAGTGATTGCTACTGTTAAGTGAAGAATAAATATTATACCAATGCGATTTATGCACAAAAAATACGGGACAAGTTGATTCACATATTGATTTAGGGACAGTCTTTTCCCCTAACACATGACAATTACGTTTACAACTCCCTTGAGTTGCAAACTTAAGAGTGTGTGTGGGTCTGTCTGTTCTTGTTTAAATCTACAATGGTCACATAATGAAAATCATAACAATAGATTTGTTTCATATGCCATTATTACTTTATAAATTGTAATCCAAAATTTATTTTTAAATCAAGTGATTTGCTATAATCTAGTGATATGTTCTTAATAAACCAATAGAACTGTTGTATAGACCTAAATGGTTAGAACACCAAAAATGACTATTTTAAAAACTACTTTTTCTAATGAAGTCATGTAAATGGCAATAAATTTTCGTAACAAGATCTGCTTTGCAGATCAAATTAATTTATATCCCACTAATGTCAAAATCAAATTTACGCCCTTGGATTTAACACATTATCATTTCTCTTAACACATACACAGACACACACCATGGTTCAGCCTGAGAGTAACCACAGCAAAGGTCATGCTTCAGCATGCCAATCTCCTGCTGTAATTGACCAATGATGTTAAGTTATCATTACTGCCCTCCTCTGCCGGCATAGCATGGGGGGACCCAAGTGGGGGAAAAGTCCAATGAGAAGAAACTCGCAGCGGGGGGTGGGCTTTATATACATGATTTTGTAATTGGCAAGCTTAATTGGTCACAATTGTTATAAAGTAATAGGCTTGGGTGGAGTTATTAGTTGAATTATGGGTTCAGGGGTTAGGTTGATAGTGTGAAGTAACCATAGCTGTCAACTGTCTACTCCTAAAATTCCAATTAGACACCATTCCATAGGCGTCGCTTGGTTCGAGCACCCACGGAAATGTCCAAGAACCCCTGGAATTTCAATTTACGTCAGTGTTTTTGGGTGTGTTCCACCTTGTGTGGCACTGCGCATAACTATCGGTGTATGACATCAAAGCACTGTGAGGATGATTCAAAAGCCTATGGAGCAGTCTTATCTCCAATCGCTTTCGCGTCACTTTGATGTCTAAAGCTGTTTGATCTTGAATCACACTCACGTAACGTTGCTTGCTGATCGATGCTTCTGCATCTAAAGGCCAGAGGGCGCTCTCGCGCTGAAACCCCAAATATACGCAGCAGAAGTACACTAACACATGTAGTTCCAAGAATTGCCTATGGGCATTTTCTACCGCGGTTCTTCAAGTCTCCTCAGGTATTTTCATGACAATAAAGTATATTTATAATGATGATGTTTGACGGGCGTTGCATTTTTAAGTGCACATTCTGAGCGACTCAAACTAGCATTGTTTTCAGATAGAGCAGCATTTACTACTGACCACAGAGCAGTGCTTCAAGGAAAAACGGCGCATGAAACATGATCACAGACTTTTTGATGGTATAAGCATCCAACAGCAGAAACATTACCTGGCACCTATGCGCCTCTGTAAAGTAAATTTATCAGTCATTTAAAGGAGCAGTGTGAGATTTTTAGGAGGATCTATTGACAGAAATGCAATATAATACACAAAATTGTGACTTCAGAGTTGTATAAAGACCTTACGTGATGAAGCGTTACATTTGTATTACCTTAGAGTAAGTAATTTCAATCTAAATATAGACCGGGCGTACATACATGGTATTTGCCATGTTGCAGCGCCATGTTTTGTACAGTAGCCCTTAATGGACATACAGCTCTACAAAGCGCGTTTCATATATACTGTATGTTGTATATAAATAGCACACAAGAAAACAATGACACAATTATAGAAATGCAACAAAAACTTTCGCAATGGCGTAGAGGTCAAATTATAAATTACGTCAATATGTTTTCTATATTTTTCTTTGTAAAGTGAAAACGTTGCTTGAATGGCTTCTATCTGCTGTCTTAGCATACAACTTCTTTTTGTACTGTTAGCGGAGGACTGATATATTGGTTGCAATTCCCAAACTCACCGCTAGTGGCCGCTACAAATCCCAGGCTTTGTAAAGCTTTTAATATTGGTTTATAAAAATCATCTATATGAATATTCATAATGCTCATTGCAAGAAGGTTTAGCCACTGTGGCACTGTGATCTAATATACCCAAGATGCTGACAGTAGTAATGTGTTTATAATTAAATACTACATGGCACAGCAATACCAAAGCCATGAAGAGTATAGGAACTTAACAGGAAAAAAAACATTCTGTATGTCTTCAATGACAAAGGATTGTGGAGTAACTTTAAATATTTTTTATTCGTCTGTTAATTCCACAAGTAAATATTTAATATTATATTGACCCCCCCTCCCCAATATGTTTTTGCTTATTTAGTCCAAGCACAAATTATTCTTAATATTTGAATGCTGCTTTAAAAGTCAATTTATATATGCAGTAAACAGTAGAGTAGATGAACAAAGCATTCTAAGTTTTATAATATGTGTCCCTGATTTTGCCTTTACAGATCTCAATGTTAGATGACAAATATAAAGGGAGTCCAACAAGGTAAACTTTGCTTATTATTTATTTGCTCACACACAAATACAGGGACTTTATAATAATATGTGTGCGAGCGTGCGCGTTTGTGTAAACACCCTGTGAAGGTTGGTCCTCTAGTCTGTGGATGTGTTTAAGTTCAGCAGTCCTACAAGGGTTCAGCATGTGCACAATGAGAACTACTGACACTAAGGCTTTAGGTATTACTGAATCTGTGCCTGACAACAAGTTTAGGGTTTGTAGTTTTTTTTGGGGGGGTAAGGACATCGCAACATAAACTGGATTGAACCTAAATCTTATTTTCAATCCATATAATAAATAACTCAAACAAACATCTGTACCTCACTGACTTCACACATTTAATCTATGATAATGAGTACGTTTACTCTCTGAAAGATATTCACATGACAAGGAATCCTCTTATTTCAAAGGGACGAAGATAATTTCGATAATTTAGTTTTATTTTACACATTTCAAATTTCCTTGTTATTTGTTAAAGAGCAATCATCTTAGATTCAAAAACCTGTGTGTGACTTACCCAGTATGTGCTAATAAGTGGCACACCTCATGAAAGAATACGTAATGACCTCAAGGTGAACGTGAGACGTTTACTCATAAAACACACGAAAGAGAAGGATAAGAGGCAGAAAATTGCTGGATAGCTTTTATGTTGCTTGCCCGCAGAAAGAGAGGATTTTGCAGCCATAAAGATAGGGGCAAGAAAAAGAGCAGCCGAGCTTGTGCTCGCTGGAATTAATCAGTTTGGGTTTTGGGCCTGAACTTAAATGTCAGGCACTGCTCTCTCAATGCTTCTGGGCGATTTCTTAAAGCACGAAAACACGTTAAGCTCGCTCACACACACTCGCGCACACGCAGAAGGTCAAAGTTGGTCAGTGAGCCAAGAAATACCATATCAGAGCTGCCTTCCGCTGCTATTGCTAGCAGTATAAATTGCAGAATTAGGGTATTGATTGGGGAATGTAGCATCCAGCAATCACTTTTAGAGTCCTGACAAGATTATTTTATCCTTGTTTTCCTGTATGATTATGTGTTGTGTGTGAGTTATGTTCCCAGCATGAGATCTGACAGACTAAATTTACTCAATAAAATTGGGCAGTTAGTGAAAGCAGCCAGGCACAACAGAGAGATCTGTAACCGTTAGCATGTGTGCTAGGACAAAAAAAAGATCAATGCACCAAAGCACTGAACTTTCATTCATGGAGTGTGTACAGGATGCACGTCAGGCTCTTGTACAACATGTCACAATCATCTAACATTTTAATGCGACTTAGATCATATTAACAATGATTCTTTTGAACGTTTATGTGTTTTTTTTACAAAGCTCTATAGGGGTTAGTTAGTGTCAGGGTCAGAAATTAACTTTCATATTAAGGTGCAAAATTTGCCCCTTGGAAGTGATTTCAAAAGGCATTTTTCAATCCTCATTTTATACATAAAAAACAGCTGCAATAAAGTATACTTATACAACTTGCAGTTTTCCCTTAAAAATATTGTACAGTACAGCGTGGTCAAGGGAAAAAAGGCAATATTGTGTCTGTGGCCTGATTGATGAACTCTATGTGTTTATAATCTCATTTGAAATGGCTTTTTCACTCTCAGCTGTATATATGTCACTCTGCAGTGAGGATTTCATTACAGCTGATTGATACTCCTATAGTAAGCAAAATCCCTCTGCCAAAAAGTCTTAATCTCTGATAAGATGACTCATTTTCCTGAGTAATGGTGCTTTCCTATTATATCTGTCACACAGCTGTTACATGGAATATGGAATATTGGTGCACTGCTTCTCAGGACTGAGCATTTCTGTATGTACAGCATTAAGACAAGTGGTATGTCAAAACACAGAAAGAAACCTTAAACATACCAAATCTATTTCATAATCATTTTGTAGAATACACAGAAATGCAGAGCTTTCTGACAATCAATTTTCCTCAGATAATTATATCTTTCTTTCAAATCGAAATGAATTTAAATGAGACGTTACATTATGCTCTTCTGCATTTAATCTGGATTTTCAAAAAGTAAACCATACCAAGCACGGTGAATAAATAAATAAAGTTCATTTCTGATTTTTGCCATTGTATTTGACAGTAATCTGACACACTGTGATGGTGTCACACATTTGCTCTTTCTGTCAAGCACCCGATTAAAACTGTAAAATGAGAGAAAAGAACAGCTCTGCAGTTATGATCCTTCTTCGAAATGACACATGACAAGACAAAGTGTTGAGTGTCAAGAGCCGCTGGCCGAAGGGCAGCAGTTTAACGAGCACATGCACAAACACACGCTTGTCAATATGTCGCTCTGAGGTTACAGTCTGGGAAATGCATGCTGGGAAAATGTTCAAATCACACGTGCACAACAAAGTTTAGCTTACAAATTTGATGGTCATCAGAATTTAAATCTTAAATGTTGATAAAGAGGTAAGCCTTCAGCCATACTTCAAAAATTAGGTCATTACAAACCATGCCAGAAACATTTGCTATTCTGTATTCTGGCATAATAATAATACTTTAGTTGATGACAAAATACTAAATAAAACAACAGTGCTAGAATATTAGATATATATTAATATTTTTTATATCACTATGTCTGCAGCGTAAATAGCTTTATTGCTGATCTTCTTCTAGGGAGACCTGCATGACACCGGCACACAACGTTTTACATAAAACAACGATAAATAATACTCCGTATTATAATTTATAACAACATGAATCAAGAAAACTCTTAAAAGACTCTTTTAAGTCTTAACAGAATACAAAATCAATTTAAAAGTACACTGGAAAACTTTGCTGTAATTTCGCAGCAGGTTTTCCAGTAAGTTACTGTAGATTTATTGTACAATTTAGTTTTAAGCATAAACCTTCCTTAGTTTATACATTTTTCTTTCATAAAACAAGACTAAATATCTTGGGTCACATTTCTTGGTATGTAAATGTATCGTAATTTAAAAAGTTTTAAATATTTTTTAGAAACAAGAGAAAAATGCTAAGGAAGAATGTATTTCAATTTTCAGTGTTGCTGTGCTAATGACAGCCTCTGCTTGCTCATTTGGAATCTCAAAAGTCAAAGTGTTTTTATTTGATTAAAGTAATTGAAAACAATACTAATTGGAAATTATATTAAGAAGTAATCAAATCTACAGTAAGTCAAACCTGCTGTAAAAACTACATACAACAACTTGTAAAGACTCCAGTTTAAGTTCTTTTTCTCTTAGTAAATCATTCCATGCCCAATGGGGCATAGAATGAAAAAGCATATTTACCAAACTCTGAGGACACTTTTAAATGAAGATACGATTGATACGAATGAGATCTAGTGCTATAAATATTTGTATACAATGTTAAAATATTGGAAATATAAAAAGGTAATATGCCTAAAAGTCCCTTAACAATAAATATATGAACATTTGTAAAGATGACCATGCAACACATTCCTATCATTTACAGTGATGAGTATTTGACACACACAAAACACACAAAACGAATAGCCGCATGGTAGACAATATCCAGTTTCCTTAATACATAAGAAGTCGCATGCATTAGAACCCCATGATCAATTATAGACAGAAATGTACTCTCTATTAATTTCATTCCTGCCTCATAACTAAAGCAGTTTCTGACAAGTTAAGGAACCTCAAATTTGGTTTGAGTTGTCTATACTTTATTAATGTGAAGTAAATTATTGTAATTATATTAAATATATCAACCTTAATAAAGTTAATGAATTATGGTGTTTGTAGGTAAGCAGTGATGCCTTCAATAAATCCAAAAGCTATGTAAGCTATAAAAGGTCATGCAGACAAAGACTACAGGTAGACACACATACAGTAAAGACACATGATGAGTAATACAGATGCTGGGATGCATACACCAAAACTGAATGACACAACAAGGTAGGCTAAAGATGAATATGAAGCCTTTAACTGTATAGAAAACATAAAAGACAACGGGATTAATGTATGGGGATTTTCATATTCTTTAAATCCAATGGGCCAAAATTATGTTTCTCGCATAAGAGCAACAGTTTAAATGCAATAATCACAAACAAAGAGCTTTCACAGCAAGAGCATCAACAGACATTTTGTGACAAAAGTATTATTGGCGTATTTTGATTTATCAATATGTTTCTACAATCAACATTCTCATAAACATCTCTGCATGTGCCTGAACGTAGGCCACTTATCAGGACTCTGATCAATACACTCTTTAAGCAGCTAAAATGTCTGTAGGAAAATCCATACGTGCCTCAGTAATGATTTTAAGACATAAATCCTCTACATCATGCTGGGTTTGCCGATTTAAACAGCAGGAAGAAACTTCCACGATTTCACACCACTTAATCGCATATAATAATTGCATTATTTCCTGTACACTTTTAAAATTAAAGGTGCTTCAAAGGGTTCTTCGATTCCATAGAAGAAACTTTTGGTTCCATAAAGAACTTTTAACATGTGAAGAACCTTTCTGTTTCACAAAAGGTTCTTTGTGGGCAAAAAAGTTTTTCCAGATATTAAAAATGGTACTTTAAAGAACCTTTGATTAGTTCTTCTATGACATTGCTGTAAAGAACCATTTAAGCACCTTTTTATTTTTAAGAGGAACGATTCTTAAGATAAATAAATATATTTATATATATTGTCACATTTTATGTAATATATTGACAGGTAACATTTTATGACAGGTAATTAATGATAGGGTAAGACGCTACATTGTTGGTATCTGTCAGAAAAGATTAACTTTAGAAATTACCAAATCATCAAAGTATGACATTTTTTAGCACTGATGGACTCAGTAGAGTTTCAACAAGTGAGGGATACATTGAGCTTGACAAAGTTTTCCACTGTCTGTTGTTTTTATTCTGGTTAAAGGTCTTTAAAGAGCTGCTGAATCCATGCTGGTGATTATTCACTTCTGTCTGCCGTTGAGACCTATGATACCAGCGCAAGCAGCACTTACCTAATTAAAGATTAATACATAAACGTGTTTTAATCATCGGAGGTTTCGAACAGGATGGTCTCATTTCTTGGTGACAGCTGGGGACGCTTTCTTCAGATTCATAATAATCCACTTTTTATTATGAAGAAAATTGTGCCGTTTCAGTATACAGACGGCTGCTGAGACTGAGTAATAGAGAAGGTGGCATGGGGCACTTTTTAATAAAAAGAGACACATATTCTCAACAAGGTGCCACACTGATTTATCCATTTTAAACAAACATTCCACATCATTTAAATGTGATTTGCAGAGTTTAGATATGTAACAAATGTGTAAATATCAAATTGCTTACAACGATGATCTTGTGTCATGAGGTAAATAAGCTAATAGGTTTATTATAGGCTATCGCTCTCATAAGCCCTTTAAGGACTTACAGAACAGTTCATGAAGACAAATATATTCACATTACGACCAAAAGACCTATATAAGTATTATGCACATGATGGAATATCCAGTTTTGTGCATGCTTTATCCTCTCATTTACGTGTTTTTATTTTGTGCCCTGTTATGCAAATATACCTGACCCATATCTGCTTGCTTAAATTAATGTATTTTACCTTTAAGATGAGGCACGAGTCTCTCACTGGACCGTTTGCATAAAGCATTCACATATAGCACAGAATTAAGCCGTTAAACAGTCATATCTATTATACACACAACTGTAGAGGAATGCATTTACTAAATGATACTAACTCCATTAGTAACACTGCCTGTGCGCACAGTGATATTTTATAATACAGTCATTAATCTTCTGAGTTGCAGCACAATTTTTATTATTATTATTGAGATTTGTCAAATTCCTGTGTACATTTCATTCTGTTTGTGAATCTTTTAAAAGATAAAACACATTGTTCCTTTGTTTTATTTACTTTAAAATAAAAACCATAGAAGATGCTGGTAATTACACATTATTGTAATTTCTAAAGTAAATAATTGTAACAACATTGTAATAATATGTACACCTTCATAACGGCACTGTCAGTCAGAAACCTTGACATTTTAAATGATCTTTATGTAAAAATCATTACTATTGGTCATGTTTGTGAGCTATTTACCCAATAAAATGTTTTAAAAAAAGTTTAAATGTTAAATGTTAAATTTTTGAAACAATTTTTTTATTCATTTTTCTGTTAAAATGGCTATGTGTGGTTTCAACAGCCAGTGAATCAAATTCCACTTAAAAAAAGTTAAACTGTGATTTTACGGTGAAACAATTTACAAACAAAAAAGCTGTTAAATCAATGAAATATTCTGTCTAAACAGAGTACATGTAAGTTAAAATATTTTTTATCAAATTAACTTAATTCATATGTAGATTTTTCAGAAATTAACTATTGGATTTTAATCATGTTTTATGTGTCCCACTGAACAAAATCTTTTAAATTGTTTTAAAAGATTTTATTTAAGTTAAAACAGCTGTTATTTTGTGACAGGCTTTTCTAGGTGCTCAAAGATTTGTTAAAAGATTTTAACAAGAGATCTATTAAACATAAAGTCAAATTTAACGAACTTAAGCCATCTACTAAACTGACCTAAAAATGAACCAGTGCCTGTGTACAGACTCTTGATCAGTATCAGAGTCTGTACATGGGGGCAAATAGCAGTGTTACAGTATGGGTTAAGACCACTTCAATAGACAGCCATTACAAGAGTACAGGACTATAGCTGAAGACACCACCTTCTTTATATCGGTTTTCACTGCAAACAGTACTATGTTGATTAAGTTTAATTAAGAACCACATTTGGCTGAGTGTCTAGCTCCACTCTACAGGAACAGATTTCTGCAGGCTTAACTCTATAGCCGGTAAAATCCTCTTTTATTACTTTCAACCTGTTGTGGAAGCGCAGGGCAGGAGGGAAGCCAGCCAGCTGCTGAGACCTTGTTTGCTGTCGGAAAAATCCCAAGTCTCCTGAGATTCCCCTGCAGCGGCCCGACTTAATATCAGCGCCATCACAGCGCACCGCACAACTATTATTAATGATACTCTTCATTAATTTCTTGTTGGGCTGATGTTATTTATTAAAATATTAAAGAAAACTCTAGAGACACGCCTACACACACACACACACACACGCACACGTAATGAGGGATGTGTAACAGCCCCCCCCCCTCAAAACTCTGTTTTTTCTGTTGCTGTTTTATGGATGGAGTGTGGAATTACTCATGGACACTGCCATCTCTCTCTCTCTCTCTTTCTCTCTCCCACTGTCCCTCTCTCTCTCCTTCTCATTAGCTGCTCTCTTGGGCTGAGTGACACTATAAATCCATTCTGCATGGAGCCCATAGCTGGCCACACACACATACAGCAGTCCTATCTCCTCATTAATGAGGCATCCACACGAGAGATGAATTGACTACTGTCCATCTGAAAAAAACATCCAATGTGTTGCGCCACCACAATCACCTAGCATGCAGATTTGGGTCACAAGGTGAGAGCCTAATTCTTCAATTGGAATATATGACACTGTCACGGTACTACAACAAACATTTCATACCCATGCATTGCCAGTTTTAGAGATGACTAAAATATTTTGTCTTATAATTATATTACATAAAAATGCAACATAAACATCTATTATTATTATTATGTAATATATAAACGTGATTTACTTGTGGTATTTGTTAAGCTGGCTGTCTAAACTGATTTGAGATCAGTTGATTTGTAGCACCTATAATTTGTCCCGGTCCTTTCTATGATTCCCTTAGTATTAATGGCTAAAGCCGCAAAACTGTTCCACATCAATCATAATAATTAATCAGATACAATTATTTCACAAATAAATGTGGACAATTAGCTGGAAAAACAATGATCTTGAAGAAGTAGAACAGTAATCACAAGGAGTAACATTTTAAAACTGTGATAAACATGTGATGATGTGATGCTGAAATGTAGTGTTTGTTTGTGTTAACCTGCCTCCTAATGAACAAGAAAACATCTGAAAGAAAATGGAAAGTTAATTCATTTGTGATTTTTTAATAGTTGTTCATCTGTTTGCCATGCTCTACGAAGTCAACCCCTGAAAGGCAATTACGCTCCCTTTTCTCTGGAGGTTGAGGTGAGAGAAACTGCAAAACAGTACAACTTAATTATCTTCATTATGAAAAAATAGTGCATCACACCCTTCCCAGCAAAGACGAAGACAAATTGTCGAACGAGGCTTTGTTTCTCTCTGTTTACTAATATATTCACGATCCTGTTTGCAGAACTATCTCCCAATTAGCATTACTCTATTATCTATTATCTTTTATATCTAGTTTATACAGTACATCCTGACAGACTGGAGGAGTTAAAATGGCCTAACACCATCACGGTTGTTCTTTGATTTGGATGTTATGGCCACCACAAAGAAGTTAAACCCTTATCATAACAGTCCCAGAATCTGACAGCACCAGACGTTAAAACCTCGTCCACTCGAAGCGCATTTATTTCCCGCGGCAGAGATAAGATGAGAACCCAAACAGGTAAATCCCCTAACATGAAACAAACCCACTCTGGTATGGCCGGCCACGGATAAAAACTGATAAAGACATAAATCTACTTTACCTTCTTCAAATGGACCATTTTCCATTAACGCTTCAAGTTAAGATGTAATAAAAAATAAACCAGAATGTGTATTATCAAATTCAGCTCCGAAACTCTTTTAAAACAGCGCAAGAAAAAAACAATACCCGGCCCAACAGACAAAAAAAGCGATACAATTCAGCCCTTTATAATTGAACGACACGGAATATGTATCCAGTCATCTCTCAAACCATTTTAAATGACTGGAGTTAAACATATTACAAATATTAGAAGACCAACAATAGAATTTAAGATATACGGTAGCCTCTAAGGCACACTATACATATATAACATAAACATCATGCAAAGCAAGAAGAAAGAAAGAAAAGGCATCCATTTCCACAGTCTTATTATAAGAGGCATTGGTGTCTTCCTCTGAGAGCCAGTATTAATCACTCCGCTCATGTGCTTTCAGAGCAGACCTGGGAACAGGCCTAATAAGACAGACCTTGCACTACCAGACCAGGGGGAGGATCAGCCTCCCCGCCTATGCATATGCAAATCATACCCCTGCATATTTACATATTTATTTATTGCCTCCGCTGGCGTGGTGCTGCTGGCTGGAGAGGGTGTTAATATCTGTGGGGCAGCGTTAAGAGAGAGCAGTGGGAGAATTGGTGGGAGGTAGAAGAGGACATTCAGCTGTAATTAAGGGCTGTTTTACCAAGCATAAATAATGCTGTTTGTATTAAGGAGTGGGGGGGAGAGAGAGAGAGAGAGAGAGAGAGAAGAAGGAAAAGACAAAGCCGGAAAGGGTAGACAGCAGATAAAAGGACACTAGGGTTTGGCCGAGATGAAATACTCTGTTTAACACAGCTTTGATGTGTGCACAAAAAATATTTAATTTATCAAAAAGGCATCTTAGAAAAGAT
Organism: Triplophysa bombifrons; assembly: GCA_029783895.1. Classification (NCBI taxonomy): domain Eukaryota; kingdom Metazoa; phylum Chordata; class Actinopteri; order Cypriniformes; family Nemacheilidae; genus Triplophysa; species Triplophysa bombifrons. The sequence continues at coordinate 23,497,454 of CM056456.1, forward strand.
CACCTTCTTTTTTCCTTCTCGTGGTTTCTTCTCAATAATGGAGTCGGCTTTGTAAACGTTTTACATTTTGCTCGGTAGAAACGAATTGTCGTTTTACCAGCATATTCATCATTTGTTTGTATTGTTTCCCAAATCTTTCCGGCTCAACAACAAAACCAGATAAATACGTTTACCCATAATGTTGTGAACAAGGATTCTGTTATGTCACCTGTGCTGATCCTAGACGTCTGAGGGCCCTATGCAAACCTTCGTGAGGGGCCCTTGTTATAGTAGCATTAGATAAACATATAAATGTTACATATATGTAAACTATAAGAAATAAAAATAATACATCAATTAACACACTTAAATGAATTAAAACTGAAAGACAAAAAATCCTTAAACTGACAGTTAGAACAATAATGTTTAAAATGAAATACAAATTTTGTTTTAGGTGCAAATAATAGTTCTCGTAAAGTAATACGTGGCCCTGGAACCATCTAGCTGTCAAAAAATGCGGTGTTTTCTTTACTAACCGTTTTAAAACCAATAATGCCAGTGGACACTGAATTTGTACATCTGTGATTGCATTTGGCAAAACTTAATAAGACTTTGAAATAGTACAAAAACGCATGCCTTCTTGTTGTTATTTTCAAAAAATAGCGTCTTGTTTACATTATAGAGTTTTTGTTTCGGGACTCAAGGGGGCCCCCTGGTGGTGCAGGGGCCCAACGTAGTTTGCGAATAGAAAAGGATCTGGGTCTGTCACATTCTTTTACCTACTCAAACAAATAAAATCAAGCTAGTCAAATATTTCCCCAGCTTCTTTTGTGCAGAGCGTCAACAAATTGCTAAAGCAAACTTATAAAATGAAGTGTTTACAAGCAATTTTATGCCAAAAGAAATGCATTTAAATCTACTTTGAGATGCTTTAGAGAAAATGTTTGTGTTCATAAATAGCTAAGAGGAATATAAAGACAGCTATTCAGAACTCTCTGGAGTCCTAATGTCACCAAACAACACAACGGTTCAGATATTGAGCTCCGCAGGTATCTTAAGTCTCCCTAACAGCACACAAATGAAGGATATGAACAATATGAATCTCTCTCTCTGAGGACATGCTCTATCTGTTCAACACTCAAGCAGCTAACAATTAAAGAAGGATTTCTCACTGATCCGTATAAACATTTATGTAATCCGCACTACTCATTCTCCATACTCAGAGTTCAACTATACCATTGTTGTACCCGGTCTCTATTCATCTGTTCTCCGAGCACTAAGAGCAGAGGGTTAGACAGCAGACAAGAGCTAACAATATAGAATACAATTTCCTCTGGGTGCAATTACAATCTCTCTCTCGTTCCCTCTCTCTATTTTGGTGAGGGGATGCCCCCATGAGTAAGACGCTTTAGTTGTCATGACGTTGTGGCGGGATGCTGCCCCGGTGTCTGAGTTAGCCGCTCCCATGAGAAGGGGAATAATAGTGTCCAACTCAAAAGGCCAATAAATCAATCGCACTTAACAACCACAGTTCAGTAGATTTCAGATGGGCCCTTGATGAAAATACGTATGCCTGATTCTCCGTATCGCGGCCATTTTTCATCAGTTGACAGTAGCATGGCTTGTCTTTGTCTAGTGGCTATTATATAAGCAATATCACATGGCAAGGGTGGTGTTGTTTTGAATAACAGAACAGTGCACAGCCAACTCACATGTGATGTTAGTTGCTATTGCAGGAATGCAATATTTTGGCATCTTGCATGATAAATCCCTCTCTTTTCTATATCCTTATGCTCTCGTCTGGTACAATAAAAAATGGCAAAGTGGTACAACCGAACGAATCTGGAGTTCATGTTAGGGTCAATGAGATCATTTTTTGAGGTCCTGAGTTTATACAATCTCATACTTTTACAGTAACACCTTTACGCAGGATTGGCATTACTCCTCTACGTAGGTGAGTCTGATGGTTAAAATTTTATTCATGGTTCGTCCGTGGCAGACATGAAGATATTAAAGATTTTGTGCAAAATGTAAGATATTTGAATGCAAAATGTGCATCCCTTCAAATTATCGCCTTCTCTCAAAACCATCAGAATTAAATCAGGTTTTAACATGGACCCTGCTGTTCAAGGTTTCTCGGTGTTTCTTCAGAAGAAAATGAATAAATTAAGATGTTTACATGAAATTACATGATGATGTCAATTTAGATGACAAGTTTCTATTCTAAGCAACTGTTGAAAGAACAAGTTGCAAAACTTGGGTTGCCATATCAATTGACCAAAAAAACAGACTTGGCAAGAGTCTGGTAGAAACACAAAAACAAATCAACCTGACATTTTCCGTATAATCTGACACAAACACTTATTAGAAATTGACCATTGTGAATCTACGTAAAGGTGGCCTAGTAAGTTTGAACAAAATATGTCCCTGGTCAATAATGATTTAGATGTACATAGATGTAACAACAGATTGTTGAGGAACAGTGCAGAAATGGTCCATGATGATGGAGGAATAAAACTATTGAGAAACTAATCTGGCTGTTATCAATGCAATTGAAACCAGGATTGATCTGAGAAAGAAAAGAACAGTCATGAAAGTGTGTGTCTTTAAGCTTGTGGAGGACATATATTGACCAGTGGGTGTTATTTAGTTTTTTTCTGCAGTTTTTCATATAGGCTTGGAGGTTAGACTTAGTCTGTAGCTAGCGAGTCCTGTGTGACATTGTGGAAATGTCAGACAGGCTTCAGGCTGAGTAGAGAGATCTGCCCTACCCATCATCACTGAGGTTACCACACACTACCACTACACACACTCACGTAGATCAGTGCTGTCATATATAGCACAAGAGATTGGAGAGTTGTATGATTTCCGACACCCACATACACAGCTTTAATTTTCGATTTTACTATGGATACATAAGACTTTCTACATAGACTGCATATCTCGGCTACCACATTATCAAGCACTGGTTGATGTATGGTTCTAATTCACAGTGTTGCAAGTACAAGTACAAGTTGTTTAATAGTTTTTGTGGCAGAACGTTACATTATGTATTTATATCATTTAAGGTTAAAGAGGACCGCAGCCTTATATAGACCCTCTAGGAAAGATGCAGCCTCCCTAGGACGCAGCCTCCCTTTATCCTATTGCATCGTGTCTATTGCATATTTACATGTGCAAGAACAGAAACATAAGTGACGCAAGTATCCTTCAGCGTTAAACTTTGAAAACAAAGTGTGTTTTAAACACATATCATGTATTATCTAACACAGCAAGCTCTGGTTGTGGTGGGGTGGGTGTGAGGGTTTGATTAATTATTTTCTGTATGTGTTTTTGGGAGAGCGGGACATGTAGTAAACCTACAAGGGGCATTAGCCATCAATCCTGGCCATCAAATCAGGGCCATAGTATGCTGTTCTGCCTATTACTGCTGAATTTATTTCCCTAAATTAAATCGGACTCCAAGCGCTCCACTGCTTCATGTCTGTATGCGTTTTTTTAATCCATTTTCCTACCTATTTGTCAAAATGCAGTGTGTGACAGTATGTAATACACATTCATTATGCCAACGAGAAACAACAGGGTGTGTATATCATTAATTAAGGGAATATCTGTGTGGAGAGCTGTCCTAGTGTGTGTGTGAGTGTGTGTGCATGTGCGTGCGTGCAACATTCTCACATTCGTCTCTGTGTAAGCAAATACTGCATGTATAACTCAATCTAATAAATCCTAACATACTTTCTCTCCTCGTGCCCCTTATTAGAAAATCAGCATCAATTTGTTTTGGGCCAAACTTGATGGAGTGATTTTGAATATATTGCCCTTCAGGAGGAATGATATATAAAGATCTGTCTCCCAAGGACATACTAGTGTTTTCATAACTAATGCGAGTGTGACAAACTGTGTGTGTTAGGATTGAGTCATTTGTTTAGTCACTTTTGCAGCTCTCATTGGTTTACACAGGGCAGGAGAGTGTCTGTGATGTCATAATAGCATAACACAGTGTTACGCTTGCATTTTGGATCTAAAGAGCCATCTCTTTTCATTCTTATCATTTAAAATCTGTGCTTTCAAAATGACAAGTGAATGAGAAAGTACTTGTAATGCAGTGTTTAAATTAACTAACTGTAAACACGATTTAATTGTGGGATATTATCTGAATGCGTAATTGCCCACTGGGAGTAAAATGAACTCTGTTGGTCGTATTGTCTTCCCACTGCGCTACGCCGCTGCAAAACCACACCACTTTTATTTCTTTAAAAAGATTAATACGCGTTTAAGAGGAGCAGGTCTTAATCTCAATCTGAGGGACATTTAAAGCGCGCTGGGAGTCGCGGCTGTAAACGTGTGCTGATGCCGGCGGTCATGCTTTCTAACGCGGCTCATTTGAAACTGATGTCCCGCTGCGCGCATCAAGCGGGGCGCATCAGCATCCAAAGCAGAAAAAAATAACTATCTGCGCCAGACCTGAACGTTCTCACCGCAGGATTAAAGTGGAGCAATTAGAATGTTATATTAATGTGTAATAGATAAACACCGTAACGGATTGAAAAGTTGGCGTGTTTCCCCTCATATCATCTCATCTTCCTCTTTCATTAGGGAGGCGTGGCATCTTAACTAGTTTAAAGAGCCACGAAACACCACACAACATTTATTTAGATTCAAACAAAGTCGATTGTGTTGCACATCATAACAATGTTAGCAACTGTAATTTATTACAATGGAGAAAACTAGTTAATTTCTAGCTTTTTTATTTTTGCTTTCCGGGTTTTAAATCCTCATCTGGCTAACGTCAAAAAATCTGTGACGTGGCGATGTACTGCAACGTTGAAGCTTCTCTGTCTCATCATTATTCATGAGACGGTGTTCTTGACCAACGAGAAGATATTTTTCCTAATTATTCATGACAGCGCCTTGTGATTGGAGCAGCCGTCTCCAATGCCGGAACCTTCGTAGGTTTTTAACGGTTCTTTTTCACACAGCGTTCACGCCCATTTTAATTGCATTTTTTTTAAAAACGACAGTGAGGTAGAATGTAGCTGAAAGGGGAGGTTTCGTGACACTTTAACCTAAAATAAGAATACACAAATAAATCAACAAATGATAAGTTAAAATGTAAGACACAAATCTCAAAGTGTCTCTTAATCTCTAAAGATATTTATAGATACAAAGTTCTGTGATGGAACTCGGCAAAGACTGCTAGGTCCTTAACTAGCAAACATGTTTTATATCTCATTACACAACTAACTGGGTTGTTTCTATAGCAGTCTGCAGCATGCTGTTATAAACCCTCCCCCTTCCCCAGTTCCACTTGTATAAATCTGCTATAGGGGTTATTCATGTTCTGTGCAGCATTACTGCGCTGTATATTATATGCTCACAGCAGCATGTCTATGAATGCAGCAGTAGCTAGCTACAGTTTAGCGGGATGTTTTTTTTTTTAGAAACAATCAAAAGCTTCATCGGTTACACTCACAAACATCAGGGTGCATTCAAACGTGCTAAACTGCTCTGAAATCACTCAAATAAATGTTTACTCTCACGTCTCTAAGGTGTAATTAAAGAAAGAACATAAATTAACCACTAAAATAATCTGTCAGTCAGTGTGTAAGGTAAAACGACATGACCGTCAACGTTTGAATGATGTGAGCGCGTTGCATCTTTGCAGAAAAGAGAACACGTGTGCTGAAGAAGAGCACACACATATCAGAAGCGCAGACCAAATACATATTTTTTTACTTCTTTTCAGATGTAAATATTCAAATTTACACAACATTTGGGATTAATGTACTACGTTATTTGGGGACGTGGCCACAGCAGTTATGGGACTTTGGTCAAGTTCCAAAAATGTAACTGTGCCAAGACGTCCTAATGTCACACTGACCAAATGAAGGCTTACTGGTGACGTCTTCAGATCGTGCTGTGCTCTCTAGGATTACATTGCCATATCCATTACCATGCCAATCTATCCAATAATTTTTATGACAGAAATATAGACAGATATACATCGACATATATTGTGTAATATTTGTAATTACCTTGATATAAACGATGAAGACTTTTTTATGTCTTAAAGTTATAGATAGTAGTGTGTGTTTATGGAAAACTGATATAATGAGTCTGTGTTAGTGAGATGTATTCACTTTGCTCTTAACCCCGTTCACACACTGACCCTATATGACACTCTGGTCTGGCATGTGTGTGTGTGTGTGTGTGTGTGTGTGTGTGTTTGTGCGTGTGTTTGTGTGCGTGTGTGTGTGCGTGTGTGATAGAACAGGGTTTGAGTTTGTGGGGTGTGAGGCTTTGACTCATAACAAAGTGTTAGATGTTCTTGAGTGTTTCAGGGCATAACACTAGACCCCCCCCCCCCCCACACACACACACGCATGCAGGCACAATAAAAGACTAGATTAAATGTTAAATGACAGCGTTGAAAGGCTTAGTAAAGAGACGTTTCAACAATTATATAAACCCTCAAATTAGGCAAGACTTAAAGGTTGTATGAAGTATAATATCAGCTAATTCTAGAAAACCCCAGGCTGGGCTATAGTATGTAAGACAAAAACTATTTGCAACCTAAATATCTTAAAGCATCCGCATAATCCTTACAGTCTACAACAAAGATTGCATGAATAAACATATATTTCATTCAATACTGAAAAGCAAACATAAAATTTGTCTTTAGTTTATTTTAAAATGAAAATCTATTTTCTAGTTGTTGTGTGTGCTATACGTCTTTATATTTATAAGAATACCAGGTTGTTATCTTACCAGCATGCTACTGTAAGCATAAGTGATAACATGCCGATAAGACCAGTTACATTCACAAGCTCTGAGATTTTTGTAATAAACATAGCTCATATAACTAATAGTTTTAAGTATAATAGTACTTAATATAAAAGTTTAAGCAAGTTCAGAAACCCCACTGGAGAAATCTTATTGACTTAATGCAAAGGCCACATCAGTCTACACAACCTGTTCCTCTTTTTTTAAAATTAGGCCTAATGTATGGCCTTGTCATGCTGAAATAGCCATTAGGAATATGTGCAAATATTTAACATCTTCAATTTCCAAGCACAATGTTGAGCAATCCCAAAAATTGCACAGAACAAGACTTTTTGAAAGATATCGAAATGGCCAGCTTTCTGTTAGGCAGAGATACTGAAAGGTGATTAATAGATGTCTGGAGGAATCTAAAAACACTAAACAGCAAAAAATCATGTATTTCTTTTCTTTTTGTCTCTTTATGTCTCTGTGCCAAAATGTATTTTCTGTAATGGTGCTTTGCAACACTGCTAAATTATGCAAATTATAATTATGAATTAAAAATTCTTATGATTGTTTAAACAGGAATAAGTGTATCCAATGTTGTGAATGTCATTCCTTTTTCCTAAATTTAGCCTGGCATCCTGTGATGCAACGTGAACTCCTGTGAGATCCTCTTGTTACAACCTGTAATAGGATATTTAAGTTAATGCTGTAGTCATCTCTTTTTATTTTTTGGGGGGTCTGCATTATTGCAAGGCAAACAAACTAGCAAACCTTTATTATTTGCATACTAACTGATGTGGTGAAGTCAGATATGTGCGTGCTTTATTTAATCTCCATATTGACTTAGGAGTTGATTTGGGATACATCTGTGCAGAAACGTCTTTGCCACCAAATTGAGCTAAAATAATTTGTGAAACATAACCAACCAATTTGACCCTTCATAAGACCTGCCTCCTTTGCCATGTCCAAGATCCGCCAAAGGTTCCACCAGACACTCTCATCCCTCAGGCTCCACCTTGGTCACTTATCGTTCTGGTTCCACTTCAGATTCTGGGCCTCCGCCCATCCTGGTCCACAGGGGTCCTCCCTCACACCAGTGTCATTATGATTCCTCATTTCCTTCACTTTCGCCCGGGCTCGCAGGCCCCCTGGACTTCTTGGTCATCGATGTTGCCCTGCTCTGTCATCCTCTTGGCTCAATCTGGGTCTCCACCTCTGCCAGCTTCAACTTCAGTAGTTTAACACAGAGTTCCTGTCTAAGATGGGCATATGACGTATAATGCACTATTTGTCCGATATGTGATGCCTACCAGCCTTATCTCACAGGGAATTCTGAACTATTTTATGAGGTGGCTAATTCAATTTGCCCTGTGCGATTATTGGAAAAATAATCAATAATGAAGCTTCACCACATCCCTAAACCTAACCATTGCTGGTGAAAAAGCAGCTTGTGTTAAACATACAAACTCATCTGAATTAACCCCCTTGTGAAATTTAAAATTGTCCTGTGTTGTGTACTTAATGCTCCTCAGCCACATATTCCCAGATTAAGTGTAATTTATTTTTCCATTGTTCCATTGCTGTCCATTGTGTTCATTAATTATTCATGTTAGCGAAATAATGTTAACATTACTTTAATGTTTATAAAATTGAAACACATAGACAACTTTTTTGTTAACATTGCCCTTACCTTTACAGCCCTACATGCTGTATAGGACAAACAAGAAAGTACAAGACAAAATTAATTCAGCTTGACTGTTTCCTACCCAATTCTGACTGTGTGTCCTATACAAAGTGCCCTATCTAGAATATATGTGAATGTTGGCTCAGCAGAAAGGACAGGGATGTGGAGAGAGTTTTAATGAACACACCATATCAGGGTCACCCTTTGTTCTTTAGCCTGACACACCATAAGAAATATACAAAACATTACTTTTGTTGTAATGGATGAGGAGTTGTGGAGAAAAATTCAAGTGTAGTTTATCCAGAAAAAATGAAATTGGAAAAAGAAAAACTGGCCATAAAACCGATCAAGTAACCCCGGGGCTAATAATTTGGATTTAAAAAATATATAGTTTTTATATGATAATTAAATAATTATTAATAATATCATATGATATTTGATTTAATAGTGAATAGTTTTAATTTCATCAAATAAGTTTAAAATTATTTATAAATGTGTTTAAATTATTTTTTTATAGTTATCATTTTTTTCTCACACACACCTATCATTGTGCTTCAAATGACATTTATTAATAAACCCTGCGCGCCAATTATTTTCTAGCTGGAAATACTATGTTTTTTAATCACCCCCTTCATATTTTTAAAATGCCTCCTCTTTAGTGCTCTGCTGATGTGTTGTTGAACTTAACCTGCAAAGGCATCATTAACCAAAATGCAAGTAAAAAGTGAAGAATTAGTTATTTTGTGACAAGCCTAACCATCAAAGTTATAGTTTTGAGATGGGAGTTTTAATGTTGAATGAATGAAAAATTCAAGAAAAAGCTTATAGGTTAAATCAGTAATAGCTTTGAAAAAAGAGTTATTGTTGTTTGTCACAGATGGCCACTGAGATGTAGTTTTGAAATATGATGTTGAAAAGCAATAAAATACTAACAAATTGTATTTAATTTGATTGTTTTGTTTTTGGTTATACCTACCGAGCTATTTCATTTAAAATATCGCTGCTGTCATTCTGAAACGTTGTTTTCTTTCCATGTTTCGTTATTTTCCATTTTGTGCCATAGATTATTATTTTTAGTTACCTCTAAGATTTGTCAAAGGGTTTTGCAAACATCTTACCAATAAAAAGTGGTAAAAGTGCTTGTGAACTTTGATAGCACAGTATTCAATCATATATCATTTTTCCTGAAAAATAGGGAATTTGTACATCCAAGGTTTTGGATGGACAGGACATGTTGTGGAGAACCAAATGAAATAGGCCAATCTAGGTTTACAATCTAGTTAGTATTTTTTTCAATTGAAGGATAAACGTCCGATGTTACACATACAGTATGTACTGTTAAAATGTTTACCATAAATATTTGTAATATTTGCTAAATATGTGTTATATACCTTTTCAGAATTAGGGGTTGTTTTTCAAAAAGACTTTGAGGAATGTGTTCTATGTGGTCGACTAGTGTATTTTATATCCCCCATAATTGTCCTTTAGATAAAAATGGTTCCTGGTTCTTCTTATGGTTAAATCTTTGTAAATTAAATATTTTATTTAGCTGAAGAAAATGTTGTCATATACATCTTGAATGGAATTATGATTAGAAATAGATAAGTGAATACTTATTGTGGGTGAAAAATTCCTTTAAGACACTGTTGCAGAACAATTAGTATTTACAAAATTTTCATCAAGTAAAGTAAAATAAAAAAAGTATAACTGTTGACAGAGAAAGGTTCATTTTGAAGATCTTTTTTGGAACCCACGATGCATAGGAAGGTTTCCAGATGCTTCAACACTCTTTCCTCACTGAAACTAAATTGACAGTAACCCGCTGATGATTTGTTCTTTTGTGTTCATGTCAGAAGTGCTCCTATGTCTTAAACCATCCTTATTTTGATCCCTTCAGACAGGATTGTGCAAAGAAAGTAGAAAGGGCAGCTTGTGTGCCACACAAGGAGACACGAGTCTTACTAAAGCCCATGCTCTCTAGAAATGCCACTCCTGATAGGATTGAAGTCCCTAGGTTAGGTTTACATGCACTTATAACATTTTCTGTAATCTCTTGTTCCCCACTTCATCCTTTTATCAAAGCTTGTGTGAATGGAAACCCTAGATCTTTGTTATATTACTGAATCATCAAAAAAGCAGACCTCTGCAATGACAACAGAACCCTATTAAGACACAACAGGGTACTTATCAGAAACACCTGAATTGCATTTCCATAGCAATTTTTCATGTAGCATGGATGGGACACAATGATTCTTATTATGCATAATAGGACTGTGGGGAGAGGGCAGGACACATAGGACAGAGAAAAGTTAGAACACCATACTTCTGGTGCTGGAGACAACCACAGTGGACCTGGCGAAGACAAAGACCAGGGCAGAGCAGGAGACCACCACATTCGAGCCAGCAAAGCTGAAGACCAGGAGACCTCCACGGCAGAGCGGGCAGAGTAGGGGATCAAGGAGGAACTGGAGGTGACTGAGACCAGGGCGGAGCAAGAGGCCAGGCAGGAGCGGGTTGTGACAGAGACCAGGATGGAGCCAGGTGTGACGGAAAAAAAATATTATGAAAACTGAACTAAATAAATTGTGTCTGAATCTGTAGCAAACCATGAAAATCATCCATGACTTGAAACACAAAACCAAACAAAAAAATCCTCTGGAAATACATTCCATAACATTTTTTTATATCTGATGGAAGGAAAACAATGCAAGGAGAGGGGAGAGGAGAGGAGAGGAGAGGGGCAGGACACATATAGGACAGAGGAGACAGTGCTGATCACAGAGATCACAGAAATGTTTGCAGATTACATATCTTTATTTAACTAACATAGCCTGGGCTGTAGAGGATCCATTCGTTTTGTCCTTCTCAGCCCAGTGACAGAAAAGACACATTTTGAGGCTGCATTTCAAACGGCCTTCAAAACGGATGGCCTCACTGGCCTACAGTCGCTCTGCTGTGACATAATCGGTCTTGAAATGCAGCCTTCGAAAGATGCAGCCCTAGAATTCTGGCACATCTGTCTCATGATGAGTAGTTTGACATTTAGACAACATTTGTGAAGCTGCAAACTAATTCCTTACCTGCCATGTTAAAGCAACACTAGAGAGTTTTAGACCTCTAAAATAATTTTAGTGGTAGGACAACTCTTAACTGGACGAGTTTTACTGCCGCTGCTATCCAGCAGCCCTCTATCGGCTGAAATCCCACTTGTAACTTTGGTGTGCGGGAAAGTTCACAAGCCCCATCCATCACTTGCTTTACGTCATACGTCATGTTTTACTCATAGCCTGGGCGAAGTTAGCCAACATCTTACAATAAGACGAACATATCTAGTTCAAAGCAGGTCTCTAAACCATCAACATGGCAGAGCCATTAAAAAAAAAACAAAGAGGAAAAGAGAAAGAGTGATCAGACACGAGCCTGAACACGACTCAATATCTGACGAACTTACTATTGGTGGCACGAGCTACCGAACTAAGGTTAGCCTTCCTGCTACTGGATTAGAAAGTCTCATACGTAATCTTTTGAGCTAATTAATAATTAGGCTGTGATCCGGTTGTTTGTTGGCGGTGTAATATGTAACCAACGTTACTGTTTCACAATTCATAATCGTAAGCTAGACTATAGAAAATGTAAGGTTGCCAGGTCTCAATAGCATACGTAGCATGACCGTGCCCCGTCACGAATTGAGTGTTAAGCTTGTAAACGAGGACTACCAAATCACAATAAATCTTTTATGATCAAAAGTTGCTGATTCCTTAGTTTATGCATGTATACTTATGCTATCAGTATCTATAATTACTGAGCTAGGAACTATTCCCATAGCGAGTTGAGTGTAAGTTAGTGATTGCACCTATAACACAAAGCACAACACCTGGTCACGAGTGTGATTCAAAAGTACAGAGAATTATTTGAGTTGGTTTCTAAACAAGTTCACGTCAATGTGTTGTGTTTTGGCTGACTGTGAATGTGTTATGTTGCTAACGTCAGCTAGTCAGCTGCTATGTAGCTAGCACACTTTGCTCTAATGGCTAACAACCTGCTGCTACCTCAGAATCTAGTTTAAGCTTTTATTATACCCCAGAAGTACACCCCGCAGGAGCCAAAATAATGCTTTAGTACATGCACAGTTTATGAAGTGACATGATGTTAAAGCAATTTCTGCTCAGTAAACTTATACAGCAACAGTATTTACGACATTGATAACAGAAAATTGCGCTTATCAACCACATGGGGGATCCATGTGCCGAAGTTCTCTATTGTTACTTTAAGTTTTTTTAATCCTTCTAGAGAGTTTGTCCAATTTGCAAGGAACTTGATATGTAGCATCTTGAGACACTCCTGACAAAACCCTATGGAATTCATGTTGATTGACCAAATGTTTCTCAAATAACACATCACACATGTCAAATGGTCAATAGGCTGTATATTTGCTAAACATTTGTTCACAAAAAAACTTTGGTATGTGCTATTGTGAGGATATCATGTCTGCCTCATCCGTTGTGTTATAAGCAACATTGTAAGCAGATCTATTGCATTTCAAGAGCTTTTACATGTGTTTTTTTAATCAGTTTTTCAAAATGATCAGAGATCCCTTTGAGCCCTTTTGGGCTTGCCCCATAATTTCTGCTTGCAGCTATATAAGTAGTAGTAGTAGTAGTCATAGAAGTTGAAGTAACAGTGGTATTGTTGTAGTTATTTGTATAAATGTACTGCCATGATTCTTATATGTGCATATGTGTGTATGAAATTAGTAAAGGGGAATTACTTTAAATACTTTCAATTTCCACTGTCAAGAACAGTTTATAAAGACTGCTTAACACATTTGCATATTGAAAAGCAGCATGTTTGAGTATTCTCAAACATGCTGTATTCTTAAACATGCTGTGTTTGAGTATTCTCAAACATGCTGTATTCTTAAACATGCTGTGTTTGAGTATTCTCAAACATGCTGTATTCTTAAACATGCTGTGTCTGAGTATTCTCAAACATGCTGTATTCTTAAACATGCTGTATTTGAGTATTCTCAAACATGTCATGTTTGTGTGGCAGATTGCTTATGAGTGTGTTTTTCTCCGTTCTTCTTTGAAGGTGATGAAGCATTTGCCAGCGGTGTTAAATGACACGTTAGCAGTTAGCATCAGCTTCAACAATTAATGCATGTTAATCTTTCATTATGCTAATTGAATTTGAAATGATCTAAAAGGTGAGATGGTACAGCTGGATATGACTCTACTGACGACACATGTTAGAAGACTGCGTAAATAAGACCCTGAAAAAGCACCGTCTCTTTCAAATTAGGACGAGTATTTATGATGAGAAAATCAAGAAAGTTATCATATACTTCTAGCGCTTCATGTAAGACAGAATATCATAAAGGTGAGCAAATGTAAATGTGAGTATTGAGTTATAAACACAATCCTTGATTACCTGTGGAAAACGAGTTGCATGAAGCACATGAGTGACATTTAGGTGTGTGTGTATGTGTGTGCTCGCATGTGTATGTGTGTGCGTGCGTGCTCGCCTGTTTGTGTACGTACAGTAAAAGCATATTTATACAAGCATTTCCTAGTAAAAAAACAATTAATTTCAAATACATTTATTTCACAATAAGTATATGTGACGAGCAAGGCGCGACGAGAGCCGTGAAGGAATGACGCGGGGCCGGTGACGCGAGTGATAACGAACTGTATTACAGTATATTTTAAATGTATTAACAGATTTACTGACGTGACTTACTGATAAAAAATTATAATTAAACTTTATTTGGAGTGCTATTTATACACAATAGATATTTATTTATAAAAAAGCCTGTGTTTAAATAAAATTATGTTCTAATGTCCACTTTTGATAAGGATTTTATGATTTTTTAATAAACTCAATCTTTCATTGTAAGATATTCAAAGTGAACCTGAAGTATACTTGCAATAGTTCCACTTTAGCACCATCAAATACACTTAACATGTATCTTTAGATGGACTTCAGGACTATTTCTGCACAATTAAAGTATATTAAGTACAAAATTAATTCTTCCAATTTAGCAAGTAGACCAATTTAGTATACCACAAATACAATTGAGGTGTATTTTCATTAAAGTACATAAGATGTAAATAGATTTCGGGTATACTTAGCATGAAATAAATGTATTTCAAATACATATTAGTGTATTTATTTTTCACTAGGGTTCTTCTTAAGTAAAACCATAATTTTACATTATCTGCCTGTTAAAAGGGGACATATTATGAATAACATTGATTTAAGTTTGCAGTGTGCTCTATAATTAAAATCATGCTAAAATAATTACTCGGGGCAATGTCTGTTTTTATCAAATGTTTCATTTCAGATCAAAGTGCTTTCTTGATAATGTCACACCAGCCAACACGAGTCAAGTCAAGATTCAATTCGCCACCCCTTGAAAGTACAAAAAAACACAGCAAGTTTTATCCTTTCATCGTTTGTGGAGAACAATAGCAAACCCAAAAAGCATTGCTCATATTCTTTGAAATGAAAAAGAGGGGAAAGTTCACCTGACATGCAGTGTGCACACCGTCAGACTAAAACAGCTACGAATAAGCCATTAAATATATGTAAATGAAGATAGTCGGCAGAGAGCTAGCATAAAATAGCACGCACAAGGGAGAAATGCAGAAATGGATCCTGGGTAGTGATTAATTTATCTGATGATGCCTCTAGTGAGGAATTTAGGTCACAAATGAAGTGACAAGATGACAAATTACCATTTTAAGGAATTTACTGGGAATCATTAAGGAACAATTGTCAGGTAGTTTTATGGCAGGCAGAGAAATAGCAGAAATATAGAAATTTTCACAATGTCTTCCCTTTTCTGCAATATGTATTATGAATGATCTTTGTAAGAGATTCTTTTGCACATTGTTTGTTTGTTTGTTTATTTGATTGACTGTAATGGAGTCCTTTAGTCAATTTTTTTAATTAATTCACTTCAAAACATTTAAACTGATCAGGGGGTTAAAAGCAAAGAGAGAAACACAGCTGAAGCTCTGAATCTCAGATCCATATCAAGCATGCTGTGATTTTATTATCTTTGTTATTTTTTTTTAATTTGGCTTGAGTTAGGGAAAGAGACCATTATGTGCTGTTTTATTTTTAAATGACAGAACAAAAGTACATAAAAAAGTTCTTACTTTCTTTGAACGCTATATCACTGTGTAGGTGTAAAGGTTATGAATAATTAATCAATTAAGGGGAAATCCAAATATTTTACTTAACCCCTCCATATTCGTGGCATTTTCCCAACATTGCAACAATTTAATAGAACATCCATCCATTCATTCTCCAGATCCACTTATCCCAGCATTCTGTGCCATAAGCAACGTACACCCTGGATAAAGCACAAAACCAGTCAATCCTGAAACCAAACTGATTTATGGACTCCCATTGATCTAATCTATGTCTTCGTATAGTCTGTGTTATACAGTATTGTTAGCTTTGTTCAGTTCTCTATTTTCTAGTGTATGATTATAAATGTATCCTCTTGGTTGCGCCGCCTCTACTGCCGTATCATCATAGGAAACGCCAAAAACACACGCACCACACAGGAGTAATGGAGCATATTGATGAAGGATGGCAGCAAACAAAATACTGCCAAAGGACCAGAGAGTTTGGGAAACCTTACAGCAAAGAGCAGACAACGATCATTTGGTTTCCTCGACGACGTACAAGGGTAAGCTAATGTTGCATTAAGCATTGCATTAAGGGTCTCAATCTTTACCGTTACGAAGCATATCATGAAAATGCAAATATTACGTTTTAAAATGCGTATTCGTATGTTGCAAATCCAATGACGCTGGTAATGATTCTCTATGAAGAATCAGTGATCTGTGTGTAAACACGTCACATTTTGGTAACGGTACAGTACGCTTGGAACCTCAACCGAGGTGGTACTAAAAAAGTATGGTACAGTACCCTGTGAAAAGTGTTTATTACACTCTTAAATAACAGGTGCTTCGAAAGGTTCTTTGATGCCATAGAAGAACTTTTTGGTTCTATAAGAACCTTTAACATCTGAAGAACCTTTTCTGTTTCAAAAAGGTTCTTAGTGGCGAAAAAAGGTTCTTCAGATTATAAAAAGTAAGAAATAGATGGTTCTTTAAAGAGCCTTTGAATGAATGGTTCTCTGGAACCAAAAATGGTTCTTCTATGGCATCACTATGAACCATTAAAAGCACCTTTTTTATAGTGTACATTTTTTCTTATTTGAATGGTTCACATGATTTATTTTCATACAACATTAAACTTTACACATTACTGTCATATTTGATCTATAATTTATTGTCTTATAAAACAATGAAGACAATATAAACTGATACGGTAGTATAGTGAAGTATAGTGGCAATGCAAGTAAAACTGATCTATCCACAGAATATAGATTTAAAAACGGAGATAAAAATTATGCTGCATTGGAGTAAATCACTGAGATTTTCCTTAATTACATAAACAACAATCTCCGAGTATATTTAAGGCCAAATTCACTCAACTGTCATTTAATTGTTATCCATAGCGGAAGACTGTTTGTTTATTCTAAGTTTTTAAAATAACATAGAATATATTCTGCCAAAATATGTGCCGTTACAAAAAAATTCAAAGGTTTTTTGAAGTGTAATGTTCTTTCCTTAGTGGACTCAAAAACTACTGTTCTGGTGCTTCAGGATCAACACACTTCTGAAAAGTATATTTATTAAGTCCTGCATAAAATCTAGGTTTGTGATATATTACTCCTTTTGGTCCAAATTTAGGACACCTATTACAGTATACTATAAACATTTAAGTAACTCTCAGTATCAGATGAACAACAAAAAAAATTATATCGTACCACTGAATCCTAAACCATTTTACAGGCACCCATACAAATATATGAACACACAGTAAAGATGTTCCCACAAATGTGAATCGAAAGAGATTAAATTTGTTTGTCCCAGAATCAGGAAACGTTTACATTAAAATAAAAACTTTTTTTATTCTGTCGCTGATTTTTTATAATGCTGGGATATAGAAAGAGGTGAGAAGAGGTGTAGGCCTATAGAAAATGTGAATGCAGTATGTGATGTGTAAATGTGACATGATTTACTGACATTCCGGAGTTGAGCTCCTGCGAGTATCATTGCCTATTGACCTGCTGGGACTTTCAGCTAGGGCTGTTCCAAAGGTCTGTGTGGCTGATGGATGCTGGGCTGATCTGCATGGTTCTAATTGTCTGTTCTCTGTAAGCTGACGTTATCGGCAGCTGCCACACGCTCAAATGCTGAGGCGCCACCCCAGCACAGCTAACCAGAGCGGACTAATTGCAATGGCCTTTTCATCATCTCGAATCCACACGCGCAGGGAAAGAGGTGCCCAAACAAGCACACACACACACACTCTCTCTCGTTCTCACAGATAGACACATATAGACTTACGTCTGCCCCTGTTTCACTCCCAAATCAGTCTCTTCTAGCAGTCTAGGGAGTATTTGACAGAGCAACATGTCGACCTCCAATGTACACCCCTACCTGGCAGCCATAACCCGATTTCAGCAACCGTTTAAGAGGGCAGGGAGGCACGGGTGGAGGGGGTTGAAGGTTCAGTGGTACTGGAGGGGGCTGGCAGCTGGGCTGGTCTCCCTGACATGAGATCAATAGTGTCTGTACTCGGGGTGCAGTCAGGCTTTAGCGGCTGACAGCGATACTCATGCCATAATTGGACCAAAGATGCAGCTAGGCCCACCCAACTGCCCCCATCCACCCTAAAATCAGCCCCCACACCCATTCCCAAACCAGTCTACACCCCCTCCCCTCGTACCCATCTACTGTCACATCTGTCATATGTCACCCCAGATCTCTAGTGTCTCAACAGGAGACTGGTCAGTCCTCACTCTTTTTTCTTTGCTCTAGCTTTAATTTCTCTCTTTTTACCAGCAGCCATGCAAATGTTCACTTAAATCTAGGGATGCGAACCATATTAGGACTGTTCTTCATGCTTTATGCAGAAAAAAAGATCTGTGTCATCTGAGGATTTCACGGGAATAAAGTCATTGTTTATTTGCAAAGACGAAATGAAGCTGCCTGTTGAAAAAAGGAGATGATTTGGTTCAGCTTATTAAAATGGAGAGTAAGAACACACAAGCCGCTTGTGAAGAGTAACAAACAATAGACTAGCTGTGGATGAGGTGACTAAAGGTCTATACAAGCCACATCAAAATGAATAATACACCAAAATGTAAAATATGGCAGCTGAGCGATCCCTCGCCCTGTTTCCAATCTCAGAGATTTTTGTATCGCGGTCTCACGCGGGGACTTGCATATTTCTAGAGCAAATATTGACTGAATCCTTCAGCTGAATTTCAAATGGAGATTTCATTCAAAGCCACGAATGAAATATTTGAGCAAAGCAGCGGCACTTGGCAATGAGTGCGATAATTCTTCCTTTTGCAGTACGGGAGACCAGCCATTGTATTCTTTCGCATGTTTTCTTTATCTTCCCACAGTTTTATCTAAAAAGCTGGAAGGTATCTCCGATTTCATTGGATAGTCCTTTTGAAGCTTAAACGGTGTAATATGCAGCTATTTTCTGATTTATTTTATCTGAAGAGTGAAGGGCTAAGGCACTGTCCCATAGGGAGAAGAATTTTACTTTCCTTATACAGATGAGAGCGATATTTGGCCCAGCGAGACTAAAAGGTTTTCCTTCCCTAACAGCTGGAAATCCAAATAACTGTCATTTCTTTATCTTTCAAATCCAAAAAGCATTTGGATTTAATGCTTCAAATAAAAATGGGATTCAAAACAATCCTAATCATATTAACAAAGGTTCCAACTATAAAGAAGAAGCTATTAGCAAAATTAGCATTGGTTTGTTTCTGATGTTACCAAGCACATGATGGTTTGGCCTCGTTTTTCCGCAAGCTTAACTAGAAGCTTCTCTCTATTTACACATTGGAGTTCTGCTTCATTGCCCCATTGACTTATTTACTGGGAGACTGCTAACATTATTTTAGCTTAGGGATTTGTCACTTCTGTTTATTTACAGCTTTTGTTATAATGATCCAACTTTCACCCATTTCACCATTTCAAGTATGATCCATGGTATTATAGCAAATTATCTTTGGTACACTCCGGTTGTTGGCGCTACTGCAAATTCTTTTTGAATTTAAAATTCATGTTGTTATATAATTTAATTTTTTCACATTTATTTTAAGAGCCATTTGTATTTAAGCTGAAAGGCATGCCTTAAATGTCATGTAGCTAATGACTCGATTCCACCAAGTGGTACTGCTCAGGCCGGTAAACCCTTCATCTTGCGCTTCCACAACCAACAGTACCCATACTTGATTGCCGTGGTGTATGTTGCAATTGGCATAATTAGAAAATGGTGGCACGGGCAAGTGACGATACTGTGCTAGGTAATATAACGAAAGGGTCCCAAAATTTTGGTGTGGTACGCTATTTTGGAACCATTCGCAACTTCTGACAATGGACAAGCAAATAATTGCATACCTTTCAGCAGGGTTTCTCAAACTGGGGACCATGCCCCCCTCGGGGGCCCAAGATGGATCCGGGGACCACGGTTTTTGTGGCATTCTATGAAATATATTGTGTAGTTATATATCAGAAAAATAAGGCCAACAACTAAAATAATTGATGTTTCAGCATTGTATAACTGAAAATGTTTTTGGTTGAAATAAAATAATACACTAAGATAATACGTCTTTATTTGGGGGGGCACCAGGCGATGCACTCTACACAAAGGGGGCCTTACAACACAAATGTTTGAGAACCACTGCCGTTCTGTATATTCCGTATTATTCAATGCAATCAAATTATTAGCAAGAAAATTAACCTGTTTAATTTGTTTATATTGTATTTTCTGTCTTTTCTTATTCCTTTCTTGTTAAGTTGTCACAATGCATGTATTTAATTTAAATATATAATTGAATATTTGGAACCACACAACCAATAAGATAAAGCCACACCCATATTCGCATACACATGTGACCTAGGAATGAGGGGTGGCTAATGCTGACAATACTGTCACTAGTTCAGGAAATGGACCTAATCAGACCAGCAGAGACACAACACAAACAAACAGCCGTGGAACTAATGTCACTTCTGCCACCGCTGTGTCAGAACCACTTTCCTCACAGACTTTGTGCTTAACTCTACATGTACTCTGGTTCACTGGCCTAAACTATGTGCTTAACAAACAATGAGCTGGGGGAGGGGTGGAGCATGAGGGGGGTGCTATAGACATGTTGTGTTGGGGGGATGCGGTACGTTGTGGCAGGTCTGTGTTAAGTGATCTGTATTCCATGTGAGTCCACAGTTCCCTAACCCTGTGAAATTAACAACACATCCCTCCTCTGTGACCCCTGACCTTTCACATAATACCATATCCAACCAGCGCCATGCATGAGCGTGTCTGTGTAATGTAAAAGGGACCCAAAATGTCCATGTCAATGTTTTCATTAAACACTGCCTGGAGAGGCAAAGTTCTGCTGCTAAACCAGAGACCCAGAATGTCCTTTTCCTCTAACCGAATATAATAACATTAATCTCTTTGCGAGAAATGACATCTTTTATTTTTACATTTTATCTTATAAAAGTAGTGAACAAAATTTGATCTTCTGCTCAGAACTGGTCGATAATCTTAAAGAAAAGCACCCCAAACTGTCTTCACCTAAATGTCACTAGAAAGATATTTTTTTTTAGATTTTATAAGTGATATTAAATGTATTGTGATCTATTATATGTAGTAATAATGTAAATAATACAATGTATACTGCATATATATATATATATATATATATATATATATATATATATGAAGAGTTTGGTTCCAAAATTAAAAATCATGTTTTTATTATGTTACAATGTTTTTATTGTGTTTTATTGTGTTAGTTAGCACATTTTTTTTTATTATGGATTTAATCAAAACAAACCAACTGCAGTTTGATTGATATTAATTGGGATGCAACAATAAAAATAAAATAAAAATAAATAAAAACAGAGTTATCTCATTTTGGAACCAAACTCTTCATATACAGTATATATATATATATGTTTGTGTGTGTGTGTATAAACACACAATAGATGAAGAAATAATCAGCTTGAAATACAGTATTTCTATCAGATACCGAAGCCTGCGCATCTAACACTGGACAAAGTGTGGGAGTTTCATTTTTAGGATGAGGTATTAAATTGAGGATAAGAGGTGCTGAGAGAGTGTTTAGTGAACATAATTTCCCAGAGACCACCTGGAGGATGACAGCTTACAAGATAAGGAGCAAGACTAGACTACTCCACCACTAAAGCAAAGATTGGCAGCTGAGAGTAGAACCTGCAAACTGACCTACACGTGAGACCTCTTCACCTCTGCCTCATAATCACTGGTCTGAAGGAGGCGGCTGCTCGCTAAAAGGCAGTGACAGCCATTAGAGAACTGCTTAAAACTCCACTTAAATATCTCTTTATAGACGATTACTTAAACTGGGGACTGGTATTTAAATGACACTTTCAGGGGCTTTCACGTGTGGTAATTCAATTGCTTGCTGGCATTGAATGAGTCTCCATTGTTACAAAAGATGAACAAACATCCGCTTTATGGAGACAGCTATACCTGACATCTGTGATAGAAACAAAAATAAAACTATTGCTATTTATGTTGAATCTCCATTTTTTGTGTGTTGAATGAAACACATGCGTCTAAAGGTACAGTACCAATCTGGACATGTGCTGCTGTTATGCATTTTAGATTTGGTTGTATTTTTCCAGTGCATGGCATGAAAAGACTGCGATGAGTGAATGTGTGTGTGCAGATTGTCCAGGGCCTGGGTCCTCCAGCAGAAGAAGGCTTGGATCAGTGGAGACAGCCGTTAGCCTGGGGTTAGCCGGGACGGCACGCCAATGCTGTGACAGGGAACAGGGGCGATGGAGTGGAAAGCAGACAGCAGAATTTGTGAATGTTGTAGTGGCCCTTCGGAACAGCTGAAGCATTTAAAGATGGCTGCCGCTAACCTGCCTGCGAGCAGAGCGGGGCCAAGTGGTAGCAGGACACCGCTGCACTCATCACTTTTTGTTTTGTAATGCCACCACAAAGGGTGGAGCTTGGTTACTGGCTGTGTGTGACATATAAAATGACAAAGATTACTTGCTAGTAATGCGGTAACTTGAAATATTTCAGGTAGGTTTGTGGAATAAATGTGGAAATCTACTATGATTGTTCACAAACTCTACAGACAGAGCTGGACTGAGACTAAAAACTTCTCCAGATGGCCAGTCCACCCCTGTCTAGAGCAATACTTTTGACATACTGGACACATTATGACAGTGACATGTATGGATATATATATTATTAGATTTTTAAATCATCTGAAAGCTAATTAAATAAGATTACTTACCAAAGTTAAGTGGGCAATTTTCAAAGAGCGGGCAGCAGCGAACGATGTTTGTAGGCGTGTTTCCACGATTTTGCTTTTTTATACTTTTACAGCAGGATATTTACAAAATATCTTCATGGAACATGATCAATATCCAAAAAGAATATTTGTATAAAACAAAAATGGATTATTTTGACCCATACAATGTGTTTTTGGCTATTACTAAAAATGCTCCCGTGCTACTTGCAAGACTGGTTTACGTGGTCAAGGGTCACATTTGAGAAACCATAGCATAAGAGGTGTGTGTGTGTGTGTGTTTGTGTGCATGTGTGTGTGTGTGTGTGCATGTGTGTGTGTGTGTGTGTGTGTGTATCAACGGAAATACAGTACCAGCCTAAGCAGCCAGACATTACAGTGAGATGTCAATCATAGTTGCCATAACTGGCAGATCCTCCATGAACCAGCCAATCACAAGTAATAAACCAGGTAACATTTCATAGGTCAGAGAATATAGCTGAACTATCTATGCAATCTGAAACCCAATACTGCTTTAAATATGCAGAAAATATTAAGAACTCTTAATGCAAATCCAAATATTATAATAAAAGAAAAAGACAGACATGGATCTCTCTATCTGAATAAAAACATGCACTCTCTTGGGCTCTTATCTTGACCCGAGCGAGAACAGAATGAGATAATCTTTGCGTATCAATCCCCCGATAATGTTGTGCCATCCATGTACACGTCAAAATGAAACGTAGACTCTTTTCACTAATTTGTAAGAATGGTGGTAAAGACTTTAAAATGTTGATTTTTTTATAGTAAGAACTATTTGAAATGTTCGATAAAGTATACAATTGACACAGCGTAAAAAAGTCATAGGGTCAAACCTAATCAAATGTTTCTGCATACGTGGACCGTTTGTTTAAAAAAGGAAAAAAAACAATCATGGAAAATGCCTGCAGAGGAATTCAGTTACAGCTATCAAATGTGTTTTCTCGTTCTCTCTTTCTTTTTTATTCCAACAGAATCATATCTTCTATTTATCATTCATATCTGTGTTTATGCATAATCACACCTCTGAATATTTGAGTCAGTTTAATGAACATTTCTCTCTCTCTCTCTCTCTCTCTCTCTCTCTCTCCACAGCAAATGCTGGTTTCTGTTAGAGTTTGTCTAATATGAAACAGGGCCATGGGGAAGGATTGCCAATGTTTGCCTGCAAGTTTACTCAGAGATGAACCATAGACGAATCCGCCTCCTCCATATATATGTGGGAGACTTGATTTTAATTCACTGTAAAAAACACCGTACACATGAGTGTCTCCCAAGGCTTACATTTTTAAAGGTTGAATTAAAGACTAAAATAGCGTACACTTGAACAAAGCCTTCAATCGCATATCTGCCTTTATTAACCTTCAGTGTCCCCTTATGCCTCATCTCAAATCTTCTACATATATTAATCGGGCACATTTTTCAAATCCTCCTTCACAAATGCATTAGCTGAGAAATAAAAGCTGAAAATGCTTTTATTGCTTTTATGCTCGCTTTTTTGTTTATGGATGGTTTGTATGCTAACAAAGGGTCCGTAAAATTCGCTGTGGAATTCCATCGAAAAGGGAAAACAATCATTTGGATGAAGTGCATGGTTCATTCAACCCCAATTCCGGATTCAGCCAGCATATCATAGAGATTTTAACAGTCATAGAGGATTAACCCGCGTGGATCGCAGGGGGTCTTGCTCGCCGATAGATTTTTGGAGACACTGGAATTGCTGCTGTTTAGAAGAAAAAGAGAGAAGGAGAGTAAGAGAGAGATTTCATTTTCACCCATTGTTTCCTGCCTTGACCTCCTCTCTTTTTGCATAATCATGACAGTCATGCAGGAATATTTAGGCATTAATAATAAATTGTGTGAGATTCAAACTCTCTATATAGAAATGTGACCTTCACACTGGGTTTGAGGCACTCAAAAAAGTGGTCATCCCTCAATCGTGCTAGCCATTAAATGTGTGTTTATATTACAGTTTTTCTCCATTGCTTAAACACATGGCTCATTTTCTTGAAACTCAAAAACCTCAAGAACTTTCTTGAACCACTTATTGGGATTCAAGAATATAGTCATTTGACAGCTGCAGTGACTATTACAACATAAAAGAGTGCTGAAGGAGCAAAATGCAACAATGAGCTTTAGGAAAAAAATACACTTCTGTTACGTAATCTTAGATGAAAGTGGATGAAGTAGACATGACAAGAAAATTTCAAAAACCACTATAAACTTAGTATGCTACACAATACAGAATACAATTGCATAAATATATTATAAACATGGCATACTATGCACTTTTGGCCCAGTTTTGTAACAGGATACTATTGCAATTTCTCAGACTTCTGACAAAAGTGAAAACATGTAAAAAATGCTACAAATAAACTTGATGATCACAAACTTGAGGGTGTACACGTGCTTCAGTTTACTGGAGACAGAATAGTGAAATTCTCTCATAGAAAGTGTACTGTAATTATACTGTATATTTACAGTAAGCCGTATAAAGACCTGTAGATGATTCTAGGACGCACAATTACCTGTCCTCCTATTGATATTATCCTGATATTCTGATCGCTGTGTCATCAGTTTTGCTTCTGAATATTTGCTGATGGAAAAATGTGTGCTTTTTATATTAACTTTAATTCATTATATTATGTTTTTATATTAAGAACATGGTTAAACCTTTGCAAAATGAAGACTCTTTTGTGTGGGGTTTGTACTTGTTGGTGTATTGTTCTGAGAATGTGTTTATAGTTGTGATAAAATGGGGAATTGTGTGTTAGCAATCGAGAAAACTGTATAGGTTTGAAGTTTGTTTACTTAGCATCATTTTCCATATTTTTTTTAAATGGTGCATGATGTCAGTAGGACCATATTTGATTTGAGAGGTGCAGCTCAAAGGGGAATTAATTTGGAACAATATTTCTAGCAAAACAGATTTTTTTTGTTGAGTGAAATGTTGAATAAAAACCAAGATGTATGTCTAAAAGGCCATTTTTGGAAGAGAATGACTTGTCTTGGAACAGTTGACACTCATCAATGTGACACAGCAGTAAAAAGGCACAATGTGCTCACATAATAACCAAAGGCACAGAAACCTTGACAGCAGCATAAACCCCGTCCAAACGTATCACTGACACCTTCTCATGCTACATGCATTAAGAAAATTATGAGCGCTTAGCTCGTGTCTGGGATACCAGAGGGATGCCTGAGTCTTCCAGAATGTGTCATGTGTCAGTAGCATCAGAACCCTGGGGCTTGAATAACAGTGCCCACCCTCAGCATAAACACTCTGCGACATCATCACATTGTCATATGTGACCCTGGACTACAAAACCAGTCTTAAGTAGCACGGGTGTATTTGCAGCAATAGCCAAAATTCAAGTCAAAATTATAAATGTTTCTTTCATGCCAAAAATCATTGGGAGACTAGATAAAGATCATGTTCCAAGAAGAAACTGTCCGCTCTTTGGGAATTGCCAACTCATGTTTAGTATCAATGTAAAGATTATTATTTTCGCTTTTCGGGTTGATCAACTCTCCACAAAGTCATTACAGCAGTAAGTCAACAGAGAGTGTTAAAACAAACCTGTTTCCCTTTTTGCAATGGCCTTGTACAGCCCCTCTGATAGACAACCTTACAGGAGACTAAAAAAAAATTTGCACCCTCAGATTCCAGACTTTTAAATAGTTATATCTTGGCCATACATTGTTCGATCCTAACATCAATTGAAAGCATATTTATTAAGATTGGTTTAGGTGTCCAGGTTCACAAATGACAACTTGCTCTCACATGTTTTTAGCACATCTTCATTTCCCAAATAACATTCTCGTGTTTGCTGTCAAACGTTCCTGTACCTAAGGCCGTATTTTAACTCAACTCTAAATATTAAGAAACATTCCAACACACTTTGAAAACTAAAAAAGACAAAAAAGGATGTGGGACGTGTAAAAAATAAAGGCTCTTAAAAGGTTCTTCACAGCAATGCCATCGAAAAAAGTTTGGTTCCACAAAGAATCATTCATTCAAAGGTTCTTTAAAGAACCATCTCTTTCTTTTTATAATCTGAA
Organism: Triplophysa bombifrons; assembly: GCA_029783895.1. Classification (NCBI taxonomy): domain Eukaryota; kingdom Metazoa; phylum Chordata; class Actinopteri; order Cypriniformes; family Nemacheilidae; genus Triplophysa; species Triplophysa bombifrons. Next base: position 23,524,393 of record CM056456.1, read on the forward strand.
GAACCTTTTTCGCCACAAAGAACCTTTTTTTGAAACAGAAAGCTCCTTCATAAGCACCTTTTCTTCAAAGAGTGTACATCACAATTCACTACAACATTATATCAATAAAAGTATCACTGAAGTGTTCACAAAACATTTAGGATCTAAAGTGAACAGTTAAAAATTGTATGACTGAAAACATGTCAAGATCAAAGACAACTTATTATAGTGTGATAACATATTTTTTTCTATAATGGATGCTTGGGTCTTTGTGCTTCTTTTTTGTTATTGTTGACATGTGCAGTAATGATTTTGAAATGTTGTTGTTGAACCAGTTGTCCTCTACTTTAAACATGACTTTGTGAAAGTATAGAATTCTTGCTCTCCTCATCTTGAGACTAACACCTTATTGAGATTTGTAATGGTCTCTCAAGAAGGGGCAGACGATATTCAACAAGGAGCTTATTCAATATCACATATGCAACAGAAAGTCTATATGTATTAGGTAGATAGAGTCATCCACACAGTATGAAAGTCACCGCTGTCACTTATTAAATACATAATAATCTCTCGGTGTGAAAATAGGAGCAGGCAAGTATATGACAGCAGTGTGAATATGGACTGGCAGATAACTATGCACTTAGGGTGTCTAAGAGAGAGATTACATCCTAAACAGGGGGTGGTGGGAAGGGCTGTAATTGTCGTTTTGTGTGGTCAGTGGGCAGGTCCGAGCATAATCTCTGACTAGTGCATGGAGAGTTATAGACTCTGCCTTTTCAATTCTACTCCAGAACTTAATCCTTTTTTGCAATGGCTGAGGAGGGGGTTGTTACTGGATATTATCTCTGGTTGTGACCTTACTCCGCCGTACTCATCATGCCAGTTTGTCTGGAAGAGATGCTGAAGCCCGATCAACCCGGCAGGGGTTTGAGCTGAACACACAGGAGAAGATCTCACACCAGGAGCTGCCAGAGAGAGGTCTATTCTCACTCTACAGCTGTTATTAAAAACACAGTTTGTTTGTTTCAAAATGTTTGGTTAAATCAGTTAAATCGTTGTCATGTGCTTTATTTTGAAATTATTTTGTAGGACATGCTTCCTGTAGCTCAGTGGTTTGAGCATGGCACTAGCAATGCCAAGGTTATGGGTTCGATCCCACGTGATTGCAACACACAGATACAATGCATAGTATAATACAATGTATGTCGCTTTGTTTAAAAGCATCTTCCAAAAGGGATAAATGTACACGTATGTGTCATGTTCTCATTGGTTTCCTTGTCTAGTGTGTATTGTTTTGTTTGGCTCGTTGGCTTGAGTATTATTAAGTGTATCTCATTTCCCTTGATCAGTCTGTGTATAAATACACCAGTGTCAGTGTTAAATGTGCTTCTGTGTTCAGGGTCATGCTCGTGCTTATAGATCATGACCGATTAATGTCTGTGGATTTATGAAACTTTGTAACTGCAAATAGATCCAGCTTCTGCCTCCATCTAAATGAAACGTTTTTAGTTACAATGACAAGCGAGAAAAACTGACCAAAAAACAAGATCATTGTTCTATTTATTTGAGAAAAACAATGACTGTGTCTACATGTGTACTGCTGTCCCTGTTGTCCGGGATGGATATTGAATGGTCAGACCCACTGGAAGCCATCAATTCCAGTTAGTGTGGACAGCCATGCTTTCTGCCCACTGCCTAGTACCGGTCATAGCCACCAACACAACACACCGGGATCTGCCGGGCTAAGGCGCAGGGGGCCGACAGGAGACATTAGGAGGAAGAAGACTGAAGAAATAGCACACCTCTGCCTGCAGTCAGGATTCTAACACGCTCACAGTATTAGAACTTAACACCAAAACAAAACAACAAAGACAAACTTGTTTAAGTTTTTTATAACATTGACTTTGTTTCAAGATAACACAATGAGTATTTCTACATGCCTACATTTAAAACCTTTTTTACACATGAGGGATATGCTACTTGCAGAATAAATGAAATGATTTAACACTTAAAGGTCTAGTGTGTATATATTTGTAGGCTCTATTAATAGAAATGGAATATGATAAAGACATAACCATGTGTTTAGAGGTGTAAAAAGGCATTACTTAATGAAGCGTTTCATGATTAGCTATTTCTATCTACATACACCCCTACGATTTCCCCTTACATCGAATTTTGCTATGTTGTTTCTACAGTGGCCCTTAACGGACAAACTGCTCTAAAGAATGCGTTTTGTAAATGTGTTATCTCCTTCGCTAAAGAAGCGAAAACGTGGCAACATGTTTTTTAATAGCCACCTTAGTGCTTCGAAAGGGAGGGGTGGAGTGAGCCGTTGGTTGCAATTGGCAACCTCACCACTAGATGCAGCTAAAAATTACAGAACGGTCCTTTAATTCTACGCTGTATTTGACATATGTTACACCCTGTATGCTTCCATAAATATGGTAATGTATGCATATTCACAATCAAGCAACCATAAAACCAACCTTAAACCTAATCTCAACCTTAGAACATTTTGTTAATAATAATTATACAATATTTAGGGAATTGCACAATCACAGGAATCACAGCTTCTTTTTGAGGCCATTATTGAAAAACAGGCTTTTGTCGACAAAATAAGGAAGTTAGAGCATTTTCTTTTATCAGCATAAGGGTAAATTCACAAAATATTGTATAATTGTTGAAAGCACACTATAAAGATTTTCCACTGCAACTCAATGATGAAACCTTAGAAAAAACCCAGCATGATCCTAAAACCAAATAAGACCATGATGACACAGGGCAACTCTACTACAGGAAGCACCACCCAGAGGAGTCTCTTCTCAACCCATTGTGAGGTTCTTTAGCCGCTCTTGATAAAAGTAACCTCCTGTCTCTCTCTAACAGTACATCGCAGAGAGCATTTAAAAACAACAAAGTAGCGACTGGCTGCAGCCTCATCCACGGGAGAGAGATGGATCTTCCCTTCCTGCCTTTGAAGCTCCAAGGAGTCATTTAATCAATTATTAATCAAAGCGGTGTGTGGATCTCAAAGACACTCGCTTCTGCTGTAAATGCTGTATGGGGCTTCACAGAGGAGATTTCAATGTGCCATTATTGAGGTGTCGCTGGTTTTAATAAGGTGCTTTAAGGTACACATGCAGTAAGGGAAAGGTTTCTTTGGAGGTTGATTTCTACAGTTGGAACATGACATGCCTGACTAGTGCAGATTAATGGGGTGTAAATGAGAATCTAGGTGTTGGGAGCGTGCAGAGTGAGAAGTCAAGAGAGGCTACTGTACAAAGCCTCTGGGGAAGAGGATGTCTTACACGGATGAAGAGGATGCTTTTGTCAATTAACACAATGCTTAATGCTCATAGGGAGCTTGGTTGCCACGTGAAATTCAACTTAAATGGCAGTCATCCAGGAATCTCATGACCACCAAAAGCACCAAACATCTCAAATAACAAATCTCGTTAATAAATTGCCTTGCCTCTGTAACAGGGAACTTCGCCGAAATGACAGTGTTCGATGTTGACATCATGTTAAAAAGTCATGTAAACTGCATTGGGGAAAATGAAGGTAGACCACGACACCACAGAGCAATATTGCCGTGATGAAACGGAAAGCTGTGAAAATGCGTTTAGCAGTGCATTGGCATTACTCCCCGGGTCCACGCAGGAACACAATGGGAGTTAGTTCATTTGATGGAATTGATTCCAGGGGTCACCCTATGGGGCATGGATCCCTCAATTCAATTTATGAATAAAAATGGTGCCTCTTGCAACTGCATTTCATAAAAAATTCATCTGTTTTCTTTTGGCCATTCTGTCAGTCTTTTAGTGTTAGACAAATTGAAGTGCGCGCTCAGAGGGAGGCCAGCGGTAAACGGAGAATCCATTTGCCCATTCTCTGCCTCGGAAGAGAGCGGAGATCCGCCGTTCAAAGACGGCAGCCACAATGTGGGTGACACCGGGTCATTCTCTCTTCCTGTCCATCACCTGCATGATGGGATTGTTCTTTGTGGAGGAGAAGCTCTGTGAAGCTCTTGCTCTTTTTGTGTGACGGTCATATCTTCTGATTGATGGCTTCATGGCCAGGGCCAATGTGCCCTTTTTAAATAATTTATGTCGCAATTGCTGTGGACAACTGCTTTATAACAGGAGTTGTTATTTTTACATTGACTCAATGATCAATAGTTTAAAAGACATCACACTTGGACTAATGAACTTCTTAACAAGGTCTCTTGGGTGTGAATATAATTACTGCTCAGCCACTGACCACCAAGAGGACAAATCTATTCTGATCTTTTAACATAATCTGTGTGCGCTGAGGTGTGGGTCTCAATGGATTTATTTATTCGGTTTTAATTCATTTTTTTACTCATACGTACATACATATGGAAATTACAAAAAAACAAGCTTTTCTGTACAAACATACTCTACCATTCATTTGTACAAAATGGATGTCGAATATGTGCCCGACACATATCCAGAGCTCATTCGTGTCATATTAAATCTCTGATTGAGACAAGCCTGGGCCATTTTACGCTCCTATTTTTTGTGATAAGAGTAGAGTTCGACTTCGAGACGGGGATATTTTTTCTCACACGCTGTACAGTAGTCCCTAACCTCGTAAATCAAAGTCCGCATTCACCCTGCCTTTAACCAAGTGACAAATTGGCCAAACAATACCGCTTGAATTCTTATTAAGCTTGATTAATTCATATCATTAGTTAATCACACAACAGCTCATAAAATATAGTAAATTAATTTCTATAATGTGATTAATTTGTGAAACACTTGAATTAACATCAATAAATCAATTGGTGAATCAATTACATTACCATTTTTAAATACAAAGTTAATAGTGTGCTTTAACTAGTGCTATAGAAGTGATCATCTATCTTGCGATATTAGAGGACCAGAGGGAGCAGCTCAAGTGATCAATGATGTGAAGGGTTTTTTGCTGTCTCTCAATGGGTCAGAGCTTATAGGGGATTTGAAAGGCCGTGGTCCTCTTAGAGCGGTAAACAAATTCTTTTACACACTTAAAGTCCACGAAAACAGGTGATGATTTATTACTGATGGTGATGACTTTCAGTCACATGTTCACCTCATGAGTTTATAAATGTTCTGTCTGAATGCAGTCAGTCCATATATTTATCCAATGCACAGATTCATATGTAAGGTTCTAGTCTTCGAATTTATTTTCGTCTGCGGTCATTCAAATATTCAATAAGGTCAGTTTAGATCTTATGTTGACTTTCATGTTTAGCAAAAGGGAACATGAATGATGGGTTATTGCTTTTACTAACAACGTGACCATGTGATGTAAGATTCCAGCAACAAATCAGTCCAAGATAAATGTGGCCCAGTAAAATTCATATGTGGCCTGAGATCTATTCCAGTAACATTTCATTCTCTGGGGATGTAGCCCATGACCATCTACCCGGTTTCTAGACAAGTTTAGGTACCGGAAGCCACGTCAAATATTTAATCTCAGTAGTTTTAAACAAATCATACCTCAGCGAAAGTGAAAACTGAGGGACACGAAACGACAGACTGTGAACACGAGAGAAAGGTTCTTTACTGTGGTTGGAGAAGATAACACGGCTGTTAGCTTACATAGCAATCGCAGCAGCTGCTTGGCTTACACAGCCACTACATGCGGCTTACGCTCCGCGCTCTCGTTAATAGTCCTGCTATCCTCCGAAGCTGTCCAATCCCTGATGTTCTGAGCAGGCTGGAAAGAAGAGACACTGGCAGGATGAAATGTCACCCGGAGGGGAAAAAATGTTCTTCCAATTTTGGTTAGAAGGTTTAGGTGATTTGAGCTTGATTGGACTTTGTGTTTGTGCCAATGGTCCTTATATGAAAGTACGATGGTGGGTTTGACAGGTCCCTGTTTCTACGCTGTCGATGTATACAGGGGTTTCTCAACTCTCTGAAGTTAGAGGAAAAGGTTAGAGAGACTTGTTCACGGCTGTGAAGCGAGAATGAGTGTGCTGCTCTAATTGCTGCTGTTCAGAAGGGGGCAGGGATGGCACAATGATACACCATGGAATCAAGGAAAAAATGTTGTCATTTTGTCACAGAGAAAAATCTACTCATATGAATCACCTATACATTAAACTTCTTGGCTTATTGTAGTGTATGTAGAGTACTGGCACTATAAAAACTCAAATTACTTATCTTTTTCTTCCAAAAATCAATTCATGAACCTCATAGACGGTTTCAAAGCAACAACATAATCAAACGTTATTGCACATGCACGCATTTTTGGACTGCCCTTAATGTCCGGAATAGAGTGCCTGTAGATTACTTCTGCGATAACAAGCAATAGAAACCAAGAAGAACTGTTACTTGGCTAAACTTGCCTCTCGATTTTTTTATTTACACTGCAATACCAAGCTCAACCACTAGACAAAGAGACAAGACGCATTCAACAAGTTGTTTATTTAATCACATTAACATACATAAAATTCAACAAATCGTTTATTTAATAAAATTATTATACAATGAAATAGTAATATAAATAATATTAATATAAATTAAACGTCGAGACTGCTTTGTGGCAAAGGCTCTGGGCATTGGGCAAAGTCTGGGTGATTGTCATATCGAGGAAATGTGAGATACACACAATGACTTACACAAAGTTATTGTTTGGCTTCATAAAACGTTGAATATAGCAAATATTGCTGCTGTCATTCCGAAACATTGGTTGTCCAAATTGGCTGTTTTTCAGGAAATAGAAAAAACTATGAACTTTTTATACGATTACATACTTGAACAAGCATTTTTAAAAATTCCATGAACCAGAAGTTGCGATCGGTTTTTACTTCCGTGTTTTAAGCATTTCCGAGTGAAATGGAATTTCAAACGAGAAAAATAGTGGGCGTGGCCTTTATCTTTCTCTGCGATTTGATTGGAAGTATAAAAAATAGCTGTTGCATTTTGAAATGGAACTGACAGGAATCTAAAAGTTGAAGGGCAGGAGTTAACTAATGCTCCGCCCAAGCCGTCTAACATACACTCACCTAAAGGATTATTAGGAACATCATACTAATACTGTGTTTGACCCCCTTTCGCCTTCAGAACTGCCTTAATTCTACATGAAATTGATTCAACAAGGTGCTGAAAGCATTCTTTAGAAATGTTGGCCCATATTGATAGGATAGCATGTTGCAGTTGATGAAGATTTGTGGGATGCACGAAGATCCCGTTCCACCGCATCCCAAAGATACTCTATTGGGTTGAGATCTGGTGACTGTGGGGGCCATTTTAGTCCAGTGAACTCATTGTCATGTTTAAGAAACCAATTTGAAATGATTCGAGCTTTGTGACATGGTGCATTATCCTGCTGGAAGTAGCCATCAGAGGATGGGTACATGGTGGTCATAAAGGGATGGACATGGTCAGAAACAATGCTCAGGTAGGCCGTGGCATTTAAACGATGTCCAATTGGCACTAAGGGGCCTAAAGTGTGCCAAGAAAACATCCCCCACACCATTACACCACCACCATAATTGCATTAATGAGAAATTGAATAATCCTAATAATCCTTTAGGTGAGTGTATGTCATTTAAGATGGATAGTCATAACAGGAAAGAAGTCCATGTTCATATTTTCACTAAAGATTGGGGGGGCACTACAATCAGCAATTTTTAAAGAGAATGGCCAACATTGATCAACTATTTACAATAAACGCTGCAATATTTCATGAAAAATAAGGATCTTCATTTTTTCTTTCACTGGGACTTTAATGTTCCTTGTTTTTAAGACTAAAAATCATAAAAATAAGCTCAGAAAACTTTGATTATTCATTACAAAATCCATTCATCTGTATCTGTGCATTATATATTCCACAGATGTAAAGCATCTTAATCTAGTTTACAGAACCGCACTAATCTTTCTGCGAGAAAAAAATGCAAATGCTTCACAGGAATCAAGGCGCTTACCCACTTGAAACAATCTGTAATTATTGAGGTATTAAATCGATTCATTCCTTTGCACCAACTGTTTCGCAATTCTTCAGAAAATAATTTGCCATGTAAATCTCTTCTGTCTCACAGACTACAGAGCGTAGTGCCTGAACCTATACGACAGCGGCCCGGAACTGGCGCCCAGTAAACAAAATGTTTAGTAGAGGGAGGAATATTAATTATCATGTTCACGAGTGAACTGCTCTGTTAGGGGATGGGAGGAAAGGGCCAATGCTTTTGGGGGTTGCCGTTTGAAAATGGTTGCTATAGGTGCAACTAGTCTCTCTTACCCCTCCCCAAGGGAAAGAGAGAGAGAGAGGGGATGAATTTATGCTGTAAAAACCCCGCTGATTGCCAGGAAGGTAAAAGAACCAATAGCGGCATCAGTGGTTTAATTTAAAGTGTGTTTCTCACTAGGCTGCCCACAACACTTAATTAAACTCTCCTGTTTTGGCAATGACAAATGCTGCCGAGCAAGAGGACGGCAGGCAAGCTGACGGAGGCCGCTGTAATTTCTTTCATGTGCAGCGACAGCCAGATTCAGGTCAGAAAGTGGAGAATTAAAGAACTAAACAAGATTTCTGCAAGCTGAAGGCCCTACGACAGGCTTTTCTTTCACATGAATACTCTCTCTTTATTTGCCCTCATTTAACGGGAGTTTTGTCATAGATTTATGGGGGTTGTGAAAAAGCGTCATGTTTGCATAGACCTTGCTTTGCTCCGCTGTGCTTCCCATTTTCGCCTCGCTTTGGAAGGAAATTTTCAGCCTGTCAAAGCAGCAAAAGTCAGAGGCGTTCCGTACCTTACGATGCATTGACATGTCGCAAAATTATTATGCTTTATATTGTAGATTTAGCAAAAAAAAACATTTTGTTGAGAACGCGTAACTTTTGTACCATCGTGGGGACATTTGTCATTCAGTCCCCAAAGAGTGAATTGCGGGCCACGGTAATCACACATGGCGGGTGTATTGCCTGATCATCAGCATGACGAACCTTTAATACAGTCTGGACTTACATACTGTACAATGTGTCATCTACTTTACGGAAAACAGAAACCCATTTACTACAGCTCAACAGCTTATTTGGTTGTGACACAGCCCCAAATCCATCATGTGTGCATTTCAGGAGAGCGCTTTAAAGTCAGCTTTCCTAACAGCTCAAGAAACCAGCCTCATGTTCAACATGAACACAAAACCTGCCACAGGATGGAAACACAAACACATTTGCCTATAAGGCATTTCATTCAGTTACATGTTTCTATTCCTTCACAGGGTTTTATGACTTAAGACACGTAAGGGCAAAAACATTGATTTCTAGATATGGCAGTATTAACGTTTAAAAATAAATTCATGAGTATGTTCGATGGAAGCTGATGTATACCATATTACATATAGATATAAGGTACCATGAATTAGATTGATAAATTTATCAAGTTAAAAATGATTTACAGTTTTACACCAAACCATTTTTAAAGTCTGACAGTATGTTATATCATTCACTGGTACAGGTTAAATATCAACAAGAAACTCGTTGAAAGTATGATGTATTGTAGTTGAAAATATTGTTATTTCTGTGAAGAGCTCATGGTTGGACCTCTATCCCACGTATAATAAGACTAACAAATAAGAGTTTCACAGTCCATATAAGCAATGCTTATTCTTCACCATGATGAGAACAATCCTCCAAAGCATTCTAACACATTAAACGGCATTTGCATGTCACCTATCTTTATTGTTTTCTAACCTGCATAATATTTATTTAGGGACCAAACACGAAGGTGCAGGTTGGAGACCTCCTCTGGCCCCAACGAAAATGAATCATGTTTTATTATTCGTGGTAAAAGTGTAGTAACTGTAGAATTTTTTATTTTCATTTTTTATTATTATGATTAATTTTCATAAGGGGAAGGTGCAAAGCCTTGTTGTTTTCCTTAGGTTATTAGGGCCTAAGAATCGAGTCGCAAGGCTGGAGGCCTACATCATAGTTGCGAAGCCCTATTATTTTTCTTTGAATTATTTGTGACTCTGGACCACGCAAACCAGTCTTATGGGTCATTTTTTTAAATTGAGATCAGCGTAATAAATAAGCTTTTCCTTGATGAATGATTTATAGGAATACTTGGCCGAGATACAACTATTTGAAAATCTGGAATCTGAGGGTGCGAAAAATCGAAGTATTGAGAAAATGGCTTTTAAAGTTTTCCATCAGAGGCACTGAAGGTGCTAAGAAGAAACAGGTTTTTTAATGCTCTTTGGTGGCTTATCCACTGTAATGAAGTTGTGGAGAGAAGATGAACCCGATGTTCAATGTTTCTGGGTATCTTGGGGACCTTAACAGGCTCATAAATTCTTGCACAATAACCAAAGATGTCTGGCATATTGTTGGCACATGAGTCTCTATAACGCCCACTTTTCCGTAAAAGTTATCTTGAAGCATAGATCTACATAATTATATGCAGATCTACGAAATTCAGCATGTATATAGTTCCCATTGACCCACTTTTACACTGACATCCATTAGCTCTTCCAACATGAAAGCTGCCCATTTGGGATTTTGTGAAAACTGTATGCCGTGAACTTTTAAATACTCCTCCTAGGCAATTCATGCAATGATGCCAAATCATCCTTCCGCATCCACCATCAGTCTGATTACGAGCCAGATCCAGCTTTGGTTACCATGGGGAAAAGACAGACATACTTAGAATAGAATAAACTTCCATACAATTTGTCGAAAAATTACATTAGTTTAATGAGAAGTGTTCCTGGTTCCAGTTGATCTAACTGGTGCAACCTAAATATCCTGTTAGGAATTTGGAGTGTGAAGCAATAGAATCAGGTGTAGGCGAGGCTAAATGGATGAGCCGTTAATCTAGATTTAAACTGACAGAGTGTGTCTGCCTCTCATACATTACAAGGAAGACTGTCCCAAAGTTTAAGTGTTGGGTAGGAAAATGATTTGCCTTTCACGCTTGATTTTGAAATTAACAACATAATGTATTATCAACTTTCCAGAGTTCTGAGACCGCAGCGAACATGAGGGACTGTAATGGGACATGAGATCAGTCAGGTACTGAGGAGCTAAACCATTCAAGAACTTATATGTAATTAATTAAAAAGTTTATACAGAGTTTAAAGAGGTTTGAGAGTCAGAGTGGAATAGTGGTTGAACTCGGGAGGGGACTTTTGGTTGAACTCTAAAGCGGACTTGAGGTCTGTATCTTGTTGTGTGTGTAGAAGAGTCTTGGAGAAACTCCGGAACAGACAGACGGGGAAACTCTGGAGCGAACTGACTGAGAAACTTCTCCAATACAAGAACTAAAGCCATTTAACTTGAGGGCTAAATAAATAAAATCGACCAGAGGTAGGCTAATCTAAATAAGAATTTTTCAATGTATTGCTCCAGCGGACGGCCGCCTTGACAGATGGAGAAGCAGGTAATCCTCCATTGACACCATTTAGTAATCTTTTCTAGGTATGTAAAATTTACTTTCAAAAACTTTTTGCAGAAATGTACACAAAGAATTAAGTTAATTGTTCTTGTTGTTTTTCACAGTGTATAGCTAATCATTCAAATTGACTTCTTACTAGTGAATTAATTACAGATTACATTGAAAAAAATTGTGTCAGTCGTTTCTTATCAAATTAAAAAATCACCTTTTTAAAGAACAATTGAATGTTCTTTAAGTAAAATATTTAGTAAAAACAGAAAATAATACAGAATCTCTAACACTGGTAACCTAAAGTGAAACTGGGATAAATTGTGTGCAATCTAAAAAAGAGCGAAAATAGACTTGCGAGTGAATTCTTGTAATTTGTTAAACGGCTGTGAGAAGTCTAAAAGAGAGAGAGGTATCTGGTGGAGTTAAGCGTGCGGCACTTTTTGTGTTCTCCAGCACAATCCATTAATCATAGCACGGCACGGCAGCCATATTCTTCTGTGTAGTGCCTGTACTTTCATTACGGGAGCCTAATTAAATAGCTCTGTGAACTGGAATCTGAGATTCCTCTGTTACAGATTATCATTAATTATGGTGAAAGAGCTAGGAGATGTTGGACTCAATTATACCCGGCTCAAGGCTGGCACGCTGTGATTCATGGCCCTCGCCTCCTCATCGACGCTCTTTTGCCGCTTATCACACCATCCCACTTCTGTAAATTGGGCACTGCCAGACGACACACAGAGTCAGGGGCAGCGTACTTCATTACAAACATGTTGGAGAAGCACAGACCAATTAAGGCTTGTGAATATCTGCTGGGAAGGATAGAGGTAAAGGAGTATTACTGCATTTGTGTCTCCATATCTTAATACTACAAAAATATTCTTAAAAAATGTGTTTTTTTATTCTTTTTTTAAGCAGTCAATTAAATGGAATACTTTCCTAACATGATGCTGAGTAGTATTTTATTATGAGGGCATGTCCTAGGGTATATAGGTAATATGCATGCCCATTTAATAGTTAGAAAAAAACATACAAAAATCTGTATGTATGTAAAAAAGTACAAAACTAATTTGTGTTCTTGTCCTATGTTATAGTATTGATTCATTTGTGTACTGTATTCAGACATGGTGTGTTAAGATGTTCCTGTAGATCAATTGGTAGACAGTTTTGTTCGCACCGCAAAAGCATGTGGGTTTGAATTTCCGGAAATGTCTTGTTTTCTACCAAACATCTAAAGATACATCTACTTGAAAAGAAAAGTGAACTAAGATATTTAGTCTTGTTATAATTATACAAATAAGTTTATGTTTAAAACTTTTCTGCTTAATCCAAAATGTATCAATTATTTTTATTATCTACTTTAAAACAAAAAAGTTGTTTTAACCAATTGTTTAGTCGATTATAACCCATTGTCTGAGTTAATTTAAACAAATGGGTGGGTTGAAGATAACCAAGCATTTTGTTTGTTTGTTTCCTTGAGTGTATGTATAGAAGTGAAATTGTTGTTTTTATTTGAAGGATTCAAAATGCCCGATAAAGAAACATAAAGAAATTTAAGTTCTGGTAAAGCTATAGGCCTTAGTGGTTTTTGAAACTCCACACACACAGAGGGCAGACATTTTAATATATATGAAAATCATCTATCCAGTAAGCACTATAGGGAAGTTAACATCACACATATTTTCACAGAAACAAGAGACGACTCTAGAACACTATTTGAGGGACAGATGTATCTTACTTCTGGAAATAAAGTTATTACATCTTAGACAGTTTTCATTCGAGCTGTTGTGAAGCTCTATACAAACTTTTGAAATTCTGTGTCTTCAACATATTTAAATAGAATGATTATATAATCTATTATTTATTACAAACATAAAGGATAAAGAAAAAAATGAAAGAGAGGGAGAAAAAAAGAGTGAGAGAGAAAGAGAGTTTGAGAGAGAGAGAGAGGGAGAGAGAGAGAGAGAATTGATGTCTGCTGGAGGGGATTGCGCAGCTCTCTGCAAATGTAATACACTCCTGTCAAGTCACAGGTCAGCTGGCAATCTGAATTTTAAAAGGAATATGAATAATATTCTGTTTTATTTTCAAAAATGAACTTTCTGCCCTCTATCATGGATCCAATATATGTCTTAATCTAAGGGGCTCCGCCTGCCAGGGGGTCCTGCATTCCGGCTTTGACTTCAACGCATAATAGAGAAATATGTGTTTGAATCCTGTTTAAAAAGACTCACCATGAATCCACAAACAGACATGTGTGCACTTAAAATCACACAAAAATGCATTAAAACCTGTGATTGTCTAAGGATGAAATGTAAACACGTCAGAAAAACAATTCACGAAATATCACAAAATATAAATGTTCTTAAGAGCATGAATGTCTTCATTGTTTGATCTAGATAGAGAGCTTAAAATGTGTCGGTTGATTGACTGATGTTCCAGTTGCTCCAGTAGAAAGCGTTGTGTACTCAGGGGTAAGGCTATAGGTTTGATATAAAGGGAACAAACATACTGATAAAAAAATATAGCTTAATTATACTGTAAATGGATGGTTCCTCCAAAAATAAAAATTATTTCTAATTTACTCATGTTATTTCATACCTGTATAAATTACTTTGTTCTGATGAAACAAAGAAAGATATTTGAAAGAATGTTAGTAATTTTCATTTCTGTGACATCATCCACACAGGCGCCCGACAACTCTTTATTTTCCTAAATTCTTCAAAATATCTCATTACGTGTTCAACAGAACAAAAAAATACAATATTTTTTTTACTATGGTAGTTGATGATGTCCCAGAACTGGAAAATGCTGACAGATTTTTCATTTTTTGGATGAACTATCCCTTTAAGCTTGGTTTATACTCACAAACTTTTGGGTGTGCACTGCAAAACATTGTTGATCATCAGTGTTTAGTGGGCAGTCATGCATGGGGAGTGCACAGCACATCATTTCTCATGGTGTTCCTCGTTTTTAATTCATGCGGGTGGGAATGAATTACTTTGGCTACTCTGGCCAAACTGGTACGTCTGCACTGGCATCCCTATGATTCATTCATGTGGACGCTTTGTATATACTTCAAAGATGTATTTACTAAATAATTTTTTGTGCATTTACATGAATAAACCTTTCAGTTATATAGAATATAAAAATGTCTTACGCTGGATGAAATAAAAATAAAACAACTATTTTTATTATTATTTTTGTGCCCCTGATTTGACATGAATTACCATAAGTCTTCATAATTCAGTGTACATGTAATCTTGTTGCAACAAATATTGCAACAAATATCTGCTAGAAAGCCTTCACCATAGTATCATAGTTTCTAACACGTCTCTGCTTGAAGATCTTTCCAATGATAAAGGTGTTTTTTACTTTCCAACTGGAAGTTGATTTTTCTTTTCACTTGTGTTTTTATTCAAACTTTAAATTAGAGAAGATAGAAGGAAATGATCAAATTCAACAGCCAGGGGGTTTAAGAATGACCATACCATGCAAAAAAGTATATAATAAAAATGAACATTAAAAAAGTAGCAGCAGTTATCACTTCAGTATAAAGGATATCAACAAAGGTCTCATTTTCACTAAACACGCCTCCCACAATCGGCCTGAATGGCAAAACTGGCTGCAAAATACTGGAAAATGGCTGCTTTCAATGGGAAGAAAAAATTAAACCTGAACTTAAAATAATTATGATTAAATTAAAATCAGTTGGACTCGACGGTGATCCTTACAATTACATAGATAGGAACCGGGTCTCCTTGGACATTGAAATGTTGCCTGGAATGTCATTTCCTGATATTTGTTTTGTACCTGATTTCAACCCCAGGGAAAATACTTAAAGGAAAGTCTTAAGTAAGCATTTTCTACTAGGTTTAACAAACTCAATCTTACAAGATTTACACTACTAATCTAAATGTTTAAGGTGTTGAAAAACAGTTCTGTAAAATGATCTCAGCGGACATGTATTTACTTTGAATATATATGCTTGTTACGTGTCCCTCTGTGTGTGATTTTTATCTGTAGATTGCGTTGGAAGAGGTTTTCTTAACCTACGCAAGGAAGTGACGACATTGGGGTTTCCTGATTATATACTTCCATATATATATAGGTTTTTAGAAACTGACATGTTTATATTACGGGCATGTTAAAATAATTTATATTGCTTGTTGCTTGATATTAAAGAGGTCTCTTCAGCAAAATATAGCTGATTAGTATCATTGTGACCCAGGGCCACTTGTTACAGTCCTGTTTGCTCCGCATCTGGTTCCCTGTGTTTCCCCTGGACTACACTTCCCAGAATCCTCCACACTCCCTCACCTGTCCCTCATCTGCAATCCCCACACCTGTAAGCGATCTCATCATTTTCTTCACCCCACTTAAGCTGCGTCTGAATTACTTGTTGAATTACTTGCATCTGCTTACTTCTTCACTCATTCATTATTTTCCCTATGTAGCGATTGCTAAATAATCCACTATATGGGGAAGAAGTGAATGAAAATGATTAAACAATTTCGAACACTGATGTAATATTTTTGTTTTTATATAGCTCATTATTTGTGGATTGACTCATTGTCTCCCGTCTGTTGTTGCATGTTCTTTGACCCCTATATTTACGGATAATCATTTTACGAGCTGTTTGGTTTGCTTCTGAACCGTTACATTACCATATAGTAAATATTGAACTATTATGATATAGCGTAATATATTGAAGTATACTGCTCTCAACTATTCGACAGTATTTTCATGTGGGTGGGAAAGGTTTAACTCAAAAAGGGGATATCCTGCTACTTTTCAAATGCTTTCAACAGAAACGATTATTATATCATACCTAATCATGAATGTTCACAAACTGTCAACATGTAGGATTTTAATCCAGCATTTATATGTGATACCTTTTCCATTGACTGGTCAAAACCGAGGCCACTTGCACTAATGAATGTGTCTCTATAGTTTATCCAGTCTGTGGAATGCTGTCTCAGCCTATAACTCTTCTCTGCACTAAAAAAGCCACTTAACTTTGACTGACACTAATTTTTACTTTATGAAACGGCCAAAACCCTCTTTTTTCCCAGCTTCTGTCTGTCAGACAATTACAAAAGACAGACCGGGCCGTGTCGGCGAGGTGCCAGATCCGTAATCATGTCAGATTGGTGCCTTTGATATGATGCCTTAGCTACGCACGGTAACATGGCAGTGTAGGAAGAGGAACGGGCGGGACCTGTCAAAGCCGTGGCAGAGGGGAAGGATTGTCGCTTTGACTGATCTTAGCCCTGCAAGACTGTCAACTCACTGCCTGGATCAGTCAACACAAATAAATGCAGATATTTCTTGGCTATAATGGTAGATGCGATGACATGATGTGAAGAATGAGCATGTGTGTTGTTGAGTTCCCATTAGTGAGCTTTCACATTATCTCCTCCTCTGTCTCAGAGGATGTTCCTTTTCACTCATTCACCGGGCTTTTGACTGCCATTTGGCTTTAAATGTATTGTTAGTGCAAGGAAAGAGTAACATTTCGTATTGATCTCCACAGGCAGCTGCTTTCCTATTTACTTTGGACCTTTTTGTTTTATACACCAAATTTACGCTTGTTAATCTCTGTATTGGCATCAGAAAAATGTGACGGTTCTTTTCACTTTTACTAAATATACATAACCTATAGTTGCAGGGGCACCATAAGGGGGGGGGGGCACGCACTTTTGCTTTTGGTGGCCCTGTGTGACCTGCCGGGACTCTTGGGGACTATGATTTAGCGAGGGGGCCCAGAATAGCTAGCACACCCCTGGCTAGTTGTTTCATATTAAGTGGACATAACACACACAGTTTCTGCCAAATCTCATATTAATCTTGAGTACCTATAGGGTAGTAGTGCATGCTACGTATATTCAAAGAGTCTTAAGTTTGATCACATTTATAAAAGACAGATGCAGCTGTCAGATTTATTCCGAAAACAGACGAGCGACCACATGAAGGGGGGTCAGGACTACAGCACGAGCACACAATTCATCTGATTGTACTGCATAACTGTTGATTCACTATAAGTTTGTGTTTTGTGTTCCTTATGTACGTATGTGCCAATTGCCAACAGAACACAGATATGACTACATTTCACTTAATGCGTGATTTAGCACTGGGACCTACTTGTGGGTCGCAAACTGGCATGAGGTGGGTCGTGGAAAGTCACTTGGCTGTTAAATGACAATATTTGTTTTATATTTTACCATAAGATAATTTCGTATTTCACCTTAAATTTTAATTATTCTATGTAGAGAAATAGAAACTACTCTATTTCAAAAGGATGACTGGTATTTTCTCCCCATATTTACATAATTTACAAAAATTATTTTGATGGGTCTCAAGATAGATATTTCCTGTCTTGGTGGGTCTTGGAATGAAAAACTTTGGGAATCGCTGATCTAACCCACTTCGCTTTATGATCGGCTAATCTTTTCTTAGTATTTTTCCCAATACATGACAATTCTAGTTTGATTGTTTTCTCTGCTGCCCCAGTAATAAATAAAATGAAAATAGAACTGTTGTCGTGGTTCTGCCTCATCATGTTCTGTCTTTCTTGGTCTTGGGGCAGAATCATAGCAGGATCAGTTGTTTCATGTGGAGAGAGAGAGTTTTGGATCTTTTTGATCGCCATACTCTCTTTCCGGGTCTCGTCTCTGTTCCCGCCCTTTCGTCTCGTTATTGCTTGTTAATAAGTTCATCACCACTGCCTGCAATTGGGTTCTTCCCACTGTATTTCATGTCAACTGTTGTATATTTGTTGTTTTTGACCTGTGTAGCTTTAAAACATAAGGTTATGGCATCAAAAACTGCTATTTTAAATAGCATTCATGTCAAGTAAATTATAATAAACTTTTGTGACGGTGCGGCTTTGCTGAACAGTTTTCAGACTTAAATGTATGCCCTTGCCCATAATGTTAAATGAACGTTATTTTAAGACGACGATATGAAGACATAATTTTACGACATATCCTCCGTTCCATTCGATCAGGTTAACTGTCACTTCGTTGATATGAAGCCAAATAGGAGCATTTACTTAAATGAATGCCGCTACCGGCAGGAGGCGTTACCTCGTAAACTTTCGCTTGAATCCTTTTTTGGGGATTAAATCTGCATGCAAATTGGAAAATTGCTGCTTAGCTGGAAGAGCATTGTGTTATCAGTGCAAAGATCAGTTTAAACCCAGCAGACGGACATACTGATAAAATGTATACCTATGTATACACTAAAGCAAAATAGGGTGAGACAGCAATTCCAAAAAGGTGCAGATAGGAATATACATTTCTGCGGGTGATTTACTAAAAAGATACACATAAAAAAACGCAGCCGCAACATTCCATTTCCATAATGACTAAAGCCGTCTTCCGGGAGGAGAAAAAAAAACTGTAGACATGTTTTTTGAGCGTAAAGAGATGAGGTCACATTTAGTAAATCATATTGCATAATTCCTTAAAATACCCTCCTCCAATAAATTTTGCGTCTGAAAGGGAAACTCCTACAAATGCATATGCATTAAGGTCATTTGCGAAAAATAAATCCAATTCTTTACAGTGCTTATTTTATATTGCGTATCATTAGTAAATACTGCCAGTAGTTTTTTTAATGGCAAAAGATGGTTTGTGCTGTGGCAAGCTGTTAGTAAATCTGGCCCTAATTCGCATTTATAAAATGTCTGCCAAATACATAAATGAAAAAGCAAATTTAGGAAAAATGGTAGGTAAGGGTGGCGTTTATTAAAGGAGTCAAATTACACGGCTAAATTAATATTATGTTGTTGTTTTTATCGATGTAATGCAATGTGTATACACGATTTAAGGTTTGTATCTCCTCTTTGCCCCGCCTCCCTGAATTTTATTTATAAACCTCATCGCTCTGAAAAGCGATTTGTGGTACAATTGGCCAGTGCAAGGTGATTGGTCGAATTCTGCAAGCGTGACGCAAACGTAAAGTCTCTTACCATATTTGGAACATCAGATTCCAAAGCAATTGTACTGATCTATACATTAAGGCGATCTTAGTCAAATCATACCACAAACTGACATAGATTTTTGGGTTGTGGTTACACAAAGCGTTTCAGGGCGGTGTGCGTGAGCATTCGCTTTTAGATAAAATCTTTTGAATAGACTCTAATTCATAAAACTTACATCGCCCAAAGACACAGAAAAACACGTATTCGCTCCATTTGACCCCTTTTAAAATAACATTTTATCAAAGATATGTGTAGTACCATGAATCAAATGGCTCTGAACACCTGCCATATTGTGAATATAGTCGCAACCTTTCCTACTTTAGTGCTTTATATTACACAAATGTACGGCCTTTAGTGTTCCAAAGATATCAGCAGACGTGTTCATGTTTTAGCACATCTGACCAATGCCGGCAGTTGCTCTGAATGACTGGCATTACACAAAGGCAAGCCCATGTGTATGTACGCTCACATATGATGATGAAGGAAAATCAATCCATCTCTATGTTAGTGTCACATTAGTGTGGCTTAGATCGACAGAGTAAACGGGTTAGTGGTTTCCCCTTAGCAGTTTAACCAGCGACCGGACCTGACAGTCCCTTTATGGGTTTGTAGCAGCACTCAAGTGTTGATCACCTATCTCAAGGGATGGTCTTTCAGGTGCTTTCACTCTGGTAAGACCCCTGACATTATCAAACAGGACAGAATGGGTCAAACTCAAATGTTTCCTCTGTTTCAAAACAACCAACAACTGTATGTTACAGGAATATGTGGCGCCATGTTTTGCAATGATTTTACTATGACTTGACATAAAGCAGGGTGACTTATTAATTGTGACATTTTAATTGCATTATTCATTAAATGCTCCTTTAATTAACATTAAAAAGATAAGAATAGACTTACTCTGAACAATTATATATTTTATGTTTTAAGTATAGCAAAATAGATAATTCGTTGGGGGTATATTTAAAAATAAAAGTCGAGTGTGTTAACCGTCTTTAGCTCAAATTCTTTGTTTTTAATACAGCAATGTAGTTTATAAAGTGTGTCACTATTTATTTTAGTCTACATTGTATTATTGTCAGTGCAAACTACCAGGAGAAACCACTGCAGATTTTAGAGATGTGCACATTGTTTCTAGAACTTACACAAAACGTTGAAAGTTTGATAAAATGAAACAGCCCTCTTGTGGAGCAAGTGCAGCTTTAGTCTCAGTGAATAGACCGTGTGATATATTTAGTCTCTTATGGCCTGCTGCTCAGAGTAGATAACTACACACGCCAAGAATGCAGATGTCTGTGCAGTCAGACCACCAAACTGCTGAGACAGTACAATGCAGCCAAAGACGGCCAAAGTTCCATCCCATTAGGGGTAAGAAGTCTGATCCGTTTAACCAAGTTAATTATTTTCAACAATAATCAGGTTAAGAAATAATTAAGTAATTTGTTTATATCATCACTCAAAAGTGTTTCCAGAAGATAAAATGTCTGTGTGCATTATTTGTGCAACACTTATGCTAGAAGCCCATAAAAGCTGCAGTAAAATATCAATATAGTAATAACCGTGTGTAGAAGCAATTTATTTTTGTACATCACTGCTATCCTTCTGAAACCTCTCCATATTTCATTATTTTGCCATAAATGACTATTATTAGTCAACCTTTACCGTATGTTTGTCAATGGGTTTTGCAGATATCTAACCAATAAAAAGTACTTGTCACAATATATCATCTTTTTAAAAGTTTTTTTTCATTTCCTGGAAAAACAGTGAATTTTGAGATCAGAAAGTTGACGATGACATGTTGCTCTCATTTTTTATTTTATATTGCTTCAATGCAAATGAATCAATGCACCATTGTGTGTTGCATAACACGTATCTACTATATTTGAATAGAGGATCATTAGTATTTGCACTAAATCAGCGCAGGTTTGGCTTGCACATACTTTGCAAGCAAATGGAGTGAACGTAGTGTATAATGGCTGGTGATTTGGCAGCATTACCCTCTGTGATCCTAACATGCTTATGGCTGACTCTTTTAATAGGCTCAAAGTCTCAATTTCCAACCCAAGCCAAGTGACAACAGAGGTACAGAATAATCTTGGGTTCATTTGCTTTACACAATAGTTCTACAAAGTGTATGAGAGCCACTTGGGCAAGTGGCTGCAGAAGCTCAGTCAAGCGTTCCGGTCTATATGAGATTGAGAATTCCTCAGTTCAAACTAATCTGAGACATGAACCACAGAATCTCTAGGAGAGATCCCAGTATACACACACTTCACACCACAACAGGAACATGGTGGTTCAACAGCAGAGCCAGGGGAGCCACATGCTTTATGTGCTCGGTTCCTTTATGACATTACTGATGGAGTTGCTCGTATGAGTGCTTTGCAACTAACTCTCTTTTCTTCTTTTTTCCTCCCCACCTTCTCTTTCACCTTCGTCAGTTTTCCTTGGGTGCACAAACAAAGGATCCCTGTGGTCTGCGTGCCATTAGAAGACTAACTTGGCAGCACTGTAAACCGAAAGCTTTCAAGCAGAATCACAGAAAACATACAGACACTTATAAAACTGTCTCTGTTCACAGACATGTGTGGATATTGCCTTTTACACAGCCAAAATCATAATCCTAGTGTTGTAAGGAAACATATTTCTGTGAGAATCTATCAGCTGTTTTATTTTTGTTAGATTTTAGAACCTTAAGCCTATAATTGCAGTGTTTGTTTAATGTTTGTTTAGCTTTTTTTCGGGAATATGAGGCTACTAATTTTTTTTTTTAAATAACTGTTTACTGTTGTAAAATTAAGCAGTGTAAACTGACTATGACTTTGGATATTGATTATGGATTTACATTTAATAGTTAGTTGTATTTAATTTAGAGCAACATTTTACAATAGGTATTTTTATATGAATAAATGCAACATGTCTACAGCATTTAATAATTCCAGTTCAGGTTAATTTCAGCATTTTATAATACATTTTTCACTTGAATGTTGATTGGTGTTTTATGTTTGCTAATGTTCACCAATTCACTAATTGAACCCCTTAAATTGTTCAAAACCTATGTAAATTACTTAGTTCTGTTGAACACAAAGGGATATATTTGGAAGAATGTAAGCAAATTTTCAGTTCATTTAACTACCACATGCTTGCCTTAACACTTCATAATATATAATTTTTTGTTTGAGAGAACAAAAAATATGCATTCATTTTATTTTATTATGGTAGTGAATGATGTCCCAGAACTGAAAACTGCTAACCTTCTTCCACATATCTTTTTCTGTGTTCATCAGAACAAAGAAATATTAACAGGTTTTGAAAAACTTAAGGTCTAGTAAGTTATGACAGAATTTCCATTTTTGGGCAAACCGTCCCTAAAAAATCTTTGGTTGTATGCCAGCCTTGGAGTTTCGGAGCTATGGGAAAAAGGTTTTTTAACAGTCACATGTACTATAGCCACCCTTTGATGGACTGTCCATCTATCCGGTGCACACCCTGCCCAACGATGGTGGGATAGGCGCCAGCCCTCCTGTGACCCTGCAGAGGATAAGCGGGTTCAGAGAGTGGACGGATGGATTTACAATAGCGAGTGACAATAGTGATAAGAATGATAACTTGGTAGAGCTCATAGATGTCAGCGTTCAGGACTGGAAATGTTCATTTTCTAATGAATAATGTATTTGATCAAAGTATGACTGATGAAATATATGAATAGGTAAAGAATAAAAGAGCAATATAATAGAATAAAGATTGGAACAATCAGAAAGCAAATACGGATAAAGCAAACAACAAGGAAAGCTTTATTTAAAATACCTCTTACATCTATCTATCTATCTATCTATCTATCTATCTATCTATCTATCTATCTATCTATCTATCTATCTATCTATCTATCTATCTATCTATCTATCTATCTATTTTCAATTAGCATCCGTCTGCCTCACGTGGTTGCTATGCTAACTAGAAGAGACACAGAAAGCCATGGGGTCCTCAGCAAACACTTCACAATCTATTTCCACCAAAACCCTTTTCTGCTCTGTCTGCTAACACCCCTCTGAGCGGACTGGCTACCCCGCAGAGAGCTGGGCGAGTCCGCAAATCCGGCCGTCACTTCCAGTCAACAGTCTATGTGGGACTCAAGGAAGGCAGCGCCGTGGCAGACACGCTGGGTTAACACGCGGAGACCAGTTCTCACAGCTGCCTCTGTAATCCAAACCCACACACAGGCCATATGAGAGACACTCTCAAACAGCCATTTTAATTATATAATGAAAGAAGTGAAAATAGACAGAAATTGACGAGTATGCAGCCTTTCAGGATAAGATTAACATGCAAAGGAAGTAATTACTGAGAAAAAATTCTGAAATAACAGAATTTATTAATAAATATTATGTCTTTCTGTCCAGTACTATTATCTAAAAATTCTAAGATAATTTAATTATAAAATGCATTTACTACCTTGAATTAGTTGCTTGAGGAGAATTTCAAATAAATACAAAATGTATTTTTCTTATCCCATTGGCAGCTTGTTCTAAACAAACACTTAACTGTTTACTGTATTTTCTTTCATAAAACAAAACTAAATATATTAAGTCACTTTTCTTGTCATGTAAATGTCTATTGATCTTTTAGATATTTATTGTAAAAAACAAGAGAAAATGTATATATATATATATAGTCCTTCAAATATGAGGAACTGTAAGTGTCAAAAAAAAAGGGTATTGCCATTCAGTTACTTTAATAGAAGCAGATAAACATCTCCCTCTCTGTGTCTATTTTAAAGAGCTCTGGTTATTTGAATTCTATTGTGTGGGTGAGTCTTAAGTCTTAAACAAACAGAGGTGCTGAGCTGAATTTGAGCATTATAACAGTAGTGGATGTACGGAAACATTCAACAAAATGACAGAAAAGACATCTTTGGTGATTGGGAGGTGAATCGTTCCTGGGAGAAGTTTGCCTTTTAATAAGTGCCTCCATCTTTCTGCAGATCAGTCCTGGCTTTCTGAAGTTAGGCAGGATGACCGATATTGACTTTCAGACATGAACGGCAACTACTTCGATATATCCGATTGCTGAGTGGGGCCAACGGAGAAAATTGAGTGGATTGAGGATCAACAGTCTTTCTATGGGAATTTAGGTGTTTTTGAAGATTAAAATTTCTTCGTCCGGACCTCAAAGCAGTTAGAGAGAGAGAGAGAGAGAGAGAGAGAGCAAGAAAGAGAGAGAGAACGATGCCCTCTGCTGCCAGGATTAGCCTGTATGCTATAGTTGCTGTTATACAGATCAGCTTAGTAGGATTTATTTTATTTGAAAATAGTGTAGTATAACAACTATTCTAAGAAATCGTATTGGCTTTTTCATATTCAATATAATTGCATTTGTAAGACTACTGGAAATGAAAAAAGGTATTTTATATTCTGAATAACCTGAAAATAATACAACAAAAATTTCATCAATATACTAGAAAAATAAATCAAATGCTGTGTCACAAAACATTTGTCACAACAACAAAAATGTCCCCCAGACCTAATGAAAAACTACAAAGTGTACAATTCCTATTTATTATTTCAATCTTGCCTCAATGTATCATGCACAATTATTGTATTGATTTGATTAACCAACAGCTATAACAAAAATATAAGTCATTTAGGCAATACCCTGTACATATAAATAAATGCATTTGGCAAATCTTCTTACACACTTAACACACAACAACATATTAGAGAGAAATCCCTTGCCTCAAGCAAACAAGAGAGGAGCTTTAGCACATGATTACTACACTATAAGCATAATGAATGATATGGATCTGTGGCGAAACATTGACCTGAAGTGTGTGTGTATGTGTCATGAGGACCATGGAAGTCCACATAAACCTGCATACAGGCCTCAAAGAACGAGAGGAAAAGCAAAAGAGTGGATGAGAGAGTAGGAGCTCTTCAGCAGACAGGCCCAGCAGGAGATGGACTCACTGTAGTCACATCAATAGTTGGCACCCAACACTGGACCACCTCCTCTGGCTTTGAACACACGATAAATTAAACAACAAAGAACACAATGACATTCACAGCCTCCAGTGTGTGTTTGCTCCCGTTAGCTCGGCCAGCCAGCCATCCCACACAGACACACACACGCGTGCAGACACAAACACATTTCCTGAGTGACCAAATACTCGTTATGTCATGAATTATTTTACATAATTACAAAATAAAGCATACAACACTTGATCAATAAATAAAATGGTGGACATTCAGGAATAGGATGTTTAAATGTGTTAAAACATTTTATTAGGTAAAAAAGGAAATAAAGTGCCACTTTACCGCAGTAATTAGTGGTTTTACTCTACACAATTGTTTACCGCACGTTTTGTGCATACAGTAATGCACAGGATGTGTATTATGTGCAGGAGAAAAGAAAAATAAGAAAACTAACATTAAAAGAAAAATCATGAGAAAAGAAAAGAACGCATTTAACAAAGAGTGAAACAGAGGAATACAGCTAGAAAGCTGGAAAGCTTTGAAACGCTGGAATGAAGGGAACAAGGCTTGAAGATTGATTAAAACCTAATAAAAATTAGTTTGAAGATTGAAAGAGGAAGGGAGAGAGAGCAATAGATGGAACTGTTTCTCAGAGACTGAGCTCACAAGGTCTTTTCTTCAGTTCATTAATCAGACACACACTTGACAGACACGCACACTTTCATTTATCGGAAACGTATTAACAAATCATTACTGTAATTGTGTTTTGTAGTAATTTAACTGTCAATGCATAACAGCAGGCAGTTCTGTGCTGACATACTGTGCCAACCGCTGTCAAATAATAACTAAACCAATAAATTCATTATCCTTAATGTCAACACCGTAAGTCTAGAACTGCTACAATTATATATACCATATGACGTATATAAATATAACAGTCCCGTGTCTGTTGAATTTCAACAAAATCAAACCTCAAGAGTGACAAAAAGTCAATGTGTAAGACTGATAGCACGACAACACACATGAAAACTGTGATAACAATCGAGGTTATCGCAATTCTTTTTATTAGGAACTATTCCTACATGTTGTAGTGCCAAAAAGCGAATATGATCTTGTTATCTTTGCAGTATTTGAGGTCTGCAAAAAGCATCTTTTCCGTTTTCCTGTTGAGTGGGTGAGACAGAGCATGCATTCATGAGAAAAGGTTTTTACATGGTGCTTTCTTCAATATTGTGACTTTGAATGCACAAAAAAGACATCTTAATTGTTTGCGACTATTTGTAGATATGTATCATCGTGTCTTTGAAATGGTGCTCTCATCAGCAGCAAAGGCATTTGGAAGGGTTCCGTTTTGGTAAGCCACTGAGATCTGAAACTCTGAATCACAGACGGTGTTTGTCAGAGCCTGTGTAAAATCATACTCCTGTTTACTGAGAGTTTAGTCACGATTAAACTGATCAGCCTCTAAATCCAAAATAGCTGCTAACTGTTTCACAGAGACAACACTGACACACTATTTAACAAACCGAATATCAAACTAATCAACGCAGACGTGTCATTCCTTATGCATGTATGTGTGCATGCGTGTTAATACATTACATTTATTTATTTGTATTTACCGTTTAGTCACTCAACCTGTTAATTATTGTGAAAAGAGAAAAAGAATTAATGAATTCTGAGTCCAAGAGTGTGGGGATAAAGGCTACAAAGGTGGACAATATTGCACATTAAATTCATGTCATTTAGACGCAGTGAGAGAATGACACAGTGTCAAATCTGTGTGACAGAATTAGGTGACTGTTGAGAGAAGGGGCCAGCAGGGGTATAGACGCTCAGGGCACATGCACGCACACGCATGCACACACACTCATTGTTTCTCGATCCCACTTGTAAATAGATTTAGATCACATATTTATAACGTGGATGTAACACTTCAAACACTAACGCTCAATCATTATAAACTGACATGAAAAAACGTTACCACTTGTATTTGTACAAAAGATTTATAAAAGATATGATATACACCACCAAAGATAAGAAAAAAGGGTACAGAAGAGAGTTTATTTTAGGCTGTCTATTTGATTTGACCGCTGGGACACCTTGTGATTATGTGATTTTTTTTAACGCATATTAGTTTTTATTTTCAAGTAATACCCAGACTTCATATTATATTGATAACAATATCAAAATCTCACTGCACGATAATACCTCGGTATAAACCCATCAATACGGTGGTCGTTGCGATGTTTAAAAAGACAAATGATGACTTGGAAACATGCCATAAGCATCCTCTTTTCTTTATTCTCTAATCATAACTGTTGCTTAGAGATATTAGTTGTATGAGATGGGTCAAATGACCTAAAATCTCTTTTATAAAATCAAATAATTGCACCTGATGGACCTTGCCAAAGGTAACATCTATTATTTTTTTTAACATTCTCTATGTTAGGCCCGGAAGACCTATCCTTTCATAGTCACGTGACCACGATAATATTGAGACAATTTTGCTATTCCGATACCACGATATCGATAATATCGCTACATCCCTTGCAACTTTGTCATCCCTAATTGATAAATATACCTTTATAATATATTGCATGTACCTATTTATGACAATGATACAGTATTTCTAACTTTCTGTATTCTAGCAGAGACTTAGTATAATATGAGATTCTCTGACTATTTCTCTCTTTATAGTGCAGAGCAGATAACAAAAGCAATTTCTATTGGGATTTGGAAAGAAAGAGAAAAAAATAAGGACAGACTGCCATCAGGTGGAAAGACAAGACATTACACATTTATTGCTCTTCTGTTTATTACACAGTAATAACAAGGATTTTCAATTTAGTTGTGTCAATGTAAATTGAGTTTTTGAATTTGTTCATTCAGGATGTATAACATACAATAAATCATTTTGCAGTTTAGCTTTTATAGTGTAAACTGGAAATACCCTATAGAAGCCACAAACGTGAACAGGAATATAATTTATCAAAGTTAATCACACCTTGCATATGATATGTAGTTTTTTGTATAATATGTGCATGTATGTATTTTATGGTTATGTTATTTTTCATGTGCCTATTTGTTATTCTTTCATTGTTCGGCTTTGTAATTGTAATATGTTGGGGTAATAATTTAAGGGTGCGATACATCAAAAGGGGTAGAGACAAAAAGTTAAAAATACACAGATACAGAGTCAAGCTGTTCAATGAGAGACACAATCTATTGGATGTGCATCAATTATTTATTGAGAAGTGACAATAGGAACCAGTGGTGGTTTTCCATTCACTGTCTGCTAAAGTGTTTGTCTCCAGCTTGCTTTGCCATTGGTGTTAGAGGGCGTAAAAGTCACGTTTCGCTACTGTTCAATACGTTATTGGTTATCATCCACTACGTTTGTTACTTTCTGCATTATGAGAATACACTAAATCTGCAGAAACAATATATAGAGTTTGTTTATATTTACAGTTATCCCCAGCATCACAGAGCACTGAAACTGTGATGCATTTTGCTTCCCTCAAGATGTGTTATGGTCTGCCCTCATACGCCTTCGAGAGAGTGCTGGTCAGCCAAAGCAAATCCAGGTCACTAATACGCAAGTTAATAGGTGTTTACATTGGATGCAAAGCAATTTATAATGGTTTATTCATACAGGTGTCGATTGTTAACGCTTTTTATTTATGGTTGACATGATGCATTGCCTTGATGAATTATGGGTCTGTTGTGACGCATTACTGCGGTTGCTTCAAAAGTGTGCTAAATAATTGATATGGTGCGATGACACTTGATGCAGGGCATGTCTGAAGTTTGGTGCCCACGAGACCATTATAGTGACCACAACCATATCTCATTATTTCCCTCTTAGACCACAACAACCCCCAAAATAATTTGCTTTTGGCAGCTAGTTTGTTATATTAAACGGATGCCATTCTGGCTGCACTAACAATTGCCTATAATTATTTTTAATGCACCGCACAAGCTCAAGCGACAGGTGTCTGCAGCTGTGTCCATTTGATTGTTAGAAAGCAGCAAACAGTGTCACATGACTTCACTACCCACCCAATGATTCGATTTTGATGTTCCTGTATTTTCTCGAGTGTTTCATGGTCTGCAAGGTGTATTTGCATAAATGTGATGATTGCGTTGGCGCTTGAAAAGTTTAAAATTTTTGAACTTCTGCAGGAACAACTGCTAATTCCGACATTCAGTTCCGCCAAGCATGAAATCACCTATTCAAAGCAAAGTGTATGTAAGCAAAACTTATAAAATCTTGTTAATTGACAAACTGTAAAAAATTAGTTAAGAGAGTCCTCTGCTAGTGTTATTACAACTAGTACAATTCTGATCAAAACCATTCTAAATGCCAGCACTGCGCAAAGGTGTGATAACAATAAAATATTTGGCCTAGACCTGTAGGCCTGTGCCCTCTCCTTTGTGTCAGTATCAAATATTGGAATGATATTACCATTAAAATAGATAATATGAATACAAGACGTACTTTTGAATCTGTTTGCAAAACATACAAAAGATTATTTTTATAAGGAAAATTAAACTGGAATGGAAATTTCACAACAAAATGTGCTTTAAAGTGTATCTTATTATATTATTGACCAAATTTGGCCAAAAAGGTCAACAAATTACATAACACCTGTATTTCTGTTGTCCTCGCTCTGGTGTTGTTTTGTTGCAGTGCGTGTTTCGGATTTTTGCTTCTAAGCATTTCTTGTTTGGAGTAAATACTTTTTCACTGTATACACTGCACAAAATACGCAAAATGCAAACAGCCCCCAAGTGATTCGTACAAGGCACGGTAAAAAAACATTTGGGCATTACTGAAAACATTCAGGGCTTCATCCCCTTTAGCCCACCACTAGAGGCGACCATGTCCTCGAGGACCATATTAAAGCTAATGTTTGGACATTTCTTACCACACCGATCTCCAAGATAGACCATTTTTGTTACTGACTCAATCAACCCAATCAAGGATGTCTGTTTATTACTTGAAAGTTGCTCACAAGCAGCTTCGTGAAAATGTTGTCAGAGAATACTCTTGACTAAAAACTTGTACTGCTGTTTGGGAGAACTCTTAGTGCTTAGATAAAATGTTTGTGAATACGTTAAGATTGAAGCATATGTCAAGATGTATGCGCGGGTGTTTGTGACCTAAATAAACACGTTTATTCATAATGTGCTTAAAAAGACCATTTGAGAAGTGATATGTCCGCGACAGACTGCGATTATCCATCAGCATCTGAAGCCACCAGCTGTCAATCGTAGAAATGGGCAGTTACAAAGAGTGCAACCGGTAGGCTCTTTAAGGATAAACAAACAAATCTGACTTATTTTGAACTTTAAAAACAGGCAGGAAAAAGGTCTGATTTAAAGGGATTTAAAAGATTAAAAGGTCAACATTTTTTATCTATGCCCAAAAAAATGTAGTAATACACTCCAAAGGGTCTTGTTCACAAGTGAGGGCTAATACCTATGAAAAACATTTTAACTTACCACTAAGAGCTCTCCTAAACAGCTGTAATAGTTTATAGCTAAGAGTTTCCTTAATCTTAAAATAAGAAAAAGGACGGGGTTGACCTCGTTCCGCTGGATGATGTCTGACTATGACCACAGTGATTGGCTGATAGAGGATGGGTTGCTGTCATTCATTTAATCATAGAAATATTATAGAATGAATTCTCATGCTGACATATTTAAATCATCGTATTAAAACAAAAGTTTAGTCATTTTTTTAAGAGTTTCTCCCAAATCGGCAAGTTAGGAGCTACTTTTAGCCTTAAGATGTTTTGTGAAAACGGGTCCAGAAGACAGAAAACTGTTTTAAGGTTTGGGCCTAATAATGCCTTCACGTGTTGTCTGAATTATGAGTTTAAGTCAAAACTGCACAAGAAAGCCCTATGATGTTGTGTTTATCACTGGAAAGAGGCCATGTATGTGCATTCTTTACCCAAGAAACTTATTGTACTGATAATTCAGAGAGCTTGTGAAAGGAGCATAACAGCAGAACCAAGATGTCTTTCTCTTTAGTGTATGTGCAGGGTTAATATCTGGGGTTACATGTATTACAAGAGAAAATCTGGGGTTACAAGAAATAATAAACTTGAATCATTAATGTTGAAGTGTCGCATCAAACATAAACATAAAAATGCATTGATTAATTGTTCTCTTTTATTATTCCATAATTGTTTTTCCATAATTACTCCCTCCAGCACACGGAAAATAAATCATAACACTATTCCAGTTGAATAATGACAAAATATTGAAAATGTGCAAGGGAATAACTGCAGGTCGAAGTGTCCACAAGATGGCACCACTGTCACACATCCAAGCTAACGTTGAATGAAGTGCACTTTGAAAGGCTTGCACATCATATTGTATGCAAGTCAGAAAACCAAGTATATGTTCAATTGTCAGACAAATGTTTTTGTGCGTATGCAAGAAATACACTTCTGGTCATTGTCAGACAGAACATTGACATTTTCTCCACCCTTACACAGGTATGACTGCACAAGAAAATGGAAAAACGATATAAAACCAAGAGGGGACAATTTAAAGGGGTGATATTCCACGGCTGAAACGAATATTATCGTTTGTTTTGATGTAATGCAATGTGCACGATTTAAGGTTAAAAACGCTGTATTTCCACCTACCGTGCGTGTTTGTATCTCCTCTTTGCTCCGCCTCTCTGTAACGCGCTGATGTCTCAGAAAGCTCAACGCTCTGAAAAGCGAGGTGTGCTATGATTGGCCAGTTAACCATTGATTGGTTTAATACTGCAAGAGTATGAGTGAAATGTATCGCTTCTTACCATATTTTGAACATCAGGTTCCAAAGCAATTGTACAGGTACGCCACCTGACTAATGTATACATTTGGGCGGTCTTAGTCAACTCATACCACGAACTGACGTAGATTTGTGGGGGTGTGGCTACACGAGGCGTTTCAGGCAGATCTGGGTGAGCACTCACTTTTAGATAGAAAAAAGTATGTGCCCGCGTGCTTGTATGCATATGTGTGTGTTTATGGGGGGATGTGCGAGTTTGTGTACGTGTGAGTAGGCTGAGGGACGCAGGTGCACACACCCATCTGTACACTCTGTAGTTAAGGGGGCAGCTGCTGTGAATCAAATATCCCCCATGTCTGTGAAGCCTAACTCAGACTAATCACATGTACGTCAGAGCAGCCACACAGAGATGCTCTCACAAGGGACAGAAGGAAAGGAGGAAGAGAAGGCTGAAAAGGGGAATGGAAAGAGAACATAATATAAGAGGATTAAGACAGTGCTAAGACTTTATAATGAGCTGTCTTTAATGGATAAATGCCCAACCTATTTTTCAGTACTGTTCACGCTCAATTAAAGTGAAAGCACACTTATGATAGACATAAATGATTCACACAAAAACGATAAAAATGGACAGAATAAGGAATGTCTACTGTGCTTTTTAAGAATTGAAGTATGTCAGAGAGGAAAATATAAAATATTTCTAGAAGATGCACCCATCTAAACTTGAAAAGTACAGTGTGGTGCATTACAACATTACCAAAGTGAACTGGACTGAAAATATGATATATGCACTTTCTTTCCGTGTATCATGTATTACACAGACAGCTAAAGGTTCTAGCATAGCACTACTCAAATCAGCCCTGAGTGCACAGCGGACGACACGAGGCTGATTGTTGATTTCAAGTGCTTGATCCTTCCAGTACGTAAATTGAGGACATCCCATCAAAGAAAAAAGCATGTATGGCCTAATGTCAATTTGTATAAGCCAGAAAAATAAGATGTAATTACTGTAAGACGTTTGAAGAATGTTGATAATATTATTATTCATTAAAAATATACCAAAAACAGACCGCAAGTCAATTTCAGGCCAGTATTTGCGTTCAATCAATAAAATCATCCCATTTTGGGCTGGTATTTGTTTACCTCAAGTAGGGAATGGTGGAGAATGTGCGAGCAAAGCTTGTGATTATTTTTATACTTCAATGGTGGACGCAACTGTGTTTAAATAAAGGCTCCTGGTCCTCTTTGAATCTCTACAGACCTGAATGGGTACCACCGTTGCTCGGTTACCAACATTCTTCAAAATATATCCTTAAGTGTTCTGCAGAAGAAAGAAAGTCAAACAGCTTGTGAGAAAATAATGAAAGAAATTTCCTTTTGGGGTGAACTGTCCCTTTAAATCTTTGATTACTTCTAAAGTGACAATGTGATAATCTTATTATTTGGATAGAATGCAATGAGCCCTAATTTCCTGAAAGCGCATGACATGCTTTCTCTGTCAAGAAATACGCATTTGCTGTGTATGATTTTTAAATGTCCAGTAAACAGACTTTTGCATTTTTCATATTTTATAAAACTTTTCTGAGGGCGGTTGTTCTATTTTCATTTTGTTTTGTTATTTGAAAAATGTAAAGTTTAGACACACAGGCTCTGAAGTCAAGTCTTTATTGAATATTCTCTGTGTTTAAAGGCTGAACTCTAATTGGCAGATAACATATTTGTGCTATGAGAGAAGGTTGTCTATGGTGAACTGCTCACTGCGACACGTTTACTCTATATATAAAACACTATTGATCTTTAAAATACCAGTCACCCATCATGCACACACCAAAAAATCTATATGACCATGTAAAATACATTAATAAAGCATAAGGATCACTGAAATAAAATTGTTTAGTGTGCGCTTCTCTATTCTCTTCACTTATCTTCAAAACACAGACATTATGGTACAGAATATACAGTTACAGCATATTATGAATAATTCCTCATGAGCCATGGCACCGTCCAATATCCCACCATATGGCTCGAAGAAACAGCACTTAGTTTACATTTCCTTGGCATACTTATGTGTACAGCTTGTCATCCCTTTCAGAGAAAGATATTTGAACATGCACTTAAGGGTGTCATCCGTACCAGATTGTGCTTGTAATAACAACAACTCAAAAACATGTTTACTAGGCCTACCCAAGAACCTGCCACAGGAACAGATGTTCTGTATTACATTAACCAACTTAATAAGTATTGCATATACATATATGTCTTGTCACACACGCAGGATATCAGAATATAATAAGGTCCTTTTTGACAGCAGTCAGCAGTTTAAAGTAGGGATCCACCGTAATGTAAATTTTGGCCGATAACCGATAATTCTTATTAAACATTGGAAGCCGATTACCGATATATTGGCTCATATACGGTATCTTTATAGTAATATAAAACTCCCTAAGACTGAAACAAAGGGCAAAAAGTTGGACAACTGCTTTTATTTGAAAACATTTCCCTTGAAAATCATATACCAAGCCTACTTTACACTAGTTAACGATTCTTTAACCTTCAAACTTTTCTGGTATATTTAATGAACAAATTATAGATGTTCTTCCAGGAAAATGTGTTCAATAGCCACATGTTTTACAGGTCTCCAGACAGAAAGCATTCAGACAGCAGTCTGATTCAAGCAATATGCTTTTGTTCCTATAATTAACACATTCATAAATACTCTATCTACATACTGTACCTACATCAACACTGTTTTGCTAATAGAAGTAAGTGAATGATAAAGAAAGACAGTACTATACTGTATTTGAACTGCGAGCAGTGTGCAGGTGAAGTAGTTTAACCAGAGGAAATGATTTTAGATTTATAGGCTTTAATATATCGGCATCAACTTTGTTGTCGGCCGATACCGATAACATTAAAAATGACCATTTATCCGTCGATACCTATATGGCCGATAATTTATTGTGCATCCCTAGTTTAAAGAAACAACCTGTTCTGACAAAACGCCCAGAGTATACTTAATGTATGCGAACAATTCCTAATAACACTAGAGGTGATAAAACATCAATAAATGTGTTATTTTTTTCTGTAATTTTCCATATACAAAATATTGCTTGGAAAGTCAAAGAATTTTCTACGCGAATCGATCCGAGTTCATCTTTCGGAGTTTGGGGGGCAAGTGTCCATCCATACGTCCTCCGCTTCCTGCCAATCTCTGAAGTTTCGGTGGGAGGTCCGCAACCGACTTGCTAATTGCCTCTAGTGTCATTTTAGTTGTCTGAGTAACCTGTCTCTCCTCTGAGATTCCAGGCACAGAACTAATGCGCTGAAGCTTAATGGGAAGTTCACCAAAGCTATATGTCATCTCGGATGTGGTAGAGCTCATTCTCAGAAGCTTTCTGGGCAGCCCGTCTCTGCCTGTCATCTTCTGGAGCTTTGTTGGTAATTTGATTGTGCTGTCTTGATCTTCAAGCAGTTCCATGCAGTCCAGGGAACTGTATCTCTCCCCACTATTGCACGCAGATGGGGCCATGAGCGGAGAGGACATGAGCAGGGCCTCATCTTGCTCCTTTGCGCTGTAGGGAGAAGTGGGAACTTCGAAGGTAGCGTGGAATTGAGAATAATCCACTTTAAAGAAGCCCTCTTCCAGAGATATAACTGGAAAGAAACGATGGCCCCAAAGCACCTCATCCTCCGTGAAAGATGTTCGCGCTTGACAAGTCATGCCTGTCGGAGAAGATGGTGAGAAAAAACATTTGATGAGTGTTTACTCAATGAGACAATTAAAGCATTGCACTTCTGCACACTAAATCTGAATTACTAATGGTCAAAATGCTCAATTGCTTAAATTATTAATTATTTCAGTCCTAGCAAGAATTTTTCGAGTGTTCATTAGCAATTGTTTTGTCATAGTGACATCCGCAGTATCCAGCCGGTTGACCTTTTGAAAGCTTTCTCCTTCTGCTATGTCCGACATCGGCCAAAGCACTCCCTATTGCATTTCTGTCAATGGGTCCTCTAAAAAATGTAACACTGAACATTGAAGCTAATCCTTGTCCAGGAAACCTCACTTGATAGCGAACTGCAAAAAGCAACTTTAGTGTTTTGTATCAAGTGTTTGTTTTATCAGTTTAGTTAGTCAGTGTCCTTGTTCGTTGTTAAAGTTATATATATCCCTGTCTTGTTTTACCCCATCGTGGGTGTTTTG
The DNA here is from genome assembly GCA_029783895.1 of Triplophysa bombifrons. Taxonomy (NCBI): domain Eukaryota; kingdom Metazoa; phylum Chordata; class Actinopteri; order Cypriniformes; family Nemacheilidae; genus Triplophysa; species Triplophysa bombifrons. The sequence goes on from CM056456.1 coordinate 23,560,731, forward strand.
TTTTGTTCTTGTTTTGTCGTTCATTAAATATATCTGTTAACCCCTTCACCACCGTCTCTGCCTGCAATTGGGTTCTCACGCCATGTCTCACCTTGAGTATCATGACAGTATGGATAAAAATTACAGATTTTTCTTTAATGCAAAAAATCATTAGGATATTCGGTAAAAATCATGTTCCATGAAGATATTTTATAAATTTCCTACTGTAAATGTATAAAAATATTTTTTAAAACTCAACTTTGTGAGTGGATGGCCTGCTGCAGTAACAACTTCAAAGGCGATTTTCTCAATATTTTGCTTTTTATGCACCCTCAGATTCCAGCTTTGTAAACAGTTGTTGTTCTGCCAGATAGTTTCCTCTCCTAACAAACCATATATCAATGTAACATATTTGTCCTATAGACACATAATTCCTCCACAGTTTGTAAGGTAAATTTAACATTTGAGGGTTTTGTTGATTTATACTTGAACGAGACTGTCTAACCAAACTATAGTCATTTAGGATTCAACAATTAGTCAGAAAGCAATTAATCTTTGTTCATGCATTTCACAAGCTACTGAAAAGTCATACCGAGGCACGTTATCAAAGATATTAATTTTTAAAAATACCCCACAACGTCGGCAGTGAATAAAGAGGGATGTTTCGCTCAATATGGCCGCTTTAGTGAAGAAAGTCCCGCCTTCCAGTAAAACGAGCCGATTGTCAATCAACATTGACATGATTCTCTGGTTTGGGGCTCTCATGGCACGCTTGCCAGCCTGTGCGCATGCACAGTGGATTTATTATCTTGATATATATATAAAGCTTAAGTGCTTTCCTCATGTTTACCGCAATTTGGTCTGCAGTTTTCCCGACAGCAACTTAACCAAACTCAGACATAATAAGGTGCCGATGTAGAACTCTTGACACTTCATCCACGAGCAGTCTTTGCACACTTTTTATGCTTTTAAAATAACGTGTTCAAAGGCAGCAGACAAACACAAATGAAAGGAGGGCTTTAAAGTAGGTTGCCATAGAAACAGTATTACAGCCACCAGAATGGAGACTCTTGAGATTTAGCACTGCTTATCGGTTATTAAAGTTACATTATATTTGTATTCAGTTTGGTGACACTTGTTCAGGGAAACAACACGCTTTTACATTTTTACCAGCCACAGGAAGCACAAATAAAGTGAAAAAAAAGGTTTTTAACATCAGATTTGTCAGATTTACTGTACGTGAGTTTCCAAAATATTCTGATATTTCCATAACTGTATATTCATGTAAATGTAGACACCTGAAAAGCTTCAAAGGTTAAAAGGTCATACAGACATGAATTTAAATAGGATCCTGAGCGACTTATCAAGAAAAACATCAGCCACATCACAAAGTTTAGGTCTTGTCACAGGGTCAAGTGAAAAATATTCATTATAACCATTAGGGATTCTAAATGAGCTCCAAACCGTTTTAACACTTTGGATCTGTGGCATTCTGTGCTCTAGAAGTCATTTAAAGACCATGTTGCAATAGTAAATGGTAGGGATGTGGCTGAATGTGTTATTCGGAAAGGCACGGATTATGGTTTCAAAACATAATATTTAGAATATGCGTGTCCTGTTTATTCAGAAAAGCGGCGTTTAGCTCAAACATATCAGATGACACAAGGCACAGTCATTTAACAAAAGAGAAGAAGGGGAAGATGTCTTTTTTTGTGCTGTTTCAAGCTGCGGAATAACTGTAAGCTGGGTTGTTTGTTATAATTAGTTTGAGTTTCAAATTAAAGACACATAAGCACCACAAAAAAATACAATTCAACTAAAAATCTTACTGTATTACATATATTCAAGCATTCTTATGCTTTGCAACATCTTGCAAGATCCGTTCAAAAATGTACATTAAAATCATATAAATGATGAGAAGTTCATGAGAAAATTGTGTCTAATTCATGATTCATAATTTTTGGATATATTCAGTTTATTTCAATTTGAGAATCCCGTTGAGAAAACTGTATGATTCCTTTGCGAATAGAATTGATTTGGTCCTTAAGTTCAGCCAAATATTAAAGCACCAAGATGTAGCACTGACATAAAGATAAAACGCTTCTAAGTTTTATTCTGCATTTCCTCAGCAATGATACACACGGACATCAGATTACAGCTGTGCTGTGTTACCAATCAATAAAACACAATCGATCATGTGCACTTCAAGACCAATGAGATACCGGTGCCGTTTATATATAGAAACACTTGTAAACAAGTTCTGCTGGTCTTATAGGAAACATTTGTCGTGCAGTTTATGTGTTAACCATGACATGCTTTACAAAGAAGAAGGGGTAACTTACCGGTTGTTTCGACTATACCCTCCAATATCACAACTATTTCAAACTGCTCGGTCTGCATAGATCTCTGCGAGAGCTCATAGAAAGGGCTCTTGGTGTCGATCACATGACAGATCGTGAGTGGTGACACCAGAAAGAGTTGATCGGCTCCGGTGCTGAAGCCCACGTCCAGCTCCAACTGATCCAGCGGGAGGAACTCGCCCTCGGGCGTCTGTCGGGACTGCAGGAGTGAGAAGATGAGATGTGCTTTACACACTGTATTGCAAAAAATGCATGAGGATGGACACTCGATCAGTATAAAATTTAATTCATGTTTAAAATGTGTTTAAATAATCAGTGCTGTTTTTATAGGAATTTGTTTCTCATTCCCTCCGAATTAACCCTTAAAAATAATTAGACATTTTTATGATATTTTTAATTTCATAGGGATTAAAATGTTCAGGCCTATGTGCCAGAGAAGTCCTGAATTAGAATGGGGCATCAGTTTTTGTAATCTAGTTAACTTCTATATAGATAAACAGTTTTTGAAACATCAATGTAAGATGATTACTGGCTAAGTACTGAAACGAACAACAGAGGGCAGAATAACACCTCACAGCGGCTGATACACATTATAGTATAATTATTTAGATCTGTAATAATAATGACATAGTGCTGTCTTTCAAAGCACCTCCACAAAATAATTGCATGTCAAGTATGTGTTATGAAATATTTCAATGATTTATAAACATAAAAAATAAACCCAATTTTAAAGCTCAATACAATGTACAATGCCGGCCAAAGGCTTATTCTTTCTAAATTTCTATCTGCGGTTGGTTCTTATTGTTGCCTTTCGTTATTATTCAGTCAAATTCACCCATTTTAAAACCATTTTTATGTGGTCTTATAATGTAAGAAACATGTTTTCAAAAAAGTTTAATTATATCTTTTCTCCCATAAAAATCTTATTTGGGCATACTTTCATATTGAAAGGTTGTTATAATCACGAGAAACATTTCTGTCAAGGGACGCTTTACTTTTGAACAAAAAAAGAACTACTATTACATATTACATAAGTTACACTTACTACACTGTACACAAAATGTTGCTTCAAAAGGTTTCATAAAGAAACTTTAACATCTGAAGACCCTTACGTTTCACAAAAGGGTGAAAAAAAGGTTCTTTAGATTATAAAAAAGTAAGAAAGAGATGGTTTCGTAAAGAACTTTTGACTGAATCAAAAATGTTTATTTTATGGCATCGCTGTGAAGAACCTTTAAATGTGCCCAAAATGAGCAGCGAGGCACTTACCTTGAGTAATTTACAGCGGATCTGAGCGGAGACCATGTGGCTGTTTCGCAGATTTCCAACCCTGAACATGAGTGTGAGTTTGCCGTCCCTCGTGGAGATGGCTGCATTTTCACTGAACATTAATGTCTCTGCTCTCTTCTTGGGCTGCGACATCTTAATAAACATACAGCCTATTAAAAAGGCATCCACTATGGAGCCCAGGATGGATTGAAATAGGAAGAGAATGATCCCTTCTGGACATTTCTCAGTGATGTATCTGTGGCCATATCCTATGGTGGCCTCTGTCTCGATAAAGAAGAGAAACGCTGATGGAAAGTTGTATACGTTGGCCACACACGGTGTGTATTTCTCATCATGGGTTCTATTTAAGTCCCCTCTGATGTATGCGATGACCCACCACAGTGTGGCCATGAATAACCAAGCCACTGTGTATGTGAGAACGAATATGAAAAGGTTCCAACGCCATTTGAGGTCTACTAAAGTTGTGAACAAGTCTGAGAGATATCTGCTCGTCTCTCCACCCAGGTTTCCATGCTGGACATTACAGCGGCCGTTCTTGTCAACAAAACGCTGCCGTTTCTTCCGTCTATCCTTCTGATGACTTGACGTCCTGGTAGTCACCACCTGATAGTCACCTCCTCCAAATTTCTTCCGAAGGGCAGACATTTTAGCCTGCACAGACAGCAGGAAAAACAAAGCGATTTGGGATATTTTAGGAGTGCATTGACCATTGATTGCCGTTGGTCGGTTTCTTCTGATCTCTGGTAAAACGTTAACACTAGATTAAATTAGGATAGCTTTAGATAAGTACATTTTAGCTAATTATCAAATATCAACAAATAACACCAATTTTTGTGACCAATCAAGTTAACAAAGGCAAAATGAAAGTACAGAATAAAACAAGACATTGTTTTTAGGTAAAAGTACTTTTAAATGTTTCTGGTGGAAATTTCTCACTCGGTCCGGTCAACCACATCTCTCACAAGATTCAAAAAAACGACTTAAAAGCCATCTCTTCTGTGAATACTTGACAGACAAATGAGAAAAAAAACTAACCCTCTCTCTTTCTATCAATAGGTAGTTGTCTAGCTTATACTGAAACTAGTCACTTTGTCTTGGCACCTATTATATTGTATTATTTATCCTGTATGACGCTTATTGCTCCCTGAACTCTCTGTAAATCGCTTTGGATAAAAGCGTCTGCTGAATGACTAAATGTAAATGTAAATGTCAGTTGTGTAATGCATTTTTATGAAGTGAAGTAATTAATAATTGATTAGGCAAAATAATGTATTAGTCTTAAATCATTGTCATTATGTTTCAATTTTGAAGGCACTATACATTGTGTTAACAATAGTGTAACTATTCAAAACACTATTGATTTTGAAAAATAAACATTCACAGGACAAAAATTGTGTTTATACTAGCCCTAATCTCTGTTTTTTCCAAGAAACAAAAGCAAACTATTTGGAAAATTGGAAAAACACAACATTCTCTCCCTGCGAGGTATCATCGCATCAATTGCCCTGCCCTTTGTTTTTAAGTAAGAATTATTGTACGTGTGTTACCTTGATGGGACTGAAAGTAGAGATGAAGGAAAAACTCTCCACATGCGCTGTCCAGCCGCTCGGGTGCTGAAACACAGAGTCGCTCTTTACTCATCTGCTCAGTTTCAGAAAATGGAGCTCAAAGTTGCGGATGATTTTGATCAGATTAACGATCTGATCGCAGGTGAGCATCCCTCACTCTTGTGATTCGCGCATCAACTGATGGGGACTAAAATAGCCCCGATACGTTGCAACATCTGGCAGGATCTATCTGCCCAACAACGGAACAAATGCACTTTAAGAAAAGAAGGTTTCTGTTTACCAACACAATGACGCTCAAAACCTTTCAGTCAAACCTAAACTGAGGAAACCGAGATTCTTTCGGAGGCACGTCGGACTGATTCACAAGATGTTCCGTTCCTAAAACTGAATTTTCCTGCATAATAGAACTCTTCAATGGCAAAGAAAAAAGAGGGCAAATGCTGCGACGTTCAGGTCATTTCCTCTAGACCCTCAGAAACGAGTGTTTAAAGCTGTTCTTTCAGCAAGCCTGTCGCCTGAAGCTCTTCACACAATACTGAGGTTTGGATCATTCACTGGAGGAGGGCGGAACTTTACGTTGACAATTCACGCTTATTGGCCATGTAAGTTACACCTAAAAGATTGAATTTTAAACAGTTTCGAACGTCTGTAGTCAATCGGTTGTTAGCGATTTAACATTGTGTATTTTAGGGGAGAAAGGGACGAGCTCATACACATTTTTCCAGTGTTATGAAATTATAATTGCATAAATGTAGCAAATGACATATGTTTCGTCAGTATATAAGCATTTGCTGGGAAATTATCCCATGAAGAAGAATGAAACCTGGTAGCAATCAGCACATTATAAACTGTTTTAGGAATACACAAAACAAAAATTAAACAAATGTAAAAAACAGTTTGCCAACAAAAAGAGATACATATTTACTAAATTGCATAACACTTGTTGTATAATTGCATACATGTAAAGTATCAAATTATTTTACATTAATGAGAAATAAAATGCATATTTGGATTGATTAAATTTAAAAATATCTTACACGTTGACCCATACCTGAATTTATTCAAGCATGGCTTTATTGTAGTTATTTGCTTTCCAACTGTATAGTTTGGAATTTAGACCTCCAAGAAAAACCTGTCTTTTCACTAAGAAGGTGCAACATACTATACTAAAGATGCATGAGAGTCTGTATCCCATTGTGTTGTGATGTGTTCTAATGGTTCAACGACGTTTCAGATTAGTCGATATGCAGTTTAACATCTGGCTACCGAATAATATAACAAACAAAATGTAATTATTCATTATTTGGAGTAAAGCATGATTTCTGGATACGTAACAACACAATACAGAAAACCTACAGCACAGGTGAAATAACATATTGTAGCTTTTCATTTGTCATTCACCTTTAGATTCATCTTTTTTAATGCATTTATTTTGTGTCCCTATTTATAACTTGTGGATTTCAAATGTAATTTTCCCATCAAAGGAGAGCAATGACCAGCCACCTGCCTGGCATATTGCTTGTAGTCAACCTGCCTAATTTGATTTGCGTTGACGTTCTGATTTACTGAGGCATTGGATAGATATAGATGCACTTTGAGGAATCCTGATGCTTTCAGTAAACAATGTTTTTGTGGATTACATCTGTGCTCCAGTAAATCATAATATAATTATTTGTCTTGGAAAGAAATTGAAATAAATCAGACTGTTTAGGAATGACATAGATGTTTCTGTGTGTGTGTGTGTGTGTGTGTGTGTGTGTTTGTGTGTGTGAGCGTTTGTGTGCGTGTTCCTAAGGTTTTTCGTGAGCTTCTTTATTCCACTGCACCTGACAAAAAAGAGCAACACCTACCATCACAAGGATAAATAGATTATTGATCTGCAGCGGGTTAAAGAAAATTAGGTCCCTGTAAAACCACTGAAATTCACACAGTAATTCATAAAAGAAGCTTCAAGCAATCTTAAGACAATACTGAGGTTCACTCCTCTAGTCACGGGAGGGATTGAGAGCGTTGCCATTGTGTCCCAGAGGACAAGTCTTTCCAAGAAGTTCATTCACATGCAAAAACTTTTTTTTACACATTTCTTTAATTACAATTTCTGTCGTAACATTATGTAATGCATTATATATTCGTATTATATTAAACATTTATTATATTGTACAGTGCTGGAAATGGCCGAGACTCACTGGGGGGTTATATGGTTCATTAATAAACCATAGAAGCAAAAAAAGTGTATAACATTCAAAGGCGATTTCATAAAATACATTTGCATGTGCAACTCCTTCCCTCTAAAAGTCTCTCCCTGGATTCTGTCCCTCCATGATCCCCATAACAGAATTGTTTGATTAGCCACTGAGTGCAGAAGTAATTAACATATATTATTTAATTACAATGGCACATCAATGTGTATTTTTTGGAAGCAAGAAAATATCCAAGCAAAAACAGCTTGCAAAAAAGCAAAAATCTTAGTAAGCCAAAATAATAATACCAAGACAACTAGTGTTTCCAGGGTGCATAGTTATTATCTTCCAAAAGTGCTTAACATCCTTAAATTTATTTATAAGATGTTGGTAGTTGCTTTTGCATCTGTTTTTATAAATCAAAAATAAATTGTTTGACCTCGGTACACTTGGAATATTTGTATTTAAAATAATATACAGTATAGAGTTTTGGATTTTCTATTATGTGATAAATGGGTTATTTGCTCAAAATGCCTGAATAGTGTAATGTGCAATGAAAACATCCTGCCGCTTTAAACTAAAATTCATACCCCAATACATGCCATCATTGCAAAATTATAGCACGATGTATCATTTCATAATGGCAGAAGACGAAAACTCCATCTGCTGCCTGTAGGTGCTAATTCAGGAGAGACTCCTATAGGGAAAGACAAACAACTTTAATATTTATATGGGTGGGTGGCTGTTAAATCAATATGTTTGTTTTCTCTTGAAATAGGTATTTTCCACCCAATTTGCCACATTTTCAATGTCTTGCCATGAAGAGATCAATATTGATACAGAAGGCAGCAAGCAGAACGTAAATTCTAAGTACAGATGTCTGGAAAACAAGTTTTTTCTTTTTTTAATGCAAAATTGTCAGCACACAGAAGGACCCAGAGAAGGAGAATGGGTACATTTAACAGTTTATTGTAAACAGGAACAAAAGTGTTGGAGAAACAGGTAAGTGATGGCAGTGGTGAGCAGAAACAGTATAATCGGATGAGTCACAGTTTTTTTCCCTTATCTTTAGATATCCTTAGACCACAATGGGAGGAAGAATTGAGAATTTAGAAGAGGAAAATCTTGGCTTGACTGGTGAGCTTTGGTGTAGCTCACAAGAGACCAGACGCTGAGGTGCAGGAGTGGTGAGTACTTAAAGGGACCTGATTGTCAAATGCAGGTGTGGGGAATCAGTAGTCTGGGGAAGCTGAACTGCTGGAAAGGTGAGAATCTGACAGTCTGCGTGTATCCATGACAAAATTGTTGTGTCAATTATTTTTTAATGAAACATCTTACATTTTGTGTGTCATTTAAACTGTCCACATGCACCACTATTAACATTAACTGTGCATCATTTATCAGAATCATTTTATGGAATGTTTTGAATGATTTAAGGATTTGTCCCATTAGTATTCCGATTTAACTGGTCTTTTGCATATTTTTTCAGCGATAATTAACTTTTCCGTGCCCAGTCTCGTAAATCTGAACCATGGTGTGTTGTCAGATAAAAGCAGCATCTCGGCCTCATGGAACCGTCAGAAGCTATAATTGAGTGCCGGGTGAAAGCAGGTCAGTGCTCTTTCCTTCATTAATGAGAAGCTCCTGTTTGTCTCCAAGTCTTTACTTATGACAGACACTAAACAAAAGAAGCTCTCTGTGGAGCGTTGTAGGAAGAGCTTGGTGCCAGAAAGATGTGTGGGGTACGTTAGTGTAATATGTTTTTTTACCTGATGTCTTATGAGCATTTTATGAGCACAGAATAACATTGAATGTCAAGTCAATTTGGTTGATATAGTTATTTTTACCATTTTATTGTTGCAAAGCAGCTTCACGTACATTTTAATTAAACAATAATAATAGATTAATTAATAAAATAAAATAAAAACATGGTACATGATGTTAAAATACCTGTTACTGCACGATTGTCTCAATGCGAGGTGCAATGACATTTTACTGAAATGTATAATATGCAGGATTGTTAGAAGCTGTAAGTTGTTCAATTGAAGTAAATTATTTAACTGAAGTATATTAATTTAAATGTTATCACTACTGGAAACTTAAAATTACAATATAGCAGAACAATCTGCAATAATACCATGAAATGCTAATAGCATACTATATAATAGCATATAGTAAGCCAGTGGGAAGAATCCAAAACCAAAAACACTATAAATTAATATGTGGAGAAAAAACCATGGTAGAGACTCAGCCGGGAGAGCCAGTTCTCCTCTGACATATTAATATTACAGTGCTGCGACTACAAAGAGAATGAATACTAAGTGTTGAAATTCTATGGAAATAAGTTAAGGAAAGATAAGGGCATATTTTGTATCTTGTAGACCTTACTTGAAAAGCAATAATGTTTTTGGAAATAATCACTCATGTTAATGATAAATTTTGCATTTTATCAATCTTTTATCAATCTCTCAGAGTTGTGTTGATATACAGCTTTCAATTAGGTTAAGGTCAAGACCCAGATTTTTTAATTCCCAAACCTTTTCTAGCCATTTTTTCCGTTAATTTACTAGTTACTTATGTACTGTGGGTCATTATACCAACAAACCACTTATTATTTAAACTGGATGTCATGGACTTGAGGAGCAACTGGCCAACAAAAGTTGAATTTGCTGCTGGCGAAGTGGGGTGCATTTTCCAAACAACAACATAGCTTGCGGGTTAACCATCATAGAACGATGCATTATTGGGGAAATCAACGGTGTAGTTATGACTGTTTCCCAAAACCATTATAACTCTGTCAGAGATCGTTTGAACCAAGTTGGTTCAGCAATCTAGTTGATGGTGCCATACAAGTGGTGGATCGATCGTTGGAACGATTTTTTCGTAAGACTCAAATCGTTGAACTATGCTGGAATGACAGAATTTGTGACCAGTGTTGCCTTACGATGCTTTTGGGAAATGCACCCCTGGTTGTGTTCAGGTGTTTTTTTGTGTGGAATAGAAGCCAGAATCATGCTTGAGTGCGTCTTCGGAAAATATTACTTGGAAATAGTTTTTAACCCTATATCCTACTGTTATAGTAACAGCTTGCTAACTATTCTGAAATATTGGTGAAATAAATGCTATTTTCGCTTCAAATGATTAGCCTCATTTATAAATAAGTACTCATTTAAAAACAAGACGGGGGATGAAGCTGTTAAAACAATAGAGCATATTTGTCACTGCAGAAATCCTTCTTCTTTACCTCGGAAAGCTATATTTCTAAACATTCGGAGAGTACGTAAAGACAGCAATGCATACAGATCACTCCACACTAATCAATGCATTAATTCAGGTGCTTTTAAATGTTTTGCTAACAGTTTCTGACCTCTATGATGGCATTGCATTTATACAAATCCTTAAATGTATCTTAATGTTGGTGTATTACGTGTGTTTATGCTTGTTTTATCACATGATGATAATGCTAAATTATTGGAATCATCTTGAGGATTACAAAGAAAAGAAATACATGCTCCTGTGGGTTGCAGACAACCCAGTCGCCCTTGTTGAACTTGGATCCAGCAGATTGGGGAGGGCATCATTTCTTCTCTCGTACATGACTTTTCAGCCGCAGCCAAAGCTCAAGCGAACTGATGATGATTATAACGGTTTCAGATAGGGTGTTCCTAACAAAATATTTAATTCGCAGTATTGCAAAATTCTTAAACAAACAAAAAAACCTGGAAACTAGTTGGCATTCGGAACAGTATATTATTTGAATACTCAAAAGTAAATCAAGGAATGATAGGAACCTCATAGCAGTACTTACATATAATATAAAATCACAATAAAAGGAAAACACATTTCCTAGGTAGGTTTTTATTGCGATCTACAATGCTCAAAACAAACCAGTGAAAATTCTGTCTTTGTTTTGTTATTTCTCGGATTGTTGCAGAAGGACACTCTTGCTAGAACTGCCCCCTCTGTGCTCAGCAGCAAATGGCAATCGGCATCTTGCTATTTCTGGCCTGACTCCCGCAAGAACTGTGACAAGGGACTTTTCCAGCACAGCTCTGGCAGATCAATTATTTTAATTGTGCAGATAATCTTCCATCGGTGCATAGCAATTAATGCATTTTAAACTTCCCTTGTTAAGACAGCAGATAAAAAACGTTCACAGAAGGGGGGGTGATGCGGGCGAAGAATCATTTTGTAGAGGGGTAAAAATGAGCTTTGGAAATTATACATTACAGTGATACATTACTAAACAGCTAAACTCAGCCTAAACTGTTTGGTTTGAAGTGGGCTCACAGCCAGATTTGTGCTGGTTTTGTAAGTGTCCTGGTTAAAATGACATGGGATATTTCAACCTATGGTTGGGTAAATATGTGTCATGATCCTGTCCTCCATGTTAGGAGTTTTCTTGTTCTGTGGACAGAGTCGTGACAGTACCATGTCTTTTGTGCTTGTTGTTTGTCTGCGTGGAAGCACGTGGCCTTTGTTGTTGCTTTGTGCCGCTTGCTCTCCTGTTCTGTGCCTTGGCCCCGCCCCCTTATTTCTCCGTAAAAAGCCCCTAGTGTTTCATTCCCCTCACCTGCCCACTGTCATTTTTCTTCTTTAGTTTTGCCCATTTAAGGCTATCGTGTTCTCTGTCCCCTGCCGGTTGGTTATAGTTTGTCTGTGTAGTTCAAAGTCCGTGTGGAGTATTCCCCAGAGTATAATACCTTGTTACAGTCTTGCCTTGTCTTGTTTCATTGTACCCTTTATTTTTTTGTCTTCTGGACTTTATTCGTTTTGTCAGCTCGTGGGAAGTGTTCTGTTTTTTATTATTGAGTATTTGCTGTTTTGCCCCCTCGTGGGTTTATTATTAATTAAATGTCCGTTTATCCCTAACTTTGCTTTGCTGTGATTCATATGTGGGAGAAATATGGACACACTCAACCATTTGTTATGGGTTAAAAGCGTCCTACCTGAAACCATAGCAATCAATCCGACATGGGAGTCGGATGCCCCAACAAAGAGACTGAAGGCCGCAGCCTCTAGTGTCATAAGGAACCTTCTGAGATCAGGGAGTGAGGTTTACTATCTGGCCTTTATTACACATGCATCTAATATAAATGGTGCAGAACTAATTTATGAACCAAAGTTGAATATTGAACATTAGTGATGTACGTCATACGTGATATACTCTGGGCAGATAACTCTAGTTGGCTACCCCAATTCTATCCATTTCCGATTCCTGAGAGTAATGACCCCACTCTAAAACTGATAGCCTGCCCTCCAGAGAAAGAGGAAACAGATTTTTTGTACTTGTGTAACCCATATTATAAAAAAAGTCGGTTGAGGCCTGGCGGGAGATCTTGGATTTATCATAATAATTTAATCAGCGAGGAAAAGCGAGACAAAATGACTGAGTTAAATTCTCCCGCAACACTTTCATGCAGGGTCACTCAGACAATCGCTTCAGACTATCATTCTCTCATTTGCCACCATGCGCCTTAATCACTCTCATCAGAGTTATTGCATGAGGTTGTTTGACTCCATTGTGAGCTCGGTAAAGGTCTATTAGAATCTTCTTCAGTGGACTGTGGGATAGTGGGGATTGGCTATTTCGGTGATATTGGGATGCATTGTTTTGTTGTCAAGGTATCGATTGCCAATAATAGCTCTCTGAGTCACGATTTATCATCGTCAAGAGGAAATGCAGTAGAATGTTCTGATTTTTGTTGAAGCTTTAGGTGTTCTGTAATGTTGCAGTGTTGGATGATGGTAATGATCAGGGAAATATGAGGGAATGATCAGTATGGATACGATTGCTGATGAGAGGGACACTTATTTCAGAATACTGTAGGTTTTATAAAGCTGTCATATGGACTACTTTACTTTTTACATGATTTGTTGATCAAAAATGATTTTGTAAAGTCAAAACTTTAAAATGGCAATTGAATATAAGTGATGCGCTAACTAGATAGCAATTGAATCTGAATAAGGTTTGAATAAATTATAATCTTGGGGCTAGAACATGGTGTACACTCTTAAAAATAAAGGTGCTTAAACGGTTCTTCACAGTGACGCATCGAAGAACCATTTTTGGTTCCACATAGAACCATTCAGTCAAAGGTTCTTTAAAGGACCATCTCTTACTTACCTTTTCATAATAGTAAGAAAATTTTGTCGCCACAAGGAACCTTTTAGTAAGACAGAAAGGTTCCTCAGATGCTCTTTATGATGTTCTTCATATGTTCTTTATGGAACCATTTAGACAAAAACCCATTGAAGAACCTTATGAAGCAACTTTATTTTACACCTATAAGTGTATGTCATGATCCAGCCTCTTCTTGTCATGATTTTCAGGTCTCGTGGCAGGATCATGACATACCCATGTGTTTTATGTGGAAAAGGGCTTTGCATCGTTTTGATTTTGTAATGCCATGTTCTCTCTACGGTGTCGCGTCCTTTAGCCCCGCCCCTTGTTCTCCGTTAGCGCCCCATTAGTGTTATCAGTCTCACCTGTCCAGCCAGTTCCCATCAGTGTTTAAGTCTTGTCACCTGCCCGTCACCGTCCCGTTTCAATCTTCCCTAGTTAACATCTTCCTATGTATTGTCTCAGTCCCCATTGCTCCCCGTCGGTTCATTGTTTGTTAACGCCATTGTTGCATCCCCGTTCGTGTCGTCTGAGAGATTCTGTGTTCCAGTTTGGACTTCCCCTATTCGTGTTTGGACTTTATTTTGATTATTGACCTCGTATGTTTTGTTCCACTTGCGGGAAGTTTTAGTTTAGATCCTTTGTGTCCATTATCGTGTTTTGCCCCATTGTGGGTTTTTCTTTATTCATTAAAGTGTATTTTTGTAACACCTACGGTGCCTTGCAATTGGGTTCTTCCACACCACGTATTTCATGACAGTGTAGACTTGAAGGTGGGTCAACCTTCCTCTTCATCACTTGGCAATGCTGGCCAAAGTTAAAAATGGCGGCTACCAGAACACAATGTGTCACGTTGGTGTCCAGCTATGTGGTTTGATAGTATTATTTTCAGTGAAATGTTATTATTCTAGCAACATGATGGAGCAGATATGGGTCTAGGTGTTCCACGCTGGGAATTTAGACAATATGTCCAGCTGTAAACCCTCTTCAATGTTACTCAGAATCTGTCATTTCTCAAGAGAATCATGCTTGAAACAGCCACTAATTAAAAAAAAACCTTTTGTTCTCTGGAGCGACTGAACCACACGCCCTCACCCCAATTAAGAGGAACTCCATTCTCAGATCCTGGATAGAGAGAGGCATTGACCGGCAAAGCTTTCATTTTTACAATAATCTCAAAATGCCAAAAGCACAATGCATAAGGGAAATGCACATACAAAACACACACACACATAACAGAAGTGTTGAGACGGTTTTAAATCGTGGATCTTTGTGCCCTTCGGTATCTCTCCTCTTAATCTCTTGAGAAATAAATCTTCAGCAGTTATTTTGCACTGTTATTTAAAGATACTCAAAACAAGTCGAAACGTGAAGACGAGAGCTTTTATTAACAGCTTGCTTAAAAAGCTTTCGGTCCTCTCCACAGATCTCTCCTCCTTTATTCAGTTTAAATGTCATGTCGGGTCACATCTGACATGAATAAAAACATCCATCCGGTCAGATGGCCAAGAACAAACTGATCCCTACATTAAAAATCAGGATCTGTTTTTTTTTCAAACCTCAAACACTGCAATGAAAACTAGTTCATTTTCACTTTTAAGCAATACAACAGTTATATTTGTACATTAGGGAAAAGTTCATAGATCATTTTTTTGTGATAACCCTTTTTCAGTTCTCATCTGTTTGGTCATTCTGTCAGTCTTTCACATGGATTTCTTTAGGTGTGTTGTTATCAAGTAAAGTTAAACTGACTCTGCAGATCAAATTATAAATTATTTTTTAAAACATTTTAAAATGTATTATTCAGATTAAGATAAGGCTACTTCAGCAAGACATTTTTTCACACTGTAAAAGTGCACCCACATGTTGACCCAAATATGCTATAGTTGTGTATGAATGAGTGTTATATTACAGTGTACTGTAGTATATTATAGTAATTACATCAAAATCTACTGCATGTTTCAAAACTGGAATCCTGGAATTTGATGATGCAAGGTAATAATCATCCATGAACAGTATTGGGTGTAACTAACTACAAAGTAATGAGTTACTGTAAATTTATTACTTTTCCCTCGGAAAAACTTCTGATGTAGCTAAACTAAGTATGGTGTGATATATATGTCTAAAATAGTTGAATTGACATTAAAATTCAAAATCTAACTTTACAATCTGTGCTTTAATGTATCATTCTCACATTTGTAATACTTTGGACTGTTAATAATACTGTTTTATATTATTTATTTGAGTGAATTAAAAGAGATGTTTTATGTCTATCCTTGAATCACTTATCCAATCAAGGTTGATGTAGGATATAGAAAGTTATTAGTAATAAGTAATTAAATCCTTTTTGGAGAGAGTCGTTTGTATAGTAATCTCATTACATTATTGAATATGTTATTCATAACGAGTAAGTAATTACTTTTTCAGATTAACTTGCCCATCACTGCCCGTCAATTGATGATTAACAATTAAATAAGTCCCACATTACTGACGTTGTAAAAATTGCCACTTCATATGTGGGAGAAATATGGACACACTCAACCATTTGTTATGGGTTAAAAGCGTCCTACCTGAAACCATAGCAATCAGAATGAATGCAGTCGCCACTGTGTTGGAAAAGAAAAACTGGAAAGACCTACTTACCTAACACTTCCTGTGGTCGATCAGTGTCGGGTGACATAAGGATAAAGGGATTTACATCGTTTAGAGCAAAACGAATTTAAGAACAGTTTATTTGGAGTTCTTCCCATGAACCTGCAGGCTTTTACCATAGGACAGAAACGTCTTTGTGTAATGTCTATATAAAGCTGACGCATACTTAGATAGATATAAAAAATACCAGGATTCCCTGATTGCTGCTGTAGCCATATACTGCTAGTTGCTTGTTTTTTGGGGGGATATGTTATGACCGACTGCTGCTACTGGACAACAATAACCTTTTTAAAAAAGGGCCTAGAGCAATATACTGGTAAAACCAGCCTCTTAAACAGGTCCCTTAAGATTTTCCAATGAATCCCTTCCCAGATAAATAGAAACTTTGTTTCAGATTGTTACTTTAATGAGCCGATGAAAGCAAACCTATGAAAGTTTTATTTATAATTGGCGGGTGTAGTGTTTAGATCCAGTACTGTATGCCATTTCAGAATCTAGCTGGCCTTGATATAGCATAGCCTAATCTTGAATTAAATATTGCACTTAAATAATGAGTGAATACAATGCATTGAAACCAATTCCCCTGCCTTGCAAGAGAGATTTTCTGCTCTACAAAAAATTAAACAATCTTCAGGAATAAGAGTTGGTTGTCATCACTGGCATCATCACTGCACCAGAGCTTCTGATGGGTCTGAAAGAACGAGTAACTGGAGAGATGAATTGCATTAAAGGCCAAATACACATGCATGCCACCATTTTGTAAAGTCAACTTTTTGCAGCACACGAATTTAAAGTTTTGCCCACACACACATTGTAAGTTAGTGTACCCTGTTTTCAAACCGAACCAGTGGTACACAACAAGTTCCATAATAATTGCATGGATTTTTGAGTTATTTTTAGCAGTTGGAAGCATGGAGCCCAAGGTTTAAAACCAGAGCACACAGTATGCTGCTTCACTCTCTCATAACCTCACTTGCTTGATCGTTCCCAATTCCCAATGTGCTTACTTTCTGATAGGTCAAACTAAGTTAAATGTAGTGTTTAATTAAATTACATTTCACAAATTAAAACGAGCAGTGCCATTTTAAAATGAGTGCCCTATTTCAAACCATTAAAAAATTCACTGCCTTAAAATTATCGGTAGATTGTAAAATCCTCATGAAGCTTTTCATGGACGGCACAGAAATGCGCATACTTTTTATATAGAAACAACATGAGCGCTCACAATTACCCCATGATTTTGCCTGACTGTACAAAAAATTGTCTCTGCTGCCCTACTAGGGGTAAAATACTTTTTAGCTTGTAGTAATTACAGTTTTTGGCCGTTGCTTGAACACATTTTGCAAAACTTCGCTCATTTTGCCAAAGCTCTACACACAAGTAAACATGACACAACACTGGGAAATATACCATTCACATCTGTGTCAAATTGAAACTCTACTATCAAAACCTAACATTCCTTTGTTAAAATGTAACTCTGATGACAAAATGACACATACTTGCATCATATGCATACACTTTCAGATCAGGGGGAACACACTAGTCTACTTTATATAAAACACTGCAGTCTTTGATTTTCACTGTTTATTCAGAAGGCATATTTTCAGGAGGCACATTTACTATCTATTATACTGTTATTATACTCTATACTGTAAACACAGAAAATCATGGCAATTGTGCATACGTGGGCTGAATCCCGCGGTCGGTTGGGGTCTGGCCACAGGATCTCATCGACATCGCAAGCAATGTCTTCTCGTGCTAGGCACCGGGGAAAATATCCCTTTGCATGTCGAAACCATCCATGGATTGCTGTCACCTGATTGTCGCCGCAGGCCTGTTCCATTGCCTGCAGAAGAGGCATGCGGGTCATATACACGCCATTTCCAAGCCGAAAAGAATTCCTCTATAGGGTTTAAAAATGGCGAGTAAGGGGGCAAGTAAACCACTTCAAATTGATTGTGGTTGGAGAACCAGGCCTGGACCAGAGCAGCCCGATGAAAACTGACATTATCCCATACCACCACAAACCTGGGCTGATCTGGTCTGTTCTGTACAACTGGTCTGTTCTGTTGGCTATTGTATGGACCTAGTTTTGCATGATGATATTTCCCCCGCGCTGCTCCGGGATGTGAACAATTGCCCTTTGGCCAATTACATTACGACCCAGTCATCTTGTTTTGCTCAGGTCGAATCCAGCTTCATCATGAGGCTGTGCAGCTCCATCCAAGGCCAAGATTCTCTGTAACATAAATACATATTACTGTACTACAGTGCTACATGGGACAATGTAGAGCTGCTTCATGGTGATGTTGTGTTTTCGCAAGATGCGTCTGATGGTGGTGTTGCTCACATGGTTTATGTTGTTGAACACTTGCCTGTCTGCAAGTATTTTCTGTCGAAGCTGTTGTTTGAACAGGCATTGGTGTCCTCCCCCAGAAGGTCTTCTAGTCATTCTAGAGAAATACAACCACAAATTGTCATCGGTTTGCTTCTTTTTCTTACAGTACTTTACTGTATATACTGTATCATCCACTGTACCGAAACATCTCAATATACTGTAAGTAATCATGTCATGGTATGTTTCACAAAAACTACCACTTTGGCTGCAAAAGGAGCATTAGCACCCTGCAATACCCTGTACACGTGATGTGGTAATGTGATATACTGTAGTACAGTGCTGCAAAAGCCATCTGAGTACGGTAGAAGGTAGAGAGGTGAAGACATACCTGTTTTCTAGTCGGAATGTTCTTATTACAGATGTCACTGTGAAGCGGCTTGGATGTGGGTTGACTCTCTGCCCAGCTTCCCTCATAGTCAGGCCATGGTTGATGACATGGTCCACCAAAGTTGCTCTTATACCATCAGAAATAGGGGTCCGTGCATGGACTCTTCGACTCTTCCTCCTCCTCCTCCTCTACTTCCTCCTCTACCTTCTCTACCTCTGCCTCCTCCTCCTCTACCACCTCTACCTCTGCCTCTTGCTCTCTCTCCATCCATGATTGCAAAGTTCTTTAAATGGCTAAACTGAGGGCTTTTTGTAGCTGGCTGATTGGTGTTCAGTTTTGCAAGTTAGTGCCTTCAGGTGTCTATTTGAGTTGTTACAATTACCCGATGTGTTTTCCAAATGGTACCCTGAGATTTCATTTTTGAACGAAGTGTCTTATGTATGAAATAGAGTGTAGTATGCAGGACCAAGTGTGTTGCATAAAGGAGTAAGTGTGTTGCAGAATTGCAACTAGTGTGCAAAGCAGCGCTTTTGTTTAAGGTATGGGTACATGTGTTTGAGGTATGGTAACAAAGGCTTCAAGTTGTGTTACCTTAGTCTAAGCATGGGTCTGTAGTGTTCAAGCGACGGGCAAAAACTGTAAAAGGGTCATGTTTCTATTGATAATAAATGTTTGAAACATACTCACTTTTGTTTGAGGACTTTAGTAGTAAATTAAAGATATGGAAAATTAAATGAAAATGGGGTTTAAAATAAATAAAAGACTTCATTAATACTTAATGTGAAGAAATTCAGCCGGCACACCAAGCTTTTGATATGGAAAAAATGGCCTAACTTTGGGATCTACAAAATTAAAAATAATGTCAAGAGCAGACCTTTCCAAACAGCACAGAAAAGAAACTGTTCGGGAGACACATTATGTATATGTTGTGTCTGACTACACAATGAAAGTGCCCAGTTGTGTGTTCGCTGCTTTCTGAACACCCACCGAGTTGATTATGGACTCATGCCTTATTCTGGATCACTTAACGGTGAGAAGATATTAAATCACATCTCCATTGTGAAAGAGTCTTAGAACTGACTGCCAATGGTTAAAAGGAGGTTTTATGTTGGGTTCCAGGATAAAAATAGTCTCTTATTATCTATACAGGACTCATGCTGTGGAACATCTAATGAGAGAGACATTGCAGTTTTATTCTAAACTGCCTTCTAATTTTCCTCAGGGATTTGTTATGGGATCATGGAGAAAGTGTGTGTGTGTGTGAAGGTGTCATGGGGGAGGAGGCTCTTTAGTCATGGATGTGTGTTCATCATTAAGGGGAGATTGGGGAATTGGATGTCTGACCACTGGTGCAGTGAGTGTGAGTGAGTGTGGACATATTTTTATATCCCGGCGGGGACCTAAACCTGAATGCACACCAACACATGGGGACTCGTGTCACCGTGTGGAACAAAAATGATTAAATTGTACAGAACAATATTTTTTTTTAAATCTAAAAATGCAAAATGTTTGAATGTGGGTACGTGTGTGTGTGTGTATGGAAACCCAACATGCGTGTGTGTGTATAACACACAACAAGCAATATAATCATGCATGAACTTTCATAAATACAATATAATAAGTTACAATTATATGTTATAGTTCTAAATAATAAATAACATAATAGGCATTTTAAATGTTAATAAACTTTATTTATTATTAATATCATAATAATATTTTTAGAGTTAAGAATTTGTAAATAAATAAATACTGTGATATTTTACAATAAGGTTGTACTTGTTAACATTAGCAAGTGCATTATCTAACATGAACTAACACTGAGCAATATAGATTTTTTTCTGCATGTTTTAATCTTTGTTAATATTAATTAATGTCAGTCCAATTATTCATGTTCGTTCATGGTACATAAACTAATGTTAACAGTTATAGCGTTTGATTTTAAAAAGGCATTAGTAAAAAAAAAAGTATGGAAGTAGGCGATTTCGGACGCAGCCTTGGAGAAGTATTGGCATTACATCCATCACTAATCATTTTCTGGTGACACAAGCCTGATATAGGCAGTCGTTTCCAATTCTCAGCAGATTATAGTTTTATTTTACGTGAATATTAGTATGCTAAAGTGGTTGAAACCGGCATCAGAACTTTTGACGTTATATTACTCATCTGCATGATTGGTGACGTATAAGACCACTTAAACAGATGGACAACCTATTCCAGATGGTATAAGATGAATAAAAACAATGGGTCGACCCAGTCCAGATGCCATTAGATGAATACTAACAAAATTAAACATTTAACAACAAATGGTTTATTATAGGTCACAGTTCATTTTTTATCAATCTATTAAACAATGTTGATTCAGATCAAAAATTACAAACAGTTAACATTAAGACAAATACAAAGTTACACATTTATGGTTGTATCATCATGTACAGACCTGTGTACCATGCAGGTGTTAATGTAGAAAAAATTAAGAGACATTGAGATATTTATTGAGATTATTAGTGTCCTTGAGGGCTTTCTCAGTTGGGTGGAACTAAACTCTTTCTTAGGCTTATGAATGCATTCAATAAATACTTACAAATTGAGTAAAGATTACAAATCCTTCAAACATTCGAAAGCAAATATTTCAAGATAATGAATATCATAATGCAAGGCTCTTTTCTGGTAAACAGACATTTACAAACTTTAAGAATATGTTAGATTGCAGATTTTCACCTCAACAGGCAGTCCCATTCACTTAAATTTCCATTTTTTTTTATTTTGTTTTTAGATTTTAGCTTAAAAAAATATTTGCTATTTTACTATATACAACAAAGCTCAAAAAGTTCTAGATCATATTTTGTACAATTAACTCATATCTTTTCCATGCTGAGGAAGAATTGACATCAGTGACAGGATCACTGTAATGCATTTGATGATGGTGGTACTTCTTACAATGTTCCCAGGGTATACATATATACAAATGACATAGATTAACAAATTCTAACACAAAATAACACACTCTTAAATAAACTGCAAATTTTTGCTGAACATCAAACAAAAAATGTCCAAGTCATATTTAACCTTCAAAATATATAGTATCTTTTAGCTGATGTGGTTATATAACGAATATTTTGCTCAAATCAAATATTGCTAAACATTTCTGCTGTGTGTTTAAAAGAATCATGTGAAAATACTTACATCAGAGCATTTTCTAGAAATATGCACTATGAAGTGTGTAAAGCTATACTGTAAAATGTAGTTTACAGTTAAAGCAGTTTTGTGTTTGAACTTTGCATAAAAACAATACAGCTATGCAAAATACAATAAATACACCCCAAATTAAATTAAAGTTGAATTAAGTTCACCCAAAATGAAAACTAATGAATTACTCACTCTCTAGTTGTTCCAAACCCTATATAATTTTCTTTTAGTTGAACACAGAGAAGGATATAGACCCCACAGACTACCATAGAAGGTGAAATTACAGGGACATTCTTCAAAATATCTTCTTTTGTGTTCAACAGAACACATATCAGAAATATGTGATATCTGGAAACGCTTGTTCTTTAGTTATTTCTATAGTCTACATGTTTTTATGGTTTCAGGTTTTCTTAAGGCAGGCCCTGTATATATTGAAAGACCGTAGTTAGTTTTCGGAAACAGCAGAGCATTATACGGTATGATCAGTGCACAATCCATTGACCGACACAGCTTTGATTCTGGCATAGCAAACAGTCAACGTATAGGCCAACAAAATTTCTTCTGTTTCAAAATATGAAGGGTAAGATAATTAAGAGGCACCAGATGTCCCGCACACGATGAGGAGCAATGACAGCCTGTGACACAAGCTCAAATCAAAATCAGTAAGCATTCAAACCTCGCTGAGAGCCGCTGGGCTCTGATCTGACCCCAGACCAGTCAATCTGACTTCTAAAGCAGAGTTGTTCAAACATGAGCAGAAACACAAGCCTGTGTTGGAGACACTAATGGATCAGTAATGGGCTCTGTGGTTCTGATCAAAGCCGTGAAGCGCTTTGAAGATGGCTTTAAACTCTGGTATTGTCGGGCTACGGTGCCAAGATTTCGGTCTGAAGAGGTTGATTGTTCCGTCAGATATTTATCGTCATATTTCTCAGGATCCACTGCTGTGACCGCTTGCCGTTACAGTCTTTGAGAGTAGGAACCATCTTATCGTCTTCAGAAGGCATGTCCAAACACTGGTTACTGTTTACATGGAGCAGTGTCAGCCGCTGTGGGGAAAAGACTGAAATTTATATATATAAACCATAGACTGTGTAAAATATGAACGTAGTGTACGTGACGTTACCCGTAGGTTTGTGAAGAGTAATAAATTAAGCCTAAAGTAGGCGGAGCTGGTCGTCGCCATCTTGGCATTGCGTAATCACGCGTCACTCCCGAATAATCGAAAATGGGCAAAGCGGTAGGACGTGGGTGGAGCTGACGTGTCTGATTGCTGAAACGAACCACGACCGCCAATCTCAACATATTGGTGGTTGACATTTAATCATTTAGACAGTTTACAGTTTACTCTTGACGTAAATTACCTTAATGTGACCGCTATATGGACACCTGTCACTCAAGTGGCCGCGCCCTTAATTATGCAGAATTTTAAGGTTTGTAATCTAAACTGATAATCTAAACGGATGAGTTAAACCATGAAGGGCAAAATGACCTATATAGACCAAAATTTTCTTTTGTACCAGGCTGTAAACATGTTTTTTGTGTGCTGTAAAGCTGGCCATTTTAACATGGGGTTTAATGAGATTCGGCTGTGATTTCGAGCCAGCCTCTAGCAGCCAGTCGATGCAGTTTTAGTCACTTCCGTGTTGGTTTCACGAGAGAGACCGGAAGATTTCCCCTTGATATAAACACTATAAATGTATAAGAACAGATGTGACTGCTTGCTATAGCGAGAGAGAGGGCTTCTAATTTCATAGCGACAGTTCAGGCAGAGTCCCTTTCCTACATGACAATGCACAAAACATTAACACCGATTGTGTAGCAAATCATAAACATAGTAAAGACTTTGAAAAAAAGGGAACTGAATAAGTAGTTTAACATGGTTTCTACGCATTGTTCCATGCAACAGAACTTGAGAATCATGTAATATAAGCTGCAGCCCTGCTGAGTTCAGACACATGCTCCAAAATGCCTCCGGCCTGCAGATGATTGCTCCTCCACAGCTCTGAATGAAGGTAATCAGTCACTCTCTCACACTGAGACACAGGTGAGAATATCCACTGTTCTGCCTCTCCTCAACCATACACTGTTCAGATTCTGACACTGTTTTACAGTTGAAGCAGAAGACAGAAAGACAAATGAGTTGGACCACATGCTGTGGCGGGTTCACCTTGAATCATTGAGCATTCGGAGTTCATCATGAACAGCCACTAGCTGCCCGTGAGAAATACAAATCACAGATGATATCATTGAAATATCTCAATTATTTGTGACGGATAAGACCTAAAGAAAAAAACTTCTGTGTCACAAATGTTCCTCGTTGTAAAAGACAGATCTGACATTTCACGTCACAAGCTGAACTTGATTTGGCTGCCGTTAAGTCAACATTAAAATGAAACCAGATTAGTTTACCTATAAAATCTATATATCTCAATTCAATTAGTTTATTTAAGCAATATGTTTTTATTTTACAGTATAATTCACATTTTGATGCTTGTTATGCTTTTGCTGTCTAACACTATAAGCACACGTGATACAGTGAACCGACCAATGCGTGTCCTGTGTAACATGTAACATAAATCATCAGCTTTGCCAGTACTTTACTTTTTATTTTTTTTATTGATTTTAAACATAAACTTACCTATTTCTATCTTCTTTTATGAACCAAGGATAAATATCTTAAGTCACTTTTCTTGTATGTAAATGTATCGTAATTTATGAGGTTTCAAATATTTGTACAAAAAAAATTCATAGGAATAATGTCATTTTTTGCAGCGTTGCTGTGATAATGCCAGTCTCTTTTTGCACATTTTTAATCCCAAAAGTCAAATGTTTTTATTTTGGTTAAAGTTGAAGTTTAACTCATTTTGAAAACAGTACTAATAGGAAAGTAATTAAATCGACAGTAAATTACTGGCAAACCTGCTGCAAAACTACAGCAAAGTTTTACAGTGTAATTGTGACTCTGTCCATGATTTCAGTTTGAGTTTTTCCCTTGGAATATAGAATTGCTACTTTATTAAATTTTTTGGTGGAACTTCATCAATATTTGATGTTCAATGCTCTGCAAAAATTATTTACCTTTTGTATTTCACCCAAAGCAAGTCATTAACAATAAATTATAAAACATAAATATGCGTAAAAGATAAAAAAAAGGGTTTAAGCATAAAAACAATAAGTGTAATACTGCTTTAAATTGTAATGTTTAAAGTTTTCTGTTGAAGTTATTTGCATTTTTGTTTTTCTGAGCAAAAATTAAATATCATAAATGTTTCCCTGATTTACCGGAGACGCCCACTAAAATGTCATTCTGTGTTACAGTCTTGTCTGGCATATTTTCAACAAAAATCTTTTTATGACATAGTAAAAGACAATTACTTTCACCCCAAATGCTAATTAGTTGTATTTTTACTTATTTTTATAATTGGCAGCTATCCTACATAGTTTTGCCCATTTGTCGATAACATTTCTTTACTCATTTAAAGCACAATAAAATGTAATATGCTCCCTTATTCTTTTATATATTTTAATATGTAAATCCCTTTTGTAAATGTCTTTTGATAAGACCATCTAAACGTCTTGTTATTTGACGGAGGTGTTATGAGCCTTTCACACCATGACAATAACTATTACTATATTAGAGTCCACACAGACGGACAATTGCGATAACGTTATGCTAATTCTAAACTGCGTGCTGCAGTGTTACAGTTACAAAAATAGATGTAGATGACTTGCTGTTTCAAAAGGCAAAGGCTGGATGATTAGCAGATTAGCAAAAAACACTCTGAAAGGGATCCTGGCGGGATCATTCTCTGTATCTTTATCGTTGTGGAGTTTTAATGAGTGGAAAGCATGAACTAGAATTTGTTGTGCTTAGTGGCCATAATCAATTACAACAGCATGATACTATGACTGTATACACACATGCTCCAAAATCTGTTCAAGTGAAAGCACAAAACGTAGACAAATGTGTCTCTTCTCCTAACCAGATCAGTTTCCTAATTTGTTAATTAAATTTGGGATGGATTAGAACCCTAACACTCCTTGTAAACCCAATCCTCACCGACGATTGGTGTGTCCCAATGTAAAGGCTGCTTACTTCAAAAGGCCACATTCGAAAGCTACATAAGTCATCATGGTTTATTATTTAAGGCAGTGGTTCCCAAATCCAGTCCTAGGGACCCCCCAGAATGTTTATGATCTCTCCTTATACAGTATACTGTAAAACATCATCATCAGTTGGTTCGTGTGTTGATATGGGAGACGTCTCATGCATTCTGGTGGAACCTAAAGATTGCCTGAGTAACACAACTTGAATGCAAATGGTATAATTATAAAATGAAAAGTCTTGTATATTTTGAAAATCATACTGTAATATAGTGCCATTCGTGTTCACGAGTGAGAAGAACGATGACACAAGTTGATGAAACACTGATGTCTGAACATGATGAAAAAATCAGAACGCATATTAAAAATCCTCGAGTGCCCATTAAAATTCAGGGGTTTGACAATAAATATAAAAAAACCTTATTCTGTTTGTGATGAGCGCAGCTGCCATGTGACCGCGGGAGTGTGTCTGCGAAAGCCGGGGCCATGAAAGAAACCTTTCACAATGAGATCACTTCAAAAGCGCTCGTAAACAAAGACAGGTCCATTTCAAACCATCACGAACAGATAATCAACCTCGAATAAAACCGCCTTCTTGGATCGTGCTCAACAAAAGCTGCTGTAGGTGGGTGTGCTGGTTGCCAGCAGGTTTTCGTATCAAAATAAAATATTAATGTAATAACAACACCTTTAAAATGAAATGTAATTTAGTGGCCCTGAAATACCAGGATATGTCTAGCAGACGTGTTATTGAGTTTGTGTTTCTGTGAGATCCTGTCCTCTTTCATTTCTCTCAAAAGGTCAGAAGCAATTGCTTCTAAATGCATGATAAGCTGCCTGGAATCTAGGCCATGACCCCAGAAGTCAAAATCAGGTTAAAATTTCTTACCAGTTCAACTATGAGCCATGACTTTATTATCATATTGAAATCCGATTCATGAATCGCTCAAATGCATATCATAAACCAGAACGTATTAGAGAAGTTAAGATGATTACAAACGTTTCTCTCAGACCAAACGTCACATCTGGTTACATCTACATTTTTTGCAAAGGAAAATATGTTATATATTTATTACATCGCTGTTGGTAAATACCCAAAGTTAAATCCAGAAAAGATATCTAGACTTGGGAGGGTTACTTTTAAATTGTATTCAATTACAGTTACAAATTACTTCACGTGCGCATGCACCAGCAGGTGGCTCATCATTGACAACAGAACCAGGAACCACTGCATGCCAAAATACAGATTATAAATGAGACCACTGAAATCCTGATAGTATTTCCTTTTTTCACAAAATGTAACTGTAATCTTTGTTAACTGTACAGAAGTTTTTTCGTTTTTTTCGTATCCTGATTACGTAACACACGTATTCCATTCCGTTGACTTTGGGTTGGGTCGCTAATTCTAGTAGAACTGACCTGCCATAAACAGGAAGTTGTGGTAGTTACAGAATGTAATCAGTTGGGCTGTAGTAGAGCTTCCTAAAGACCTCCAGACGGGTGAAGTTGCGCATCACCCAGGCCTGAAGGGGGCCATCATCGCAGTATTCCACGGTTGGCCCATACGTTCCATCCTCCAACCGACTGATGGTCAGACATGACTGGGTGATTATGTGAAGGAAGGTGCGTTTCTGACGGTTGCCATGAAATATGACGAAAAAACAAATATGATAATAATGAGGTAAGGGCAACAAAAAAGTACTATAGGTTTAGGGTGTGGTTTAGAGTTTGTTATGCATAATTTATAGTAAATATCTTTGTGTAACAAGGGCACCTTAACAAAGTCCTATCAAAAAACTATATGTGCAAACTGTAAAAAACAACTGGTAAGATCTTTTTTACATACATTTTACTTTTAAAAAACCGTGTGCAACAACTAGACAGAAAAATGCAAGTAAAATTTACTTAAAAAAACAGTTTGAAGAAACATTACAAAAAAATGTAAGTTAACTTTACTTTAAATATATGTGTGCAAAACTTGTGCAAATAAACATAAAATCCTATAGTTGTTTTTACAGTGCACCGTACTATACAAGTCTCAGGCACATAAAAGGCGTTTTGTTTTTAACTACAATTTATATATTTTGCTTTGTCATTAACTGTACTACTCAAGTACATTTTTTGTATCAAAAAATGACGTCCACACAGAGGTGTTATCTGACCATTTACACTTACATGTTCCTGTAACTCAATTACTAGAGCTGTAAGTATATGTAGCTTTTCATTAAAAAATCTGCCAAATGCATACATGAAATGCAAACTTTTTTGTGAAGTATTAAATGTGCCCAAGACCTGTGGACATTCGAGAATGGGATGTAATGGGAATCATGCAAAACGTGTTGAAATGTTAACTCATTATTTTGTGTCTCATACGGACTGAAATAAAGTGTAATGGAGCTGATGCAGTGAGACGCAGTGATGAAAACAGTGCCAGAAACTGAGCAGATCATCAATTTTCTCGTGCAGTGTATAAAACCAGAATGTTATTTTAAAACAAATCTCTCTGGTTGAGAAGGATTGAGTGTTTTAAATGAGATACAAATCCTCCTTTTGGAGGGAAACTGAATCCCATTTTACTGGTAAGAAATTGTAGAACGGCAATGATATTGTCAATGTCATGTTATGTTTTAGTTTCTCTCCGAGTTCATGTTATCCCGAGTTGACCTTGTTAATCTGATCCTTTGGGTTTATATTGCCCACACAAATTTCTGTTCTCCCTTATTGCATTTCCCCTGTGTATTTAAGACCTGTGTTTTCTTTTGTTCAATGTCCAGTGTTGTGTTTATGGTAACTTGTGCTTTGTGTTCCTGTGTTTACTGTCTTTACTCTCTTGTGAATTGATTGAATTACCTTTTGCAACTCTACCCCTTCGTCGTGCGCTTTGTTTACCAGCTACGCGTGACAGATGTCAAGATCATTTTCCATTAGATATATAGGCGAGCATAACTTTGAAGGCTGTAAAATAATTGCAATGCCGTGCAATTGGAGGTGAAAACTACGAGCTGGATGCATGTGTCTAATATCAAAACTGAAGCCAGAGAGGGCACAGAGCTCTATTTTTAGATGGCGTCTGATTTTCTCAGCCTCTTTGAGATTCAGCAGTCAGGTCACTTACAGCTGAAGTGAGATGTCCTCTCTCAAATCAAAGACTCGTTTATTTGATCATATAAGAACCGGAATCGACCCGGACCCGGAGTATAATCTGTAATATTAACTGTAAGGGATATCGACAGTTACAGAGCTGTCTACAGTAAGACCTGCTTTGCTTTGTAAACAATTACCAGTTGTGGTGTGTGTGATATGTGCTTCTGGATATCTTGAGAATGTCGTAATGAATCTCAGGTATCGATTATGGTACTTTCACAGAAAATCAATGTGCTTGTGGAAACCTAAGAGGGGGATGATACAGTATGCAAGTAATCAGATATATTTCTCATTGTAACCGCTCTGAATGACATGTACAGCTTTACAAATGTGTATGTATTATTAACCTACGCTTTTATATCTAAACAACTCACAATGTAATGTTTGCAACTACAGTGGGAGTCTAAATCACAAACACCAAACTTAAACAAAACATTATCTTACCTTAAAATCATATTCCCATTTGCCCACATACTAAGGAATGTACAAAAAGAAAAGCAAATCAATGGCCATTTTGAGGAGCACTAAGTGCATCTCGGAGACGCTGTTCTGGCTGAGGACTTGTGATCAATATCCAGACAAGGAGGAAATCTGATTCTGGATCAGCTCTTGGTATTGGTTATTCTAAAAATAAAGTAGTGTCACACCATGAACAGTCGGGTGGATACAGAATGTGGTACATACAGGGGCACCATCTGGTGGCTGATCCTTCCCTTATTCTGTACGAGGAATACCAACTTCTGCCTTCAAATAGAAGATTGAGAATACCATACGCTCGGCTGAATAGGCTACGTATATCCTTAGTGTATAAATTGATAAAAAAGATCATTCAGAATTGAGGATCAAAGTAGATGTTGGGATTGGTGAGACACATTTTCGACAGAAATTCTAACAATGAAGTGAAACTGAATTGAAAACGTATTAGCTTCATTTTCTTAAACAAGCCCAGAGTGATGATCCTCATAGCCGTCACTATGTCATGTCACCTTTACTTGTTTTACTGCCTGTGTGTGGATACGATAATGGTGAACTTGACTTTAAATGGCACGGTAATTATTTTCCTATTCACTTTCAATTTAACCGTAACTGAGTTATGCAAACTGATTATGTACCTCTGCATCGTATTCAAACATCTGGTTTCCCTTCATGTGGTGACATTTCAGCATAACGACAGGTCCGTTGAGCCGCGATACATCCAGACACAGGTCATCTGTACGGATCTCCTTATCAGCTGTGTACGAGAATACCTGCAGAACAAGATGATCCGTTGGGAATTTATTGTGGAGTAAAGTATTAATTTCGTTATAAATGACTGACATGCTGCACATGTGTTAGCCAATCCTTGGTAGCAAAGAAGCTAAGAAAAGAAACATGCATATGAGTGGGGATGTTCTCACCTGGTTGCCGCCCATTCCGTGACAGTTGAAGAAACCAACCTTTTCATTCTCTTTACGGCCCATGTTATCCACACACTGATTGGTTTCAACATTTCTGATCTAAACACGAAACAGGAAAATGAGTCGGGGCAATTCCAGTTCTACATTAAAGACACCTTTCTTATAATAGAACATGGTCTTTGATCATTAAAGCACATTTTAGAGGATAACCTAAAAAAAATGTGTCTCACATATAAGGTTCTATCTAGCAAAACATTATTTGAAGTATTCGTTTATAAGAACACAAAAAACTTACGTACAAAATGTTTTAAAACAAAATAGGCAGTGGTAAATAGTTTGTCTTATACAGATGTTATTTTTAGATAGGAGTTTTAAAAAAGATTGAAAAAAATAGGGATAAAGAAAGCTGATGCTGTTTGGTCCTCTTGTGTGCCAATGAAAGAACAAAATTAGACTTTGTAGATCAACCTTTTAGTTTTCTAAAAAGTCCAAAAATGTCCACTTAAGACACATCACATAATTTACATTTTTACATTTAGTCATTTGGCAGACGCTTTTATCCAAAGCAACTTACAGTGTACTTATTACAGGGACAATCCCCCTGGAGCAACATGGAGTAAAGTGTCTTGCTCAAGGACACACTGGTGGTGGATGCTGGGATCGAACCAGCAACCTTTGATTTACCAGTTCAGTGGTTTAACCCACTAGACCACCATCTCCATATAATGTAAATAAGTTGTTGTTTTTTGATAAAAAAATGTCAAATAGAACATTATAAATGTAAGGTAATGAGCTGTCATTCCTATTAAAATATTAAGCATATTGTTTTTTCTTGTGTGGTGTTTGTAAAACCAGGGGTTTTTAAACTAGGGTCTGGGGACCCCCAGGGGGCCTCCAGAAGGTTGCAAGGGGTCCCCCAGAATAAATATAAAAGTCCACAGTGTTCATCTGCTTTTTTGCCATTGATAGTCTCCAGAACTGTTTATATTTGAATCCTTCTAGTGAGTTTTTCTCAAAATAGTTTCTTTTTTGGGACTCAAAATGAAATTGTTGCCGACTATTAAGGTTTAGAAACAATGTGTTGTTTTTATAACATCTTATTTACAATTTATCTAACAATTGTTAAA
This sequence comes from Triplophysa bombifrons, assembly GCA_029783895.1. NCBI lineage: Eukaryota > Metazoa > Chordata > Actinopteri > Cypriniformes > Nemacheilidae > Triplophysa > Triplophysa bombifrons. The sequence goes on from CM056456.1 coordinate 23,592,571, forward strand.
CGTTTCTTTACACAGAAACGATAAAGATCGATATATATTTTAGAAAAGGAGGTCCCTCACAAAAGGTTAATCAGATTCGGGCTCCTTGGCATCATAGAGTTTGAAAACCCCTGTGTGAAACACCATTGTGAGCCCTTAAAGGGATAGTTCAGCCAAAAATGAAAATTATGCCATAATTGTCTCAGATTGTTCCAAACCTGTATAAGTGTCTTTGTTCTCATAAACACAAAGGAAGATATTTAGAAGAATGTCAGTGACCAAACCGACTCCCATAGTATTTGTTTTCCCTACCATCCCTTTAATATTATCACACATGTATTCTAGGTACTGTATGTGCACAGGCTGAAACTAAATCAATTTAATTCCCCATCTGACCATACAATATCTGAAAAGAATAACATTAAGAGTTGTTTACCTCTCCGAGGGAGTAATACCTCCGTGGAATCTGAGAGTCGGGGTAGATGTTCTCCAGGTACCATGAGAATGGTTTGCACTTCAGAGCGTCTCTTAAAGCTTTCCGAGAAGAGACGTCTCCATAATCCACCCGAACCACACCTGTGCAGACACACAAACGTTAAAGAGAGAGAGCGGTCATTTGCAGATATTGATGACATCATGAAGATTTCACCCAAAAATGAAAAGTCTGTCGTGAATTACTCACTCTCTAGTTGTTTCAAACCTGTGCACATTTCTTTGTTCTGGTTAACACAGAGAGAGAGATATTTGGAAGAATGCTTGTAACAAAACGATTCTTGGACCCCATCGACTACCATAGTAAAAAAATTACAATCAAAATATCGCCAGACAATTCTTCTAAATATCTTATTTTGTGTTCAACAGAACAACCCACTGCCCAACTAACTTTTCCCACTATGATAGTCAATGGGGTGAAACTACAAAAAAACTGGTAATATAAATTCATGGCATTCAGTAAGACTACCGAAGAAAACCCCTTTTTCTCCATTTCAGATGGCATTAGTTTAGATTCTGTTACGATTAACGATTATTTATTTGTTTATTTGTTTTTGTAATTACAATAAATGGATTGTCAAAGTACTAAAACATTTAGTATAATTAGAACACATTAAAAACTTTACAAAACTTTTGCCCTATTTGGAATAAATACAGAAATCCAAAGTTATCCAAATTCTATCATTTACGTATTGCTCTCTATTAAACACTAGAGGGTGCATCAACATCACTTTTCCTCCAGTAAAAAAATTCAAGTCCACTGTAAATTCATTCCAAGATGTCAGTGGACGGTGGTGTGTATGGGTGGTCTCGAATCGGTTCTGTGTCTGGCTTCTGCAGAGGGGTATCAGTCTATCACTATCATTCTATTACACATACACAAAGAGCTCCTGATGTCCCAGAGGTCTCTGCATCAAGACAAAATATCAATATTTTTCGGCTGACTGGAGAGTTTCTGACATTCTTATTCACTTCAGCAATGTAAACTTGATATTTTTTGCAGTGTTTTTGTGATCTCTCCTCCCTCTCCTGCCTTCTCTCTCTCTCTCTTATTGTCTATGTATATGATCAATTATCTTGGGAGTTTCTCTGGACTGAGGGCCAGAACCACTCTTACATACTGCATGAAATACGTTTTGTTGTTACATGTACTTACATGTATATCACTTTCTTTAAGAGCTCAGTGTCACACTCCTGTCAGCACAGAATGACTGATGCATGACAAATGCAATGTATTCTGGTTAAAAATTTGTCCCACTATTATCGGAAGATTGCATGAACGGGTTTAATCTCAAGGTTAAAGGTTAAGTTTTAGGACAGGGTTATAATACACATAATTTTACATGATTTCACCAAATGGGACAGTAGTGACATTGAGTACAAACCTATTCATGCAGTAAATACAATGTTAGGTTTATTCTTAAAACAGTGTAGTGTCTATAATTCGAACAGGGGTTATAGTTCAGATACAGGGGCTCAATGTTTTACAGAGGATGGGTTTTTGGGGGGAGGAATGTTGTTCCATGAACACGTTTTACCAGGCAAAACCACAGTAACCAACAACTTGAGAGTGTTAATGAGTGATTTTTGGGTGGAATATTCCTTTAAAGTGTCAAGATTTTCTGTACAATGGCCCTTAATATCTCAAATTCCAGTATCAGCCGCCAATGCCCTAGTCATCTAACACATGCTTCAGTCCCCACAGCACACCAAAGCACAGCACCGCTGGGATTCCTTTCCAGGAAAAACTCACACACAAACACACACACACACACACACACAAACATGCTCCCTCTCTAGTGTTTACCACAGAGGTAACAGTAAAGCCTAATCTCATTATTGTCTTTGTACAGAATACTGTGTTTTTTATAGCCCACCATTTCCCGCGTCTCCCTGGAGGCAAGATTCAGATAAGAGAAGTTCATAAATGCGTGAGCAGCAGACCTGAACTCAGACACCCAGCACACTGGCAGGCATGAATAAAAGATGGCAAATCTTCAATCTGAGAAAAATATTTGTCCCACTGATATGGGGTGGCGTGAATAAATCTATAACTGCTGACTGTTAAGTCTATATCAGGATATAAAGCAATGAAAGATGAGCATGGAGTACAGGGTTGTCACGGTACCATAAACATATCTTACGATATTATACCTTATGAAATATCAATGGCACATAGTATTGCGATGCTGTGTCAGGTTCATAATTTAAATCTACAAAATAGACTACAATTCCTTAATACAAAGATCTAAATGAAACATGTTGTATTTAGTAAACTGTATTATGCTGAACAATATTTGTAGTATTAACTGTAGTAATTGGATGAGCAAATACTGTAGTATACTATAATATTTACTCTGGTAAGATTTAAAAACAGAAGTGTCTAGTAATTTTAGCAGCGTTTACTGTAGTAACTACTAAAGACATGTTTTTAACATGGGAACTAATTCAATCAATGTGAAACAAATTGCATTTATAGCAATGCTAAATGAGTCCAAAATTTGCGTCGGAAATTTCCGCACGTCAAAAAATAAATACGACCTTACGTGGTGTCAATCACATTTACACACTGCTTCCGATATGTTCGTCCGTCAAAATGATTCTCTGGGTTCTCTTGCTACATCCGTAGCAAGCATTTTGAGAGGTATTTGACAATTCAAAGACACCGTACAAACAAGCAGCAAATTCGAAAAACATACAAACATTTCGTACTGTATGTGCGAAGACCTTTAGGCTTACTATAAATGTCACTGAAACGGCCAGTGAGTGGCGGCCATTTTCTGTGTCAGTGAATCATTCAACCAGCTCATTCAAAACAGCTGATTCATTCAAGAACGAAACTGTCTTGAGTAATGCCTCACAGAATCATTATCTCGCTCGAGTCGTTCAAAACAAGGATTCATTTTGGAGAGAAACACAGCAAAAAGACAGATGAAAGTGTTCAAATGAACGTTAATGTGCATATGCATCATTAGTTAAATAAACAACACTGCATTCTAGTAAAGCAGACAACAATACACAGATAATAAAGCAGACCAAGAGAACACAATAACAGGTCAGATGAGTGCACAGAGCTCTATTACAAATTACAGAATTGTTTAGAAAGAATTTGAATAATCTTACCATCAACTGTACTTAAACTGGTTTGTCATAAAAAGTGATATCAATCCCCAAAATTAAAATTGCAGCCATTTCATTTCAAGTCATTTACACTTTCTGAGGAGCCTTACCTGGTGAGATAATGTAAAAGAAATCTTTAAACTCGTCCATCCAGACTTCGGCCAGTCGTCTGTTGTTCTTGTTAATAACTTGACCAGTTCCACCAGGGAAGCTGTATGGTGTGGCTTTCCGGAATACATGACCCACATGAGAACACGTGACTATCTCAAGACATCCTCCACACTGCCAGATCTATTGCCAGACATACAAAACAAATTATAATATGATACAGTAAACACAGACTGTAAATGTTTGCATAATACCGAACTCAATCATAAATACATTCAATGTAGAAAATAGTTTGCTGTAAGATAAGTGATCAGCGATGTCACACCAAACTGTGCGAAAATATGATGAAAGTATTTCAGAAATATGAAATGTGGATAGCTGGACTCTACACAGACTTATATAAATACCATCAAGAATACTATTTAAGATGATACTCTCCTACTAAAATGAATACACTAATGTTAGAGAGCATAGGTTACGTGGAAAGTGTAAAGTATATCATTAGGAATAAAACAATGGTTTATTTGAACTTTTAAGTTCATCATCCTTGGAGACTTTCTTCATTATTAATTTGATGGAATTGGATGCGTACCAATGTTTCATGAATCAGACGTGAACCCTGTTTAAAGATGATTTCTGCTCTAAGATCAGCACTTGTTTCTACATGAGATTGACACATTAGGCCCACTTTGTGGGAAGAGCACTATGGTATGGCAAAGATTGACGTCATTTAATTAAACGCTCACCCTAAAAGACATCTCCAGGTTTTCTCCTCCCCATATATCCATACCCGAGTCATACGTGCCGATCTCTTCAAAATATGTTCGGTCAATAGAGAACAGACCTCCCGCCATTGTTGGAGTTCTGAAAATGTTCAGACACACAACTGATATGGGTTATTTCATTGTCAGACAGCAGGGAGGGCTTAAAACATTAACATTTTACATTCACATTTTCTATATGCATTTGCCAGATATTTCTGTCCAGAAATTGACCCTTCACGAAACCCCACCCCCATTCGTTTTCTGTTGCTTTGTCCGCTAAGCTTTCTGTATCAACTATGAGCTCCCAGTGTAAATTTGTGCACTCCCTAGGGAAATATTTGAGTCCACACCAGCAGACGATAACGTTACGTTAATTCAAAACTTGCACGATGCAGTAGGCTACTACTGTCACACAAATGGATGTATAGATAACCTTAATGTGGTGTAGATTTACTCCGAAATTCGTAGTAATGACAGTTTTAGAAAGAGAGTAAAAACTTCGGGCTGAGTTTTGGTCGGCCGTGATCCCTTTAAAATAGCTCAGTAACGTTACAGAAAAGAATAACAGTCCATCAGTCTCTTAATCTTTATTTGTGTTTGTAACGAGGAAGGCGGAACGAGAGCAGTGAGGGAACGACCAATCTCCTCCGTGAGAGATGCGAGAGATGCGAGACCGGTGCAACGCGCAGCTGACTATCACTCGCGTCACCGGCCTCGCATCTCTCACGGAGGAGATTGGAAGCATAAAGGACGAGCGACAGGAGTGTAGGACGAGAGAGGACCAGGCCTGAACTTTTGTGTGGCCGGCAGATGACCGTGAGGGAGCTGCCGGCATTTAACTTTCGTTTTGGGGTTTATTTATTTTATTAAAAAGTCGGTTAAATGTTTACCTTATGCCACCTTCTGTCCATTCCTTAAAGTTCTTACTGTGATAAATATAACAAAGACAGTACAGCAGTTGCTTTTCGACTTCATTGCTGAAAACGTCTTTCCTTTAAAATGTCACTGCAAATGCTGCTCTCTGAAGGTGCGCTTATCACATCAAAGGGAAGCAAATCTTATCTTGCCAGCTTGCTCACATTTAGTATGTAAGAAATATATCAATGCGTATTATATTCTGCCTTAAAAAACACTTCCCAAATGCTTCATTTAGAATGAGTTTTAAAAGTTATAACTTAGTTATCGTTATAGTGTGAACGTCCATAAAGCTGGGTATACATCTCTCTGTTTACTATTACAATATTTCATATTAATTACCAAAGCTGTACTACGGCAGGTTTATGGGACTTGTTTTCTTTGTGGGATAAAATGGCTGTCAGTCTAGGGGCACAGAATATCGACGTTATGTTGGTCAGATCACCTGTCAATCAAATTGCTTGTGAAGGGTCAATTAGGCATTCTGGGTATACATTTTATGTTTAAAGGGTACTGTATTGTATAAAATACATTTAAAAACACATCTTTCCTATTTTAAAGATAAAGGTTATTTTTGTAGGTTTTAAAATATTCGCTCCTATCTCAATTTCATGTGCAAGCCTTTCATTTATAAATTGTAAAAAAATGCTCAAGCTTTGATGTACCTTACAGGAAGGGTCCTGTCTCCTTTTCGCCGGTCCATCTCTCTCTGAGGAACTGGATACCATCTGAAGTTAAGTTTCCAGTTGAATCCCCCATAGGTCATATCTGAGCCGGCCATGTACTCAAATGTCTCATCGCTGATGACATCAATGATAGGGCAGACCACAGCCCTTCTAGAAAAACAAACCAAGAAATAACCCATTTACCTTCGTCTTAACATGGCAGTAAAGTTCAGGCAATTTTAACAAGAATTATACTTTTAGAAAATGTGCTGGTTGTGTTCCCTTACAAACAAGGCTAACTAGACATGACTGGTGAGTGTCTAAGAGTGGGCAATACTCTGCAGCCAGGACTAGTCCTTACTTACTGTAAATTTATGCATTTGGCAGACGCTTTTATCCAAAGCAACCTACATCGCATAATACTATACAATTGTTTCTGAGTATGTGCAATTCCTGGGCTTGAACCCATGACCTTGGCGTTGCTAGCACCGCATTCACTGAGCCACAGGAAATTAGGATATATAAGGCATTGTTATAAAAATAAAACATTACTGGTTTGCATCTTGAGATAAAAAAATGGCACTGACACATTTTAAGAATATTTAATTACTTAAGACAGGTCAAACATTCATTTTAGTCTATGACTAGTCTTAAGTGTTGTCTGTGAAACCGGTCTGTAAAACCTTATATATGTCATATTTATATATCATATATGTCAATTAAAGTAAGCTTTGATGTCATTCTACTATATGTACAGCCATACAGAGGGATGGATAACTGGACTGTGTTATAACAGGATAACAGTAGCCAGTATTTTCCAAATCTCGAGAAAAAAAAATGCGAAATTACTACGGTTCCATTAAATCGTGTTATGCGATTAAAGTGTATTTAGTTCCTTTTGGTAATAAGTCATTATGGCCATACTTCTTCTTTGTGCGTTTTATGTCAGGTTGCATAGTGCCACCTACTGTGATGAAAGAGTGAAAAGAAATGTCTATATTTCCTTAAATATTTTCATATTACCTCACCGTTCCTTATAAATCTCCATACTGCACTCACTCGTTTCCTGCATTTAGGTCGTCGTATAAGATATTACATATGGCGAATTCCTTGCATCCTATCTATTCAAATGTTCTGCCAAATGAATGATCATGTGACTTTTTTGTACGCCACGTTACTTGAAAATAAAACAAAAGTGTTTGCATTGCAATTTCGCAAAATATGCCTTTATCGTATTGCCTGAAAAAACACCTCATGCAAGGTGCGATACATGGAAGTTTTCGATTCATTAAACGCATTTTCAATGCCTTATTTCAATTTGTGCATTTTGAAGTGTTAGTCATTCAGCATATTACACATTAAACACTTACACATATTGCATGTTACATATCTACACATCTAACCCTTATAAATATAACACATACTATTTATATATTAATATTTTTTAGCCCTAATATTTATACATATTAATATTTTTTGTCTTTTAAACAATATTTGATTATCATTTATAATTCATTGTTTGATTTCTCAAATATTGATTTGCGGTTTGTACTTGGTCATCACATTACACATATTCCAAATAACCCGGGAAGCACTTACATGTTTTCCTATGTAAGTACATACTGTAGTAGACTGCTTTAGACTGCGATAAAAGCTTATGACTGAAATGTCTTAATACAGGGATTTACTTGAATTACCCCAGAGAGGTTCTCACCCCGAGGAAGTAAATATTTCAATAATTTCATGGAATACTTGCATGTTTAACTTCAAAAACATTAGCTTTTATTGTTTTGAGCATTTTATAAGTAGTATTTTAGTAACTATTGTTGTTTCTAAACAATTCTTTGCCATTTTACTTTTTTTTAAGTAATGAAATGATAGAATGCGACCCATTCAAATTGCATGTTGACCAAATTCCAAAAGCCATACAGCTAACAAACTCTCTATTTATACATGAGCTGTGATATTGATCATATCTCTAAAGAGTCAAATATGTTTAACTAAGGAGAAAACAATATAGATAAATGTTTGGCCCTTGTGACCAATGTTTTGTACGAGTACTATGCTTTGAATTGAATTCGCTTCTCCTTCTAGGTGGTCACTGAACAGAGTAGGTCCAAAGAACTCCAATCCTGCGCTTGGACACCAAGACCTCATTCTTACAAGCCAATACAGGCAAGGCAGAATATACAAGCTAAGGCTTATCCAAAAAGTCATTAAATTTGTCGCTAGGCACTTTTTGGAAAATAAGTAGCTAAAGGGGTCTCACAAGCCTTAAAATCTATATTGACAAAGCAACACCGTTATTATAAACATTTGTGGAGCTGTGTAATACATGCAAACAGAGTAAAGTATTAAATGCAAAGCTGAAAGTACCCTAATATTCGTTGCATAATACAATGAATCAGAATGGTTTGAAATATGCAATAAAAGGGGGTGGATGATGTGCAGAACATGGGTCTATGGCACAACTATGGCAGACGCTCAGTAATTCAGATGAGTCTGGCACTTCGTTGCCATGTGTTCATGCAACAGAATGGCTTTTATGTGAACAAACAGAACGTGAGCAACAATGAACAGTCTTTGGAAGATGACTCTCTTTGACGACTGGATGAATGCGGGTCTTTCCAATTCATTACAATAACTTACTGTTTTCCTCTACAGCCATATATCGTACCGACAGCATGACTCATGACCAACCTCTGATCTGTGTAAAAATCCCTTCGCTCTGATTTCTCTTAGCTCTATGGCAGGAAATGCTAATTGGATAAACACCTCTGGCTGTAGCACTAGACTTATTCTGATCAATGCAAACTCAATACAGGAACCGCACAGCGCTTGAAACATCAGAATGACTAACTTATATGCCTTACTGGCCATAGAATACATTTCTTTGAAGTTCATGCTCTATTATAAATAGGTCTGTAAAAGTGTCAAACACAGCTGAGGATGAGGGTCTATGCTCTGTGTATGCCTGTGTTTCTGGCTTTAAGAGTAACAGGATATTTGTCAGCAATGTAATTTTTAATATGTGCTGTACCTGATTCTCTTTTAATGTAATAACGATCACTTTACAAATGGAGACACATCAATAAGATGGACAATAGGATTATACTATGAGAAACCATGAGGCAAAGATAAAGATAATATGTTCAAATGGAGGTAAACAAGCAAAGGTGTATATAGGAATGAGGTGAAAATATGTTTGAAAAATTAAGCAAGCACTTATTTTTTGTTCTGTTAAGGAAAAAGAGACATCCTCCCTGTCTCTCATTCCTCCAACAATTGAATTGTAGTAAGCCAAGGATGTTGAGTCAGGCTGGTCAGGATGCTTAAAGGAAGTGCTCCATATTAACACCTCAATATACGTCTGTTAATCGCAGGATTGTCTTTATCTGCTTTGTTGACTCTCAAAGCGATAATTACGTAAGACCAAAATTTAAGTTAAAAATATTTGTTCATGACTACTGAAGAAAAATATTACAGCATCTTGGATGTCCTGAGGGTGAGTAAATTAACAGCGGATTGTCATTTTTGCTGCCTGCAAGCAGTATTCATCCATGTTTTAGTGTCAAGGCCGACCCATCCAACAAGCAATTCAGGCAATTGCCTAGGGCCCCACAACCACGCGGGGCCCTCAAAGTTTAAAATCATTTTGCTATTCGACCAGACTCTTCAGACGGCAATAAGCACTACATGCGCAGGGGCCTTGGATTAACATAGGAATCACAGAAACTGTAAGTGAGAAACCCACAGGGATTTTATAACAGAATAAATTGACAGTAAAATGACAATAAATACAAAATATCAGAATAAATAAGGACAGAAAACATTAGAAAATAGCAGCAGAGTGGGCTAACCTGCATAATGTTTATGACGCGATATTGTGGACGTGCGTTAGGTGATGTCAAATACGTCTTATTGCGCATGCTTGGAGTGTTCAGGATTATGGGTAATGTAGTATCTTAAAATGTCATAAAAAAACTCATGTTCACATAACATCAATAAATGCACGTCATATTGATTGACACACGGTGCGATTTTTGCTGTCATACGAGGTTGCCGGCTGCCCGACTCAACATCGTCATGACTGTCAGCCACAGGCGAAGGACGACGGCATCTTCTATCGGCCCAACCCTAGACAGTAGCTCTTTGTTTTAAAAAAGGAGTCGAGCTTGCTCACCTGTCCTCTTTAATCCGCGCCAGCAGCGGCTCCAGCCAACCCAAAGTGCACTCACAGTGGGCATCCAAGAAGGTTATGACCTGCCCTTGTGCAACAGCTGCCCCTCTCAGCCGTGCTCGAATTAAACCAGATCGCTGTTCCATCCTCAAAATCCGTACCGGAACTTCAAGATGGTCAACATATTCCTCTAGTTTATTTTTCAGGAAATCTGAAAGAATAAAACAAAATGAAGCAGTGGTTATCTCTCATTCTAATAAATATCACTAGAACTACAAGTAGCTCAAGAAACACCAACAAAATAAGGCAACTGAAAAGTGAAAGACTTGATGCTTTATGAGACAATATTCCTAAATAATAAACAATAAAAAGGAAATTAAAGACTATACAGTATAAGGGCAAAATAAGAATTTTGATTGGCCCGGCACCTCTCTCGCTGGCGTCGTCCACCAGAAGTATCTCCAGCAGTAGTTGTCTGGGCGAGCGGTTTATGGCACTATGTATGGTTCTCAAGAGAGTACCCCATGCTTCATTATGAAACACAATCACAATGCTGGTGTTCGGGAGGTCGTCAGGGTATGTCTTCGTCTTACATCTGAGAAAAACAAGAACAGATATAAACTGCAAACTGTATATAAACCATATGCACCTGGCAAAAATATGTACTTTTTAAAAGCTATCTATAGAACATTGACACATCATTTAACCCAAACTGAGAATTATGTGTTTCATTTTCATGCATTGTTTCATGATACTTGGTTTAACATTTACATTAGGTTTGATAGCAGATTTTCTTGGTGGTGAACTATTCCTTTCAGGACATCAAATTTAACATTAACATGTGTGAATGCAGATACAGAGGCCGATGGAAAAATGGCCAATAAGCCAGTTTCCATCACCCTGGTTTTATTCACATGTACACATACTCACCCGTCCAGCCTGACATCTGGCAGACTTCTGTTAAGTGCAATCATGTCACTGGCCATCAGGTTAAACTGATTGATTTTAAAGAGTTCTTTCATCTTGTCATGCTGTTCTTTAGGAATGATCACGGCCTTTCCCATTTCACCAGGAGCCTCATGGGTGCGTGACATCACCGCTGGAACACAGAAGAGACATTGGGTCATTGTGAATATATCGATGGTCTTTATAATATACAAAACACGGTTGTTATTCCGAACTAAAACATATTTGTCTTGGTTATCATTAATATGTAACAACTTGCTTCAGCCAGAGACCAGTTTTATTTTCTAATAAATTCTTGATGGATCAAATCCCGCCCTACATTTTTCATCATTGAATATTCTGTTTCACCTGTAAATATGTCACCGTATGAAAGTTAAATGACTTGCCAGAGGCCTTTCATGAATAAAAAATGCAGCAATACTTTATTTAAATTAAGACGCTTGAAACTTCACAAAGGCAGGTCAGACATGTGACCGTGGCGTACTTATGGCATAGTTTAGAAAAACAAGCAAATTCATAAAGGATTTTAAAATCTTTGTAAACCACACAACATGCCTCAACAGTCTGCAGTGTTGTGGGCCATTGATATACATGATAGAATCTGTCAACACAAACGAAATTTGACATTTTCCTTGAAATTTGACTCAATGAGTTTATCAAACAGAAACTGCTTGGACAAGTTAAATCAACTTCTTTAGTCAAACATTACAGTAACGTAGAATTGTTACTGGTGATAGCCAAATTCATAATGTAACAATAAACAACTGAAATATTGATTATAAAAACAAAATAGGTCATTAAGACCATGTTTTGCTGTGATAACTGAAGACGTTCCTTCTAAAGCACTGGACAATTAATATATATTTTTAGTAATATTATCATTTTAATTCTGATTGACAAGGAAAACATAAATATAATTTGTGTTATTATTAAAGCTGTAACTTCTTTTGGTTAAAATAGTAACACAATCTGTTTCCACAATTTGCAAAAGTTAGCTTATCATAATGATTTAAACGCTGAGATGTTGGACTTTTTCTGGGAAATATCAGTTGATGTCATCTTTGGAAGAATCGTTATAACCAAACATTTCTAGGATCCCACTGACTAGTCAATGGGGTCCCAGAACTGTTCGGTTACAAGCATTCTTCCAAATATCTTTCTCTGTGTTCAACCAAACGAAGACATTTATACAGATTTGTAACAACTAGAGAGTGAGTATTTCATGACAGAATTTTCATTCTTGGGTGAACTATCCCTTTAATTGGTCTTGTTGAACCTGGTGGTATACTTAAGCAGGTTTAGATTCAATTACTCTGGAGATGAAAGAGCCTATTAAAGACTATATACGGAGAGTAACTTATCAAGGAAAATAAAGCAAGAATGACATTGATATAAGAGAAGAATGACGAATGAATTGTTACTTCAACCTTCAAAGCATTTAAATGCGGAACAACTTGGGAATTGATACACCCTCATACACTGCAGACTTATTTAGCTACCTCGTCCAAAAATAGCATTGACTTGGACACAAGGACAGCCCATAATATCATATAATTGAAATAAATCTGGAAGCATTGTCCCATTATAAAGAATATTACTCTCCTCCACAACCAAGAAGGTTGGATCAGTAAGTAGCATTCAAGGGACCACAGGCACACTCAAGACACTGAGAAATCCAAGGGGTTGTAAACATAAGTATCTGTAAAACCCATTTAGCTATTTGTTTGTTTATGGTGTGTCCAATAGGGGTCATCATTGCCTAATTGAAAGCGCCATATATGTGGGAACCTTCCCTCAGGTAATAGGTATAGGCTTTTTGTACCACATAAAGTAAGTCTTTGTAAAGGTGAAAGACTGGTGGATATATTGACTGTTTGTATGGATCTTGCTTACATGGAAATGAAGACCAGTAACTGTAAAATAAATCTACAACAAAGAGCATTCTAACATCTTGTGTGGATATTCTAATTAAAAGCAAGCCAAGCGTGCGCGTACTAAATACAAGCACCGTCCAGCATCCCTCAGCTGCCTCAAGCAAGACTTGGCGGCTTTACAGTATCTTTTCCTTTAAGATTTCATGTTGGAAAAATTTTAAGGCAGAATCGCATGTAAAATTTTTGAGAAATGCAATCCCAGGATGCATTGCAATGAGCTCAGTAACAACAAAAAAGCAGCCAAAAGGTTGTATAGGCTGTGTTCACTCGTGATCTCTAAATTATAATTCAACAGTAAAGACTGGGTGTGTGAAAATGGCTCACTGCAGAAGCACCAATTGCACCATGTCTGTCGGACCGGCAATCCTAAAATGTTGCGTAGAAATCGTCTAAAATTTGAATTTACAATAATTTCTTAAATGTACACCGCCCTTCTTGCGGATTACACGGTGAAGTAAACATGCTGAGAAGGATGCAGCAGCGGAGAGGGCAGCGGCGTATATACCAGGGAGGTGGAACTCCTGTTGAGTTTGGTCTGTCGGTCCAACAGATCTGTTGCAAATGGTGCTTACGCAGTCGGTCACGCCTGAGGCATTCCCATAGTGAGATACCTCAATTCTGTTATCAAGGACTAGGGTTACGCAAGTAACCTACTGGTTTGGGGACTGTAATTGCCTGATTTCTTGGGAAGCCATGTCAATCTGAAGTTGAGACCACAAGGCCCACAGAAAGTGCTATGAAAGACTATTGAATAATTGATGTCCACTAAGCAGCATTTCTTTCATTTTCTTTAAATGCTCTGTGGCATCATTAGTTTGAAATGCAGCCTAAGAGAGTGATGTATACTTAATGATGTAGCAATTAAGGCAGGCAAATAACAATTCTCTACTGCATTACTGCATTGATCCCAGTCCAGTATTTATTAGGCAATAAGGCCTGTTGTTGAAACATCATCTATCCTCTCTTTATGATGGGCCTTTTAGTGATACATGCACTGCAGACAAACCCTGTCTTCATGCCATGGACAAGCGTTGTACTCAAAAGGCATTTGTTACTGTATTTGTGACATTACGCCACTATGGTGACGCTGTATCGCAATTAGGTACATTGATGCGCTGCTTCAAGAAATAAACTGCAGTTTTCCTCAGTTCTGTCATGACTGGTTAGGTGAGTATTGTTTGTTTTGCGCTCTAATACCTTTTTAAAGGCTTTCAAACTATACATTTCATCACATGTTCTGTTTTTAACTTAGCAGATATGGCTCGTAAAATCACAGATTACTTTCTAAAGCCAGTTTGTGAGCAGGCAGATCACGAGGGCCGGTAAACAGTGCAGACAGCACGAGGCTAACGTTATTCCAGCCTGTAAATTAGCCAATATTCTGTAAACAAATCGAAAATATGGTGTCATTTGCTTTAACATAATATATTTGAAAATTTTGTCTTTCAGCTTCGCTTGACAAATAAGCCGTAATACAGAATAAACTGCTGCCTGTTGCTTATCTACAGTCGCTGAATGTCTAAAAAAATTCACCATGCACGTTCATTAAAGACAGTGTGGTGACAGACGGAGGTGTTGTGATTTCGGCAATATGATGACACATTAAGAAGTTGAGAGACTAAATGGCATCCGCTCGCAAAATTGACCTAGTCTCACGTCATGTCATCTTCTTCCACGTTGCGTTGATCGCGTTCGGTATAAATTAAGGTTTGAGGAAACTGTGTGCTCTGCTTACAGTAGTATTGCGCGGATTGCAAGCAGTGAGACATACAAGGGCTGTTATAAATATTGTTGCTTATTAAATCTAATCTATCAAAGTTGAAAAGCGGGACATAAATAAATTACATTACTGACGAGATGCGGGAAATGTGTTAGGTCTGAAACAAGTAATGCAGAACAAGAATGAAAAATAGGAGACATAAATGTTCTGCTGTTGGTTGTGAACTGTGTAGATAAGAAAATAGCCAAACTACAATGTTCTGCAATCTGCATATTGATGGTTGTAAAAATGAAAATGTATAAATAAAAGTCTTGTAAATTGAAAGCTTATGTTTCTCTTCAGCTACATTATAAATATAAGGATTATATTCAACTATAACTATAGACAATTGAAAACGAACAAACTAGGCTTTAATGATAAAACTTGCACTATATGAAAAATTGCCTTTAATTAAAATAATATAAAAATTAAAGTTAATTCAAAATAGTAATTAGAAACTAAAATGATTGTAAATTATATTTGCATTTTAGGGGTTTAAACATTCGTTAACAAATGATAATTAAGTTTTTTTTAATGTGCTGTATAACATCAAGTTCACTTAAAACAACTGTACAACACAAAATCAAATCGCATGTGGGGAGTAAAACTGATGTGTTTTGTTGGAAATGTGCTTTAGTTCAGCCTACCCCTCCCCCTGCACGCGCCATATGATTTCGGAAACAATCGTAAAGCTGTATCTATCTTTTATAAATGTGATCAAACTAAATACTCTTCGAAGATACAAAGTGTGCAATTCTACTCTATAGGTAACCAAGATTAATATGAGATTGAAAAAAACCTGCATGTTACGTCCACTTTAAAATAACCCAAAAGGTGATTTGGGTAACACAACAGAATACTATGTGTGCATTGCTTAACTGCACAGACTTTTCTGCCTGAAACGTAACCTTTTGCGTTTGTAGGCCAAATCCTTTAGATAACCACCTCTCAGCATCAGGGTTAAGCTAATGACAGTCATGACCACAATGAGAGATGATCTTCAAACTGACCCAAGCAATAGCAAAAACAGTCGACAGACTGGCCTGCTTCTGAGCACGGCTGCTGGACCTTATGTGACAGTTTAACACCCTAGCACCTGCAATTATCTAATCCCACGTACAACACAGACTGTAGTTCAGTGAGATTCACGTTTTCTTTTTGTTCACTTGACTTGCAGGAACAAACGGACAACAGAAACTACATTTAGAACAAGACATTCGATGTACTACAGTAAAGAAAGATTCTGAAAGACTGATTATGTTTCTTGCCCACATCTAAACCTAAAAGCAGCTTAAGGTCCTAAATCTTTTTACAAGACAGAGTGTTCATGTCAGGACAGGAATTAACGGTACTGGAAGGAACAGACATCTGGTGAGCAGTCACTGTTTTAAAGGTATAGTTCACCCAAAAATTACAATTCTGTCATGTAAAGGGTAGACGGCAGGTTTAATTTGATGTGAATGAAAACCCTTGAGACATCTCTGTAGACTAATGTATCTAATATATCAAAATATAGAAGCATGAAAAGTGCGCACCTTAACCTCAACAGTGTTTTGAATGTTTATAGTCACCTCTCAGCGCCGGCAGGAGCGATCCATCCTTCTTGTTGTCGCATTTGTTGCACTCACTGAAGTACAGCAGCAGAAAAACGTCCACTAGCACCCAGACCAGAGAGGTGGTCAACACCACCTTACAGTACACGAAGCGTCTCATCAGCCTGCTGGAGTCACGCGTTCACAGGCAGACAGGAGACGGGGCAGGGGTTGATGGGACAGGACATACACGAAGACGTCATCCCACTGGAGAGAGATTTTTTTTAGACATTATTGATGGTTCTTGCATCGCAAAATCAGAGATCACAGCCCTGTTGAACAAAACAGCATATTCTGGTCTGGTATTTTTTGATGATGGTTTGCTGTTTTAATGGTTTGTGCTGGTTATGTAATCATAGGGGAACCACTTTAAGTGACCTTTTTGTCAGGTATGGTGACCCAAACGTGAAATGTGACCTTTGCATTTAACCCATCCAGAGAGTAGTGAACACACGCACAGCAAGTCGTGAATACACGTACACCGGGAGCAGTGGGCAGCCATATATGCAGCGCCCGGGGAGCAAGTAGTGATAAGGTGCCTTGCTTAAGGGCACCTCAGTTGTTACCTTCCGGTCCTGTGGATCGAACCTGCAACCTTCTGGTCACGAGTCTGACTCTCTAACCATTAGGCCAGGAATGCCTTATTGCTGCATAGCACCATATCTTGGTGCTTCAGTGGTTCTTCAGAGGTTCTTTGGGGTGACCCAGAGTCATTGAGAGAGAGAGTTCTGCCACCGGAAGTCCAAAACGCTGGAGCGTCTCATGATTCATGAAGCCTTCAGATAGTTCCAGGAAGTTATGTTTTCTCTTTAAGTGCTTTATTTCTTTCATTTTCTTATTCATTAAATTGCTTTCGTATTTAATTGGTTAGAAGTATACCTCAGTTGGTCTGTTTAGTCGCAGCTCCATGCTTAACTATTAACTTCTGGGAACTATTGAGAGCTCGTGTCACGTGATTCATGGAGCCTTCAGATAGTTCCAGGAAGTTATGTTTTCTCTTTAAATGCTTGATGTCTTTCATTTTTTTATTCATTAAATTGCTTTCGTATTTAAATGGTTTAGAAGTTTACCTCTCCGTTGATCTGTTTAGTCGCAGCTCCATGCGTTACTAGTAACTTCTGGGAACTATTGAAACTGTGAAAAAACTGTTCCATTGGAGTCAACGGAGAGGACGCGACTCTCTCTATCAATGGCTCTGGGGTGACCGAGGTGCTATATAACACCGTTTCCGTATAAGGAACCTGCTAAGCCCCTCTATGGCTCTTCAGCAGTTCTATAAAGCACCTCAGTGCACCACACGGTTCTCTATATAGCACTTAAAGTTCCCCAAGAACTGTTGGTGCCATTACACCACTATTGTATGTAAATTTATGGAGCTAAGTAAGTGATTCTGTCAAACTATTCTCATGTTATCACATACCTTGGCCAAAATAAATTATTTCTGAATGCATTACTGAACACATGAAATCGGTAATTTTTATAATCTGAAAGACTACATTGTTGTCGAATAATTCATAAATAGCCCAACAACTTTTCAGATTTGCCTAAAATGGACCTTTTTGTTACTGAAGAACAATGAATGATTTGGAAACATAAAGTAAATCATGCACAGTCATGCTCACACATCACAAATACTCAATACACAAATAATATGTTTTTTTATTTCTGACCATCTGCCTGGTTGTCAGGGCTGTTTGAGTGCAGTAGCACCAGGCTGAACTTCCCTCAGGAATATCTGGGTTAATAGATAAGCCATCTGTAAACATGAGCCCTCACTATCTGCTGTAGACCACTGACCCCCATATTTCAAGAGGGGAATAATATGATGGCTATCAAGGTTCAATGCGAGTTTAAACTCATTCAACTGTCCTTGGACTTTTTGTGTAGTTGAAGACGTCAACATAACCCCACTTACCAATTATAAAAGTTTCTTTTGTTAAAGGGATAGTTCACCCCAAAATAAAAATATGGTCATCATTTACTCAACTTGGGGTTGTTCCAAATCTCTATGAATTTGTTTGATCTGATGAACACAGAAAGACATTTGGAAGAATATTATAACCAAAAAGTTATTGGACCCCATTGAGTACTATAGTAAAAAACATACTTTATATTTTTTTGGTTCTCTTGAACACTTTGACCCATTCTGAAGAATGTAGGAAAGTAGACAGTTCTGGGGCACTTTGATTACCATTGTCATCTTACAAGCATTCAACCAAAAATCTGTCTCTGTGTCCAACCAAACAAAAATATGTATACAGAGAGTGAGTAATTCATGACAAATATGTCATTTTTGGGTGAACTATCCCTTGATTCTGTCTCCCTGGCAAGTCTTTTGATATTCAGTAGTCTTTCCTGATCATATTTAATGAAGTTGTTTGTGGTTCATATCCTTGAGAATAATCTGTATCTCTAGTAATGTTAATGCATCTCAAACAAGCACATTTTCAGTTTCAGGATTTGCCAGATGGTTTAATCCAGAGCCATTGAGAGAGTAACGTCAACTCTGTTGATTCCAATGGAACAGTTTTTTCACAGCAATGGTGGTTCATGAAGCCTCTCAATAGTTCCCGTAAGTTACTATTAACGCATGAAGCTGCGGCTAAACAGACCAATTGAGTTAAACTTTTAACACATTTATAGACGCAACTCGTTTAATGAATACAAAAAACTGAAATAAAAAATTTAAAAAAAACAACTTCCTGGAACTATCTAAAGTTCCGTGGTGACGCTCGAAAAATGTGAACTTCCGTTGTCGACACTCTCTCTTATCATGGTTCTGGTTTTATCTAAAGCAAACGCTGCATTTTATATAAAACCGGTGCTAATAACACAACTTTTTACCAATTGATTTCCCTTTGCTGCATCACTAACATGTGATTCTTGCCTAATGATTATTTCTGTTAATATTATGTGCAGCCACCTGGCAACATATTAAAAAACCACCAACAACAGAAATCTGAGTATTGTTGGGTTTCAGCCTGAGATTCAATAAACCAGTAGACTGGGTGTGAAGTCACCTCACACTAAGCCCTTCAGTCTGGTGTATGGTTACCTCAAAGCTATTAACATTTGTCTCCAGAAACTCAAAACCCAAGCAGAGCATTGATTAAGTCTTAATTAAGAGGCTTTTAACTCAACATTGGGGCTCTACTTTGTATGAGATTCTGTTTGTTAAGAGT
Organism: Triplophysa bombifrons; assembly: GCA_029783895.1. Classification (NCBI taxonomy): domain Eukaryota; kingdom Metazoa; phylum Chordata; class Actinopteri; order Cypriniformes; family Nemacheilidae; genus Triplophysa; species Triplophysa bombifrons. The sequence goes on from CM056456.1 coordinate 23,612,227, forward strand.
TCATCATTTGTATTAAAGTTCAAGCATTTAGCTACACAAAGTTTCAATGCATATAGAACCATAATAGCTGATTAGAAATACTTTTGGCTTACGTGTGCTGTAGAATAAAGCTGCGCAGCAGGCACACAGTATGTGACCCGGTCTATGAATTACTTTCATCTTATTAAAGGGATATTTCACCCAAAAATGAAAATTCTGTCATCATTCAAATTTGTTCCAAATCTGTAAAAATGTATTTGTTCTGAAAAACAGAGAAAGATATTTGGAAGAATGTTTATAACCAGACATATTTTGCCCCCCATTGACTCCCATGTAGGAAAAACTCTAGGTAGTCAAAAGGGGCCCAGATCTGTCAAAATGTATATTTTGTGTTCAACAGAAGTAATTTTTTCAACTATGGGAGTCTGGTTTCTGTCTGTCTGGTTGGTTGTAATCATTCTTCCAAATATCTTTCTCTGTGGTGTTCATCAGAACAAAGACATTTATACAGATTTGTAACAATTCAAAAGTGAGTAAATGATGACAGATTTAAATTTTGGGGTGAAGTATCCCTTTAAAAGTAGAATCACCATTTTGATTTTAATCATTGATTTAACTATGATTTCAATCTTTATCTTTTCACAGAACTAAATACTGTTTGATGATTTTCTGTAGAAAACAGTAAATAACAAAAAATGCCTTGGCTTGGTTTTCACGGGACGGGTCACACGTAAGTAAATGATATATGACAAAAATCTCTAGTTCAGTTATCCCAAAGTTTCATCACGCTTGATTCGAACAGGAATAGCGTGTCTCAAGGCTTACTAATCTAATACAGCACTGATTCTTAAGCGTTGTTTTATCTTTTACAAAAAGCTCAGTTCCAGTAAAACCACTTCAGGCAGTTTTAGTGGCAGAACATGCGCTTGAATTTCTGAATCAGCAGCTTTCCCTGTTAAATTAAAGGGTGTAAATTTGTTTTCCTTGAGGCTATCGTTTCATGCAGAGATGGTGACTTGGATATCAACACAGATCAGCGCATCAGATAATGTGTATATCTTACATATCGTACATATAATGTTCATAAGAGTATTAAGATTTACCATCAGGTGCAAAGTCACAACAGTCTCTGTAGATATAGATATAAAACACAAGTTATGCGGTTTTTAAAACTATCAAATGACTTTGTCCAATACTGTAGCTTACAACCAACCTCACAGTTCAATTGCTGTATACAAAACAAAACAAACCACATGCTTCTTTCCATGTCCAAGCAGAAATGTAAGAATGAATTATTGTTATGCATGTATGCATTTCTTTATATACATTACACTGCATTACTGTAAATATGCAAATTTAAGGCATATCACGTGTGTGAGTATTTTGTAATTTATTTATTTTATTTATATACGTAACCCAATGGCAAAGCCTGGAAGAAACAGCATTATATTGTCTTTTCCTAAAATCTCTGCTTTGATCGATTGATGTTTCTTGCTGCTTCTGGATGAAAATACATTTTAATGGATAGAAGGCAGACTATCACGAAAAGCAATGACGCTTATAAAGGCTACTCACTGAATGAAGACTGGATGAATCTTGCGCTCCCGTTGACCACTTCACAACGTGCTGCCTCTTTATTTATAAATGGAACACGATTTCGTGCACATCGCCTGGTACGAGCATAACTCCAAGAATCGACATAGCTCCAGTAATTCAAAATCAAACATGCCGTATTTAGCCTACTTAAAACAATGAACTGAGCTGTCCTTTACAGCAGTCTCTCTCCCCGCTGCATCACTGGCCAGATTTCATTCCTCGAGTCAGATGCGAGGATCTTGGAGCCGTATGTCCTGTGCCAGGTCTCAGTTTATACCTTAAGCAAAACGATCCCTTGTCTTTCACTCAGTAGCACACAGTGGCTGCCCTCTGGTTTTATTTCATAGGATGTCAGGATCGTCTACTCATTCAGTTCAATGTGAGGATGCTGTGACTGGAGAGGCGGGTTCATCACAAGACACCAATGCGCAAGTGCATCGCGGTCGCCTGTTCTCCTAGATGCTGTCATTAAAACCGCAAAAAAAATGTTTTTCTAATATCTCACTTTGAAATGAAAACGGTCCCTATACATTAAAATGATTAATTATCCGTATTGATTAAAACTGCAATAATGTTAATTATTTATAGATATATATATATATATTGTAGCCTAGTGCTATACTTATATGTTATTTCCATCTTACAATCAGACGTACTCAACTTTTTAGAATAATAATTATGAGTTATTTTTTGGTTAAATTTAGGATTAGGGGAGGGCGGGGCTAGTTGACCGGGTAGCTTTTTCATTGATTTCTGTGAATTGGTTATTGTAACTAGTGTAACTATGACAGTTACGTCACGAGTAAAAAATAAATAAATGCTGCTGCTGGAGTGAAATTGCAAGTTCATTGCAAGTCTGACAGGTTGATAAAGATCCGTCTGCTGTCCTCGGGGTGGTTAGGGATCCTTTAAATGAACGTTGATACAACATAAAATGTGCTACAGCTTGTTGTAAGATAGTTGCAATTGCAACAAGTTCAGTAATAAAAGTGTAAACAATGTATCAAAAATCTTTAGACCTGTTCCTGAGCGTTTGGTTATACCTTTTATTCTGTGATATTACTGGAGAGGACTGCCTCTGCTGGTGGAGGCCGTAATTACACTATTATCCAATCTATAAGCACCACTCTTAACTTACTGCTATGCATATAACATTTATATTAGCAACATGCAACTCAAAAATTCCATCATGTTTTAGTTGCGGTTTAGGTTTGTATTAAACAATCGTTTTTAAAGGTAAAACATATTTTTTATTCTACATGTATAGCATTTTGGCCCACATACATATACCTTGTGTTTCCATCTCTTTAATATTTCAGTCTAAGATCATTTATATTATCACATAGGTCTTGCTGCCCAAGCTGAAACATGTTTTGTCAGCAAACAGGCTCGAATTGTTGAGCAGTTCACTATTTGAACACTAGATGTCAGTACAACCCTCTGTAGCCTTGGTCGCACCAGTACAGCAGCCCTGAAATGTTTAATATTACCGATTAACAAAATACTTATGAATAGAAAAGACAGTGTTGGACCGTAAAAAACACCTACATTATTATCATAATTACTATCATAATTTGTTATTATGTTTAGTATTTTGTTGTAATATTTTAAATGAATTAAGTTGGTAGTTCAGGTAACACCAAATACAGCTATAGGCTATGGGCCTGCTATTTGATGGCAAAGGTTACATTTTCGTTTTAACTTGTATTATTATTTATACATTTATAATGGTTTAATATAATAAATGAAAAGTTATATTAAATGATGTCTATCCTTAACAGTCTAGTGATATTTAAGGTAATTTAGTTGCAAATGGAGATTGAAATGTTAAATAATATGCATTTGTTCCGCACCCACTCATTCAATGTGACCACAATTCCCCCAAAACACTCCTCAAAACACCCAGATTGAAACTCAATGAACGCCATGCATAATATTCAAAAATATACTTTTAAATGCATATAAGGCTGCGTACCTTTGTGACGTTACATCTGTGCTGTAGGTGGCGCCAAACGGCACGTTTGAGTACAGTAGTTGTCTCCTCCCATCTCTCAGTGGTTTTACCCGAGCAGGTGTGATGCTGAGCAGAAGCACCAAATGTAGTTACATGAGAATCAGTGCAGGACCGAGCCATGGGACGTCAGTACACCAACGACGAGACGCTGAATGGGTGCGCTTGAGTTAACAAACAGTTCCCCACAATTCCGCGTGTGTTCACACTCCAGGAGGAGAACATACTTGGGCGACTTAACTTTCAAGAAGGTCTTTTTAAAGTCTGTCTTTGTAAAGTGGACATGAATACTACATTTAATCAAACGGACGGCGGGATCTTCTCCAACCAGACTGATGAGATCCTCTTGTGCTGTAACCTCTCATCGGTGGTGACGGACAACGGCTTCGCGGCGAGCGCGCCGGACGAGAGGAGTCTCTTCATCATGAGAATAGTTCAGATCGCGGTGATGTGCGTACTCTCCCTCACTGTAGTATTCGGGATCTTTTTCCTCGGCTGCAACTTGCTCATCAAGTCGGAGGGAATGATCAACTTTTTGGTGACGGAACGGAGACCCTCCAAAGAAGTGGAAGCGGTCATCGTGGGCGCGTACTGAGGTGATGGGGTCTCACGGTGCCACGGGGTGAGCAAACGGGATTTTTGACCACCTGATGCGCGCATTTCCGATGAGCTTTTCACAGGACACAGTGTTAACTGTCTGGATCTCTGGAGATGAACTGAACACGGTGTTTCCAGCTTCTTTGCAAGCCTTTCCACTGTTTCATATCATGTAACAGCCTTCATTTATAGAAGGATGAATAAAAATAAAATCCCACATGACCATGCAGGCATAAAGTCTTACATTTGCCATTAAAACTTTCTTTGCACGCGCAGGGGAAGGAGATGTTGCCCGTATTAGATGTAAATGTTATGGATCAGTTATGAAAAGTGCGAGCTGGCACTGCGCAGACTAATGAATTGTTGTTTAGCAAGTAAGATGTTTATTTCAATAAATTCTATTTGCCAACATGGTCTTGCTCTCACATTTTTAAGTGTCATCTCGACGTTTTCCCATTTACATGAATTATGTGGATTTCAGAAATGTGTCTAAAATGTGCTTGTAGTATCATTCCAATTTACTGGTTTCATTTAAATAAAAATACTTCGTTTTGACTGAATCAACCTGATTACAAGGAAACATATATTGATTATATTTTAGATACGTGTAATGTATAGAATGTGCCATTAAATAAGGTTCAGTATATTGCTGATTCTTTCATCCTTTATTTTCTGTTGCAGGTAAATGTGATGCCCCACATAACATGCAGTACTGCTGGGGCAATGGTAGCATTATACTCACCTATTAAATCGATTGGTAACAGTTTTTTTGTCATTCATAAGTAATTTTACTTGCAAGCATGATTTCAACCAGTAGAATAACTGTGATTAACTATATTCACAGACACTTTACCATTTGTTAGCACACAATTTGGTTCAGAATTGAATTCAATAGTGAATTCATCTGTACATTGCAAATAACAATTGTGCACACAACTTTGAGATTTTTATTCATACTAGATAAGTCCAAACAAAGGATTAAAATTCGTTTTTAAATTAATAAGGAAGATGATGACACTAATGCCGTTTGAAGTGTTGATCCGAGGAAGGAATACAGATTGTGTGCAGCTGTGACAAGGAAACTTGTGATTAATGTATTAGATATGGTGAACTAACAATGAGGAAAAAATCTTAGGTGAAAGGGATAGTTTACCCCAAAATTAAAAAAATCTGTGATGGTTTATTCACCCTCGGTTTGTTCCTGTACAAAGGAAGATATAGAATAATATCAGTAACCAAACAGATCCCCCATTTAATGCCATAATAAGGATAAAATACTATAGGAGTCAAGCGGGGAGAGAAGCAGAACAAAGTAATTTATCAGGTTTGGAACTTATTTTAATTTACATTTTTTGATTGTACATCAATTTTAAGTGCAACTTTAATAAATAATAAATAGATAGTTCATAGCAGTGAATCAAGATGAATAAAAAGCAATTTTGCTCATTGTTATTAAGGTGAACCTTTTTATGAAGTGTTACCAATAAGTTATTAAAAAGACATTCAACCACGCTAAAGCCATTTGTAAACATAACCATAATGAGTCGAGGTTCTATATTTTTATATTTACAACTTACATAAAGAACACTTACAATACTTTAATTGATCATTTAATAACAGGCTGTGTTTTTAAACATGTGCTAATAATGATGGTTCATTGTAAAGTCTCAGCTCTTCTGTTGTTGAAAACTGGGTTATTGATTAGAATTAATCAATAGTTCAAAGATAATGTAATTTAATTAAGTTAGCTGTAGTTTAATTCAACGGTTGCAAGACAATGCACATCCTTTTTCACTGCGGCTATCAAGACTCCTTTTTCTACTTAATGTTGAAAAGTCAAGTCGTACTTCATAATGTTGATACCTTTAAGATTACACTAATTTACAGCCTGCGTGAATAAGTGTATCTAAATCTTCTAAATGAGTTTACATGCAGAAGGCTGGTGATAAAGAAGCCCTGTCACTTTTAAGACACGTCTATTTATAAGAGCGTCTGTGAGCGAAACGCTTGTTAACTTCACAGTGAATTATTTTATCAGTACTGAGGCAGACGCTTTGCAGTGACATCATCATCTTTAATATAGAGCTGCCTGTCTTTATACATGCCTTTACAATAGGAATGAACAGCAATAAGTATTCAAACTATTCTTAATAATTGATTTTGTCCTGTAAAATGTACTGATATAAAGACAGGGTTTTCTTGTAATACTTTTGCACTTCAAATGAGTAGTGAACGTACATTTGCAGAGTTCAATGCCTAAACAAGTCCAGCTCCCAGGCACCCACAAGAGGAACTAAAAAATGTTTTTTATTTGTTGACTCATGACATTTGTAGGCGTCATATTTGAACAAAGACTATTTTAGTGACAAAGACAAAACAAAAACCCACGAGGGGGGAAAATATAAAGAACAATGGTTTAAAACATGACAGGTAGACTGGAACATACACTAACTAGACTATACAAGAATAAAGACAAATCTTGAATCGTTTCCAAGACAACGTGCGAAGGAGGTGATTGGTCGAGCAGGATCAAGCTCGAAAAAAAAAAAAAAAGGGGGCCAAAACGCGGGTTAGTGCATAGTTTTGTATAAATGTAAGTTGAACTTTCACTTTCAATAACTTTTGATTGCATTTCTATCGAGATATTTGTATTATAGTTTTTAAATATGTTATTAGTTATTGCAAATACGCTCTCTGTTTATAATTCAAATAGACTTCTGTTACACTGCCTATCTGTTTCCCTGGGCTGCCTTTTTGCACAGACACATTAGCAGAGCACAAAACGCTCCCTGCCAACTGAAAGAATTCAAAACAGCCGCGTCTAACAGCAAAAAACGTGTTCTGTCTGATCAGCCCCCATCGAGGCATTTTTACGTGGCTGAAAACGGCAAACAAAGGATGCATTCTATCTAAAAGTGAATGCTCACCCAGACCTGCCTGAAACGCCTCATGTAACCACACCTCCACAAATCTACGTCAGTTCGTGTTATGATTTGACTGTGACCGCCAAAATGTATACGTAAGTAAGGTGGGCGTACCGATCAACAAATGATGTACTTGTTGTATCAAAGAGTGCAGAACAGTACTCTACTCTCAGCCAGTCTTGTCTCTCTGTTCCAAGGTTACCGCAGGATGCAGTTCATGCCCAGACCTGATGGCAGAGCTGAGAATGGGAAGCGGTGACCTGACAAGAGCTGAGATGATAGAGCTAGATCAACACTTCAAATGCTATTAAATCTTAAGCCTATAATTTACCTTATTAGTAAGTTTATTTATTTTTTATTTAGCCTTGTTGTGCAAGCACTGTTGAGCTTGTGGAGAGGGAGCAGCTTTTGCCAGCGGAGGAACTGGAATCCCCTGGTTGGGCCTGGGTTCTCCTGAGGTTTTTTTCCTCGATTGGAGTTTTGGGTTCCTAGCCACCGTTTGCATATTGTTTTGCACTATTTGCCTGGCCGAGGGGCTGCTTTAGAATTTAGAAGTTAAACATAATTAATATTGCATATAAGAATTTATAGTCCGTTTAATGTTTGACTTGTGGTTCTCTCTCCTTTATCTCAAATATGTGCTTTCACTGTGCGTGTGTGCAAGTGTGTTTGCGTGTGTGCGTCTATGTCAATGTGTGTAAGTATGTATGCATATTGTGTGTGTGGAGCATTTGTATGTCTGTCTTTTGTTGTTTTCACCTTTTTCTTGTTTTTACAGGTATATGCCTTTTGTTGTTTTTCTTCTATTCAATGTGTCTCATGTACAGCTGCTTTGTAACAATGAAAATTGTAAAAAGCGCTATATAAATAAAGTTGAGTTAAGAGTACCAATCAGTACAATTGTTTCTGAACCTGATGTTTCAAATATGGTAAGAGGCGTTACATTTCCATCACACGCTTGCAGTATTCAACCAATGACTACGCACTGGTTAACTGGCCAATCATAGCACACCTCACCTTTCAGAGCGATGAGCTTTGTAATTTTTTTTGCATTTCATAAAGGCGGGGCAAAGAGGAGATACAAACATGCACGGTATGTGGAAAATACAGCGTTTTTGAAGCTTAAATTGTGTACACACATTGCACTACATGTAATGCAATCGATAACATTCGTTATATGACCCCTTTAACTTAAAGAATCAGAGCTGTCGTGGATCAAGGTATTTCGTTTGGGCAGTATATAGAATACTGTACATACACAAACATGAAGGTGAGTAGGCAGAAGGCTATCCAAATGCAATAGCAGGAACAAAGAAATCACATACTACACAACAGTGGAGTTTTTGATATTGAACCAAATACAAACACGGAGACAAACATGCATATCACAGTTCATGAGAAAATAAGCAATACAATACAATCTACAAAAATTCTCCTTTAAGTAACTCCTATGCACATGCACCAATTTTGTTAAATATATAATTATATAAAAAAACAACCCTTATGTGTCAAGTTTCTCAAGTATTTGATGTGAAGAAACAGGTGGAGACAGAAGGTGAAAATAGGAATTGGAACAACTAGATCTCATAAAGACTGATGTCTGATATACATGGTGGCACAGTAAGTCTTACTTTATATCCAGAGGTTCAAAATGTCTTCTGAGTGATGATTATGTGATGGTGCCCCGAGCTGCAGCTCATCCATCAGCTGATTGACAGAAGCGCTCAGAAGCTCAGCAGTGCTCATCAATGATCGAGATATTGATTGACACTTCTAGACTGCACTCTGACAGAGCCATCAGTTTTGTTCAACCATTCTTCCCAATGTAAGTACATGAAAGAGATAAACGTCACACAGGAAGGAGGGAAGTATTTATATCCCAAGTGTAGGACTTGCTCATCTTTATTTCGTAGAGAACATGAGAAAAACACTAGTTGTGTTTGAGTGAACACAATTAAAGTATAATTGATTGATATTTTATATTTTTTTGCATGCCCATTAATATAATACTTTCTTTTCATTGTGTTTAAAGCACATTAAAAGTCTAACAGCACTTACATCTTTACTTGTTGTGATCATAAAATATTCTGTATATTTTCTTCTCAAAAGTGTTCTCCAGGGTTTCCAGTCAATATTTCTCATTCTTATCAACCTGCATATATATTTCATCTATGCATTTGGCAGACGCTTTTATCCAAAGCAACTTAAATTGAATTATTCTATACATCGACAATGTGCAATCCCTGGGATCAAACCGATGAGTTTGGGGTTGCTAGCTTCATGCTCTAACCAATGAGCCACAGGAAAGTAAAAACACTTTCCTTGAAGCATGTATGTATAATGCATTATAAAAGTAGTTTTAAAGCATTGTGAGCAGTGTATAGAATAAACTTCTGTAACATATTCTTTCAACTAAATGTTGAAATATAAATAAAAGTTTGTTTGTTTTGCTTGTCTTTTTTGAAGAGTGAGATTTAAAATCTGTCTGAAAACAGCTTTCACAGATTTGTCCCGTTTAGCTCATAAGGAGCCCATTCTCATCAACTGCGTATAAATAACACGCACTGTTGCAATATCGTGTACGCCAAAGTTAAATTGTGCATGCTTTTGAAACGCCAATGTTTGGGTGCACTTTGGCCATTTTGAAACGTACATGAAGAGGAAACATTGAAATCATTAATATAATATTAGGTTCTTGGTTTTAGGTTTAGTGTTTGGGTTAGGGCACAGATTAATAGGGCAAATTGCCGTTTAATATGCACACACACTGAAAAATAGGCGTATTGTATGCACGCACAATTTAACTTTGGCTTACGTAGGCTATCACACCATATTGCAACAGCGCGTGTTATTTATACGCAATTGATGAGAATGAAATCTATGAAAGCTGTTTTCACACAGATTTAAAATGTCAACTCTTCATAAAAAGACAAGCAAAACAAACCAACTTTTATTTATATTCCAACATTTAGTTGAAAGAAAACGATACAGAAGTTTAATGTGTTAATCCTAAATAACTTTCTACAAAGCTATAAACAGACAGGATTAAAAAAATATCACAGCAATTGTGTTTGGCCAATTGTTCAGTTGAACTGGAGGTCAACGAGAAGGAAAACATGGAATTTGGGTTTACTATTCCTATAAGTGTTGTGGTTAAAGCACTGTGTTAATGTGTTTGCCAAATGGTTCTCATAACCGCTGAATTAATAATAAAACAGTTCAAAATGCTCATAAGAGTGTGAGTCTAATTTCCAATAATCTCCTCAATAATATATGATGTTTTTGAAGAGCGGCCTCATCATACTGAGGTGTTTAATAGAAGCATACATTATTCATACTCTGCTTGTGTCTTTTGTCATTATGAGTTTATGTTGGAACTCATTTATATTTCAGTGTGTTTGTCACTTTAATTCAGTGGATGCAGCCTGAGAGTGTAGGTGTCATACCTGGGCCATCGTAAACTAAAACAGCTGGTGACTTTGAAGATTACGGTTGCTCTCATGAGAGTCTGAGCAAGTGTGTGAATGTGTGTGTGTGTGTGTGCGTGTGCCCAGTAAATGAGCCTGAGCATCACCGTGGCAACCTGAAAGCTGTCCCACAGGTGGTTCAGACAAAACCGAAATTATATGAGGTTATCAAGAACTATTAATAGACCTGACACAGGACATATGGTCTTTCAGCCAGCAATGTCAACTTATTTCACAGTGCCCCTATAAAGTAGCTCAGCTGATATAGAGCATTGTGTAAACAGTGAAGAGGTTGTGGGTTTGATTCCCAGTGAACTCACAAATCAATAAAAAAAGTTAACCATGTTTGGTGAAAAATCCAGCAATGAAGTTTGCCTTAGTTCAAGCAGTTTACAATATAAATATTTTACACAGTACTTGGTGCATGTTCACCTTTAAAGATGGTGTTCTATTTAGCACTTAAGGTGGTTCTTGGGTCGTAATATTAAGGGAACCACTTTAAGTGCTGTATAGAGAATGTAAAGCTGGCGTCACGCCGTTTGTTGCATTTGCAGTGGCGCCGCCATCTTGGAAGGATAATACTATATATATTTATATTTTATATATAATAATATATATTTTATGGAGTAGTACAGTGGGTCAAAGAAGGAGACGTTATAATATCAGGAGAATATTTATTACTGGATCTGAAGAAAATTACATGATTTTATTAATGTACCATCCTTATATTACCCCAAACCTTACAATATAGGCAACTTGACTCCATATACTTCATATGCAAATCTAGTACTACTACTTACTATTATATTTGTCAATTTAAAGGGATAGTTCACCCAAAAAATTTCAATTTTGATCAACATTCATCGTTTACTCACCCTCAGATTGTTCCAAAACCCTTATGAATGTCTTTGTTCTGCTGAACACAAAGGACGATATTTAGAAGAATGTAAGTAACCAAACAGATCTCATCCCCCATTGACTCCTATTGTATTTATTTTCCCTCTTTTGCAGTAAACAGTAGGGTTGTTCGGTTACTGACATTCTTCCAAATATCTTCCTTTGTGTTTAGAAGAACAAAGACTTTTTGATGTACAGTTTTAAAGTAGGTTAATCTTCTGTCACCTGGGTGTGCAACAGAAAAACAGACAAACAATACTATCCAGTCGTTTCCTCTTTTGAGGCACAAAACCAGATACATTAACAACGGATCTTGTTTTGTTTCATATATCTTTCTTATTGTATCACTCATGTAGCCGGGTTCCAAAACCATCTGCATGTTTTTAAGATGGAAAAACGATAAGACGTCTCTTGCTTTTAGTCTCCTGTAGCGCAGAGCATTTTACTTGTTTCTGCTTAGTCCCGAGGCACCATCTATATTATGTGATGTGCAAGAATAATTATTCTGCCATCTCTCTCAATTGAATTTAATTGACACTGTAAATAGATTGGACTCGGCTGACTAACCAGACGCAACACAACAAGATTCCAAGCAATTTATCTGTCCACATCAACACTAAAAGGGCGTGACTTCTTTGGCACAGTTTTATACTCAATGAAATGAGTGAAAAATTAAAGGTACATTTAGTACATTATCGTGTATTTATGTATTTTCAGAATATTTGAGATGCTTTGCCAAATGCCATGTTAACAGTTCCTTGTGGAACTTGAGCCTTTCAACATAACATCCTTATCCTCAGTGAAAGGCGCAGGAACATAAATTGTTTATCCAATCTTTAACATTTATCCTCTTTATCTGTTGTGGGTTTCTACACAAACCATAACAATGCTGTGGACTCTTTAATAAACAATAAGAAAACACTACGCAGGATTGCTTTTTGCTTACTTTTTCACCCAGGCAAATATTCAACAGAAACTGCTGCAGTCTCTCAGAAATCAGTTTTAAGGATTTTGAGGCAGAAATACCTTAGGCAGAAAGATCATTTTGCCAAAGATGGTGGTGCCCTATCCACATGCTGTCGTGATGGAAATGAAATGGATGGCCTCCTCGCTGATAATTCACACCCGGTTACATATTTCAAGGGTTCAGGACAGAAGGCAAATCTAAAAAGTTCCAGGGTCCTGGAAAAGTTATAGTAAGCTTCTCTTCAAGAACAGTACAAGTGTGTAATCCACTATGGTTTAATAGTGATAAAAGACTGTACTGTTTTACTTCACTGTAATTTTATAACATTTCTTTGCCATTTTTTTACAGATGTTTTTTTAAATACACTCAAAAAATGTACAATCACAAAAATTGATAATAAAACTGTTATTTTACAGTTTTTTTTCTTTCTCCCCAGCTGCGGCCCTGCTACCAAAAAGGTTTTCTTTAAAAAAAAATGTTCTTTACAGTTTATTTGTGAAAATGGTAAGTGGCTATTAAATTAAAGAACAAGACAACACAGTCACAACAAAAAAATATATTAATATATATCCATGTATCCTACAAAAATCACAGAAAACAAATATTTAACAGCCTTGGCTCAGAATATTGTTAGCAAGCATCCATCCTGGCTGTCACAGTTTTGGAAGACATTTTATGGCAAAAGGTGATGTGTCGCAGGACACAAGAAAAGATTAATACCTTTTGATAATATATTAATGGCATTAAGAATATGTTAGATTTTTGTGAGTGTTCTTTTTCTAGATGGCTGTAGTGCCACCTGGACACTGTCGGTGCCTGTCACTACAGTAACGGTGCAGCATCACAGCATACTGTGATTCTGAGATGGAATGGGGGCATCTTTTTTTTTACAAGGGGCTTTGCCATTCCTGGGAAATATGTCCTGGGTATTTATGGAAACGTTTAAAGTTCATTTAAAGCCTACGAATTTAAAAGCATGGTTATGACAGAAACATTGGAAAGAAGAAGATATGGACAACTTTTATGAAATTTAAGGCTAAATTTAGGCTTCTGATCCTTTAAAAAGAGTTTCAGAGATTTTTATCTTTAAATAAAAAACAGCTGCCACAAGAGAACTGACTTACTTTTTAAATGCTACATTTAACATTCATATTTTGACATTTTGCTGGGTAAAAGCTAAAAAATGAAGAAAGGTAGGATGATTTTATCCATCGAAAATGAATGGTAAAGAGATCTCTTTATATGACAGGCAGTTGGAAAAGCGGAGGGGTGGTAATCTAAGGCTTGGTGACATCATCGAGAAAAACACTGAGAAAAACTCTAAGCATTTGTGTCTTGTTTTAAGTGAAAATATCTAAAACTTCCTAAAATCAATATACAATTACTTGACAAGAAAAGTGACCTAAGATATTTAGTTGTGTTTCATGAAAACTAATATAAGAATTAAGGAAGATTATGGTAAAAACAATCAAAGGGTGAGAAAAATGAACTTGGGGTGAGAAAAATGAATTTGAATTTGGTTTGACCTTTTCTCATGTACCTAAATTAAGTTTATTTTTCTCACCCCATGGACAAATTGTTGTGCTTGTTTTTACCATAAACGTACTTAATTTTAAATTTATTTTTCATAAAACAAGAGCATGTCCCGGAAAACAGCACAGCGACATAACAAACACTGAAATTGAAAAGTTTGAAAACGCATTCACACACGAATGCACAGATAGGAGTTTACAATTTAGTCTGTTGAAACGAATCCCAGGTGTAAAATAATAAAATTTGACCAAACCACACATTCAAAATGTTTGTTTCTATTAGCAGGGAATAAGTGTTTGTTCTCTGAATGAACCCTGACAGGGTGATCAAGACCCCGACACTATGCAGGTCTAACTAAATACACAGGTCACTAGCATAGCCATGGCAACCTTATTTTCATGTCTTGACCCCAAGGAACTAAAACTCCAAAGATATGAACGGAGCAAAAAAACAACCAGGAGAGCCAGTTCTCTGCAGGCTTGTTAACACAACATTGGTGCATCTTGACAGACTAATCATGTATAAGCCATCTTAGCTATATATAAAACAATCTAAACAATGGAAAATACAAAATAATATAAAGGATATTTAGATACAATTTTTACAGAGATATTTTTACAGGAGATTGTATAATGCATATTTTTATTCTTTTGAACACAAAACGAGATATTTAGAAAAATTAAAATAAACAGTTCTGGTGCACTACCATTAAACTATGTTTGTCAATGATCTTCCACATCTGAAAATTGCTAACATTCTTCCAAATATGTTCCTCAGCACCTCACCAAAAGGCATCTTTCACCCAGGATAATGGATGTTATGAAAGTGGGATCGGGCACACAACTCACCAGATGTTTCTCTGATAAAAAATAAAGAAGGTAAGTATAAATATGCAATGTATTTCCATATTCATGTATCCCCCAAACACAGAGGATGCCTAGAAGAACCCAGTGAAACAGGACCTCCTTCCCTCTATTCATATTCTTAACTGCTCCCCTGTCATGCATAAGACGTAGGAAATGTCAATTGGGCAATTAAACCGTGCTGAAATCGGCAAACTATTGCTAGTACGTCTCTGTAATTAAAAAAAAAAACATCAAAATCAGAAGTTTAGATCTCTGATTATTTCTGTTTGATCTGAACAGTATGATGAGTGAGTAAGTGAGTAATATGTCCTGCCGACCTCACAAAGCCTGTTGTTGATTGATTGATGCAAACGTAAACGCTGTCAGAAGTCACAGGAGAAATACAGTATATTGATGTGTGACTGAGACATGACAGTGAGCCAACACTGGCGATCACCCCCTGAATGAGCGAAAACTACACCTCTGTCACACAATCCTTTGCTGAATTAATCGTTCTATCTTCGGTTTACTCTTCTCACATAACACAGACATGGTTGACTGGCCGTTCAAGCAGCTCCTTCTCAGAGCTCTAGTTCCACAGAGACCGACACGCTACAATACAATGAAACTGAAGCCTAATAGAAAAGTGGTCACAGGGTTGGTAAATCATTTTCTTGGATGGCCATTACAAGATCCTGGAGACCATGCCCATAGTCTCCTTGTTAGAGTGCCCGCCTCCCATGACTTACCTAATGCCAGTTTGGGTGGGACCGGTTACATGTACAAATTATAATATTATTAGCAAAACTTTATGGGATGGTAATTCATTAAGTATTAATCTAATTGGTTCTTGTGTGTTATTATGAGTTCAAAAATGAATCTTTTCACTGGACCTTTGCTTCATTTATATTTATATTTATTTAGTTAGAAAAGTCATTAAAGGGCTTGGGGCCGTGCATGTTAATAATTGCCATCGCCCAATCACAACTGTCATGACATCATCTTCCAAAGGGATTAGTCACATGTTTTTTTTTACCATATTTACCATGAAGAACAGGAATACTAAAACGTATCTTTCAAAAAATAAAACGCATTTTTTAAACTAAACATGTAATCATGATTTATATATCTATTTGCTTAATTGTGAAGGTCCTACAAGGAATCCTACTCGGCACGCTGTTTTATTATTTACTATGTTATACATAGATAACCTTAAGGACTACACCTGCTGTACACACAGTTGCATAAAATATTTTTGAAAATGTATGCCAAAAAGTAAAGGTATAGGTTGATGGCATACTATATATAGTATATTTTATTACAAATATTTTAAATTTTACATAAAATACTATACTGTAATATATATGTGACCCTGGATCACAAAACCAGTTTTATAGAATGGGAATATTTGGGCCAAAGCCAACAATACATAGTATGGGTCAAAACGATAGATTTTTTTATGAAAGAAAGATATTTATCAAAGAAATTGCCCTGTTGAAAAAAACAGCATATTAGGCATGTAACAGGGTGATAAGTGAAACTTTTTGGAAATTTTGCCGCAATATCTTGCGTACTTCCAAAAGACCTATTGGTGGCCTGGCAGTCCCCTAAAGTCCACCTATAGACATTAACAGACATGTCTTAAATATGGCAGTATATTTCAGCACTTCCTCTCAGGTTCAAACCCTCTGAAAATATATATTTATTTATTCACTATGTCATCTTTAACCTCTTTTATAACATCACATCAGTGGTGACATTTCTGGGAGATGTGCCTAAAATACACTTTGAGTGTGTACTCCCCCTCTGTGACTGTGAGGAAGCTGTCTAGAGCCTGAAATCTCCTCGGTGCTCTGCTCGTGTCGCAGGGGAGTTTTAGGGAAAGCAATTACAGCTGACATTTAGGGGAATGCTTGAAGGGTCAGATGTTTTTCTGCAACAATGACAAATTATCTCCTCATTTTAGTGTAGAAAATGCCTCATGCCGTGTAAGTCTGTGTTTTACATTAGCATGTCACATGAATTTAAAGGAAACTGCACTTTGCAGTTCATACATTCCAAATCTAAATAATTAATTCAGGAGAACCTTCATCTTGGAGTCTGTTGCCAGTACAGACTAGAGTTTGCGTTAATACTCATTTACAAAAATGCTAGTTATTCTGCTATGATTAACATGAATCTGTTATAATTTTTAAGCAAATGTAAGAGGTGCCAAATGTATTATAATGTTTAAACTGCCGTAAAATATTTTGTAGTGTTTTTATGTGCAAAATGTCCCACAACAAAGCAAGAGCGTTTTGAGTGATTTTTTTAGGATGCTGCCATGGCTCATAAGATGGCTGAATTTCCACCCATTTACCAACCAACTAATAAACAAATTTTTTCTTTGTTTATTTGTCACAACCTATATTTTACAGTCCAGTTTTTTGATCCATTCTGATTTGCACACTTTCCATCTATTGTTTTTACAATCGGTTTGTCCAAAACTGTAGCATTTTATACCGAGTATAGCCTATCGAAAATACCTGATAGTTTGGTCTACTATTTTAGGTCAAAATGAGTGTGCAGGACTTTATCTCTGTTCCAGTGTAATCACTAAATTAAATGTTATGAGCTACATGAATTTGGGATCCCCAGCTTCCAAAACTCCCATTTAACCAAGTGAATTTTGTTGTAAAGACAATTTGACTAACCGTCATACCTTATTTTCTGAAGGGCTGCGACACACAGAGGTTGACATTAAAACAATAACTTTTCCGAACTGTTCTGAACCAAAAGGAATGTTTGTTATTCACTGAAATGACCAGGTCCTAAACACCTGAAAATATGTTGCTTTATTCCTTCATTTCAGGTGTAGACAGCAGCTCTGTTGAACAGTGACTGTAACCATGGCAACTCCCTATTGCTTTTGGGAAATGGGTATTCCAAAAGGGTTCAAGTTCTTTAAAATAGGTTTGAATCAAATGGGTTTGCTTCTTGAGCGTAGGAAAATTTCGATTAAATGACATTTCTTGCCCTATATTCCCTTTTCCTCTCGATTTCTGTCGTTGTTGTCAATGTTGTGTTCTTGTGACAGCTTTGGATAATTCAAGTCAGGAGCGCTTCCAATCACAAGGTCGGTGTCCAGCGTTTGGTCCAAACGCACCACAGTAGCCAAGATTGACCCATAGAAATGACATGGCATATCAAAAACAATCTGTCTAAGACACTAGTCAAATAAGTATGCAAATTTTTTTATTAAAATAAGTATTTAGAAGCATTAACACAGTAGTTTCAAAGTGTATGTTGTTATGACCAATTATTGTTCATTTATAAAGCATTTCTAAATGAAACATTTCCACATTCAGTGCTGACACATTTTTTTATTGTAATGGGTTCTAAAGCGGTTTATTGTCCTTTATGGTGACATATCATGCCTCGTTGCGTGCAGTGTAGACTTGGTGTTAAACTACCAACAATAAGCATTAGATTTATAAGGGGGAAAACTTTGTTCTTTTGATTAAACAAACTTAGGACACAAGGCACAATGAACACTCAAAGGTCATGTGCTCAAACAAAAGACCCAAAGCATTAGTTCAGAATCTGATACCAAGGACAAAACAATTTAATGAGAACCATTTATAATAGAAATGAGGACCATTTAAATGACAATATATACAAAGAAATTTATTTTTAATGAGGTGCATAAAACAAAAAGTAAGTTTTGAGTCAATGAGTCAAAGTGACTTATTTATGTTAAGTATTTAGTTGTGTTGGTATTTAAAACAGTTTCTGCATGTTGGTGGTCTTTAGAGGTTACCAATATTTGGGTGATATCTGCTCGCTCTGTGTGCAGTAAACAGAAGTCCACACCAGGGATCAAATTAATATTTCAGATCTGATTTTAGGTCAGTTTGGTTTTCTCTAATGATGAGGAACAGAGCATTTCTGTCTAATATATGCTGTCAGAGCTGCTGTCAATGTAGTGAGATAAGTTGGGTTCCAACGTATCACAACATTTATCACAACAGATAAAGACACATAAATATCCTATATTATGAAATGAAAGTTTGGTAACACATTATAACCACTTGTTAATGATGTAATTAGCAAACATTTCATAATAACACAACATAATAATTACATAATATGGAACTGAAGTATCATTTGTATTTTTCAGTCATACAGTATGTGTTTTCTTCTCTCCTCCCCTAACTCTCTTAAATCAGAACAGTCTGTAGAAATACGTTTTTTTTATTCTGACAGCTGTGTCCTCTTGACTATATGTGTCCCCTGTGAGTTGTTGTTTATCCGAGAGTCACATAGATGTCTAATTTGAGGGAACTTCTGGGTTCACACGCATGAAGAGACTAAACCACAGAGACAGACACTGGTCAAGCAAAGATAATCAATCCCTTCTACCTTCAGCAAAGCAGCATTCATTACTGTGATTGTGCTTCAAATCATGTCGAGCTGCTGCCTCTCACAGAATTTCGGAGCATTGGCATCCTAGTGACTTTAAAGATGAATCAATTTATAGCAGGGGCCGGATTCACAACATTCTTAAGAAAAAAATATTCTTCACTGCCATATTCTTTTCTTAAACTCTAATTTAAGAAAAATGTAAGGATTGTTATGTTCTCAAATTCTCAAAACAAAAACAGTAGTAAATATCATCTTAAAATCAAGACAGCCTCACGGTTGTCTTAAATCTTAACAGGTAGATGTTTAATAGCACATGTATTTAGATTTTCACATGTGACGTGTATTGTATTGCAGAATCAATTATTTACGTTTACTTGCCATTAAGGAATTATATAATTATGTAATAATACAAACGTAGTGCTTTTATATTATTCTGGGTGACTTGAAATGTAGAGAGGGTCACAAATATTATTCCATAGTAATACACAAAACGTATTATAATACATATAATTATCACACAAGCATGCGAATGTAATCATTGAGAAAGCATATGATTTAATTAATTTCTTACGACAAAAACTATTGTTTTCTTAAGAAAATATTTGAGAACACTTAACGAAATCTTTAAAAATTGCACTTACAAACATTCTTATGAACTTCCTATAATTTATCTTAAAAACATATTTATATTTTGTTTTAGGAACAGTTTTGTGAATGTGGCCCCTACTTCTTAAAAAAAGCTATGGCAATCTTTTGTTGAGAAAGATTCTGATTTCAATAAAACTGAACTCTTTGGTTGTCTAACAGCATTTCTTAATGCGCTCTGAAGTAAACTTTTCAAGGAAACTGTGTTAAATTAACAATATCAACAACATAACATGAATAAATAAAAAGCAAACATTTTAAGAATCTGTGGGGTCTCTTCAGTTTTGTATTAAAAATAGTTAAAAATGACAGTATGACGATTCACTGGATAATTATATTGTAACATTTTACTGTAAAATACTGTTAAAATACTGTTATTTGCCCATGATGATTTGCAGCATCCTGCTGTATACAGGTTCTACAGTAAGGATTTGTGCATTTCACAGTAATAATGCTGTAAAACCTACATACATTTTACAGTTAAAGTAATAATGCCAAAGGACAAATGTGTCACGGTTCATAGATCTATGGTGTCATCTTGTTGTCTGTGTGTAGGTTGCGGGATGTATCACCTGATTGTTTTGTGTGGGCGTCGCCGCTGATTACTGATCAGCGGCAGCTGCGGCTTATTACTTCTTGTCTATTTAACGCCTTGTCTTTCGTCTCATGTTTGTCAGATCGTTGGTTGGAGTTCTGGTGTTTGTTTGGATCGTCTGTGTTTGTGGTTCCAGCTCTGGAATTCTTGTTGTTGTTCCTGGGGCCTGTCAGCTCCTATGGATTATCGTTCTGGAATTCTCCACTCATCACGTTAGCCACGTTGACTCCAAGGAGACCATTACCCTCTTTCCTGTTGCTCATTTGAGAAGTCATTTCATGTACATCTGACACTATTGGGCGGGAAGCTCTATTAAAGGAGATTATTAAACTTGCAATTGCATTCAGTTTTCATTGCCGTGACAAAATGTTAAAAGTTTTGTTATAGCAAACCACTTTTAGTGGTAAAGTTAATATAAATGTTAAAATACTTTATAGATTCCAACATTTGGCGATACATATTTGTATGGGTCTACTTTTAAGGTAGCCTTAAAGGAGTCAGTCTTTGCTGTTTTTTGAGGCTTTAATTTTGTTTTTTTGGTGTTTAACAGTGGATGTTCATGACTCTAATTTGAAAAAAAAGACCTTTATATTTTACATATTTCAAGTCTATTGTTCACCTCACATTCTTATCACTAAATGATTGGATTTTTTCCGGTCTTCATAAAGTCCCTCCTTCCGAAACGCTCTGATTGGTAAAGCTGACCTGGTCTGTCGTGATTGGTTCCTCGCTTAGAGTGTGTGTGAAGATGTCCCACCCATACCATATCAGCCTCTCAGTGCACGTGTATTCATAAACTTTGGCTTTGAGCAATAAACAGTAACAATGAAGTCAACTTCACTTCATCAGTTAAAAACATGTGGATCGATCGAAGTGTAACAGAGGTCAGCTAGAGCATGTGCAAACTTCTATTTGTGTTAGAGATCGCAATTGTTTTCCTACTATGTTGAGGGAAATGAGCCCCGACCAAATGTCATCAGACCCGTTATATTAATTAACACTAATAACAGAAGCGTTAGTTTTGCCTTTTCATACTGGACACGAGTTGGATAATAAAACAAGCAGATTGACCAAGAGACTTTTGCAAGCAGGACTTCAAAGGATGTTTTATAGAAGTGTTTAAGAGGTAAGCGCACACACATACATTTCTGTGTATTCAACAGCATTCTTTTAAAGGACCAGTGTGTCATTTTTGAGGATCTGTCATCAATATATTATAGCCTATATACTGTAACTTTATTTTCAGAGGTGTATAAAGATGAAGCGTAATGTTTTTATTGCCTTAGATGAGCTATTTCTAAATACTGTACACCGCGGGTCCATTGCATCTAATTTGCCATGTTTTGTCAGCCTCTGTAATGCTTTGAAAGGGTGTGGTGGCGTAAGGCGTTGCTTACAATTACATTTTTATGTGAAGTCCCAGAGAACAATTTTATTGCTGATAGTTTGCTCTTTCATAGAACGGGAGATTTGACTGAGTTCTCAGTTGTGTTTCATTTAGGTATCAAAATAATCTGAGGTCTACTTTGCTTTAATTAAAGTGAATAATAATTTTATTGCTTTCTGGGAGAAACAACTCATTTTTATATTATGCATTCATGCATATTTCAGAGAAGGATAACAATTGCCAGAGATTACTTGTTTCTCTTTAAAATATATATATATACCTTTTGTAGATAAAAGACAAGAAAAATCCCAGATCTCCACCGGTGACAAAATGCTGGCATTGAACTGTAAGGATGTTCATCAGAGTGTCACTGTCAAAGCATGATGACAAGCATTGTGTTACGGCTTGAAACACACATTCGTTCTGTGTTTTAATATTTGCCGGTTTATACCAAGACATAAATACGTCATGACAGGCTGTCAACTACAATTAGAACACCTGTCTATGATCAGAGGAGCTGATATTCTACAGCAAGAGAGAGAGCTGTGAGCTCATGGAAAACAGAGAAATAACAAATAAATGCCTTAACATGTTTCACGCAGTCTCACTACTAGAGATTGACTTCTCCCTCTGTAATGATCCTTGTTTTTATTCAGCTGAATGCGTTACTTACTACTTACTGAGGGTTAGGAGAAATTAAAGCAACACATCATCACATTCTCTTTGAACCAAAGACACTTAAAGGGATAGTTCCACCGACCTCAAGTCCCAAATCTGTATACGTTTCTTTATTCTGTGAAACAAAAAGAAAGATATTTCTAAAAATGTCAACTGAGATTTACGAGGCTCCATTGACTAGGAAAAATAAAAGAATCTCAGTTGCTAACATCCTCCCGAATATCTTTCTTTGTGTCTAATCAAATAAATTTATACAGGTTTGGAATAACTTGAGGGTCGGTAAATGATGACAGAATTTACATTTTTGTGTAAACTATCCCTTTAACTTTCCTGTAGCACAGTGGTAAGAGCATTGTGGGTTCGATCCCAGGGGACTGCACATGTATAAATGTATAGGATAATGCAATGTTAGTCGCTTTGGATAAAAGCGTCTGCCAAATGGATAAATGTAAATGTAATGTTGGGCAAAAACTCATGTTTAAAGGGACTGAAAGAGAGCATATTACAGAACTCGAAGAAAATGCTAGTCGTGTTGACTGTATCTTCTTTTATCATATTTCAGGCAAAATAAACATAATAACACACCTCTGAACAATTTGAGATATCATTCATGTCCGGTCCAGTCTTTGAAAGCAAAAATAATAGAGATGCTTGCCTCAGTGATCAATCAAAATGTGTGATATTGTGTTATTTTATACTGTGATCACATGACAATAAAATGCATAATATACTGTAGAAAGAGAGATAAATTCTAATAGATTAAACTGAGCGGCTTCTCTTTGTGATCAATGTGGTCATACTCTGTGACAGCAGCTCGAGGAGAGCTCGTGTCCTGTCGCGCTGAACAGACGTGATGTGTCTGCAGTGCCACACTCATTTCATGTATGAAGTCAATAATACACACACACACGTGGCAGCAGCACACACTATCGGGCTGGTAGCTACGCACAGACAGCAGCCCAACTGTTTGCCAGAGATAAGCTCGAACACTGAGTGCTTCAGAGAGAAAGCGATGTTTGGCACTATCTAATTAACAATCTGGACTCGGAACAAAATGTAGTTGACAACAAAAAGTTTTCAAACAAACAGTGTGGGTTTACAGTGTACGGCTGAGATATTGTGGCGTTCTCAATGTCAGTCTGACAATGGACTACTGGGTTTATCAGATGCCCCAGATCACATTAAATTAATAGAAATCTATTTTCCTCTGATCGATAATGAACATTTGACTGAAGATGATGATGTGTAATGATGAAGGTCTGGATTGTACACTAGGCTGACAATGCATCTGTGGGTTGGTGTGTAACGGCCTTTAGACAATACCGATAAGATGAAGTCTTCTCACATGTGTGTATATTATGATAAGGATAACATTAAATGACTAACATTAAACATTAAAGGATTTTAATGCTCAGCATGGAGAGCAAGAACTACCGGGCGGTTTGCGTCCGATGTTACAGTGTAGCCTAATTTTTGACAGTAATTTTTGGCACTTAAAACATTGATCAAACGGACTGGAAATACCTGTGTATTAAACGGTTTAATGCACATCTTCCAGCCAGAATAAAGTATTTAAACAGACCATGGAATAATTTAATTGAACTTATCATTCATGTTTTTGTGTAAAACGTATCATTAAATAAATTAAAAGTTAAACACAGCATCATTATAAACGTGCCATGGTATTACAATCTCATAAATACATACTATCATACAACGCTACAATCTGATTTTGGTATTTTTTTTAATATTTGTAAAGTGAAGTCTTTACAAGACTATCAGTAAAGATAGTGAAAGTGATGCTTTGATAGCTTTGGCAGCAGAAGTCTTGATCATTCTGAGCTGTAGAGATCTCAGAACACACTGTAAAGAAACATCAGAAGGAGACATGTCTGCTATCTCTCTAGGTGCGTGTGCTATTATAATTCTAGAAAGGAGAGTCTTTCATCAGGTGTTTCAGCGCTGGGTTCGTGGCAGGGCAACTCAACAGGCTCATTAAAAGCGAGAGCAGGTGCACTTTCATGAGTGAATATTATAATGCAATGTCAGAGAGAGAGCAGGTTAGTGTGGAGAGCACAGCCATTCTCTCACAGCTCCCACTGTACGCCAGTAATCATTTCCATGGCTACAGCAACTCACTGGAGAATCCTCTGATCTCATGAAAAGTGTACATCAACCCTTCATAAACATTCAAAGACACCGAGCTCACAGCTGGAAATGCTGCAGTAATGATAAAGTTAAGATATAAACAAATCAAATGTGAACCTTGAAAAACACGTGGCAGCCGGTCTGTAATTCTCACATGGTAAGCCATACAGTATGTGTTATATATTTTACTGCACATGCTAATGTCCATTCATGTCCATACAGGCCAATTACTGCCCCCAGCTGGAGACTGACTGATGCACTCTGAAATGACACATCACAGCCAATGACACAAAATATATAAACTGAACAATTGCAATAAAGAAATAAAAACAGATGAGCTTCTTGGATGTAAATACAGTCACTTATTTTCTTGTTGGAGTAAACTATAGAAAACAACTTGGATTGCTTCTCGTCTCGTCCAGCTCTCCGAGCGAAACATCCACATACTGTCAGCCCATTAATCAATTATGGATGCTTTCTGCCAAACCAAATGATGGACGCCACTATATTTTGTTTTATTTATTTATATTTCTCTCAATGGCCCAGTTTTAGTGTGTCCCAGTTTCAGAGAGTGGGCCAGAGATAGAGAACCGTTAGATATTAAAACATACAGTAAAATCTCAGAGATGTACTGTCTAACAATGGGAACAGTATTACTTACAGTATATTTTCTATCTTGAAATGTTATGAGAACAAAATATTATCTCTTCGGTTTTTCTATATCACTGTTATTTATCTTCAAGATTCATCATTATTTTGTTTAAAAAGATGAAGATTCGCTCTTTGTAAGAACAAACAGTGTTGTCATTTAAGCGACCAGTTTGTGAGTTCCATCTTACAGCATGTAAATATTTTTTATTCCGGAGTTTCCGAGGGCCATACCAAAGTAAACTAAACCGGTTCAAGATTCCTTGTCCAAAAACATGATAAATAAACAAGATCTTAACCTTGTAAATTGTGGTACCACAACGCTGGGCTGTAGTCGTTGCTATGGTCTGGATATGAATTGAGATTTATTTTCATGGTGTTGTAGATGACAAAGTTTAAAACTTTGGGTTAGCGGTTTTGTCAAACCAAGAGTAATAGTGATACCTGTCACAGCGAACACAATAAATAATAAAACTATATTAATATATCTTTATTCTATTTTATTTATAGCATGGAGAAAGAATGTAAGAAACCGAGAGGGAGAGAGACTGAGGGAGAGATAGGAGTGAGTGATGGATATTTATGAAATCAGGAATCTTTAGAGAGCTCGAGGTAGGGAGTCTGTTTTTTTTCAATAATCAGGCTCTTTGTGTTGGGCTTGAATGAGCTGAAATCACAGCCGAGGCACATTTGGAAAGACATTTGCACATGTCCTGCCACCGATGTGCTGTATCTGTTCAGTGAATTGAACAACCATGACTAGCAAATTTCCATCCATGGTATGTGTTTAGAATAAGCCTTTATTAATTATAACAGGTGCAATAAAAGTTATGAATTTCTACTGCATTTTATTTTTATTCCTTCCTCGTATCCTTCTGGTAATTTTAATAGTGGATAAATAAAGGTGTTTTTCATTTGTCTTGCATGAGAAGATTCCTTTTATTACTTGCAAATTTGGGTTAAAAATGATTTTTGTACAATATAGTTTAGGGGTTCTGATGAGCTGATCATGTCTCGCCCCAGACAATGTGAATACCCATCCTCTTTACAGTTCAGGTGAGAGATGACACTCTATTTTAAATACTGCATAGCATAAGTGCTTTCCCATAGAGCTGTATGTGTTAATGTAATTGTATTTATAAGAGTGCATTTTGGCATGTGTTGGTGCATTTAGAAGGTGAGAAACATCTTATCGAGTTACTTTTACATATCACAAAGTCTACCCACAAAAAACTCTGTTTTATCCAACAGTGTCTGCATACGCTGGATTCACAGATATTTTGTTTTCTGTTTTGGTGGAAGTGACTTCTGGGCAAGAAAGTGCATCTGATACATTTGGTGAAACGGTGACGTCCCAGAGCAGTCAGCATGTTAATGAAGTGTGCTGTGTGTATGACCTATTGTAATGAGTCTTAGATCCTGTTTGTGTTGCAGATGTCCGGGGCAGCTGGCATCACAGGCGCAGCAGCCGTGAGCCTCACAAAGGACAGCGAGCTGCTCTACACCCACCCAGATGATTTTCCACTGGCTTTGAAGCCGGCATTACCTCCAGAACCCAATGATGATACCCAATTACACGAAAATTGTCCCCTAAATGATCCCTGTGTCCCTGCCTCTGATGTCTGTGAACACCAAGCGTATCAACACATTATTTTCCTTCCAAGAAAACTGTTATGGCTTGCTGTTTAAAATGCCGGTAATAGCTGTTTGATATGTTAGTGATGTACTTTAAGATCAAACGGCAAAAGATTTACCTTGATGTCAATAACGTGACGTAAATGCGATTAAATCTGCCAGCATAAATATGACATTTAAAACAGGGTAACATGCTTTAAGCTGCAAGCTCAGCGTAAACTTTATTTATTTATTTCCATTTTTTTTATGATTTGCTTAAACTATAGCATATATCACATATGTAACAGTAACTAAGTTATAAAATGAGACAAACTCCAGGGTAAGTTCTGAAAGAGGCCACTTTTGCTTAACCATGTATAAGAAAAAAGTGTGCATATCTTGCCATAAATGTGTTATGTCATGTCTCTTCTATCATGTTATGTTGAAATGTGAAATAGCCCATGAGCATTTTAAATGTCAAATGTCTCCCTCTGTGTCAACATCACCGTGTTCAAGAAAAAATGGGCCATTGATTTGTTTTTGCATAACCCTCATTGTGAAAAAATACAATTTAAATGTATGTTATTTAACGAAATTGAGTTGTTTTTATAATTAAATATAAATGTGAATAAAACAAAATAAGTTACATTTAGGTTCACTCAATGACCAATATCACAGAAACCCTTTGTATCAAAAATCTAAATTTCAGAAACAGGTGAATTATTAAAAAAAGTGTTTTTATTGGTATCTAAGTTTTTGTCTCAAAATTGCGTCTTCCTCCCTTGGGCTCAAGAGAATAAATGTTAAACGAGAACAAGTGGCCAATTAAATCAGCATGACGGATGACCGTGCAGCACAGACGACAGGCCGAGTTCTTTGATAACCTGCAGAGAGTTTAGAAATAGAGCAGGTGTCAAGGAGAGACTATTGTTTCCTGAGCACTGTGGGTGTCTGCATTGATTTCTTCCCTACCTTGCTGCTGATGTTTTCCTTAATACTTTGAAATCTGTTTATGATTTAATCTATCTTACATCTTGAATATTGAGCTATAATGTTGATCAGTGTTCTAATAATAGTGATAGTCGGCTAGTAGTAATTATATCTTAGTGTAGTGCAGTACATCTTTAATTTCTCTTGTTAAAAATTTGGGTTTGACAATAGTTATATTTCATTTAACAATATGAAAGATTAAATGGTAACCACTCACCACTCATTAACATTTTTCCATAGATATTAATTAATGATAAAATAACATGACTGTTAAAAAACATAATGATTTATAAATTTAGTAGTAAATATGAAAGAGAAAAATACAGACAAGGCAAACAGAGAACGGTTTTACAAAAAATATTTGCTCTCAAGTTCTACGTTTATTCTGAGCACTACAGTATGTTGGGCTTTTTGACTGCGCATTTATTGCGTGGTGCTGTTGCGCTTAAATACAACTGCAGAAGTTTGAACCCGGCGCGCAGCAGCCAATCACAGTGCAGGTTTTTGTCTCACGCAGGGCTGCTGCATGTTCACTCATCATGGTGAGTCAAACAAATCACACAGTTTATTGGCATACTTACGGCCCTTACTTTTTCAAACGTCTACAGATTAAACGTATTATTTTAGATAAATGTTATTTTTTGTTTGAAAGGTTGCTAGAGTGAAATAATGAATGTTTTGTATATAAAATAAACATGGTTAGCAATACGAGCTAAATCGATGCTAATGCTAAAGCTAATGTGTGTTTGAATGAAGACTTTAACTACTCCGTATGTTTAGTTTAAACAAGCGTGATACAAATCCGGGTGTGTTTTTCTCTCTTTGTTCTCACACTTTTGTATTTTACCGACTTTAAGTTTGCCTTGATACTGGAGACGATAAAATTCGAGAATGCTGTTACTGTGAGTTATGCGATAAAGTGTACATATCATTTACTGATTCCTCTTAATGTTGGTGGAACCCCTCGTTGTTTAAATCGTGACCAAACCTTAGGAAAAACTCCTAAAATAAATAGTGGTTTGATTTTAAAAATGAACGGAAGTAGATGGCTTCTGTACATCGTTAAGTTTTATTATATATTAATTAACCGATTTGGTAATTTAAGCTTAGGCCAGGTACTCACTGATTCTTGAGTATTGGCTAAAAGAAGGCTACAAAACTTAGAAATTATTTTAGATTAATCTGTTTCAGATCCTTTTTCCAATTAATATGTCAAATGTTTATTATACATTTTAGAAATTGTTGTTTATTTAAATCAGCTAATCCCTTTGCTACATGTTGGCTTCAGACTGATTTGGCTCTTCCTGTTCTGTTATCATAAACCGGGCAGAAAAAATGATGTTCAGTTTTGCAATGTTACAGTTTTCTATATCACAGATATATTACATGAGACAAGTGTTGCTATCTTCTCATGGGACCTACAGTGAGGGAAATTATCAAAAAAATCTTTACAATTTAAGTGGTGGGGATTGAATGTTTCGTCTGGTTTCACAGACAAGTTTTAAAGGGAAATGATTGAATTACAAATGAAAATCTGTCATCATTCACTCACCTTTGAGTTGTTCCAAATCTGCCCATTGACTCCAACAGTAGGCAAGATCAATGGGGGCAAAATCTGTCTGGTTATAAGCATACTTCCAAATATCTTTCTCTGTTCATCAGAACAAAATAAAGATTTGAAACAACTTGATGGTGAGTAAATGATGTCAGAATTTTCATTCTCGGGTGAACTATCACATTACAGTGTTAAGATGCAGTGTGGACCAAAAGTAAGAAACTAAAGGAAATGTTTTTAAAATGAACATTCTCCCTCTGTCAGGAGATGATGTTAAGGCATTATCGGTCCTATGTCTCATGAATCGGATTTATACATGCGTCAAAAGCATTTAAATTGGTTTCATCATCAATTGACATGTAAATATTCTTAAATGCTCATCAGAATTAGATCAGCAATATTCAGCATTCTCACCAGAGATTTAGTCACTGTAATGGACTCTCTTGTTCATAACAGTCCTTGACAGATGCTAATAGTGGCCCCAGTCAAGCACCACCTTTTCCTGGTGTTCCACCTTCAGGAATCCCCCCACCGTTTGTAAGTTGGTGTTGGAAAGCCATTCCTGTAAAGCCATCTCTCTTTGTGGCTGCTATGTTTCGTTCATATTACTCAAGTCTGGAATATGTTTGTGTTTTCCAAAGATGGGACCACCAGGAATCCCACCTCACTTCCCTCCAATGGGAATGCCGCCCATGGGCCAGAGGCCACCCAGCATGGCCCCTTTGCCTCCTGGAATAATGCCTCCCATGATGCCACCAATGGGACAGGTAAGATCTCAGTCAACAGGAAACACCACTTGTGGCAAACAGACCTCATATCGAAATGGATATCATATTTAGTAACATATTTAGGCATATTCATGCGGATTGTGAAATCTTATGATAGCGCCTCACAGATTTTCTGTTAGACCGTGTTATGTGGCAGATTTAAGACAAATGTAATTTATAGGGCTGGAAACAGATTAATCATGATTAATCGCATCCAGGACAAAAGTTTGTGTTTACATACATGTCTGTGCCCTGTGCATATTTGTTTTGTATTTGTAATTACATATGTGTATTATATAATTACCTGTATTTATTTTTATTTAGCAATAATTTAAATAATATATAAATGTTTATTCATTCTCATCATTTATTTATGTATTTATAGTATATACATGCATGTGTTTTTATATACAAAATACAAAATTAACAGCATCGTACACAGACACATATTATTCATTGTGTATTTATAAAAACATACACATACAAAAATATATTTAAGAAAAATATAAACATTTATATATAGTTTCAATTTAATGTAATTTATATAAAAGCATTGATCTTATTGTAGTAGTGCTGTGTTATTGGTGCTCCACCTGTGTGTGTTTTGAGGTGTACGTCTGTGATTATCAGGATCAGGCTGTAATGAGGAACTGCACAGAACACAAACTGTGCCTCCACAGCCCTCAGCTCTCAGTGTGTATAAATACCTCACCTCTCCCCTGTGCAACACGGAGGGGGTGAAATGAGCAGTTCATATGCATTATTTTATGAAATTCTTTTCTTAGATGCCTGCCATGCTGCCACCAATGATGCCAGGAATGATGATGCCCCCCCGTTTGCCAGCTGCATCTGTACAACCTACAGGGCCGGTATGCTTGCCTGTTATCACTTTCTGTTCCTACAGTTCTTGTTAAATATAGATGCTCACACACTGTCAGCAGTGGCAGAATAAGTGTAATGAACACACTGCAAAGTGGGAAAATGCACCAAATTAGAATCAACACAATTTTTATCATCGCACTTATCAATATGTCACGAGCGATAGTAGCAGAACAGAGCTGCCTGATCTCCTTGAATGTATTTCAGGGTACGATATGTCTATTTCTCTACTCTAGCACATTGTACATCAGGTTTTGTTTTGCGACTGTACATTTTTAGAGTACTGAACATTCCGGGTCTTAATGAAATAGTTCCCTTAAATATGACAATTCTCTATCATTTTCTCTGCCTCATGCAATCCCAGATTGTTATGACTTAATTTCTTTAGCAAACAAAAAATAGTTTGTTACAATGTTGTGTATTTTCCGGTCAATTTGTTACAAATTCATGAGATTATTGCGATTCAAATATGGTCAAATCAATAACATTGAATCTTATAAGTTATAGCTTGCCACATCGTAAAACATAAATATGACAACTATTCATGAGACGTGCTAAAAACCAATAAGATTTCGTCATCATTGACATGCCACCATATTTTAAAGTGTTGGTTCACCCAAAAATGATAATTCTGTGATTTACTCTGTATGACTTTTTTCTGCGGAACACAAAAGAAGATATTTTGAAAAATGTTGTGACCGAACAGCGATGGCAGCCATTCACTTGCATTAGCTTTGTTCTCATACGATAGAAGTCAATGGGTGCCACTGCTGTTCGGTCAACATTTGATAGTTTTATCACTTAAAACTCATCTTACACCATGTGTACACCGGACGTGACCGACGTGACACGACACAACAAAAGACATTAGAACACATTATAATAAAAAAAATTGTCCTCATCGGATGCAACGCGATGTTACAACCCCATTAAGAACAAGCAGGTTGTAATGTCGCGTCACCTCCAGTGTAGACACGGTGATAGAGCATCAAAATAGCACATGTAAAAACAATTATTTCTTCATTCCTTAAAATGACTTGAATTCATCTTTACACCCTTACCCTCATTTAGTTAACTCAGATTCATGAATATGCAAATTAATCATCCGCTCATTTGCTCCAGCTCGGACCATAGATTATACGAACATAGATATTGCATTCGTCAGTTCCTGATGCTGCTTAAGCCAAAATCGGCGTTTAAATGAAAGGAAAAATACATGCAATCACTAGGGATGTTATGAGGTGGCACAAGGTGAAAAGAAGCGGGCGAGAATGGTGCCCTGAGGTACTCTGCAAATAAGTGTAGCAGTCGATAAAAAGATCTTACCTAACTCAACAGAAAACTCAACAGACCTGTTTTTAAGATATGGGCTGAACCATTGTAAAGCACTACCTCTGATACCAATAAAATGCTGTAAACACCAAAAGAACATTATGATCTACTATATAAAAAGGCAGCTGTATGATTAAGAAGCATCAATTACATATTTATACAGACTCCAAGTTAAATGTTATTGAACACGTTTAGCAAAGCAGACTCCTTATAATGACACCATAAAAAAGGTTTATATTGTGACTGAACAAAATTTCCATAAGTTAGAGGAAATAATTATTTGATTCCTGCTGATTCTGTCAATTTACCTCATTATCAAGAAATGAAGGGTCTGTAATTTCTATGGTCCATTTATTTTAAAGGGGTGATTTTTTTTTTTTTTTTTCCTACTAGTTTTACACAAATGTAATATAAAGCATAGGGGTCCACATAATGTGTCTGTGTAGTTTCAGCTCAGAAAACACCACAAATCTTTTAATATACCATGCGCTACATGCCCACTTTTGCATGTGAGGAGAAACGTGCAGTTTTGGTGTGTGTCTCTTAAAGTATAGGTGAGCTGCTAGTCTACGCCCCCTTTTCAGCAGAAATCGCAGTCATGTCTGTGTTTCCAGCGACAAAACAATAAAGTGGGGTGACATAAAGCGAACGAGAAACAAGGTCTCGTCTTTGAACACCAAACACATGTTTTTCAATAAGCACACCTGTTTCCCCCAGGACCATTAGCGTAGCCCCTCCGGTCCCTGTTGGTCAGGTCACGACCGCTTTCGGGAGAGGGAACCGCGCCGCGTATTTACAAACCATACACACAGTTTTCTGAAGTGAAGATACTCAAGACA
This sequence comes from Triplophysa bombifrons, assembly GCA_029783895.1. Lineage (NCBI taxonomy): Eukaryota > Metazoa > Chordata > Actinopteri > Cypriniformes > Nemacheilidae > Triplophysa > Triplophysa bombifrons. The sequence continues at coordinate 23,645,524 of CM056456.1, forward strand.
ATCGCATCCCTATTTCTCTAAGTTAAATTAACGTTACACAGGACAATCCCGTCGCATGTTTACAAGGCACAGACATTACTTTCAAATAGTGAACAGACAAACATGTCACAGTGGCATTTTATCTACCTTTAAGTTGCCACAGGTCCCGGGGGTCTTACTTAAAAAGTACCGGTACACCGCCGCGTGCACACATACACATAAAGGCGTGCAGTTGTTCGGTGTTTACACAGTTTTTTCCTTCAGAAAAGCAACTTGTGTCTTTCAGTGAGTGGTAAAATGTCTCTCTCAGCGTCTTCTCTGTTCAGTGAGCCGCAGAAGCAGCACATTCATGACTAAACCGCAGATTACTTGTGATAGAGTACAAAATACCATTAACAAGCACCTGTCATTGTTAATGACTGGACATATGAACGTAAACATTTGTCTGTAATTATTATTTTATGTCTGACACCAGAAACATTAAAGGAACAATACGCCATTTTTAGGATGATCTATTGACAGAAATGCAATATAATACACAAAACTGTTTCTTCAGAGGTGTATAGAGAACTTGCATAATGAACCGTTATGTTTCAGTATCTTAGAATAAACTGTTTATATCTACATAGAGCGGCCCCACATTGAATTCGCCGTTATGTTTTGAACAGCAGCCCTAAACTGACAAACAACTCTACAACGCGTGTTTGCTCTCCCTTGCGGTATCGTGGTGAAACGGATCGTACTCTACACTTCATAACGCATGTGACCTGCGGATTAATATGTCCTAATATGTCTCTTTATAATTTTAGCACAGGTCATTGCACCTGCTTGACTTTTATCCTTCTATTTATACTTGAAATCCACAAACCTTTTTTTTTATGTAATACATACATTACATTACATTTAGGCATTTGGCAGACACTTTTATCCAAAGCGACTTACATTGCTTTATCCTATACATAAGACATCGCTCTTTCTACAGTCTTTCTAATGCCCGCATGATCTCTTCCCTGCGTCATCATGAGAACGTCATCTTTTTGTACTGTGGTGGCCACTGCCGTGTTTGGAATGAGCGATTCGTTACAAATCTATAATACAATACTAGTGGCCGCTGTAAATCAAAAACTGTTCCTTTAAATATATAAATGAATATAAACAACAACGGGTTTATTGAGCATTTAGTTGTATTAAAATACAGCAAGTTCCAAGAGGAAACCCAAATACAGTCTGATGACGTCACAAACATGCTTATTATCACGACGGGTAATAATAGATTGACAGATTTTTTACGCATCTTATTTTTCACATAGGAGTATGTTAAAGAAAAGCGTACAGTGTGCACTTATTATAGACACACATACACACACCTGCTCTGTCAGTGCTCATTTGGATCTGCTTTCTTTTGAGTAGCTATATTAAGCATTAAACAGCCTGTTGTTTGTTAACCATATTAAATATTGATAGCATCACTAATAATTAGTTTCAGCTTTGAACTGTAGATGAAATCATCAGGTAACGCTACAGGAGCTGTCAATCAAACCCCCTCAGGATATCATTTCTTCCTGTAATTTGGCAGGAGGCAACTGCTGATAACATTAACTCTATTTTTAGACCAACATGTGGACTAATTTAATCCTGATATAAAGGACAAACCGAGAGTTTGATGTTATGTAAAAGACGTTAAACAAATCAATGTTGAGTGCTTTTTAAGATCTTTTTTTTATGAAAACCTTTTTCTGTTTGTTGCAGCCTGGTGTGAGTCCAGTGGAATCTGCAGGTAAGAAATAATTGATGTTTAGTCATATTCGGATTCACGATTATTGTTTCTAAATGTAATCATTTTTTGTTTGTTTTGTTTCAGCTCCAGCTGCTCCTGGAACTGTAGTAAGAACAAATGACCATTATATGTGTTATGATGATGTTACTGTTATTATTGCTCAGTAATGCAGGATTTTTACTGCCTCAAAATGAGGCAGAGATGGTGCCATCCTTATCTTATATACACATCGCATGTGTAGGCCTACCGTACCTTTAAGTGGCTTAAAAATGAGCGCAAATGCTTTTGCTATTTAAACAACAACGTGTTTACGGCCCAACATATCGAAACGTAAAATATTAGATGAAAATGACAATGAAGTAAGTTATATAAAATCTTACTTTAATTCAACCAAACAGAATATCTTTAAATCAAATAAAGCTTTTATCCTTTTCAACTTACATTTCAGCCCACCATAGCCAACTTAACTAACCAGTCTTAATAAATTAGCAAAGTTCATGTAAATCCTGCGTTCTCTGGTGCTTAACTGAATGATTCACTGATTTATTTTATATTCACTAGTGACTGAAAAGTTTCAACAGTTTAAACGAATGAGTTCAAAGGAGTCATTTGTTAGCGAGTCATTCTGATTACAATTGGCGTTCATACTGGCAAACTCACTGTGTACAGTATAAAGCTGATACAACGAGCCAACTGCACAGCTTGAACAGTATAGAATGATGTACGGCACGTCAATTTAAGAAACATTTAAAGAAATTTGACTTTCCATGGATGCAAAACAAACAATATTCACCTTTTAAACCTTGAAACAGCTAATAATGATCCTATTAGCTATTATACTGCGACCCTTCAGTGCGGATTACGAAACAGCGCCCCCCTTGTGGCGTAATGCCTCAACTGCAGTTACAAATGACAGAATACATGCAGTGTTTTTAGTGAAGATTCTAGCCAAAATTTTGGCAAGACTGAGAAATTTGACTGAGGTGGGCGCCTCCAATTATTCCATGCAGGAAAAACACTGTAATGTTTAAATCACAACTGTATAATTTAGGTTTATTCAAAAAATTGTGATTAATAGTACTGGTTTTCTCCCAGAGCACCACCTCAACTGATTCTTCACCTGAGGAACTGCAAAGAAAGGTTTGTGTCAGTGGTTTTTACAGTTAGATTTCACCATACACTCGTAAAAATATATTTAAACATAATACATTAAGGCATAATCTTTGTATTATTATATTAATATAATGCATATGAAGTGTAAATGTGATGGATGTGCAACTGAACTTTAAATTTGAGATAAAAAAGTCAGTTTACCTCAAGTTCACGCAAGTTTATCCCCCAACGTCCTAGCAGAGTAACCACGAGTCTGTCACATTAACTATTAATGTTCATTAGCGTTTTAAAATTAAACTTTGATTCTAATTTTAGCAAGTTATCTGACACATTTAGTATATATAGCAGGCGGTGGAATGATCAAATGAAGAATTATATCAATTTGAATGTTGTAGTGACAGATTTCTGTTCTTATTTACTGGTTCTGTTTAACCTAACTGGTGATTGCATGACATGGTTGATGATTTTAATGTTCATTATGTTTCCTGCAGAGGTCATTGTGGACCGAGCACAAATCGCTGGATGGAAAAACATATTACTACAACACAGAGTCCAAACAGTCCACCTGGGAGAAACCTGATGATCTCAAATCACCTGCAGAGGTAAAGAGATGTCAGCGATGCCATCTAACTCACACACACTCATATCATTACATCTGCCAATAACTGCTCATTGCCAATTCAGTCTGGAGGTCATGCGCTAGATAATGGCCATATTTTTTAAACTCCCAAACCTACTCTGGTCAGTGTAATGTGTTAAACTATTAACATCCAAATATCATTAAAGAACAAACCTGGGAACCTTGTGACATTATAGTGTCGGTTTTTATTAATACGGTTATTATAGTTTTACCATCAAATGGAGTGTATAAAACAAACCAGACATGTTCATTTAAAACTAATCTTAAACGAAACTAAAACGTGACCCTGGACCACAAAACCAGTCATAAGTAACATTGGTGTATTCGCTATAGCCACAAATACATTGTATGGGTCAAAATGATAGATTTTTCTTTTATGCCAAAACTAAAGATATTAAGTAAACGTCAAGTTCCAAGAAGATATTTTGTTAGTTTAGTTTTAAACTCCTCGTAAGTCAAATCGTTCGTACTCTGGCTCATCCGTCATAGCAATCTGCGAGTAGTAATGCGCTCACATTGTGTTAGTAAACTTGTCTATGACGACCTGGATTGTGCGCGTACGCAGCAGTGAGAAACATCAGTGACGCGAGTGACCCGCGCGGTTGACTATCACACACAACATGCACTGGTGCTGGGCTCGCGTTCCCCTTCCACGTGAAAGAAGTCTTGAATACTGGTCGGAGTCTGGAGCCCTGCATTCGTTTTTCTTTGTTTATATTGATTACACCCTTATTCATTCACACTAATGTCAATTAAAATAAAATGTTCAACTTTTTTTAGCAAATGCTGTCCAAGTGCCCTTGGAAGGAGTATAAATCTGACACAGGAAAGCCGTACTACTACAATTCGCAGACCAAAGAGTCCCGCTGGACTAAACCCAAAGAATTGGAGGATCTAGAAGGTCTATACCCACAAAACAATCCAAAATGTGACATATAATGCAATGTTAAACTACTACATTTTAAAACAATGTTTAATAATCTGTTTTATTTCCTTTTTCTTTAGCGATGATAAAAGCAGAGGAGAATGGGTGAGTGTTGTGTTTCATTTGAACATTAAGTTGTATTTCATAATGTAGCAGCATTGCTTCCGGTGAATTGACCTTGTAATATGGGGTTTGTGGGATGAGGGAACATCTTTTTCAATGAAAACACAATAGTATTAGCCGTATGATGATCTGCACCACTCACGTGTTAACAATCCAATATAATATTTGCTGAACTGAACTGCTACTTTGCCGAATTGATAGGATGTTGTCAGGAACTACGTTCACACTATGTAAAAACAAGCATGGCAGACTCAAATTTGTCTCTCAGTTAGGGCATGCTGCACTTTTTCGGATAACGGATCCAGAGCGGGAAAATGAGGAACGCTAGTGCGCCTATTTAATAGAAAAAGTTAAGTAGTGATGATTTTGTGTGCATGTCTGTGTTAAAGGACCGCTGACGTTGTGGCTCCTGGCACCACACCTGCTGTCACGTCTCAGAGTGAGTCTTCTGTTGCCATGGTTGCGGTTGCCGAGACTGAGACTACCATGACGACAAGCACCACAGAGGAGCAACCGTCTCACGTGCCTGCGCAGGATGCTGAGGTCAGCAGTGATGTCACTGTGAACTCCACTGAGGAAACGCCCAGCGTAGAGACACAGCCTAGGTAATGGAACATGTACAACACATCAGTACAAGAAAACAACATACCTAACAAACAACCTTACCTGCCCTCTTCTGTTAAGTCCCATGTGCGTCTGAAACAAATGAACCATATCTTCTGCGTTTTTCGCATCCCTAGCAATCATTTTGAGAGACACCATACAAACGAGTGTCAAATATGAAAAAACGCTTATGAAAATTTTGGACTGTACGTGCAAAGAACTTAAGCGTGCTGAATTAACAGTATAGAAATAAAAAATGGTTTCTGATGAATATTTTTCTCTCGTCTTGACCCAACTTTGCAGACACTTTCAGGTCTTTGGTTATACTATGCCTGCTAAAACCGCTTGATTTTCCTTCTAATAACACATATCTATAACAACACATTTTTTTGTTTCCATAGTAATGACGTTTCTAAGGAGGAGAGACCTGAGCTGGTGAAGAAAGTTTACAAATGGAACACAAAAGAGGAGGCAAAGCAGGCCTTTAAAGAGCTCCTGAAAGAAAAGGTAAATAAATCACTCGCTCTATTGTTCATTGATGAAGGGAGGTGTTGATATTCCAGCAGCTCTTTCTAAATTTAGTGTTTTAATTTGGCACAAAGTGCTCCTGTGAGAGCTGCTGAGGCTGTTTAATTGGTGGTCGTGTGTGTGTGCGATTAGACTGAAGTGAGTGAAACAGACACAGTGGAATCGCACGCTTCACAGAATCCAGACAGCGTTTCACACCGATAGATTAAGAACTTTGTGTTTGGTGCCGTCCACACGCTTCCGTAGTTCTCCAGAGCTTTACGTGACTCCTTTCATTCTTTCGACTTTTTCATTTTTGCTACTCAACAGTCACTTGAGAAATCAATCCAAATGATCCTGGTAAATGTGCTGTATGTAATTTTCTGGAGGATCTAAAGAAATGCATTATAATATACATAGCTATGTCTTCAGAGGTGTATAAAGACCTTACATGATGAAGCGTTATGCTTTTATTACCTTTGAATGAGCTATTTCTATCTTCATATACACCGCGGGCCCCCTTTCCTGGAATTCAACATGTTGTTTCTACAGTAGCCTTAAAGGGACAAACGGCACTACAGAGCGCATTTCGTAGATACGTTATCTCCTTCGGCAAAGAAGCAAAAACATGACAACATTTTAGTTCTGTGTCAGCAACCGTGTTGCGTCGAAAGGGAGGGGGGAGATGTTTGTCGCAATTTGCAACCTCAAGGCCATTTCATACCCTGAACCTTTAGAAGAAATGGTATCAATATGGTTACAAAATAGCATCTTTATTTTCGTTACAAGCTTTATTTATTTATAGATATTTTTAAGAATTGATTTGTATGTCTGTGTTCGATTGGCTACCTAGCTGTGCGTGCAACCATTTTACGTCATCGAAACAGATTATGACAGCCTCCTTAGGTTAAAATGAGTATTACATTTAGGTTTTTTAAAGAAATTAAAGTATTTAATGTGTTTCTAATGACAACTGATTGTAGTGTAAGGCGATAACAAAGTATTAAGCCATACATCCCTCTATACGCTGGGTTCCTTTTGAGACTCTTCAAAGTTGTTCAATACAGAAATGTGTGTTGCCTTTTTGTTGCATAGCAAGATTCTGTTCCCTGTTCATTTCTTGTTTTCCTTTAACGACGTATTAATAACTTCTTAATTTATCAGAGTCCGCTTCTCCCATTGTTTCCACTTGTAAACAATGTTCCATGAATATCTTCATGGTTCCATCTGATGACAGTTTGCTAACAAATGGCTCGCGAGATGCTAACATTCATATTTCTAATTTCAAGAACACATTTATTTTCAGGGTTAGGCTTAGTCATACATTATGAAGGCCTTCATAAATTATTACTGCTTTTTGTGCTGGTTGGGTAACCACAATTTAATAATGGGTCAATCACTCATGAAAAATGACTTGAGGGATAATTCTGCGGATACCTAACAGAGATAAACATGTTTTGTACACGCTTTTCTCTTTTGTTGGAATATAAAGCTTTTCCAGAAGCTTCCAGATGCTTACTGTCATTGTCTTTCTGTCACTGTAGGGGGTTTCCTCTAATGCATCATGGGAACAGGCGATGAAGCTCATAATAAACGACCCACGTTACAGGTATTTATAATACTGCACAGCAATATTGAGATTTAATAGCATATAAATCCTGCAGTAATTCCCTGCCATGCTTTCAGTTACCAATCTGTTTAACTTTCTGTCTGTCTGTGTGTGTCCAGTGCTCTGCCCAAGCTGAGTGAAAAGAAACAGGCATTCAACGCTTATAAAGTCCAGACCGAGAAAGAGGAGAAAGAAGAAGCCAGAATCAAATACAAAGAGTCTAAAGAGACCTTCCAGCGCTTTCTTGAGAACCATGAGAAGATGACCTCCACTACTAGATACAAGTGAGTGAACGCAGAGATTTTCCACACACACACACACACACACACACACACACACACACTTGATGAAACACTTAAAGATGATCTCTATTTTGCATTTCTGCAAACGGTGAAAAGTATGATGACTAAAGCAGGTTCTGATGCTGTTGATCTGTCTGAATCTGTGATTCCCTGCAGTTGAACCTGCCCCGTCTATCTAGGTGATTAATTTTACATCAGCTTTGTTGTCATGGCGTCATGCAGGGAGGTTTTGATGATGTCACCAAATGAAACGGCTTTGTTATTTGTGTCAATCGCACCTTTAATAAAGGTAGAAATAACAGTGTTGTTTTTGTGAGTCTTCACAAGCGCTCAGTGATGCATTATCTTAGTGATAAATGAAATTTATTTAAGTTAACTTCTCTTCTGTGACACCACTGCCCCCTTCTAACTGATTTCTGAATTGCGGCCGTGTTTGTATTCCTTCTTGAGAGATATTGATGAAATGGGGTTTTCGTCAGCATTTCTTCACTCAGACCTTATGAAGTCATTGTGGTTTAAGCAGAAGGTGTGAACGTGAATTTGTGTCCTCAACAGAAAAGCGGAGCAGATGTTTAATGAGCTGGAGGTGTGGTCATGTGTCCCAGAGAGAGACAGGCTGGAGATCTATGAAGATGTGCTTTTTTATCTGGCAAAGAAAGAGAAGGTATGACTCCTGACGTGTCCACTGTTTTTCTTGTTGAAATATATGTGTAAATACTTGCATCATTTCAATAATTTGATTATTTTTTTTCTCTCAGAAAATTGAATCAAAATTAAGTGGATGAAAAATTCTTAATTGATGCAATTCTGATTTTTTAATCGAGCAAAATTCCATATTTTTTCCTTTTTTGTTCTTCTTGAATAAAACAACACAGTATAAAATGTATTAAAACTAAGGCTGTCAACGTTAACGCATGCGGTACACGCAATTATTTAGTCATCCTTCGTCTAGCGTTACATTATATAAACACGCTCTTATTCATGTAAAGGCCTTTTAACCATTTAAGCGCAATTTGAAACATTGCTTTGACGCGTTCAGTATAGGTAGACAGCTTCTCGCTGTGGGATGCGGCAAAACACAACGTGACAGCAGTCCTTTATCTAACTCTGTGTGAGAGCTGCTATTTATTCATCTATTTCACTCTTATCTTTCTTACGAACTTATTAATAGTTCGTCTTTTTGATTTTCTTATATTGAATTGACTTGTTGTTCTAAAAAGTGCTTTATAAATAAAGTTTGACTTGACGTATATAGTGATGGGCTAAAGGCAGATCTGCGTAGAGAGAGAGCTCTTAAAGGGGCCGCGTTCTTAAAACTGCTGCTGTGACTCCTGTCATTGATGTTAATCAAAGAACAAACGAAGAGAGGAATTCTGTGTGTTTTGAGCTTTAATTCTGTATTTAATTGAGCATTAAAGGCTGTAAAGTGTTTGAGAACTTCTTTCACTTTCTGTATATTTCCTACCTGTTAGACATGATAGCTCTCAGTTATACTGTACTTCAATGTTGAATGGCTATAGTTCATGTCAAAATAAAGAAATTTAATTTAGACATCAGTTATGGTACTAATATCAGAATGTTGGCCTTAATTCATAAAATGATGATGTTAAGGAAATCAGTTGTTTTTACATTCATTTGGAGATTAGATGTGAAATGATTTGAATGTAAAAGTATATTTGAACACATTAATGTTATGTGCGATTAAGATACATTTTGTAATCGATTGACAGGCCAAAAAACAATATCATAACAATCCTGTTTCAGGAACAAGCCAAGCAGCTGAGGAAGAGGAACTGGGAGGCACTTAAAAACATTTTAGACAACATGGCAAACGTCACATACAGAACCACCTGGTCTGAGGCTCAACAGTACCTGCTGGACAACCCCACTTTTGCTGAAGATGAGGAACTACAAAGTACGAACACGCGCACACACACTGCGATGCCCTGTTGATCATGCTTTTAACCCATATAATATGAGTGAGAAAGCTTTTATCTTCATCTCTTTGTGTGTGTGTGTTAGACATGGATAAGGAAGATGCCTTGATCTGTTTTGAGGAACACATCCGTGCTCTTGAGAAAGAGGAGGAAGATGAGAAGCAGAAAACTCTTCTGCGAGAGAGACGCAGACAACGCAAGAACAGAGAATGCTTCCAGGTGATTGACACACTCGGGGCTTCGTTGTGTTTTTCCACTGTCACGTGTACGTCCAGGATATCAAAAGCTCGATTCATTGGAATTTGATGCTGGAATATGCGGCTTTTATTACAAACATCTTTACAAATATCAAAATTAATTTTAAGATTTGGTGTTATGTTCTGAATGAAAAAAAAATTTGATCATATCCCTCATGTTAACTTGCAACCAATCTGGCGATTTGATTCTCATTTGTATTTATATTTATTTGATTTCTTTTCGCTTTGATTTAATATCTATTATTTATTAGCATTTTAATCAAATGTTAGACTTGCATAGACAGAATTCATATTTAAATATATTTGCTGGTCACTGAAACTTTCCAAATTGGCTGTATCACAAACTGCAAAATTCACATTACTATTAAAACATTGTAATATGCAACAGAGAAATTAATTTCCAAATAGAAGATATAAAATGTAAAAACAGGCCCCCCTAAAGCCTTTGTCTGAACCTTCCACCACGTTTTTTTTCTATTAGTAAATCAAAAAATGGCGACATCTTCAGGACGAGAAGCGAATTACAGATAATATTCACATCCTCAAGCACCCACACTAAGAACTGATTCAGGGATTTCCGAATCAGAGAAACAATATTTTTATCCCAGTAAATATTTACCAATCGTGCTGAATTCAAGCAGTCTAAATGTGGGACATTTATGATCTTGTGTTTTCAGAACACCAAACTAGCCACTGTTCATGCTTTGCTGATTTCAACGCTATATTGTTCTTTATTATAGAAACAAAGCACAAAACGTGTGATTTGTGTTGTTAAAAGAAAACGGGTCAACTATGTGAAAACTAGCATTGCATTTGACGTTTCATTTGTGTTCAGAAATTTCTGGATGAGCTTCATGAACACGGGCAGCTGCACTCCATGTCTGCCTGGATGGAGATGTACCCGACCGTCAGTGCTGATATCCGCTTCAACAACATGTTGGGCCAACCAGGTCACACACCTTCTCACACACACACACACACACAGGATTTGATGCAGATGTATTATACATGTCTTGTCCTCATTACAAAGCATGTCCCATTTTACTGTGAACTCTGCTTCACCTTGTATCATCAGCAATTATGAAACAATTTAAGCTCTAAAATGAAGGGTTAGGATTTGAACACCTAGACCTTAGTGTTAATCTACAGCATGTTGACATGAATGATCCTCAGTGGTCTTGTTGAAAGGAGGTTAGCTTTTACTTCTCCAAGTGATCACTCGCATACTAAATCTTACTGTAGGTGATTACACAATTTTTGTAAATAAGCCGATAAGATTTTACTCCTTTGTGACAGAGGCAACAAACACTATTAGTTCAAATATAATTTCTTATGCACTGTTGCCTAGGTGAGAGCGCCCCCTATCGCAGTTTTTTATATATGTATATACTTTTCATTTGCTTTTTAAATGCCATGCAGACTTTTATTAATATAGGGCTTTTCACAATTTTTAATCTTGCAAAGAAGGTTTACATGCATCATTTTTTTTAATGAATGTTCCCAAAATACAGCATTAAGATACATGATATTAGTGAAAGTTTGTCTCTATGTACGCTGATTCAATCGAAGTATATTTAATTTAGGTCACATTTGGCGACAAAAGTGAAATAATGAATTGTACTAGGCGTGTCCATAGAGGGTTGAGACTAATAGCAGTGTTACACATCACTGTTTTTCCTCAGGCTCCACCCCTTTGGATTTATTCAAATTTTACGTGGAGGATCTGAAAGCACGCTACCATGATGAGAAGAGAATTATCAAAGACATCCTGAAGGTGAGCGGATCAGAGTGTTAGCATCAGTGTTTATCAGGTCTGCGATGAAGCTCGTGATAAAGTGCGCGTGTCACTGTGTGTGTGTGCAGGATAAAGGCTTTCTGGTGGAGATCAACACAGGCTTCGAGGATTTCGGCTCAGTGATCAGCTCTGATAAACGTGCCACCACGCTTGATGCAGGAAACATCAAACTGGCCTTCAATAGCGTAAGCAGGACATATAACTGCTATGAATGTCTCATATGTACTGGATCTCTTCTGCAATAAAGCCCAGCTGTTGTAAAGGACAGCTTTTAGAAGCGTCACAGCCCTTCTGACATGTTTCACAACATTGTGCTTTTTTATATTATTTAAATTTGCAAGAAATGACTTCTCGTATTTATGTTTAACCCTTTTTATTTGTGTACGCGAGACAGTTACTGGAGAAAGCAGAAGCCCGCGAGAGGGAGAGAGAGAAAGAGGAGGCACGGAAGATGAAGAGGAAGGAGGCGGCATTTAAGAGCATGCTGAAACAGGCCACGCCCCCTCTGGAGCCAGAAGCCGCATGGGAGGGAGTATGTCACTCTATGACACCAAATATCAACAATTATCAGAAAAACAGTGCCAGTCATAATTCTGTTGTTAATACGTTGTTCTTTCTGGATGTGTGACAGGTAAGAGAGCGGTTCCTGAAAGAGCCTGCGTTTGAGGATATCACGCTGGAGTCGGAGAGGAAGAGGATATTCAAAGACTTCATGCATGTTCTAGAGGTTTGACATATGTATATAAATACAATTTAAGTATATTTTGAATCACTGAAAGGTTGTAATTTATCTATGAAGTGAACTGTTGGTCATTGAGATAAAAGAAAAGAGTAGATTTTAATACGACGTGTCCTATCTCACAGCACGAGTGTCAACATCACCACTCTAAAACTAAAAAACACTCAAAGAAATCCAAGAAACACCACAGAAAACGCTCAAGATCTCGATCGGTGAGTGCTGCCTCACGTTCACTTTCTGTGCATTACACGCCCTACAAACCACTAACACGTGTCCTCTGTGTATCGCTGCCAGGGTTCAGAGTCAGAGGAAGAAGATTACCACTCCAAGAAGAAGAAACGTTCAACATCTAAATCTCCATCTGAGCACTCATCCTCTGGAGAATCTGGTTTGTGTTGTTTTTAGTGTTACTACCACTAATTATTATAAACAAGTGGCATACAACGGATCAAGTTAAATATAAAATAAACTTGTCATTTTTATCAAGACTGTTGTAAACAAGGGTGCAGAAATATCGACATTTACAAGAGAATAAAGATCAACTTAAAAAAATCATACTATTTGCAGACATTGACAAGGCCAAAATAAATTGAAGGATTGTTGCATTGGATCAATATCTTGTTTTCAATTATTTGATAAACTGCTTTTTTGAAAACTTTTTAATGATGAGTTATCATTTGTTACGTTTCTTTTTACAGAGAGAAGTTACAAGAAATCTAAGAAGCACAAGAAGAAAGGAAAGAAAAGACGACACAAATCAGTGAGTACAGTAAAGCAGGAGCACCTTAATAGGATTGGTGGTGTTTTTGAAATGGATGTTCAGGAAGCAAAATCTGCTCAAAAAATATTGTTAACTGTCTGTAGTTTAGTTATGGGGGAGTTTTACAGAGGAATGGATCTGAACTGTTGGTACCAAATCTAAAATGTATTCTATGAGCGTACTAAGCCTTCTCATCATCCTGCAGGCCTCTCCAGAGTCTGACGGAGAAAAAGAGCGGAAGGGGAGAGAAAAAGAGAAGGATAAAGAAAACGACAAGTCTAGAGGGAAGCCCCGTGGAGAATCCAAACAGAAATCTCCAAAAAGAAAGAGCGCAAAAGAGGAGGTGAGAGATTACACTGAAACATGCTGCAGCTGACCATAGGATTGTGTACCATTATAGTGACCTCTATACTGTCATACTACTACTTCATTACAAATACATTTGTATTCGTAAAAAAATACAATAATTCTTAAAAAATTTCACTCCAAGGCACTCGAAAGTGTTATAAAGGTTAAAAAGCCTTTATTAACACGTGGCTTTATCTAAAATCACGTCACACATGTGCACCAATACGTTGGGGTTTACAAGCCTTCATCAGTGTGTCAAACTACAAACGCATGACATAGTCATCCGGTCAAGTATCGAAGCAACTCAAAATAAATCGTTTTTCATAAATATAATAACTCATATTATTTGTGCACATGTGTGATGTGTTTTAGATAAAGCCATGCGTTCAAAATCGCTTTCTGACTTTTATAACACTTGAGTGCCTTGGAGTGATGTTTTTTTACGTGCTTTTTTTTAGAGCATCGATACATGTACCCAAGGAGCATTCATTGCATTTCTTGACATACAATAATTCTTAATTACACTCGTACTATCCAGGGGCCATATTTTTCTTGTCTTCTGAGTCTGCAGTGCTAGTTATTTGTTTCTTTTCTTGTCCGTTTGTTTTGTCAGTAGATTTATCAAATAGGTGATAATATATAATCCGCTGATCAGATCTGTGTGTCTCTCTCAGGGAGGATGGGATACGTCTGGCAGTGAACTCAGCGAAGGAGAGCTGGAGAAGAGGAGACGCACTCTATTAGAGCAACTCGATGCACCATAATCAGTCACTGTCCTACTGTCCGTCTTTCTCTCTCGTCCATTCCTGTAATGTGTATTTCATCCCTTTAGATTGTGCTGACTGCATATGGATGAGGATCTGAGTGGTGGATTTTTGGCTCTGTATTCAAGGCAGTATTGTCTGAACATCAGCTGCATTTTTGTAAGATTATTTTCAGAGGTTGCAAGTATTACTTTGCCTTTAACTGCAGAACCTTTTTTAGGTAGTTGTACATTGAATGCTAGTTTCTCGAACATTCGCTGAAAAAATAAACAGGCCTTCAGAGAAACAACTGTTATCATTCAACTTCAAATGTAATGTTGTAAAAGCCATTTACATTTTTTTTTGTCAATGTTACTAGTACAGAGAAGTCTGGAGTTGTTTTAAACTTTGATTTTGACAAATAAACCTACAATTTGATTTTATTCTTGGTTAATTTACTTTTATCAACTACAGGTTATGGAACATGCAGCTCGACTCATTTACTTAAACAATAAAATGCATTTGTATAGAACCTGTCACCTCTGCATTAACCGTTTTTAAAGGACCGTTTTTGTGATTTTATAATTAGATCTTTATATATTTCATACTACATTGAGAAAAACTGTATTTTTAAAGATGGACCTATGATGTACTTCGCTCCTAGAACTATTTAACCTGAAATATGTTTACTGATCAAACTTGTTTGTTTTAATGAGGTGTTTCCCAATACTTTACATTGAAAACCAGAAACCTAACTCTTAACTAGAGACCTTTTGTCACACTAAGCAGGGAATGCAAAAACAATGCAAAACATCACACTTCCCGTGTTCTACAGTTGTGTAAATAGTTTATTTCATTGAACATCGAGAAATCATTGAGCTAATTTTAATTGTATGACATCAGCCCTGTAGTAAGCATATAATGTCTAAGATACAGTAACTTGCCAGTTTATTCCAGTTTTTAAGAGTGGAATGTAGAGAGATATAAAAAAATCATTTACAATAATAATTATACATTGCTGTTCTCTGATCAGATGTTTTAGTTTAGAATGACATGTAAAAATCTAGTTTCTTAGCATTACAGCATGCTCTTCTGTTACACGCTTAAAAGGCCCTATTAAGAATTTCAGTTTTATTAAATAAACAAAATGCCGATAAGGATAAACTATAAGTTAAAATATTCAAAAGATGTAGAAATGATTTTTGTTTTTAAACAATATTTACAATATTAGAGTAAAAAGTGTAAAAAAGATGCAACTGTTTTGTAGCAAAATATCTGTACATATACAAATGGGTTTTTGTGAATGTATTTGTTTGCACTTAAATACAATTAGAACATGGTGCATTCAACAGGTCATCATAGAACATTACACAAAATACAAGTGGGCTTGGTGGTCCCTATTATCAGAATAAGTCCAGTTCACATAAGTTTATGAAACATAAACTTGTATGAATCAAGTGTGCCAAATTTGCTTTAGTGGTCATAGTCGGTATTTTCGATCCACAAGGCACAAACCACCGAAACAAACACACCTCTACCCCATCTTTTGCTTTCGTCAGCGCTCGGCTCGACTAATGTCCGTCCTGTGCACCTTACTGTTGAGTGGCTACAAGGTTGTTGATCAACTCAGCCCGACTTTGTCTAAAGAAGCGGAATTCGGACACCCCTCCTTTAATGCACTAAGCAATGTCAAGTGCCTTAAACTCATTCAAAGAATATTTGGGTCGAACCGAAGTTAAACTCTTAGACCATCAATAACTCGTGGTTATCAATCACAAATGTTATTCATATGAGGATTCTATACAAATGATGGGCTGATAACCCCAAACACAATGTTAGTGATTTCACCAGACTTCTCTCGTATTAACGCTTCATGTTTGTTTGATGACCAAAACCTACATTTAACTTTCCTTGCGCATCATTTAACATCACATTTTTAAAGTCCTTCAAGAACACAGAGCCTGTTCCCGTCAATCTTAGCATCGTCCCGTTTCCTCACCATATTCGACTTGACTGGACTCCCTCTTCACTGCCTTTTAAATCTGTGTCTCTTAGCCTCTCCGTCGTGACTATCATGTTCAGGACGTATAAAAGTGCTTTAAACATGTTCTGATTAGGAATGAGCAAAACAAACGACAAGTTGTCTATTACAATTGACTTGTGTACATGGACATCTCCGAATGCTCCGTCTTGTCCTGCCGTTTTTATTTTAGCATCTTGTCCCATGCTTTGATTTTAGGGTGTCGTGCTTTGAAATATATCCTGGTGAAGTCTTGTTAGACAGCGTTTCCATAAAAACACAGACCATCAGCTGTTCTGTATAAAGGACAGCTCAAGATACTGCGTGCGAATAAAAAGACACAGATGATCCAAAACCTGATCAGACAGACGGTGATCAAATTAGGCACTTGGCTTGCAAAAAGTTGCTCTGATTTCCATATCCCACCCATTATTGTCCTCAGAAGCGGTAGAGCTCCTCTTGCCCATCCAATCACATTCACTCTGTCCTCGTCACATGACCATCTCTGGACCGTTGATTGGCCGCAAGTTCTGATCATCAAACCGTCTCCGAACGCTCCTCCTGACGGCATCAGCTCGCCTGTAAGGCTGGTTTCTTAGATCTGACACAGGAGGAACAAAAGACGTCAGTTCAAATATCTGCTCGCATACTCTGGACATGCTGGTGGTCAACTGGGCAAAGCAGCTTGAGATTCTATAATATTTACAGTCGTATTTCATCTTCACACCTACATTATAAAAGAAACACGTTTCTGATGAGAAAAAAAGGAAATCCAAATGTTCATTTGAAACTACACGAATCTACAGTAAAGTGGCCCCAAAGGTCCATTTGCACTCCTAAGCCCTCCTTAAAAGTATTTTTTTTTAATAAGATAAAACACATCAACTATTTGACTTTTCTGAAAACTATGTAATGTTTCTTAATCGTCTTAACTCACAATAATTCACACAAAAATTCAAATTCTCTCATTTTATTTTTTTTAAATATGTCCTTCCATTAAAGTCAATGGTCTCCAGTGTTATTTGGTTATGAACATTGTATAAAATGTCTTTTGTGTTTTGCAGAAGTACGAAAGTCATACAGGTTTGGAGTGACACGAGAGTCAGTAAATGTTGACACAATGTTCATTTTAAGGTGAATTATCCCTTAAGTGTCTCAAGTTTGACTTAAGTGTGTAAAAACATTTTGAGGCACAATTCTAGTTCTAAATGACACAGATG
This sequence comes from Triplophysa bombifrons, assembly GCA_029783895.1. Taxonomy (NCBI): domain Eukaryota; kingdom Metazoa; phylum Chordata; class Actinopteri; order Cypriniformes; family Nemacheilidae; genus Triplophysa; species Triplophysa bombifrons. The sequence continues at coordinate 23,662,921 of CM056456.1, forward strand.
AAGAGTCAAATATCTCTAAGTGTGAATCGGTTAAAGATGAGACTAACGCAGGCAGAGTCTGTGCGTTCCAGGTCACAGAAGCACCTGATCAACACATTTTCAATCAAATCAGGTGAACCCCAGGACCTGGAGACTCGGCCCGTGAGACTTTAACAGCCCTGATGTGTGTTTAAAAGAAAAGATAGACAGATAGAGAGAGGGAACGTAAAGGACTTTTTTGAAAGAAAGTGGTATGTGATGAAGGGAGATTTTGTGAATGATAAAAAAAATAAAGAGAGAGATGCTTGCCAGGTCTGAGTAGCATCCACTGAGGTACTACTGGAAGAGTTCCTTACCCTCGAGTGCACATTGGGAAATTTAGTAATGTTATTCTTCTTTAAGGCTGAGTGGAGAGGAGACAAAAATGGAGGTTAGACTGGACCGGTCATGACAAGGCACGGCGATCCAAGCTTCCCAGGGCTCAAAGAGGAAAGGTGAAAGGTCACAGGTAGGGTGTTATGGATGGCAGAAGCGCTGCTGATACTGCGGTAATGAACTCTAAAACTCAAGCTGCTCTGCACAATGACTTCAGCGTCCAAACACAGCAAAGCAAACCCTGAAGTCTGCTTGATCACTTTGTATTCAAACTGTAAAACCACAGACAGGTCACCACAGAAACTTCCCAGAAGTGCCAAGACACACGTTAAGCTCATGCACATATGCACATTGAAGGACATGTGGGTGAATCTCATCAAGCCTGAAAATGACGCACATCCCCACCGGTTTTTATTATTGGGACCAAACTCAATACTGTGATACAGTCATGGAATCATTTCTAAAATAAAGTGATTGACAATTAAACTGTAAATGGTGTGACAGCAAAAGCTTCGAAAACATATGGTTAATAATATAATATATTATATTTATAATAAAAAATATCATAAGAAAGTTATTAATTAATAGTTATTAATACTGTAAACGTTTTTTTGCTGAAGTTATGCAGCTAGTTGCCAGTAACTTACTGTAGATTTATATTTATTGGCAACAGTTTTTTCTAAGATAAATGAATATTAAACATGAACACGTCTTTATCTTTACAGGAAAAAATGATAAAATAACAGCCTTATGCAAAGCATTCTGGGAACCAGAAATCCACATTTATATTTTTACATTTAGTCATTTAAGTGACTAAACGTAAATGTGGATTTCTGCTTCCCAGAATGCTTTGCATGAGGCTGTTATTTTATCATTTCCCTTTTTTTCAAATTTTGCTTCCCAGAATGCTTTGCATAATGCTGTTATTTTATAGTTTTTTTTCTGTAAGGATAACGACTTGTTAATGTTTAATGATCATTTATCTTTGAACAAACTCTTGCCAGTTAATTGCATAAATGTAAATCTACAGTAAGTCACTGGCAAACTGCTAGCAAATTTCTAAAGACATTGTTTACAGTGTACCATTTTTTCATATTATAGTACTGAAATTATTGAACTTTAAAGAATAATATCCAGTTTTTTGTTAATTTGAGATGGAATATCTTTCCTAATCTTTTTATTTACTGATATGTGAAGCAATCTGAACTCTATTCGCTAGATGAACAGTGTCATTTAAAATTGTTCTTTCACAATATCTCACAATAATATATGAATAAAATATGATATTATTATATAATATAATTTGGCGGTGGGTGTATTTATAAAAGTGCAGTTTGTGTGAGATTCACCCACTGAACTGGGCTACAGCAATGCGAGTGAAGAAGAAATGTCCTTTATATCATGCAACAGTCAGTGAAGCAAACGTGCCAAACATGCCTTAAAAAGAAAACAATCATATGTCATCGTGCTTCATGAGGTCATGTGACATGAGAGCGGGTTAAGATGATGGGAAATGAGTGAATGAACAAAACCAGCATATAGCAAATACAGTGTCGCTCAAAGTTATCAATGACATAATAGTGATGAAATCATAATGTCACGACTATACCAAACACCCTTCAAAACATATTTAAGGATGTCACATTGATGATGACAAATGTAGTTTCTTTTGCAAACGAAAAATAGATCAATCATTTATCTACAGACTATTTTTTCTTTTACACCTTAAATGATCACATTACAAAGTTTATAACGAGATTAAATGACCCACAAGTCACAATGTTGCATTTGCCGCATTCTACCTTTCAGACGACAGAGGGCGCTCTAAAAACTTGATTTTAAAAGCTAAACCAAAGCAGAAGCGTGTCCACTCCCTGCACAGATTGTAGACACCCCGACACACACAAGTGTTTGGTTCTTTGTGACGTTATGTTTTCTCTTGGTTTTGTGTGACAGTTTATTCTTCATGACCCACTCCATGCGGTACAAAACGGCGATGACGTCTTATCCTCCCCAAACCCCCTTCATGCAAGACAGCAAGAGTGTAAAGGAAACGTGAGCAGGCTCGTGACATTATATCCCACATCGAGAAGGGTTTTGAAAGACACACAAACACACACACACACACACACACACACACACACACAGGTGAGGAGAAAGAGCATAAAAGAGAGCAGCTTTATCCAGCGACCTTCAAGAGAGAGACAGAGTCTAAGCTTTAGAAGTGGAGCTCCTCGTTGAAGTAACGCGAGCTCCGTTTGGCCGTGCGCGCGGTAAAGGGGGCAGTCTTCAGCACTGCGTCCAGACAAAATACACACAAACAACACAACACAACACAGGGTTTAACTGCCATAGCAACAAGCACATGGTTAGCACTTTCTATAGCACAACATCTACCACAATCCTATGATACTAACAGATATTACATAAAGCTTTGATATAAACAATGCATATGACGTTCAGCTCTAAAATAGTCATTTACATTTTTAAGAGTGTTAGTCAGAAAGTATATAAAACTGCAATTTAATTTACAGAATCATTTTGTGTAGATATACATAGCAATTCAGAATATTGGTAATGTATTTCATTGTTACAACTGAATGTTTTAAAGGGGTCATATCATTAAAATGACGAATTTTCATTTGAAGTAAAAAACGTTCATTCGAATAAAAGTTTGATGCTAGAAATCAAAATTTCCTCCCGATCTCAGAAAAAAAGATTCCGCTTCCAAACTTCGGATTATTTTGTGTTGGCTAAATAAAGCGCAACACATGGCCTTTATTTAGTTTTCAGAAACTTGGCCCATCTAGTCAGTATGACGGCGTTTTAGTGCCACGACAAAAATAAAAAAGAAAAAAGTCGTAATGTTTTGAGAATAAACTCGTCTTAATACGTATTTTGTTTACGTGAATGTTGTAGTGTAAGAGTTTAAGTTATGTTTAAGCACGTCATCTAACCCAGTGAGTTAGTTCTTAGTTCTACGGAAGGCCTTGCAAACACTAGCAGTCATTTTTAAAAACTCTTTAGTTCATATTTGTACATTTTTATAAGTCACTAAGGATTGTGGCTTTTATACGCTTGATGCAACCAGATTTTTGTACTCAAGCATTGTTTTAATATTTCGACTTTATTCTCGTAACATTTCGACTTTATTCTCGAAACATTTCGTCTTTATTCTCGAAACATTTCGACTTTATTCTCGAAACATTTCGACTTTATTCTCGAAATATCTCGACTTTATTCTCGTAATATTTCGACTTTATTCTCGAAACATTTCGACTTTATTCTCGAAATATCTCGACTTTATTCTCGTAATATTTCGACTTTATTCTCGAAACATTTCGACTTTATTCTCGAAACATTTCGACTTTATTCTCGAAATATCTCGACTTTATTCTCGTAATATTTCGACTTTATTCTCGTAACATTTCGACTTTATTCTCGAAATATCTCGACTTTATTCTCGTAATATTTCGACTTTATTCTCGTAACATTTCGACTTTATTCTCGTAATATTTCGACTTTATTTTTATTTTTAACGTGGCACTAAAACGCTGTCGTTAATCAGGCGAGGATTAATTTGCGTTAAATTAATACTTCTTATTCTAAACACCAAAATAACTCAATTCAAGAGTTAAGTGTATCCTTTGGAAAAATCCCAACATTTTACGCATTAAAAACATTGTCTAAAAAGCTATATTACACATCAACATATTTAATGTTACAAATAATAAAAGGAATAGCATGCGTAAAAAAATATGATATGACTCTTTTAAAATCAATGTATGATTAATCACCATCTCAGAGCTTTAAGCAACATAAGCGCACATGCAGACATTCTTAGCCAGTAATAAACAGGTTAGTAAAGTGTTATTGAGCAGTAAAGCTTTCATACAGAAACCTAAACCAGTCACTGAGAGCTGGTTAGTGACTCACACCAATGTGTTGTATAAATGATGACCTTTACCCCCCATTAGTCTGTGTATGTCATACCTGTGATGATGTCCTCAATGGCTCCGTCTTTACCCTCATACACATGTCTACTGTCCTTCACCTGTTTTCTTCTCAGCTCAGTGATCAGGTCTTGCTGCTGCCGTTTATTCTTATGAGAGGGAGACTGAACACACATTCACACACATAACACGCCACAATTAATGTAACCTCCAAATGCAGGGTAATTTGAGAAAACGTACTGGCCATATACACTCACCTAAAGGATTATTAGGAACACCATACTAATACAGTGTTTGAACCCCTTTCGACTTCAGAACTGCCTTAATTCTACGTGGCATTGATTCAACAAGGTGCTGAAAGCATTCTTTAGAAATGTTGGCCCATATTGATAGGATAGCATCTTGCAGTTGATGGAGATTTGTGGGATGCACGAAGCTCCCGTTCCACCACATCCCAAAGATGCTCTATTGGGTTGAGATCTGGTGACTGTGGGGGCCATTTTAGTACAGTGAACTCATTGTCATGTTCAAGAAACCAATTTGAAATGATTGGAGCTTTGTGCATTATCCTGCTGGAAGTAGCCATCAGAGGATGGGTACATGGTGGTCATAAAGGGATGGACATGGTCAGAAACAATGCTCAGGTAGGCCGCGGCATTTAAATGATGCCCGATTGGCACTAAGGGGCCTAAAATGTGCCAAGAAAACATCCCCCACACCATTACACCACCACCATAATTTCATTAATGAGAAATTGAACATGTGTTCCTAATAATCCTTTAGGTGAGTGTATACTTTGGAGTATATAAATGCAAAAAACACATTTGATCTATTGGACTTAAAACATTTCTCAAAAAGTAATGGTGACAGAATTATCATTTTCGTAACTATACCTCAACTATTAGGACTATAACTCTATACCTTCAAGATTTCTTTCAGCTCCTTAGTACAAGTAGCTCTTGGCAGCTTTGTGAATATGTAAGGAAAAGGAAACTATTTATCTATTTAGGCAAACTCTATAATGCTGCATTCAGACCAAATGCGAATGAAGCGTTAAGCGCGAGTGATTTACATGTTAAGTCAATGTAAAGACGCGATAGATCTCCTTGCGGCGCAAATGACGCGATTCGCGGGAATTGAGCGTTCCGGGCGTTTGACACGTGAGTTGAAAAATCTAAACTTTGGTGAAAATTCGCGCCGCGTTAACCAATCAGGTACCTGCTCTAGAAGTGACGTGATTATGACGGTGGCAGAAATCACAAACAACAATGGAGGACAAAATCATTGTTGCTGTATGTGGATACCTGGAGCTGTAGGATACATCTTACTTTAATCGAAACAGAAATAAAATGGATCTTGCTTGGAAGAAAGTGAGCGAGGAGGTCGGACAATCAATTTGAGCAATATATATATACGAGATTGGAGCCGCCTGGCAGAAGCCCCTCCCATGACCCGAATTCAAGACTGTAGTGAAGTGAATTTGACTTGCGAATGAAGCGAGTAAACTAAAAATGTTCAAGCATCTAACTTTGTGCGAATAGAGCGATTTTTTTGTGCAAGTCGCGTTTGGTATGAACACACAGTGGGAAAATAGAAGGTTTGTGAATATGGCCCCTGGTATTTAAGAGGGTGTTTCAGCATATATCAGAACACTGTTCCCACAATTCCACTGATTTATGTTGTTACTGTATGTTTCTCATAAATGTACCAGCCAACTGTATTTTTAAGTCTATTTTTACATTTGGCACTCGCTGACTGTTCATTTTGGACCCTGCAGACACCTAAATGTTTACTTTCAGACCTCTGCGCCATACACCACATCAAAGACTTCTAAAGCTATAATTCTCCCTCTCTCTTTACCTTCTGGTCCTCTTGTTCCATCATGGCCTCTTGCTCTATCAGTTTCTCCATCATCATCTGCTCGTGTCTTTTCCTCTGTTCATTATCCTCCTCTGCTTGCTGGAAAAGAAGAGAAAATCTGCATCCGTTATCGAAATGGCTTTCAAGACACCTTCTAACACGTTTCCATTTTAATGCCGACGTCAAGTCTCTCATAAATAGTTACAGTTTATATATTCGGATGAAGAATGATATCGGTTTACCCTGTACGCCTTCACAAAGCGCACAAACACTGGGAAGAACACAGACGGTGGTGTCGTTTTTGAATTTTCACCAAAGAACTTGACCGCCTCATCAAAAGCGTCCTAAATAAAAATAAATAAACAGTTATGTTCCTCAGAATCAATACAGTCAGCAGTACAAACAAAACCATTCATATTGATTTTCATTAGGAATGTCACGATATTCCATTTTCACTACACATTATTGCGTCCCCCCAAATAAATCTTGATAATGATATTATCTCTATTTTTATCAACATGTTTATAAAAATAAATGCTGTAAATGATGCCATAATTGAAATTCATGTTTTATTTTGTGTTTTGTCTGATATCTGGTCAATAAATCACACTTAAAATAAAAGTGTGTGAGGGCAGAGAAAGAGCTTTTAACTATTGTAACTTTCATAGTGAAATTTCTAATGGGTGCCTAGTAGTTTACAATATAACGATATGATAAAATTAACATACGGTTTCTATACTTACGAATATTGTCAACAACCCCTAATTTATCTTTCTGAAGTTACACTACATTTTAATACTGCAATTTTGTCATGTTTTTATCGTTTCATTTCAGGATTAATGTTGTGCGTTGTTGCTCATGTTTTGTGTTCTGTTACCAGCACCTGAGCAATCTTGGCATCATCCTGAAGTTTTTTCAGTTTGTTCTCATTTTGCTGTATGAAATCTTTAAGCAGTGTATTGTGGCCGTGCATGCTATACTCTCTTCTCGTCAAATCCATGCCTCTCTGAAGCTCCTTCACATCCAATAACACATTCTCCAGCGAGACTGAAGAGCACAGAGAAGAAAATTCATCGTTATGCCCGTCCTTATGATATGAACCAAATGATACAATGTGCCCCATTTACAATCAAACAATCACTGTGTGTTTTATACCTGCTGCGGCTTTCTCAACATAGTGCACCTCATTATAGAAGAGCGACACCTGCTGGTATCTTTCCTTCACTACATTCGCAATATAGTGCAGAAGTGTGATCTTGCGGTCGGTTGATTTGGTGTCTAATAACTGGAAAGCACACATAAACTATAAATACCATCTGAGACAAATACAGTGTGGGTTCTGTAGGTTATAATAAAAAAACATAGTTTTACCAGGTCTAGACTCTGTAGTTTAAAGCCGTAAACCGCCCCCCTTTTACTGCTGTTCATGTAGTTTCCCAGAGCCAAGACAATCTGACAGGGAGAAACAGCAAACGACTCGGGTAAAAATCATTTTCTGGTATTTCTGAAAGTGCTTTCGAACCAAAGTTAAACACTCACTTCCAGAATCTTCTTGAGTTTCTGGGAGGACTTGATAGATACAGATGCTGCAATGATGGCGTGAAGTTGCTGTTGAAACAGAAAGAGAGAAAACGTCTAAACACCAATTTTCCAATGCAATACTTCTGTCACTTTGGTATTATAAGTGTCATATACCGGGGTGAGCATCTGAACGATCTCGGCGAAATTCCCCAGGAATGCCATGATGGTCATCTTTTGCATGAGGCGCTCTATCTTGCTGAACTGGATCATGAAGCGATCCTCATCCGTCAGGTTCTCCAGAGGTTTGCGTTCCTTCTCGTACTGCCGCAGAACTTTTAGCTCAGTTTCTGTCGGAATGAACCTCATCAGGCACTCCACGAAATCCACCGGCAATGTCCGCAGGTCAAACCTGATGGGAAAACAAAAGCGAAGCCTTATGACGAAGCAACAGAATACAGTTGGATTTTATATCTAGAATTGTACCGTTTTACACATCTACACTGACAAAAATGCATGCACCTATAAGAAACATGACAGTATGATTATAAGTCAACTAGTGAAGAGTGTTGTCATTACATTTGAATGGCTCTGCAGATTTCCTCTGGCGTCTTGCCCACTTTTCTCAATGTAATGGCCAGGTTTTTACACCTGTTGGAATCCAGAAGTGAAACTTTATTTGCTCCTTTCTGAGAGGTCTTTTGCTTGCTGGAGGTGACGTCTATGGCTGGTCCCTGTGCTTTCGTCTTAAATATCTCTTCAAACTCGTCCACATTCAGATCCTGAACACACAGTAGTCAGAATTAAAGAGGTCATATGACACAGCTTAAACAAATATTATCATTTGTTTTAGATGTAATGCAATGTGTATACACAATTTAAGGTAAAAAAATGCAGTATTTTCCATGTACCGTGCATTTTTGTATCTCCTCTTTGCCCCGCCTCTCTGAAACGTGCAGATTTTTGACAAAGCTCATCTCTCTAAAGAGCGAGGTGTGCTAAGATTGGCCAGATAACCAGTGCGAAGTGATTGGTCGAAAACTGCAAGCGTGTGACGGAAATGTAACGCCTCTTACCATATTTGCAACATCAGGTTCCTCTTCATTTTTGACTGATAGGTACGCCCACCAAATTAATACATGTCTAATACATGCATGTGCAACTTATAACACGGAACACGTATTCGCACCATATGACCCCTTTAAATGTCATACATTGATTTTTTCGATTTCTTCTTGTAATCAAATACAAAGCAGCCTGGTGCATATCAGCCTTTAACTAGAGATCCACCCAATAAATACATTGGTCTGAATGAAATCATGGCACAGAAATGTTTCATTAAACAAAATGTTCAATACGAACTATTCATCTAATTAATATAGTACAGTATTTATATCAGCTTGAATATTTTTTATGTACTGTGTAACAAAACATGCGGTTTGTTGATGTTTTGTCAATAATATTACATATCACGAAAAACGTTTAATAAATGTGTTGAAAAATACGTCAGTGTGTGAATCAAGCTCACCTCCAGGATTCTCTCATCATCGATTTCATTGAACACGGTGCCGTTGATCTGGTTGGGCTTCAGCGCCACCCAGTTAAAAACCGGCAAACGGAATTTGGTCTTGATGGGTTTCTTAATCTTTACAGCTAGATGATAACATGACAAAGAAAACAGTGCTATGAGACACTCATACAAATACACCACATTCATTGTGATTTCTTGTGGCGGTGAAAAGAACACACAGATGTGACGAGTTTGTCTGAATACATTCAGTGCATGTGAGAGATGTGAGGTGGGAACATGCTGCATCACAACTTCACCTAAACACGTGTGTCCCTTATGTGTCACTAAGAGGATGTGGAAGAAAAAGAAAAATAAGAAAGCGTAATTTCTCTTTAATGAATCTCAAGCGTTTCTTTTAGACTGCAGGAAGCTTCAATGAAGGGCAAATGAGGTCTGATGCTTCTCGAGTGAGATTATATATTAACTGAGATAAACCCAGTATTCTGTTTTCCATTGAATCAATTGTTTTATGGTCACATCTCTGACACAGGTGTACAAGGACTGATATTCTTATAAAACGTGGTGCAGAAAGTGTGATATTGAAATATTATAAATGTAGAAATTGTACAATTACTCAAAAAGATGTGCTTCTTTCGCCAAGATACAAATGTCTGCTATCAAAACATCATTTTATGATTAATTGTCTCATTTTTGTGTTTTCCTGCTATTTTTTCCAAATCGATTTTTAAGAAGAAAAAAAACAGAGCGTTGGCATCCAGAATAAAAGTTTTGTGTTTACATAATACATGTTGTATGCCATACGCAGGATTTAAAAAATAACAAGGTCCAAAAACTGAGTTCACACAATTTTTTTACTTTCTTGAAGGGATAGTTCACTTAAAAATTTAAATTCTGTCATTATTTACTCTATATACCCTAAATACATTTCTTTATTATGTTAAACACAGCGAAAAATATTTGTAAGAATGTAAGCAATTTTCAGTCCTGTGACATCATCCACTACCATAGTAGGAAAAACATGTTTATGTTCTGTTGAACACAAAGTGAGACAAGTTTTAGGCCACCTTTGCCTACCATTTAATTTGTCCTACTATGGCAGTCAATGATGTCAAAGAATTGAAAATTGCTACCATTCTTCCAAATATATTTCTCTGTGTTTATCAGAACAAAGGTTGAATACAGGTATGAAATGACATGAGGGCAAGCAAATGATGACAGAATTTGACTTTTGAATCACTTTAAACAACATATGTGCAATTTGGAACATTTGGAGTGCAAATTAGATAACAAAAGACAACTTGCATGAAATAATTGCTAAAAAAAACATTTAATCTTCTGAGCAATAAAAGCTGAGCAATAGCGTTGTTTAGGAAATGAGCCATAGACACAGTCATTCCTGTTCTTAAGTTAACACTCAATGAGGATGTGACTCAAACACAGTCTCAATATGAGAATAAGTCATGTGATGGGTTTCCTATCTTCCCTTTAAAAAAACGCCTCCAATATACTGTTGAGTAAATAACTCTATACACCCTGACGCGCTTGACTTAGGCTGGATCAACAGTTTGTGATCATCTCAGATCTAAAGAATAGATATTAATATAAACAAGATACGCCGCTGCCATTACAATGAATGGGGAGAAATGCAACGCTCAATATGGCCGTTCTAGCGAAGGAAGTCCCGCCTTCCAGTGAAATCAGTATTGACTGACGATTCTCTGGGGTGTTGTTCTTGCAGATGAAGCGATCTTGAAAAAGGTGTTTTTAGAGCAATTTAAGCTAAGTGAACCCAAGTTGTGATACAGTTCATGTCATGTTAAATTGTTGATATGACATATGTTGTTTAATTGTGATTTTTGCCTGCGATTTTAAAAATATCTGCCTTCAAGTAGATAGAACTGTGAACAGAGGCGTTGCAATTACAGGCAGAGGATTATGGGAAATATCTGTAATGAGGTGATACTGGACTTGTAAAGAGTGAGGCCAGTGAATTGGGTTAAACTCTGAGTGTGTGTGAAACTGCATTCCTGTATTTACGCAACTCTTTCCATATCTGATGATCAGCCGCCTGTAACAGCACGCCACACTGTTTCAGCATGCAAAAACAACTCAATCAAACACATGCTCGCAGATGTGGGGACATGATATTTTTAGTGACAAAGCCTTGTTTTATATTATATCGTCACTGTCCGTCTGAAGCCTCAAAGGTCCAAATTTGCTGTTTTTCAGGAAGAAGAAAAACATTTTAAATGATTAAACAATGGCTGCATCCGAAATCGCCCACTTCCATACTATGAAGTAGGTGTAAAGGAGTATGAGTCACGAATAGTATGCGAGAAATACCCGGATGGCCTACTACTTCCGCCGAGATACGTGAGTGTGGATCGGAGGGACGCTTCTCTATCCCATGATGCCAAGGGAGCTGAGCAACGGTCAAATTTCAAAAGTAAATCAAATAAATATAGCAGTAAACTTTAAGGCGTTCGTCCGTTTTTAATGTTAGTGCCAATAAATGACTTTCTCGAGACTAAATTATGTTTTTATCAACTCTAACATGTAGATTGTTGTTCATGCGTCATAGGTCAAAGGGCATACATGACCATAAAACATGGCGTACGCAATATGTCTGAAATATATTTATACTACTCCCACTCATACTATATAGAATGTACTGTTTTGACGGCCGAAAGGTAGATACTTATTCAAATTCAGTACGTACTGTCACAGTATGAGATTTCGGACGAAGCAACTGTGTTGTCATAGTTGACAAGCACTTTTTAATACTTTTGATTGGTTAGATATTTGCAAAACCCGTTGGGAAACTTAACGGGTGACTATTATTAATGATTATGGTAAGAAATAAAAATCAAAAGGACAGCAGCAATAACCAAGATTCAATAAATCAAAATAAAAGCACATCAAAATGATGAAACTGTTTTTTTTCCATCTAGAATAGCTGCGATAAGTTTTCTCCTGAACTGGAATTTTACATGATTTTGTTGATGTTGGGATCTGATGCCAAACTGCAGTTTGGTTTTCCATGAGGTTGCAGTTGACAGCTGTGAACTGTAGGAATACAAGCTTACATCTCATGGAACATGTGGTCTCATAGGTTGGCATTAGTGTCCTGTTATTTGCTGACCTCGGCTAAACGAGTTCTAAAAAATGTTCCTCTTTGGTTTTCAAATGGTAGGGAAAAGTCCTGCTACACGGAATCACATTTCATACTTGGCTTCCAGAGAAACAACCAACACCATTGGAAATGGGGCTCCAGAGCCGTTTGACCAGTTCTGATTACAGAGGAACTCTCTTGAGTTGACTTTGAGACCAAAAATACCATGACCACACAAAAAAGACACAAACACAACACGAGACACTTCAAACCTACAGTACAGTTTGATTGGTCCCTCTATGGTGGCACAACAGGTAGACCAGACATAACCAGAGAGAAAGAGGAGGTTAGGAACATACAATCCGGTTTTAAAGATCTGACTGGATCTAAACTCACAGTGCATTTTTACAGGCCTCTAAATAGTTCATTCAACTTTTTAATTCATTTCCATCACTACAAACAGTATATATGCACTAACTAAAATAACAAAGAAATGGTGCTCATTTCCTTTTATAAATATATATATAAATATAATTTTCAACCTTAAATCTTGATCTTAAAGAAAGTAATGATGCATGCTCAGTCAATCCGTCCGTCAAGAAAAACACTAAGGCATTGTAAGAGGTCTGATCGCAGAACTGAGATTATAATGACTCAACATGTCTTTAGAATATCACGTGTGTGATTCTGTTAAGCCTGTTCAGACTTTAGACCTGTTACAGGAAACCAAGCACACAGTTTATCAGGCCATCTCACACTGGAGACAGAATAACAGCAAAAAGAGAAATCCCACAGCCTCTCTCAACTCATGCGTAAACCCCAAAGACAACCTCCTGAAATCTGAGTCTGAATCACTGGACTTTGTTATTATCTTCCTGTGGTGGCACTGTTTTACTGTACTGGAGAATCTTTTGAGAATATGATAAAACCATTAGATCATGACTTTTACTGTTGAGTAGGTGCTGTTACCTGCCAACCCTGAGTTCATGATGACAGTAGGTGAACCGCAGCCAGGAAGCGGAGGGGCCATGGGAGGTGGAGGTGGAGGCATAGGGGCAAATATATCCACAGCAGGGCCTGGGAGAGGAGGAGGGGGAGGAGGAGGTGGAGGTGCTGAGGAAGCAGACGGACCATTTGGTACTGAAAAGGATAAAAGACAGAGGATAAATACCCGCAGACTTCAATTTGATCAGCTAAACATCTTAACTGTTTTACTGAAGAAAAGATCTACATATTGGATGGCCTTAGGGCAGTGGTTCTCAAACTGGGGATCGTGGCCCCAAGATGGATCAAGGGGGGGGCAACCATTTTGTGGCATTTTATAAAATATAGAAATTTACCATAGATTTTATGCAATCAAAAAATCTGAAAAATAATACCACCATCCAAAAGAGTTGACATTCCAGCATTGTATAAATAAATATGTTTTGGTTAAATTACAAGTTTAAGATTATGAGTATTTATATGGGGGGGGGGCGCAAAGCGATGTATCTATACAATGGGGTCTGAAGTTTAAGAACTTCTGCCTTAGGGTGAGTTAATTAAAATGAAAATTTCAAGTTTCGGTACCCCTGTTCAACGATTAATCGCAATTAATCGCACCCAGAATAAAATGTTGTGTTATATATACATGTATGTGTTTATAGATACAATATTAATACACAGTGCACAAACATATATTATCTAAACCTTTATTCTGTATGTGATTAATCGCAATTAATCGTTGAACAGCCCTAATTTTTAGGTGAATTATTCATTTAAATCAGGTTAACATTTATCCAGTTTAAAGATTAAATTATATTATAAAACCTGCTCAACCTCAAACACACAATTAAATGGAATCAAGACTGGTCACTCACCTGTTTCTGGCATTGGAGGAGGGGGTGGGGGAGGTACAGGCATGGGCATGTCGTGTGGCACCCCGTTAGCCACACCCCCTTGAATGACTACGCCTTCACTAGGCATTCCAGCCACACCCCCTGAACCGGGCAGATGACCATTAGGAGGGGATGTCAGGATGGCTATGTCCCCATCCCCTTTCTTATGGATTTTGATGGTTCCTTGTTTCTCCAGCTCATGGATCTTCTTTTCCAGGTTGCACTGCCTTTGAATGGCCTCATCTTTTTCTTTCACCATCCGCCTCAGGGTGTTCACCTGAGAGTTGGCATCTTTATACACTTCCTGTTATCATAAGAAAACAAGGGTTTTAAAGCAAGTATCAACAGATTAAAACCAATACCTGTGGATTATTAACAAGGATGTTGTAAAAAGCATGTTGTGGACTGCTCAGAAAGCAGCTTTTACATTCCACAAAATATTTAGTTCACTGTTTTTTATTAGTTAAACATATCTAATAAATATATAATCAATTGACTAGGGCTGTTAAGCGATTAATCGTGACAATCACATCCAGAATAAAAGCTGGTTTACATTATATGTCTGTGTTCTGTCTTCATTTTGTGTTGTTAAAACATACACAAACATGTACATATTTAAAAAATATATATATTAAATTTAAAAATGAAAAAAATGTATATATAATTTTAATTATTGGTAAATGTAAATCAATATATACAGCTTAAGGTAAATACTTCCAATATATGTATGTGTTTATAAATACAAAATTAATATGCACAGACATGTAGTATGTAAACACAAACTTTTATTCTGGGTGCGATTAATCAGGATTAATCGTTTGACAGCCCTAATATTAACTATTTCCGTCTAAAAGGAGAATTTTTTTAAGTGAACCTACCTTAAACACTGCACTGCGAAGTACCATTGAACCTTTATTTTAAAGAATGTCTAGAGTGATGTAAGTAATCTTACCCGAATTGAATCCAGGTCATTATTTTTCTGCATGAGCTGTTTCTCCAGCTCAACAATCTTTGACATCGCTTCATTCTCTGTGTCTTGTAACTTCTCTGTTAGCTAAAAAGAAAGCCAGCAAGAAATA
Source organism: Triplophysa bombifrons (assembly GCA_029783895.1). Taxonomy (NCBI): domain Eukaryota; kingdom Metazoa; phylum Chordata; class Actinopteri; order Cypriniformes; family Nemacheilidae; genus Triplophysa; species Triplophysa bombifrons. The sequence continues at coordinate 23,678,205 of CM056456.1, forward strand.
AGACTTTAGCCAATGAGACCAGGGTAATAAACAACAAGTTTCAACTTTTGTTGTGGCAAAACATAAACACTAAAACTATCATCTAACAAACAGGCCTTTGTCAGAATATGTTTGTAGGATAGAGGTTTTGCTTTCGAGAATGTTGAGGCTTGTAGTTTTTCAAATATGACTTTGACATCGTCTAAATGCGAATGAAAACTGGCAAAAACTGACAAACATAATTTTCTCGTGTGTCACATTGTTGAATGTTTCTTTTTAATAATATTAAACATTGTTCACTGTACGAACATGAGAAAAATTCTCCTCGAGTTCCTCCACCCTCTCGAGCGCTGCGTTCTTGGTCTCTGCATCCTCTAAAAGAGCCCCGACATCAAACACGTTATCCAGGTACGCTTGAATCTGCACGTGCAGTTTATCACTCTCTGTGTGCTTCAGCTTCTACAGAGAGATAGAGAAACACCCATCACAACAAAACTGAGACAGCGCTTCACATTCTGACAGAATCAACTAAATACAGCTAAATTATTATCATAAAACGAAACATACGTAGAACACAAATTTGAGACGACTCCCTTCACTTTCAAGGGGAATGTGCAGAGTATTTATTTTTAATTGTGTCCTTCAAAATTGTATCACTCATTGTCAATTGTCTATATTCTACCTTATTTAGGTATCTTGTTCAAATTAAACAGTAGAGACAGAAAGCTCAGCATTTAAAACCCATTTACTCACGTCCAAATATTCATCCAGGCCCAGTGTTGTGAAGTCATACTGTAAGTGCACTCTAAAATTCATGTCTTCCACAGAATGAACCACAATGTTTATGAACTGCATACAGGCAACCTGTTGGACAAATAATACATGTACATTCATATGGAAGATGCTTTTTTTAAGTTAAGTACAGTGCATTCTGGGAACACAGTTCAGCTTGTGCATGTAATATAAAAGCGTATACGTGTAGCAACATATGGCATCTCTCCGTATCTACATTCAAATTCAGTAGTCATATTTTGTCAAACCATCGGCCGTATGAGTACACATACCATGAAGTCAATGTTATTATCCTCATTCTTGAAATACTCCATCAGTCTCTCAAACCGCTGCTCTTCTGAACAAACCTGTAAAGAGTTTATACAGTCAGATTATTACATGAGATATTTATTAGTTATTAGACAGAGGACATACACCCATGACAAGCCAAACACTGCTCACTATATCTCAGTAACCTCCCTATTATTAGACATTAGCAATTATTCATAAGAAAGTGAACAGTCTTTTTTTAGATCAACTTTAATGAAATCATCTTTCAAAGTTTAACACTTGAGCTATAATGACATAAGGGATGACTGAAGCTGTCATTTATGTACTGTATGTGAGTGACAAATGTAAACCGGTTGAATAACCGCATGCTACACACCTCTTGAAAATGATCAAAGGCAGACAGAATGATCTCATGGCCTCCTCGAACCAAACACACGGCAGCCAGCAGCTCAAGAACCAGAGCTTTAGTCCTGCAGCAGGAATGAGCAGTACCACACCCATTAAACCTTCATTTAAACTAGGGCTGTCAAACGATTAATCGCGATTAATCACATCCAGAATAAAAGTTTGCGTTTACATAATATGTGTCCATGTATTGTGCATTTTAATTTTGTATTTGTACAAAAACATACACATAAATGTATATTTATTTATTTCTTATTTTGTGTGAATTATTGATATTAACCAAAAAATTAAATTACATATGAACTTTTACAAATGTTTATATTTATATGTTTCTTAAATATATTCATCTATGTGTAAGTGTTTTTAAACACAAAGGTAATATGCAAAAGACACACACATATATTATGTAAACACAAACTTTTATTCTGGATGCGATTAATCGCGATTAATCGTTTGACAGCCCTAATTTATAGACATAATTTTACCTTACGTACACACCCATCATACACGCCAATTCAACGCGTCCAATTCGCATTTTTGAAGAATAAATATTTTGGTAAATCGTGGTGATCTTAGCTCTTTAACCATATTAAAATCCATTTAGCAGATTTCCAGCCACAAACCGTGTTATGACGTCTGATTTCACCTGTGGGTTTACTTTCATTTGGGAAATGTCTCTGTCTCAGAATAAAATAAGGAGCATTTTAAAATGTTCAATAATCAACAAATTGCCAATTATTTGCACAAAAATGATACTGATACACTAAATAAAGTACAAGACCCCCCCCCCCCCCCCCACACAGAAAGGGAAAGATTAAGGGGTCTCTTCTGGTATTCCCTGTATTTATGACTGTGCTATAGGAGTCACAGAATAAATTAAAGGAGGGAATTCTGGGAAAGCTTTTTTACTCTCTCTCTCTTTCTCACACACAAACACACAGAGACACATTCACTTCATCTCAATCGGTTACCTGGGATTCTTATTGTTTAGACTTAGTGCAATTTCATTCACAGCATGTGGGTGAGACATCACCATGTTGAAGCCATACTGCGAAAAAAGAAAGAGAGAGAGAGGTCTCATTAGTAACCATAGCATGATGTTTAAGATTTATTAACTGAACATAAAACGTGATCTATCTTCACAGACCAAACCGCTTTTCACTAATTGTTGTTATGCAAGCGTGTGTGTGTGTGCGAGAGTTGTACCTGGTAGTTCATGATGGCTCGTAGGCACATGATACAGACATGAACATCGTCTTTCTTACACACTAATCTTGAATTCTTCAGTGTTCTCCTGCTGGGTAATGTATTACACCTAAAGAAAAAAAGCAGAAAAGTACAAATCCAAACCTTCCAAAAACAACAAAAACAAAAGTCTCAAGGAGCTGCAATATGCCTTCTCGTGTATTTATGGATCTCTAGTTTGGAACAGCATGAGGGTGAATAATGACATAATCTTACATCCTCATATGAGGAAAATATACATGCTTAATGTTCTCCAAACATAAACATTCGCATCCGTCTCATGACTAGACATTTGGAGCTAAACCAGTGGGCCTGATATTCAAAGACAGAAAGGTTCAGAGAAGAGGAGACCTAAAACAGAAAAGAAAACACTTCTGCCAGCAGCATATGTGTGATGGCGGGAGCTGTATTGTGGAAGAGCAGTAAAAGTGTTCTGTGCACACATATCACCTCCCAACAACACAACAACAGCGTCATTGACATGCATGCCAGCTCTCAGGCCCAAGCCAAAGGCTTTTATGTGTGAGAACAGAGACCCACGGCGCAGAGAGAGAGAGAAAGAGAGAGAGAGAAACGCACACAAACATAAAGAGCATGCACACACAAACATGTAGAAAATCATACACGTTGATAAACAATGGCTAAATAACAAACACATGAAAAATCATTCAGACAAACAGAGGCGTGTAAATACACACACCAGGCAGACTAGAGGAGGTGCGCACAAGCAAACAAACACAAAAGGACGTTTTTCAGCACCGTCACAAGATTAGCTGGGCATGACACATACACGCGTACACAGAGAACTGCCGGAGGGGATGTTTTGGGCTCAATGCTGAGAACTCATTCAGACACAGAAGCAACACAAAAATAAACTAAGAGTGTTCACAAGCAAATGTGTGTGGTTCTTAAAGTCTGTTAAAACTCAGATAACTAATTCTACTCTTCTATCTGAAGAATTCTGAGATCTTTCTGTGTTTAAGATTCATAGCTGTCATCATTTACTCACCCTCTTGTCATTTCAAACCTGTGTGACTTTCTATCTTCCGTAGAACACAAAAGTAGATATTTTGAAGAATGTTGTTGACCGGCACCCATTCACTAGCATTTGTTTTGTGTCCATACAAAGAAGTGAATGGGGTCCAGTGCTGTTCAGTTACCAACCTTCTTCAAAATATCTTCTTTTGTGTTCTGTGAAAGGAAGGAAGTCATAAAGGTTTGAAATGACAAAAGGGAGAGTAAAGGATGACGGAATTTCAATTTGGGGTGAACTTTAACCCTTTAACTTTTAGGGGCAAATTTGTACCCAAAAGGAACATCTGACAAATATGAGCCAAACCTCCTTTGGGGACATCCTTAATAAAACACTATAAAAATATACATTTTAAAAGTAAAAATATAGAAAGTTTTCTTTTAGGGTTAGAGTGTCATTAAGGATTATGTTAAAGTATGATATATATATAGTATATAACTAGCTGTCTATAAATACAATAGAAGTTTATGAAATGGCCTTATTAAATTGATACTTCACCAAAAAATGAAAATTCTGTCGACATTTACTCGCCTTTGAGTTGTTTAAATTCTGTATCAATATCTTTTTTGTAATGAACACAGAGAAAGATATTTGGAAGAATGCTTATAGCCCCCATAACTGTTTGGTACATTCTTCAAAATATTTTCTTTTGTGTTCAACAGAACAAAATATTATTAAGTAATTTTTCCTACAATGGGAGTCAATGGGGGGCGAGATTAGTTTGGTTAAAAGCGTTCTTCCAAATATCTTTGTGTTAATCAGAACACAGAAATATATACAGATTTGGAACCGCTGGAAGGTGAGGAAATGATGACGGTGAACTGTCCCTTTAAACAGAGGAGCGTGTGTGCGTGTTTCAAGTCTGCGTCACAGAACCGGATGAATGAATGAACACAATATTCCTGACATGTATCTGTCGGATCTTTCAAAACTTCTTTTCACACACGCTTAAACAGGTTCTTTGTGACAGTGCAAAAGTGAATGCTTCCAGCTATGCATTTCATAACACGGTCTAATTCATTTCCTTATGAATAAGGGCTTCAACTTTCAATGTTATAATAATTTAAACTAATGATAAATAGTTTGGTGCAAGCAAATAACAATGGTGGATAATAGTTGAAGAACCAGCTGAAATATTTCCTTTAATAAAGAGTTTGTAATAACATCCAAATCCTCTGTCATACGCATCACAATACACTTTTGTGTGTGTGTGGTAATCGTCCTGTACCCTCTGTGCTTTGGTTTTTATTTCTACAGCATTCAAAAAAACTACAGAGCTCTTAATGATAACAGTAAAAGCCGTAGACATACCCTTGTTTCTTGGAGCACTTTGGGCATTGTGCAGGTGCCTGTGTCCTTCAGAACGGCATTGAGAAGTATGATAATAATTTAACCGTTAAACTTGATGAAATAAAGCACAAGACTTATGCCTAAAGGTTACTAAGGACCACACAGAAGCAAAATTATGGCAGAACCTCTGAACTATTTAGCAGACAATTAATAACACTGGTTGTGAAACAAGCCATGATTACAGAGAGCAGAAAACAGATGGGAACACATATAAAGGGGCTGTCAAGAACAACAACAGGAACAACAACGCTGTGATTCCTCTATCTTATAGATGAGAAGAACATGCCTTTTGCTGAAGATGGGAACACACAACAGCAGACTGCAGACAGAGCAAAAAGGTAAAAAAAGGTTTGACAGGTATCCAAATTCTGTCTAATGATGGTCAGAGGAAGATGTCATTTTTCTATAGTAAAATGTTTTAACCCGTAAAGACTTGGGTCAATCCTAAAATGACAAAAACACACCTTCACCTTAACAGACTTTTGATTGTGACACATCAACATATACAGTAGGGGCCAGAAATCAAGTCAAACTTCAGAAAACTGGTGTCTTTGGCCTTTTTTATTTCAAGATGCATTGAAGATTTTGTATGCATCTTGTATTTATGTGTTTTGAGTTTAAATGACCAGAAATAACTAAGTGGAATTCTCACGTAAGACTTAAGCCTTAATCCAACTTCAGCTCCGTGTAAACAGCTCAGTCCCATACCCAGACCGATAAACACTAGACAGTTATTTCTGTATTAACACTCATGATGTTTATTTTCTGCTTTGCCAGAACTATAGAAACAAAAGCTGTGAGTCAGCAGTCAGACAGCCAGACAGACAGACACATGTCAACCATGTTCCTATTTTCTTTCTGTGCTGCATTTCCGAAGCCATTTAAAGACTTACGGACCTCGTGACTTTACAAAAGAGCCTTTCAGAAATCACATGAAGTCAGTGCTCATTCCTTGCAATCGGACACACACTCCTACTCCAATATGAAATTCACAGGATAAATTTAAAGACCTCTTTGTTGCTGACTTGTTGAATACTCTAAAACTATGGAAGTATTTGGTTGAAATGTAATTTTCAAAATGGCAATGCAATTATGTCTTTAAATGTACATTTAAAATAACACATGTGCAACATTAGGTGCAAATGGAAATTTCAACGCACGTGCACCTGATTGATCATTTTGCTACAGTCTTGCTTGGCTATCTTAAACATATATAATCAATCCGAGGAATGCATTTTCATTTTGCAACTTAAAGAGCGTTAAAACATGCATTTAAATGACAAAATGATGTTAATGGATAATTATAGATTAACAAAGTTCGGGAGAAGCCAGAGCACATAATTAAGACCGGCTGGTTCGCAATCAGCAATCATGGACGCTACCCTTTCAGCTCAAGCGAACCAGCACATAAATAGACAAAGATTCTTACCTGAAGACATCTCTCAAGGATTACACATCACATGAAGGACGTAAGGTATTCAATGGATCATACGGTATTCAATGGATCATACGGTATTCAATGGATCATACGGTATTCAATGGATCATACGGTATTCAATGGATCATACGGGTTTGAGAAACGATGCAGTCACGCAACAGGACCGATCCGTAAGGCAACATTTTAAAATACATCTTCCCGCAGACTCGGGAAGCGATTCCGTATCCCTGCTTGTTTATGTCGCGCTCGTCACCTTGTTCGTTCCCACATGCAATTGCTGCCGGGACGCTAGCTCGCTGCTAAACGCCGGCTCATTGCAAACGCTAGCTCGCTGCTAACGGGGAACGAGCGTTAAGACGCCGGCACCATTAAACATGGGCTAGTACGGCTAACAAGATCGCTGTAATTCTACCCAATCCAATACATACACACTCAATGACAACACGTTAACGTTTCAATGGCTGTATAATAATCTTGGGGAAAACGATCCATTCTGTCGTCCCATGCAGCAACGTTGACTCAAATTCGATGACCTAATCCCGATAATTCACAATTTATGAGAATGTATGATTATAAACTGTGTTTACAAATGCTTGAACAGCCAAACTCGCTGTCACGCAAGAAGCTGGGTGAGTACAATCTTTTAATACATTTCGATTTATCCCCTGTCATTCCCCGGCGTTACTGCACTCAAGATTGGCATATCGCTATCCAGCACGGTACCGTGCCGTGTAGTGAACGTCAGTCATACTATCCTTAAACTTCCGGAGATTAGTAACATAATCGGCACTTCCGAAAGGGTTCGCTAGTCAACAAAAACTGTCCGTATCATCCAACGGGATAAGTTTCAACACAGGGTGCCGTTCTCATTTACATCTTGCCCAAGTAACGCACGCACCCGTTACCTTTAAAGGTGCAGTTTGTAACAATTTCGCAGAAAACTATCCCCAAACCACAAGTAAGTGTTTCATACATATTTTGTTCAACGGAGTATTTATTATATCTCAAATGATTACTATCTACTTGTAAATCGGATTTGTTACTGCCTTTTTGACGTAGAAACCACATGACCACAGTGTCGTGGGCAAAGGTGGAAGTAGAGTCCAGTGCCTAGTTAGCCACAAGCTCGTTTTAAGCAGTAACTTATTTATGGAGCGCAAATATATACAACATAATCATAAACTTTATTGCTCTACTTAATACGCTAACATGATTTTGCGTTCCCGTCTGACTGATGGTCGTCAGCGGTGAAGACAACAGATCCCATCATTCCACTTGCCCTTCACAGCGCCATCCAGCTACGGCCTGTTGTTTTGATCGTGCGCCATCTAGGGCGGTTGTTACAAACTGTAGGGTTGAGCTACTCAACAGGGGCACGCACCAGTATATTTACCAGTTGCTTAACCGCAAGATCTCTATGGTATCTCGTCTACCAACCTGAACACAACCGCGTCTTGGAATCGCAATGCAGTCACAATGTTAACTCTGAAATAATTAATTGTTTTTGACCCACACAGTGCGCACATCAACTTGAAGATACATGAGCATTCCACAAATCGGCTAGGCTAGGCTGCGCTCCAGGTGAGCCATCGTCAATGCCAGCTGTTCTCCAGTTGGGGGCAGACGGGACATTTCCTGCTTCCTCGCAAGGCAACCGCCAGCACAGCTCGAGCTGGCCTGCAACAGCACTGTCCGGTAACGTTTACCCGCTAAACATCATTCCTCCACCTACCCTAGCACCCGCCTCATGGCCAGCGGATCTGCTACTAACAGCCGTCGCTTGCCAGGATGCCGTCACCGGTCTAAGGAAGCACCAGTTGGCCGCTCCAGCGGAAGCCACAACTACCCTTATCTCTGTGACTCAGGCAAAATCTCAGCATACTTTGGCGACGGCTGTCCCCATGCTGTTGCTTTCAAACGCTGGAATCTCTTCCGGTCTCTAACAACATCAGGGCGCAGGTTTCAGCAGATATTCAGGCTGCTTGCACCATAGGCAGCCCAATCACCAACGCCGGTCCCCCCCCTTTTTTCGGCCTCGATATTTAATTAAATCATCCGCTAAATACCTTGCTAACCGCCTCCGGAAACTCAACCATCCATGCCGTTTCTCACAGGACCCAACAGTCATACCTCACGGCTTGGAGGAATTCCAAAATGTTTCACCTCTCATACAACATCCCTTTCCCGGATTCTTCCCTCCTCTCAATCACATCACTCATCTCCATCATCAATAACACGAAGCATCTCCTAGCCAGCTCCATCAAAGGTTAATTGAGCGGGATCCAATTTTTCACAATTGATGTTCAACGCACCTTTCCCAGACATAGGAATTTCTCAGACATCCATGTTCCTCAAGGCCATCCAGAGAAACCAAACCACTCCCCGAGATGCCAGACAACAACCCATCACCTTAGAAGTCCTAACCAAATGAATCTCTAATCTTCGCAAGGGCTGGAATTCGATACTACATCTCACTTCAGTTCATTTTACCAGTTCTGAATCGTCCATACTCCATTCTGACACAATCTCGTTCTGGATCAAGCAAGGCAAGCGAGACGGACCAGGTCAAATGAGGTCATCTGCTCACCTATCCAGCCGTTCCAAACCCTGGCAGCATACATCCCCTCCAGGACATCACAGGTTACATCTCCATCCTACCCTCTCTTCATGGACGATTCTGATCGCCCCGCTTCTCATTTTTGTTTCATCTAAAACATCTAAAATCATGCTGTTACAACCAGGCATCCCAGCGGATCTATTCTCCACCCATTCATTCCGCATTGGCGCGGCAACCACTGCCGCCCAAAAAGGCCCTCATGCAATCTCAGATCCAAGCGCTTGGCCGTTCGTCTTCCGAAGCATTCAAGAGCTACATCAGGACCGACCGTGCCCTCATCAGGAAAGCACACCGGACTCTCCTCAACCACCTCGTTCAGCATCAGCCTTCATCCACCCACCAAGGAGCTCTTCCCAGATGAAGCATCATCACTGCGCCTCCCCTCACCAGAGGCACCTTCACTCCATGCCACTTGCTCCCGCATGTTCTGCCGCAGCAGAGCCAACCCTTCCCCCCCCAGTAATTTGTTCCCTCGCATGCTCCCCTTCCCCCATCCCATTCCCCAGAAGCAGACCGCTTCATCCCTCACTCTGCCGCAGCAGAATGTCTTTCCTCCCCATAGATGAATCCCTGTTTGTCTCCCTTACCTCTTCTCGGAAGTATTGTGCTTCCTCCCTCACTCTGCCGCAGCAGAATGTCTTCCCTTCCCCAAAATTCCCTCGCATGCTTCCTTACCCCTTCCTCTTCCCCAGAAGCCAGTATCGCACCACGCGACAGCCCCGCAGGGGCCCGTGCTTCATCCCTCACTCTGCCGCTGCAGAACGTCTTTCCTACCCCCAGCTAACCCCTCCCTGCATGTTTCCTTCCCCTTGTCCTCTTCCCCCGAAGCCAGTATCGTATTGTGCGACCGCCCCGCAGGGGCCCGTGCTTCATTCCTCACTCTGCCGCCGCAGAACGTCTTTCCTCCCCCCTGATAGAATCCCTCGCATGTTTTCCTTACCCTGTCTCGGAAGTATTGTGCTTCCTCCCTCACTCTGCCGCAGCAGAATGTCTTCCCTTCCCCAAAATTCCCTCGCATGCTTCCCTTACCCCTTCCTCTTCCCCAGAAGCCAGTATCGCACCACGCGACAGCCCCCGCAGGGGCCCGTGCTTCATCCCTCACTCTGCCGCAGCAGAACGTCTTTCCTACCCCCAGCTGACCCCTCCCTGCATGTTTCCTTCCCCTTGTCCCTTCCCCCGAAGCCAGTATCGTATTGTGCGACCGCCCCGCAGGGGCCCGTGCTTCATCCCTCACTCTGCCGCCGCAGAATGTCTTTCCTCTGTTAGAATCCCTCGCATGCTTCCCTTCCCCCTTCCTCCGAAGTATTGTGCTTCTCCCCTCCCTCTTCATACCCGAAGCCAGTATCGCCGCAGCGACCGCTCCACCAGGGGCCCGAGCTTCATACTTCTCTCTGCCGCAGCAGAACGTGTTTCCCCCCAACCCCCCCCCCCTAGAAGGGCACCATGGCTTCAAAACTTCTCTCTGCCGCAGCAGAACGTGTTCCACACCCCCACCCAAGCCACGAGCCAGTGTCACCGCAGTGATCACCTCCGGGTTTCCAACCCTGGCTCTACAGCAGTTAACGTCAGCAGCAAGTAGACATCATCGTAGCACCGGGCCTCCAACAGGGGAACATTGATGCATACTTCTCTCTGCCGCAGCAGAACGTGTACAAACCCCCACCCATGCTAGAAGCCGGAGTCACCGCAGTGACCGCCCCAGCCTTCTAAACCATGCTCTACCACCGCAGACGCCTTTCATCAGGAAGCTTGCTTCACCGCAGAGTTCACTTACACAGAGGCCACGTCTCCATTCACGCGCTGATGCAGCGGAGACCATGCACGCTCATGCCAGCAACACCACAGCGACTACCCCTGCAGGGGCACGTGGTTTAATCTCGTGCTCTGCTGCAGTAGAAGCCAATCAATTCGAAGGCAACTTTGCTGCAGCAAATGCCCAAACAGGGGCCCACTGCTTCAAACTTCTCTCTGCCGCAGCAGAACGTGTTCCACCCCATCCGTGCCAGAAGCCGCAGTCACCGCAGTGACCACCCCAGGGCTCCCAATCTTACTCTGCCGCAGCAGATGTCACGCATCTTGAAGCTAACATTGCTACAGCAATGCCCCGCAGGGGACCACTGCTTCCTACCCATGCTCTGCCTCAGCAAAAACGCCTCTCATACTCAAAGCCAACGTCGCCACAGCGACCGCCCAGCCATGGCGACCGCAAGCCACCATCCAGGAAGCCTTTCTCTCAGCAGTTGTTTTTGGGGGGTATGCGCTACCTGGCTGCTGTCCAACTCTTATCTTTGCACTTTTTGGGGGGTGAGTTCTGGGTTCGGCCGTTTCCGAGCTCGGCGCACTCGCCCCTATTGGGGGGCGGGAGCGTACCGGGATCGGATGGAATCGGCGAGCTCGGAACCTGCTCCCCGGACAGCACGCCAATACGCATACTTTTACTACCCCTGCTATCTTCATTATCTGCTCAGGTGAACTCGTGAAATGATGTTAATGGATAATTATAGATTAACAAAGTTCGGGAGAAGCCAGAGCACATAATTAAGACCGGCTGGTTCGCAATCAGCAATCATGGACGCTACCCTTTCAGCTCAAGCGAACCAGCACATAAATAGACAAAGATTCTTACCTGAAGACATCTCTCAAGGATTACACATCCCACCACCTCCCCGGCTCCTCTACTTGAGCTCTTGTCGATAGCAGAACTCCGGGGGGTGAGTTCTGGGTTCGGCCGTTTCCGAGCTCGGCGCACTCGCCCCTATTGGGGGGCGGGAGCGTACCGGGATCGGATGGAATCGGCGAGCTCGGAACCTGCTCCCCGGACAGCACGCCAATACGCATACTTTTACTACCCCTGCTATCTTCATTATCTGCTCAGGTGAACTCGTGAATTAAAAGCAGTGTTGGAACTGACAAATGTAAAAATTATTATTTAATTTTTATTTTGCACCTAATGTTGCACATATGTTATTCTAAATGTATGTTTAAGGTCATAAATGCATTGCCATTTTGCCAATTTCATTTCAATTTGAAAACTGTTCAAACCTTAGTGTTGAATGTCTGCCAGATCTGGAGTTGATTCCTGTAACAGCCAATGTGTGTTCATTTCCTCCATGAAGATCTTCAATCGATCGACTCCATGGTTTTGATTTATCCATGGTGCTATCTGTGCTGTTCTCAGAACTGTCACCATCATATCTGTGAAACACACAGGACTGCAGGGTGAGGACATAGAGCATCACGTACTGTATGCATTTAATAATTTTAATCTAAACAAATACTGTATGTCTCTATGGACAGCACTCTTCTGATTTTTATGTGTGTATTGGCTAGAACCCACTTATGGTTATGTTATATTTATATTTTAGGAGGAACTCCAGATATATGGGTATTTATAAATGAAGAGTTGGTTCCAAAAGAGTTGCTTCTCTTAAGCAGCACTTAAGGCAGTAGTAACATAAGAGTTTGTCTAGTGAGGGTTTCAAGGCAAAAAGCTTTAGACGACTTTCATAAGAAATACATGAGTAGGTTATTCCTCTGCAAAAGTGTGCCTTTTAACAATAAAAAATATTTTGTATTTTAAGTACATTACAAGGGAAATTTGAGTTTTCATTATAGTTTAACATTTTAAAAGAGGTAAATAATGAAAAAGATAAATATTTTTATTTTATTTTATGAAATATATGTGGAAATGTATTATAGACTATTCATTGTAAAGGCTGAATATTGTTACTGTCTTTTTGTTATTAATCCTTTAATTAATAAATATTAGGATTTTTTTGCACATTTTCACTTTAAACATTTCCTAGATTATTTGTGTTTAATCAATTTTAAGTCTTCAGTTTATTTTATGGTTATGTGATGTGTTGTTGGTGTGGTGTCGAAAACAGTAAAAAAACTGTCCTTTCCCAAACAACACACACTTCACAACATGACTTCTTATAAGGTTGTGAAGTTATAGAGGTCGTAAACGGGATCTTGTGACTTGATTTGACTCAGTGAGCGTGCGCGCGCATACACACACACACACAAACAAAGGTTTAGCAGCAGTCTGGTGAAAGGACTCATTGTGCACGCTGTGCTCATGTTTTGTACAATCATGGCTGACTTACGTGACCGCATATTGAGCAAACGACAGATACTCCACCAACACGTCCAAACCCTTGTTCTCTTCATTCAGAAACTCACGCACCCACCTAAACACAGAGAGAGCAAATACAGAAATAAATATACGGTATCAGATGACAATGCCCCGGGTTGATACGCAGTTGCCTAGGGAAGAGTTTTCAAACTTTATCATGCCAAGGACCACCAAATACTTGTCAATCGATCATTTTTATGTGTAAGTAAAATGTACGTCACTTTAATTAAAAAATGACTATTTGGTGTATTTATTTTCCTTTATATACCCCGGACCCCGGTTTGAAAACCACTGGCCCAAACTATTTGAACACTGAAAAATGTTTACATTTCTGCAAAATTTAAAAGCCAGTGTGATTGGTCAATATATTTTTATCCCATTTAAAAACCTCAATATGTTTTAAATGATATATTAAAATGAGGAAAACACAAATTCTGAAGCTTGTGGTTGTGAAACATTAGCGGAAAATAATGAATGTTATGAACCACACAAGATTTTATTCTGCCAGAACACCTATGTGACCTCAAGGGGTGATTTTGAAATTGTAGTGAGCTGAATCAGAGCAAACCATGTGGTCTACCACAGTTTAACATTAATTAAGATTTAAAGATCATATAGATTGTCCCAGGCCAAAAGTGTCCAAATAAAGACACTTTAATAGTCCTTATATATATATATACTGTATATATAAAGCAGAACCCGACTCTAGCACTATACATGCAGTGCATCAGATACTCCTAAAGTGTCACAAACTACCTTTCCATACTGAGACATGAAATGAGTATCATGGAATCTTGGAAATCTCAGTAGTTCACAAAAAAAGCAGCAGCAAAAGAGTTCCCAGTTCTGAAAGAGGCGGTTTCATGAATCTGGATTTCTCCCTGGAAGCAACAGCGGTGAGTGATACTTCAAAGACACAGCGGAGACATCCCAGAATATCGATGCACATGCAGCAAAAAATCTGCAAGGATCCCAAAGATGACCTTTTCAAAGCAACAAAAACTAGGCCACCACCTAAAAACTACACCACTGTCATTCGATTTCAGAAGCCTAAATGATTTGTTCCACCGTTTCTGTTCATAGGGATAGTTCACCCGAAAAACAAAACAATGACTTTTTAGTTCAAAATAAGATATTTTGAAGAATGTTGTTCCGGGGAACTTTTGACAACCATTGAAAGAAATGTTTGGTTACAAGCATTTGTCCAAATATCTTTCTCTATGTTCGACCAAACAAAATTCTAAAACATATGTAAGTATATATTGTGTTTGGTATGTTAGACTGTATTTTAGTGACGTTTGTGCGTTTTTGTACGATTTGTTTCCAGGTTAAGGACTTGCCGCTTCGTTAATGCTTTTTCCAATGATCATATGTTTTTGTACAATCCACGTCATACCAATTCATTCAAATTAGCCATCTTGTACAAAAGTTGCAAAATCATGTGAGATCAGGCTGGTTTATAAAAAAATAATCGATTTGAATCACTTTTGTATAAACTGCATTTTACCAATTGTTTTATAAATAGATGCTTTTGACTGTTATTAAATTACACTTTAAAATGTTTGATTAAGATCACCGGGGTCTTGAATCTCCTTGAATATCTTTATTTTTTATCCCTTTTATCTATCCGTAAAAAAAATCAGGACTGAATATTTTAAGTAGAATTTTAACATTTTCTGTAGACGTTTGATACAATTGGAAGTGTAAGATCACAATAGCAATAACAATGACTGGTTAGGATATGTTTTGTTGTTTTGTGTCCGTTCCACCCCCTGTGGACAGGATAATACAGATTTATCTCCTGCAGATTAGCTATAGATCATTTGTGTAATCTAGTTTAGGACCATACGGACCGCTCTGGCCTTCATAATCACAGGACTGTGTGTTATCTGCTGTGGGCTGGCCTTGAAATAATGAAACTATAATAACATTCTTTTATGACATGACAAGGCAAGAGCTGTGTGTGTGGGGGGTTTCTGGAACATCAAGTCTTCCTATTTTTCTGTCGTGGCCCTGACCTCGCTGAGTTCCGTAACTTTTTCCACTTCCTGTCAATCCCAGTTCCCAGCATGCAATGCTAGATGTGTCGTTTTGAGCCTGACTATCCATTTCTAGTGTGTGCTGTGATGTGATTATGAACATTTCTACTCAAATCTAGCTTTAAACCAAGAAAGTAAACAAAGCCATGTGTCAACAATGAGTGCGTTTACATTCACAAAATCTATCAAATATCAGCTTTAGAAGAAACCAGTTTTTACGTGTTTACATGCATAGTAATAAACCGGCTATGCAGAAAAACGCGTTAACATGGAAAATTGAGACTTGCCGGGTGTAGTGATGTCATCGCCGATAGTCGATAGTTGATGTTTCTCCATCAACTGCATGATTCGGGACTTTTATGCGTTATTTTACTATTACTTCCATTTGGGCCTTTACAACTGCGCTTTCAGACATGCGCACATAAACAAAACTGAGAGAAAACCGGTAAAGGCGTTTAAATGCGGCGCGAACCGGAGTAATGGGAAAAACGACCACTGCCGATCGATTTTTGCTTAAGCCGTTTGTGACCTTTCCAGATAAAAGAAAAACGTTTTACGTGTTTACATGACCTTACATATATCTGCTTATTAAGCATAATCAGCATAAAAATGCATGTAAACACGCTAATTGTAGCATATAAATATTTTAAATGCACATGTATACATGCAAAAAATTGTTAGCATTGTATAATTAGGATTAGGATAGTATCCCATTATTAAACGTTTAATGTGTAATGATAATTGAGTTTTTGTAAGGTCCACAGAAGAGTAATCTCATATCCAGAGTCAGCGATATATAATGTACACACAGGTGAACTCACCCGATGTGATTGGTCCGTAATGAGATTTCCAGCTCGCGCAGGACCTGTGTTGACTCCTGGACCCGCCTCCTGAACTTCTACACAGGAGAGAAATTGAGTACAAGTTCACCTGAGGTTCAGGGTTCATAAATAAAAATAATCGTATCCTTCCTTACAGGGAAGGAACTAGTCTTTGTACAGTTTTACAATCTATTGCACAAAGAAAATTATACTTTTTTTTAGGACCACCCAGACATTATTGTCATGACAACTGAGCACATTTTAAACTCGTTTCTCATCACCATCATGCAAAAAACCCATAATGATAATTGTACAATTTTTATGAAACCATCGTAGTAGAGTCTGGAGAGGATGACTATTAATACTGAATTGCCGGAAAAAAAAATATAATGAGAATTTTATTTTTCATGTTATTTACAAATTTTAATTTTCACATATTCATTACAATGAAGGAAATTAATGCTTTTTCACGCATAACGTTTCTCCCCTATAGTGGGCCCACAGTTCTGCCTCTACTCCAAACTTTTTTCTTTTACATGCCATTGCCATGGTTACACTGGCTTTGTGGCTGACCCAATCACGTGTCAGGTGAAGTGCATCTGAACAAAGCCATCCAATGAGATGCGTTGCATTCGTGAGTCAGATCTTAACTCTTAAAGTTCTGCAGGACTAATATGACTGAACAACACATTGATAATCAATCACGTATTCACTGATGACAGATGCCGAAACGATTGCATCAGTGGATATCAGAGACTTGCCTACATTGCCTACACATATACGTATATAAATAGTTCCCTTATACTATATATACAGCCGCAAAAAAAATTTAGAGACCACTCCAACTTCTCACCACAAATCAGCATTTTTAGATGAATTCCAGTCTAGTGTCTGTTGAATTTCAACCAAATCAAACTTCAGGAGTGACAAAGTCATCCAACAGCAATGTGAAAGACTGACCGTAGGTAACTAATATAGGCAAGGCAAGGCAATTTTATTTATATAGCACATTTCATACACAGTGGCAATTCAAAGTGCTTTACATAGAAGAAATTAAAATAATAAAAAGAAATAAGAGTAATTAAAACAGTTTATAAAAATAAAATACAGTACAGTACAGACAGTCGGACGAACATTGGCACAGTGCTCATTCATTAAATGCAGAGCTAAACAGATGCGTTTTGAGTCTGGATTTGAAAGTGACTATTGTAGGTGCACATCTGATCTCCTCTGGAAGCTGGTTCCAGCTGCGGCTGGCATAATAGCTAAAAGCAGATTCGCCATGCTTTGAGTGAACCCTTGGTATTTCTAGCTGATATGATCCTAGTTATCTGAGTGATCTGTTGGGTTTATATTCATTGAGCATCTCTGCAATGTATTGAGGTCCTAGGCCATTGAATGATTTATATACCAGTAATAATACTTTAAAATCAATCCTAAATTTAACTGGGAGCCAGTTTAAAGACCTGAGGACTGGTGTGATATGTTCATATTTTCTAGTTCTGCTCAGAATCCTGGCGGCAGCGTTCTGTATGAGCTGCAACTGTCTAATGGTCTTTTTGGGAAGGCCAGTGAGGAGTCCATTACAGTAATCCACCCTGCTGGTGATGAAAGCATGAACAAGCATGAACAATATACCAAAGCACATGTAGAAATATTACTGATGTATCGCTTGAAAGTGATTATAAACTACTTTTCTTTGCAGTATTTAAGGTCTGAAAAAATACAGAGCATGTTTTCTGACATTTTGACCTGCTTTTTCAGATATCATTTTGCAAAAAAATGCAAATAGAAACAATATTTTTATTTGAAATTTGGTAAAAATATTGTTAGTAGTTCACAGAATGAAACAAGAGCAATAATTATACCTAAACATCTACCTATAAATAGAAATTCAGACAAATTTAAATGATGCTCTTAATTAATTCCATGATATACAGTATATATATGAAGAGTTTGGTTGAGATGAACTTCTATTGTGCATTCCAATTAATTTCAATCAAACTGCAGTTGTTTTGTTTTAATTTAAGCAATAATACCTAAAATAAATACAGCTTACTTACACAATAAAACATAATGAAAACATAAAAAAAAAAAAAAAAAACATGATTGAAAAAATATCTTCTTATATAAAGTCTTCATATATATCATATGGGAACTTTAAGCATACCATTGTAAACATCATATGACATGTTTAAAATCTTGGCTGCTATTTAAAACAGGATTCAGAGACGGACAGAAAGAAAATATGCAAAAATAAACAACAAAAGACTGAGTAAAGAGAGGAAAAGGGGAGTGTGCTGTGTTGTTCCCAGTGTGGGTGTGTTTGGCACATGTGGAGTTGATGCAGTGTGTGTGTGTGTAGGGCTCATGCTCCCACCTCTACTTTAAGCATTCCCAGCTGTGGACAGAGAGAGAGGGTAAGAGAAAGGGAAAGAAAGCAGATCTCCAGAGGTCATCCTGGAATAGAATCAATGGCAGAGACATTCTTCAGGACCCTCTGGAATGACCCTCATCCTGCTGGGATTTCATTGGCTCAGAGCAGAGTCTGGAATGCACCGTATGTAAAGCTCTCCGCCACACAAAGTAACGATTGTTCACGTCTGCAGAAAAGAGCCGTGGCAAGAATGTACAGCCATAACTGTGTGTGTGTGTGTGTGTGTGTGTGCGTGCGCACGTGTCTCCCTCACACCATGTTCATTCTCTACTTTTTCTAGGTCTTTCTATCCATCTGTCCATCACTTTTTTGTCCCCTCATGTTTTTCCTTCTCCTCTAGTCTTTCACCCCCCCCCCCCCCACCGCACGGCCTTCATTTCTCTCTTTCTTTCTCTCTGAGCTGCAGGACATGATGTCAACCACTGGCGTGTGTAACGCCCATGAGAGGAGCTTGAGAACATCGACAATCCCATGCTCACCAAGAAAGACGTAAACACACTAAACTAGACCGACTTACCTCTTATCTTTAACATTCATCAGGTCTATCATCGATCTTCATCCTCTTCCTTTATTTCTCATCTCATTCCTCAATTTTTATACGGGTCATATCATATATTTATTAAGTCCCTGAAGTCAATTTATGATGTTATTTTACTATGCCAAACATACTAAAAATGTATTTTTACGAACATTTCCTTCCTTCTTTTCCGGAGGAACATCTAATCATTAGACTTTTTTTTGAAAAAATATTCCTAAGCATAAAATCTGTGAAAGATAATAATATAATTTTGGCTGAGACAAAATATACAGTATATGCGTAGGCTAATATTTTCCTTACGCTTTTTTCATTAGCTAGTTTCCATCCTCTCTTACTCTTTGTACAGTAGCACTAAATCGACAAACTGCTGAGTGTATTTACAAAATCTCCTCAAAGCGAAAACGTAATGACATCTTTGTCCTTTGAGAGCCACCGTAGTACTTTGAAAGGGAGGGCGGATGCGCGAAAATATCTCTGCATTGCTTTAAGTCAAATGATCAAGGAAAATGTGACTCTTCATTACATGACCCCTTTCAATAATAACTTTTATTCTGAATGCAACTGTAAATAAGGTGTTACATCGTTTGTCCATACAGGACATCAAACTCACCCTAGCAGGAATTACATTGTGGCCTTACAGTGACTGTAAACCTGAATGTTCAAAGTAAGTAGTATAAACAAAATTTTATGAAAAAAATAGAACTAACTTAAATATTTTGAGTTGATATAACTTATTCTTACTTTTTAGTTAATTTAACTTAATTCAAACAAGTTTATTCAACATGAATTGTTGATAATTCAGTTCCCAGAATGCTTTGCGTGAGACTGCATTAGTAGAGTAAATTTTGAAATTAGATTTTATGCGTTTTTATAGAATAGATAGAATAAGCCTTGTTAATGATGAATGGTTATTTTTAATGGATTAAGTTTTTTGATATTTCTAGTTTTGAGGTTACCATCCTAGATGGTAACCTCAGTGGTGCTTATGCTTAGATGTGTTGCATCACTTTCTGTGAAGGCTGTTAACTTATTGTTGATGTAGCTGAAATGTCTAGGTTGTCCTAATAAGACCTTTTATTTAGCTGTGAATTAAAGAGGAGTTACCTTACTAAATATTCAAAATTAAGAGGAATTAACATGCATAAGTACAACAAACTCAAAACTTGATAGTTCTGCTTAAAATTGGAAACATCTTGATGTAACATTACCTCAAATGTTTTGAGTTTTCCCAACTTCTTCGGGTTTATAGTGCAACAGATTATGTTATCAAGAGCTGAGGTCAGCCCCGCAGGGAGAGGAATCAAATCAGAACTCACCTTCCGTGTCACAGCTGGGTCGAGATAACTCTGCAACTTGTGTATGTACGTGTGAGGAGGATTCTTCACCTGGAATCGTTCCTGGAAGATAGAGAGAGAGATTTATTGTTTCAAAGCATAAGTTCGTCATTGTGGCATTGGGTTTGTGAGTGTGTGATTGTACAAAACACAGAAACTAAACTAACCAGAGTATCACACACAATTACATTTCTACCAATTCCACACTGATAACAACGCTAGTCTCTGTAACCAGACAGCACCCTTACAACCAGGCCAAAAGATTGAAGGTCTACTGCACCACGCCAACTACCAGATTACTACCAAAAGATGGATACCAACAATTTTTGGCACGTTTCTATTATGAGCATTTATTTTATTGATACTATTTGGACATCAATTGTTGTCAACAGATTACTTACTAGCAGTAACCTCCCAATATTTCCTATACTGATGAAGTTTTGAGTTTCAAGTTTATCTGTCATGTGTTTCTATAATTTGAATAAATATATTTGCCAATAAACCAATTTTTATTGCAATTTTAGTCACATTGGGACTCACTCTCAAGTCACTTATTTTGATAGACTCCCACAGTACAGAGCTGGTCATCCTTGGCAACTTTAGCACATAATAGGAAAAAGGAAGAGACACAGTTCCTTTCAAAACAACTCAAGGCCTCGGACTCATACTACGCATGTGAAAGAAGATTGTAATTTAAATTCAACTGATTTGAACTCCCTTATTATTAATTGTGTATAAAAACCTTTCAAATATTTAAGTGAACTTTAAATTTAAATAAAAAATTTTCAATAAGTAATATTATTTACCAAACAAGCCAACTTCAGCAAAATGTTTCTATGTTACTACACAAACTACCACAACTACATTTTTTCATATATATTTTAAAAACACAATATTACATAAACACTCCGAGTTGCTATGGACAAACTATCAGAGAATGAAAATGTCATCATTCATCATGTCATCGTAGCTATACCAAAATCCTCAAGTACTCACCAATGGCTCTTTGGTTAATCCATAAAAGACAGGCAAACTGAGACAATGGATGTTGTAAGGGAAAGATTGGTTTACCTGGTCACAAATGAGTTCCCATTTCTTCTCGTTGTCATACTGTCGTAGTAATCTTGCTTTGTCTGGAGGCAGATTCATTGAGTTCTGTATAAAGACACACACAAACTAGGGTCAAAGATATTTAACATACATATCGCTTTCAAACAAACCAAAAGAAATGCAATACCTACAACAGATGTGGCCAAGGTCAATACATAATACTATTTAACTCTAAATCAATAAATAATACCCATCATTTCTTACAGGGGCAAGGGTATACTTAAGCAATTTTGTGCTATTACGTTATCAAGGATTTTGTTTGTTTAAAATAAATATACTACACTAAAAAACATAATTTTGCATGATTTTTTTTTCTTTTTTTTTTTACAGATTTTTCATGTATTTGTTAAAAAATACAGTAAAAAACGTAAAATTACAGAAAAACTCAAATTTACAAGAAAATTGTGAAATTGTAATCTTTTTAAATCTTTCCTACATTTTAGTTTTTTATCTGGCGCCCCATCTGCCAGTGTTGATTAGGCAAGAATTCATAAAAATTAAAGTAGAAACGGTTCACTTAAAAGAGCCTATACATTTACATACTTACAATATAATTCCAAATATACGTTATATTTGCATTTTTGCTTATAACATTCACATACATACTTCCTCACTCAATGTAAAGTTCCGTACAGATGACAAGAATATATAGGACATGTGTAATGTCTATTTTAAGAATCGTAATATTTTGTCATAATTTCATTGTGTTACTACAAACAAAAGTTTGCTTTCAAGGTTTGACTTTGGAGCACCAAGTTCACAGACAAAAACGAGATGAAAATCCTGCTTTTAATGTATCTTGCAGTGCCATTTAAAACAGATATTTAAAAAGTTATTGTGTTAAATGAAGGGATATCTCTAGCTTATCTGCCTGCTTAAAACAACCAAACTCAGCGGCATTCATTCACCGTATTATACATCACGAACCCTGTTGCATGGCTGCGAGTGTGTGTGAAATGTGCAGGTTCAGCAGAGGAGACACATGAGGCTACATCAAGTCTATGCCAGCATCCTCTTCCTCTCTTCAAACACAGCTAATCAGCTCCATGCAAATACTGCTGGGAAATATATTCCCATCATTGTAAAAAGCAAACATACCCCCATCTCAAATGTTTATTGCCCACTGATGTTGCAAATACAATTCTTCATACTTGTAGAAAAACAAGGACTTTGAAATGCTAATGAAGAACAAAATTAGAAAATAAATATCCAGAATAAAGTGAGAGTTCACTCTTTATTGGATGCTGAAAATGTCACAACAAACGGACCCTTTTTAAACACCCCATGGCTTTTCATTTTAAGGAAATCTTATTGTAGATTCTCAAGCTTAATACACATGCTGAAACTCCGAAAAGACCCTCATATCCTCTCTTCAGTTATTACACAAGAGCTGTCCTCTACATCTGCCCTACTTTTTCACATCTGCTATATGGAGCTTCCCCAAAACACTGCAGTCACCAGAGCTCCATCCGTTCCCCACCCTTCAGAGACCAGCACACCACCCACCCAAACACAAACACATGAGTCCCACTCCCACTGTGTGCTGATAGGAAAGCACAGCCAGCGCTGTTAAATTCCATCTTCATTTGGAAAAATCTGCTGTACAGGAGCCATATAATTTGTCGGTGTTGTCGTGGGCCGATCTTGTTGTTCTTTCTGTGTAGATTTCCAGGGAGCCGCTTTAAAAGCGTTGTGTTTTCAAGCCTCAAAAGAGCAGCTGTCGGACCCAGAGGGAAACCCAAGACTTCAAACATGATCAACACCCACAAGAACACGCCATCAGACTGGGTTTGCAAAAAATCCTTGTTTTCACAATGAAGATACCAAGCTATGTAATTCTAGACATTTAATAATATTAGAGTAAAAAATCCACTCATGTAAGCCACTATCCCCAAGCAAATTAGTTTCTTGATGTTGGTAAGGAATCTTCCGGTGAAAACTGTCTTCACTCAGGCAACTGATGTCATTTCCAACTTTGTTTAGTAATGTTGAGGCACTCTGTTTACCTGTGTCAGTAGTTGCTTTGGGTCTGTCCCAAAGATTCAAACCACAAGTCCAAATAACCACCTGCACACGCTCCCCATCCGGACTCATATACCACTAAACATAGCCCTGTCTTAAACGTAACATCATTCACAGCAACGAACGTCACTTTGATCTTAAATAACATGAGGAGAATGATATGTTCAAGTTAAACTAAAGAAAGCAATGGTTGGAAGGACAACTAGAATAGAATAAGCTAGTTTATGAAATGTGTTCCTCCAGTCGTATTTTATGTTTGTTCATTCTCTTGTGGTGGTGAAACTTGGAAATCCAATAACGTGCTTTTCATCCATCAAGTAAATAGTAAAAAAACTAAGAATCGCTTCCGTGTTAGGCTTCAGAAAACATCTGAGCTCTGGTGTATTTTTGGACTAATCAATTTCATCAAAGTTCCTACCAGCGTAATGCTACGTTCACTCCAAATTTAAATTAAGCGTTTTGCGTGAGTAAATTCAATACAAAGTCAATGCAAAGACACAAAAAGATGCAAACTCATGACAGGCGATGCGAACGACATGAATCCGGCATCGGAACAAGTTGAGACCTTTACACACGTGTGAAGACACACCCTGTCGCGCAATGTTTAGCACAACACTCGCATAAAAATAATGCTGTGTTCACACAAAGCACGAAACATTGCGTTCCTTGATCATTATAACAGTCAGGAATAGTTCATTATTTTCACGCGATTGATACGGAAAAAAATAGCGCGACAGTGTGTCTTCGCACATCCAGACTTGTCCAACATTAGGTGTCAATAAGCTCAATTCTTACGCTTACGCAAATTTCTCGATCAAGTTAATCGCTCCAGCCGTTTCGCATCATTCCCATCACCTATTGCGCATTCACATCTACAGTATTCACCTCTTTGTATGTAATTTACATGCGCGAATCGCTTCATTTGCATTTTGGGTGAATGTGGCATTACAACTGTTCCCTCGAGTTATAATGATCAAGAAACGCAATACTTCGCGTTTGGTGTGAACACAGCCTTTTTTGTCCTACAATCTACATTTTACAGAGAACCTTCTGACAAGCCCCATTCATCTCCTTGTAATTTTGTACTTCTAGGTATAAAAATCAGTTTATATGAGCAGCTAGACGACTCTGCTGAGTATAATATTAATTCAAAGTGAGTTAAGCTGCAGACATGTATATTTTTCCAATGGGAAAGAGTATGTGATGGGTATAACAGAGCACTTATGGAGTTTACATTAAAAGTGGCCTAAATCTTATGAAGTGTGAATGTCTGAGTTCGAGCGTCATCACATTTCAACATCACATTTCAACCACTGACCCTGAACCCAGAATTGTTCTTCTCTTCTATCAAACAGGCAGTGAAATGGACTCTTTTATATCTCAGTCCAGCAGACGTTCCCGAACACAGCAGTTTCGTGTGTATGACAGCTGCTCTCAGACGGACTCAAATCTCTCTGCTCCTCAGTGAGGCATGTGATTGCTCTTCTCACATTTTCCTGTGTCTGGTGGCGTCCAGACAGTCTCTTCCACTCAAACTAAACCTAATCTCTCGCTCTCTTTAGCTTTGCTTGCCGCACTGAAAGCAGCACGCTAAACAAATATTCAGCCAATCCTTTCACAAATGCCTGATTGTGTATTCTTCGTGTATTAAGTAACTCAACTACAGCCAAGACAAAAACTGAAGAGCATGTGTTGAGTATCAGTAACATCTGTAGAAAGAGAATATCTGTCGGCAGTGGATTTCAGTGATTGCAAACACACAAGATCTCTGACAGAAACGTCTCTTCCTCTATCCTCTGTCTCTTTCTGGCACGGCCACTTCCTGTCTACATCTCCTCACAGATCTGGCCAGGTGGCGCGTGTCATCCCCTAATCACTGCAACATGTTCTGTAATCCGGTCAATTCTGCGGGGCGCTGCGCAGGTGTCCTCCGTCTGCCTGCGGATTAGCCGTGTAATCTCAGACCCCCACTGCACCCCCAAAAGAACGACATATGTGAGAGAGAAAACTTTCTTGAATGAGTAAACTAGTACTTCACGGACAATCTTGTTGTGTTTTAGCAAAGCTATGTCTGTCTTTCAACAAATCTTTTAATTAAAAAACGAGGCAAATATCTGTATCGGTGCATCCCTGGTAATGATTCATTTTTCAAATTGTATCTGTTTTATTTCCCTTGCATCACCACACTTTAACTCAAAATGAATACTTCCTATGTGTTTCATTATTACAAAGTGGAATACTGTACAGTTAGACCCTCATTATAACAAACTAAACCCTATGGGTGATAACTCGGGGTCTTAATAATACCGTATGGGTAACAACTGCCAACTAATATACCTAATTTTACATTTATTCAGTCTACTCCTACCACTAGTGTCATTAAGATAATGATTTTTTAATTATGCTAATAAAGTCTGCTATTAGACATTCTGTGCTGAAGATACTGTAAAATGTGTGCTTTGTCTTTCTGGATAGTCATTTCAAGGTCTGAAAATGAATGCTTACAGGTTCACTTATGAGAGGTGAAAACCTAAAGTTTTTACTACAGTTTACATATTTTCTCACGGCCCTGTTCACATACTAACATATAGTAAAAATACATATTTTGCTGGTAAAGTAAAGCACATATACTATATGGACAAAAGTATTGGGACATTTCCTTCTAATAAACAGGTTTCACTACTTTTTCGTAATTTATTTAATGACATAGCATTAATATTTGTTTTCATTGGAATTACTGGAAAAGATACAGTAAACATGCCTATTAGAAGAGGGCATCCTAATACATTTGTCCATGTATTTTACCTTTAAGTAGATATTTATTTTTGGAACTCATGACAAAATAAATCATCTTTTGGTTTCTCAAACTTCATTAGCAAATATTCTTCGCATTTCCATGTAATTGTAAAATTAGCAAAGTTAAAATAGAAAAACTACCTTAATTCTTTAATAAAATATTGTTAGATAATTAATTTAAAATGCCAGTTTCAGCTTCATAGTTATTACAATTTTCTGTTTACCAATTTAACTCTTTTCTGTTGAGTATGAGTCCAAATATGTTAAACTATTGTAATCTTGCATACTGTTTTACGATTGTATTGTGCACGATATACGACGTAGTCTACATATTTGAAAGCTTCATGAACAGAATATGAACTATTTATCCAGCTGTCATTATTACTATAACAATAACAAAAAGAGACTGAAGATTCAGAGAGTGGTATTATTGCATTAGCTCAAAGAGTATATGTTCCAGCTTACATCTCCAGAGAGACCGTACTCACACAGCTCATTAACCCTGTCCGTGACTGGAAGCTATAGCCAATGAAGTCTGAGATGTAATAGTCATGTTGTGTTCATATGCTTCAGAGTGTCACATCTCATCCATCTACAGAGAATACTCTGAAATGATCTGAACCAGCTGCCAAAGAAGCATTAACTACAGGGAATGAGAGAATGTGTTTGATACGAGTGCCAGGAGATTCTAACCTATTGGTTGAAGAATTTGTGGTTTCATTCTTGAAATCTGAATCTGTTAGTAAAGGTCTAGAAGATTTAGAGGTACTGAACTAAGAGTACAAATCCTATAGCTTTTAGGGAAATCATTGTGAATCGAGTACTTTTAATGCTTGGTCTTGGCAGAACTGGATTTTTTGAGTGTTTAACAAGGTCATATAATGTCTTACTAGGTCGTAATATTAAGCAACAATCAATCACAATAATAATGATACGTTTTTTTCGGTATCGCTTTAGTATAGGGACCAATTCTCACTATTAAGTTGCTTATTAGATGATAATTTTTAGCATATTGGCGGTTTATTAGTACTCATAAAGCACATATTCAACAAAACCATATTCTACTTCCCTAATCTTACCTAATACCTAAACCTAACAACTACCTTACTAACTATTAATAAGCAACAAATTAGCAGTTTACTGAAGCAAAAGTCATAGTTAATGGTTTATTAATACCTAGAATTGGACCATTAAATAAAGAATGACCTTTTTTCTTATGTTATTCTTAGTGCTTTATGCCACATAATGTGATTTTTTGCTTCACATCAAAGTTTTTGTTTCTGTGACTCATTATTACTTTGGTTCACTTAAAATGTGTTATTAAGGATTTTTTCAAATCCATATGAAGAAGATGAATGGGAAAACAGCTAGAACCACGGAAAATATGTGCAGTGAGTGCTGTCAGGATCTATCTCTGTGAAACCCACATAGAGTTGCTCCAAACAGTCCTTGAGTAGAGAATGACACTTATCACATGTTTACCATCCAAGAAAGTTGAAAGTTCTTGAGTCCAAGAAAGAATGAAACATTTCAACAACATAAACATACGTTACTACTCATGTGCACTTTTGTGACTCCCAAGTTATCTTTCGTTACACATTCACAAACAATAGAGTGCCTGAAGATTATTTCTGATAACAATCAAAAGCTACTTGGCTAAACTTGTCTCTCCAATATTTTGAATTTAGACTCCGATACAAAGCTCAACCGTAAGATGTCAATGTACCATACGGTTTCTTAAAATGCGACCAAACTACATGACCCATACAACAAGCTGTTTATTTAATAAAATGAACATTCAACAAAATTCAACAAATCGTTTATTCAATACAACTATTATACAATAAAATAATAATACAAATTAATATTAAAATAAATATGAATAATCATATTATTAGACACTAGCCAAACACAAACCGGAAGCAAACTCAGGGGTCAGGCGCACACACTTCCGATGAAATGGTCTATATTTTACTGTGGTAAAGTCCTAAACATGAGTAATGAGGAGTTATGAAGGCCTGATAACATTTCAAGATATCTGTCAGAAGATTTCATGCAAATGTCAAACTTACCATGATTGTTTAACCAAATGTTTTCAGCATAATGAAAGCAAATATGTCAACCTTTGGTGATTTAAGTACCTTTGTGAGGTCTATTAGAAGTTTTTATTACACGGCTCATTTGAATTCTTGATTCTAATTGGCCATTCGCGACATTCCAAGGGTTTTTATTTTAAAATAACAAACGTTCAAAACGAATAACACCCTCTAACCCGTATGCTGCTAATCATTTTGAGAGGGGCAGTTTAAAATTTCACAAAAATGTATTATAAATAGGTTGTTTAATAACATAAATGACATTATATTTACAAATGATTTAACCAATTTGACTGTTCGTGACGTTTGAACGGCTTTTTCTTGCGCTAAACATGAGCTAATAAAATATTTCCAATTCACATTTTATGGCCAGTTTTATCTCATGTGGCAAGTAGCCGTGTAATAAGCAGGATAATGTACAAGCAGCCGGCTGTTATCGCGAAATAAGCCCCTTCAGCGTGATACAAGACCCTCTGCTTAGTGTCGGTTCCTGATCACACTGCCGAGCCTTATTCCTGTGATAAAAACTGTCTGCCTGTACATTATCCCTTACTTAAAGCATTTTCATATCAGTACCAGTTCATATTCTTCATAAACTTGTAAATGAAATTTTTTATATAATAACTTTTTTATGTTCATTGAAGGAGCTTTCACTTCTCCATTTGTTGGGTATTATTACTAATGGTTTGTGCATTTTAATTGGAAATCATACACAGTGTGTCATATTTAAAAAAAAAAATCATTTTTTGTCGCATCAATAATCCATGTTAATTTATCTATTTATTAACTCTTCAGACTGATCATATAATTCTGATTTATACACTTTATCAACAGGGATTTAGTACTGAATAAAAAGAATTCAACTTAAAAATATTAGTTAACAAGTTTGCATTAAATGCATTGACTTTAATTTGAAATTTAATTTGTATT
This sequence comes from Triplophysa bombifrons, assembly GCA_029783895.1. Lineage (NCBI taxonomy): Eukaryota > Metazoa > Chordata > Actinopteri > Cypriniformes > Nemacheilidae > Triplophysa > Triplophysa bombifrons. The sequence goes on from CM056456.1 coordinate 23,707,595, forward strand.
CACTTTTTTTCCTTTTTTTTATAAATCGGTAACAAAAACTCTTCTCTGGGAGTTTATGTGTGCCATCTATTCATCAAATCCTTAACCCTATAATTGGCCAGGTGATTTATCTCCTTTTAGAGAGCATGTCATATGTAATCCAAGCAGACCCCTTACAGCAAAATAATACTTTGTGGTTAGCAAATTATGTCTCACATGGGAAAAAGCAAAAATGTGAATCTGGCTTCAGAAACTAGCTCTTCCAACATGCTCTACAAACTGCTGCAAGAGTCATGATTAATTTCCAAAATATAACAAACATCATGTCGACAAATAAAGTCAAGTCAACAAGTTCACCTCATCATTATGTTGTGAGACCATGAAGGTTGACTGACCTCTCCACCTGGGTCACAACAACATGAGGCAGAAACAGCCATGAGTTACCAGACTGAGACAACAGATGAGCAGATTGCTGGGATGAGAGGTCAAATGAATCTAAGCAGACACACAGGTCTTTCCTTCTGTAAGATGAATGTCATGAATGTGGGACTTTATGCTCTTACGCCTAAACACCATGCATCAGCTAACAGCCCTGTTTCATCTTCTAGAACTTTGACAACTTTATATGCTTTATATGCACCAAAAAAAGTATATTGCAACTACTCTCTCTTTGACTAATCAAACACTCGAGTGCCTTTGCAGTCACAATAACATCTGGATTCACAAACACCTCACCCAGCCAAAGCAAACACATCCACACCATCTGTGCACAGAGCTCAAGGCCGCACTGCAGTTTCTCACAGCGGTCCCCTTGGCCAACACCATGATCCCGGGAGCACCCATAATCCACTGCATGACACTGATGAGGGCAGAGAGCCCTTGCAGCAGCCAGTCAGAGCAGTCGCTCATTGACCAGCCTGCATGTGACATCATCATCTCCGGCTCAATACAGACTCCCATCGGAGGTGATAAGACTGGGGGGTGTATGACACAATAAAGAGGCATTATGTCGGGAAGGTCGGTGAACAATGTGTGAGTTAATCAGTATACATACTGTACAAACACTTCACTGCACATTTAGCTCATTGGAGACTATAATCAGCAAGGAAACTGAAAGTAACTTGGACCATTTATGAGGTGATATCGGATTCCGTTTTTATCACAATGGACCTGTAAAATCAACACTTCTTCTGCACTACTAGTATAACTTTGATGAAATGGCAGCATACACTTTAAATGATTGAATGGTGCACTCAAAAAAATATTTTTGCTGCCTGTTCAATTTACTTAACTTGCTTAAGTTAAATCAACACAACTTTTGGATAACAACATGTCAACAACATAATTGTTTTATTTTTAGTCATATAACAGAATCCATTCATGTTGGGACAACATAAAGAAGTTGTGTTGTGTTAACATAAAATAGTTATAATGGCGCAGAGGAATTATATTTCCCAGCATGCTTTGCGTATAACTGCATTTTGACAGTTATTTTCTTAAATAAGTGTTATTTATGCATTTTTCAGTAAAAAGTAATGTTTAATGTTCATTTATCTTAAAAGGTTTGAAGAGTTAGTTATATTTTGAGTTTGGTGGATACCATTGTTCAGAGAAGCGCTGCCTTTGGTTAGGTCGTGGGCGGTTACAATTCTTTTTTTGCATTTCTGTTGAGTTCTATTCTCTCAATATCTTCTTATTGAAGTTAAATGAGATAATGTCTAATTAATGTAAAAAAAATATAATTCAAAAAATTGTTGAACATATTTTATTTTAGTGTAGGTAACACACAAATTAATTTAATCAAGACAACTAGAAAAGTAACTAGAGAGTTTTCCTTAATTTAATTAAGTTCGTAAAACAACTTTTTTTGCGGCAGTAACAGAAAAACAAACGCACCTGCAGGTAATACGTGTCAATTCATTATAACTGACTTAATGCGTGCCATATGGGCAGAGTCTCACTTGTAAACAGAGGGGGAATTTGCAGTGAGTGAATTACCTGTGAACTGAAAACAAACCTTATATATACCACCTACCAAGAAGTTCTTTGTTTACTTTTTCTATTTGGATTATTGGGAAAATCAATAATCATTATAACTTGTTTTTCTTTATAAAAGTAGACATAACGTTAATGTCCTTGTGTTTGCAGATAGCTTTGGTTTAATAATTAATTTGATTCAGGGCTGTCAAACAATTAATCACGATTAATCGCATCCAAAATAAAAGTTTGTGTTTACATAATATTTGTCTGTGTACAGTACATAATAATATTGTATTTAAAAAACATTCAAATACATGCATATAAAAAATAAAATAGAAAAATAAACAATAATTTTTAAATAATTTATATTATTGGTTAATATAAATAAATACATAAATTTATAAATAAGTATTTCCTAAATATTTATACATGTATGTGTATGTGTTTGTAAACACAAACGCATAATATCCACAGTACACAGAAGTATATTATATAATCACAAACTTTTATTCTGTATGCGATTAGTCGCGCCTGATAAATTGAGATTGACAAGAAATATTTTAAGTTAAAATTGTTAATGCTACTATGTAAAGGAAATACTGTTGTCAAAAGCACCTTATTTGTTTAAAGTGTTTTCAAACCAAATCTTATTGCACTTTTGTTCATATAGCGGTATATAGCATATAGCAAAATACACTACTTTTGAATTCAATGCTTAAAAATGCGATTAACCATGATTAGTCATAGAAAAGTCATGTGACTAATTAAAGATGTTAATTGTTCCCCAGCACTACTTGTTACATAAAGGGGGTCACAGTACACCGATGCTGACAATAACAATGATATTAAAAGCCATGATTATCAATATTGTGTTAACACTACATATAATAATATCATAAATTATTCAGCACCCATTTGTCTTGGCTGCAAACTCTCTGTCTCTCCACCTACCTAACCTCACATGCTGAGTGGCATTCATTCAAAAAGAGAAAACACAAAATGAACTCATTGTGTTAGCTAGACTTTTGAGTTACTATTACTTCATTTGAATGATATTATGTAATTGGAATGCGCATTAAAAAAAAAATATTGCATAGTACATTCCAGAAACAATCCTTCTGGATTGTGTTTTACATCATCAACATCAGCACCACCACACCAGCCATGGCGGCCAGTTTCTGCTGAATATGCAGTGTGTTTATCCACATTAGTGTTACACCACTGGCTTTCGGCCCTCCGAGATTCTTCCCCGCTATGGCCAATTAGCTCAGAGAACAGCCTGTCGCTTAGACCACATGTAATCAAAGACCCTGAATAACCCCGCTGGTCAATGAATGGATGGATGAATATAGAGTAAGGAGGAGTGGATGGCAGGGTTAGTGCCAGGCTCTGCTCTGAGACAGAATAAAGACTTTCTGTGTTTCTCCGGCTGCTGCACGGGACTTACATCTGTTTTTAAGCCCCTGCTGAAGGGCGAGCAGCTATTGTTCATAGAGATTAATTAAGAGTCAGGAGGAGAACAGGCCTGTGACCACAATATTAATCATACAAACACAGCACAGGGAAACATGACTTAGCTTTTACAGCAGAAAGCATCTTCACATTATATAATATAATATTATATGTTATGTTATATCATATTATATATTAATATTACATTATATAATATATTGTCCTTTAATATAATATATATAATACATTATCCTTAAATATAATATAATAAAATATAATATCATATAATATCATATAATCAGGGCTGTCAAACGATTAATTGTGATTAATGGCATCCAGAATAAAAGTTTGTGTTTACGTAAATATATGTTGTTGTACTGTGCAGTGTGCATATTAATTTTGTATCTATGAACACATACACATAAATGCATATATTTAATAAAAATATTAAATATAACAATTGGTAAACGTTTATTTAGAATTTTCATGTTTGGTTCACTTTAATAGGAGAAATGTTCTTCTTGAGAAAAACCCCTAGAATGTTTTTAATACAGTGCTGCCATGCAAAACTCAAATCCAGCACAACTTTCAATGACGGATATAATGAGATAATAAATGCTAACCCTATGATGTCATGTGGCAGACATTGCTATGCTTATTCTGCATATTGTATTGCAGCAGTCACTGCTTACCATAGTGCACATACGTTCACTGTCACCATTGTTCACCAGTGTGTTGAGTTTGTATACTGTCGACTTACCTTGTCAGTACAATAGACACATTATACGCATAATGAAGAAGGTTAGTGTGTCCATGAGGCTACAAATGACATCACAAAGCCAAATAACAAAAAAACATCAGTTGCAAAAGGACAATGTGTTTAACTGTGGGGACAAATTGTGGCTCTGTCCCCTGTATCAGTAAACAACAAAGTTTAAGTATGACAACAAACTTCATAAAATGTAACTCATAAGTACAGAGTAAAAATGAACTTTATATTTTGTATATGTTCCACAACATGAGGAACGACACGAGGGTGAATAAATGATGACAGAATTATTGGGTGAACCCTCAACCAACTGGCTAGGTTCTAACAGAAATGTTGACTGAAAACCATCATTCTTTTGAACCCCATAAGTGCAACTTCATCCATGTGAATTTTTTTCTCTATTTTTAACCGGAGCAAAGTTCTCTAAAGGGATTCAGTAAGGGCTGTATAGGAGGAAAAATCAGCCTCTCTTTACAGGAAGAAACGGCCTTAGTGTTTAATTCACAGCATCTGGCAAACAAAAGCACGCTGACTGATCCTTTAATACAAGGCTTAAGACTCGGTTCGCTCTGTGTGGCCTGCACACCGGCTCAAAAGCATTGCCTACCAACTCTTCAGATGACTGAACATGAACTTAGACTGAGAATTTAGAGATCAGACCACCAAAAAATTTATGTTGTCTTACAGAAAACCACTTTAGACAGCAGGCATTATTATTCTCCATAAGAGATGCATGCTGTGTATGTAATACTACACCCCACCCAAACCCGTCCAAAGCTAAACCTACAACTAAAAAAGAAAAATGACAAATTATATTTTTGGAAGTGTCCTTGTTAAACCAGGATGGAAGTATGGAATAAAATATAGAATTTGCTATAAAAAGTGATGAAACAAGTAAACCCAATACCAAATTAGCTTATAACTTCCAGTCTTTCCTCAGAAATACAGAAATTATACAGAATTATACAATAATTACCATCAATTGTCATCGATATCCATAATATATTTCATTGTATTGAATCCAACCAACAAGATTTCCATTAGATGTTCCAAATAATAGGTTTGGAATGATGTTTGAACAAACTATTACACAACCAACCAGCAGAAAATCTCAGGCCTGTATGTCCCCGTAGCTACTGTACACGTTTACAACACATTTTTCATCTAATGCATTTGGCAGACTCTTAAGCCATGTAACTTACAGTGCTTTTAAGGTATTTTATAAATCCGTTTTTGCCTTACCAAGGAATAAGATCCCTGTTGATGGTACCATGCACCACCAGCTACAAAAAACAGGGAAGAGAGATTCATGAAAACCAACAGCATTTTTACAAATCTAAGGCAACTTCTTTCAGATCAACGTGTTCACATTATTCATATTTGGAGGCTTAGATGTCTAAATTCTTCCAAATTTGTTTAAAAAAATGGCCCTTATTCAGTGAAGGTGTCTAAAAGTTATTTTATGAGTTTCTTAACTTCTTTAAAAACAAAGCTGTAACGCTTCTAGTCAAGCAGTCAGTCTCATGCTTGGAACAAGCTCTATCCTGTTGGTTCTGTGATTAATAACTCATGGCAAACTTGACTTGACTTTTTTTGCAAACAATAAATGTGGGACACATTCCTTTTCATTTGAAAGCGATTTTTGTTATTCTTTAGCATGAAGAAACGCTAGCGTGACATCGCTATGATAACGAGACTGACTCCTGGAGACACATTCAGGTCTGCAATACATTACTCAATTGCAAACGTGGCTGTGTAGTGTGTACAGGTTTTATATTTAAACAGCGACATCCACCCACAAAATGAATCTATTTTAGCCAAAAGCAAGTATAACTTTAGCTCTGTCGTCCTCTTGAGCACTAAGGTTTGTTACTGTCACATTTACTGTGCAATACCCATCACATGAGTATAAACATTACAATGTTTTTATAATGGAACTAGACTTATATCTTGCATCTGAATATCTTTCTGGCCTTTCACTTGTTTCTTCACATTAAACTTCGATAAGAGAAAGTATTTTGAAACATTACAAAGTCACCGTTTAGAACAAAACAAAAGTAAAATAGAAAAGCACATTTAAGACTCACGCCTTACTTTCATGGCCGAGGTCACATATTGTGTTCCTTTGAGCTTTGATTTCAAAACAGTATTGCAGCGTGTACAGAAATAAAGGGTCTGTCTCAATGGACACCAGTTAAAAAGACACTCCCTTTTACTGTATTGAAAGAATGCTTCTAGAAAAACTAGCAATGACACTTATCTCTTTTGTTGACAAGCTTTTGCAACCTTTCATCTGGCTTTCCGATTATCCAGATAATAAAAATACAAATTAATAAAATTGTTTGTAACAACAAGTTGGCCTAATTTTTTTAAGTTTTCTAAAGTTGCAGTAATTTTTTTAAGTTGATCCAAAGTTTCACTCTTTTCTGTGTAATTTTCCGGTATATAATTATATTTTTGTGAAAAATACTGGTTACTACAATTGACACAAAGCAGTTACACCACTTGACTATGTTGCTTCTATAAAGCCAAAGACCACTGTGAACAAGTTCAGCTGAAGTGATTTTATTTGAATTATTTGGAATCAAGTTTATACAGTCACACCACATTGACATTTCTGCAATCCATCCCCAAATATTCTCTCAAAATGAATTAAAAACCGGAGTCTTGGTCTTGGTCCTCCAAAAGAGAATCTAAGTCATTTGCTAATTTATTTTGAAATTTTAATTATTTTAAAGCTAATTCAACCACAGGAACAGAAAATAATGAGTGTCATTTCATTGCCCCATATAGACTTGGTCTGACCAAACTTTCAGCAAACTCCAACCTAACCACGACCAAATCTGGCTTCTTATGTTGGGATCTATAAGAATAAAAAGTGTCAACAACCTACACTGAAAAACATCGTGAGCTGAACATGGCTCAGACCAGATGGGTGCAAAACGCATTTCAATGTCATGTAACAAGATCATGTCGTACAGACACAGCTGTAAAAACTAAAGACAACCCATACCTCATGGGACCAAAATATGTCTGTGGACCAGATAGAAGCCTGTGGGAGAGCGCCCTTGAGTTGAGCCAGAAAGCAAGCACCACCTACAGTTTAACACCCTAAAATTCTCCCAGAACACCTTAGTAACTGCACAGCAATGCCCAGATAACCACTGAGACTCGCTTACATCGTGGCAGAATATTGGTCATGGGCAAGAACTGGTTACTTTTAACACAGGGAAGGTTCAACCTTTTGATGTAATTAAAGACACACCCATGCAAAGTGTAAACTTCTCTGTGGTATAATCACTGTTCCCCGCTTGGAAAGTACCATCTTCTCTTCACTGTGACTTTATTTCACATATTCTTTAGTCTGATCCCCCACATATTTTCCTCTCAGAGTAAGCATCATTAAAACATAAGATTTGACCATTAGAAGGATCTGTGTCACTCAGCAAGGCAATTACTCAGTAGGCTTGTGGATTTTCATCAAAGCTGCGATTACAATTCTACAGTCTTCCTAATGCTTCACTCGCAGCCTGCCAAGAAGCTACATCATCCCCGTGAGCGTCTGCCAGCCTGTGACAGGACACTTTTTACACTACTCGTGCCATTTTCTTTTAACTATTGTTTCAAGAGGCATGATAATAATTTAGATTCTCAGACCTTTTTAATAAAGATCTCTCTTTCTCAAAATAGATTTTTTTACTTTTAACTCAAGATTTTTAATAATCAATATTTCAAGTCAATTCATTTATCAAGCAGGATAAGACAAAGTAAGTCATTGTTCACGAAAGAATGTAGAATAGCCATATTATCAGTTTATAGTGGTTATTATCACTGTTATTATCACAGAAATACAGTATATCTAAAACCTAAGAGCCAGGTGATCATGAAACGCACAGATTAGAAATAAAAGCATCCAATCTGCTAACCCGCCAATGACGTCAGTACCAGGATTCAACTCGATACACCAACCACAACAAGTACAATGTGACAAGTATTACAAAATCACACAGAAAGACAAAAAACAATGGACAGAGACAAAAATATTGAATGAAAAGTGGACGTCTCATTTGATAAAATGAGCCTGAGGCTGTGCGAACGAGAGACAAAACCAACTCCATTTCTTTTTGAGAAGGACCGAACTGCCCCATTGCCACAAGCTGCTTTTGTTGAGGAGACCTCTTGCACGTCATCTGCCGAACAGCATGTGAGTGCGCATTAATTGAAAGAGTCTTGTGTTAGCAAAGCATCAGGCCTACGTCTGACCTACATTTATATGTGCCCATAAAACCAGAAAGAGTAGACGTCCAGCACACTTCAGGTACTAATATGATACATTCTTTGCATTCTTCAGACACGCAGACAAAGGATTGCAAATGCCTACTTCATGACATCATTTCCTGTGCTATATTCAACTCATCCCTTCACTGGAAAGAACAGGACAAGTAGAGGGATTGTTTGAAAACAGCTGTTGTTGACCGTGGTGAATTATATCGTTTGAAAAAGCTGATGCACTTTGTCTGAATGATGAAACTAACAATGGGTCATGTGGCCATAATAGATACAATTTTATAAAAAAACTATATTTGAAGCAATGACTGTTACCAAACATTTCCATTTCCAAAAAATGTCCACCCACTATATAAATTAAACTAGAGATCTGTAATTCAGGTTCCTTCAGCTTCACACTGAGCTTTTGACGTTTGACACAGATAAATGGCATTTAATGTATTACTGCTCATCTATAACAACTCAACATCATCCCTTTCCCAACTGATGACGAAATAAAATGTAGAAATGAATACGAACAAATCCTTTACGACTCTTCTGTCGTCCCTGCTACCAGACGGACTCAACTTGAACTTGGACTACTTCCAACTAAACTGAATAAAACACCATAGAAAAGAGCGAGCAGAATTGTAGCAAACTAACAGTTAACCTAAAAGTAAACGTTCAACGTGTCTTTCTATGACAAAAAAATATAAAATATATAAAAGCATACAACGAACCAAAACGAGCGCAAATCTCTCCTCCAGTTCCCCCGGGTCGGGCATGGGCAGTTTGAGGGGCATGTGATGTCCTCTGGTGTCTGTTTGTTGGTTCATACTGCCTGCGTTCCCCATCTCTCCTCCGGTACCTAATCACGCTCTTGTTATGAGAGTTTGTCCTGTTTATGTCCAGTATCCGATATAACTTTCTGTCCGACTTTATCTGAGCTCGAACACTTCATGGAGAACAGCAGCACGGTCCGCGCGCAGCAGCATTATAACTTCACACAGGCAAGAAGAACGCAAATGAAGTCTTCATATTGCACAATGTCGGTACCACTCCCATTGATCTCTAATATTCCTCATGATTCAGCCTCAGCTTTACACACTGAAGCGCACTTCAGCTGGGAACTACAGGCGCGCCGCTACACTCCGCCCCCTGAGAACATTGACCAATCCTGCGAAGGCTCGGCTCATGAATATGAATAATGCATCCAGGCATACAGTAGGCTTAGTTTGCATCATTGTAGTCAGACGTCACATTGCTATTTTCTATTACCATTTAATATACAAACGCGAAGAAAACACACAATTCGTTTAGGAGTGTTTTGTATCTTTATTTTAAATGTCATTTGCAACATAAATATTGTGCAAGCAAAATTTGCAAACATATTTCTTTCGCTAAAGCACTCTCGTCATCAGTTAAAAATGAACAATGTAATAAAAGAGATAAATGATTATAAGAATTAAAGTTGTTAAATATTTTGTCATGTTATTCCGTTTGAGAATATCTACTTTAAGCTTATGCTTATTTCCTAGCACACGGTTATGTTGATGTTATTTTGTAGCACCATCTAAAGGACGTGGTGACACTGTGCGCATCCTCACGACATTTTTTTAATGTACTGTATATACCTTGTAGGAATTTATAAATGAATAATTATTTATAAAGTAATTTCATTTTTGTATAATTCATATAAATGTCAATCAAAAAGACAATAGGCGATAAGTGTGCACACGCAATTTTATGACGTTGTACGTTATCTTTACTGCCATACTTTCTTATTAAAGTTTGTACTTTCCTATCACAGTCCATATTTTAACGCATAGTGTGCATATGATGCTGAAATAGAATCCTGGATGCACAGTTCATAGACTAGAGACCGGATATTAAGTAGCCTGCAAGCTTGTCAAAGCATTTATGTGTCGGCATTCAATTCTTTGAACTTATACACTTTAAACAGGAGTGAAACACTTATGGCCATTATGTACAGTAGGATTTATAAATTGAAGATTAAGAACTTGGAAATTGCCTTATGGCCTACTTCCAATTTAAAGGTTTTACTTGACTAATGTTTTTGTGTCTTTCAGAACAGGAAGGTCTTGATGTACTGTAATTAATAGGTAAAAATCTCTCTGGATGCAAACGAGGTTTTCTGTGAATATCTCAACAAGCCTGGACAATCCATTATTATTTGATTTTTCAATGGTCTACAGAAAAGTAAAATCAGCGGCTAGTATTTCTTTAAAAAATGAAAAGATCTTTGGGTTATTAGTGAGAGATCAATGGTGTGTGTACGTATTTCTTAAATGCAAATTGTACACTGTAATGTACTAAGTTTAAAAGTTCAACATAATAAGAAATAATAACATAATAAGAAAGGCTTTCGACTGAGCACAAGACAAAATTGAGAACTGGATTGTGATAAAAAATTTATTCTTTAAATGTGAATAACAACATTTGTAGTGTTCTCATTACAATGCAGTCTGCACTTTTTCAAACTGGTACATAGGGCTACTGTAAAAATAGAGAAATCCATCCTATAGACATTACTAATAACATGTATACAAATCTCTGATAAGTGCAGTTGTCAAGGGTGAAAATGAGGAAAAGGAAAACACACAACCTTACATAAGTGCTTAAATAAGACTTATTTGAAACATTATCTCACACAAACACACGTGTGAGTTTAGTTTAGTTAAGTTAAGTTTGGTCTGGTTGGAAAAACTTTGTTAGAAACTTTGTTATAAAAGAAAAGTAACCGATGGAATTTGTGAAATGCAAGGGTCATGCGATAATCAGATATCTGACGTTGACTGTATTAACACAAGACAAACAAACAAGAATTTGATGTGCAATAAAAGAAACGCAGCGCAAGGTGATAGAGGTCTTCCTCATCATCATTGTCAGTATCAAAAAGAAAAGTGTGGCTAGCCAAAGATAGAGAGAAACGTTGTTTTTAACCGAAGAACCACTTATTCTTCTTCCTCTTCCTCCTCTTCTCCATCCATCACCTCTACGATGAGTTCAGCGGTGCAGGTTGCTTCTCCGACGCTGTTCATGGCCTTGCAGGTGTATTTTGCATCATCCTCACCACTGACCTCAGAAATGACTAGACTGCAGTTTCCATCTTCATCATAATCGATTTGAAAATGACGTGTCTCTTTAATCGGCTGGTCGTCCTTAAACCACACCACCTCTGGGTCAGGGTGACCTGATGGTAAACAATAAAGATGTTTGTTATTTGTGTGGATTTTGTAGTAAGTACAAACAACATCAGGGCTTTAAGTGGATGTATGTACATATACATATTTGAATCAGCTTATAAAATAGTTTTTTATTATGTTATAATGTTATTATTGTGTTTTATTGTATTAGTTAGCTGTATTCTTTGATATTATGGCTTAAATCAAAACAAACCAACTGCAGTTTGATTGATATAATTTGGAATGCTCAATAAAAAAACATGATTTTTGAGTTGAGATATTTCATTTTGGAACCAAACTCTTCATTTACACTTTTATGTAGTCTAGTTTAGTCAATCAAGTTGAAAACCTTTTTTTCCTCAACAAGGTAATTTTTCAAGACTCTAAATATGGATGAATTATTATTTTTGTTACATTTACTTACAACTCCAAACAACTTTGGTGTCTTAATGTATTTAATAAATATGCTGATTAAATGTTTCTTATTTTACTGTAAATAGCACTTTTACTCACAACACTGAAAATGTAAAATTACCCTCAATTTTGCAGTCGAATCGAGCAGCACTGCCCTCCACCACCTCGACATCTTTAATAACAGTGCTGAACGTGGGTTTCATTGGAACCTTCTCCTCTGATTCAATAGAAAACTGTCTATCCTCCACTATAACAGACAAACAGCAAGATTTTACGCTATACATCTGCATATTCACTGAAAAACGAAGTTAGGTCTCGGGTTTTTCTGTTTTACTGCCAACCCTTTGACTAAGACAGAAGTCTTTACCCAAAACAATTCTGTCATTATTGTGTTACCCACAAACACAAAACTGAATAAAACCTTATACACTTTTCAAAGAGCAGCATTCCGAAATTCTGTTCTTTCAGGGAAAAAAAAAGTTATGTGAGTTTGGAATATGATGACAGAAGGTTTTTGTTTTGACGAACTTTAACCTTAAATGACTAACTTGTAATTTAGTAAAACAATGAAAAAAAGGTGGTACGCACATCAAACTGTATACTGTAGCATTTACACATTTGATTGCTAACCACAAAGCGACAATGTGACTGCATTTAAAACATAATTCACAGACAGAGACACCAGTTATCTCCTATTTAAGAGGAGGTGGAGGCAGAAAAATTGTGGCAGCGATACCTTCAGTGGGGGAGCCCTTTTTGGCATGAACCCCTGCCATCAATGCCATGTTAGATAGTCGACCAATCGCTCGTACTGCATGCCCTGTTTTCTGAAGAAAAGACGACAAAACATTTAGTCTGTCACTGTGAGTGCAACACACAAGCATAAGAACTCAACAAAGAGAAGAAAACGGCAAGAATATCTTGTTTTGCCACACTGTTTTCTGTGGAGCGAACCAGAAACACATAAACAAGATAATTCCACAATGACCCAAGCATTTGTATTCAACTATACACATTGGACAGCACACCCAATCGTTAAATACCTTCCACCTAAAAAGTAATGATTTACAAATTTTAGAGATTTAGTATGAAAATTGAGCTGCCCAAAGTATGTGGTGCGCATATGCCAACAATAGGCATTCTGACCTGCCATTTTCTCCTCAGGATGTACTTCTTCATTCTCTCCTTAGAAAGCTTCTTGGCCTCCATGTTATTTGTGTCCTGCTTGAGCCACGGGTGCTGAATACACTGATCACAGGTCAGACGGGCCCTGGAGATGACCAAACATGTAGAATCAATGAAACGCTTAGTTTAAGAAGCACACAAACAAAACCAGTCCGACCAGGACTTTCCCAAATCAATTTGAATCTGTTCTTTCAAGTCTCTCCTAATCCAAAGAATAATTCATTTGTAATTTGTACAAGCAGCCTACTTTTATCTAGCAACATTTTAACGTTAAGTGCCCTCTAGTGGTGTCAAAGCGACAGCGATGTGCTGTGTGTTGTCATGGAATTACATTTGATGTAAAATTTCAATCCAAAATGTTTTTTAGCCACTCTGAGCTTAGTACAAAATTAAATATCCCTTTAAAAATGGTTTAAAAAACATGGTTTTACTACAGTTGAAACAAAAAAAAAAAAAAAATAGTTAAAACATGATTACTATAGTAAAACCATGGTTTTGCCATTAGTAGTCAATGCACCAAAAATCATGGTTACTACACTTTAACCACAAAAAAAACAATTATCGTAAGTTAATTTTCGTAAGGGAAATACATTAAAAAAGAAAAAGAACTGAACCTGACATTTTGTGAACATGCAGTGGGCTTTTGCAATGAGCCTCAAGACTCACTTCATGTTTTTCTTCAGCAAGTTGCTAATGAAGCTTTTGGCCTCATCTGAGATCTCATCAAACGCTTCATCTTCAAAATCCCACGTCGCCGAGGTTACGTTAGACAGCGTCTCATTATCATTGTCCCCCATGAACGGAGACAAACCGCTTACACTAATGAGAACAAGAGACCATGACAGAAACTAGTAGGCATCAGACTAACACTCATAGGCATTCTCAAAAAGAGAAAATATTTTGTCAAGCAAGTAAAGATCATTTCAAAGCTATTCTACAATAGCCGAATACTCACAGTATATAGCAGATAACTCCAATACTCCACATGTCTGTAGCGTAACTGATGGGCTCATAGTTGATCACCTCTGGAGCTACAAACTCCGGCGTGCCAAATAAGACTTTAAGAGATCCGGCTGTCTCTATACTCAAACGTGGGACAAAATACATTCATGTATTTATTTTATTATAAAATGTGATATTGCCAATGTGTGACTCTGTATTCATTATGCAATGATTTTCATGCCTACACATTTTCACTTATACATAGTACTATAAGAACATCTAATAAGACCCTAGATTTTATACTGACCCAGTCTACGTGCCAGTCCGAAGTCAATGAGTTTGATTTTGCTGCCAGTTTTATTGACACACATAATGTTCTCAGGTTTGAGGTCCAGGTGGACGATGCCCTTCTTATGGATAAAGTTCACACCATCCACAATCTGCAGCATGTATTTGATCACTTCTCTCTCTGTCAGCTCAAAATCCTCATCTATGATCCGATCAAAGAGTTCTCCTCCAGATATTCTAAAAAAAGACATCACACCAACGTTCAGCCAACACATCTGACCAATTCAAGCACATTTCCGCCTCAATATCTGTGACTGATGTACTGTATAGTGTTCATAGAGCTCCAGACAATAAGCCAATAAAATCTTGAGTTTTGTCAAGTAAAAAGGACTAGGATGTTGGAATCAAACGGAAAGTTAACTTATTTTCTTCTGTACTGTAACTATAATGAAAAATTATTGGACTTTATTATTATTTGGATCCCCTTCACTCAATAATTTTGGTACACTGCAATTCGGAGCACTTAGGGATATTTCACCCCAAAATAACAATTCTGTCATCATTTATTCACACTCATATGGTTTATAACCTGTATGCGACTCTTTCTTCTGTGGAAGACAACAGAAGACATTTTGAGAAATGTCTCAGTGTTTTTTTGTCCGTATAATGGAAGTCAATGAGGGGGGTCGACATTCTTCAAATATCTTCTTTTGTGTACTGCAGAAGAAACAGTTTTGGAATGACATGAAAGTGTGTAAATGATGATAGAATTTGTAGTTTTGGGTGAACTATCTCTTAAACAAGCACCGGGGCCTGGGCGGGCTGTTAGGGCGTTTTGGGGGATATTTGTGTTTTTATTACCTTTGTTTTACATAAATTTTCGATCAACTGTCATAAACTATGAATCATTTTAAACATAAAACACTCAAGATTCGTGTTCTAACTTGTTTTTGCAATCAAAACACCAGAGAAGAAAGGGTTAGATCAAATGTGAAAGAAATAGGCGAAATGAAACATTCACAATTTATACTTACATTTCTAATACCATTACGATGTCTGTCTTCGCCTCAAAAGCATCAACACACTGTACAAGTTTTGGGTGATGAAGATCATTCATAATTGCGATTTCCTGGCGGACGTTTTCCTTCTCTTTGGCAGAATACGCTTTTATGAACTTCCCAGCCCAGACTTTTTTTGTGGACTTCTCTATTAGTTTAAAAACAGTACCAAATTTCCCTCTGAAACAAAGAAAACTGTTTTTCAAAAGATATCCACTTATTTGAACAAAAGAAAAGTCGTCAGACTGAACCGAGAACATTTGCTATAAATGATCAATGTAAACAAAATAAGACTGGTCATGATTTTGTTTCCCGAACGTTGTTTTCATGTGCTCCGACAGTTAAAAGCAGGAGGATTTACCACTTTTTGCCAAAATTATTTGAAATATGTGATTTAAGGGAAGGATGGGCGATTTTTTCAAAAACCAAGTCTCTTCACATACTAACAGCAATTGCCAAATAAATAAATTGATATAAATAATTTCTTCTATGGACGGCGCAAGACAATCAAATAGTCAGTCTTAAGTTGGGATGTTGTGCTCAGTGATAACTTGCTATATTGTTAGCCTCTCTGAAATCGCCCTTTTTGTTTCATTCACTTTGTTGTGTTAAATTCTAGACCCTAGAATAATTCAACCATTATGGATTATAAAACGAAAATTGTTCACATCTCTATTAAGAATCTCCTTGACATATTGATTTTTGATTAAGTTACTCATGTAGTTTAGTAAACTGAGGAGAATTCCGTACTCACGTGCCCATTCGGTCTTCCACATCATACAGGTCCTTAACCTTCACGTCTGTTCTGATCGTCACGTTTCTGTATTCTCGTACTTTCTCTGATTCTGGTCAAATGGGAGAATACACAGTGATAAAATTTTCACTACTGACATTTATTTAAATTGCTGCTTTTTATATAATGCGGGAGACAATTTGAAAATAGAAATGGAAAAAAAGAGACCTACCTTCATCTGAGGGCTCAGCCTCATCTTCCTTATTTTCTGTAAAATGACCAGACAACATGTTTCGTTGAAATAAACTTAACACTTTAGAATAACATTAAGTCAACATAAAGCTTTATTACTAATTCGGTATACAAGATGACATTAAGACATAAATAACATGGGGCTGAGTCCCTTAGTGGCATTTTTTATTGGAAAGTTTAAAAGAAAATCTATATAATCTATATAATATATTTTTAGGATTTTATGGGGTATTATGCTGACTAAGGTTTTATAAAAGACATCAAAATTACAATCTTTTAAAAAATATTTTAAAAAAGTACAAAAATAATAAAAGTATACATAAAAATTAGGGATGCACGATCCATTATTGGCCATATCAGCAGGTAAATGGGCATTTTTAATGTTATCTTATTGGCCGATAATAAAATTTAGGCCGAAATATTACAGCAGATAAATTATGAATCATTTCCTCCGGTTGAACCACTTAAGCTGCACACTGCTCACAGTTAAAATCCAGTAAAGCGCTGTCTTTCTGTCACTTACTGCTATTAGCAAAACATTGTTGATGTATTATGTAGATTTTTATGAATGTGTAAATTGTAAGAACAAAAGCATATTGTTTGACTGCTTTCTGAATTCTTTCGGTCTTGAGACCTGTTAGCCTTGTAGCTATTGAAAACTTTTCTGGGTTGCTCTGGAAGAACATCTTTCATTTGTTTATTAAATAAACATTATACCAGAAAACTTTAAAGGTAAAATAATCTTCTATATGTGTAAAGTAGGCTCGGTACCTGATTTTCAAGGGGAAAAAGAATGTTCAGTCTCAAAAATGTTATATTAATATTGAGATTAAGACTGTATATCGGCCAATACAGGTTATCGCCTTCCAAAGTTTAAGAATTATCGGTAATCCTTATCGGCACACATCAGTGCATCCCTAATAAAAATACCAGTAAAATAACTATATTTGGGCGGGGGATAAAGCCCCAAAGTTTAAATCCCTGACCAACATATCACTTTTTCAACTATACTGCCACACAATACTCTTGATGGCCACTGGAAGGCGCTCACCATCTTCAGCCTCCTGGCCAACCTGCACAGGCTCAGATTCAGCGCTGGGTTCTCCTACCCCATAAATATTTACAGCTCTCACTCGCAACTTGTACTGTCTGTCCGGAAGCAGGTTCTGCACATTGTATGAAGTGCTATTACAGGATGCCAGATCTGTCCACTGCTTATTCACAGAGTTCCATATCTCCAGGTTGTAGGACTGGACTGCACTGCCACCGTCGTATGTCGGCCCGTACCAAGACAGAGTAAGGCTGGACTTACGGATGTCCGAGGTTGCTGGGACACGGGCGGGTGGGTCAGGCTTATCTGCAATGAAAGGGGTCACAGGAAAAGCTCATTAATTATCGAAAGAAAACACTATAACATGAAGGAATCTGAACCCAGTGCACTGTTAGGATGTCAACATAGCCTCTGTAGGGTTATAGTGACTAACACAGGAAACACTACATTCATATTTCTATGCAAATCTTTTAAGACCTTTCTTTAAAAAGAAATTAATCCCTCAAATCAAATTACACAATTGCGTTCCGAATCAGTTATTTTGCCAGTTTGTGTTTGGCCCGTGCAAACATATAGTGAGAATGTGATATGTAAAGGATGATGTACAGACAGCCAGTTGTTATCGCAGAAATAAGCAACAACAGTGTGATGAGGACCTGACGCGAATCGGGTTCTTGCAACATGAGAAAAAAACTGAAAATCAAATGTAAATTTGTAATATTTTTAAGCTCATTTTTATCGAATGCAGAGCTTCCACGAGGAAAAGCCAATTACTATGGGTTTTAAGGTTAGAAATGACATTCAAATATCACGAACAGATCATTTGTTTATATAATGTCATATATGTTATTATTACACGGCGCTCTGGAATACTTGATTCTGATTGGCCAGTTGTGACATTTCAAGGGTCGTTATTCTTAGAGGATAACCGCTGGAAACGAATAACACCCAGCAACCCGCATGCTGCCAATCATTTTGACATGTGAAGTTAAAAATTACACAAAATTAAATGTAAATATTTATTTTAATCACATATATGACATTATATTTACATTAATTAATTTACATTATTAAACCAAATTGAATGTTCGTGACATTTAAACGTCATTTTTTTACCTTAAAACCGGAACTAAACGGCTTTTCCTTGCGGAAGGTCTGCATTTAGTAAAAATTAGCTAATAAAATATTTCAAATTCACATTTCATCACCAGTTTTTTTCTCATGTTGCAAGTAGCCGTCTAATACGTGGGATAATCTACAAGCAGACGGCTGTTATCGCGACATAAGCCCCTTCAGTGGGTCCCTCCATTATTCCTTAACTAAAAGTCATATTTATATTTAATTTGTCAAAAAAAACTGTCAAAGTTATTTCGCATCAGTGTTAACATGTGTTATAGTTTTGAGGGGTTGTTATATGGGAATAACGAACCTGCAAATGTCGCGACTGGCCAATCAGAATCAAGCATTCCAATGATACGTGTAATAATACAGCATCAAAAATAACAGATCAGAAAAATGTGTTTCCTCATGGCAAATTTGTACCCCAATAAAAATCTGACATGTATGAGGTAATTACCGACTATAGTGAGATTGAGAGCGGCCTGTCTTGCGCCCCAGCTGTTTTTGATCTCAATTGTGTAGCATCCGCAGTGTTCCTGTCGTCCTTCTGGGATGGTCAGCTGACTGCTGCTGTCTGCGCTCATAATCGAGATGCCATCCTGACCCTCCTGAATCTGCACAAGACCCATCAACATTCCATTTGAAACTATTTAAAAATGAAATTTAGCTGCCGGTTGGACTTTCAAAGGATGATGACTAATCGCCTAAACCGCATTTCTAAGAAAGCCAATTTACAAGTTCAACGACTGACAGAGTGAATCTTTTTCTTCTGTAATGTCAACAACACACAACCAGAGGTTTCTACACATGTTGAAGATGAAATGACTCTTACTGGTTTGCGGAACTTGAGCCAGGTGCAGCTGATGGGCGGAGCTCCAGTGAATTTACACAACAGATTGACCTGCTGACCGGCCAAGATCTTCATATCATCAGGGAACTGCAGGATCTGAGGAGGAGCACCTGACACGAATAAACACATGGATTTAAAACTCCATTTACATGGATTCATGGTGCATTGGCTTCCAAAGAGGGAAAACATTATGGGGGGTCCCAGGCTTTAATGTTAGGGATGTCTTGATCAAAAACAACTTGCACTGACATATCTTAAGATATCTTATCTTATATCAGTATGACTGTTTTGTTATAAGGTGCCCAAAGTTTTTTTTGTTGTAAAATATGTTTTTAAAAACTACTTAAATATCCTGATTTAACCAATGCCTAGTCCTGGTTAAAACTAATCTCTGTCTGGGGAACCGCTCCCAAAAGTTCCCATAACGTGATAGTTCACCCAAAATTGTTTTATCTGCCATCATTTACTCACTTCAAACCTGTCTGACTTCCTTTCTTCCACAGAACAAAAAAGAAGATATTTTGAAGAATGTTGTCCACTTGCTTTAGTTTAGTGTCCATACAACAGAGGTGAATGGGGGTCGCAGCTGTTTGGTTACACTCTCTGCAAACTATCTTCTTTTGTGTGGATGACCTAATTTTCATTTTTGGGTGAACTACAGTATCACTATACGTAAATCTTCACGCGAGTAAGATTAATATCACCATGTCACAGATGCTGTTATCAATCCTGAATTATATCTGACCTGGATTATCACTTCAAACTTTCTTACCTTGTTTTGGCAGCGTTTTCGGTTGCGGTTTCTTTATTTTGGCCTCGTCTGCAGTTAACAATACAAGAAGCAAAAAAAGTGAATTTTCACCAGCCACGTTGGGCAGTTTCACAGAGAACATGAGATAAACATACAGTACAACATTAGCCTCGCCACATAAACAAGGTTTATAAACCCCATGTGTCTCACAAGCAAGAGATTATTAAAATGTTCAAAATCAATATTCCATTGAAAAAAATGAAGACATTTTACACAATTCTCTTTAATACTATGTAATTGTGACTAAACAATAATGGATTCAACCAATGACCACTGTACTGGAAAATATAGGGGAAAAACAATTCAGAGTTTATTTTATGATAACGATCATCTGAACGGTTTTACTCAAACATACTTGAAATGAAAAGTTTAATTAATCATATACTTCCACCACATGCATTTTTGTAGAAATGTCATAACACACACATACTGCACATGTTAACATGTCAATCAGATCAACACGTAGATTTTAAATATTTGAGAGAATGTAGACTCGAGATGTTTTCTCTGGATGTTCTAAGAGAGATCAGCTGCTAAGGTTCTTTGCTCTTCTCCTTTTTTGGTCATACTAAAAATATCCCCCCAAGAATTCAGGAAATAACTCCTGGCACTATTTATTTTGCTTCTGATTGCTGTCGTGAAACAACGTGAAGGCAAAGCCAACGAACACAGAGTAGTGCAATGGAAATGAAACAATTCTGATCTGTAGAAATCTTCAAATGTTTTTCAATCAGTTGTAAGACGTTCCGATTTCATTCTTCTCGAGAAGAGAGCGATATGTACAGACAACAATATAAGAGATTTTACAGTGGTTCATATATAGCAACTAAAAACTGAAACAAACACACAGAGAGCTGTAGCATCCCCACTTTTATGTCTCACTGTTTAGTCTGTATAGACTAACCACTTCATCAAAAATATATGTTTAAAATCCTGACAACACTTGGGAGAACAGATAATCTTTGCCCTCTGCTGCTTTTTAAACAAATCCGCTAATATAAATCTACTTCACAATGTCAACCGACACTGAAGACAACCAGATTGTAAGAGAGTAGTCACAAAGGAAGACACAAATATGAAAAAGTCGATCACTGACGCTATACTCATTCTGCCCGTAATAACATCATTTCACAATGCTATAATACACTGTGAACCAAAATGTTCAAAATAATCAAACAGATTAAGTAATGTAAACTTATTAGTTGCATGTGACCTGTTACATGTGTTATGTTACCAGTTAGCAGTCGCTGTGCTAATGCCAGTTCTGGGATCAGTCTCTTCTTGCTCATTTTGGGTTTAATAAGTCAAGGTATTTGTTTTATCCTTATAAAGACTAAGGAATATGCAAAATACGGAAACTGAAAGAAATTAGTTTAGCTAACTTAAAAATAAAATTTTGGTATACTTATTTGTTTAAGTGCTATCTACTTAATTTCATAAAAAGGATAAATTAAATATTAAAGTCGCACTTGCTAAGATTTGGTAAGAACTTTAACTTAACAGTAATCAAAATTTGAAAGTTCTGCTTAATTAAACCAAGAACCTCTAAAACTCAAAAAGTTTGAGTATTGACAACTTATCTGGATTTACAGTTTAGTTAAACGTATATTGTACTGTAGATCTGTATAGTTCATCCAAAAATAAAAATTCTCTCATGAAGAAAACAATATTGTGTAATGTCTTTGTAGCGAGGAAGGTGGGGCGAGAGCCGTCAGACAAAGGGGCGGGGCTGGTGGCGTGATTGATAATGGCTATCAGCTGTGCGCACACCGGTTCCGCATTTCTGACGGTGGAGATCGGAAGCATAAAAGAACGAGCTGGCAGAAGTTACTTCGAGAGAGGACCGGGCCCGAACATGTTGTACGTTTGTATTTATGTTCTTGTGTTTTGTATTTATGTTTTGTTCGCCGGCGGTCGGCTGTGAGGGGCCGTCGGCTGTTATTATTTATAATAAATGTTTAAATGTTTTACGGTTCCCGTCTCCTTCCTTCCCTATATTGAATTGGATTACAGTCTTTTGTTCTGTTGAACACAAATTGTATATTTTGTACAATTTAGGAAAAGAAACAGTTTTCATTTAAATTTTTCCTACCTGAAATGTCAGTTGATAATTTGTTCTAAATAACTTTTTTTGCTTTAAGCTGTTTTGGGGTGTTAAAACAGCCCCAAAACAGCCCACCCCCATTTGTTATAGATACTTCTCTCTCTAGATTTGTTTCAAACCTTTCCTTAAAAAAAATCTGATGTTTACATGTTTACAGCAACAAACAGTGCAAGACGAGTCACTGTTTTTACATAAGTTTAGATTCTTCAGATAAATTCTTCTGTCGCAGCAAATTGCTATGAATACTAAAAAGCTACTAGGACAAAGGAACAGAACAGAACAAACACAACATAAAGACAACATTTCTAGGATCATAAATGACAGTTTCCATTAGCACTCCTATTGAGTTCAACATCCATCAGATGTGCTTTGGGGTTTTTTCCATCATCTGATACTTCACTGCTTTTTTCTCTGTTGTCATTTTTAATCACAGATTTTCCATAACTCCAACTGCAATCTAGTCTCTGATGGAGGAAATTTTTTCCCTGAACACCTTCATTGGTCAGCCAGCTCCAAAAGCACAAAATGCAGAATCTGGTCAGTACCGCAAAAATAAATGCAACAATGAATTCATGTTTGCATGACAAATGAGCATTTACACTGGTGTGTGCAGCATAAAAAGACTCACAACCGAGTTTTAAAGATCTACAAAATATGAAATGTGTAAAGGTTGGATGTTAAAACTGCTTTTGTTTGCATGCTTTTGGTACAAATTAACTCATAATCAGGCCATTGTAGGTGTAGGGAACTTATTTGTCCAGTAGAAGAGTAAAGTTAAAAAGGAAAACTATTATAAGTTTTTCAGAGATGTTGAAAATATGGCCTGTGGTAATTTATAAAGTCCAAATTTACCCGTTCTTTAAAAGGCACAAAAGTAGATACAGGCACAAAAAATGAATTGGAGCTACTGATGTTATTTTAAAGTCTTACTGTATGAAGTAAAACAACTGATCTCTGCAAGAAACTGATTATTATTTACAACATTATCACTGGCAATCCACAGCCTCGGGCAAACAGTCATGTCATTGCATGTCAGAAATGATGTTATGAGCCTTTGAAATGCACTATGAACAGGTTAGGCCACACGATAAATCTCCATACTGCACTCACTCGCCATTGTATAAGATATCCTTGCCAATCTTTCCAAATGTTCTTCCGAAACACACCGCGAATGGTCATGTGACTTTTTTTACACCAAGTGACTTGTAAATAAGACAAAAACGTAGTGTTTCCATTGCAGTTTTGCGAAATATGCCTTTATGGTATTGCCTACTGGTTCATTTACCAGACAAGACGTGGAAAAAATTATTTATCATCATTTGCTTTCCTGTCACATTAATGCAAACACGCAGGTGTGCGCGCGATCTCTCGCTCTCACACGCACACACACGTGTGTTTTATTATCTCCGTGGGGACAGTCCATAGGCGTAATGAGTTGTATACTGTACAAACTGTATGTTTTATCCCCTAACCCAACCCCTAAACCTAACTGTTTTAGAAAACTTTTAGCATTTTTAGATTTTCAAAAATGATTGTTCTGTACAATTTAAAAGCTTTTGTGCCCGTCCCCATGAGTTGGTGTGCATTCTGGTGTAGGTCCCCACTAACATATAAAACCAAGTCCACACACACACCCACCACGTGGGTCAAGCTTTCGAGTCCCTTCGCTCTAACAGAAATGAGATGCGCAAGAAAAGTAGTCCCACCATTAACACCATTTTCAAGAAAATAATATTACAAACATTGAAATTAAACATTCTAACAATGGTATGGTAACCGTGGTATAGGCGGAATAATTTACTCCGGTCCGTTCAATTACCCGAAATTTAATGCACACCTGAGGTGTAATGGCCACCTTGGGTTGAGCATTAACTTTCAAATTATTGAACAGTCCATCGTCAATTATTTTTTACTTACTCCAATTACAAAGTGTGTTTAGAACTATTATTTCATAGAATAAAACTGCACATTTCCCTCCGGACTTCCTACTTCAAGGCCTCTCTGTCCTTCTAAATGTGTGGGGTATGTGTCGGTCGGATTCTCCTCTCCAGTACCCTGGCATAGACTTTCCCGGGGAGGCTGAGAAGTGTGATCTCCCGATAGTTGGAGCACACCCTCCGGTCCCCCTTCTTAAAAAGAGGGACCACCACCCCGGTCTGCCAGTCCAAGGGCACTGTCCCCGACCGCCACGCGATGCTGCAGAGGCGTGTCAGCCAAGACAGCCCCACAACATCCAGAGACTTGAGGTACTCAGGGCGGATCTCATCCACCCCCGGTGCCCTGCCACCGAGGAGTTTCTTGACTACCTCGGTGACTTCAGCTCGGGTGATGGGTGAGTCCGCCTACGAGCCCTCGGCCTCTGCTTCCTCAATGGAAGACGTGGCGGCGGGATTGAGGAGATCCTCGAAGTATTCCTTCCACCACCCGATGATATCCCCGGTCGAGGTCAACAGCTGCCCCCCTCCACTGTAAACAGCGTTGGTAGGGCACTGCTTCCCCTTCCTGAGGCGCCGGACGGTTTGCCAGAATCTCTTTGAGGCCGACCGATAGTCTTTCTCCATGGCCTCATCGAACTCCTCCCAGGCCCGTGTTTTTGCCTCCCCAACCACCCGGGCTATAGTCCGCTTGGCCAGTCGGTACCTGTCAGCTGCCTCAGGAGTCCCACAAGCCAGCCAGGCCCGATAGGACTCCTTCTTCAGCTTGACGGCATCCCTTACTTCCGGTGTCCACCACCGGGTTCGGGGATTGCCGCCTCGACAGGCACCGGAGACCTTACAACCACAGCTCCGAGTGGCTGCGTTGACAATGGAGGTGGAGAACATGGTCCACTCGGACTCAATATCTCCAGACTCCCTCGGGATCTGGTCGAAGCTCTGCCGGAGGTGGAAGTTGAAGATCTCTCTGACAGGCGATTCGGCCAAACGTTCCTAATAGACCCTCACAGTACGTTTGGGTCTGCCGAGTCTGTCCAGCTTCCTCCCCCGCCATCGGATCCAACTCACCACCAGGTGTTGATCGGTTGACTGCTCCGCCCCTCTCTTCACCCGAGTGTCCAAGACATACGGCCGTAGGTCAGATGAAACAACCACAAAGTCGATCATCGACCTCCGGCCAAGGGTTTCCTGGTGCCATGTGCACTGATGGACACCCTTATGCTTGAACATGGTGTTCGTTATGGCCAAACTGTAACTAGCACAGAAGTCCAATAACAGAACACCACTCGGGTTCAGATCAGGGGGGCCGTTCCTCCCAATCACGCCCCTCCAGGTGTCACTGTCGTTGGCCACGTGGGCGTTGAAGTCCCCCAGCAGAACGACGGAGTCCCCAGTCGGGGCGCTTTCCAGCACCCCTCCCAGAGTCTCCAAGAAGGCCGGGTACTCTACAATGCCATTTGGCCCCACAGGCGCAAACGACAGTGAGAGACCTATCCCTGACCCGAAGGCGCAGGGAAGCGACCCTCTCGTTCACCGGGGTAAACTCCAACACATGGCGGTGGGCTGGGGGGCTATAATCAAACCCACACCAGCCTGCCGCCTCTCACCCTGGGCAACTCCAGAGTGGTGAAGAGTCCATCCTCCCTCAAAGAGTGTGGTACCAGAGCCCAAGCTGTGCGTAGAGGTGATCCCGACTATCTCTAGTCAGAATCTCTGAACCTCAGGCACAATCTCTGGCTCCTTCCCCGTCAGAGAGGTGACGTTCCATGTCCCTAGAGCTAGATTCCGCAATTTTTACAGAATTTCTAGGCGCAGCCGGGGGCCGGAGGGCGTCGGGTTTGAGGACCACACGATTTCATCTCTGCTCTTTGCGGATGATGTCATCGTGCTGGCCCCATCAGACCAGGACCTTCAGCATGCACTGGGACGGTTTGCAGCCGAGTGTGAAGCGGCTGGGATGAGAATCAGCACCTCCAAATCTGAGGCCATGGTTCTCAGTCGGAAAAGGGTGGCTTGCTCACTTCAGGTAGGTGGAGAGTTCCTGCCTCAAGTGGAGGAGTTCAAGTATCTGGGGGTCTTGTTCACGAGTGAGGGAAGGATAGAACGGGAGATTGACAGATGGATCGGTGCAGCTTCTGCAGTAATGCAGTCGCTGTACCGGTCTGTCGTGGTGAAGAAGGAGCTGAGCCGCAAGGCGAAGCTCTCGATTTACCGGTCAATCTGCGTTCCTACTCTCACCTATGGTCATGAGCTGTGGGTCATGACCGAAAGGACAAAATCCCGGATACAGGCGGCCGAAATGAGCTTTCTCCGCAGGGTGGCCGGGCGATCCCTTAGAGATAGGGTGAGAAGCTCGGTCACTCGGGAGGAGCTCAGAGTAGATCCGCTGCTCCTCCACATCGAGAGGGGCCAGCTGAGGTGGCTCGGGCATCTTTTCCGGATGCCCCCTGGACGCCTTCCCGGGAAGGGGTTCCGGGCATGTCCCACCGGGAGAAGACCCCGGGGAAGACCTAGGACACGCTGGAGGGACTATGTCTCCCGGCTGGCCTGGGAACGCTTCGGTGTCCCCCCGGAAGAGCTGGAGGAAGTGTCTAGGGAGAGGGAAGTCTGGGCATCCCTGCTTAGACTGCTGCCCCCGCGACCCGGCCCCGGATAAGCGGAAGAAAATGGATGGTAGATAATCACATAATCATTATCATGTTGCAAATAATGATCGTATTCTCGGGCAGAAAACATTCTCGCCTTTAAAGTAGGTCAAAATGCAACTTCTTAAAAGGTGGCCTAGCTGAGGAGTTCACTTTCATGTCTAAAAATGCTATTTAAGTATGCTATAAGTTTGCATATAAGAGGCGGACATCTGAAATGAAAACGCGAAGTTCTCTGCGATCAGGTTTTATTATTCCAGTGTAAATGAATGTTCCGCTTGTTATTTACATAGTTTTTCAGTTCAAGTTTATTTCCCTGAGAAGACATTTCGCTTGATGGTTGAGCACACACCGGCAGCATCAGCTTTATCAGGAAAAGAAATACACCTACAAGTATACAAAAGCTTTTTAAAACACTGAAGAATGTCAAGCATGTCAGAAAACATTGATGTTAGGCAATACTCCTCACGGTCAGGCAAAATCAGAAACCCAGAGAGTTCTGAATGAGCCCATATATAGAAGTTTGAGTGGGTCAGTCTTGCACCAACAGTCCTGATCTCTCTATCAACTTTCTCAGATCTTTATATTTCTCTCAAGCATGCTTCCATTCAAACTCTATTTTTGTCACAATGTCGTTTATTGGGTTTGTTTTACATTAAACCCACGTGAAATTCAATCAGCTCCAACAGACTGTCAAACAACTCATTTAATGAGTTCTTTCTTTCTTTCTGTCTGTCTGTCTGTCTGTCTTTCCTTTCGTTCATTCTTTTTTCGTTAGTTCTTTCTTTCATTCATTCATTCTTTCTTTTGTTAGTTCTTTTTCCATTCATTCTTTCTTTCTTTCGTTCATTCTTTCTTTCTTTCCATCTGTCCATTCTTTTTTAATTTGTTCTTTCTTTCTGTCTGTCTGTCTTTCCATCTTTTTTCTTTCTTTCTTTCTTTCTTTCTTTCTTTCTTTCTTTCTTTCTTTCTTTCTTTCTTTCTTTCTTTCTGTCTGTCTGTCTGTCTGTCTTTTCGTTCATTCTTTCATTCATTCTT
Organism: Triplophysa bombifrons; assembly: GCA_029783895.1. NCBI lineage: Eukaryota > Metazoa > Chordata > Actinopteri > Cypriniformes > Nemacheilidae > Triplophysa > Triplophysa bombifrons. The sequence continues at coordinate 23,735,671 of CM056456.1, forward strand.
TACATGTTAGTTCTTTCTTTCTATAGTAATTTTTTCGTTCATTCTTTCTTTCATTCGTTCTTTTTTCGTTCTTTCTTTCTTTCTTTCTTTCTTTTCGTCGGTCTATCTTTCTTGCTTTCTTGTTTTCTTTCTTACATTAGTTTATTCTTTCTTTCTATCCCTCTGTCTGTCTGTCTGTCTGTCTTTTCTTTCTTTCTTTCTTTCTTTCTTTCTTTCTTTCATTCTTTCTTTCTTTCTTTCTTCCTCCTTTCATTCATTCTATTCTCGTTAGTTCTTTCTTTCAATAGTAATTTGTTTGTTGATTCTTTCTTTCGTTAGTTCTTTTTTCGTTTGTTCGATCTTTCTTGATTTCTTGTTTTCTTTCTTACATTAGTTCTTTCTTTCTTTCTTTCTTTCTTTCTCGATCTTTCAGAGCATCTAACAAAGTGGTCATTCTTTAGCTGTAGTGAAATTGTTTACAAAAGTTATTTGCAGCCTAAAAGTGTGTGTGTGTCAATGTGTGTGTAACCATGTGTGTGTGTGCACTGCAGTGGGAAAGGTTCACATCTCCCACGCCACTCCATATTGGGCTATAAAAAAAGGAAGTACATATTTTGGAAACTCACTCTCTGTGGTCGGGGTAGAGGGCTTCCTGCTTCGCTTATCAGCTGATTCGGGGACACTGGGATCTGAACACGGACAAACAGACGGAAGGAGAGTCACATACAGAGAGCAAAAATTAGACAGAAGTCATGTGACTCCAATGAATACACCATTTTCTGCCTCCCTTAACTTCAGTGTCGGCTAAAAAGTTCTCAAGCTGTCTGAGCTGCTTAATCATTTGAGAACCTATTGCTATGAGGAGCCAAACATATCAAAGTAACCTGTTGCTCTTTTAAAAACCCAAAAGGAGAAGGTGCCATAGTAGGAAGAATGACAAGGATAGTCAAAACTGTTTGCTTTCCTACATTCCTACATTCTTCAAAATATCTTCTTTTGTGTTCAACAAAACAACGAAAATTACAAGGAAATGCTTCCTACTATGTTCAATGGTGGCCAAGTAATGTTTGGTCACAAACATTCTTTCAAATATTTTTCTCTGTGTTTATCAGAACAAAGACATTTATACAGACTTGGAACAATTTGAGGGTGAGTTAATAAATCACATTTGGGTGAACTGATCCGAGTAGTTCACTTCAAAATTAGCCCCCATTGATTTTCCAAAGTCAGTTTTATTCCTACTATGGAACGTCAACGGAGGCTTATTTGAAAAAGTTGACTACTCCTTGAACTCTTTGCTGAGAAGGATGTTAGGAATGTGGATTGCTCTCAGAAGCCAATTTTTGCAAAAACTTTCAGCAGAAGGCATTTTTTCTCTTCATCCAGGACATTAAGTGAATGAGCAAACACACGATCCACTTCCTTTTGCAAAGTCAAGAAGTAGGAGTGCTACATTTCTTGAAACCTATATCACGTTCATTCAAAAGAGACATTTGTCTCAGTTTTGTTACATTTTAGCATTTTATATTTTACGGAGGCCTCAAAGACCGGTTTATCGGACGCCTGCACCTGACCCCCGTTAACCTCTGGTTTGTGTTTGGCTATAGGTTCTAATAATATAACATTTTATATTTAATTTATTTTATGCTCATTTTAATTTGTGTTACTATTTTACTTTTTCATAATTGTATTAATAAACATTTTGTTGAATTTTGTTGTGTGCTCATTTTAATATTTGGTAGGATTTAAACAAACCGTGTGATACAATGATATCTAGCGGTTGAGCTTGGTATTGCAGTCTAAACTCAGAATATTGGAGAGACAAGTTTAGCCAAGTAACGCTTCTTCTCTTTTTATTTTGATTGTTATCAGAAATAATCTACAGGCACTCTATGTCACAAAAGTAAACATGCGCAGTAACGTTTTTTTATGTTGTTAAGATATGAAACCGTCTGTAAGTCAGCCGGTGACTGGACACAGGGGCAGTTTTAAAGACTACTGCAGGGTGAGCTGGTCAGTGATTACCGGAAGTTTCAGAACTCAGGGAGAGACTCTGGGGAGAGAGTCAGATACACTGCCCTGCCCAAAACAGGCAGCTGAAAACCATAACATTCCCAAATTAACCAATGTTCTTATGAATATGAATCTTGGTGCAAAATCAAGCATTAACACTATTATTCAAAACGATTAATATATGAAAATACTGAATACTGATAGAATATTGATTTCTGCCGGACACAAAAGAAGATATTTTGAAGAACGTTGATACCGTCGCTCCCCAGACTTTCACTGTATGGACACAAGGCACTGAGACATTTCTAAAAATATCTTCTTTTGTGTTCCACGGAAGAAAAAGTCATGAACAGGATTTGAGTGACAAGAGGGTATCAATGATCCCTTTGATTGTTTGAGAAAGTAACACTTCAATTAAAGCTCTCACGATTAATGCATTTTAATGTGTTATTAAAGGGTGTTACGCATAATATTTACAATACATTATAATTGTTCATAATATGTGTTGTAATACATTCTGTTCTTGTAAAGAAATATAAACAAATTCAAAATCCAAAGAGTAACAATAAATTGATTATTGTTATTACCTTTAGTTAGACATTACCGTGCATTATAAGCTGCATTACAAGGCATAATTAATACATTGAAACTTTTATAACGCACTATACATATATGCTTAAGTAAAGTGTTACCAGAAAGTTTTCTAATTTGGACAGGTGCAGATGTACTAAAGTATTGTTACGTGAGGTTTACTCACCATCCACTAGGACCATACAGGAACACTCTTCCCTGCCCTCGCTTGTCTCTGCTCTGCAAACATACTGTCCATCATCCTCAGGAAGAGCTTTATCAATGCACAGAGAGCACTGACCACCTATTCACATAAACACACAGGGTTAAGGGATTTTTGCCGAAATTGATTGCTACAGAAAAAATGACCGGAGCTGTAAAGAACACTTTCCTTGAAGGATGTTTGTATAATGCATTATAAAAGAAGTTTTAAAGCGTTGTAATGCACATTTTAATGCATTGTAATGTCTTATCAATAATTGTTACTACAGTTAATATGTTATAACACTTAGCAATTCATTTTTACACTTCACATTTTAAATTGGTTATAATTCTTTACAACTACGTATAATGAATAACAACACACATAATGAAGAATTAAAATGAATTAAATTGAATTTTACCCTTTAATAACCATTTTTAATGCGTTATACATACTTGCTTCTAGGAAAGTGTTACCAAAAAATGCAGCAGCTCTAAAATGTTGGAGAAAAACGGCAAATATGGCAAAAAAAAATGTAAAATGGCAAATGTAACAGACCTTGTTGTTGCTGTTAACACACAGTTAGCAACATTTTAGATATTTCTCTTTTTTTTAACAATCCACAGCATCGAATATTCATGAAATTTGACATTTGTCTAAAGAATGTCCTGTTGTTCGTGTGTGTCAAGTTTTGTAAATTACAGGTATTGCGCTCACAGGCCAAATTGTATTAAACTAATCCTCATTCCATATATATTTCTACCGTATTTTTTTTTTCTTATCAGTTTTTTTATCATGGTAATGAAATTTTATATAATTTAAAGTCCCAGTGAAATAAAAAATGAGATAGCATATTTCATGAAATATAAACAATGTTTATTGTTAAAAGTTTATCAATGTGGGTCATTCTCTTTTTAAAATTCGTGTGTCCTCATAATCTTAAATTAAAATCTGAAAATGCACTTCCTTCCTTTAACCCTTCAGAGCCTTAATATGCTGTTTACACACATTTTGTTCTTTTGACTGTAAAATTTTAACACAGTGTCCTATAATCATGTGCAACTTTTCTTTTTTTTTTCGGAAAACAACTGTCTTTCATATAAATAAGGTTTAAGAATAAATATAATAAACAGAAATACATTTTTACTGAATTTTATACAGACATTCTCAAAAAACTAAAGAACGATAAATCTTGCACTTCAGACATGAAGAAGATACTGTACTACATGCAGCTAAAAAGTATTTTCAGTGTCGCTCATGTACATAGCTTTCATTCAGGAGCCATTTTTTGACACCAGTTCTCCAGGCGTTTTTTTGCAATTTTCACTCCATTCACTCAAAGGAATGGATACAAACACACATACACATGCATACACACAAAAACACATGCTTCAACATGTGCATGCATGCATGTGCATGCACACACACACACACTCAGATATACACATGCACTGCTTATGTCCACGCATAACGTTACTTGTGCGCACATACACGCATATACAAGCACACACACATCCATACAAATCCTAGCATGTGCATGAAGGCATATGCACACAACACAAGATATGCAAGTCTAAGCCAATTTTACGGACATTTCTCTTGAGACAACATTTACTTGCCCCTCCATGTCTGGATCAACACCCAGAGCATATTCTGAATATGCAGACTCCGGGTCACAAGAGTTTCATGATCACAAAGAATCTCAATCACCTGTAATGTTGTATATTTCCTCTTCACCATGTTTCGTTTGCCTCGTTTTTATTTTATTTTACTTGCTCAAAAACTCTCTAAGACTCGCCAGATTCACTTCAAAATGCAACAGCTGTTTTTTAACATCCAATCAAATAGCAGAAAAAGACAAAAGCCACGCCCACTATTTTTTACATTAGAATATCCATTTCAATTGGAAAAGTGTCAACATATGAAAGTAAAACGATCGCAACTTCCGGTTTATGGAGACAAAAAGCCTAGGTCAAAAATGGTCAAAGAAGTGAAAATGTTCATATGACCAGTTTCAGAGTTATTAGAGAGAATGTAAAAATGATTATAGCATGACCCCGGGGACAACATTTGCTTCTCATCTGGACACTACATCAAATTTCATAATGATCAGCCATAAATATTTAATTATAAAATGTTATTTGCAATTTTTGTTCCTTTAGCCTATATTTTGGAGGATATATTTACAGAAAAAAATATAATATACATAACTATATGTTCAGAGGTGTAAAAAGATGTCACATAATAAAGTGTTATGTTTTTATTACATCAGAGTTATTTCTAGCTGCAACGCGGATCCCCTTACATGGAATCGCCATGTTGTTTCTACAGTAGCCACAAACGGACAAACTGCTCTACAGAACACATTTCGTAAATACGTTATCTCCTTTTGCAAAGAAGCGAAAACATGACCACATCTTAGTCCTGTGTCAGCCACCGTAGTGCTTCGAAAGGGAGGGATAGAGTGAGCCTTTGGTTGCAATACACCACCTCACCTGTAGATGCCCAATATTTCCTACACTGGATAGCACTTGTGCCAAAGAAGATGCATTTGGTATTTAGGCACCTAAAAATGTGTTGACGCTTGGGCAAGAGCACACTAACATGCTGTCGATATAGCTCTTTATGTCTAACATCATCATAATGGAAGATTGAGATACAGGGACAAAACACAGATTACATTTTACAGGGGAAACCAGCATACTCATATCTCTCCGCCCACGGTTATGTTCTTATCAGGAATACAGATCTTCATTTTTATGGCCCTATTAAATCAGGAATGCCTGGCATTATATGTGTGACCCTGGCCCACAAAACCAGTCACAAGGGTCATTTCTTTTATTGAAATGAGCAATAGGGACTACAAAAAGAATAGTAATGAGATGACAAAATGTTTATAAAGGCACACACATGAGAGACTTCCTATATCAAAAACATAAGATTTTCTACATATGGATGCATATGCACATGAAAAAGACATGAATGAAAGCAAAGCAGCTTTTACATTTTTTTTTAAAAATTCTTTCTGAAGTAAAAGTGAGAAACTAAAATACAGCACTTACCTTCATTGGTAATAACAATGAATTTCGATGGTTTGATGAGTTTCCCGTCAAGGGTCCACGTGACCTTAGCAGACGATTCAGAAGAAAGTATGCACTGTAGATGCAAGGGTTCCCCATCCAGCACTGTCACATCTCTAAGTTTCTGTGTAAAAACTGGTTCATTCCTTCCACCAGCCCTTGCTTTCTCCTTCACCCCTCCATCCACACAGTTAACATCATTTTCCTTTCCCGTGCCGTCTTTTAACGGTGGCCTTTCTCCGTTCCTCTCCTGGCTCTGTTGCTTTTTCTTGTTTCCTAACACCGACCTAAAGTCGACTACTGCGTTTTTGTTTGGTTGAGCGTTTGTTAACGATCCAGGGGCAGGTTTCGGGGTTCCCGGGGTTCCTTTCTTTCCCAGCACGGCCCTGAAGTCCACCTGCTGGGGAGTGTTGACCTTCCGCTCATCTTCCGACTGGGTCTTGGGCTTGATCTGCCGTTGGAGGCTCCCTCTGAAGTCCATCTGCTCAGCTGTGATCTCCTTCAGGTCTTCCTCAGAGACGCTCTTCGTGGCCACCTTGCGGCCCAGAACGGTTCGGAAGTCGATCTGCTCAGCCTCCTGCTGTCGGATCTGGTCTTCCCGATGCTCTTTGGTTTCAACGCGCCTTTTGAGACGCCCACGGGTGGCCTCGTTCTCCTCCCAGTCCGGAACGTCGCGGTCCCAGAGTGGCTCGGAGCACAGTGAGGCAGGTCTGTTGCTCTGTCCTCCCTTGCCCGGAGCAGTCCTCTCCACCGCTTGGCTACAGCAAGACAAGTGGAGAAAAATTGCAGAAAAGTTTAATGCTCCAGCAAGCTCAGCCCACACTGGAGAGCAGCATAATCGGGGGGAGAGTTAGTTCAAGACGACAGAGTTACATCACAGATGACTTCAGAGACCTTATAGGGAAATGATCTTCTCTTTAAACAACAGCACAGATGAGCGAGGAAGCAGAAAAAGAGTGTTTGGTTATATGGAGAGATTATGTCCATTTAGTGCAGGGGTTAAAGGGGCAGCGGGTGTAAATATAGCTTTGGGGCAGAGGGCAGCAAGAATAGAGGGGGAATGTACCGTTTATGAGAATCGTCACCAGACGGCACAGAGCTCTCAGTGATGTGCAGGGTGGCCACCGATTTGCACTCCCCTACTTTATTTCTGAGAACAACAAAAACTTTCATTACAACACTTTGACTCCTGGAATCTGGAAGTCAAATTCAAACAGAGTTAGCAGTATAAAACACATAGATATAAATAACTAGATGCCGCTAAAGTACCTTAAAGCAATACTTGAGTAAAAGTACAAATATCTTGCCAGAAAATTACTTCGAAATGAAAGTATCCTTTTAGAATATGACTCGAGTGAAAGTCTTAAGTAACAGATAAATATTGAAATAAATTATCAAGAGTACATTTTATATTAAATCTACTAAATTTACATATTTAAAGTAAAGTTGAAGCATACATTGTTAATATAAATGCTAAAAATGTTTAGCATAAAGATGAAAAATGGTGCTTATATAGAAATGTACAACTTTGAAAAAGCTTTGTCTCAAGCTCAGTAGATTTATCTGGAACAAAACTTTGCCAAATTGCTAAACTATCAAAATAAAAGTTCAGAAACCACATCTTTACTTTATAACTTTATAAAAGGATATTTCCCTCCCACCCCCATTATAATTCCTCTAAGAGAACAACTTGGAACAAAATCTTTAAAAATCTGTCTGGCCCTTACCTCTTTCTTTCCTTGCATTTCCCTCACAGTAACAACGCAGTCATTTGATAATTAATCGAAACTGAAAACTGTGCTGTTTATCTTTAAAAGAAGCAGCACAATAAATCCTTGAGTTAAAATTAACCACAGAGAGCACCTTTTTGCACTTGCACATTGAGCTTTAACCAATGATTACCAATGGTCATGGTGATCAGATTGCCGACTTGTCTTCTTCAGTCTGTTTCTATGCTTTTATTGTGTAGTAACAAACATGCTTAGGGGAAATTTATCAGGATAAATGCATGCATTTTGTTCAGGAAATGTAGTGTGGTAAAAGTAAAAGTCTGCAGAAAAATAAAGACTCAAGTAAGGTATACAGATACTCGCAAAAAATACTTAAGTACAGCAATTCAGTATTCTAACTTCGTTATATTTCAACACTGCGCGTGAGCATCTGTTTCTATGGGCCGTTATACATAGGTCGTCCGCCATATTGGAACGGTGCGAGCCAATCCGTTAACACTCCAAATCAGGCTGACTGTGTACGATTATGAAAACATATTTATTGTTGTGTAAACTCAAATCTGCTACAAAAACACATGACAACAACGAAAGGTTATGCAATTTTTCGGGAATTCAAATCCCTGTGGTTTTCACACCCATGGCTGCGCAGTGTTGGGGCATTCTAGTCAACTGTGAGTGACATCAGGGGACCATTCCAAGATGGAGGACACGTCTACGTGCCAGGAGCGCTTGAATGCGGCATCTAGTTATTTATATCTATGACAAAACATTTGTGATCCTGGACCACAAAACTATCCTGGTCATATGTAGCGCAGGTGTATTTTTAGCAATGGCCAACAATACATTGATTGGGTCAAAATTATCAATATATTTTATCCAAAAAGGATATAAAGTGAAGATCAGGTTCCATGAAGACATTTGTAACTTTCCTACCATAAAATATATAAACTTTATTTTAGGGAGTGGATGAAGCAAAATCGTGTACAAAAATGGCCGAAAACAAGCCTACAAACTTCACTCGCTGCTGCCCGCTATTTGGAAATAACCCACTCAAGTTTGGTATCTATGTTAAGCTTAGAAATTTCTGCTTTTGGCTCTGACTCTCCACAACACCGTTACAGTGGTAAGCTGAGAGAGAGCGATAAAACAAACCTGTTTCTTCTTAGCAACAGCCTACTACAATGTCTCTGATCAACAACTTTAAAGGCGATTTTCTCAATATTTCGATATTTTTGTGCACCCTCAGATTCTAGAGTTTAAAATTGTTGTATTTCAGTCGAATATTGTACTATTCTTACAAACCAAACATCACCGGAAAGCTTATTCATTCAGCTTCCATTTCAATTTTGAAAAATTGATCCTTATGACTTGTGGTCCACGGTCACAATCATCATTTGACAGAATGCTTAAAAAGGTTACAAACAAGGTTTAGGTGTGCAAATCCGTACTTAAGATGAATCTCGTAGTTTCCAGCATGATGTGTCTTTACATTCCTGATGAGCAGTGACACAACATCTTCCTTCTGTAAGATCTCAAAGTCCCCCTCTCCAAATATCACCTGACCGTTCTTCATCCAGAGGAATGCTGGGAAGGGGTCACCAGCGATGGCGCAGGACAGCAAAGCGTGCTGACCGAGGTAGGTTGTAGAGGACGGAGGTTTAGTGATGAACCAGGGCTGAACTCCGTCCTGAGGCTCTGTGGAGACCAAATTCACAGATCAGCCAAAGCCGACTGAGCTTCTGCATTATCTCTTTGCAGAATCCGTTACTTTATATTTTAGCGTGTAGGATTAGGATTGGGATTACACCTTGAACAGTAAGTGAAGCTTCAGTCCGAGCGTATCCAGCTTCATTCCACACCTCGCAGGTGTATGTGCCGGTGTCCTCAGGAAAAACCTCCTGTATGAAGAGAGTGTATTGACAGCCCTTCTTCTCGAAATGGAAGTCCTCGGACTCCTGGATCTCTTTTCCATTGTGCAGCCACACCACCTCAGGGGGAGGATTTCCTACCACACATCACGCTTGCATGTTATTGTGTAAATGAAAGTAAGAGTCAAAATGATCATATTAAAGTTGTACTTGTATCTTTTCATGCGATTTCATATGTTCCTAAAGTGACATGTTCATCCAAATGCAGAAGATGTCAGGAGACCTTTACACAGGAAGTACTCACAATTATATAATCATCAAATCTTCTGCACAGATCACACACGCACGTATGCACACACACACACACAACACCAGATGACACACAAATGATGCCTCTTAGGGGAGTACAAAGGAAATTCCATTCAATGCAGCCAAACTCAACAAACCCACTTAAAAGACAGAATAACTTCATCAATTTGATGAAGTTTGATTATGTTTAAATAGAATACTTTTTGGACGTTTCAAATTTTACAGACATTCAAAATGTACGGAACAGACAACAAACTTGTATTAGTAGATCCTTCTAGCACAAACAACCTATGGGTTCATGTTACTCAACATGGTACAAATCGCCCCTGAAAATCTCTTAAAGGGGCACATTAAAGGGACAGTACACACAACAATAAAACGTCTGTCATCATTTACTCACCTTCATTTATATGTTATGATTAAAACAGAAAGATATGTGGAACAATGCTTGTACCCAAACAGTTCTTGACCACCAATGACTGCCGTAGGAAAAAGGGCAATGGTATTCAATGGGGACCCAGAACTCTTTGCTTTCCAACATTCTTCCAAATATTATTTTGTGTTCAACAAATTACAAAGACATTTTCCCACTGTTTGGTTAAAAGCATTCTTTCGAATATCTTTCTCTGTGTTCATCCGCACAAAAACATTTTTACAGATTTCGAACAACTCGAGGATAAGTAAATGATGACAGAATTTTCATTTTCGAGTGAAGTGTTACCTTTAACATATTATAATAATATCTAAATCAAAACTTTTCACATTGAAAACTGTTTAAAAAGACTTTATTCTCAATAAGCCGTCATGTTATACCTGTCACCTCCACAGTCATGGTGACCTGACTGCCGTCCATGACTCTGAGATCCTGCAGACTCTCGAGGAAAACCGGAGCCGAGGGTCTTCTCACATCAACCGCAGGAGGGGCACAAGACCTCTTCACACTTGTTTTAGCTGGATAACAACACAGATGACACGATTGTATCTCAAATAAATAAAGTACAGAAAACATCTGTAACTGTAGGTACAAGCACAACACATATTCACGTTACGTTCACATTAACTATTCCTCTCTCAATTTAACGTTGTACACTTTCTCAAAGGTCAACCATGGCCTCCTCTAAAAACATCGGCTGCTTGAAACGATTCTGTCTTCTCAATGATTTTTTGAACCACTTTAGTGGCAAGTGTCAAGTATTTTGAACTTGAAATAAATCATTTTAATTTTAAAGAGACAAACACAGCCCTCTTACTTCAACTAGTCTTTTCATTCTTTAAATCACTCTTAAAAATAAAGGTGCTAAACAATGGCATATGAGAACGGATGTATGCTTATCTGTTACACAAAAGGTTCTTTGTAGAAAAAGGTTCTTCAAACTTTAAAAAGGAAAGGGATTACTATTTATTTCAGACAGCAGTTTTGTTATTTAAGCACAAGTGGTATTGTGTAAAGTGCAGTAGAGTATTAAATACTACACTTCAATTTATTAAAACGTTTTAAAAATGACATGAAAAGTCATTTCTGAGGGACAGTCGGGCCTTTTTCTCTCCCTCATGCTTTCCTCTGAGACACAGATCAGACGCAGCCATAGCTGTGTGTGCGTGTGTGGGAAAAGACTGGTATTTTACATTTTTAACCCACTTGAACATGGAACCTCTGCCATTAGATAAACTCACGGCCGAACACAGCGAGCAGATGTTTCTCTAATCCCGAGGACCCTAAAATAACTCTTTGTAAAAACACTCAGTGCATGATGTTCACTTATCACAGAAACACAGAACAAACTCATCCTGCATTCTGAAGGGAAATGTACTGAAAGAGTGTCTTTTGACTCGAGTGCTCTCAGAATTTGGCACACAGTACACTCATTTAAGAGTCTGGCCCATGAAACGTATTTGGTACTTTTCAAAAACTGATAGGAAAATATTTAAAATGAAAGTTATTACATTCATCAGATACCATGGGTCGCAGAATATTATAAAGAGATGAGACAGTTTGCCTACTGTGTGGAAAATTCAGAACTGCTTTAATTTGTTGGCAAGGATTTTGCCAACTCTAAGTTTGGCTTTTACATGTTAGTGTGTATTGTATATGGACACAATAACTGCTGAATGTTAATGAAATAAATACAAACATCTAAACTGGACTTTTTAATGATGTTGTATTGATTTATATTGATGATTATATACGATTAATTTATTTTTCATACAGTAGGTATGTGTTTAGATCAAATTATCATTTTGGTTTCATTCTGTGAACTACTAACAACATTTCTCCTTAATGTCAAATAAAAATATTGTTTCTATTTGCATTTGTTTGCAGAAAATGAAAACCGGAGAAACAGGAGAAAACAACAGAAAAGTTGCTCTGTATTTTTTCAAACAAGTTCACAGTAATACATGTATTTAGGAAAAATAAAAAATTATGTGATAACCATTATTTTTGTGTCTTGTCATGCTGTCAGTTTTCCACATTGCTGTTGGATGAAGTTTAATTTAACAACACTGGACTGGAATAACAACAGCACATCTAGAAATGCTCATTAAATGGAAAATGTTGCTTAATTATTTCAGCGGCTGTATATTATAATCTTACACAAAAGCATTCAAAAAAAGCAGTTTAGTTGTCCAAATATCTTCCAAGATTGATGTTCTTCAAAAAAGTATGTTGTAACATTGAAAGGCTTTAAAATGTCTTTCTGAATTTACCGGTATAATGATGCGTGTCTTACCTTTAACCAGCACACAGGCTGAACACGCAGCTCTACCATGATCATTCACTGCCACACATGTATACACACCAGCGTCCTCCATCACAGCGGCCTGAACTCTCAGCTCACACTCAGCATTTTTATACACAGTGTGTAAATGTGTCACGGGCTTATCTGAAAATAGAGAGAGAAACCATTGCAAATGAGCAATAGAAGAGATAAATCAACAATTTGAGCAGAATCTTCTTTTGCATCTTTCCATAAACCATGCACACCACATCACAAAGTGATCTTTATGTGACTGATAAGAAATGCAGTTCACAAAGTTGAAACAAGAGTTAGAATTTTGAGAATAGGACACAAATAAAAAAGTATTTTTCATGAGGTCTAGAGATAGTGCCCTCTAGTGGCAAACTTTCTCACGAAACATGCACAATCAACACCTTGTGTTCATTAGAGGCATATACCAAACTATTAGTACAAATACTTCTGAAGTTTATGCACGTACTTTACATTGTGTTGAGTGTGAAATTTGACTTCTTATTCTTCGTATTCTTGAAATAACCACATTCCATTAATGTATCAGAGCATTCTTTACCAATTGAATTGTGATGACTCTCTTTTTCTATACCCATCAATCGATCAGTATGCCAAAAGACCTGTTTTCCCAAAAATTTAGTTATATTTATGAAATAAATGTTTATAATAATTGATAATTTATCTAATTTATAATATCATATGTTTCATAATTATACTGTACTTTGAAAAATAAAAAATATTTATTTCTGAGACGAGAACTAGATGCCAGAACTAGATGACTAGCTAATATAAAAACTGGATGCTGCTCACTCTCAAATTGCCATGTTTAGCGTTTAGCATAACATGTTATATTTGACACACATCTAAAAAAATATCCTGTCAGCTGGAGCGACCAAAACGTACCGTAAAATAACAGTTTTCTTCCTGTAAAGTTACAGGATATAAGGATATACAGTATAACTAATAGTTTTCCCCATTTTTCTTGTAAATTTGTGTTTTTCTCGATAATTTTACGTTTATTTCTTTCAAAAATATATACAAATCTGTAATGATTTTTTGTAAAATGATTTTTTTTTACATTTTACATGGAAATTTTGTAGAAAAGAACAGGAAAATATTAATGTAAGGCTTACAAATGTAATACAAATGTAAGGCTTCATTATGTAAGGTCTTTACATACCTCTAAAGACACATGCATTACATTGCATTTCTCTTAATAAATACTCCTCTACACTTTTAATTCTTAAAATACCACCACAATCTAAGGAGTATTTCCCTTCAAATCATAAAGAAGGAGCTCCTGCTTTCTCCTTTATGATATTCCTACTTTTTTTCCATTTCCAGCGATTGTAAAATCTGTCCACACAGACCTAGAGCTCTCTCTCTCTCTCTCTCTTTCTCAGATGCCTTACTCGCCAAGTCCATCTGTGTGTAATATTTCAGGCTGAATGATGCATGCTTTGCCTTTATATGGTTGTAAGGTCTCATATTTGATCAACGGCCCCTGCAGTGGCTCACTGAGTCGTTGAACTCAAGAGAAATGTCAGGGATCTGAGCTTGTCTTTAGTGAAGCCAGTACCATAGATTCTGATTGTTCTATGAAGACCGGTGAATACAGTTTTATCTACAGAATTATCACAGAGACTTGAGAAAGGGTTCAACCAATCACCCAGATCACCCTAAGAATCACCCAGAAAACTTTAGTAACTGCCTGTCAATGACCTAACAACCACCATCATAACTTTGTGGCAAAGTGCTTAGCAACCACACGCTCACACCATGTGTGCAACACACATTTTCCTCAGAAACCGTCCACATACTAGGCTAGTCAGTGATGGGTATGAAATATCCATATATAAATTATAAAGTATATATTTTGAATTATATAGGCTTCTTATGTGTTTGCGTTTCTTTGATTTTGATGTAATGTGAAAAGTATATTTTGAAATATTGTTTTCTTTAATAATAATGGTTAAGAAATATTGTTGAAGCTCTTTACAAGGACCCAAAATCAAAACTGTCAATAAAATTGCAGTTCAGCAACTCAGCTAAAGATGTGGCTGCAGTCTCAGTTCAACATGGACAGCGATCACGGCAAACAGCCCATTTAACCAGACAGATTACACATGGAAGTACACACGTGTGCGTTGACCCCTTTTAACTGACTTGTCTCTGTTAAGCTAATAGAGACAGATGTTAAGCATTTTACATTGCCATGATATGAGGTCAAGAACATTCAAAATTACATTTAGAAAAATGTGACTTTCTGGGGAAAGTATTTTTGGAAACTGTAGTGGAAAGAAATAATAATAAATAATAATAATAATACATTTTATTTATAAAGCACTTTACATTTTAAGGAAAATCTCAAAGTGCTACAAAAGTGTCGTAATAAAATAAAACAGTAAATTAAGCAATTTAAGAAGTCAATAAAACCAACTAAAATTAACACAATTTAAGCACTAAAAGAAACATAAAAATCAGTCATTTGTGAAGCCCTCAGATGTTCAAGAAGGGACATTGAAGGACCTTTTAAAAAGGTACGTTTTTAAACTCTTTTTAAAACCATCAGTCGTTTGTGGAGCCCTCAGATGTTCAGGGAGGGCATTCCACAGGCGAGGGGCGGCAGCACAAAAGGCTCTGTCCCCAATTGTGCGGGTCTTGGTCCTTGGAGGAAGGAGCCTGTGAGTGTTTGTGGAACGGAGAGAACGTGCTGCGATCTGTGGAGTAAGAAGTTCTTTAAGGTAGGAGGGAGCATTTCCATGGAGACACTGATGCGTGAGGAGAGAGACTTTATATTCGATCCGAGCAGAAATTGGAAGCCAATGTAGAGATTGAAGAATTGGAGTAATGTGCTCGTATTTACGCACCCTCATCAGAATCCTGGCAGCACTGTTCTGTATATACTGGAGCTTCTGGATGCTCTTGTCGGGAATCCCAATGAGCAGAGCATTACAGTAGTCCAGTCTGGAGGAGACAAAGGCGTGGACAAGTTTTTCTGCATCATGTATGGCGAGTGAGGGGCGGAGTCTGGCTATATTCCTGAGGTGATGAAAAGATGTTTTGCAAAGTTGTTTGATATGGGCCTCAAAGTTTAGAAGAGGGTCAAACCTGACGCTGAGATTTGTAACCACAGTTGATAGGGGAATGTGCTGCCCTGAAAATGTGATACAGTTTATAGTCGATGTCCTAGTCTGATGAGGGGAACCAATGAGAATAGCTTCTGTTTTTGAACTGTTCAACTGGAGAAAGTTTTGATTCATCCACTCCCTTATCTCTTCCAGACAGGCAGTGAGTGTGGTTAAAGTTGTTGAAGATGAAGATAATGACGGATGAATATCAGTTTTCATATATAATTGTGTATCATCAGCGTAACAATGGAAAGAAATTCCCAGGCGGCTGATGACTTTACCAAGGGGGAGCATGTAAAGAATAAATAAAATAGGTCCAAGAACTGACCCTTGTGGTACCCCACAATCTACAGCATGTGAGCGGGACCTTGAGCTTCCCATCGCCACAGATTCAGATCTGTCTGTGAGGTATGACTCAAACCAGCACAGAACGGTGTTACTAAGTCCAATAGAATGGTGTAGCCGGTTGAGAAGTATACCGTGATCAACGGTGTCAAACGCTGCAGAAAGATCCAGAAGTACAAGGAGGGATGGTGAACCAGCATCAGCTGTTATCAGCAGGTCGTTTGTAACTCTCACTAAGGCTGTTTCCGTGCTATGAGCAGAACGGAAACCAGACTGAAACTTTTCAAAAATGTTGTTGCATTTGAGATGGTCTTGAAGGTGTCTGGCAACAACTTTCTCCAGAACCTTGGAAAGAAATGGCAGGTTGGATATGGGCCTATAATTAGCAAGAGTTTGAGGATCAAAGGTAGGTTTCTTGAGTAGTGGTCTGATTATTGCTGTTTTTAAAGCAGAGGGTACATGACCAGATTGAAGAGATTGATTTATTATCATGGTGATAAGGGAACTGATGGCAGAAATATTTGCTTTCACCAAGACTGTAGGAAAGGGGTCGAGGGCACAAGAGGAGGATCCCATCCCCCTAATAGTATCCTCAACCTCAAGTAGAGTGATTTCTGGAAAACAGCAGAGCAGTCTCGAAACACCAGACTGCAGATCAGCAATTGGAACTGACGAGGAGGAGGGGACAGTGAAGGAGGAGCGAATTTTGGCAATTTTTGTTCTAAAAAATGTCATAAAATTATTACATTGTTCTTCCGTGGCTCCTGTGAGCGAACCAACTTGAGGTTTAAGCAGATGATTTATGGTAGAGAACAACTTTTTAGAATTGCCAGAACTATTTTGAATAATATTTGAATAGTACTGTGAACGTGCTTCTTTGATGGACTTTGAATAAGCTTTTTGGTGGTCCCGATAAGCCAGTTTATAAACAGTAAGTCCAGAGGCTTTGTACTGCCGCTCCAGGGCACGACCAGCAGCCTTCATTTTCCGCAGGTCACTTGTGAACCAAGGAGCTGAACGGGAAAACATAACTGTTCTGACTTTGATGGGTGCATGGAAATCCAAAATACTGCTCAATGTCTTATTGTAAAATTCCACAGATTCAGTGGCCGATAAGAAATCTGCAGAATTAAGATGTTGAAGGCTTACAGACAGGTCTTCTGTGTTTATGTTCTTCAGGTTTCTGAAACTTATTTCACGTTTGTGTTTGATATAGGAAGACAATAAAGGCAGCTCCATTGAGATGACCTTATGGTCAGATACACCCAGATCATACACAAATGGTTCACTTAGGGGAGCAGACTCAGTGATGACCAGATCAAGAGTGTTCCCCTTGATGTGTGTGGGAACATCAACATATTGTCTGAGGTTTAAGCAGTCCAGTAACTGCAAGAATTCTGTAGCAAAATGGCAAGAGGGATTATTAACATGAATGTTAAAATCTCCAAGTATTACTATATTGGAAGAGGTTGCACAGAAATTTAAAAGCAGATTGTTCAACTCTGAAATAAAACATGAATTTGACTTGGGTGGCCGGTAAATTAGTAGTACTGTCAATGGGAGAGAAGACTTACGATTAAAATTAAATGCCAGACATTCAAAAGTGTACAGCTCAGGGACGGCCAGAGGGGACAAATCCAACCGACTGCGGTAAATAACAGCCAAGCCACCACCCCGGCCAGTGCTACGAGCTTTTTGAAGATAACAATAGCCAGAAGGACAGGTCTCATTTAAAACAGAAAAAACATCTGGTTGATGCCAGGTTTCTGTGAGGCACATTATGTCCAAACCTTTGTCCTGAATATGATCATGTATAAAACATGATTTGTTTGTGAGGGATTGTGTATTAAACAATTCAATTTTAATATTGGACAAAGCCGTGAGTCTTTGTACTGGTCGAAGTAGGCTAAAATCCACTCGGCGTTTTCTGTCTATTTCCATGTGTGACGCTGTAGCAGTATCTCCAATGCTATTAGTCCAACGAGTATCAGTGTTCTGATGACGTGGAAGAGATGCGACAGGGCGCACAGCTGCCCAGATGGAAGGGATGGTGTCACCAGACCGGGAGTGAACAAACTTTCGCCGAAGGCTTCTGTGGATGTAACGGGGCCGACGTAGGAGTCCAAGTTCTTTAATGACTGATATACATAATGGAGTGTTATAGTTGTTATATTCCATCAGTCGAGAAGCCGAGTAGATCATTATGCCGCTCAAACGGCCTCCACATCTGTTGTTAGCCGTAAGCCACAGAGGCAATATGCAGAGCAAGAAGAGAACTCGACACCAAGAAATCATCCGTGACGCAGCTGGAGAAATCGAGAGCAAAAGATGTGGATCGCGGTGAACACCACGACGAGCTGTGAGCGCTGATGATGCAAGCAGAGCTAAGAGAAGCCGTCGCTGGTTAGCTACACAGCTAGCCGCAGACACTTGCTACCAACCGCTAACAGCCAGGTGAAGTCATCAGAGTCGGTAAGATCCATAAGAACCAGTTATTATTCCGATGGATTTTGCTGATTACAGTCATTCAGATAGCTTTACAACTACCATAACAATTGAAACTCGAGTGGAGAAGCGGCGAACAGACATCGCCAGCGTCCTCTCCCTCTTTCAACCCTATGTCTAGGGTTGAAAGAGGGAAATAGCTACGATGTCTTTTTCTAATGAAATACATTGTTATGTATATAACATCGCATTTCTCTAAATATAAAAATTACACACAAGAATGTTTGTAAATGTCTTATTTTTTACCATCAGAATGCTGGTCTACTTTTTAGCTCTTCATTGTGCCAGTCAGGTTGAAGGTATTGGTATAAGACAGCATTTATCAATTTCTATGTAATATGCATCAGCTGGACAAAACTGTCTGAACGATTACTGAAGATAGAAGGTATGTTACACTTAACAGACAGCAAACACACAGCAAGTCTTTACCATTGAGGAGCCAGGAGACCTCAGGCCGGGGTCTGCCTTCTACTGAGCAATGAAGACAGAAATCCTGTCCCTCGGTTACAGAACAGTCCATCAGAGTAGAGCTGAACACCGGACGCCTGCCTTCCACCCTCACACCTATAACACATACAGTACATAACAAATACAGGGAATATTTAATTACAAATAACCAGCAACAATCAGTTTCACCAATAGGTGGCACTGCCAGACTAATTATAATAACTACAATAATAATAATAATATAATAATAACAACAATAATAATAATTATTAGCAATATTATTATTATTGTTCTTTGTGATTGTTGTTGTAGTAGTTATTGTTGTTATTGTCATCATCATCATAATCATCATAGTTATGATTATGATTATTACTTTTATTAAAATAATAATTATTATTAATTTTGAAGCTTTGAGTTCAGATTCAAAAACAACAACAGACAATTAGTGATCAAATTAAAAAGTAATTAAAAAATATTATTATTGGTGGCATTGCTCTCTTATTCAATCTTATTTATTAAACTTCATGTGCAATCATTGCTGAACTCTCACTCTTGACTGTCAGACTCCAGTGGGCTGCGGTCCTTCCTCTTTTGTTGATGGCAGAGCAGCTATACAGTCCCGTGTCTGTAATGTGAGTGCTCTCCAGACACAGAAAGTGCAGACTGCCCTCTTGCCATGTACGGACGCCTGATCTTTGGCTGACAGGAACTCCATCCTTCATCCAGCTCACTGAGGGTAGCGGTGACCCAGACACTGAGAGACCACAAACAGACAAACATAAATGACTTACATCTTCTTTTTGTGTGACCTTCTTCGCATTGGGGACTAGCTTTCATGGTCAAACCATAAGACACATCTAAGTTGAGGTGTAAAGGGTGTCCAGTGCATACTGTGATTAAAAGACTCAAATGAAACTCATATTGACCAATTAGCATCTAGGATCATAACAAAAAAAACTAATTCTGATAAGGTTAATAAGACTGACCTTGACAAGTGAACGTGACCTTTTCACCCTGCATGACCTCTTGGCTCTTGGGCTCTGAATCAAAACTAGGCGGAGTTTCAAAGACATCCATCCTGCTCACTCTGGCCGACGGGTGGGTGTCTCTGCCGGACTTTACTCGGGTGGGTTTTGGTGTCTGTCCTGGAGCGCTGAAGACATCTGTGTCTCTCTTTATTTCATGTGACTCTTTTATTCCCTTATTCGCACTCTTTATACTGACAACATTTGACGTGTTTTGACCAATTAGCGATCTCCCATCGATGGCTTTATCGGGGGGTTGTAAAGCTGTAGATGATGTTGTTTTCGGGCTATCTGTTCTGGTCAGAGGTGAAATGTTTGACGTAGCACTAGTGGATGATGCTGTGGGTGTATCTGTGGTTACTGTCTGGATAAATGTGCTTGAAGGTTTCTTTTCAGCGTCCAGGATGTTGGTACTGTGCTTGGTCAGAGAGGATTTAGACAGATCATGAGACGATTTGGTCACACTGTTGAAAGACAGAACAAAAAAAACATATGTGCAGTCAGTGTGCGTTTTGACACAGATATCTTAAAAAACATCCTTTCAAAACAATAGAACTCTGTGACTGGTGTTCTCAACATTTTTCACTTCAAGGCCCCCCCATTGTTTTCAACAATATTCAAAGTCCCCCCCTCCCACTCACAAAACCTCAAAATCTTTACCTATTAAAATATTTAGGAGCTTAATATTAACTGGAAAAATGGCCAAATAATAAGATATAAAGATGTAAAATAGGTTTTTTGTATTTCAATGTTAATTTTGTCTTATTTTGAAAATATTGGTCATCTTGACGCCCCCTTGGAAGTCAACTGGGGCCCCCTTGTGGGGCCCCCTTGAAGTTATAACTTCTTCATATACTTTTTTATCATTTATACCTTTTGGCATGGGTGCATCATCTTTTATAAATGTATAATAGAAAGGACGTTTTTAAGTGCTGTGACAATTCATCATCTATGTTTATTAACCAGTTACTTTCAAATTTCATGTCTCTCACTGACGCTCATAAACTGCATACTTCAAAAATAGCAATAATAGAAAGAATTTCCTTACATGGCTGCCTCAGTGTCTGTACCTACAACAGAACAACAAAAGAAAACATATCAGAAAAAACCACTGTGAATTTAGAATGAATGACTTAAAGCTCTAAGCTATTTGACTAAACCGGATCATTTTGTGTTGATCACTTACAGTAAATACTGTTGTAATAAT
The DNA here is from genome assembly GCA_029783895.1 of Triplophysa bombifrons. NCBI lineage: Eukaryota > Metazoa > Chordata > Actinopteri > Cypriniformes > Nemacheilidae > Triplophysa > Triplophysa bombifrons. The sequence continues at coordinate 23,756,829 of CM056456.1, forward strand.
CCTGAAAGAAATGAGATTCTGTTACCTTGAACGATTAGTTCAGCGGTTGCAGAGGCTTTGCCAGCGCTGTTGGACACCAGGCAGGTGTAGATGCCGGCATCATCCGAGCACACTTGACAGATCTCCAGGAAATGCATTCCTGAGCGCTCAAACGTGTTATAGTGATCTGACATCTGGATCTTCTCTTCACCCTGACACGGGAAACACAGACAACACCAATTCACGCTGTTTACGTGGAACCTGTTCTGCACGGACACCCAAAGGGGACATGCATTTTTTATATTCCTGTCTTGTGTTCTCATGATCCTTTTAATGTTCAGTTCAATGCAATTGAGTTCATTTCTATAGAGCTTTTCACAGGTTTGCATTGTTGCTTAGCAGCTTTACAGAAACCCGTAACATCAGTACAACAGAGACATAAGTAAAATAGGGTCTATGAAAAAACAGGAAAATAAGGAAATGTAATGGAATATGTAGCACAATAAAATATAAAGTCAGTTGGTCTTGGTCTGATTTTTTGGGGGCTTTGCTTGCACAACTACCTTCCTCTCTAACTAGAAATTATTTGCTTTCTAGGAAGCATCGCTCACCTTGTACCACTGCACCAGTGGCTGTGGTCGTCCTGTGATCTTGACTGAGAACTTGCCACTCTGTCCAATTTTGAGATACACACGTGAAGGTTTAGTCACAAACTTTGGGGGGCTTTCACCCCAGATACTGGGTCTGTTTTCTACTGCGGGAACAGCCATTGAGGAACTGAGGAAAGAAAAGATAGAATAGAAATATAATTTAATTCATTCATAAGCTTTTATTGAAGAGCGAATGTTGCTGTTTTCAACAACAGCACTTTTCTTTACCTGCCATGTTACATTCATATACCGTTTTCAAGATAAAGTTTACAAAGTGAGAATATTTTATTTGGTGTGTAATAGGATCAGTTCTGGGTGTAACTAGTTAGTTACTAAGTAATAAGTTACTGTAATTGAATTACTTTTTCCTTGAAAAATGAAGTAAGGGATTACTTTTATTTTGTCTGTAATTTAATTACAGTTACTTCCTATATAATTAAACGAAATACTGTGTGTAAAACATATGCGTGTGCAATAGTGGAATTGACATAAAAATTCAAAGTCTAACTTTAAAATCCGTGCTTTAATGTATAATTCTCACATTTGTAATACTTTGGTCAGTTAATAATACTACTTTATGTAGTTTTAATTATTTATTTGAATGAATTAAAAGAACCGTTTCATGTCTATCCTTGAATCACTGAATCACAAGGTGGGGTAACCGATTTCAAAATTACATTTTAGAGAACTGAGTTGGGCCAAGTACCAAAACAAACTTGTAGCCAATCAGCAGTAAGGTGCACAGGACGGACATTAGTCAAGCCGAGCGCTGACGAAAGCGAAAGATGGGGGTAGGGGTGTGTTTATTTTGGGATTTGAACATCAACAACGGCTATGAGAAATCGGACACCCCTCCTTTAACTAATCAAGGTTGATATAGGACATAGAAAGTAATTAGTAATGAGTGATTAGTGATTAAATACTTTTTGGAGAGTGTAATTTGTACAGTAATCTATTTACACCTTTGAATAAGTAACTAGTTGACACAGTAATGACTTTTTCAGAGTTACTTGCCAAAAAACTGACTAGGACTGCCCAGCATGTTTCTTACCCTATTCTACTGGAGGAGGGAAGATTGTATTTCTTTCCAGTGTTTCCTGTGGGGAATGGAAATAATTATGCATACGGTTTCAAACACATAGATATAAAGTATACACAGCCTTTATAAACACAGAGAACTCATTAGAAACATGAAAAGCAAAGTCTTTCTTTCGACCATAAACAGGCTGTGTTATGCTACTTATGCTAGAAATACTTGCACGCCTCCATATGTTTGTGCTTTGTGATGCAGGAGGAAGTTTATTAAACATTTATTAGTCCATGTCTGTTCTCAGACTGTGAAGGCTTAAACAGCAGGAATATATTAATAATAAATTAAAATGTACATTGTTTATGTCAAATGTATATTCTCTGCTCCAAATGTAAGCAAAACGGCATGTGATCTACTTATTATTCACTGTAGCTATTATTCCTACAATAAATGTAGATGAGGATACAGCCAAAGGTCCATGTAGTTGAATGGATCTATCCATTGTTGTGCAATCTATCGATTATTCCATGATCTTAACATTGCCTCTGATCACCCACTCAAGGTCTGATGCTGTACCTTCAACAATGATCTCCACGGTAACCTGACAGTTTCCAGCGTCATTGACCGCTTCGCAAGTGTAACGTCCACCATCATCATTCTGAACCTCCCGAACAAGTAAACTGAAGGTTCCACGTGCACTTTGTTCCATGGAGTAGCGATCGCTAGATATCAACAGCTTCCCATTTCGAAACCAGCACACCTGTGGCTCTGGATGACCACGCACCTGACAGATATCACATGAAGACATGCAGAATTTACTATACAGATAACCAAACACATTCACCAAAGTTTGGTGCAACATTCTGGACATGACTGAAACTCTGTAAACAGGAACACGAACAGCGTTCATTATAAGTTACTCAGTGACTTATTATCAACATTACTTTGCCTATGAGAAGAGAATGAGTTATACCAACAGCTCTCTATATTTATTCTTATAAATCCTAGTTTTACACTAGCTGAGAGGTTACATTTTGTCAAATACACAAAGGGTTCTGTCAAAAACTCACGAGGCTACATGGTTGAAGTTGAACTCAAGGAGCTCTAAGAGAATTTTTGGATTATAATATACATTCAGTCAAAGGTTCTTTAAAGAACCATCTCTTTCTTACCTTTTTATAATCTGAAGAAACTTGTTTCACCACAAATAATCTTTTTTTCTTTGGTTTTGGGATGTTAAAGGTTCTTTATGGAACCATTCAGACAAAAAAAAGGTTCTTCTAGGGAATCGTGAAACATCATTATTTTTAAGAGTGCATGTTCAAATAAAAATTCCATCGGTCTCTAAAAAAACAGATTATTCAGACTAATCAGATTATGTGATTGACAAAGATTGTTAGAACAATGTACAATTGTTACAAGAAGAAAATGATGAATCATTGTTTTATTTCATTTCAACACATATTTAGAAATCAGAACCCCCCAAAAAAATTTTAAGCTCAGAATGAACCAAAATGATACCCAGAGGAAATGAGACATTTGGCCCTACATCTTATCGATATCAGTATCGGCATTTAGGCGTGTGAATCACTGGTCTCACGATTCGATTTGATTGCGGTTATCATGTGAACAATTTGATTCGATATCACAATGCATCCTCAATTATTTATATACCTGTACAGGTCTGTCTCCCTCACACTTTTACTGTTGCACAAGTGAGTCGGTTGTCTTCACACATTGGAAAACACTGGCCTAGGGAATTGCAGACTGTAGTTAAATTCTTTCTGTATGGTTGCTAGGGTGATGTGGTTGGTTGCTAGGGCAATAGTAGGTGGCACAAGTCTCTAAAATATAATTTCTTTGGATTCGAGTCGATTTTGCCCCCACCAAAATTCCTAAATACAGACAATCCTATCACATATCGGTAATATCACATCCAAACAAAATGCATGACTTGAGGCATCTCATGTCTGTTCAAGTGCACACATTTTAATACTTTAGTACAAAGATTTCTCATAATGCACTAACAATGCATTATTCCCAGGACAAAGTGTATTCCTTTTGATAAGCATCCATCTAGACATTATGTTGAAAGCAATGATGCTGTAGTTTTTGTGAAATGTCTCCTGTTCACTTCAGTGATCTCTCTTCATCTGTTTTCTTCTTGTTCTACCAACCACATATAGCTAGGACACTGTATGGATCCCTTTCTTCACTCTTCAACTTCTCTTTCGCTGTGTTGTAAAACTCAAATTGTGTACACAATGGAAGAGAGCACCACAGTATAATCAAGAGACACAATATTTTCTCCATTTGAAAACAAAGCAACGCATGATCACGTTTCATATATTCACTTTAAATAATCAGAGGAAACCAATAACCGCTGCAAGCAAGCTGATACAGATTTCAGATTAAATATACAAATGTTTATGGCTCGATGGCTGGTAGACAACAGATTAATTCCAGATGGCCTTCCAAAAGTTCCAAGGAAGTTTAGAAAGAGTAGAAAAACAAGCTTTACCATAAAGGAATGGTTCCTTTGAGTCTGTCAGACTGGCCTCTCTTGCTCTCAGTCAAGCATTACCTCATGGGGACAGGTTCGCTTCAGTAGAGATTTGCCCAAAAACAGCAATATTACCTCTACATTCTCTGTTAAATAACATCAGCAGCTCTGGTATTTCCTCAATGTCAGCTGCTGTTTTTTTCTCAGATTCTCTCTCTCAGTTTGAAGCTATTACTTTGAGACTTGTGGTCAGAAGCTCTGCCTCAAAAATCCAGCAGGACGCTCAACTAAAGCTGAGGACAGGAAAAACACAGTTTTTGTTTGCAGAAAAACTCTGCTTTTTACTTTTTTCTCCAACATTATACAAATTTCTGAAGTTCCAACATTTTTTACATTCTCAAAAAAGCAAAATGTAGTATATTTAATGATCAATTTCTTCATGGATCTGTACGCAAGCGCCATAATACTAGGCATTGTGATACATTATTTTAATGATGATGCGTGCCTTCACAAACACTGACAGTTAAACAAAGTGCATTTGTGCATTTAAAATGGAATCCTAAAAAAAGTAATCGATAAAACCGAAAATGTACGTAAACAAACAAAACCACATGCGCAGACTTTTCTAATCAATATCGTCTTTCACTAGACACGATTGCCAGTATTCAAAGTCCATTCTCCTCATCTTTTAATGAGGCCTTTTAACTGCTGCCCAGAACTCATTCCATTGAACATCAGACATGCTCGGTGGCGTCTCTGAAGACGTCTTAATATAGAAGCCAAACCTAGATACCATGCAGAACATGACCATCTGGGAAGATGCTTTTTAAGGCTTTGCCATGTTTACAATTCTTTTGGTCTGTAACTGTAATATAGTTTGATAATACGTAATGGCAATTACTTGTTTGTAATGTAACATAACGATAACCACTTCAAAACCAATCTTAGTCAATTCTTGAGTCTGAATCAATGATTTTTCTGAATACACTCTTAAAAAAGGTCCTTCAAAATGTTCTTTGATTCCATGGAACCTTTAAAAAGGTTCTTCAGATAATAAAAATAGATGATTGTTTAAAAAATCTTTGACTGAATGGTTCTTTGTGGAACAAAAAATGGTTCTTGCATGGCAAGAGTGTATTGGAAACTGATGTTATGTATTATGTTTCTCAGCCCTCTGACATGGAGTAAATATTGGGGATTGACTCTCATTGTGTTGCCTCCTACAAATAATGAATCTTAAATTAGTTTGATGTTTACAAATCAAGAGTGAAAAGGCACTCGAAAAAACCTCGAGATTTAACGTGCTTTTTGTGTTTATAAAAATGACTTTAAAAGTGAGAGCACCCTACAGGTCAACGTCTACACAATACACCATTCACATCAGGCTGTTGTTTAAAAGGCTCATCCTGATGTTTCTCTCTCTCTCTCTTCCTCTCCTATTATCACTTTTTCCTGGCTTTAGATTTGCTGTTAAAACCTGGCGAGGTCAAACACCTGAAAAACTGCAGTACAGTCGGTCCAAGAACTCCCAGAACTCATTTACACACACACTGATCACATTAACACATGCTGAACTCCAACAGAGTAAATACCCCTATTGTGTGTAATACTCATGGCAAAATAAAACTTGTATTTGTAAACGGCAGACACAATGATATTTGCACATTTGAACAGGCTATGTGTGCAGTACACGTTTTTCTTTGGTTAATAGTGCTTTGCTGACGTTTGTATTCGGTGCATTCTTAGTGATTAAAGTTGTTTCCTACTAACATAAATGACAATTTTTTCCGCACCTCTTTTTTGCTTACCTTCTTTATTGGTATTATACCTGAAGATTGGCCTATAATGAGTCAACCACTTTGGCTTCATTCCAACACCAACAGACATACTCAGCTGCTTTGATGTCTTCTACCAATTTAAAGACTAACACAGTGTCTACAACGGACAAAAGACATTAGAAACGCAGTAGAATCCAATTTAATTTACTATTTTGTCCACACCGGACACATCGCACCTGTCGCGTCCGATGTTGACACGGTGTAATATCTTCGTCTTTCCTTAACTTGGATTCATTTTTTCAGGTTTGGCGCAGTAAATTCTAGGATTGCCTTGTTCATGAACGATGCTGGTTTAAAAGCATGCCTACTTTTTGCATCAGCCTTCTCATCTTCGCAAGAACTGACGTACTGAAGAAAAAGCCAGATTGTGACTTGAGGATTTGACTACATATAAGGAGGAATGTTGTAATGGTGTTGAAAAGAATAGAGAAAGTGAGAGAAATTAACAGACAGAGAAAAAAATAAAAGGTTAAACCGGGAGTATGTGGAAGTATCAGTTTCCACATCTGTCTTCAATAAGCTTCACTCCTGTCAGATTTTTTAAGTCTCGAAACCTTTCATCGCTCTAACAAAAAAGCGATGCAATTACCAGTGTTTTCTATGAAAAACATAACCATTTCTATTATTAATTCATAAGGTTAGTGTTTTGACTGAGGGGCAATCTTCCATCTCTCTCCTATAACCTAAACTGGGGTGATTTAATCTGCAATTCATTGACTGGCCGCTAGAGACTGGCTCCAAAACAGAGAAGAATCTCATTGAGCCCCATGTTAAAATGCCCAACTTTAGTATGTTGGGCATTTTAACATTCATGTATGTTATTAAAAGACATATTTATATTGAATTTGTCAAAAAACCTGTCAAAATGACTTATCCGGGTTACCGTGTGTTATTATTTTTGAGAGGTTGTTATCTGGGAATAACAAACCTGAGAATGGCGCGACTGGCCAATCAGAATCAAGCATTCCAACGAGTCGTGTAACACGTAAATGCACATGCACAGTTTTAACTAGCCCTGCTGGAAAATCCTTTGCTTAATATGGCAGCTTTGTTTTAGAACATGGTTTGTTTGACCTAATGACTTCATACCGTTTGAATCAATTTAATTTATGTACTGTATAAAGTTGCTTTTTAAAATGCTGTGCCATCTTCCAGGTGGAATAGAAACAGTTATTTTCACATTCCTAAACAACTAAAGTTCAAGAGGGCTGTATCATGATATATGAATGCTACTGTAGCTCTTTACCGTAAACATGTGCTGTTCTGTACCTGTGAGAGGACTATCCGATGTTTTATTGGCTAATCTTTTTCCTGACTAGACTGCTGCTCAGATGGGAACTGTGTCTCAAAAGGATTTCCAAAGTTTAAAACACAAGCCAAACTCATTTTTTCTCTCAGTGTTTTTCAGTCATATCTAGTTTATTATTTAGAGGCTTATCCACACCTGGACGATTATTGCGCGCATTTATCGTTGACGTTTAACGCCTTGTAACTATACAAAGGGCGCCAATGTGAGTGTGCACATCGCCGCGCAAAACACTAGGCATAAAAGCATACTTTGTTTTAAACGCCTCATGCTTATTTTTTTTGACTCGTTGCGTAAAAAACTGGCCAACCAATGAGATTGGCATCTTTGTTCACGTGCCTGGAGCTGCTGAAGATTTGATGAAGAGGAAGCAAGATGAATTCTTCTTCATTGTGACAACCGAGTGTCAGAAGCATAAAGTTGCGCCGCGCCACCTTGTGTGCCGGGGTATTTCTGTTTTTCGTTTTTTGGAATATTCACGATTACTCGCTCATCAACAGTGAAAATCGCTTGGGTATGAACGTTCAAAAATGTCTTGAAAAACGCTGCCGATAAGCGATTATCGTCCCGGAGTGGACAAGCCTTTACACTCTTACTCTTAGCGTTTTTGTAGAACACCCTTAAAAAGAAAAGTGCTTCAAAAAGTTATGTGATGGCATAGAAGATTTTTTTTTGTCTAAATGGTTCTATAAAGAAACTTCAACATCCAAAGAACCTTTCTGTCTAGCAAAAGGTCCTTTGTGTTGAAAATGGTTCTTCAGATTATAAAAAAGTATGCAAGAGATGGTTCTTAGTGTAACCAACAATAGTTCTTCTACGGCAACGCTGTGAATAACTTTTTAAGCACCTTTATTTTTAAGAGTGTAGTTTGAACTTTGTTGTCTCTTCCTCTCTGTACAGAGATACTGATAGTCTCAGACAACTTGCTTATGGATCAGCAACAGTCATCTGATGCACACTGTATTGTACACATTTTTTGTCTGCATGACTTGTTGAAAGTTATGCCAGAAAAAAATGCAAAGTGTACAAGACTATATGAAAAAACTCAAAAGTCCGACCATGTGATTTTTATAATTAGCCCATTACCTGCAAAGTGCACAATGTACAATTCTGACACCCTCATCTCATGGAACCAGAGAAACTTCTCGGCACCCAAACTCTAGTTTCAGACTCCCTCATAAATGGACAAAAAGCATGTGAGTGTTTGTTTACGTTATGCATTTGAAAAACGCTTTTATCCAATGCGATTTACATTGCATTGTACTATACATTTGTTTCTGAATATTTGCAATCCCCTGGGATCGAACCCATGACCTTGGATAGATCGTTTCCCATGATGCGCTGCGTTTCGGCTTTAACATATACGTGATATAAAACTATACGCGCACGCATCTTTAACTGCCGATCACACCATTTCTCACGACTATACGCACACTATTTCATTAATTAAGGGAACTGAACAAGTCTCTCAAGGCCCTATTTGGCCAACCAGCTTATTCCTGCTTGAAAAGCATTATGTTACTGTGTAGTCATAGCAGTGCTCTAGTACTTGAGTCCGGCCTCGAGAAGTTTTGTTTTGGACCCATTGCTATCTGCACTCGGACTTGTCTTTGACAAGTTCACTTTAGTTGGACTCTTGACTTTCATTAAAGTAATTCTCTTTCCTCTTGGAGTAGGCTACTTTTTGTGATGGGTGTCAAGCTGTAAATAAAATATGATAAATAATGCTAAATGAAATGATACTAAATTACTGATTTGAGTTTTCATATCACTGATGTATCAGTTTCTAAAACGCTCATATTTGCAGGCAAAAAATCCTTATTTTCCCATACAGTGTAACACGACCGGAAATAATCCTGCCCACCCTCCCTGATCCAAAATGTATTATGGCGGCTTTGTGCAGCTAGCTTATTGTGTGAGAACAGAAATCACAAGCTTTTGCTTTATATCACATGTGATTTGAGAGTCTTTCTTCCGATGACACTCTTTATACTGTTGTGCCCTGTTTATTTAAATTCTTGATCATCTCTTGTCTACTGTCATTTATTTGTTTCCATGGTAATCCATTACTTTCACTTGTCCCTTATTTTATTCTCATTATCATGCCTTTGCTGTACAGCCCTGTGTTTTCTTGTCAGTTATTGCTTACGTCCGTGGCTTTTAGTTAATCACCAGCAATTTAAATTGCTACACATATGTTTTCCGGCTCCCAATCTTTCATTTCTAAATTACTAGAAAACGTCTCATGTGCCTCAGTATTGATTTGACAAGCCTCAATAAATACAAGCCAAGTGCAACAGGAAGCCTGGAGTCACAAGACAAAGGTATTTTAATCCCTGTTTGTGCTCATTCTGCTTCTGACTTTCATGACACTGATCAGAAGAACAGCAAGCATAAGAACGCAAAATCGACAAACTTAGTATTCAGGTGCAATAGCACAGTAAAAAAATCCAACTTGAAAATGTTCTCCCAACAAAGACAAATAAGTTACTTGAACATAGAATTTTTACTTGAAGGAGTCAAACGATTTTTTTGCATATACAAAACAAAATTAGTCTAAAGATTAAAAACAAAGATTAGTTTTTTGACTGCACTTAGATTCTCAAGTTTTAGCCAAAATGCATGCAAAACCGTGTGAACAAACAATATTGCAAGATTTTGAAAGTACCTAAGATGCCTTGCAGCATGTTCAATTGTGTGTTTCTCATTTGTTTTTCTTTCAAAGAGTAGTGTTTAAGGTTCTTGCTGGCTTAATTTATGCTTTAATACTGTTGTTACTGCTATTTATCTGTTGAGTTTAGAGTTGTTTTATTGAACGATGGCTTTTGATTGTTACCATGGTTGAGATTTGTGAGTTCAATTTTGAGGTGTAAGTGCTTAAGTGGTAAATATCAGAAGCGATCGGTGCCTCCTCTTCAGGGGAAGCAGAAATTCTAAAAACATTGCTTTATATACACTCAACAAAAACTGTTAAAGCAGTTAATTGATCAAAGTTTTGGTCTGTTTGAGGCGGAAAACATACAATTGTACGACAAATACATTTGTTTATCTTTATATAACTAATCTATATTCTCTATTTATGTTCATCCATTCAAAAATATACTGTCCTTTTTTTCATTAGGTAAACTTGACTATGTTGTGACAACTAATGACGTAAACCTTTTCAAGTTGGGTGGACTTCAATCTCTGTTCGATGAGTTCACCTTGCAGATAATAAGTACACATAATAAGGGACGGATCGTATGCGTATTTGGCATGATGTCACAGGGAGCTCAGAGCCCGCCCCTTGTCCGGGGAGAGTATGTGCCCAGACTCAGGTGGCAAAAACTGTCTGGTGGTGGAATGACGAAAATGTAGAGAGAATGAAGGTAAGGCGTCTTGTCTATTTGTAGGGGTTTTCTCCCGAGCTAAAAGGATGATCGTTGAGATCGGTTCGAGGAAACCAGCCGGGTTAGTTATCTGATTTGTGAGATTGGTCATGGAAAGCCAGCCGGGTTAGTTATTTGCAAATGCTCCTCCCAAACCTTCTTAATAAAACATAATTTAACTCAAAAACCTGTTTTTGATAAGATGACGTACTATTTTGAGTTGACTCTACTACTTTTTATAGTGTGTTGTAATATAAAAACCATAAAAATAAATCTGAATTCTGTGTGTTGTTTTTAGGTGACTTCGGAATAGCAATGTCAGATGAGAGCAATACCAGACACCGTCTATGTTCAGAATTAAAAAATGGATGTGAAATCGGCCAAAGTGCTAATATAGGAAGATGGAAGAGATCCTGTCAGACTTTCCACCAACAGCCATTACAAATGCAGTCCAGTCTCAGCAGCTGTACCTGTGCTCAGGGCTTTCCTGTGTCTGCTGGAATACTTAAGCTTGAGGAGCGATCTGAATTATTCCCCCATAAAAAACGTGTGTCATAATAAAGTACTAAAGGTAGCACTGAGTGACCAGAAATAAAACATCTTCATGGTTAACATTTGTTTTTTACACGAAACAGCAGAGAAATCAAACCTCCTCTGTCCGGTGTTAGTCTGGCGCCTGTGATATCCCTTAAAACAGTATTTGTAGTTAAATTTGCTTGTTTAACAATAAAATTCTATCCCTTCTAATGATGTAAATACAGCCCTTTTCGCACGGGATTACCCGGGGACCTCGTGTGATTTAGAAATGACGTCCCCTCATCTGTATTTCATGTGTCGCATTAGCACGGGATACTATAAGTGAAGCCTGTGATTTTACTCAAATTGATGAACTCATTTTCAGGATATGATGGCAAGGCGTTGCGTTTGAGACCTGCGTTCGGGGATCTTCCTCTGTCCGAATCGCGATCCTACCAAATCACAGAGATGCCGATTCGCACAGGATTAAGATCACAGACAACCACTGCAATTATTACAAGCGACTAGACGTCCCCACACTGTTTCCGTTAATGCTTAAATGATATTTAATGCAGTGCAAAATGTAAAATACACGTATTAAGGAATACGGAAAATTCCTTCATATTAATACAATATATTGTGCCCTATTTTTACGTTTTTTTTAGTGCAGCTAATACTATTCCCGTGCGAATAGGGCTTATGGGAGCTATTGTGATTTCCTGGTCTCTTGACTTGGGTCCCTCTTTCATGATTCATAATTCTTCTCTTTGGCCTCGGACAGCACACACTCACCGATACAATGACAAGTGGCATTAGTTCCACTGTGTTTGGTTGCTTGTGACAGTCTAAAAACCACAAGGAAGTGTCAAAATCCATGACTTCTGTCCTCAGAACATAAAGATGTGCTTTATGAATGTTCACAAGACAAGTTATTATACAGTGTCAAGTTTAACAAAAACGGATCTTGCATCATATTTCTTGATGCTATCAGCTGAAGACATGAGAGGAATTCTGCATATTTCTGTAAACTCAAAGTTCTCATGCAAAGAACAAAAGGGCATTTCAAATGTTACAGTATTTCATTGTGTCTCAAAGGATTAAAAAAAATATTGACAATCTTGCTCACCTTGCCTTCGAGGCGTGCGATACGTCCCTGGCTGACTCGGGTATTACGCGGCGGGAGAGTAAAAACAGGGGGTTCTCTGCTGGAGAGACCTTGTCCCAGAGTAAGACTCGTCTTCGAGACATGAGAGCTAGTGGCAAACTGAACATCACCCATCACTCTGCAAACACAAGAACAGATAAATCATTTAGAACAATGGAGTTACTTGTCAATTTCACTCGACTTGTTAAAAAGGTTACATATGCATTTTACTCCAAAACAACGCAGGTGAAATGGCATTTATCAAACTAGACCTAAATATTTTTTAAATCTAACTGGAAAGAAAAATGTTGCAATTTCACCATGTTCCAGTTTTAACACTTGGGCCTTTAATTGTATATTCAAGAAATAAAGAATCCCAAACAAATCCAGAACCACAGCCCTTAAAGCATTTAGGAAAAGCTTTCTATTACAGTTTACTCTAAAACTATAGGTACAAATAAATACCTAGAATTTAATATGATGAGACTATGCTTTTTTACATGTTGCACATAAAACAACAATGCCTGATTTTGCATTATTTCATAAATATTTTAAATAAATGAAATGTACTTTTCATACTTGGACTTTGTTCTATTTTGCAACCACAAAAAGCATGATTGTAACACTGCTGCATGTTGCATTCAGCAGTTACGTGTTACTGTTTGACATTAAAATGGTGTTGCGACAAGTTGATTCCTCAGTGTCCCAATGTTTCGCGGATCAGCCCTACACTGAATTCATGCTCACAATATAGGGATTCACAGCATAGACAAAGCCAATGAAAACAAACACAAAACAAGACGCAAGACAACAATACTTCAAATAAAAGCCATGACAAACATTAAACAGGAAATTCAAACGAACAAAGAACATTACTCCGGGTGGTCCTCTTCCATGTTATTATTCAATCAAACCTAGACGGGACATTTAAAGAGGTCATATGACACGGCTAAAACTAATATTATCATCTGTTTTAGATGTATTGCAATGTGTATACACGATTTAAGGTAAAAAACACTGTATTTTCAACATAGCGTGCATGTTTGTATCTCCTCTTTGCCCCGCCTCTCTGAAACGTGTAGATTTTTGACAAAACTCATTGCTCTGAAAAGCGAAGCTTGATATGATTGGCCAGTTAACCAGTGCGTAGTGATTGGTCGAATACTGCAAGCATGTGACGGAAATGTCACGCCTCTTACCATATTTGGAACATCAGGTTCCTCTTCAATTGTACTGACAGGTACGCCACCTTTCTTGCATATACATTTTGGTTGTCTTAGTCACATCATACCATGAACTGATGTAGATTTGTGGGGGTGTGGTTACATTACAGGTATGGGTGAGTATTCACTTTTAGATAGAATGCATCTTTTAATTTTTGCAATTTTTCGTATCTAATTCATGCATGGACAATTTATAACACACCAAAGACACAGAAATACACATATGCGCGCCCTATGACCCCTTTAAATCATTTGCAGAAGGTGTACTGTGATTTGCAGTGTTTTAATGATCAGAGCTCAACAATTGATATGGTACCCTTGGGTGAAAGATTGTTAATTATGCAAATGTAAATCTGGACAGGGGTCTTTCTCTGTCTCTGTCTCTGACAGTGTTTACTCTGTCACCCGCTAACGGTCATAATTATATTATATTCAACTTTACACTATAAGAACCTAAAAAAACCACTGTTAGGTCATAATGACTTTCTCTGACAAGTGGGAGTAATGAAACTTTTTTTCCAGTTTGGTCTTATGATGTTCATTATTGTTCAACATATCCTCGCCTACTTCAAATAATGAAAGCTATTTAGAGATACACTATATTGACACAAGTATTGGGACTTGAAATGACTGTACTCCTGTGTACAAATTATTGATGGGTTTGGGTAAAACGTGTTTGGCTCAAAGTTGTTCAGCTTCGTTTGGGTCTTGGCTTTATGCACACCTGTCAGGTTCACCAGACTGAATCAATGATTTCTTGTTGAACCTTGCTTTGTGCACAAGGGCAGTGTCATGCTGAAAGAGAAAAGGAACCTGCCCAAACTTTAATAAAAAAATTTGAAGCACACGGTTCTCTTGAATTTCATTACATACTGCAGCATTCAGATTTAAGCTTACGGAAATGACTAAAGCATAGAAGCGGCGTATATACCCAAAATCTTTCTCCATATACTGTAAGTGCATTCTTTACCAAAAATTATTGTGAGATTAATTTTAATAGACAGACATTCCAAAGTCAGGTCTAACACATATTTAAGTTTTCATTACTCGTCAGATTATTATCTGCTTCAGGGGATGATGTTTAAATCGTGTTTAATATCCTTGATATTCACCCACAGTTTAGCACCATATATGTCCATGTTTTAGGACTCCAGTGGAGCTGTGTCCTTCATAAAAAACCTGAAGATCACAAGACACCGTCTTTACATGATACCCTTAGTTAGACGAAATCACTGATTTTTAATCAAAAAAATAAATTATTTACAAAATATTAACATAGCAAGTAATGTATGAAAAGATTTGTTCTTCGATTTTTATACACATTTATGATGCAAAAGGAAATTAGTAGCTATGCAAATGCTAAAAACTGCAGGGAAATGTCAAAAATGAAAAATACCTTTTGTTTCTGAAGGAGTCTTTTAAATAGTACACAGTACGCGCTGCCATATTCTATACCTTTAAAAACTTCCAGAAAAAATACACCCTTTCAAAGAAGGTCAAAGATTCCTTCACTATCAAGAACTTTACCTGATTTATTAGCAGAGAGCAATAAGATCTTGGCTGAAATATGCTTCCTTTGACCTTTGGGTCAAAATGTAACCATATGGAGACCTACAGTAAATCCTGTAGACAGACGATATGGACATGTGTACTTGAATTCTTCACACACACGCAAGTGCAAACCCATTAAATTACAGCTCGTGAAAACAACCAATTCTCCTGCCCAGGCTGTGCGTGTGTTGTAACCTGCTGCAGCGAGGGGTCAAGAGAGGCTGAATCAATCCTCACCATGCGTTAGTCATTCTCTCATCTGGGTCTGCCGTGAGGATGGTTTATAACTTTGATTAAAGAGCTCAAATGTGATGCATGCGAGGCATGCAGTCGGACTGGATGGGTAAATACAGCTGGATGTTCGATGGGCGCTTCTTTCCGTTTCTCCTCCCATGCAGACTGCAGACGCTTTTCCGCCTCTTGCCACAGCACATGAGCCAGTGTTGTTTGCTATTCGTGGTTGACTGATACTGTGAACTCAACCGCAGAACTCTTCGACTAGTTCAAAGTGAATTTTCCTTCCTGTAAATTCAGCATTGTAGTTATATTAATGATTCACTTTTATGAGCCAGGTTTAAGCTTTGAACACAGTAACTTTTAATTCAAAGGTTTCCCTTACATTATTGGTTGGCTCGGTTGCATAAGGGCGATTCATATTTTGCGTCTTTTCCTCGCACATATTCGTTATTTTAAATGTAGACACGCAGGGAGGCGCGCGCAAATAGAGGGTGACGTGTTTTAAACGCGCAAGCAGTGCACCGCACACATTTTTCTAGACGCGTCGGAAGTTCAAGTTTTCGGAGTGCCGCGTGAGTCATATGAAGAGAGAAAGTGGGGCGGCTCACGTTTTTCGCCCAGTTTTAGATGTGAAGTGTGAATTGAGCCTTAGTGGCCATAGCTTTTGAAAGTTTGATTACAAATGAGATGTATTGACCTATTGAATTGATTTACAGGATTTTTTATAGATTTTTTTTATTTGGTCAAACCGTCAAAATACAGAACAACAAGGAAAATTTACTGAAAACAGAGAAAACTTCATTTTTATTATATTTATTATTATTGTAATTTCAGATTTTTTTTTTTACAGTGTACGTTAGAAATTGTATTTATATCACAAACTTGAGCTCGGATTTCTTTAAAAGTCTATTTTTTTATTTTGTCAAACCGTCAAATTACAGAACAATACCGTAAATGTACTGAAAACAGGAGAAACCTCATTTTACAAAAATGTATTTTACAGAATATTTCTGGCACCCCAGCTGCCAGAAAGTGTTGTTTTTGTTTCTTCAGGATTTTTTTTCTTTTAACAGTGTACGTAAGAAACAGTATTTGTATGACAGACTTGACATTTGTTACACGAGCTCGCAAAATTTCTCGCTAATTATTTTACCAGATTTTGTTTAAGCATAATTTTTACATTTAGTCAAACCGTCAAATTACAGTAAATGTACTGAAAACAGGTACTTTTTTTGTACGTTTAAAACTGCATTTCATGACAGACTTGACATTAGTTACATAAACTGTCAATTTATTAAAGTCAATCATTCTAGCAGCATGACAAACCCATAAATAAGGGAAATGGTGCAGAGATCCACATGTTTAGATGTCCTGCTGTGCATTGCTAGTTCACTAAAAACAAACTACAAGAGCATGCATTAAAACTCCTGCAAAACAGATGATTTGAAAAACAGAGATCAGTGTACATTTTTTTTACAAATCAATGCGTCACAATCCAGCCTGTGGCCCATGCTATATGTGGACTTTTAGTTGGTTTTGGTTATGTCCAGTTTCCTGTTTGTAGTTCTTTGTAGTGTCTTTGTTTATTGCTTCCCCATTGGTACATTTTTGGGTGAATTACAGTATTTATTTTAGCACATTTCGTATGTCATAACCTGCAACATAATGTGCATCTCTTTGAAAGAGTGAGTGTAGGGGCAGATCTACTGCAAAATAAGCTGCTATTACATTTGATGGTGACAAAACATAATATGAACTCCCACTCAGGCAAACAACACACTGGAAAATAAAACGCCAAATAAGGTGAGGTGGATTTGCATGTGCATATTGTAAACATGCCTTTCTTTTGAAATAATAATGTGCTAGCAGCACGACTGCAGTCAGGCATGTTTTTGTTTCTGTATGTCTGTTGGAGCATAGATTGCATAAAAAGAGCGTTATCAGATTAACTCTACATAGTACAGCTGTGCTGTTTAAAATGGCTCAGTGTCAATAATGACCTGATTCAGCAAACACAAATGAACGATATTATCTGCACTATGAGGACAAACTTTCCGGAGGGTGTTTCATAAACCCTGAAAATCTAAAGACTAGAAATCTCTTTGAATGCTGTGTTGAATATTTTAACATTCAGTTCTGGCTGAAAGGCGGGTAAATAAATGTTAGCCCACCAGTTACACATTTGTGCAGTTAAGTGCTGATGATTTTATCTGAATTCAGCGTTCACCTGGTTCCTGGTTGCACAGATGTGTCTATTGATGATGAATTGTGGTTTTCGTGTTGTGTCTCTAGCAATGAGGTCCTGGAGAGAGCTGGCCATTTGGGTTCCTTCATCTCAATGGCAGTTGGTTGAGTTACATGATGTAACTTTCTGGGTACTGAACTTTTCCACTCCATCACCTGTAAGCTGACTCTTTGACTATTCACTCTGGAGCCAGAGAACTGTTATGACCTGAAAAAGCTAATGGCACCACAAAAAATGCTGCCAAAAGGACAGAAAGACCTTAACATATTGCTCTCTACTCTCTCACTCTCTTTCAAACGTTTAATAACAATTGTTTTACATTTTAAATTTGCACCAACATTCCTTAATGTACAACCTGACCCTTCAAATCCCACAAAAACTAATTCAGGCAGCTGAGGCATCCAACTGTAGCGTAAAATGTTCTTCATGTTTTTCTTGTACATTTGCAGTCTTTTTCTATAATTTCCCTGTAATTTACCGTACTTCGAAAATAGATTGTGTAAAAATCAAGTTTAAAAAAAAAATTCAGATTTTTACTGGGGAACCAGAAATATACTGTAAAATATTTTTTTTCCTGAAAAACGAAATGTTTTTTCTTGTTTTGTTTTGTAAATTTGCACTCATTTTTCTGATTGGTCAGTTCTTTACCGTATTTCAAAAATATGTGAAAAATCCTGTAGCTCAGTGGTTAGAGGCTGGCATTTGCAGTGCCAAGGTCATGGGTTCGATCGCAGGGATTGCACTTATTCAGAATCAAATGTATAGTATAATGCTATGCAAGTCGTTTAGGATATAAACTCTATAAAAAACAGTAAAATTCCATTTTTGGACATTATACGCGAAAAATCTTTATTACAATTACAGTTTAAGTGTTCAACAAGATGTTTTCCATGACATGCACTCCAGGCTGGTCTTTTCAACCCAAAAAGTGGATGAACCTACTCTAAATCTCTTTTTATTATGGTGTTTACATGCTCGACTGGTCATTTACCTCCAAGAGCTGCGTTCATATAAGGAAAACTATTCATAGACAGGTGTACTCATGTGCACCTCAGGTTAAAGACCTCGGCTGGATGATGTCACCATGAAAGAATGAGGGAACACAAACACACGCTGTTCCTGTACGAAACATACAGAAGATACGGAAATGCTTTTCTTGGTCTTGAAACCACTTAGGTTAACATTCATGAGTGTAATACAGGATTAGATACACACATGGTTACAGATTAAAATGATAGCCGTAAAAACAAATACTGGGTCAAAGCAAGTGCAAAACAATCCTCAAAGCATGTAAATTTTGCAAAAAATCTTAATTCCCACTATAATGCACTTGAAGGTGAACTTAAGATGCTCTATTTTCACACACTAATTTTGTCCTTAAAGACGGGGTAACATGCTATTTCATTCATTCTGACTTTACGCTGTTAAAGGTGCTTAACATTGTCAACTTCTTAAAAATCGAGTTTGATGCATGACGTAGTATTTCTGTGTTCAATACACTCCCCTAGCAGTCCAACTTTTTAAGAAAGTTTTTTATAAGTCTGGATCCCGGTTACGTAACAGGGATCCTATTCTTTCTATCGGCCATTCTATCGGAAAAGAACACCCACTCTAATCCACCGAGCGAAAGACCATGCCCACACGCTGGCGAGAGAGAAAGAGCACATTTATCAATGTCACTTCACACGGCTGACGGAAGTTTAGCTGTGTTTCATTGCATTTCAGTGATGGATGTTATATAAACGGCGGATATAACTCTGGATTTGGAGATCGCTTGAAACTGATAAATGGCGCTGTCCCAGTGTTAAAAGATGCCGGACATGAACTGCACGCGGTAAGTCAAACTAAGTCATTTGTGTGGGTTTTGTTGGCACGAACTTGCATAATGTAAACGAAATGTAAACAACACAAAGGGATAATGCGATGATGTGTTGTGTGTTCGTGAGTAGTTACGTCCCCCTACCTGCCTTCAGCAGCTTGTAATTTTCTGGAAAAATCATACAGCTGTGTCTCTCTTTTATAAATTTGATCAAACTAAATACTCTTCAAAGATACCACGTATGCAATACTACTGTATAGGTAATCAAGATTAATATGAGATTGGCAGAAACTGCCTGTGTTAACTCATCTTTAATACACAAAAGATAAGCTTAGCTAAACAATATACATGGCGTACAGTATAGTGTGGGGTTTTGCCTCAGGTAACTAAACGCAATTAAGCTCAAAATACTTAATCCTGTCAGAAAACACACTCTGCCGGTCAGGCGTCTTGTTAAACGTAATTTCAACCAGCTGCATAAACACTTTGTATAGATTAGTGTGCATGTAACAAGAGGGGAACAATTGTGTTCATTCATCCACTCACGGGATTCTGAACAAACACTGATAAGACACCAAAGAGCAAACCACTGTCCACTGGTCATACCACCTCTAAAAACACAAAACCAGAAAAAACAAAAGCGTCTAACCTGGATATGAGCATTGAAACACTGAATCTCACACATGTGGAGGTTGGAAACAGGAAGGGGGAGTAACCTCCCCTAAAACTGTGATCAAACCAGTCATAAAAAAGATTAAACTGATTTACACTCCAATAAAGCCTTCGGCTGGAACCGAAACAAGCTTTTACAGACTCAAGTCGTAGGAGGACCTTTACATTCTTGAAATACCTTATTTAGAAAGCCATGTGCTGATGTTTAAAGAACCCAGAAATAAATGTATTAAACACTAATCTGAACGATCTACAGAATAATGAAACATCAAATACTTCCATCCAAACCACTGTAAACATCAGTTTAAGACCTATACTGTCAAAAGCAAGTTGTTTAACCCAATGTTCTGCAAAGAACCTATAAAGAATTATTTACATTTACATTATTTTCCTATAAACAGACATTTTCTGGTCTTTATCTGTAATTTTACCTTTTTAATAATATTTTCAAAAATAAACAGCAACAAATAAATCCTGTGAAAACAACAAAAAATTTCCTGGCAGCTGGTGCACTAGAAATAAACCATAAAATAGCAGTTTTCACATGTAAAATTACATGTTTACACCCCAAAAATCTGTAATTTTACATTTTATGACCGCATTTTTAAAAATACATGAAAAATCTGTTAAAAAACTGCTTTTTTTACAGTGAGGATGAAAGAACCTTATCACACCACCCTCTAATATCCTTTATCCTCATGGGCATTTATAAAATGCAGTCAATGAGACACTTTTCCTGTTCAGGGAATGAGACCACAGCCTTTGGATCAAAGAGACCGGAAAAGTGTCACTTTAGTAAAACAAATGTAACATCCTTATATTTCATTAAAAATAAAACTTTCTATAACTTTTCTAAATTATTGTTTGAACACTTAAAGGGACAGTTCACCCCAAAATGAAAATTCTGTCATCAATTACTCTCTTTCAAGTTGTTCCAAATGTGCATACATTTGTTTGTTTTAATGAAAACAGAGAAAGATATTTGGAAGAATGTTTATATCCAAATAGATCTTACCCCACATTGACTCCCAAAGTAGGAGAACATATTTTATAGTTTTTTTGTTCTGTTGAACACAAAAAAAGATATTTTGAAGAACGTAGGACAGAAAACAGTTCCGGGGCACTTTTAACTACCATTGTATTTTTTTCCACTATGGGTGTCAATTGGGGACAAAATATGTGTGGTTATAAGCATTCTTCCAAATATCTTTCTCTGTGTTCATCAGAACAAATATGTTTATACAGCTTTGGAACAACACGAAGGGGAATAATTAATGACAGAATTTAAATACTAAAGTATCCCTTTAAGTCACAAATACTGTAATATCAGAAAAAATAACAAAGCAAGTCGCATCTACAAACAAATGATTCTAGAACTTTACATTGGTTAGAACTTGAAATGGATTATAAATGTATTATTGGATGTATTAAGTCAGTTCCCCTAAAATACACAGGTGTAATTCATCATAGTAACTATATTATAGTAATTTTGGATAACCATAAAATGTCACAAGACCTTTAGTCTTAATTTTAAACAGTATACAGTATCTGTATTTTATCATTTTAATCTTTTTTTGTAAAAAGCTATTGATTTTTTTCTTAAAAGTATGACTTGCTTTTTTACCATTTAAAAAATAGCATTAGGCAATAGTCAAACATTGATAAATGTGGTGTATAGTGTGTATGATTCGTGAGATGAGAGTTCAGAATAAATTCTCCATCTTCAATTAGAATAAGTTTCGATGTGTGACTCACATATCAAACAGATAACCTACAGAAAGTCTGAATTATAGATATTATGATTTACAAACTATTTGCGCATGAATGTGAAGACGAACTCCGAGCAAACTCACCCAGACTGCAGTGTTGAAGATGGTCTGCTGCACGTCTGTCATTCACGGGAGTGCAGCTGGACGCGCTGCTGAGTATCTCCAGACCGGCTGTCCTCGCTCTGATCCGCTCCGAGTGTTTTCCCTGTCTGCACTGAACGAGCTGGCATGGATCCTAACATCACAGGCTGGGAGTGCGCTCATTGGTCACAGGGTTATGGGGGAGAAGGGGGAGGACTACACACCGAACAAAAAAGATTTCATGTCTGCTTCACCGCATTTCTGCTTTTCTATTACAGCCTGAGGAATGCATACATCCGTTCTGAGCAATACTGCTGTATACACCTACTGCTGTACCAGTTCATCATATGTTCTGTTGTGGAAGACACAGGCCGATTTAAGGCAGGTATTTAACAAGTCCCTATACAACAAAACTGCCCACTACACAAGACCGACATCTGGCTCTGTGTATGCAAGTGACACTGATTGGCTACCAGACTTTCAGCGAAGGACCCGTTGCCTTTGGCTTAATAGTGAAAGACACTGTAAGAAATGTGACAATCCTTTCAGATCTTGCTTCACAGCAGACTATAAAGCATCTGTAACCGCATGGAAAGGCCAATTTGTTTGCATTATTATGAGTTAGGCTATAAATGCATTAAACACCCGATGAACACCTTTCTGCTTGAGTCACAACAGACCACGTCCAGAAAAACAGAAGGAAACTAGCATAATGGACTTTTTAACATAAGAACATAACGTGACCACACTGAAAAAAATCCAACTTGAAAATGTTCTCCCTACAAAGATAAATAAGTAACTTGAACATGGTATTTTTAGTTAAAGGAGTCAAATGACTGTTTTGCATATAATGAACAAAATTAGCCTAAACATGTTTCTAGCAAAGATTATTTTGTTGAATGGACTTAGTTTCACAAGTCTCTGGCCAAAATGCATCAGAAAGTTTGCCCAACTTACAAAACAGTGAATTCTGAACAAACAATATTGCAAGAGTTTGAAAGTTCCCAAGATGCATTGCACCATGTTCAATTCTGTGTTTCTTATTTGTTTTTCTTTTAAAGATACGCGTTTTAGTTCTTGCTGGCTAAAATATGCTTTATTATCGTTGTCACTGTTTGTAATCTGTTTAGTTAGAGTTATTTTAATGAATGATGGTTTTTGATTGTTACCACGGTTGAGATTTGTGTGTTCAATGTTGAGATGTAAGTGCATGACACAATTTTAAAGCTGGTACATAAACACTCAACACAAACTGTTTAAACAGTTATTTCATCAAAGTTTTGGGTTTGTTTGAGGCACAAAACAGTCACAATTGTTGTAAAAAACAAAAACATTTGTTTATTTATGTAATTAACAGTACTTTCATTTTGCTAATTTAACATTTTTTATCCATACAACAGAAATGTATTAATTGTCTGAACAACAGTAATTGGTGTCACAATAATATCTTAATTAGAAAAATAAGACAATCAGGATTACATAAACAAACAAATTTAAAATGGCTTAACAAAGCATCATTACTTTGAAGAATTAAATAATATACGTTGAGTCAACACAAAAGTATAACTGCATAGGGTTGCCTCATTTAAAAAAAAAAATATTTACAGTGCCACCGAACCCATGAACTAAACCATAAATCCTATGATGTGTGTCATTACTGAATCTAGTCTTACTGAGGCAACTGATGCGCCACCTAGCGGAAGCAAACAAATATCGTCTTGATATAACAAATCACTGACAGTCCAGCATTCTGTACAATTAACTTTGAAAAATGTCAGCAGATGTGTTCTGTCTTGCAGTCTCTGTAACTTGGGTGCTCATGGTAAACATTGGGCGTGCGGAGGGTCTTATCGGTAAGTGCGTTCCAGTAAGAGGAGGCGCAGCGGCTGCACACAGAGCGCCCAGAGGAAGCACAAAGTAAACAATCTCTGAGAGCAAAGCCCCAAACCAAACACTAGACAAAACATCTGCCTGAGAGATTGAACGATAGAGACTTTTTAGTGCATTTGAGGCTCTAGCTCTCTTAAAAACATTAATCTGTTACCATTTACCCACCTCCATGTCAATGCAAACACACGTGACTTTCATACATTAAAGGGATGGTCTCTTTAATACTTCCTGCGCTTAAACAACCTCCCTCCTCATCAACAAAAAGGCATTTTTGCAGTCAAGCTCCACATACAGTCCATTTCAGTATTGCTGAATTTGTGATACCACATGGGCAAATTCGCTTTTATATGACTGATCGATACACAAGAGCACTCTTACTTTTACATCATCACTTTGTTGGTTCTGTCTACATCAATCTACATTCAGAAAGAGAAATATGTGCTTGTGTATGTCCTCTTGCATTTCAATCATGCATGGGGTCAACATCAGGAGCGGACTGACTGGTAGGACATTCTGTCATAGTCCAGAACGGCCATCCCACTGACGGCCTATGGCCGTAACCAAAGACTGACTGGCCATTTGGAGTAATGGAACTTTTCCCGTTGGGCTGCTTACGTTTGGGGTCAGAATGGACGATTGCATTAGCAAATGCATTAGCGAGTCGAACACATATGACACGTTACATACAACAAACCCCCCCATCAACAGAAATGGTGGAGGGCCGAGGCCATCAAACGCCCACCCAACCCATCCCCCATAGCACCGTCGACAGAAATGGTGGAGGGACGATATGGGCCGAATAATCCAGGGCCGATTTTGATTCCCAGTCCACCCCTGGTCAACATTAATAATGTATAGGCTCATAATATCAAGTAAGTCCAAGCTTTGACAAGCCTCATTGTTCCCTTTACTGTTCATGTTACATAAGTGCACATTAGCAAGCTGTATTTGTTTGACATGCGAGGATCACATCATGACACAAGTAGTCATACATAACCCGTGAAATCAATCTGTTATGGCAGTTGTGAACACCCACAAGTTTATCCTAAATTTGACAAATCCAGTCTACAAGACTTTTGTATTCAGCGTTTATAGTAGGCCTCTGGTGTGAACAACCAGCAGTCTAACACAATTATTGGAAATCATGATGATTTTATTTCTAGTCTTTACTTGTAAGCGAACAGGTGTTTATGATTGAACTTTGCACGCTCCATCTGCTCTGACCATTTCACCCAAAACTCTAAACTTACAAGACTAAACTCACCTCGGGAGCTATTTGGTACGGTCCATTCCTCAGCACTTGATCATAAACATGTCATTGCTTCAGTTTAACATGGCTCATCTCTCAAGGTCGACAGATATTTGAACCGCCTCATACTGAGTAAAACTAGCGAGTGAACTGATTTAAAAACTGTTTAGTTTGAAACTAAATTATAGAACCATTACTCAGATACTAATATTGATCAAAATTCCCAATTTCTTCATTGAAATGCAGGAATAATAAAACATTTGGCTCGCTGTGATACTAAGACTCCCTTGCAGACTTCAGAAAAGGATAAAATTTGATGAATTACAAAAGGTCAACTTTGGGCCGAAGGGAAGATAAGAAAACCTAAACCGATAGATAACAGTAGGGGGCGGCCTGAATTTATGAAACAAAACTTCTGTTCCAGTGCAAATAAACACACGCATGCATGGTTGTGCGATTTTGGCAGTTAAATAGCTAAACCATATGCTGAGCGTTTGAGTTACAGAGGCCTGTAGGGTGGCAGAAGGAAGCTGGAAATGTGCCTGTTTAGAGGCAACAAACAGCAGATCTTTTGGCGCACACACACACACACACACCATCAGGGATATTTTGCCAAGAGCGTCAATGGTAACAGGAAGATTAACGGGAAGAACTGGAACCAAAATGACAAGCAGGTCGCTGAGTAATCACATTGGGTTCTCGTGTTAGTCCGAATAAAAACACAACCTATTTGTGTTACTTTACTTAAAAGAAGAACTAATACGATATTTAGGATATCATAGAAAAGAAGTTTCAGAGAATTCCTTAATGTCTGGGAGTTTCAATCTGGAAAAAAATAATTGCATTTCAATTCTATTTATTCTTTTTGGGTCCATTATGAATAAACGATTGGTCAATGTAATTTCAGACAAATAAATAAAAAGTAATCTGTTTAAATACAATGGTTTATGAAAGTTATCAAATTTTTGCCTCAACAGAAGTTTGCTGCATTCCTCTTAAAGATGTTAATTTCATTTAAATTATTATTACATGAAGATAAAAATGAATTGATGTAAGCAATGTTTTCAAAAATAAGCTTAAAAATCAATGTGACTGTAACATTCAGAGACAGTCACCAGGGGGCAGTAAATACAAATATTTATATTTTAAAGCACGCGAACACATGTGTTGACAGCCAGTATCCATTCATTTTCCAAAACGTAAAAAGTAAACTTTGTTTTAAGCAGAAGTTCTCAACGCTGATGTTACACATCTACACAATTTTGGTTCATTTTATTGTCTTTTTGCGCCGTAAAAAAAACAAACGCAAGCGTGCGTACACGGGCATCCACGCGAGCGCGCGCAGACCGCATGGTTTTAACAACAATCACGAACGTTTTCTATTTATTTTGAAGCAAATTAAAAATCTGTCCAAGCATCAGAATATCCCCAATAGCCCAAAGCCTGCTGGGTGACTAAAGGGGGCGTGATATCCAGCAGAGGGAGAGCACACACCCACACACCTCCCTTCTGCTCTTTTGTTAGAGAAAATACAACCCGCCGCCTCAAACACACTTAGACCCTCTGCTTGTGTTTCTGGAATAACTCATTTAGTTATAAAATAAAATGTTTATAAAAGAGGAGAAAAGGAAAGCAACCCATTGACATTATGCAGAATTCATGACATCATCAGTATTCCCTGTCAGGCTCGCGCTCCATCCCCTCTAGTAACGTTACAGACACAAGTTGCCCGTCGCTTTGTGTTGAGCTGTTTGACTCATTTTCGCGAGTCGGCTCTTCAGAACAGTTCACGTCACGAATCGGTTGAAAGGAATCATCGCTTTGTTCACGTCTTTATGTTTCTGTGACATGATTTTGCATATTTCAAACGGTAACAGCCCATTTATTATGCTTAGTAAAACATGAATGTTTATCTCGGAATTATAAGATACAAGATATGAGACCTGATTTGGTGAGTCGACTCACCTGTTCGGAGTCATTCGCAAGCGAATGGTTCAGTCAGATTTGGGAGCCGTTTCAAAAGAACCGATACAAGAAGCGAGAAGAGAGAGATCGGAGGAGAGGCGCATCTGGAGACAATAGAAGCGAATACGGAGCTGCGATTTTCTTGCTGTAATACAGGACTGTACCTTGAAAACACAGGAATGTAGAGACGATGGAGCCCTGAATCTGGATATATATTCCCGTCATTTTTACGCTGTGTGATTTAAGAGGAAAGATGAATTCTGCTGAAGCGGCTGAGGACGGACCCAGTGACTCAGATACGGATGCCTTCTTCAAAACAGGTAAGATGAGAGGAGCGATGGATACCAGATTATTCACACATTTAACCTTTATACTTTACAAAAACTCTTGTGTGAGTTACCTGCCGATTTTGTTCTTTTGTTGCATTTTCCATTTCAACAATTCATACATTTTCTGCAGTGTCAATTTATTCCTCTTAAATTGTTAGGACGTCGGTAGTAGTTGTTCCTTTTAACCTGGCATTTGGCATCGGTTTTTGTTATTTTGTTGCAAGCGCAGTCAAATCCACGAACCGTATTGAGAGAGGATGCACTTTCTATAGAGAAATGAAGGCAGAAGATGCTGGTTTAAGTTGCTGATAATCATGTCTTAATGCATTTAAATGAATTGAAACTAATGAGATCAATCTGGGTGGTAAGTGGTTTAAGGATGCAGGAAGCACATGTTTGTGCGATGGGGATGCTGAGCATTAGTACCATTATCCTGCTTTGATTGACAGTTACACTGAGCTTAAGTCCGTGTCTGAAAACCCAACCCCTCGTCGTTGTTTTGCAGATCCCTTACAATTTCACTTGCTGTATCTCTCATCTTCCAAACACTTGGAGCTCTTGTGGTTCCCATAGTACAAAAATGGCTGGGCGTAGTCATATATAAAAGACCAAAGTGTGTTTTCATGGTGCGGAGAAATCTCAATGTGATAATACGTATGGGAGTTATTGGAAAATGAGAAAAAGCTTATTGTAAACATTCCACAGTTAATATGTTTACAAATGAATGTAGCTTTGCAAAATTGCAGATGTTTGTCTATGTGTGGTCTATGTTTGCTGGTTTTGCCCGTTTGGAAGGCATGTTAAACAAAGTTTATTTAATATAAAAAATATTTATGTTTTGTTCATGCCACTAAAAGTTATTTTTTAGTCCTTATATTTGAAAGCTCAGGCAATAACTGTTTTGTTTGAGAGGTTTTTTGCCTTCAAGTCCACCTTTTAAAGGTTTAGCATTTCGCAAAATACCGTGAAATGTTATCATAAATATTTTATTCTTTTAGATTTTAGTCTTTAGAGTTTTATTTGTACACATGCACATTCCTCGTATGCACCTGTTTCTATGTATGTCTTTCTCGCAATATTAATATTTAAACTGCGTATACCGAGTTTAATGATATTGTCATACTTGAGACATGAGCTCACGATGACGTCTAAAAGTGAGCACGGGGTAAAAGCTAGTGCTTGCATTTGGAGTCTCAAAGAAAGAAAGTGTTTGAAAGAAATTCTAATATTTGTGCAAGCGGTTCAGAAGGAGCAATGGTTCTGTCCGTAAGACCCCCGCGGAGAAATGATGCATAAACCCGGCAGCTTTACGCAGCGGGCTATAGGTCATGACGCTGGTACACTGCTCTCATACACACACATACACACGCAAACACATGCACACACAAAACCTCCTTCGTTTCTAAGCTCAGCTACACAATGTTGCCTTTTTTCTTGGTTCAAGGTGAGGTTGTGGTTGTGGTGGAAGTCTCTATCGTAAGTGTGTGTAATATTTCTGTGTCGACTGTTGGCATGAATAGGGATGATTCTCAGATGAAGGTCATATCCGCAAGGACAGTCTTAAAAAACCTCCTAAAGAAAGACAAGAGCAACCGATAAAAAGACTTTGAGAAGTTCAACAGCCTTTTTGTAAACAAGCCTAGAATTTTGAGTCCTGCGAAACATTGAGCTGCAAGCGTCCAACCTTCAGCATATGATTTTTGAGGTGGTCTTTTGAGTCATGCGAGTTTCCAGGTTTTATTACAAACGGGGATTTTAATAGTAGCGTTTTCTTCTCACCCGGAACATTTTTGAAACCCCTTAGCAGCCTATTTTAGGCACATGATCAAGAGACATTGTTGAGTTCATCCCATCGCTTTCAGGATCTCCAGGACCGAGATGATTCGCAGATGTTGTGGAAGCCTGGTTGAGGTATCAGCATGAACGGGGAGGTTTAACTGTGGTTTTACCCTGCCGAAGGGAAGACATCTGCTTGCAAAACCCCTTCGGTCGTCATCAATGGATATATAGATACATCCTGGCAGCCCGTGCCCCTGGGGCCGACAAAGAGAGGAAATAATGGAGAAAGAGGAGAGATGGAGCGCTGCTACACACACACACACACACACAGTGAATAGCACCATAAATCCTTGGTCTTCTACGCCACATCTAGTTGTAGTGGGTGTTTGCCCGGCTAGAGAAAGGACGTTACGTGGCTGACTGAACAGCAATCCATTCACAAGCACCACACTCAGCAAACTGAAGAGGATTTTATACCCTCATCCACATGGTTCACCCGCTGCTTTAGTATTCAGGAGGACTCACGGTTAGATTAACCTCCTAACCTCCTAACACAGTCTGGTTTGCTGTGTCCTTGCTCCCAGAGTGCCTCTCGCGTTAGACCAAAACATATGATCATTTACACCAGAAAAACTGGCCCAGTGCTCCCATCCACACATATTGGGTTTGACATTTTGACTTGGTTGCTCTTGGTGTAAAGAGGTTGTAGACGTTACAACCTTTGACTCAACAAGGTATCACTTTCATTTACAATTACTTAACTAAATGTTATAACTGGGTAATAACTAGAACCCACCCCTCAATCTAACCTTATCTCATGTAGTTAAATTACCAAGTTATTTCTTAGGTAAGCAAATTGTAAGTACACATGTACATGTTCTGTAAAATAAAGTGCACAACAAAATTGAACTCTCATGCAACAATAACACTGCTACTGTCCTAAAACAAATTTCATGATTCGTGCGTATTGTGAACAAACGCCCAATAGTTCTTCTATGAGGAGAAGCTGGTGAGATCATTTACAGTTAAAGGCATCATGCAGTGTGGTCAGCCGGTTGATACCGCTGCCATGAGGACCGATTTCCACTCTTGTGTGAGTGATACCACTCAACATTCTGGCTCATCTTTCTCTCTCTGTCACGACACACTATGTAGATTCTCCATCATACACGGCTTCATCATGTCCTCATGTCTAAAACATATGGCAGGGTATTTCTACTATATAATACGATATTGAAATACTGTAATTGTCATATAATTTCACCCAGGGCAATAACTTCCATAAACATTACAACGATAGTTCACCCAAAAATGAAAATATGTCATCGTTTACTCACCCTCATGTAATTTCATACCTGTATAAATTACTTTGTTCTGATGAAGATATTTGGAGAAATGTTTGCAATTTTCAGTTCTGGGACATCGAGTACCATAGTAGAAAAAATGTAATTGTAGGCAAAGGTGCCCAAGAACTGATTGTTTTCCTAAATTCTTCTAAATATCTCCTTTTGTGTTCAAAAGAACAAAAAAATATGGCATTTTTACCTACTATGGTAGTGAATGATGTCCCAGAACTGAAAAGTGCTAACATTCTTACAAATATGTTTCTTTGTTTTTAACTGAACAAATAAATGTATTCAGGTTTGAAACAACCTGTGGGTGAGTAAATTTTTTTTTGGGGGGGGGTGAACTAGCCCTTTAAGAGGGTCCAACAGCCATGAATTAGATGTAATAGTCACAATGCATGTAGAACAGCTGATTAAAATACAATTTGGAATGGTCTCTTAATTTGTACAAAATAAAATTGTAATAATATAATATATAATATTTTTTTTTATATATATATACAGTATATATATATATATAATATATATTTATGTTAGTATTTTGTTTTTATCCATACATATACTGTATATATAAATATATATATATATATATGAATATAAATGGTTATTCATGTAATCATGTGTTAATCAGACAGGGCTGGAAACAACGGATACAAAACCAGATTCTGAATCAAACTGATTGCAATCACAGCGAGAGAAGCTCACAGCCGGTGCTGGAAAGAGCCTTGGCGTCCTGCCAATGTGTGTGCCTGTGCGTGTGCATGTGTACTCTGTATCCCCCCCAAGACCCCACCACCACCATGCTGTCTGTGCTCTACTTATTGGGTCCAGTAGGAAGTGGAACAATAGAGCTTGATGCCCCAGTATCATCACAATACACACATTGTCCGACCGTCACATCGCTGTCATTTCTTGTGCTTTGGTTTTGTCCAGTTTTCACTTTGCTTCCTTTGTTAACCTCGACACATCACACACACATATGTGTGTAAATGAGGCCATATCGTAGACCGATTTTTATAGCGCCTTATCAATATGACGAAAAGCCAGATTTTGTCCCTAAACTTGAGCTAAGCACACACACGCGCACACACCGGAGTGTGGCAGATGGTTAATTGGCCGGTTAGAGGCACTGGTGTTATAAAGCAAGCGAGAGGAGCTTTGAGTGGATTATAGAGTCATGATATGACGTTGAGGGATAGCACAAGAGAGAGAAAGAGAGAAAGGGTTTGGAGAGAGGGATCCCCCATTTCCGTTCGCAAAGTTAGCGTGGACAGACACTTAGCACTGCAGGCTAATGGAGTCAGATCTCATTAGATGACCCTCTGCTTCGAATGAAGCTTTTAGACACATTGACTGAAGTATTCCCTGGAGACCCCTGTGCCTGCATCTGTGCTCCGCTGATAAAGATGCCGCTCCGCTCGCTTGCTAATTCTGTTTATTCTAAACACACAAAAGCGTAGATTGTGTCTAAAATAAACTGCATTATAACTGTCCCATTTGCACAATTTCATACTTATATTAATCCTTTTACAAAATACTCCTTCATGTACTATAGGTCATTGAATGGTTCTTTCTTGTGAGAAAGAAAATACACAGATGGCATCTCTTTAAAGTCCCAGTGAAATAAAAAAAATACGATTCCTATTTTTTCATGAAATATTTCAGCGTTATTGTAATCAACCAATCTGAAAATATGCTTTCGCCCTGTAATTAATATCCATCTTAAATTATGTATGTTAGACGGCTTGGGCGGAACCCCTTTCCTGTGAACTGGAAGTTGCGATTGTTTAACGAGTGAAATAATAGTGGGCTTGGCTTTCGTCTTTCTCTGCAATTTGAACTGATAAATATTGAATAAAAATCGCATTTTGTAATGGAACTGGCAGCAGACTGACAGTTAAAGGAGAGTTAACATTAACGGATGCTCCATCCAAGCTGTCTAATATACGGCATTTAAGATGGAAAGTCATTACAGGAAGGAAGTGCATTTTCAGATTTTAAAGGGGTCATGTGGCGCGAATACGTGTTTTACTGTGTCTTTGGTGTGTTATAAGTTACCCATGATACTCGTAAAATTGCAAAAATGAAAGTATCGGAAAATAAAATACATCCTATCTAAAAGCAAATGCTCACCCAGACCTGTCATGTAACCAAACCCCCACAAATCTACATCAGTTTGTGGAATGATTTGACTAAGACCGACCAAATGTATACGCAATTAAGGTGGGCACACCTGTCAGTACAATTGTTTCTGAACCTGATGTTCCAAATATGTTAAGAGGCGTTACATTTTCGTCACACACTTGCAGTATTCAAACAATCACTACGCACTGGTTAACTGGCCAATCATAGCACGCCTCGCTTTTCAGAGCGATGAGTTTTGTAAAAAAAATTGCATTTCAGAGAGGCGGGGCAAAGAGGAGATACAAACATGCACGGTATGTGGAAAACAGCGTTTTTAATCTTAAATCGTGTATACATATAATATATGTACATCCTACATATATGATACAGCGGTTTCATATATGACCCCTTTAACTAAAGGTTAGGAGGGCACACAATTTGAAAAAGAGATCGACCCACGTTGATAAACTATTTTCAATAAACCCAAAAAATTGGCATTTGTAATTTTTTATTTCACAAGGATTTTAATATTTTACTTTTTTCTCCTTTATAGCGATGAGAGGCACAAAGATCTTTAAGTACAAAGATTTGTACTTAATTTAAAAGTTTGTAGTTATATTTCCCTTAAGTTTTGACTTACAATTGACAACCGAGCTCATACAGTATGTCTCCACTTTTAAAAGTAAACTTTGGTATCTTTTCAAATGTAGACACACAAATCTCTTCACAAATCTCAGAAGGACTCACATTGTGAGTTTTGTTAGGGGTTTCTGTGTGTGCCAGGGACGCTCGGCGCTTTAAGAAAGCGGAAATGAAAGCGTCTAATGAAAGAGTTCCAGTGGAAAGAACATGATTCTTTCTTTATTGTTTTCCATGAGTGGGGGGTAGTGTGAACTAACCTCACCTACGCAGGGCCACAGGCTCCATGAGGACACATGCAGGGAAGCAGAGAGTTCTCATACATATTTAATATACTGAAAACGAGAGAGAGAGACAAAAGCTACGAGAACAGACAGCACAACTCTTGTTCAGTCAGTCAGTGGTGGGGTTTGCAGCACTTTTGTTGCCCATACTTTATTTTAAATGACGTTATAAGCTCAGTCTATTACGTGATCAATCTTTCTATTTCCACAACAAATTAAGATAAAAATCTTCTTTTGACTTGAGCCAGAAGGCAATCACCTATTGTACCAACCACCTGACCCACCTGAAGCAACATTATATATCATATCAACCCCAATGCCCTGATAACTACCTGCTAAACCCATAGCATAACGGCACTGGCATGAACTACTCACAAGAACAACAACACTGCAAGGTTGCAGATGGCAGATTTGGAAATGCTTCATCCTGCAGCGTAATGCAGACAAGCTGTGTTCTTTCAGGTAATGTGTAGAGGTGAAACTGGGTTCTGCTCCGAAAGTACAGCACTGCAGGACATCATACCGCTGTGTTCAGCACTCACACATATCCTACACACTCGGATAAAAGTGTGGGGTAAGCCGCCAACAAACGCAGACTGAGCATTTAGTGCAAGAAGAGCTGCTTGGCTAATGCATTTAGAGCGCTGTATTTCACTGAAAGAGAGAGAGAGAGAGAGAGAGAGAGAGATTGATGGCTGTTTGTGTGGAACAACTTCACTGAATTTTCAAATCTTTGTCTATTCGTGACCCTGGACCACAAAACCCTTCCCAAGTAGCACACGTATATTTGACGAGTTTGGGTTCAAAATGAGATCATTTTCATAAATCATAAAAACTGCTCTTGGTTTGTTTTGATTTAAGTCATGATAACTAAATATACAAAAATAAATACAGCCAACTAATACTATAAAAAACATGATTTTTGAGTATTTTTAAAAACAGAGTTATCTCATTTTGGAAGCAAACTCTTAATTTGTTGTAATAGCGAACAAAACATTGTATGGGTCAAAATTATCAATCTTTCTTTTATGTCAAAAAATCATTAGGAAATTAAGTAAAGGTAATGTTCCATGAAAATATTTAGTACATTTTCTATTGCAAATTCTCAAAACTTATTTTGGTGTGTGGATGCAGCACAACCGTGAACAAAAATGGCCAGAAACACCCCTACAAACATCACTCGCTGCTGGCGCTCTTTGAGAATTACTCACTCATGTTTGGTTCATCTACTATTTCAGCTGCCTTGTGAAGAAAACCTTAAGCATGATTTCATGACCACAGATGCCTGTGCAAGCATCTTTCTGACACCCCTGGAAGCTTGTCGTTTTGACTAAAGTTTCCCGTTCACTTGCATGGGGATGATGAGAACTGTTGGTCACGTAAGTACTTTTCTAACAAGACCTAAACTGCATTAGAAAATGGTGACTGTTGGCTGTTACTGTAGTGGAATGCGTATGTTTTGCTTGCGCAACATTTTTGTCTGTTGAGTTAGCGTTTTTGTGTAAAGTATGCATGCGTCTGATTGGATGATGAAATGACGCATCATAAAAAAGGGGAAAGCTGAGGTAGATAAATGATGAACTTACGAGTGTTTGTGGACAACTATTCCTTGGCACTGTTCATCATCACATTAACATAAACAGCCAGTGTTTACAAAAAATCCCAGAAAACAGACAAAGTGCTCTGGCAGGAGTGGGTTTCCCATATTTCCTACAATTATGGTGTTTGAAGTTTACAGAACTTTATTTCCGTGGCGCCTTTCATGTCTGTTTAGTGATGGGCCTGTGCAATGTAAACCAGAGAATTCAATGTGGCCTGGAGTCTGTAAGGGAATGGATTGACCTGAAATTGTTCCCAGTCACTTGGTATCTCATAGTCTCAACTTCAGCGTAGTCAGCAAACATGTTGATCGAATGAGCTTATTGCAATAGTCCATGGTCGCTACTATCCTCGGCTCCACCCAAGTCCCGCCTCGTTGCCCATTTCCATTATTCTGGAGGGATGCAACGCCAAGATGGTGATGACTAGCTCCGCCCACTTTAGGCTTCAAAATTGCTCTTCACAAACCTACGGGTGACGTCACGGACACTACGTCCATTTTTTAAATAGTCTTATGTATTGCACACAGTAATGGCTTTCTGACACTGGCTTTTGTGCAACTTCCTGGAGTATGCAAGTTAAATGTCATGTAATAGTAATCTGTTGTCATCATGTCACATGTATGTCCAAGCTGATGCCTCAAGAATTTGTAACTTTTTTACGAGGTGGCTTATTTGTATGATTTCATACGTTGTGGATCGTACAAAAACGCACCATTACTAGAAAAAAAGCAAAACTGAATTCTCGCCCCAAACGTCACTGGCGCGATAGCAAATCGTACAAAAACGTTCGAACGCGGATGTACGAATTTATACTCGTTTAGTTAAATAGTTACGTTTTTGCCGTGAGATTGTGTTGGTGTGTCATGCAGTCTTAAATACACCGTACCTCTGGATACATCTCAGTGCTTCAGAGTCCTTTAACAAATCTTGCAGGAATTGTTATTTTTACTCAATATTTAGTGAAATGATGTCCAGAGTGGGTCGTAAATCTCTCCCCCTCTCCCAGGCTGTTATAAAACGCTGAGATGTGTTTGAGGTGGTTTCTAATGATATCACTCTCCTCTTGTTTGCCCAGCGAGCGTCCTGAGCTCCCCTCGACAAGCTTTGCTAAAGCCCTCATATATTTCTGCTTTTTGTGAACATCTGGAAAAGCTATCGGCTCTTGTTGAAAAGTCCTGAGGGGGATAGAATATATGTCTTACAGATAAGTAACATGGAGCTGGTTTACTACCAACAAACAAGTATGTGTTTGTAAGAGCAAAGGAGAGGCTTGTGAGACGTGGTGTTTCACCGTCAGAGAATGAAAGAAGAGGATCAGCACTCGTGTGACTCGGGTGGAAAACGCTCTCGCTCGACTAAGAGCACTTTGGCTCACACTCACGTATAATCATCGAGGGGCTGATTTTGGACAGGGGTGACTGGCACGGACCAGCTTTTACTTCATTTTCAGATGTGTGAATTGTGTATTTTGGGAAATTGTGCTTTTGTGGAACACAGCTGGTGTAATAATGAACAGACCGGGAGCATTGGCACGGTAACCGTACGGCTGACTGCCAGTATGAACCAAGTATTGCGTTTAAGAATGAAGAGGAAGACAAAGAATCTCTGAGAGCCAGCTTCATATAGTCTGTGTCATTTTACATCGTGGGATAGAATTGACAGACTCAGTTCCTTAACAAAAGTATACAATGATAACCACAGTTTTGGCAGAAATAGTTATTGTCGGAGTTGTACAGTTGGTGCCAACATAACATTGTTTCATTGTATTTAATGTGTTATTTACTTCATGTCATTGTAGGTTCGGATCTGCCGAAAGCCAAACTTTTCCTCTATCACATTTCAGATCCTAAAGGCATTTATTTTCAATAAAATGATGACAAAAGTGGCTATTCAAGCCATACATGTACCAAACAGTTAGTTTTCTAAATTGCTATATTTGTCCTTACTGTTCTCGATATGCGGTTGCTATCGTCTATAAAGTACATTGTATTTGATAGAAACTTGTGAGAAAAAGGCACAACTTTGTAGTTTCATGAAATGTGTGGTTCAAAACTAAATTTTTAAAGTTGACTCTATATTTGATGTGTATTTGAAAATCATTTAGGATTTCCCCATGATATTGTTGTTGTGATTAATAATGTAGATTCAATTGTTTTTAATTGTTTTAAAACTCTGTGAGGCAACTGCACGCCGTATTCTTTATAGAAAACATTGTGCTCCTGAAATGATTACTATTGTAGCCTTCCTGTAGCTCAGTGGTAAGACCATGATGCTATCAAGAAACTAAGAAACTTGGAAACAAATGTGTATTTTATATAATGCAATGTAAGTGGCTTTGGAAAAAAGCATCTGACAAACGCATACATTTAAATGCATCGTCTCAAACGGTTGATATTTAACACATTAAAACACATCAAAACTGGGGAATAACTCATATGTAACTACAAGAAGTATTTGTGAGCACTGTAAACATCCTCATAACGTATCCGTGAAAGCATAATAAACACATCATGCTTCCTTCACGCCATGTACGCGTCCCTCGCGCATCCATTGTCCAAACACAATAATAATCTATGACTATTCCCACAAGTTAATATTCGTTATTAAAGTATTGTTTTCCTGATCCCCTTTGTCTCCACCACTTTTCAAAACAAAGTTACGCCACTGAAGAGAGATATATGTCGGATAGCGGATGTTAGTTATCAGAGGGTCAGACAGTTCGTAGAAACCACAGACACTGCAGACTTTAGACTTAAGTATTTTATTTCACTCATACTGCACTTGGAAAAATATCAATATGACTCATTTGAGAGTCTTAACCTGATACATTTGCAGCGCCTTGAACAGAGGATGAAAATCAACAAAACAAATAAATCAATTGTTATGGCATCTCACAAAACTTTAAAACCTCACAAAGTAAACAAAGGTTAAGGTGACGTGTGATGGATGAATAGATACAGCAGCACATGTGGAAGTGCATATATTTATAGAACACACACAAACACATTGATTCATACGGGCTTCTGTGATACATTTAACAACGTACAGTCTCCGACATGTTGGAATTTGCATCTGATGTGAGAAGGGAAACCATAGCCTTGGATGTACTCTCCAGGAAATTTCAGACCGTAAACATACACGTGTATTTGTTAAGCATGTGAAAATGTCTGTTAACTCTTACAGAGTTATTAACAGTATAGGAGATGCATGTAAGAAATTATGTTTGTATGCAACGAATGGGTGAACTGTTCCTTTAATGAAAAACAGATATGACAGATATGCACACATTTGTATGTAACATCATTTAAAAAGGCTTTGACTTTAAATCTTTGATCTAAGAGCCCAGAAATGCTGATTAGTAATAAGATGACACGGACAAAAATGCCATGTTTTATTTAAGTGGTCTGTGGTATTTGACTGCAGTTGCCCTACATTATGTTGGCAGGCACTCGTCCAATTGAAATTTTCCTCTTTTTTTTA
Source organism: Triplophysa bombifrons (assembly GCA_029783895.1). NCBI lineage: Eukaryota > Metazoa > Chordata > Actinopteri > Cypriniformes > Nemacheilidae > Triplophysa > Triplophysa bombifrons. The sequence continues at coordinate 23,795,446 of CM056456.1, forward strand.
CTACGAAAATGAGGAATTTCTCAGCTTCATTTTGTTTTAACAAGCGCCCCAGTGTGCCCTTTAACATTTGAGTGTTTTTGTGTGCATGAAATATGTGTGTTCATTCTAAAACTGTATCGTGAAACAAATGTCAGCAGCAATTAAAGCTCATTTTCTCAAATGTGGCCGTCTCCGGGGCAACCGCACCACATGCTCATTGTGGATCTGAGCGCATGGAATGAGAAAGGCCATTGGACCGCAATTGAATAAACAGATCCCCACACAGATCCGCTCTGCATGTTATTAGCAGAACTTAAAGGTAAAGTTTGCTAATGGATTTTAAAGACAAAATGAAATGGTTTGCAATCTTTTTTAAGTTGACAATTCAGAGATTCATTATTTACTTTGATCAAGTAACCCTGTAAAAACATTTGCTTTTTATTGGGTATAATAGAGAAATTGTCTTGTACTATACAAAAAGATGGGTGATTTGAGTTTTTGGTTTGCTTTTCAGGGAAAGAGTGTAAATATTTAATGTTTTTAAGAATACATGTCATCAGAAGAAACAGGCAGGAGCTAAAAGCCACAAAACGTTCAATGTTATTGTTGAGGGATTAAGCATTATGAGACGTTTTGTAATGTAAAGAATTTGGATGGGACTGTTTGGCTAATTAGTCATTTAGCGACGTTGTTAGTTGTAAAGCTGTTAGTCACGGACACAAAAGTCCTAGTTCATAAAGCAACCTTTGTGAATTTAAAATGTACAGCCTTTTAGTCAAACCTCAGATTTTTAAGCATTAGTCTAAACCACATCAACTGATGCATGCTGTATTGACAATTATTAATATTTCAAAATACAATATTGATATTATGTTAATACTTCACATATGATCATACTGTATATAACCCAGTGCTTGTATCTGGTTCACACTCCAAATGGTGGGTGTTATTTTTTTGACAATTTGCCTCAAATGGACCATTGTTAACCCCAAAATTTTATCAACATTTACTCACCCTCAGGTTGTTTCAAATCCGTACACATTTTTTGGTCTCGTAAACACAAAATGAGATATTTTGAAGTATTTAGTTTTGGGGCACCTTTGACTACCATTTCATTTTTCAGAACTGAAAATGCTAACATTCTTCCAATTATCTTTCTCTGCGTTCATCAGAACAAAGTTATTTATACAGGTATGAAATAACATGAGGGTGAGTAAACGATGAAAGAATTTTCATTTTTGGGTGAACTGTCCCTTTAAGAGTCACAATGGTAACAAACTCTCTGTGTTTTGGGTGTCGTTAGTCAAAAATGGAAATCACAAAATAAACAAAACAAAAGATTTTGATGCATAACTAAGTATTTTTTATAACATACATTGATATTGCAGTTGTACAGTAACTTTGAATTATTTAAGTCACATTCATCATGTAGTGAAAATCTGATGTAGTGACAACCCAACACTATTATGACAATGCTGTTAAAGCCTTGGTTTGATGCTATTGATTTGAGCTGTGCAGATTGATTGCTAGTCGATCATGGTGCCAGTTTCTTCTATGAAGTGAATGTGAATGAGTGGATGTTTTCATATCTTCTGGCACTTTTCTTCAACGACTTTGAATTTACTTTTTGCTCTGTAAAACTTTATGAATTTAAGCTTAGCTAAGTTTAACAGCTTCCCCTCCAGTGATAAAACTCGACAGGATTTGTTGCTTTCTCAGCTGGACACTGCAACTGTGTTTCTAAGAAAACAAAACAACACATTATTTTTAGAAAAAAGGCTCAAGATTATAGATTGTGCTGGATCTTTTCTGTCCTGAGGGGGCGGGCAATAACATTATTCCACCATGTCTGTGCTTCTCCGTTTGGTCAAGACTGTTTATTCTGTACATGTTGCAATGCAATCTCGAGTCTAGTTTAAGTCATACTAAAGCACATAAAAAGATATTGTGTTATTCTGTTGTTATGCTTTATTTATCTTTACACATGTCTCATTAATGGTACTGGCTAAGCAAGCATTACCATTATTGATGATATAGCTGGGGCTAGAGAATACCTATCTCTATTTTACTCCATAATTCCTCCTTTACTGTCCTATCTGCTTGTTAAGTATGATGTCATGCACCAAGGCTACAAACGCTCTTTCAGATTCTATCGGCAAACAAAACATGGTAATATAAACGTTCAGTGTGCTTTAAAACTACAGAAAAATGCCATTCCCAGCCACTCCATGACGACATCCCAAAGACAGCATTCATTTATTTATGAATTATTAAAATATTCACATCTGAGAATCTGTGAGCCTGGAGACTGTAGTGTACACTGAACGTGCATCTAAAATCGCCTACTTCCATTGTAGGCGAAATGAGTATAGTCATGAGTAGTATGTCCGAAACCTAAGTATGCACAAATAGCAGGAGAGAAAAACTTGGATGGTCTACTACGTTCGCCAAGATTTGTGAAAGTGGATGGACACTTCTCCATCCCATGATGTAATGGGAAATTTCTAAATTGAATAAAAAAAACAAATCTGAAAACTTGCAGGTGTCAGTTTTTGAAATGTAAGTACAGATTAATGAATTTCTCTTTAATAAATTATGTTTGTACCGACGCCAAAGAGCATAGATACCAAGAGGCGAAACTCAATAGAACGTTCCATTGCAACAATGGAACAATTTAGGGGAAAACACGCCTTTTGCTGTCGCGATGGCGATATCAGCCCCTTTGTTAAAAAAAACCTTTATAGCTGAAATTCAACCTAACTGGTGATGACACATGATGACAAAAGCCTTGATTCTGTAGAAATCATGTCAGTTAAGAAGTATTTTCACCCCAAAATGGCGGCTGCGTGGTTTCCAGAGTTTTGCTTCTTGGTATCTGAACTCCGTGCCGACGAGTGGAACAGGTTGATGGAAATACGCCATAGGTCAAAGAGCATACGGGTCACATGACAATAAAACATGGCATATGCAGTACATATGAAATCTATTCTACCCCCACACATACTGTATAGATAGAACGTACTGTTTTAACGGTTGATAAATAAGGTACTTCATTTAAATCAGTACGTACTGTCATAGTATGTGATTATTTGGGATTCAGCGTGTGAGGTTACAAGTTTAGCTTAAATGTGTGATAGGAATAAACAGTGCTCATGAACGGCTGTTCAAATAGTAGCCTCACTTGAAACAAATGGACCCGACACACCATTCTTAACATCACGATTTAACGGATAGACACAAAAAATGCCCCAACTCATGTGGTTTGTTGAGGAAAAGATTGCTATAACTTTTCCACTGATGCATAACATGAAGGATAAAAAGTAAAAAAAATAATCACAGACTTTTATTGGTGGATGGGCCCACATCTAGAGACCAGAACATCACAGAGAACATATAGACTGTTTTCCAGAAATAAAGTTCTTGTTCAGAGGTGCTTCTTCAGAGTTTAGGTCACTTCATGGAGATATCATTTTTAAGTGAGAGTGTTTTTCTTCATGTCATTGGTCCAACAGACCAATGAAATCTTTGACATACAGTACAGGAAGAGCTGCACAACTAATGTGGAAGATAATTTGGTTCTCTAAGAATCTGATGAGAAATGTTTCAGTTCATATTGGAATCCCTGATTTTGGGGTCTGAGCACAGCCTGAGACATTGTTGAGATCTGAGAAGACATGTGATATGACAAAATAATGATCCAATGGCTGGAATACTCTTCAAGACTTTTTAACAGATTTTTGTCAACGAGATATCATACACTTGCACGCTTTTTGAAAGTTTCCGATAGAAACACACCAAATGATCAAATCTGCAGAATTAAAGAGACTTTCTGCAACAAGTCCAGACTGAAAATCTGTGCGAAATCTGAGCAAAAGTCTTGTAGTGTTATTTAGCCTTAAGATCATCTAAGACCCGAGCAAATGTCAATTTAATATGTTTTTTTTGTGTGTTTTTTCTTATCCTTTGAGTAGGCCTACGTGCACACAAATCTTTCAGAAACGGTGCAAAACGAGGTTGTGTTTTGAAGACCATATTCATGAATTCATTCGTCACGTTTTTTCCTCAACCTCCGTCTAAGCGTGACTCATCTTATGACATTCATTGCGATGAAGTAATTGCCATCTACAAAGGAAAGGCGGCAATCAGAAGCTGTTTTCTATGAATCATTCCGGTGAAAGCCATTCTCTCATTACCTCTAAAGACCCACGTTCACTTCCTCATCATATTACCGTTTGAGTTCTAAACGTTCTCTTGCACTCCGCGGCACACTTGAGATGTTATTTATAGCATCTGTGTCTGTTTCATTCATCGTCTCTAGCCTTGGAGTGGTCTGGATTCAGCTGTGTTCTTTGTGTCCCAGAAATCTATAACCCTGGTGAGGGACTGGCCGCTGACTCAGGGTGCTGTGACATCATCGCGCGCCGCGCCACGGCATTAGCTGAGTGAATGGGGGAGGAACTGGATAGTGAAATTATCCCCCCCACCAACGAAAATTGATGGCTTTGAGTGTGACACGTACTTACCAATGAGATTTGACATCCCTGGAGACTACACATACAAAAAAACCTGTTTGTTTTATTGCTGTGCTTTTGGAAAGAGTGTTTCTTTGTGTCTGTTGAAGGAGCTGGCTGCATATGGAAGGCCTGCACAGCGCGGACTGAAACATGTTTTTGTTATCCGGTTGTTAATAGAGGAGGGTTAGTCATTGGAAATAGCCGTGGTGTATTTGATTTATTCGCTTCAGCTGTGTATCATTTAGTGTAATGGCGAGAAAGGAGAGCTCTGGAAATGCCTTGGAAACAATGGATAAGTTCTCGCACTTTAAGGCAATTACACAGAAATGTGTGCTATGTGAAGTCTGGGTGTACTGTACCAAAAATAGCCCCTTCTCCGGCTCAGGGAGGTAAAGCCATTACTCGCCCTCCTTCCGCAGAATCCCAAAACGTGCAAACTTTGACTTCTTCAAAATCCAGGTACATGCAATTATCTAGAAGACAAAGTCAAAGAGTCGAGTCTCGTGAGTGATGGTTTTTTGTGGAGCGTACATGAGTTTCAGGACAGATGTTGTGGTGGAGGGCAGTTGACTTTGTAGACAGCTAGGCAGCTTTTTAGATTTTGGTGACTGTTTCATTGTGGGATTAAATCCTGGAAGGTTTTCCTTGGTGCTTTGTATTTGAAAGTCAAATTCGAAATGTGCAATTTTGAAGTTGTAGAAGAGAGAGAGACACAACTGATATGCTTTGACTAAAGGAATACAGTGGACTGTGTGTGTTTTGCATGGCTGGGTATTTCTCATATTACCTGCATAATGCATGAACTGCCTGATGGGTCGAGGCAGTTGATCTCAAAGCACGTGTGTGTGTATGCCCAGGACAGGCTTCAGTAAGGGTCTGTATGCCGTGGCCCTGATATTCCTAGTTATTCCTTTTCAAGTGGCTCTGACGATATGAAATTAGCACATGTTTTTAGTCCTTACGTCTTGAAAGACACGAGGGACAGAGATGTTGAGCGTTTTCAAATTAGCTCCTGATGAAAAGATGGAATTCTCATTTTAAGCTCCGGGGAGTCCTTAGCCGAGTAAAATACTCTCACCTGTCTTGTGCACATCCACACTATATCTGTTTCCTCATTTACAGTAAACTGCACATCCGCTTTAGCCATCATGACAGATGGAAATAGAGGAATCTTTCAAGGAGAATATTAATGGAGACTGACGTGAAGTTTACGGTACTTAACCTCAGTCATTTAGCACTGCTGTCTTTCACACCCACTCATTCTCATTAAAATCAATTCATCAGTGCAAAACAAAAAATCATGAAGACTTTATTAACTATAGCAGGTTTGCTTCCGTGCAGCAATAACTATGAATTCTGTGGTACTCAAGGACCTTAAAGCAGAATGAGAATAATTATAGGGCTCTGCCACTTTGCTTAATATGAATTTTTGTTTTGCGTTAAACCTTTGTGGCATTGAAACAAACACATGTTGCTTCCAGAGGATTATCTAGGAAATATATCTATTCTACAGTAACCTAACTCTTAAAGGTACAGTTCACCCAAAAATAAAAATTCTGTCCCTCGCTTTAGTTGTTCCAAACCTGTATACATTTCTTTGTTTGAACACAGAGAAACATATTTGGACGAATGCTTTTAACCAAACAGTTCTTGGACCCCATTGACTCCCATAGTAGGAAAAATGATAATGGTGGTGACCCAGAACTGTTTGCCGTCCTACATTCTTCAAAATATCTTCTTTTGTGCTCAACAGGAAAAATACATTTATAAAGTAATTTTTCCTAGGTAGATCTGTTTGGTTATAAGCATTCTTCAAAATATCTTTCTTTGTATTCATTCATACAGATTTGAAACAACTCGAGGGTGCGTGAATTATTTTTGGTGAACTATTCCTTTAACTCCCTATAAAATGAGAAATGGCAGATTAATTCACCAGAACATGTTAACATATTTTCCTAATATCTCTAAAATGTGAATATTTTTCCTGGACTTTGATCCGTTATAGTAACACATCTTACCAGACAGCAGGTCCTCTTGTTCATGAAGAGACATGACATCCACCTGCCAGTTCCAGGACAGTGTCTTAGTGTCTGTCTGTCTGTGTGGCAGCTGAAAGAGGCTGATCTGAGTTTCATAACAGCTGCACACGGAGTCTCTCAGCACTCGTCTCTGTCTCACTGCTGGACGCCAGACCCTTGTAAGAGTCCACGTCTGACTCGGTATCACTCACACGTGCCACTGTTAAGAGGGAACGCGAGAGGACATTAACAGCTGAATGAAAGTGTTTATACGCTTTAGAAAGGATGGACTAAATCCAGTTATCAGCTGCTCAGACTCATGGGTCTGTTTTACGCAGCACACGGAAGTGCCACATGTTTTTGATGCCACTCATATAAATAGATCACAATCTTTAATAAGTGTATGTCTGTTAATTTGGATATAAACAGAAAGGAACATAGCAGGAACATAGATTCACAGTTTTGGTGCTGTGGTTATTTATTTCTTTTTTTACATTCCAATCCTGGCAAAAAACAGTAAAGTGAAGGTAAAGTATTTTGAGAACACTAAACGTAAAGACTCAAATCGAACGAATATCACATCAAATATCACATCGAATTTTGAGGAAGAATCGTTATTAAAAATCGAAAAATTGGGAATCGATTTTCAATCGAATCGTGACCCCAAGAATCGATTACCATACTCATCCATTGATAAATAATACATATGTTGTGATTCTTTTTCTTTTTATTGCAGTTTTTTATATTGTTAGAACTAGTGTTTTTTTCACGGTAACACATTTTTTAGTACAACATTTACTCAGTAACTTACTCAAAAGTCTCTGACTGCAGCTGTAACGTGTCAGAGGAGAACTGGCTTTCCCGGCTGAGATTGGTTTCTCTAAAGGTTTTTTGTAAGTGATAATGGGTTTCTTGATCCTGTAGGCCTACTCTGTGAAACACATGTTTGGGTCGGTGTGTGCGTTTGTTGTGAAACAGCAGTGGACTACAGCTGAATAAGCACTCAACACACTGCAGATGGTTTTGGTTTTCTTCATATTTGGGAGTACCTGTTGAGTGTTTTGGGTTTATGTCTTGGTTGAATAGGAGAGGTTTGAAACACATCAGTAAAGCGAACAGCTTTAAATGTCCACCATGAGAACATATTTCAAATGTTTATTTTTCATTGACTTTTTAAAGCGTTCAGATTGAGCTGTGCTCAGGGCTGTTTTCAGCAGTTTCTGTAATGACAGGGATACGTTTTGCTGCTCACAGTTAATTGGTCAGAGTATGTGTGGAATTTGTGGTGCATGTTAAAATATTTTGTGTTTTTGCGCTTTAAAAATAAACTTGAATTTAATTGAAGTGTTGATGCTATAAGCATAGTTTAACTACAGTCTATTCTTAGCCCCTTATATAAAAGAGTTATATTACCCAATTGAAAAAAAACTAGGTATCTAGATATACTATGAAAAGTTGTTTCATTATAAGCTTCCAAACTCCAAACACTAGGTCTAACACAAGATTTTCTTACAAAGATTGAAGAAAATAGTTTTATTTGACACAATAGAAGCAATCTTTTTTTTAATGGCGATAAATGCTTAATCAGCATTTATGTTGTGCAAAGGCAAAAAAACAACTTAAAGGGAATTTTTCTTAGTTTCAGTGTTGGTGCAGTTTCTGTATGTTGAACAAACCCAATTTCCATTTACATTAAGTCATTTCGCAGACGCTTTTATCCAAAGCGACTAACAAAGTAGGGGAAAACAATGAAAGCAATAAGTGTAAATAGAATATCCGTTTTTGGGGTGCATAGGAAAGTAGAAAAGAAGTAGAAGACTGTACTAATAGGACAGATGTTGACGGAAGAGATGTGATTTACATGTTAGAATATAAAGCACATTTTTAGGTTACCCTCCACAGGAGGTGTTGTACGCTTACAACTGCAAACCTTCTGGACGTGAAAAGGCTGCATTGTGCAGGAAGAGATCAAGTGACCTTTTATTAGTCACAGTGAGATATAGGCACATGTGGAGACTTATGTTCATTTAACAAAGAAAAACTCGACCCCAGTGGATATAAAGAGGGGTCAAAGGGCTCCTGCAGCAGCTGTCGCTAAGACGCGACTCCTGAACTGTAAGTCTCACCTGCTATTTCCTCCTGGCATTAATACAGCCAAACGTGACAACTGAGAGGTTAGTGTTTAATATCTGTCAGCAACCAGCCTACAGAAATATCCGCCTCCATGACTCCAAGAGAGGATGTTTTCAGTGCTCTAAGAGAGGATGTTTTGGATGCATGCATGCCATCCCTTGGCATTGAGCCGATCACAAATGTCATGTGGCCGATCCCTGCATATTAGACTTTGCTTTGACTGACATTACTAAACAGACGTATCAGGGTATGTGGCATATCTGCATATCTCATGACTATGATTATATAGTCGGGCAGCCATGGTAATTATAAAACTGGGACTGTTCAAATTGGCTGAGAGTTTTTCCACACTAACCACCACAGAGCGTCCAGACACTGACCACATGACCAAGCTTCCCTCAGAGGGGTTTAGAGACACTAGTTTTATACCTCTAATGACTGTAATTAGACCACATGTCATTTCTGTGAGCTGTCATAGTGTTAGTATCACACATATAATTCCAGTGTGAGGTAACAGCAGTGTGCTGGACTCGATATGGAATGATAAATTACTTGGTTATAAATTACAGACAGACACATGAATTCAGCCATTGATTGTTGTTATATGTCTTCCTTCTGTATCTGCACTGCTCTGATTCATACATTATGATCAAGGGTAAATGATAAATCTATTGAAACAAACCATGTTGTACAATTTGTTCGTCCGTCTTCCCATGTATATATCTATCCTTCCATTCATCCACCCCACCCATGCATTCATTCATTCATTCATTCATTCTTTTATCCATCCATTCATTCATTCATTCATCGATTGATGCATCGATCCAACCATCCATCCATCCACCCACCCATTCATTGGTTCATTCATTCATTTATCCACCCATTCAGTCATCCATCCATCTATCCATTCATCCATCCATCCATCCATTCATCCAACGATTCACAGAGAGAGAGTTCTTTGTGGCATATTGAACTTAGACGGGCAATTAGCACAGTGCAATTACAACAAATAACCTGCCAGACCTTTCGTTTTAGCCAGACAGTGTCGTCAAGGCCTCAGTGTTTGTGTTTGTCCAGAATCATGCATGGTACCTGAAACTGTGCAGCTTTTTGAGGAGATGTAAGCTTCTTTTTAACTCTTTCACCACTATTGACAAGTTATCTCGTCATTAAAAAAAATCGGTTCCCCGCCAAAGACGAGTTATTACGGCAATCGGTATTGTACTGTTGTACAGCAGGTGGCGCTGTTACATATCTTTGGGAAAAAGTACAGAATCCCAGGACCTAGAACGTATATTTCTTATCGGTTTTTAATGATTGTTCTGAGTGTAATCTGGGCAGAATCTTTGACAAGTACGTTAATTAACAAAGTGTATTAATTTAATCAAAATGATGCATTTTTTAAGAAACTACCCTCATCTAAGGAGTAATAAAAAAAGAACAAATGAAGATAGAAGAATACGGTCTCCTTTGTTTAAACGCAGAGACTCTTTTCTTTCATTGGACATATTGTTTGTCCATATATTATTTACAAAAAATGTACAAATTCAAATTTGGTGAAAATGTTAAAAAACACTGGTGTTGGCTGGCAACTTTTTTTTTTAAAAACTGGCAGGGAAAGAGTTAAAACGGTTGTTGTCTAGATGTTAATTTAATAAAAAAAGTGTTATGACCTTCATTGAGGGAGCAACCAGAGACATATGTATCATAGAAAGAACTCAAACCTGATAGCGAATACCTACAAGAACACAAGAATCATTGTGTCAGAGAAATGTGCACAGACAAGCACAATCATATTGTCTCCCGAAAGTATAACTCTTTGGTTTAGTATGCATTGTACAATCCAATAGCCATTTTCTATCTCTCTCTTTCATTGTGTTAATGTATTTCAGTCTTTTGTTGGTCTCACATATGCATTAGGCTAATTCAGCTGCCAGGACAGGAAATAATCCAATCTATCAATACAACCAGTGCCCGTTTAATCTCTGTCTGAAAGCCTTTCTGCCGATGGGTGTTTTCAGACAGATCTGTCCATCCTTTTGTTTCTTCATTGATCTTGTTCTTTGACAAATGGCTAAATGGCTTTCTTTACCCAGCATTCATCATTGTCACGTGACCCCTGTGATATCCACCTGCAGTACACCAGCATGCTCGCCTTATCGCCGCGGAGCTCATGTACTTCGTGCTTTACAACATTGAACCTGTTTATCTGTTTTCTTTTCTATGTTTATCTCGGTTCATCCGTTGTGTTTCTCTTTCCATCTTCCTGTGTATTCTGTCTATCCATGCCCTCACATTTCCCTCCCCCCAGTTGCTCTGTAATAATTGTAAATTGTCCTATTTCATCTTGATTGGGTCTCTTAGCAACAGAGCTCCATCATTTATGTTGTTGTTTCAATCAGAATCAGAGAGAGATGGAGAGAGAGACTGATTTTGTGTGTGTCCTGAATGGGTTCGACTCTGAAACTGTGTGTGTGTACACTACAGGTATGTCTTGGTGACACACAAACCCATTTCTAATGTGATTCAGCAAAGACTTTCAAAGAAGGGGTTTATTTCAAGTTAATATGACATAAATGCTCCCTTAATCTGCATTTACAATTTTTATCCCCTTCTTGAACGGACGGATTAACCCAAAAGTGACAATCCCGTCATCATTTACTCACGCTGCTCTTTTACAAACAATGTAAGGTAACATTTTAAATGCACAATAACTTACATTTCTCAGAGACTGTGGACATTTAGACAAGCCTGTCTCTACAGGGGGTCTGGGGAAACCAACCGTGTGTTTGACAAACCCTGGCAAACTATATTTATTTGCATAAATTTAAATTAAACCTGCCCAACAACATTCATGTGTTTTTCTTTATTGTTTTCGCACACCCTTTGTTGTCTGGTAAGCTGCAGTTGTGCCTGCTGTGATGCTTAGGTACAACACACCTGCTTTTGTGACGTTGCTTTAACATTACAATGTATAGACGGTTTCATCTTAACGACATAAGCAAACGTTATTGTGCACGCACACTTTTTTATCCTCAACGTAACGTCCGGTACACGTTCACAAACAATAGAGTGCCCATTGATTATTTCTGATAACAATCAAAAGGAAATGGAATTTCTAATGAGAAAAATATTAGGCGTGGCTTTCATCTTTCTCCTCGATTTGATTGGATGTATAAAAACAGCCGTTGCATTATAAAATGTAACTGACCGCAGACTGACAGTTGAAGGGGAGGAGTTAACGGATGCTCCGCCCAAGCCGTCTAACATACGTCATTTAAGATGGATAGTCATTACAGAAAGGAAGTGCCTTTTCAGATTTTAACCAAAGATTATAAGGGCACACAAATTTTAATAAGAGAATGACCCACATTGATAAAATTATTTACAATAAACGCTGCAATATTTCATGAAAAAATATGCATTGTGATTTTAAATTTAACTGGGAGTTTAAATGCGACCAACTACAGGATCCATTCAACAAATTGTTTATTTAATTACGTAAATTAACATAAAACAAAATTCAAAAAATCGTAGACAGAACGTGTTTTTTGCTGTTAGATGCGCCTCTTTTAAATTGTTTTCAGTTAGCAGGGAGCGTTTTGTGCGCGTTTTTGGAGAGCTCTATAAGCGCCTGAAGTTGAAAAAACACAACTCTGAGCAGAAACGCTTCCAATCAAATGAAAGGATAGGCGGGCCTTTCGATGCGGTGACGGAACTTTACGGTTGCTTGAAACGTCCGGAGACTGCAATGATGAAGGAGAAACTTGTGTTGGCTGACAGGGGATAACCGAGCAAGGTCAGAGCAAGCGCCCTCTGCTTGTACCTTTTTAATGTTTTTGGTAATTTGACATTTAAAAGCAACTAGAGCGCTCGCGCTATAACCCTTGACTGACAGAACAGCTGTTTCTGTGGTTACCTAGCAACATAAAAAAATATTTTCAACCAAAGAGTCAACCAAAAGAGCAGCGATCTATCTGATCGCCACCTTCTACAATAAAATAATAATAAAAATTAATATAAATAAAACTAAATATAAATAGTTGTATTATCAGAAACTCGCCAAACACAAACCGGAAGTTAACTGGGGGTCAGGCGCATAATGGCTGTGTGTTTATATCTTTGGTGTGAACAAACTAGCCTTTATACTTGTTATCGTCCATTTCCGAGGAAGTCACATATTTATGTCACACCATCAGACTGGGATTGTTGAATGTCAAAAAGACAGACTGATGTTAATAAAAGTGCTGTTATGAGGATTTCATCTAGACTTTATGTTCAGTCAGCCCAGTAGAGACGGTTCAGTAGATCTTATAGTTGAGCTAAAGCAAACATCTCTTCAGTGTTTCCCACAGTCTGTCTTTACACAGCATGATGTGCTTTACATGAAGGTAGTTTGACGGGGTTGTAAGAGGTGATGGTAATATTGCATTGCCATTTTCCTTTAGACCAAGTGCATTCTGGGTCCACGTTTTCTTTCTTTGGTATTTTGTGCATATACTGTAGGGCTTGTCATGGCTAAACCGTGTGTCTACACTGGACGCGATGTGACGTGAGCTGAGGGGGCTGGGGGGGCACGCTTCACCTGGTAAAGGATGGTTTTGTTTGGCAAATGTGTGCTCAAACTATCCAGACAACACTGGTCACAGCTGTGATCCACACACACGTACGCACCGGTTTGTTCTGGTCTCTTTGTGCAGACTTGCCTTCTATTGTTTTAATGAGAAGTGTTTTCTGTTGCCGATCCTCAGCCACACCCCTCACCCTCACACATGCCTTTTTCTTTCACATTTTTAAATAAGCATCATTTAGCGTTTATCCATTTATGAGAACTTTTACTGTCCTTTAGGAGACATTTGGTCTTCACAATGGAGGCTGAGTTAAGTGAAGATCAAAAGATCAAGAAACTGTTATTGTGGGATTGTATTTAGGTCAGATATTACATGTGTGTTGATTCGATGAACACTTTGTATTGAGCGTGTCTTTCACAGACTCACGTGAGCCCTTTAGGACTAGCAAGCTGTTATGCAAATGAGCTGTTACCGGGGTAATGAGTGACAGCGAGTGGCAGTGTTGTGGTCTGAATGTAAATGAGAAAAGTAATCAGTTTACATATAATGCCACCAGCTTGTTTTCTTCACTGTTTAAAGAGAATTAAATGGGGTCAGATTTAAATCCATTGGCTATTCAAAGCAGAAGGAAAACAGGCTCAATATTTAGGTCAGTGATCAACTGCATTGACATCGTATTTTTGTCAAGGGGTCATATGGCGGGAAACAAGTTTTTCTGTGTCTTTGGTGTGTTATAAGTTGCCCATGCATGTATTAAACATGTAACATTGCAAAAATGAAAGTATGTGTATCTTAAAGCGCATGCTCACCCAGATCTGCCTGAAACGCCTCGTGCAACCACACCCCCACAAATCTACGTCAGCTCGTGGTATGATTTGACTAAGACCGCCCAAATGTATATGCAAGTAAGGTGGGCGAACCTCTACAATTAAAGAGGAACCTGATGTTCCAAATTTGGTTAGAGGCGTTACATTTCCGTCACACGCTTGCAGAATTCGACCAATCCCTACGCACTGGTTTACTGGCCAATCATAGCACACCTCGAAATCAAGTTCCCTTTAGGACCCTGAATGGTAGCTAGTGCTTGATCAAAATGTTTCTGCAATATCTTAAAGGGATAGTTCGCCCTAATATTGTGAACAATTCTATCATCATTTATTCACCCTCATGTAACTTCATAACTGTATAAAGGACTTTGTTCTGATGAGCACTGAGGAAGAATGTAAGCAATTTTCAGTTCTGGAATATCATTGACCTTTGACCATAGTAAGAAATATTAAAATGGTAGTCGAACTCTTGTTTCGTTTGTTTTCCTAAGTTCTTCAAAGTATCTCAATTTGTGTTTAACAGAACAAGAAATATACAATATATTTTTTCTTATGGTAGCGGATGAAGTTAAAATTACTAACAATCTCACAAATATCTTTCTTTATGTCAACCAGAACAAAAAATTTGATGCAGGTTTGAAACAACCAGAGGGGGAGCAAATGAAGGCAGAATTTTCATTTTTGGGTGAACTATCCCTTTAAGTAAAAAAATTGACTTTAATTCCACAATACTCCTTTTTATGAGCTTCTTTGAGGTGTTATAAACATGACAGTTTGACAAAATGACAAAATTTCCTTGTGTCAGCTTTTAATTTTGAATAATTTTCCCAGTGTGTATATCATTTGACCTAATTGTAGTGTACAAATCTGCATTTTATCTTTGATCAGTTCTCGATTTCAGTTTTCAAATCAGCCAAAAAAAGGGAAAGTAACTTTATATGAAATATTACCTATGAAATATTCTTCAGGTGAAATTTTTAAATTGAGAGATGTTTTTCTCAAATCTGTTCGGCGTCTTTCCATTGTGCAGTAGCCGTAAAAAGCATTGTTCTCATTGACCGTACACATTTTTATATTATTAAGCCAAAAAATCATTTCTCTGTTGTGTCTGTTTTTTTTCAGAGTCCTGTCCAATATTCCAATCTGCTCCACTACATTTCTGATATTCTGCTTGTGTTTGTCAGGAAGAGCATGCCTGATTTATTCTCATATCTGTGCTTGGAAAAGTTTCAGTCCTTGAGCTGGAGATTTCACAGCCGGTGTGTGAAGTTTATCACTGAAAGTTTCCTGTAGTTCATTTTAGGAGGTGTCAAGCATGTTCCTTTCTGCTATTATTCACCCGCCCAATTAAAGGAAGGACACTGGCCTCATTTGTTCCTCTAGTGTTTACTCATTCTGGCCATCATGACTTTAAAAATAAATATATAATATGGGGATCGGGAACTGTAGTGTGAAATATTATTATTTTCCAGATTTCTCGAATGCCATTACAATAAAAACATCCTGAACAGTATGGTTTCAATGTGTTGAAATGAGAGGAAACCAACTGGTGTGTAGAAGGAAAACCTACATGAACATTTGTCTCTGAGGGCATCCGTGCTAACCTAGTGCACCATGTTTATATAACTGAGGACTGTAATATATATCACAGAAATCTGTATACCATAATTCAGATACAAACTTTTAGCTTTTTAAACAAACAGCATGTATATTTCTCATCAGCAACGAAACCGAAGCTGAAACTTTTTGCATGGAGCTTAAATCAGTGTGCATTAGGAAAAGTGGTATAAAAATAAAACGTAATTCAATTGTTTCGTATCCAAACTGCAGTCTGCTAGTGTATGTGAGCGGATGAAATGCTTCCTGCTGGTCAAGAGACATCATTAAAGAAGTGATGATCTCTCCTCCCTCTCACTGATGGAGGGATGATGACAGATGAGGCATTCGTTTCACGGGCTGGAATGGGTAGACAAAAGCTCCATTAAAGACCTTTACAGAGAGTGAGTTTTTTTTTAGAGAAAATAAATAAATGTAAGAATGTTCTGTGAGTCTTGTGCTCAATATAATTATTAAGTGTGTTGGGATGAGTTTAGTCTCGTAGCTTGTCTAGAGAGTGTAAAAAAGGAAATACAGTGTGATGTATTATAGGGATTTGTGATTACAAAACAAAACATAATTTTATGGTTAGTTTGTTTTTCACTGTTTTAATGCTCTAAATATCAGCTTGCTATAAAAATGCCTCTGTAAATCTGTTGTGCTTAAAATTATCTGTCAGCCAGAGCGACTGTAAGATTACAGTTCTTCCCTGTAAAACTACAGGATATCAAATGTTTTCCACTTTTTTCTTGTATATTTGCAACCTTTTTATGTAATTTTACAGTTTTTTGTTGTTTTAAAAGGAATAAAAAGTAAAAAAAACTTGTTAAATACTGCCCCAGCTGCAGAAAATAAGCTTTAAATATTTGTTTTTCCCTTTAAAATTTAGTTTTTCCTGTGAATTTGCGGTCTTTTCTTTAAGTTTTTTCACCGTATTACAAGATACATGAGAAATCTGTAAAAATGAGGAAAAAGGAAGAGTATTTGTGTGTTCCAAAATGCAGAATGTGTAACGTGTAACATAAAGTTCTTCTATTGTTAACGGGTTTTGAGAAGCTGGGTGTCCTTGGCAATTGGAATAGGACAGAATTAGGCATACAGGCCCCTCTCTCTCTCTCTCTCTCTCTCTCTCTCTCTATCTCTATCTCTCTCTCTCTCTCTCTCTCTCTCTCTCTCTCTCTCTCTCTCTCTCTCACTCTCTCTCTCTCTCTCTCTCTCTCTCTCTCTCTCAATTTAATTTAGATTTTCAATTTAAGTGTTTTTTTTTGGCATGAGACATGTGCATGTACAATCGGTTATGCCAAAGCATTTGCAGCTGCAAGTTTGTAAACAAACGAATAGAAAGATAATTATAGTAATAAGATTAAATAAAATGTGCTGTACCTAGTGCAACTAAAAGAGGTTTATAGTATGTGTAAATATATAAAAACAGAAAGAGATTATAAATTAAACAAAGATTTACAAAAGCAAAATATACATTTAAGTAACAGATTAAAGTAGCATACAGTAATATAATGTTGAATACATATGTGGGAAACATCAGATTCATTGTTTTCCCCTTTGTTGTGATGGTGACACATTTTGTGCATCTAACACACAGAAGTCCTTTTGTTCTCCTAGACACGGCAGTTTCTCATCGTTTGACAGACTTACAAACGTCTGGTGTGTGGACTTGCTTTTTCCATAAAACATTGTCTGTATATCCGTGTATTTTGTGCATTCTGTTAGGAAGTGGAGTTCTCTGGTCCTGTGGCAGCTCTCTCTATCTCTCTCTCTCTCTCTCTCTCTCTCTCTCTCTCTCAAAGTGACTCAATCAGCTGTTGTGTTTTTCAGACTCATTCTTAGCACAGGTCTTGTTTAAGGTGGAATGTTCTGGTTTAAGGCTCTCTAAGGAGATCTGTCAGCGCTGTAATGGAGTGACATTAGATTGGAGCTGCTGGATTTCTGCTGATCTCGTGCAGTTCATTTACTCTCGGCTTTCACAACATTTTTCTGTCTCACTGTCAGCTCATGTAAATCTGACCTCAGTAGAGATGATGGATGGTGACACTACCCCCCCAATAACACCACTGCTCCACCCTATCTCTTTCTGTCCTTTAAAAATGATCTTTATTATAGTCGCGATGGAGATTTTATACAGAAACACTGTTCATGAAAACGGCCCATCGGGGGGGTTTATAGACGTTCTTTGGTTCTCTGTGTGTTGTCTTTATGTGTTTATATGAAAGTTGTCATGATCTCAGCAGGTCAGCTCAGTCCACACTGACTGTACAATGACTACAGTACATTTAGATTTAAATGAGGTTTATTGTGGTAAAATGAGGGCTGTCGGATATCGCAATTGAAACGTTTTGTAAGGAACACATAAATGAAAAGCAAAACATTGTATTACTTTTGATAATACAAGTCAAATCTGAACACATTTAAAACCCTAAGAATTTATTATTGTAGTACTTGAGACCGGTCTAAAGGCCATTTTTCCAGATGACGTCAGAAACAAGATCAACTACAAGTACCTTTTTTGCAATCACATCTTAGAATGTCAAACTTTGTTTTAATTTTGTCGACAGATTTCTTTTAGGACAATTCCATATTCATCTACTACCCGCACAACAGTAAAATAAGAAATAAGTCAATGATTGCTTATAATTCTTTTAAAGTTTTACATCCAATCACATTAATGATGTTGACCCACAAATCAGACAATGCATCTGCAATTTAGTGTAATTTCCACAGTTGTGGCCTTGAAGGGTCTTGAGGAAAAATCCAGAGACCGAGTCTAAGGTACAGAAGAGTATTGCAACTTGGGGGATGGAAAGTTTTGGAACATCTATCAAACATCTAGAACATCTTAGCATTGTGATGGCAAGAACCATACACTCTGAATAATCGAATCATGGTTGTAAATAACTAATTCACGACTATATTGATATTCTGTATTTAAAAATCCCCGAAAAAAATCATGTCAAACCTGATCATTTGTCCTTAACACAAAACTGGTCCAGGACCTGCTCCTCAGTATGAAGTTTGAGATGCGTTGATGATGATGTGCTGATTTGCTCCTTGTAAATCAGTCAACAAGAGAAATGAGCTGCGTACCCCCTGGCTTCTCATTTACAAGACTTTAATTTGAAGACTGTGTGTAATTTATCCTTGCGCTATAATGAGAAAGCTCTGTGTCATCACACTGAGATGGATGAGTTTCTGTGAATGAGATTGGCAGGACTGCTGTAATGTAGCCGCAGAATTTGCCAGGTCGGGGTCGACTGGGGTCTCAGTGTAACAAGCCTGTAATTAACAGAGACGAGAGACAGCGAGAGACAACAGAGAGGAAGAGAGGGAGAGACTAACATTTGCCACTGATGATTACAAAGTAGACAACAAACAAGCAAAATGTTGACTTAAGCATGGTTTGTGATTTTACCCAACAATACAGTGAGTGTTTGACCGATGTTCTAGACAGAGACGTAAAAACAGACAGATGTTTTTCATGACCTAAAATACAAGTAGGAAGAAAGACAGTTTTCTTTGTTTATTTATTCATTTGGAAGATGCATCTTTATTTCTTCCAGATGTCAAAGAACAGCGTAATATGATCATTTGTTTGCAACATGATTCATCTCTTTATCATCAGCACTTTCTTATAAATCTCTCATCAAATTTGTTTTCAGTAGTTAAAGCAATAGTTTGTTCTGTGGTTCACAAAAGATACATTTTTAAAAATGAGTGTTTTTTGTCTATACAATGGAAGTCAATGGAGGTCAGTATTGTTTGTCGTACCAACGTTCTTTAGAATATCTTTTTTTGCGTATTAAAATACACTTTTATGAATAAATATATGGTTTGTTTAATCACTTACTCTAAGTATGAGCGAAAGTGAATCCTTGTCTTTAAGAAAACGCTCTTATGTTCACGGTTTCCTGTGTGGCTTATACTTGACATTTCAATGTCGACTTCCTTCAGCGCCGTTCCATTGGTTTTTATATTGAGTTTGTTCTGTGTATTATGGTCTTCTGTAAATCTTAAGTACGTTTTTTTTTTCACCGTCTCCTTTGTTTTATACACAGTATATTTTAGATAATGGTTTTATATATTTCTGTTTTACATTTTTTTTGTATCTTTATTTAATAATTATATTTTTATTTATTTGTAAATATTATTTTATTTTATTATTATTTTCTAGATTAATATAATATTGATAAGCTGACCGTCTGCGTCATTCTACACATGTTAACAATAATAAAACGTCCAAAAAAAAAAAATGAAGACACTGGAAGTTCAATAGTTCAAAGGCTAACTGTATGCCCAGATCCCGTTCAGGAAATACTACCATGTTTTTCTTGCCTTGTTCAATGTTTTCATGTTTTGTGTGAGTTCACCCTTACCTTTGTGACAGACACAAAACCTCATCTCCATATGAACAGCTTGTGAGTGCATTTAAGGGCTTACTTAGAAGATGTTTCCAGCGTTTCCCAATAAATACACGCTGCAGATATCCAGTAGCGGAGACCCACCTGTCTGCTACAGTACTGGCAGACAATCACACCACAGAGTCTCAGCGTGAACTGGCACGAAGCGTCAACTTTGATAAGTGTGATGCTTCGCTGTACGTGAAACTGCCCAGAACTCCCTCTGAACGTTTCGGAGCTCCACGTCTGGGTTAAATAAAGTCACACCTGCTGTCTTGCTGCAGTCATTTGACTCCCACGTTGTCTCCGGGGAGGGATAGGACTGTTGGAGAGATCAAGGAAGACTCTTCCGTCGCAGGGAAGTAGTGAACAAGTGTTTAGCCACCTGGCGGCTCTGGGTAATTGCTAGAACAGGTTCGGCGCTTGAACAGGGATGCTCTCAAGGCCAGGATGTTAGGTTTGATGTTTTCATATGCTGTCAACAAGCATGACAGAGCGCTGTTTAAAAAGCAGAAAATTACTTTTACTTTGGCTCTCTTTAAGGGTTTTGTCATCTAAAATGTGAATGTTTCAGTGCTCTTTCAGCATCTGTGATGTATAGGACAATGTCCGTCTAGATAGCTGTGCATTAGAATAAACATTAAAGTCTTAGCGAATGGGAAGTTGCGATCGTTTTTACTTCCTTATTTTGACGCATTGCCGACTGAAATCGAATGAGAGAAATAGTGGGCGTGGCATGCGTCTTTCGCTGCTATTTGATTGGATGTATAAAAACAGCCGTTGCATTTTGAAAGCGAATTTGGAGCAGACCGACAGTTGAAGGGGAGGAGTTAACCGATGCTCCGCCCAAGCCGTCTAACATACGTCATTTAAGATAGATAGTCTCTAAAGGGCGGAAGTGCATTTTCACATTTTAAATGAAGATTATGAGGGCACGTGAATTTTAAAAGGATAATGATGACCCACATTGATACGCTATTTACAATAAATGCTGGAATATTTCATGGAAAAATAAGCATTGTAATTTTTAATCACCGGGACTTTAAAATACATTTCTACTCTTAAACCAGGATCGTCCATCTTGAGAATCTACGGCAGGTTAACATTAATGTCATACTGTAGATGAATGGGCTAAGATCCCTAAAGTACATGTACCAACCTAGTGTATCTAATACTTCTTTCAGGTCTCACATCAATAGCTAGCACTCTCTTTTCAGTGTTGCATGAGCTCAACTTTAGAGTTAGAACTGCTCTCAGATCAGTGTCGAGTCCTGTTTATCTGGCATCCGCCAGGCCAACAGATGGGTGACAGACTGAGCCTCATAGAGAGGAGAACACGTGTGTGCTGGAGGGAGAGTTATGACTGAGCCAGATACTGATCTCAGAGCAGGACTGTCACAACAGGGCTTGATCTTCAGTATGGAGGAAAGAAACTGTGATTATTCAAACCCATGCACTGGATGATGTCACACACACACACTGAGGTTCAACTCATGGACTGATTGATGAGTAGGCTCTGATATTATTATTTGTTTCGCTAAAAAACAATAACAGGGTCCTATTTTGCCTATTTTTCATGTTTATGATGTGCAAAACAAAAGTTGTTCATGTTTCCATTTTCAAAAAGTGCTTTAAATATTACATATTTCACATGTGTTTCACACTATCATCTCGATTCTTCAAAACAGACTGTTGAGTTCCTGGTTCTATGAAGTCCCTCAATGTACATTTTGGGATTCATGATGTAACTAACCTAGAGAAAATATATTGTAATCCTGCTTATGCTCAAACACCTATACTGCTTACTAACTAAATACAAATTAAATAAAAAATAATTCCGGCAGTTTTACAAGGTGGCAAAGCAATGCTAAATGGCTACTCTAACCCCACCCCTAAACCCAAAGTCACATGTAAAATAGGTATGAATTCATATCAGATTGCATTGATATTTATTTATACATATGAAAGATATTGCATATTACAGTTTTTCTCGATTGCTTAAACACATTTCCGAACACGAAAATCCATAACTTCTCACCTAATTCCCTCAACATCCTATTTTCAGATCAAAATGTAGCTCTCTTCTCAAAGCCATTCAAACTTGTTGAAAAAACAAACTTTTCCTCCAGATATGACACACAAGCCCTCAGAAACACTCTCACTTAAACACTGATGAGATCACTTCAAAACCTTTCTAAAACCTCTAATTGGGATTCAAGAATAATTTGACAGCTTAGTGTTTATAAGAATACACAACATCAAAGAGTGCAGAAGGAGGAAAATGCAAGAATGAGCATTGGGAAAAAATTAAAATAGAACATTACACTGCTGTAAAGTAGATGAAGATGATCTTACAAGACAAGAATAGTTAAAAAACAAAGAACAATATGAACTGGTCATGCAACACAATACAGTATACAACTGCACAAATATCATTTCGACATTGTTAAACCTTGTGTGGGTAAAAGTTGATGTATTGTTCGAATGTGTTCATAGATGTCAGAAAATGGTGAATTGTTTCATGGATTGTTTGTTGGCAATCGATCAAAACTGTAAAATACTTTGGATTGAAAGTCGTTCTAACTGGGGAAATTGGTGTCTTTGGCACAAATTAATAGATTACAGTTTGTGACAATGTCACGAATTCCCTTGAAACTGTCTTGTCAGAAGAAATAAAGTCATACAGATTTCAAATGAGATGGGCATGAGTAAATGATACAATATTTCATGGCTGAACTATCCTCAAGAATATTTACTGCAGAGCTAGTTTTTGCGTGTATGAAGCGTTTGGATTTTGAAGCTTTCCAGCAGCCCTCGAAGTGACCTCATCAGATGTTGCTCATGGATTTCTCAATTAGCTGTAGAACAATGATGTGTTGCCTGACCATACGTGATCGGATCAACAGAGACAGATGTTAATGCCAGTAAAAGGGTCTCTGAGAAATCTGGAGGCAGTTATGTGTTTTCATCTGTAAATATGACTTCATTGACTTCTTGATTTTTCACCCATGTTCTCCGCTTTTATGCATTGACCTGATTTGTCCTGTGTTTCTTTCTCTTTAGTATTACAATTTTTGTTTATTCGTCTATCTTTAGCTCTCATTGTGTGTTGCGTTTTCTATTGTGTTTTTTCTAATTCTACTCTTTTGTTGAATGGTGTAGTGATGTACCGTTCAGGCTGAAACATTCAGAAGACCATCTTGTAACATGTTGCTGGCTCTGGCTTTACTCAGACAAGATCCCTGGTGTATTTTGTAGAGACTGAACGTGAGCAGTTTAAACACAAGGTTGCATGTATTGTCAACTTATTTCCCTAACACTGCTCATTTTCCTGGGCCTTTCCATGTAATGTCACAGAATCCAAATGTTGTCAGTTAACTTGTAAAATTGATATGTTCTCGTAAAAACTACAGTGTAAAAAACATAATTTTACAGAATAGTTCTGTTTTTTTGTAGTTGTTCACGTATAATATAAAAACCAAAATTATAGAATTGTTTTGTTGGTTTTTCTACAGATTTTTTATGTATCTTTTAAAATGCGGTCAAAAAACAAAAACAGCTAATTTACAAGAAAAAACAGGAAAAAAATTCTGTGTTTTTTTACGGGACTTTATTTTATATTGATTCAGTCATTAAGTATCATGCTTCCAAACTGATTTTTCAGAATCAACTCAATACATCAATTATTTAAGAGTTGATCGGTCTGGAACGGCAGTCTTATTTCTTGACGAAACAGACTTTGACAGTCCCCTCGTGGTCTTAAATTATAAGTCTATCGCAGTATACTTCGAGATTTTTCAGTATACCACGAAGTGGGAAAATGAAAGGAGATGATTGACAGATTTTGAACGCTCCATTGCACTGTTACAGGCTGATTGACACCAGTGGGAAGAGGCATAGTGGGTGAAATGGATTTTGGCATTTTGATTTACACACTCACACACACACACACACAGGCTCAATTTAACCTTGCCCCATTTCCCATCTGAGATTTATCCTCCAGGGCAGTAAAGTGACGTGTCAGTGTGGGTAAATACACGCTCTGCCTCTTTTAGAAAATGTTCTGCATGTGTCCTCACTCTTCATTTGGTCAAGGCCCATTAACTCCACACAGCAGCGAGACTTCAGTATGACACAGGATGAATAACAATAGCTGTTGAGTTCATGCCTCAATGTCAGCTATATTTGGAGAGCTTCCTTCTATCTCATACAGGCGTCTCTTCTGAGATTGTTTAAGGTGCGTGCATAAAACAAGAGCTGGGTCTAATACTGCTGCATATCAGTTAAAGGGACAGTTCACCTAAAAATAAACGTTTACTCATCTTCAAGTTGTTACAGATCTGTATAAATGTATTTGTTGTGATGAACACAGAGAAAGATGTTTGGACGAATGCTTATAAGCAAACATTGACTACCGTAGTGGGAAGAATTTGTTGAACTCGAAAGAAGATATTTTGAAGAATGCACGACAGCAAACAGTTCTTGGGGACCTTCGACAACGATTGTATTTTCCTACCGTGATAGTCAATGGGGTCCAAGATC
The DNA here is from genome assembly GCA_029783895.1 of Triplophysa bombifrons. Classification (NCBI taxonomy): domain Eukaryota; kingdom Metazoa; phylum Chordata; class Actinopteri; order Cypriniformes; family Nemacheilidae; genus Triplophysa; species Triplophysa bombifrons. The sequence continues at coordinate 23,820,035 of CM056456.1, forward strand.
TGTTTGGTTACAAGCGTTCATCCAAATATCTCTCTCTCTGTGCAACCAAAAAATAATAATTATACAGGTTTGGAACAACTAGAGAGGGAGTAATGACTTGGGTGAACTGTCCCTTTAACTTTACACTAATAACTACTACACCTATAACATCTCATTCTGTTGAGCTTCAAAAGTGTTTGGATTGATGTCTAGTGTTCCTAAAAGACTTTTTGTCCACTCTTGTGAGGTTTTATCCCTAGTTATACATGTTATGCTTTATACTTATTAGCTTTCTACTCCCTAAACAGCCTTTATGTTGGGTGTGAGCCCAACTTTTTAGATTGGCTCTCTGGGTTTGCATTGTAAAGATATGCTTCAGACCTTATTAAGAGCTGCGGGGTAGAGCAGTATGTCTTCATTATCTCCAGTTCCTCTGAATCATCTCCTGTATACGTCCTCATTATCTGCATCACAAACAAATGCCAGCAATTTAAAAAGGTGATGGAGAAAAATACAGTTGACACACAGTTTGTCTCACGTTCAGTTAAAATCAGTCAGCATTTTTCTGTTGAACACTTTTGGTAAATAGATGTAGACTATGGATAATGGCTCCAGTCTGAATGTTGTGCATTGGCAGTGATTTTGAGTAGTTTAGCGTGTGTGTACGAAACTTTAGAAATGGGGAGCAGTAATGACTAGTGACAGTAGCTCTGCGGATAACAAGCCTTCTCCCATCTGTCTGTTTCCCACTTGGGATATCAGGTTCCCACAGGTAGCCGAAGGAAAAGCTAATGAGGAGACATCCAACATTAGCAGAGAATTCCATCCGCTGTAGTGACAGAGCGTTTCATGAAGCTACAGCGTCTCTAGAGGAATCCCAATAGATTCAGAGCGTTACGGAAACAGGACAGGAGGGAAAAAACGTTCTCTCAAATTATTCCTGGACTCTTCCATTTCAGTCTACATTGTAAGGTCGTTCTGTGGTGAATTTCTGTACCGTAGTGCAGAACATACCATAGTTTACCTTTAACATACCACATAGCGTGACGTTAATTTGTGCTACATCTGATACCGTCACTGTAGCACCACAATACATTTTGTAAGTGGTGTGGAAGCAGATACTGTAAAATGTGAGGTCATCGTACCCATGATTCCATTTAGAGAGCTGAGGGGAATATCAGATGTCTTGTTTGGAGTTTTTGGAGCAACAGCTGCTGTAAACTATTTGATTTTTTCAAGTATAATTCCCGTTTCCTCTTTCTTCTCTTCAGTGAGACAATCCAGATTCCCATACAACTACATCAGAATTAAGGCATGCACATGCATCGCTTTGAATGCATTTTAAGATCCGTCCTGGGTGATCCAATTCACAGATTCGAAATGAAAACATCAAGTGTTCTTTACTTTAGCCATGAATCTGAAATGCTTGCGGAGAGGAAATTAGGCTGTGGGCAAACAGAAGAGAAGAAAACAGAGAAGATGAGATACAACTAGAGATGTTGTGATGGGGACAATCAGAGTATTCACTGGGGTGATTAATGAAGAATGTATGGATTTCTCTCCTTTGCATACTTGCTAACAGATTCTCGGTTATCCATTTGTTTTGAAGCTCACATGCAGAATGTGGTTATGTCATTTATAAATTGTCTCCTCACGGTCATAAAAGCTCTTTTCACCTCATATAATAATATCAGATCAGACTATCAAAGGCAGCGTGCTGCTCTACATCTTTTTCTTTGCATTAATAAATAATTAACTGTGATATATGTGCGTGTGTGTGTGTACTGTATGTGTGTGTTTCCTAGGATGCACAGAGGAAGGGAACTGGTGTGTGTTTGTCCTTGTTCAGTCTAAATTGTGTGGAACGGCTTGTAGCGCTCTGTCTGTTGGGAATTATGGGATAGCAAGTAGTGTGTCTTTTCTCAGAGAGATTTTATTTGAACATCTTTTTAGCTCTGGAGGAGCTCTGAATTTTACACACTAACTCACACATTAGTGTCTAGCCCAAACATACAGTACACTGTAAAAACCTTTTAAAAAAAATCAGAAATTTTCTTTCAGCTGTGGCAAAAAAATCCAGTAAAATTACACTTTTCTACAGTAATTTGCTGTCTTTTTCTGTAATTGGTTGTTTTTTTAATGTATTTCAAAAGTAGACGGTAAAGAAATCCTGTAAAAAGGCATTTTCTGGCTGCTAGGGTGGCAGAAATATTCCATAAAAAAATCCTGTAAAATTACACTTTCCCCCTGTTTTTCTTTGAATTTGGGGTATTTTTCTTTAATTTGACGGTTTTCAAACGTACTTAAAATTAGAATGTAAAAAAAATACTGTAAAAAAACGGCCAGAAATATACTGTAGAAATAAACAGTATTTTTCTGCAAAATTACACTTTTCCTGTTTTTCTTGTAATTATGCGGTCTTTTTCTGTAATTTGACAGTTTTTGATCGTATTTCAGAAATACTTGAAAAATGCTTAAAATTGAAACAGTGTAGGCTACATATAAATAGCTACAAAGGCTGATTAGATCATGCTGACTTAAATTTGACAAAACTGTAAATCGTGTGTACTGTTTGTGTTTATAATGCACTGTTGTAATTCCAGTCTCTGATCAATTTCTATCCATCTGTATGTCAGAGGCCTTGGTTACACATACACACACACACACAAGCTCATGGCATCCTTCCACCCATAATCTTTGTACTCTCTTGTCAATATCCTACAAGCTCCTGATTGGACGGTAATAATTGCCCAACCAATGATAAAGCATGACATAGTAGGGCTAGGAGCGATAGACTGTTCTGTAGAGCTTGTGCATGAAGGCATGTTGGTATACTTTAGTGAGGAGTTGTTTGTATTAGATTCATCATTCACTATATGGACATACCGGTGTGGAATGCTGTCTTCCTATCTCATCAGCAGAAGAGAGACGGGTATTTATACAGATCACACACTCCTGTTGGTCTGTGTCTAATGGTTTATGTATGTGTTTTGGTTGAGCTTATTTTGTTTGTAAGCCTTTGTCATTTCTTATCATTACCGTTTACAGTGAAGATTTATAAAACTGTAGTTCCAGTCTTCGATTCTGATCGGTCAATAGCTGTGCTTTCTTCGTGAATTACTCACACTCAACTGAGATATATTCGCAATAAAGCACAGTCTCTCGTAACTTATTGCTAACGAATGTTAACCTGCTTGATGTGCTGGTTTCTTCATGTTGGTGTGTTTGGGTGTGCGTTTCAGGTTATTATAGTGGGTTGGTGGCTGCGGGTCATGTTGGTGGTCTGGGTGGTACATTGATTCCTCTCTCGGCATGTAATTAACAACGTGACATCCATTCTTCATCCCACTTATAGACAGCGCTGTTCTTTTGCATGAGGCTTTTATTGTCAGATATTAAAAAGTGTTTGTCATAAAAGAATGAAGGTTAAATGTGAGATTGTGTTGAGTGTGAAACTGTTTTTTAACATGCATGTGGTATAGTTTAAGGCATTCAGAGAGTGTGTGTTTTCATTGGCTGACAGATTGTCTGATAGCAGGAGAAAGTTATGTTGAAGCCTAGGTTCTCAGTTCAGAGAGTGTAAGGCCGTTTGGCGCGTTTGCTTCGGTCCGAACCTGAGTGTGATTGTTCCCATAGGCCCCCGCAGTGTTGGTTTGGTTTCACACTATCGAACCTTGGTGCGTTTGTGTCTTACATCATCAAAAATTTGCACGGTGCCTGACAGAAAACAGAACACGGGTCAATATATTATATTTTTTAAAATTTGGTGCTTTACTGTATATTTGTGTTTACTGTATACACATCGCATGCTCTGATTCCCCTCACAATGTGCAAATACAATGCAGGCTCACTCTTGCTCCAATCCATTCATCAGTACTATCATCTCTAACATGTGTTTTATTGAAGTAAATGCACTGTAATCGGCGAAAACTCATGCGTAGGACAGCTTTCACAGTAGTGATTTTTCATGCAAACCGTGCCCCGTTCCCAACTAAACTTCCACCCAAGTTTCTCTCTCTCTCTCTCTCTCTCTCTCTCTCTCCCTCTCTCTCTGTGTGTGCCTGAGGGTATGTTCTTCCTGATTTAATTTAATTTCATGAGTTTTTCATCAGTTTTCTTTGGATTCCGCACAGCCTTGGTAACCACCCAGTACACTATAGCAACAGCTTAGGAACACCCTAACAACCACTCACAATACCCTTACAACCACCATCCCTAGTTGATCATCTATGCTGTATAATAACAGTGATGTTTGTTATAGAAAATCAATCATTTTTCAAAATCATCTCGTTTTTATGACCTGTACATTTCTCTCTCTTTCTTTCCCTCTTTTATAAACACCCATCAATATATTTTAACATTCTGAAATCTCAAATCACAGTAAACGTTTGATAAATCCTACTAACATCCATTCATTACCGCCACTGCCAGGTGTCTCTAAATGAAGAATAAAACTAAGCTTTCTGTTAAATGAATGAAAATGGGGCCGTATCTAAAGATGTCACATTCATCACTGTTCCATTTATTTTCTTTTGTTGTGCATTTAATGCCCTTTTTGACCTATACTGAGCCACGAGACAATTGAATCCCCTATTACTCCCATAGATGCTTCTTGAACAAACGTATTTAACATTTTTCATCAAAATATGGATTAAACAGGTCCTTAAATACCAATCGTTATTTTTATTCAATTTATTTAAAATGGCTTAAAAATCACAGCTTTATGTGAAAGGAAATAAAAACACTTTACAGTCGCTGACAGCTTCATTTACATTTTAATGAGGTGATGAATGTGAAAGAGCACGCTGGAAAAGCATGCAACCGAGATTATTCATGTTATTCAAACCATAGATGGGCTGCTTTTATACTTCCTATAGCTGGATGGATGAAATGTTAATGTTTTGAATATCTGGGAGGGGGGAGATACAGTCAAGTGCACTTCCCCTCTACCCTTCATAAATTCTCCAGACTCCCTTATGGAGGACAGACAAGTTGAGCACTAAAGCAGGTCTTTCAAGTGAGACAGACGGGGCGTTCTTTGATGTGATGCTTTCTCTCATGTTACTGTAACGGGGCTGCAGATCAGAACTGTCTGAGCTTCAGTCTTTTTTTAACCCAATCCAAATCCCTGCCTTCTGTGTGTCTTTATTTCCTCATTTAGTTTTCCATTATTTCTTCTGGCTCACCATCATTGGACTACATACTAATATATTGTATTTGTAGACCAGTATTCAGGAAGTAGGACAATATCTTGAGTGTGATGTAGTATACTGTACTAGAGATAGGTGTGTAATACTATAATCTAATAATACATTCAGAAAACACGGTGTAATTGTTCAAACTATTTCACCCCTGTTAGATTGTGATCATCTGCTAATTTACGTCCCCCTTTAGCCAGATGTCTCTCATCGTGCTGAAGCAGCTTCTTCATTTCCACGGCCCTTACGCTCTAATGCAGTTGTTCATTAGCAGAGCCGGTGTTTAATATGAAGGCTCAGCAGCATTGATTCACTTCTGTGAATCTCCTGAGGGAGACCTTGAGTCCAACGTAGCAGTCCAGACGCTAATCCTGTAGAAGAGTGTTTATGAGTCTTCTCCTCATCCCTGTCTATCTCCGCTTCATGAGAGTCAGCTTAGTCCTGAGAGAGAGAGAGAAAGAGACAGCGAGAGGAATGTATATGACATCATGATACACAGAGGTAGATAGTTGAGAAGAAGACAGAAAAGATCTGATGAGTGTTTACTGGAGGCCGTGGGTAAGATTTGATTGGTTTGAGGTTTTTCTTTCACAATTAAAGAAAACTAATGGAGTCAGTTTTCAAAGTGTTTCTTCCATCCATATTATTTGAGGTAATCTCAGTGGTGATCTTTTATACGGAGATCTGTATGTCTGAAAGATTATATTTGAGGGATTTTCTATATAACAGGAATTTAATGTTTAAACGAATAGTTCATACCAAAAACGGTCCCCATTGACAGTCATTTTTATTCCCACTGGGCAATTCCAACGTTATGAACGTGACATTTTGCGTTAAGGACGTGACATTAAAATGCTCAGTGAATTTTACTGAACCCTTGTTGATAGAGTGTAAACATCAAAAAAGGTCAGTCTATGAAACAAAATGATATGAAATAAAAGGGAAATAAACATGGGTTATGGAGGTGACAAAAAAAGGACGTGGTTTTCAGAAGACGGTAAACTTTGTAGGATTTCTGTCAAATAAAATGCACAATCCTGAAGCAATAATACCCAATGTATGTAGAAGGGTAGCTTCTATATAGAACATAAAATAGTTTGTTTATTTTCATATTTCAAATATGCCCATTTTTGTGGAATATGAAGCGTTATGGATGTGACAGTCCTGAAAATGGCACTTACCTGACTATGTAAGATCATGCACTAAAAATAAAACAAATGCTTTACAATTTTGAAGAGAGATCTCACATGGGTATTTGATCCACCAAATGTTCAAATCTGTGCTGTTACCAAAGTAAAAAACGCTGGTAAAAACATACTTTTTTCGTGATAAGGTTGATATTTACTATGATAAATCAATGGAGACCAATTTTTGGGTGAATTAAGGATCAGATGTGGAATGTGAGGGAATGTACTGTATACAGGTTACAGATAAAAGCATTTGAAGTCATCTCTCTTTTTCTCCATTTTTCAATCTCAGGGTCTTTCAGAAGCGAAGGCATTAAAGCGTCTGATGTTCTTCCTGTGCTGAGGGAGAAAATAGCATTTGTATCAGGTGAGTATGAGATCTATGAGATGCTCTCAGTGTTTGACAAGTAGACATAAAGTAACTCACAAACTCTTAATGTACCCTTTTAGAAAAGCAATGCTATACATTAGCAGGTTTTGCTAATTCGTGATAGATTTTACTATCCTGTTATTGATCCAAAAAGATACCGTAGTGTTGTTCCATCTTGTTCATACTCCCAAAACTGATGGATCTAACTATCTTGCAGACTTGGATGTCAGAGGGGAAGAGCAGCAGGCAGGAAACGAAGTGACTTTATAATAAAATGAGCAAAGTTTATTGTAAAGAGAAAATGATAGTTGCGTTCAGATGCCCATTCTAACTCTGCCTAGAACTATGTCTAGAGTTTGCTCCATCTCTGTCTAACTTTGTCCGACTTTGTCTGACTAGAAACACATTGAGGAGGTGTTATTATATATTATGGGAAATTACTGCTTCACAACATTGTCTTGTGACGTTATTATGAACCTTGAGAATGAGACCACTGCAATTTCATATCTACTTGTGAAGACGATACAAATGCAGCATCATCCAGAATGTAGAATATAACAACGAAGTGAATATAATCTATACAGTAACTAATAAAGTAAATGCACAGTAAAATAAAGAATAATATAAAGAATGAAAAGGATAAGGAAATAAGAAATTAAATACAACACAAAATCTATGTCTGTACTCTCAAGTCAGAATTTCATCATCTTTAGGAAATACACACACACTCAAACAGGTTGCTTGTAAGATATTTAGATCCTACGATCTATCAAGATTCAAGTATCTGGAATCTGAGAATGCAAATTAAAATATTGAGGAAATCGCCTTTAAAGGAGTAGTTCACCTTCAAAATGAAAATTCTGTCATCATTTACACGCCCTCTTGTCATTTCAAATCTGTATGACTTAATTTCATCTGCAGAACACAAAAGAAGATTAAAGTATAAAGTTTAGATATGTTTATGGTAGGAAATGTACAAAATATCTTAATTGAACCTGATCTGTACTTAACGTCCTAATGATTTTTAGGTATTATTGTGACTCATACAATGTATTGTCGGCTTTTGGCACAAATTTACCCGTCCAACTTATGACTGTTATTGTGGTCCAGGGTCTCGAATGATTCAGAATTAGATATTACACTACCTTCTCAGCCTCTTGAGGCCTAAATTGATGTACTGTAACTTTGTATACACAGCATAAGACTGTGGATCAGTGATGCAGAGAAATGTTCCAGAAGATTTGTAAACACAGTACTGAATCTGTCTGTTTAATTTTTGGCATACATGTTTAAAACTTTTTGTTCTCTGGGTTGTTCTCTTTTTGCAGGAGGTCGTGATAAAAGAGGCGGTCCCATCTTGACCTTCCCCGCTCGGAGTAACCATGACCGAATAAAACAGGAGGACCTGAGACGGCTCGTCACATACCTGTCCACTGTGCCCAGGTCAGCCTAATGTTAAAGTGGCCCTAACACACGCGGTTTCTGCCAATCTCATTTTAATCTTGAGTACCTATAGAGTAGTATTGCATAAGTCGTCTCTTCAAAGAGTATTTAGTAATCATATTTATAAAAGATAGATACAGCTGTACAATTACTTCCGAAAGCATACGGCGTGTGCGGGGGGGAGGGGTAGGCTGAACTAAGGCACACTGTCAACAAAACACAGACATCAGTTTTACTCACCACATATGGTTCATGTCCAGCATCTTTTAGCGCTGGGTCGGCTCCATATATCAGTTTAAAAAAACTCCAAATCCAGCATTATATCTACAGTTTATATAACATTCATCACCCAAATGCATAGAACAAACAAACACCTGAACTTTGCGAACGTATATTCTCTCTTTCCTGAACACAAGTGAAAGTGACGTCTGCGCATGCTCCTTCTCCTGCTCTCCTGGGCGTGCCGCTTACTTTCCTGGGAGAATTTTCCAATAAGGGACTAAGATAAATGGTTACAAAACAGTGTTATATGTTCGAAAAAAACTTTCCGAAACCTGTACGATCGCTGGAGGATACATTATATGCCCAACTCAATTTGGTGAAAGAGAAAATGAAACTATAGGCAAAAGAGAGAAAGAAAAGGGGAGAGACACCCTTTCTAGGCTTTCTTTAATGCTTCCTCACAGTCTGTGATTTATCATCATTGAAGCAGTGTTTTGATGCGTCGCTGTGCCCAGAGGCCTCTGAGCTTCTGTCACGATCAGTTGCTTTTTAACACAAACCAGCCTCAAACTTCACTCACATGAAAGGAGAACAGTAATGCTGCTTCATTTAAATATATTAGCTATCCCCACTTTATGACGTCATGTGGTTAATGAAAGTCTGTATCACAGGCACGAGGGTTTAGCTAGATTCTGGCTGACTGTAAGAAAGAGTTTTTCTCCAAGCATTGTATGAACTGAGCTTTTCCATTTTGTAAACCATGACATATCCTCATTAGCAAGAAGAGCGAGTCATATTTGTTCATTATGGATGTCTTAACCTCACGCTGGACAAACGAGCTGACCCTCTTCGATTTCCACTCAGACGCTGAGCTTGCATCATCAGTGTCCGATCGGTTTAGAGCCGTGTACGCTGCTGGTGTGGTGGTGAGGGAGAATTGATGGTATTGAGTCAGCATGCTAATTCTCCTTCAGGCGATGATTCATGTACTGGCACACATCGTGACACGTAACGGCTTTTACATATCCGTATGATGCAATATGAATCTTAGACTCACATGAAGGTTTTTCTTTTAATCTTGCCTAGTCAACAAAAATGCTACTGAAACCATTACAGAAATTCTGTTGGATTTAATGGTTGTTATGGGAGTTTTAAGGGGTTTTTAAGGGAAATTATAATGGTCTCTATGGGTCTCTGTTGCTAATTTGTTGGGTTCTATTGGTGGGATGTTATTTGGCAAATGGGAACCAATAGAACATCATTAAATCCTACTGGACTATTACCCAAAAACAAAATATGGTTGGTTTGAAAATATTGAAATGGTTTGTGTAAACAGCTGATAGGTTATAATGCTATTTGGAAAAAATAGTAATTATTATAAATTGTATTTAATTTGACTTAAGTTATTAAGAATTTAATACATTTTTATGTTATTACAATAATAATTTATACATAAAATATATTTTTTAATACTATTATTTCATTTTCTTTTCTTTCATTTGGTTATTTTCTTTGTCTTGTCTCGTCTTGTCTTATCATCTTAATTTATTTTATGATTTTGTTGTGTTTCATTTTTTCATTTTTGTCTTGTTTAATCCATCAGACTCCAGTTGCCTGAAATGCCTTTGGACATGCATTGATCACTTGGCTATTGGTGCAAAATAAATCTACAAAGAAATTTGTTTGATTGAAATAAATCACAAAACGAACATGTTATGTGTCATCTACACATTTTTAATTTTTTTGTTGTAGTTCTTGAGTAAATTTGAATGTGATGTAGGCAGTGATTCGCATGGCCATGTATCCTTTTAATTTGCTATTCAATTACTCAACATTGAAAGTGTAAGTTTGGCAGTAACTCGTCCAATCAAAAGAGCAATCTGTTAGATTTAACTGCTATTGTTTTTGACTGCTTTCCCACTCAGACCTCAGAATGGCAGGAAATGAGAGAGGCTTCTATGTGCCATTATGTAGTTTTTAATCACACAGACTCTCTGTGATCTTTACTTCCCTCTTACTGTAAGGCGTACAGAGATCTGGGTGTTATTAATGTTGTGGTTATTGAAGCACTGGCTTTAACGGTTATTTTTATCCCTCAATCTCTGTGCGCTACTTCAAAAGCACCAGGCAGAAGCCGGACTGTTTCTTCTTAACTCGATGAGAACAATCCTTCAGAAATTCCTCAAAAGACATCTAAACATGACCTTATCATGCTTATCATTTTTATGGGAAGATTCTGAGAGATATCATTTATATGGAAATTCAAGAGCCAAAGTTCAAGAGCCAAAGTGGCTCTCATGAAGTGATATGTTAAAATGTGCAGCACTGTTTGCCCTGATGGGTTCTTGTATTTTATAAGAACTTTGATAAGATAAGAAACAAAATAATAATAATCCCTGCCACAAATTTCATTCATAGCCAAGCATATAAATGCACCAGAAAATTATGTTTGAAAATTTTTCTCCCCACCTTACGTCTACATATAGAAATGTCTTATGTTTTAACTAAAAACATTTAAGTTTCACAACTTTTTGTGTTGTAGTATTTCTTTTAATTTCTTTATTTTTATATAACTGTGTATCAATGTAACATGTATTTTTGCATTTACATTAATTTAAATGTTTGTCTTTGTGGCTTTAACATCTGCTTAATTTCATTATCGTGACAGAAGTTTGATAAAAAAAAATAGTTTTGTACTGTTATGACTGTATAAAATAATGAGAGTACATTGTAGAGAGTGAAGTGAGTAGATTTGTGTCACATATTGTTTTTTCACAACTTTGACGGTTAAAGCATTGTGGTTTTAACTATATCAGATGAAATTAATTTCTTTAGCACTTCTTTATTGCACGTTTGCGTTGTTTTTTTTCAAAATCTAAAAAATGAAAAAATTTAAAACACTATTGTATTATAATAATAGTATAATATTATAATTCTTTTATATTGCTATTATAATACAGTTAATATTGCAAATAATTATCTGAGTCCCTTGGTATTGCCACAGTTCTTTGTAACTACTTTGTTTCTTCTCTCTCTCTCTTCTCATTCAGCGAGGACGTGTGTAAGAGGGGATTCACCGTGATTATTGATATGCGTGGTTCGAAGTGGGAGCTGATTAAGCCGTTACTGAAAACCCTACAAGAGGCTTTCCCCGCTGAGATCTGCGTCGCTCTCATCATCAAACCAGACAACTTCTGGCAGAAACAGAAGACAAACTTTGGCAGTGCCAAGTTCACCTTTGAGGTATAAATTCAGCAGCTGTTCAGAATCGTGGCCTCATTTGTGTGTCAGTCACCTTTTGTCATACTTCCAAAAACAACTTTCCTTTATGGCTGACATCATTAAGATGAAGTTTGTAAAATCATCATTCACACTTCACTCATCCATCATCAGACCATCATTATGTCCGTTTCTCCTCTCTCGCTGACAGACTACCTTGGTGGCTGTGGAGGGCTTGACCAAACTCGTGGACCCGTCTCAGCTAACAGACGACTTTGAGGGCTCTCTAGAGTATAACCACGATGAATGGATGGAGCTCCGAGTGGCTTTCGAAGAGTTTCTGTCCAGCGCCGTTCATCTCCTCTCGCGTCTCGAAGATTTGCAGGAGACGTTGGCTAAAAAGGAGTTCCCGGTGGACGTGGAGGGCTCTCGGAGGCTCATCGATGAGCACACTATGCTAAAGAAGAAGGTGATGAAGGCTCCCGTGGAGGAGCTGGACCATGAAGGTCAGAGACTTTTGCAGTGTATCCGTTCCAGTGATGGCTTCTCAGGGAGGAACTGTATCTCTGGAAGTGCAGACTTTCAGAGCGTGGTTCCAAAGATCGCCAGTCTGCTGGATAAACTACACAGCACCAGACAGCACCTCCATCAGATTTGGCACCTGAGGAAACTCAAGCTGGACCAGTGTTTCCAACTCCGACTGTTTGAACAGGACGCAGAGAAGGTGAGTGAGCACTGGTTCTTGGACTTTAACTTTCAGAATCCCCAAAACAGAATCACTAATAAAACTGAGCAGCAAAAATGTCTAATTTGTTCAGAAATGATGAATAAATTATGAATGTTTTTGGCTAAAAGAAAAAAGGAACTGTTTCCCGAAAACATAGTAACTTTGTCGCACATCTGTCATTTTAACCTGTCATGGTTCTCGGGTAAGGTGACTGCAGACGTAAGGGGTTAAACAAGACTTTAATAAAAGACAAAACAAAAACCCACGAGGGGGTAAAATAACATAACATAGAGTAGACATAAACAACAACAGGAACGAAGACTAACTAAACTAACAGGAATAGACTAGTAACACATCGCATAACTAAAAAATAAAATAAAACTACTGACATGACAGGAACTCACCCAAATGACGCAACACACAAACACAATGAACTAGCCCAAGACAAGACAAGAGACACGAGGTCAGTATATAGGTAGATAAATCAAGAGGTGACAGATGCGGGTCATGAACAAATTAACGACCAATAATGAGACGAAAGGGCGGGAACAGAGACGAGACCTGGAGAGAGCATGTGGAATAAGAACTAAATCCAAGCTGTTATTGGTGTCTATATGATATTTGGGGTCTTAGATATACTGTACATATGGCTCAGGCTCCAACTTCAGCGTAAATTGAAATGTTTCACCCATTTTGTTATCTTCTAGATTAAATTACCTTCTATACGAGCAATTGTAGTAGAGGTGCTTGCCCAAGCAAATACCAATGAAAAATAACGATGCCTATTAATAGTAACAACTTTAATGAGTATCATGCATTACAAAACAATAAAGACGCTGGCACGTTTTATGCGTTGTTCTTTTTAAGACGGAGACCTCACATTAACTCCGCCCTCCCTTTCATGTTTACTGAGATAAATCTTCAAACATAATGCGGAGGGCCGCTCGCAGGGGCACGTTTGAAGCTGAGCACTCATAAGTGCTTTGTTCCAAAGATATCATTTCGTTCAGAAGACAGTTTATTTTTAGCTACAGTGCAACCTTTCACTCGTCACGGGTGAACATGATTGAAAATCTCTCATCTGTCACTGTGCCAGACCTCCTCGTGTCAAAGGGCAAGAGCGAGCAGTCACTCTGTTAATTAATACCTCTGTCCAGCTTCTTCTAGACTCAGGATCTGGCCTATTAGATTAAAGCCTCCATTTAATGCAATAGAAATGCGCGCAGTCAACTAGACGATCAATTATGCTGTCTCGCAGCTCTTATCTTGATTAAGTGCAATTCATTTGCAGTTGTAATTAAATATTTATTTAGGACACTTATTTCCTATTGAAAGATAAATTGTTTATAACACAGTGGAGGTGGTGAAACATGATTGAATTTTAATGGCCCAAATGGTATTTGCATATTTGTTCATTATTCATTATGTTGCAATTTCATTGGTTAAAAAAAGAAAACAATATTTACGCAGTGCATGTTTCTCTAAAGCTTTGATGTTTAATAACATTATATATAGCCTGTATTTGATGATGTCACAGGTCGTAATATAAAACTGTGATGTTTGAAGAATGTTTGCAATAATCTGTCATTTTACTTATTCAAATGTTTGTTAATATTTTTTTTCCATGTATGAACACTTTTATCTTAACAAATTCCTTATCACTTGTTAAAACAATGTTAATAATGTTTGCCGTCAAACTACAATATTATGACCGAAGTGATGTGTATTTAGCCTACAGGAATAGTTTAGGATTTTATGTAAAGAAATGTAATGTTTTAGGTAATCTGATGTCATGTCTTTGTCATTGTAGATGTTTGACTGGATCAGTCACAATAAAGAGTTATTTCTCCAGAGTCACACAGAGATCGGTGTGAGCTACCAGCACGCTGTGGAGCTACAGACCCAACACAACCACTTCGCCATGAACTCCATGGTACGTCAATCTATGTTCTCTCTGATGTTCTCACCCTTCACTCACAAATTATTTTAGCGATTGTGCATATTCATGAGAGTGCATTATTTTTATTATGTTATGTTTAACACATTTTTCACCTATTTTTGAAAAACTGCAAAAAAAGTACAAAATCAAAGTACAGAAAAAGACTGCAAATTTAAAAGAAAAACATGAAAAACATGTATTTTTACTTGACAAAACTGTTATTTTACGGTATTTTACTGTCGCCCCGGCTGCTGAAAAATTACCATTACTGTATTTTACCATGTTTTACATTGTATTTTCGAAATACAGCTAAAAAAGGTCAAATTACAGAAAAAAATTTAAATTTACGTGAAAAACATGAAAAATATATATTTTAATTACCTAAAATGTTATTTTACAGTATTTTACTGGCGCCCCAGCTGCTGGGAAATAACATTTATTTTGCCATTTCTACTACTTTCCATTTTTGAAATACAGTAAAAAAAAACATCAAATTACAGTAAAAGAAATTTACAAGAAAACTATTTTACGCCCCAGCTGCTGCAACATTATCTTTATTTTACAGTAAAGGTTAATTAAAAGTCACACAAAAGCTCATAGTAAACACACATAATGGAAAGGTAGTCGGTAAACTATTGACTATAAAAGTCAAATGGAAACCCTGGTTATATACAGAAGATGTCTTAAAGTGTTTTTGAGTGTGTACATGCAGCACGACTGGTTCTTTAGGCTCACAGTGGGCACATTATTAAACTCATCACATTTCACTAACTCCTGCAGACTCTCAACTACCAAGAATTCCTGTTTCTGCCCTGCAATCATCTGAGTAACATAAACATATCACACACTCATGCTGTTAATGCATCCTCCTATTCTTTATCTCAGCACGAGTTCTGCTTTATACCTCATTAAGCCTTGATTCTAATAGCAGACCATCTTCAGTCAAGCTGATGTGCTTAGCTAGAGGGATAGATCGGACGACAGATCTAGACAGCAGTGAATGTATGTGTTAGCTATTGGAATCTGGAAAAAAATGCTTTTCCTTTCTATCAAGTTCTATATCTGTTACATTTTCATTTTGATGTCACATTTAATATTTGTATGTGTAACAATATATTGTAACAGAATGGATAGGTCGGTCTCTAAAATATCATTGGACGATAAGATGCAAGTAAAAGGCAGATAAATACATGCCTTTGACCACATACAGTATTTTATACAAATGCGCCAAGTCGCCATGTTAGTGAGAGGGCTTTAATGGACTAATGGATTTACATTCTGATTTGGAGTGTGAGACCTACGTTTTTTTTTATTATATTGTTTATTTTAGTGTATTGCTTTATTCTATCAGGCCCTATTAGGCTGACTCGATCACATTTTCTGGTTGGGCAGATACATATAATCAAAGTTCATTATTGTTACATTTTACAGTGATTACATTGACATGTACTTGACATATCAAGTACTTAATAAAAATGATTTATTTTCTATTTATTTTAATTGTCAGTTTGAAATTTTTGGTGGCGCAATGCCTCCCTCAGCCCCCCTAGACCTGCCCCTGTATCCTAGCACCCTGTAGCTGGATTCTCACTTCATATCATTACAATATAGTTGAAAATGCTCTCTGATCTTATGTCTCCCAGAATGCATATGTGAACATAAACCGCATCATGTCGGTAGCGTCGCGGCTGTCAGAGGCGGGTCATTACGCTTCTCAGCAGATCAAACAGATCAGCACCCAGCTGGATCAGGAATGGAAGAGCTTCGCTGCCGCTCTCGATGAACGCAGCACTATACTCGCCATGTCTGCCGTATTTCATCAGAAATCTGAACTGGTACACCAGGCCGCTCTTATTTACTCTACACTACATCTGTAGCTGTCAGAATTTGAATTGAGTGGGTTTCTAATGATCTGTCTCTTTTTCTGTGTGTTAAGTTTCTTTCTGGGATAGAAACCTGGGGAAAGATGTGCAGTGAAGGTGGCTTGCCATCAGAGATGCAGGATCTTGAACTGGCCATTCACCATCATCAGACGCTCTATGAGCAGTTCACACAAGCGTATACAGAGGTAAGAACAAACGCTGTTCTGTCCGCTTTAATCCACTTGGGAGTTTGCCTTTTAGTCACACCCGAGTTTAATTGCTCTTTCCTTTTAAGCTCATACATTTTAGATATAAAAATCCAACATTCTTAAATATAAAGGTGATTGAAAGGTTCTTCACAGTGATGCCATAGAAGAAGAATTTTTGGTTCCACAAAGAACCTTTTTTGAAACAAAGGTTCTTCAGATATTGAAGGCAGTGGTTCTCAAATGCCCCTTGGGGGCATTTTTGGGGCATTTCATAAAATATACTTTATATATTTATCATAGATTTAATGCAATCAAACATCTGAAAAATAAGACCACTAATAAAAAAATATATATGTTTTATTATTGTATAATTGAGTTTGTTTTTGGTTTAATTACAATTCGAAGTTTAAGATTGTAGGTCATTATTTGGGGGCCCGCAAAGTGATGCACTCTACACAAAGGGGGCCTTACAACAAAAAGTTTGAGAACCATTGCTTTAAGGAACCAATGGGTTCTTTTATGACATCGAATAACCTTTTGAAGCACCTTTGTGTAAATCATCATGAATATAAGACATACACTAGTTCTCTCACCCGTGAATCTAAATATGTGTAAAACATAGAGAATGGAAAATTGACACAAATCACAAGCAAGTCTCGAACTCAACCATGTTGCATAATCTTGATCAAATCAGTGAAGCAGCTTTAATTAAGCTCAAGACACAACAGGAAAACAATGTCATTTTGTTATTGTACCACAATACTTCACAGGTCCCCACCCCTGTTTCTGAGTATATTTTATTTCCATGTTTCCAAGCACTACAGTCTTCAACATATAACCGTAAGATTTTGTAGCGTGATCATTTGAAAAACATAAAAAGATTCAATGAGTTCTGGAAGGTAAAAGTCGCATTTTTTTAAAAGATAAGAGTCTTACAAACAAGATACATGGTTTGTTCATTCATATCTGTAATCGTTCAGTCATATCCAAATTTTCAAATGACGTGTTTGTTCCTTCCTCACAGGTGAGTCAGGATGGGAAAGCTCTGCTGGATGTTCTTCAGAGGCCGTTGAGTCCCGGTAACTCTGAGTCTCTGACTGCCACGGCCAACTACTCTAAAGCCGTGCACTGCATTCTGGACGTGGTCCACGAGGTCCTGCACCACCACAGACGCCTGGAGAGCATCTGGCAGCACCGCAAAGTGCGTCTGCATCAGAGACTGCAGCTCTGCGTCTTTCAGCAGGACGTCCAACAGGTAGATGAATTCTCACAAACGTCGACATGGTCTCTGAGAAGTTTTGACACGCTGACGTTTGGATGTCATTTTAAATAAGTTCCCCTCAACTACACATATATCAGTTTTCGTGTTTTTTCTTCCATGTAAGTATGCTGTAATTCTTCCATAATTTAAGAGCGGAGAATGTTGAATGAGGAGACTTGTTAACAGTTGAACATAAATTTGGATTTGTGCAGTTTTCTGCACAGCATGTATTTTTTTCTCGAGCGCTGGATGTGTGCCCAGAAGTTAATATCTCACCATTAGCCTCTTTCGGTGGGACTGTGGCGGCTCAGGGTTTATCAGCCTCGGGTCGGCTCTACACAAGAGCCAAATCAAGATCTGAACCATAACCAAAGAGCTAAAGAGCTACATGTCCAAACCGAATCCAAACGGAGGCCAGCGGTATATCACGGGTGAATCAGAATAAACATGCATGTTTGGAGTTCATACGGCTTGCTGATTGGCTAAAAAATCAGCAACAGATGTTCTGATACACAAGAAACTCGATCACCTGTGATTGGCCGAGTTCAATTTCAGCATCCAACCTCTGATCAGGTGGCTTTGATGGAATATGTTAAACGCTTCAAACATACGGCTCTGATAAACTTGGATCATTGATTTCAATGCGATATCAACATACTGCATGTTTTCTTTGAGACAGGTTGTTATTATTGCCCATATTTGGTGATGTTCGTTGGTCTCACCCTGAAATGTTTGCAGTTTTTGAGTAGTGGAGGCTGAGATGTGGCCAAATGTCTTCAAGTGTGTAGTTAAATACAGGTAATGAGCATGTTGAGCCATTCACGGGAAATAAACAGAACTCCCCCACACACACATACAGCCAATGTAGACAATCTGTCAGTGTTCAACAGATGGTACAGTTAAAGAAATAGTTTGAAATAAAAATATTTATTTATTTGGCATATTTTCCAAATCAAATGACTTACTTCTTTGGAGCAAAAAAAAGATGTATGTACATTCTGCTCTTTTCTGTTAAATGATGATAAAAGTGACACATTTTGGTGTGTTTCTGTTTCTTTTTATATATCATGTCCACCTGCCTTAGACAAAGTGTTCCCTTGGTGCCGCGCTCTTTTTTTAAACATGCGCCACAATCTATAGCTGTCAGACAGCCATATAAATAAGATTAAAGCTTTTCTGGCCTCTTGTCTCGCAGGGGTAACTGGGGAATTGGTGGCGGTCACCGGTGACTTATGGGGTTATCAGCGGAGCACATGAGTCGTCTTGTTATGGTTTCTGTGGTAACCATGATAACTGGTTTAAATCAGGGTTGTAAGTCATGGTGGGGGTTTGAGACTGAGGAAGGGCTTAGAGACACAGACAGTCACTCATGACTGAGGCTGATTTAATACGCTTTCCATTCTCAGCTATTATATTTCACTACCTGTACAACAATTCATAATCAATTCGTGTTTCTGTGTCTCACACAAATACTTTTCTCTGACTGACTCCTGGCAAAAATGATAACCAATTCATTTTAGCGCTGTCAAACGATTAATCGTGATTAATCACATCCAGAATAAAAGTTTGTGTTGACATAATATGTCTGAGCACTGTGCATACTAATTTTGTATTTATAAACACGTACATGTATATAGGAAATATTTATTTTATAAATGTATTTATTTGTTACCATTTGTACTGTATATCTAAATACATGCATGTATGTAAATACAAACTTTTATTCTGGCTGCGTTTAATCACGATTAATCGTTTGACAGCCCAAATTCATTTTAATTCAATTTTATTTGTACATCTTTTTTGTAATTAGAATAACATAAATACATTAAGAACATACAGTACATTACAGACATAAGAAAAAAACAACATAAAAAAAAGAAGAGAAAACAGTAAAATATAAAATATGTAGAAAACATTGTATTATAGAATACACAAATGAGACTGTTGTTTTGAAATTGTTAGGACAAAACTGTTTTTGGACCCATCATTTACAAACACCTCTTCTATAATAAACACACTATGTTTGTACATTCAAATAATTTAAGATACTATTTTTTATGTCACAGATCAGTAAATAAGGAAAAATAAATAGATGCATTTAGAAAAAAATTGTATATTATATTTAAAATATAATATATTAAATGTATTACATTTAATATGCTTATATTTTTGCTTGGTTAATTCAGCATCAAGAACATTTGAACATAAATACAAAAAAACCTAAAGCAAAAATGTAAAAGCAGTTTTATATGTTAACGAAAGTAAACAGCCAAACAGTTACTGTATTGATTTATTTCCTTCGGTTATTGAAATGAATTTGATTTGCAGATGGGATCATTACCCAGGGTTATTTTTAACCCCTCAGAATGTACGTGTGAGGATAGGAGGCTGTTTTTAGAACCCGCAGTGAATGCTTTAATCATTGAAGCAGAAACATAAACCCATTGACGCACTTGTTTTCATGTTTTACAATCATTGTATCACTTGTGAACACGCAAGAGTAGCAGCACAACAGACACCAGGAAGTTGATTAAAATAAACAGAAGTCAGATGTTTGCAGTTTGTTTCCAAAAAACAAATCAAAAGCCATTACATGTGTTCAGCAGTTAACTGACCCTTCAATGCTGCTTCACACTGCTCCGCCAAACAGACATGCAATGCAAAATACATACACACAGGTTTATATTTTTCTCTAGTTTTACATTGAGGGTATCATCATCAATGTTGTTCTGGAGGGTGACTGTGTTATGTTTGTATCTGCCGCTAGAGAAATGGTGTTATTTGTAAAACATCATTCCTAAGAGACAGATGATGAAATATCTTTGAGTCACTTTTAGACAGAGGACCAGCGGTGATGGATTCCTCTCCCTTCATATTCCCATGAGGGTATACGAGCAGCAACAGACACTGGGCATTAGCTTATTTCTGTTTGCTTTTTAATAGAACAGACTTTCTATAAATCGTTCCTTAAATAAGCGTCTTTGATGGATTTGACTCTGTGTGGAGGTGTTTTAACCAATAATGAATCAATGTTTGTTTGTATCTTGCAGGTGATTGACTGGATAGAGAATCACGGCGAGGCTTTTCTCAGTAAACACACAGGTGTCGGTAAATCCCTGCACAGAGCCAGAGCTCTCCAGAAACGCCACGACGACTTTGAGGAAGTGGCACAGGTAAGACATCAGCAACATGCGGTCAGATTCATCCAAACATGAGCCAGACTTGTATATTCATTCTGTCAGATTCATCTAAATCATTCTGCAGCTTCTGGACAATTCCAGCGTTATAGACGTGACATAAAAATGCTCAAAGAATGAATTTATTACGATTATATTGAACCATCTGTTTATATTTTTCTGAACTCTTGTTGATAGAGTCTAAACATAAAAAAATTCAGTCTATGAAAAAAATATATAAAAAAAAGGGAAATAAACATGCGTTATGTTGTGACGAATAAAAGGACACGGGTTTGGAAGATGATAAACTTTGTAGGATTTCTATGAAATAAAATGCACAATCCTGAAGCAATAATACCCAATGAATGGAGAAGGGTAGCTTCTATATAGAACATAAAATAGCTTCTTTAAATACATTTTCATGTGTCCATTTATGAGGAAAATGTAGCGTTATGGACGTTACGATCCTGAAAATGGCACTTACCTGACTATGAAAAATCATGCACTGAAAATAAAACAAATGCTTTCCAAATTTGAAGAGAGATCTCACATGGGTTTTGAACCACCAAATGTTCAAATCTGTGCTGTTACCTTAGTAAAAAACGCTGGTAAAAACTAATTTTTTCTCTGGTATGGTTGACATTTTCACGGAATTGCCCTTCTGTATTCAGCTTAATTGTTCAGCTTTTGGATGATTCGAAAAATTGACCCATAAAATTGATATTGTTGTCCGGGGTCACATATTGTTTATTTTTTTAATCATACAATAAACACTTTTATATAATTTAGAAAATTTGTATGGAATGGGAATTGGTTTTTATTAAAGTCTAGTGTATTTATATATTGCATTTTACCGCGTTGCATCATTTCAAATCCGATTTACAGGGAAAAGAAAATAATATGAAAATTAAGTGTAAAACATAGAGGATCATTCTAATAAAAGCAGTGTTGATGGAATTGGTAAACCCTATAAGTTAATATAATGTCAGCAGTCTCCCAGTGATCATGCCAACACGGCAACAATGGCAAGAACCCTCTCAGCCGGGAGGGCAAGTTCTCCTTTGACACGTTAAAGCTGCAGTCAGTGACTTAAGATTAAAAGTAACTTAGTAAATGTTTATGAGAGCATATGATTTATTTGAGTTAAAACGGTTTAGATCTGATTTTGTGACCAATATCGGGCAACAGAGGAATGTTTAGGCAGGGACAATAATAGAGGCAAACAAACCCCTCTAGCCTCACAGAGCCAAACATAATGCTACTCCATGTATAATTACAGGAAGATTTCATCAAACAATGTTGTCAAGATTTGTGTATCCGGTGGGAATAGACTGACAACGTTTTTTTAAACAAAGAGCTTCACGATGAAGATATTTTGAGCTCGTGCAACATTACATCTGTCTGTTGTCTGTATGTCATGACTACTGGAGCTCCATCAAATACACATCACAGATGGTTTCCTTTCTAGTGCCTGTAATGAGTTCTATTGTGTAGTAAAACCACAAAGCAACATCTGAGTTCACCATAACCGCTTTGTGTTTAATGCTGCTGAAAATTCATGTCAGGGAAAAGCTTTGATGTCATACATTGTAGGGTATTTTCATGATTCTGGCAGATCTGGTCTATTTAAGATATTGTTTCTGTGGTAGTTTAGACAAAGCGCAAAAATAAAGATTGTGTGCTGAATTTCACTGGTCAGCAGCCAGAGTGGATGTCCCAGTGTGTCAAAAAATAAAAACAGAAGTGGAAAAATGCAAACTCACGTCCAGGTTTTAGGATTCATTCCTGTGGCACTACAGGCAGTTATATATTTCCACAAAAGACTGTTACATCAATATACAGTAATACAACCACAGCATGAGACATTGAAGGGCCATACAGAACACAATCGTAGTTCGGTGTGATTGTTAGTGACATTGGCAGGTACGGACTTGGCATGCTTAGTTGATGTTTTTCACAGATTTGTCAAAGAAAATAATGGTTTTACTATCTATGTTCATTTGATGTAAGTTTGCCCAATGCTTTATTTTTTATTCCCTGAAGCAACTGCCTGGCAATGCCAAGGCTCGCGTTCTGCTAAACTCGTGTAAACTGAGAACTCAAAGGGACAGTAAGCACAGAGAGGTATTCATCTGACGGCACACGCAGAGGAGATAAAGATCACTGTACTCTAAGCACGCCTCTTATCCATATAATTCCCTTGAGTTGAATAATCCATAATAGTCTGGATGAGAGATCCAGGTCTCAGTGTCAGGAGAGAGCCCGAGACATTCTGACTCCATCCATACCAGCGTGAGGGATTTGTTTTGGCTCAGCCATTATTAGTTACTCGCAAGACATATGCAGCTTTTGTTATTCTGACATATGGTTATCAGAGACATAATATTTAAAAACAGACCGATGAAGAGGAAGAAAAAGAACAGGATGAAGACAATGAGAGTAGTTTTGGATTCACGTGTCTCATGCGTGAGGTGAGTCGAATATGTGCCATCATGATCAAATCAGGAATGCAGCATGAATGATGGATTCATACATGCTGCATCTATGCTGTATCTATAGATATAGATACAGCATAGATATACTGTATCTATGCTAACTCTGAACATAGATACAGTATAAAGAGCAATGAATCATTCTAGTAACAGCTAGTTCTACTGTATTCTGCCAGAGTAATATTAGACAACTTTAAGGATCAAAGAGAAAGCAACAAATTAACACAACAGTTGACAAAATGATTAAAACAAAGATAATGCTAGTAAAATAAGTAAGGGATAATCCACGGCTAGCCATGAGTTAAAGGATTTTAATGCACTACGTGGAGGGCAAGAACCACCCTACGTGAAGCGGAGCGTGTTTGCTTCGCGAAGCGCATTAAAATCCCTTAATGCTCGGCTAGCCATGCCTTAAGGTCTTTGCACATATAGTCTGGAATTTTCCTATGCGTTTTTTCGTATTTTGCACTCGTTTGTACGTTGTCTCTGAATTGTCAAAACACCTTTCAAAATCTTTGCTTCATATGCGAAAACACAGAAATTCGAACCCAGTCCAAATATTTTTACGGCGGACGAAAATATCGTGGGCAGTGTGTAAATGTGATTGACACAACGTGAGGTCGTGTTTATTTTTTAACGTGGGAAAATTT
This sequence comes from Triplophysa bombifrons, assembly GCA_029783895.1. Lineage (NCBI taxonomy): Eukaryota > Metazoa > Chordata > Actinopteri > Cypriniformes > Nemacheilidae > Triplophysa > Triplophysa bombifrons. The sequence continues at coordinate 23,843,969 of CM056456.1, forward strand.
CAGATGCAAATTTCTGATTCAATATGCAATGGGTCCATGGTCATTTGCCAAGTTAAATATGTAATTGATTTTTGATCAGACTGGTGAAAATGACAGTCGGTCAATTTCAAACGTTGATCATACTAACTGGAACAGTTTTAATGCACACCTTCCAGCCAATCAGAATCCAGAATTCAAACAGACCATGGTATTATAAATTTGTAATCATGTCAAATACATACACAAAACTATAATATGAAATAAAAACATAATGTCTCAAAATTCTAAACTTCTAAAGTTAAATGAATGACGAGTACAGGTAATGTCAGACAAACCTCAAGAGAATTTTTTTTCTACTTCAATATACAGTATAGTGTGAGATGTACAGATATTTGTCAGTATTTTAAATAAAGTAAAAGCAGAAGAGATCATACAAAAAATAAAACTGGTTCGTTGTTAAAAAGCAGGGAAGTAAAAGATTTATCGCGTAGTTAACAATTCTCACTCTCGTGTTTAAATTTCCATAATACGATTTATCTGTCTGTAGTTCACAGCTGATGGTTTGCTGTTTATTGACTCTAAGACTTCTTACATCTTTCTGGCTGCATCAAACCTGCTTAAGGTTATGTCTTCCCTGAACACTGATGTCATAAACGCTGCGTTTCAATAACCACAAATCAGATTTGACTCACATTGTATTTTGTGTCCAAATTCAAGGCAAGAAATCCACTGTGAGAAAGGGAAAGAACTTCCTATGATTTGAAAAAATATCACTACAACCTAATCTCACGCTGGTTTCCCTAGAGTGTTTCATCTAATCAGATGTGGAATGAAAAATAAAGGTGCTTAAAAGGTTTTTTTGGGTTCCACAAATTGGGTTCCATTCTGTCAAAGGTTCTTTAAAGAACCATCTCTTTGTTGTAATAAAAAAAATCTGCCACAAAGAACCTGTTGTGAAACAGAAAGATTCTTCAGATATTAAAGGTTCTTTATGGAACCAAAGGTTCTTCAATGGCATCAAAGAACTGTTTGAAGCATCTTTTGTTTTGAGAGTGTATCTTGCTGTCGAACTATACCATTAAAATAAAAATAACGATCTCATTATGTCAATCCCATGTATTTTTTTATTTTCCTTTTTCTCTTTTTTTCTTTAATCTCTCTCTCCCTCTTGCTAAATTATATATTTTTAAAGCTGCTTTCATCAATGCAAAATTTAAAAAAGCGCGACAAAGACAATGTTAAATGTAATGAAATGTACAAAGATTTAAACAGACTGAAAATAATAGTAAACATAATGTCAGCAGGGCTTTATTCTTGTGGCTTCTACATATGACAATGAAACAGATTTAACTTAAATGTCTTGGCTGTGTGTTAAATAAAGGATCAAACCCCTCTGGGGCTGTAAATGTGTTCCCATTCTGCACACGCACAGCAGGAAATCACACATGTAATTATTCCATGATATTAGCAAAGCTTTTATGATAACACCTTCCCTCATGTGTGGCAGTCAGATACGGTGGGAATCCCACTTTAAAGAGACATATCCGCTTTTCACATTTTTCTCCTCTCTCGGATCAGAACACCTACACCAATGCAGATAAACTCCTGGAAGCAGCAGAGCAGCTCGCGCAGACGGGCGAGTGCGACCCAGAGGAGATCTATAAGGCGGCGCGACACCTGGAGGTCAGAATCCAGGATTTCGTTAGAAGAGTCGAACAAAGAAAACTACTGCTGGACATGTCGGTCTCATTCTACACGCACACTAAAGAGGTAAGACCGACGCACACATACCAGCTGGATTACAGTGGAATGCTGGGAGGTTTTGCTGAGCAGTGCCAGATGTGCTTGAAGAACACGCTGATGCGCTGTTTACCTCTCCAGCTGTCAATCAGGCATTTGTGTAAAGTGTTAAATGCTTTTGTCATTACATAATACATTGAATATTCAATGCATGTGGATGCAACCGTCAATACCGGCGATTTTAAGTGATGTATTATGCAGTAACGTGATATCACTCCTGATCCATCATCTCATGTACCCTGTGTTTAAGAAAGACAAATATGTTGTGGGGTTAAGTGGCACAATCCATCTCTCCGGGCGGTTCTGTGCTGTGTTTGTCTAATGGATCTCCACCATGAGCTATAGTTTTGTTGATGTATGAGGTTTGTGAGAATGTGATTTTCTCACGGCACCGAGGCTCTGATGTTCCGATCTTTGTCCACAAAAGCATAAATTTAATGTAAGGAGATCAACTAGAGAGCTTGTCTTAAGTTTACACGCGAAAGGAAGTTTAACATTCCCACGATGGCTTTCCGACATTTTGGCACAAGTGCATTGCGTGCATTTTTAAGACAACAAATATTTCATGCAGTTTTTCAGTTAACATAAATTGCATGAATAATATATGTGTTATTACCATGTTATAAGCTATAAAAGTATGTTATGTTTCATTTTGGAACGTTCAACCTTGTAAAAGAAAGAGTTTGTACATGGTGGAGTATGTTTGCCGAGACTCAAAAGTGCTTTATTGTGCGAGCTGATCGTAAGTCAGCAGCGGTTGTTGGCTTTAGGAAGTTCTTCTGCAGGCCAAACCTTTAACACTGGCCTGGAAAAGACCGCTGAAAGACGCTACTGCACCCAGAGGTCACCGCATGAGCCGCTCTGGCTTAACAGCTCTCCAAAAACACTTCATTTCAGTGTACACACATACAGTACATACACCCACTTAAGAACAGCGTGTGATGAAAATGTGTTCATTCCTGTGGAGGACACTTTTAGGAAAGTCAAATCTTTTTTAAAGCACTTTTCACAATGCATTTTGGTTTACATCAACTTTACATAAAATCATACTGTTGTGTCGTGTTGGAACAGTTCCTGTTGCACATTTTCAATGGACCTCTTTACTGGATGTTCTTATTTTTATGTCTTTTGGTCCCGGTAGGCAAAGCCAATGGCGACTGTGGACCAAAAACCTGTTATCGACTGTTTTGGATTTTGGTTATTGTATATTTTTGGTTATTGTATGCTGTATTTCATTCAACAGTCGTCTGTGAAATTTATTTTCAATTCATAATTTTTGCACAGCTACAGATACGGTTGCCATGGAAACCACATGGAGAGCAACGTCATCGCTGTGCTTTATAAATATGTTAACCCTTTAAGGGCGCCGAAATCTAATGCCTAACTTTCGAGTTTAAAAAATGAAAAGATGTGGATTTTTTATTCAAAAAGTAGTGTGTTATTACAGTGTGGTTTATGTCAATGCTTCCATTTTAATAAGGTTTCTGTTTAGTTTAGCCATTCAGAGCTTTTATAATTTATTTATGGTTATGTCTCATGCCCTTGGTGAATCCTCTGTCATAAGGATCACATCTACATGTGTCTGTTATTCCTGCAAAATGTTACAGCTGATTTATAAACACAAACATATTCTGTTAATGGATTCCTGTGCTCATGGAAAACCTAGAAACGGCAATTATTTGAAAGCAGTATTTTGCCAATATTTTAAAGCAACTGGGGGCCCCAAGACGGATCCAGGGGGATCCCCCTTATTTTTTGGAATATAGACATTTATCGTACATTTTATGCAGTCAAACATCTGAAAAATAAGCCCACCAACAAAGATTATTGTGTAAATGAACACGTTATTGGTTTAATTAAAATTTGAAGTTTAAGATTATAAATCTTTATTTGGACGGCCACTAATAGGTGAAAAGTTTGAGAACCACTATTTTAAAGTTTTGGATGTTTCTATATTAAATATAAATCTTTTCATCGTCAGAACTGAAGTATTTAATTGGCATAAAACTGCTATTGGTAAGGCATTTTAAAAATCCATATTCTTGAATAAATGTGAGTATAGGAACTCATACAGTCAAACATTTGTGTGAATCTTGTATTATATCCTTGGAATATATGTTAATTTAACATGCCTGTGTGACTGATACAGTCTGGTCTGTTGAGTTTGACTTGCTTGAGTACATGTGATGTTTGTTCTGTACATGTGTATGTACACATGTTACATGTACATATGTTACTGTAGCATACAGATGCTGTTGGAGGAGGTGTATACATGCATTTGAGGTCCAGTGTGCAGCTTTTTGGGGATCTATTGACAGAAATGTAATAATAATACAGTAACTATGTCTTCAGATGTGTATCAAGAACTCAGATAATGAAGCGTTATGTTTTTGTTACAATAGAACGAGCTATTTCTATCTACATAGAACATACACCACGGGTCCCTTACATGGAATTTGTCATGTTGTTTCTGCGTTAGCCCTAAACGGACAAACGGTTATATAGAGCATGTTACTTAAATATGTCATCTCCTTCCACAAAGAAGTGAAAACTCGATTACATTTGAGTTCTGTGCACCCACCGTAGTGCTTCAAAAGGGAGGGGTGGAGTAGGCCATTGGTTGCAATTTGCAACCTCACCACTAGTTGGCACTAAAATCTCCACATTGCTTCTTTTTTAATTGTGTGTCTGTGTGTTTCAGTTGTGGACGTGGATGGAGGACCTGCAAAAGGAGCTGTTGGAGGATGTTTGTTCAGACTCAGTTGATTCGGTTCAAGATCTAATCAAACAGTTCCAGCAACAGCAAACAGCAACACTGGAGGCCACGCTCAATGTCATCAAGGAGGGAGAAGATCTCATGCAACAACTCAGGTGTCGAAACACACACAATATTACAGCAGGAAATTCATACTTATTTCCTTAATGTGTAAAAAACAGTTACTGTAATTATAACTATTTTCAATTACGTTTTTAAACAAATGATATTTTATACTGAATAATCATCAATTATAAATCGTTGCACATATTGATTTTAACATTTAGCTCAATTATTATTGTAAGCTCTAACATAAATATAGCTTCATTCATGTTTACTATTAAACTTTTTTAACGGTTTGTTTGTTTTTATAAATTGAGGGACGAGTTGAAATTATTGTCTGTGGCAGCATGTTACAGATGCTGTTTATAGAGCTTGAATATAGAACTTGAGAAATTTCTTTAATATAGGAAAAATTATGATATTTTATACAATAGTTATTATCAGCCAATTCTAACCCACACTCTAACACATCAGTTGTGTCTTGTACAGAGATTCAGCGATGAGCAGTAATAAGTTGCCTCACACGAGCTCTATCGCTCACATCGAGGGCGTTCTGCAGCAGCTGGATGAGGCTCAGGGACACATGGAGGAACTCTTTCACGAGAGGAAAATCAAGCTCGACATCTTTCTGCAACTGCGCATCTTTGAACAGTACACCATTGAGGTGACCAGTGTGTGTGTGTGTGTGGGTGTGTAGTTAAGTGCTGGTAGACCTTACATACAGTGACCAAATGTTGATCTTTTGGGGACATTTTTTGATCCTAATATGTAAATCAGCTTATAAGTGAAACTAAATGATGTTTATTTGAAAGCGTAAAAATTCTGGGGTCACAAATATTTCTTCCATTCAAGTAAATAGCAACTGGTCTCGTATAACTGAGATGCCCGGTGACATTTTAGATATGACTACTAAGGCATTCCAAATCCCATTAAAAAGTCTTAAAGTCAACATGAAATCAAATAGGAAATTCTAAGTGTGATTCTAAATGATTTATCTGTACACACCGTTATTTTTTCAAAATTAATTTGCACTCTTAATCTTTAATTGAACACATGAAGCTCCTCTCCACCTCTCAACAACATCTCTTCACCACATGACGTCTGCAACAGATTGGACTATACTCACCGTCCAATAGCCAGGCATTTTTAGCCCTCCCCTGTAGGCCAAGCTTACCCCAAACCAATCATAAAGGGAAAGGGAAAATAAAGCCCCGCCTATTTTTTCAAATTTCAAAAGCCGTCTCACTGGGATTTACGTCTCAATATGGAAAAGAAGTCAATCGCAACTTCCGTTTCATGGTGACTTCAAAGTCCATGGGAAATTAAAAATGACAATTCATATTTTTTAAGGAAATATTTCAGCGTTTAAAGTAAATAGCTTGTCAATGTCATTTCCAAATTCATGTACCCTCATAATCTTCAAAATAAATGCAACAGCTGTTTTAACACATCCAATCAATTTGCAGTGAAAATCGCAAGCCACGCCCACTAATTTACTCCTTTGATTTCTTCTTCACTCGGAAATGTGTCAGAATACTGAAGTTAAAACGATCGCAACTTCCTGTCTTTTTTATCTGAGACACTCTGAGATTTGCCATTAAAGACTCTTTTGTTTAATGACAAATTAAATCTGTCTTATCATTTCAAAACCGTGTTGTTGTCCCATTATTATTCAGCAAACAGACTCTTGCAGATTCATATATAAACCATAAAAAAAGGCTTCATGATCTCTATCTTTTATTTGATGTTTGAGTGCTGCCTCGCATCCAGTTATTATCCTCTTGTTCACCATAATCGTTTGACGCGTTGAACGAATTTATGTGTAATCGTGTCATGAAAGCTTGAGAAAAGGTCCACAGGTATTAAGCCGTCCCTCCTGTCCCGCAGGTGACCGCAGAATTAGATGCGTGGAATGAAGACCTGGTCTGTCAGGTGAGCGAGTTTACGGCCGAAGAGCCCAGTCTGGCCGAACAGAGACTCCAGCGGCACAACGAAAGAAAACTGGCCATGAACAACATGACCTACGAGGTCATGCAGCAAGGTCAAGACTTGCATCAGTACATCATGGAAGTCCAAGCTTCAGGTGAGAGATCACATCCAGAACTAAACAAGCACGAAATCTGTTGTCCTGAACCTCCGAAGGATTTCCTTTCTCCCAAGTGACCTTAGGTTTAGGGGTGGCCCTTCACTCTTGCCTTTTTTCTAATAGTATGACTCACATCATAATAATTCATAGTAAAAATGTCACAAGGACTATTGGCTATGGTAGTTGTTACACAATAGGAACGCAAAGAAAGAGTGGTACAGAAGAGAGAGAGAGTGAGAGAAATACCCAGAGACACAAAGGAAGTGTCAGGTGGCAGTGCGTCATTGATATATGGCGGCCCACCGAGACACGACGAGCTGGACCAATGAGACTCAGACTCCTCTGTGCTGTGATCTCCGGTCCCCGGTCACATGGCTGGCACTGAAACTAACTACAGTACATCTAAATTCAATAAGTTCCAAACAAATGAGACGAGATTCTTTATATTTATGTCACCGCTCTCTAATTGTTTCATTATTTCTCTTACTGTCGTCTCATCGTCCAGCCCTGTGTGTCACAGATATTTTTAATATTGGAAACAGACTTTCCTCTCCTAAACTGCTGACCCAACTCTCACCCCCCTCTCTCTCACATATGGGTCTTGGCTGAGGACACATTCTTCTGTCCGGGGTTTGGACACCGTCTGTTCCAGATATTACTGTGATATTACATGCCTGTGTGTCCGACGGGTGTGTCGGATTCTGCTGGGACAATCACCGAAATTTTATAATCCATTTTATGTACCAGTTACGTTTGGTTAAAGTACTGACACACTTTCATGTGCAAAATAAACTTGACATGAGCCAAAAGATGAAACGTGCGTTGGCTCCTATTACGTCGGAGACTCCAAATCAAGTTGCAGGCCGAACTCATACTAGCCATTCACGTCTGTAGCACTAACCACTGTGCCAAAGGAAACCCGTAATACGGCTCAGATAATCTGCAGACAAAAGAGTGATTTCCATGTAGATGCTGAGAATTGAATTGACGTTTGGATTTAGCCGCCATACTGCCACCCAGTGATGATAAGTTGTAAATGTATTCCATGAGAACTGTGTGTCGGTCTGGAATTCTTATTGTTGAATAAACATACAATAGTAAACAGTGGTGAGATGTCCTCACTAACACTGTGTTTGTGTGCAGGTATTGAGTTGACTGGTGAGAAAGATGTGGATCTGGCCACTCAAGTTCAGGAGCTGTTGGAGTTTCTTCATGAGAAACAGCACGAGCTGGAAGTGAGCGCCGAGCACACACAGAAACGTCTGGAGCAGTGTGTGCAGCTACGCCACCTACAGGCCGAGGTTAAACAGGTAACACACTTTCGCTCTGCACAGTGGCAAGTGTCATCTGAATCATGGTGCTTAACATGATGCATCACAGGTCAGGAGTTTGTGATAGTTTTCTTTTAAATGTTTTAATCACAGAGAAATACAAGCAGTACAAAATTGTATGAATCTAAAGACATTAAATGCAATGAATGCACTTCCAAGCACTGAGTGGCATCCGAGTGGCAAAAGGATTGCATACTAAATATAACATAAATTTCTTAATAGGCACAAAGTTTTTTTTAAAGTTGAACACATTTACTGCACAGCAGAACAATATTGTGTTGCAGTAATAGATGATGCAGGTAAACTCGATCCTGTCAGCGTCTGATCTTCTGATTGATAATCAATAGAGAGAGATGAAGTGGTCGGTGCTTCAGTGTGTGTTTCAGTTCTGATCTCATTCAGAGCGTTAGTGAGGGCAGAAGTGTTGTCACCAGGGACAGGCGTAAAGTGCCAGCCATGACAAGAGTGCTAATGGAGAGAAATGATCAGAGAGAGAGCGACGGCTTTGAGTTCTCATCAGTCTACTCAAGATGAAACACAGAACTGATTGGAGGATTTTTCAGGGAAATTATTTCTAAAATCAAATAGAAGGAGTTAACCAACACCCAGCGAAGTGTATTGTGGTTAAACAATGGAGTGTTGTGTTCTTAAATTACATTTGTTTTGTTGTGTGTTGTTCAGGTTCTGAGTTGGATCCGAAACGGCGAGTCCATGCTGGATGCCAGTATGGTGAACGCAAGTTCACTGTCTGAGGCCGAACAACTACAGAGAGAACACGAACAGTTCCAGCTAGCCATAGAGGTAAACACACAAACACAGACTAACCCTCACCATCAGACGTGTTTTTACACATTCTGGACTTTTATCAGTCTGGCAAAGTGAGATTCATTAGTTCTGACGCTCAAATAGATACATAGTCCCTTTTCAGATGGCCCTCTGTATTCCAGAACATTTACTATAACTACTAATGTGATTCATTCTGAAATCAACAGGGTTATAGGGAGAGCCCCAGAAGCGATTTAGCATTTTAGGACTTCCAGTTCCATCGCTCCAAAGTCTATGGGTTTTATTATTCGTTTTTGATCAATCGCCTGAAATAAGGTCTGCGGTCAACAAAACCTCTAAATATTTTCACATTTTATTCTATGACATAAAAAGACACCACTTATCACCCGCTTGTGAATTTTTTAAAGCCTTATTGAGTCTTAAAAACGGCTTTTGCTAATAAGGTGATAAAATCAAATACTTCCTTTGGCGGTGATGATAGACATCTTCGCGCATATATAAAGCTCACAAATAATGCAACATGGGCACACATCTCTTAAGAAGTAGATGCGGATTCTTTCACAGAGTAATTTCTTACCAGGGAACACATTTTTAATCAAGTTTGAAGGAGTTGTCGGAGGCTCGGTGGTGGTGATGTTGATATCGAGTGTAGTCTGTTTATAGCATCGTGTTAGCTTTTTACTTTTGGCGATTGGGCTTCAAAAGTAACAAATGTTGTGTTCATTTGTAGAGATTATCTTGATGGAAAAAACGTGTAAACATCATAAACCTTTGTTAATCTCAAAGCTTTTTTTTGCGATTTTTCAAAAGTCTATGTGAAAAATGCACAAGCTTTCGGTTGAGGGAACCGCTGCAGCGCTAACTTCCGGGTAGGCCTTCAAAAACACGTCATCTGTGCCATGAGCTCATTAACATACGATGACTTTACTGTTGCGATTACATCATTATTCATTACGTATGTCTTCATGTATAGACACCAGATGTGATTTACAAGAGCAAAATGGCACCTTAAAGGGTCATAACTATTATTTTTAGCTTTCGGTGACCAAATAAAATGGTACAAAAGATGCCCTCTTACCTCCGTCCTTAGTATCACACACTGTATTTTTACTCTCTTCTCACTCAGCATATAGTCATAATAGTCAAAATACTATTGTTTGGCCTCAGCGCACAGGTTAAGACTGACATTGTGTTGAAGCGATTACTATGAGAATATCCAGACAGATTCAGCAGGAGTTATTCATTCATAAAATATCACACAGGGATCATAACTCTGTTCTGGAGGATTTATGACTTTAAGAGAGTCCTGTCTCTTCTACTGTCTTAAACAAGTGTGTGTGCTTTGTGAACCTAAATTCACCTTGCCCCAAGTAGAATAATGTTTGTTGTAGGTAACGGTAAACTAAAGGATGGCATAAAATAAACATGTGTCTGTCTGTATGTCTGTTTCTCTCTTTCTCTCTCAGTACAGTAGTCTGTGCGTGATTTTTTTTTCACTTTGTTTTGGCATTAGTCTCTATTTCCTGCTTTGGACGGGGTCTACCTTCTTGACTCTGCTTGTAAATGTCCGTCCGCTGACTATTAAACTTGGATTTATTTTTTCCTCCGTCTTGACAGTACCAGCAGACAGAAAACAGGCTGCAGAATGCCTGAATCTGTCAGCGGTCTGGAGCCGGACGGCCACTGGATGAAGTCCAGTTAAAATGGCTTGATATACTCTTAGAAATGTAATTGTGTTATTTCTTTGTGATATTAATCTCAATTATTACTTTAGTGTTAAGCGTGAAATCGATACTAAAATAATATATTGAGCCCTCATCATCATTTGTAATATATCCATGTTTTTGAATCGAAATGCTCATTTACTATTTACAGTAATGCACATTATACGCGATTTATTGCAAACTAAAAATCCCGCTCATTACTATCTCAAGTACTGCGATACTGTTTAATTTAGCCAGTGGCATCCACACTTAAATAAATAAAAAATTTCAACCAGGTTGAAAATGTAAAGCATTCTTGCTTAAAGTTTATCACACCACGCACTTTGTTTTTGGGTAATCCAGATATTTCTTACAGATGGCACATTTGCGTATTCTGCACACTATGCACTAGATGCAGATATAAGTTGACTGAACTCCAGATAGACCCAAAGTTACGCCTGCTTGATCCTGGGGTCCTCTCTACAAGCCTGTTATTTTTTATTTCCCTCTGTCCCTGCAGTCTTTGTTCCACGCAAACTCTCTGCACAAAACGCATCAGAGCGCTCTACAGGTGCAGCAGAAGGCAGAGATGATGTTGCAGGCCGGACACTATGACCCTGAAGCCATCCGCAGCTGTGCGGAGAAGGTGGCCATCCACTGGCAGCAGCTCATGCTGAAGATGGAAGACAGACTCAAGCTGGTTAACGCCTCTGTGGCCTTCTACAAGACATCAGAACAGGTGATCAATAACGCCTGAGAAACACACACCTGTTTGGCTGGCCAACATGTGCAGGCAGGCTAACAAACACAACACAAGAAGTTCACTATTAATGTCAATGAACACTTATTTGATATGTTGATTTAAAGCATGATATCTTACCAATATGCAATATCTGGAGATTTTATTAAATGCCTATTTTTCCTTGTCACCTGCTTATTTCATGTGTGTGTGTGTGTGTGTGTGTGTGTGTTGCAGGTGTGTAGTGTGCTGGAGAGTCTGGAGCAGGAGTACCGCAGAGATGAGGACTGGTGTGGTGGTCATCATGATAAACTGGGAACTTTGGCAGAGATGGATCATGTTCTGCCTCTCATCAGCAAACACCTGGAGCAGAAAGAAGCTTTTTTAAAGGTCGGAACTGAACTCATAGACTGGACTATTCTTACTGTAGGCTCAGAGGACACCCCCTAGTGGAAGCCAGTTTGAAAGCATGCGACATTTCCTTTTTTTGTTTAAAATAATGAAAGTTATTATAAAAGCTTACATAAAGTGATTATTAACAAACATTACATAATGCATTACCACTCATTCGTTAATTTACATTCATTAGGGAAAAAATGTAACTATATTTTATGTATTTTTATATTGGAATGTATATGTAATACTGTGGGTGTCTGTTAATCATTATACAGTATATGTTTGTGATTAGAATAATCATAAATTTACTTTTAACTTAATGTCCACAGTTATTTTGACAATTTTCGCTGTTCCTACAAACATAACCATTCTTAAGTTAAGGGTCACTTACTCTTCAATGTTGTTTTTCCACATTTTAGATGATATTAAACTCATTAAAACTATGAAATATCACAGATGTAAGTATGGAAGTTATGTTGTGACAGAAACACATTTAAAACGGTTATATTTTAGCATCTTAAATGTTGTCACACTTTGTCTAGAATTTGCAGAAATGTATTCATGCCATTTTATCAGTCAGCTTCTTGAAGTCTTACCTTTAAACAACATCGAAGATGCAACAGTATTCTGACCTCTTGTCAGGTTTTTTTCATTGCAGCCCAAATCATTTTTTTTTTTTTTTTAATTGCAATGAAAGAAATGATTATAATGGCATTATAATTCATATTATAATTATTTATTTATTATTGTACAAAACTATACACATTTAGGCATATGCATTAAAATCAATCGCTTTTTAAAGCCATGAGGGACGTTTAAAAAAAACTGACCCTAAACTTTTTCTGGTAGTGCACATTTATGGTCTCTCTCTCTCTCTCTCTCTCTCTCTCTCTCACAGTGCATGTATTTGAGGGTCTGTTTTGGATCTTTAAAGTCTGTGATGTTTTTCAGGCCTGTACTCTGGCCAGACGGAATGCTGAGGTTTTCCTGAAATACATCCACCGGAATAATGTCAGTTCTAAGGGATCATCTGGCACTACTCGTGGCCCTGAGCAACAGGTCAAAGGTCAGAATAGCCAATTATATGTGTCCGTCCTGTCATATACCCAGACCCCTTTTCCTTTGCTAAATGTCTATCATGTGTTTATTCATTTACACATTTTCTGTTGAATCATGTCTTTACAGCCATCCTGAATGAACTGCTGCAGAGGGAAAACCGGGTTCTTCATTTCTGGACCATGAAGAAGCGGCGTTTAGATCAGTGCCAGCAGTATATCGTGTTTGAGCGCAGCGCCAAACAGGTGAAAACTGTATAACTATAACATAACACTTTTGCACGTGTGTATTTATTAATGTGCTTGTTTGACTGTGTAAAATACATTTGAATAACTAACACATGTACAAATGTGTGTTAGGCATTGGAATGGATAGAGGAGACGGGAGAGGTCTTTCTCACAACTCGGGCATCTCCAGGAGACTCGCTGGAGAAATCTCAGGAACTCCTGAAGGAATATGAAGAATTCCGCATCCCTGCCAAGGTACAAAGTCACAACCCGCTTCTGCCACATTAAATGATACTCAATGGACGTCTACATAGACAGAGATCAATCCTGAGATCAAATTCAATCTGTTTTACCATAAATGATCATCGTCATGTCCCACAGCAAACGAAAGAGAAAGTAAAGATGTTGATCCAGCTGGCAGATAATTTTGTGGAGAAAGGGCACATGCACGTCACCGAGCTGAAGAAGTGGGTGACGGCTGTGGACAAGCGTTACAGAGACTTCTCTCTGCGCATGGGGAAATACCGCTGCAGTCTGGAGAACGTGCTTGGCATCAGCTCTGAGGTACAGCACCAGCAACATATGACCTGGAAATAATGATGTCATTGTTTTCATGTGATGATGGGATGCTTTTCCAGTAAGGTCTTGCCGTGAGATATACGTGTGTGTGTGTGTGTTTTAGGATAACAAGGATCTGGAATTGGACATCATTCCAGCCAGTCTGACTGACCCGAAGGTCAAACTCCGTGACCCGAATCATGAGGTGAACGAGGAGAAGAGAAAATCAGCCCGGAAAAAAGAGTGAGTGCACATCAGAGCATTTATTTAAAAAAATGTGTTTTGGTGTGCTTTAATAAGTGCTATAAAAGCTGTACTTTTGCTCATGTTGTTGCAGGTACATCATCGCAGAGCTGCTGCAGACAGAAAAGGCCTATGTGAGGGACATACATGAATGTTTAGAGGTCAGGCTTCTCGTTTTATTCATATTTTTTAACGGCTGCATTAATCGGGCAGTGCAACAGCAATCAAACTGTGAACCAATGCTGAACTTAGTTTTTATTGAAACTTAAATTGAAAAACATTTATGTACTTTGGTCCGCTCATCTGTCATGCGTGTTTCATTTTTAAGACATATTTGTGGGAAATGACCAATGGAGGGGATGACATTCCTTCAGGAATTGCCAACAAAGAGCACATCATCTTCGGAAACATTCAGGAGATTTATGACTTCCACAACAAGTATGTTTGTAAGCTCTTAATAAAGCAAGTTTGAAGAATATTATAAACGGACCCTTTTGTTTTTTTTTTTCGTTTTGTGATGATGTCAGAAATAAATATTATCAATGCTGTCCTTCTGAAACCTTGTATCTCAGTATTTTGTGATTTATATTTCTCGTCATAAATCATTATTACTAGTTAGCCTTTATGTTTGTCAGTGGGTTTGGCAAAAAATCAAGGTTCCAGAAGGACAGCAACGATGCTTTCTAATAACTTTCTTTGTGTTTTAGTATATTCCTGAAAGAGCTGATCAATTATGAGCAGTTACCTGAGGATGTGGGACATTGCTTTGTCACATGGGTGAGTTAAAAAAAAAATTATAAGTTGGTTTCTAAAGATGTCCTTAAAGGAACAGTTCACCCAAAAATGAAAAGTCTGTCTTCTTTACTCACCCTCAAATTCTTCCAAATATTTGCACATAGAAAGATATTTGGAAGAATGCTTGCAACCAAATAGTTCTTGACCAGCATTGACTACCAAAAATGTCTTTGTTCTGTTGAACACAAAAGAAGATATTTTGAAGAATGTAGTAAAGCAAACAGTTCTGGGGAACTTTTGACGACCATTTTCATTTGTCCTACTATGAGGTTAAAAGCGTTCTGCCAAATATCTTTCTCTGTGTTCATCAGAACAAAAAAATGTGATTGGGAGTGAGTGAATGATGACAGAATTTTTTTTTTTGGGGGGAGGTATCCCTTTAAAGTCCTAAATATTCCAATAATTCATACCAAATACTTTTTATGTCCTACGTTCAAGTTTGTGTCTTTGTGTTTCAGGCTGATAGATTTAATATATATGTGACATACTGCAAAAACAAACCAGACTCCAGTCAGCTCATCCTGGAGCATGCTGGGAGTTTTTTTGACGTAAGTCCAAATCACTTCTCTCCTGCAATAATTTGTTAACGCATTTGTTAAACGTTTATTATTTGACAAATATATACAAAAGCTGGGTGCACCTTAAAATGTGAAGTCTGCGACTGGAGCCAGTGCTCCAAAAAATCCTTCGGAATTAAATCTATGTGCGAATGAGATCGATGCAGCGCTTATGTACTGATGATTCTTGTGTGTTACGAGCAGGAGATTCAGAAGAGACATGGTCTGGCCAACTCTATATCATCATACCTCATTAAACCTGTGCAGAGAATCACCAAATACCAGCTGCTTCTCAAGGTACAGTACCACGCGCCCAGTAGCATTGTTAACCAAAACGCCAACCACGCCAATGCGTAGGGCCCCGCAAGCTTGGGGGCCCCCTAGTGGCTACAAGCGGAAAAATCATTAGACGCTTGATTTAGACACTCAGAAATACGCATTGAAGCACGTAGCAATGTGGTGTTCAAAACAAAGAAAGCAAAGAAAGGAAATCTAATACAAATTTTACGAATACAGCAAAACAATGCAATGAAAAGAAGCATGAAAAGAAGAATCTTGCACCTTATACCCTTTTATTTCTAAGCTTACAGGATTCTGTATTATTCTGAAGAAAATGACACTTTTTTATCCCAAAACTAAGAAGGTTTATTCTTATAACAAACTGTAGAGAATGTTGTTCTGTTATGTGGTTCAAAGTAAAATAATTCCAGTTTATTTTTGTATGTATATATGTTTCATTAATTCCATTGACTCAATACTGCTTTGAAATTCAAACAAAAATGTTAGGCAATGTGGGGGGCCTCGGGTCTTGACTTTGCTTAGGGCACCCAAAATGGTAAACGCACCCCTGGTATTGTTTCAGTTACTCCCCAGCACTGTTTTAGTGTATGTGTGCCGTGTCTTGTTCAGTACAGTAAGGTGTGTTTGACCGCAGGAGCTGCTGTCCTGCTGTGAGGAGGGCAAAGGTGAAATTAAAGATGGGCTGGAGGTCATGCTGAGTGTGCCGAAGAGAGCCAATGACGCCATGCATGTCAGTATGCTGGAAGGTAAATACACACACACACACACAAACTTCACATGCATGTAACATGTGTGTGAGGATGTTCCACAAGCAATATACCGTATGTTGGGTGGGACTTGACATTATTGGAAATGATCAAAAGTGCTCACTTAATAACTGGTGCTTGCAATAATAAATGGGAAATTTGATGCATGAATTTTGATTACTATGACATGAAAACATCTTTGAAATTAGACAATAGTACAGCAACTGATATCGTTGACAATATGATCAGGAATGAGGAAGTAAAAAGAGGTTTTTTTTGGTTTCATATTGACCTCCTGAACTTTAACCTGACCCTTTTCTGCTCCTCTGCTTCAGGCTTTGATGCGAATCTGGATGTTCAGGGTGAACTCATCCTGCAGGACACATTTCAAGTGTGGGACCCAAAATCTCTGATCCGTAAGGGACGAGACCGACACCTCTTCCTATTCGAGATCTCTCTTGTCTTCAGCAAAGATATCAAAGACTCAGCAGGACGATCCAAATACATCTACAAGAACAAACTACTGGTACCTGAAATTATTTTAGCACTAGCCATATACTCACAGTGAGCTCATTCATCAAATATAATCAAATAATATCAATATAATAAAAAATACTATATAGGATCTATGTACTGTATAGCAGGTTCTAGTGCAGTATATTATAATATGACTCAAGTCTCATTCGCTTCTCAAATGTCTCATGTGCATGTAAATGTATGAGTTACTACTGTTTTTACAGAGCGTTCCAATCACACATCCAGTTTATTTATAGTTAGGATGCTGTCTTGAAAGGATGCTGCCTTCATAGTAGGCACAGTAGATTGGGATTTGAACAGATGTAATTTGACTTCGCATTTCATTTCGATGACATAAACGACAGCAAAAGCCCATGGGAAGGTCAGTAGGTGCACGCATGCACACGATTACGTCTGAGATCTGTTTTCACTATATTGTGGAACTCTGTTAAGCATTTGCAGACCTACCTGGAAGCAGTGAGCGCAGGTGTTGTTTTGTCGGTTTATAAGTACGTGTGCAGATTCAGTGTGTGTCACCCGTCTGCTGTGTTCAATGTGTGCGTAAACAAATCCAGATGCACATTTTTCCGGTCATCTGCGATTCTCTCACAAACAGCACTGGAAATATCGCTGACGAAATGTTTCAAATCTTTCCAGACAACTTTATTAGAGTTCGTTTTTTAACTTTTTTTTCTAGTTAATGAATATGTGACATTACAAAATAATTCATTCTGTATGTAAATGACTTGGCTAAACCCTGGCTGAAAATATCTGAGGCCACGTTTACACGATGGAAACCCCAAAAGTTTTTCCTTTGCATTTTTGAAAAGTTTCACGTGCACATGTCAGTGTTATCAAAACGGTCTGCATTTACACGGATCCAGGAAACTGATAAAAACGCTGTAGTCTGCACGCGGGCCAGTGGATGGCGATGTTGTTGTGTAAACGAACAGGACGTGCCTTGGTACATACACAAGCATAGTTTTAATCCAAAAGTGCTTTTCAATACCGTTGGTCAACGTATACAGTTGAAAGAAAAAGTATGTGAACCCTTTGGGCTTACTTGGATTTCTTCATAAATTGGTCCTAAAATGTGTTCTGATCTTCATCAAAGTCACAACAATAGAGAAACACAGTCTGCTTAAACTAATACCGCACAAACATTATATGTTTTCATGTTTTTATTGAACACAACATGTAAACATTCATAGTGCAGGATGGAAAAAGTATGTGAACCTTTGGGTTTAATAACTGGTTGACCCTCCTTTGGCAGCAATAACCTCAACCAAACGTTTCCTATAGTTGCAGATCAGACCTACACAACGGTCAGGAGAAATTTTGGACCATTCCTCTTTACAAAAGTGTTTCAGTTCAGCAATATTCTTGGGATGTCTGGTGTGAATCGCTCTCTTGAGGTCATGCCACAGCATCTCAATCGGGTTGAGGTCAGGACTCTGACTGGGCCACTCCAGAAGGCGTATTTTCTTCTGTTGAAGCCATTATGTTGTTGATTTACTTCTATGCTTTGGGTCGTTGTCCTGTTGCATCGTCCATCCTCTGTTAAGCTTCAGTTGGCGGACAGATGGTCTTAAGTTTTCCTGCAAAATGTCTTGATAAACTTTGGAATTCATTTTTCCGTCGATGACAGTAATCCGTCCAGGGCCTGAGGCAGCAAAGCAGCCCCAAACCATGATGCCCCCTCCACCACATTTCACAGTTGGGATGAGGTTTTGATGTTGGTGTGCTGTGCCTTTTGTTCTCCACACATAGCGTTGTGTGTTCTTTCCAAACAACTCAATTTTGGTTTCATCTGTCCACAGAATGTTTTGCCAGTAGTGCTGTGGAACATCCAGGTGCTCTTTTGCAAACTTCAAACGTGCTGCAATGTTTTTTTGGACAGCAGTGGCTTCCTCCGTGGTGTCCTCCCATGAAGTCCATTCTTGTTTAATGTTTTCCTTATTGTAGATTTGTCAACAAAAATGTTAGCATGTGCCAGAGATTTCTGTAAGTTTTTAGCTGACACATTCTTCACCTCATTGAGCATTCTGCGCTGTGCTCTTGCAGTCATCTTTACAGGACGACCACGCCTAGGGAGTGTAGCAACAGTGCTGAACTTTCTCCATCTGTAGACAGTCTGTCTTACCGTGGACACATGGACATCAAGGCTTTTAGATATACTTTTGTAGCCCTTTCCAGCTTTATGTAAGTCAACAATTCTTGATCGTAGGTCTTCTGAGAACTCTTTTGTGCGAGGCATGGTTCACATCAGACAACGCTTCTTCAGAACAGCAAACTCAAAACTGGTGTGTGTTTTCTATTGGACAGGCCAGCTTTAATCAACACATCCAATCTCATCACATTGATTGGACCCCAGGTTGGCTGACTCCTGGCTCCAATTAGCTCTTGGAGAAGTCATTAGCCTAGGGTTTCACATACTTTTTCCAACCTGCACTATGAATGTTTACATGTTGTGTTCAATAAAAACATGAAAACATATAATGTTTGTGCGGTATTAGTTGAAGCAGACTGTGTTTCTCTATTGTTGTGACTTAGATGAAGATCAGAACACATTTTAGGACCAATTTATGAAGAAATCCAAGTAAGCTCAAAGGGTTCACATACTTTTTCTTTCAACTGTACGTGTGTTTAAGTCTGGTGAATGTAAATAGTGTATCTCCGCTGGTCTTTTTGGTGCACCTAATCCACATTTTGCAGGGGAAACGTTAATACATAGTCGAGCAGCGAGAATTCACATTGCGGGAAGCCACCATATTGTTTTGGCTAGATACGCATGCACGTGACGTCATCATTTTCAAAAAGTTCCGTCTTGCAGTTTACATGGAAACGAAAACGGCGGCGTTTTCAAAAAGTTGCACTTTGAGACACGTTTTCAAAATTTCTCGTTTTCAGTCCCCCAAAACACTGTTTCCGTTTACACAGACAGAAACGCATTATTTTATTTCTTTATCTTTCAGTTGAAAATGTTCTTGTGTAAACGGCCTCTAATACGAAAAAAGTTTTGCGTATACTGTGTTGATGGGATATTAAGTACATGCCAAATCTCAAATATTTGATTGATTTTTATTGGATTTTTCTCGTCTGTGTGTCATTTTTCTGCATGTTGTGTTTTTAGACATCTGATCTAGGGGTGACTGAGCATGTTGAAGGAGACCCGTGTAAATTCGCCTTGTGGGTCGGACGCACGCCCTCATCTGACAACAAGACAGTCCTTAAGGTACAGTACAGAATGCACTTTTGGACATTCTACATTACAGCACGATTGCAGTCACTTTTATTTCACTTCATTTTGCTCTTGGTACTGGAAACACAGAAAGGGATAGTTCACCCCAAAATGAAAATTCTGTCATCATTTCCTCTCCCTCAGATTGTTCTAAACCTGTAAACATTTATTTGTTCTGCTAAATACAAATGAAGATATTTTGAAGAATGTCATAAACAAAACAGATCTCATCCCCTATGAGTATTTATGTTCTATGGGAGTCAATGGGGGATGAGATCTGTTTGTTTACTGACATTCTTCCAAACATCTTCATATGGTCCAGCAGAACAAAAACATTTACACAGATTTGGAGCAACTTGAGGGCCAGTAAATGATGAAAGATTTTATATTTTTGGGTGAACTGTCCCTTTAAAGTCAATACAGCAGATCTGTCATTTAAGTAACTTTATAAATGTATTTACATTTTTTAGATTTTACATGCATGAGTCATTGCCTTGTGAACCAGATTTCCAACTACAGAGATTTCGATGTATTCAATTTCGATTGGTGTATTGTTGTGATGTCACGATGGATTGAAATGTGAATCTTTTCCTTCAGGCGTCCAGTATTGAGGTGAAACAGGAATGGATTAAAAACATCCGTGAAGTCATTCAGGAGAGAATTATTCACCTGAAGGGGGCGCTTAAGGAACCAATCCAATTTCCCAAAACCCCAGCCAAGCCACGCAACAACAGCAGAAGGTCAGGCATACACTAAACGCACTAAATCAGAGAATGAAACACTGAAAACGTACATCGTTAAAGATTTTATGAATTTGTGATTTGCAGATGAACATTTATTGTGTGTGTGTGTTGCAGGGATGCTGGTGAGGATGCTGACAGTCAGGGAGACGGCAGCAGTCAGCCGGACACCGTCTCCATCGCCTCCAGAACCTCACAGAACACCATGGACAGTGACAAGGTACAACTGCCATCTCTTCTTTAGTTCACTCACTGCCAAAATATATATATATACATATGCATATATAGAGCACATTATGTGTATTAACTTAGTAGGTCAACCCAAACATACAAAAATGTGCATACTATGCTCATAGTACGAGTGATATGAAGTCTTGCTAATCTGAACATAGCGTCTACTTTTTAATAATGACCTCAGACTCCGCCCCCAAAAGGGTCAGGTGATCTGTGATGGACAGGTGTAGGTCACACGGGGTTACCCTAGCCGTTATGCAGGGGCTGTCATGCTGGAGCTGATGATGATGAGTACAGTACAGCATGAGTCATGAGCAGTAAACAGTGGTAAACAGTCATGTGCCATCATGAAAAGTCTCTTCAGACTGTGTGCTGGATGCAGTCCCCATAGGAAGTATGAGACACCCAATCAAATCAAAGTAAGATATGATCACACGTGTTTAAGCAGTTTGTGTTGATGTTTTAAGGCATTTCATGAAGTTTACTTGTTGTGTTTTTGTGAGATGTGCATGTTATTTGGAAGATCCTGAGTGTATGACATCCACCTGCCGTTCTCAAGTTCAAGTCTGTTGGATTTCACACACACGCATATGTTTACTTTCCATAAACTTCTGTGTTTGACAGCTAGGGCTAAATACTATAACCTGACCCTTACCTGTAACCGTAACCCAAAATGAACTTTCTACATTTTTACAATTTTATAAAAAGCGTTATTCACTCTATTTGTAAAAATGAGGTGGTCTCCAAATGGATTTTTTTGGCTTGGATTTGCCAGGTTTCTCTGTGTGTGTAGCCTTGTCTTTATTTCCCATTGGGGACCGATACACCAACATGAGCAAAAAAAGCTTTTAAATCGTACAGAACGATATATTTGGAAAATCTAAAAATACTAAAAGTTTTCTATGATCTTAAGGTTTAGGTGATAAAATAAACAGTTTGTACAGTATAAAAATCATTACACTAAGGAGATAATAAAGCAGATGTGTGTGTGTGTGTGTGTGTGTGTGTGTTTCTCTCCATTAAATAAGAGCTGCAGTAGCAGTTAAAGTCAATAAGCATCAGGGGTTGTTTATGACTGTGCTCTGCGGATATCACATTCATCTCACTGTATAATGAAGCTTTTATATGTGCACCTCAGTGCTGAATGCATGTCACAAGACCATCACACACACACACGGATACATAGCATTTTGGTCACACCTTTCCATGATGGGTGAATTAAGGTCTTATCCTTAAATATTTCATATTATCAATGAATAATAATAAATCGCAATGTATATGACATTATGTCAATTAAGCAGTTTTTTATGTAAATTAAACAAACAACTGATTTGATTGTGTCTCTGGGGATCCCTAAAGCTGTTACAAAACAAAAAATACAGGAAAACGTAATTTTTTCGTTTTGGTTTTGGTTCCTCAACTGTGAGAGATACTTGCCTGGTTCATAGACAAGGCTAAGCCTAAACCAGGACAATGTCTTAGTTAATTTAGGCAATTTACTGTAAGTTTCTTTTATTAAAACACCTGTGATTTTTTTTACGAATGTGCATCTTGAAACAAAACAATGGCACTGTCATATATTTTAAGATTTATCAGGGCAAGTTATTTTCAGTTAAGACAGCTCAAAATGTATTTTAGTCTGGGACTAGTCTAAAGCCTTGTCTGTGAAACCGGGGGTCAGACTTAAACTTCCATTTGAACAATATATGATCGAGTCGATTTGAAGATTTTTTTTAAAAACTTACCTCTGTAACCTATTGGCTCAGTTTCACAGACACGGGTTATCTTAAGCCAGGACTATGCCTTTGTTGAATTAAGATATTAATGTTGTTTTTGTTTAAAATGACTCATTACAGGTGAGCATCTTGTGACAAAACTGTGGCAGGGATACATCTAAATATATTTTTGGTCAAGCTATATTCAGTTAAGACAGGTGAAACATTTATTTTAGTCTGGGACAAGCCTTGAGCCTCGCCTTTGAAACCAGGATTTTTTTTACTTGAAAAAGCTCACTTTTACTCTCACTTGGCACTTTGTGAGTTAAACGTTTGGTTACATACGAGCACACTTGCACAACACCACTACCTCATACATTAGAGCACAGGTGAACAAAGAGACAAAGTGTTCCAGTAGAGTTCAACAGACAGCTGTAAAAAGCTTCATTACTGAACCTAAACCATGAATCTAACCAATCAGAGACACTCCATAGAGAGAGAGAGAGAGAGAGAGAGAGAGAGAGAG
Source organism: Triplophysa bombifrons (assembly GCA_029783895.1). NCBI lineage: Eukaryota > Metazoa > Chordata > Actinopteri > Cypriniformes > Nemacheilidae > Triplophysa > Triplophysa bombifrons. Next base: position 23,867,061 of record CM056456.1, read on the forward strand.
AGGGAGAGAGAGAGAGAGAGAGAGAGAGAAAGAGAGCATGAAAGCAAGTAAGGGACAAAGTCGTGGAAGGAGGAAAGATAAGTCGTCATGCCAAAGTGGATGAGTTTTAAACTTTTCAAGGAGAGCAGTCGTGTAAGTTGGACTTTCTATTTGTTTCTATTCCTTTATTCTCTTTAAGTCAAAGCCTTTTTAAAAAGAGAACTATCAGGGCTTTATTGTATGAGCAGTTTAGTTGTGTTTGTGGGTAGTTGACAAATATACTGTACAAGTGTCCTATGGTATGACAAAATTTAGTTATTAATATATTATTTTATATGACCAATAGTTATATTTATAATATTAAATGGCATAAGAGAGATTGATTTTCATTGTTAGTTTTGCTGTCATAGGACACATTTATGGTTTATTTTTTAACTACCCTTGTCTAAAGCTGGTTTTTATGTACGCTCATGCTGCTTATCTGTGATACCAAAGCATGAAAACACATCTTCAGCTGTCTGAGATCTGCATTGAGAAGAATAAAATCGCTTTAAAAAGATTTAATCATAGTAATGTCTTAGTTTGTGTGTGAATGAATGTATTTTACTGAAGCACAGATGTACCTCAGATGTTAAAAGAGATTTGTCTGGTCGAGGCAGAAGTGCAGTTTATCTTTCTTGATATCTGTTCCTATTTCTTTCCACTCAGGCAGTATAATAGCATTCCATAAGCAGATCTAGATGTTAAAGTCTGAGGTTCAGACCAGTGGCAGGAAACAGATTGTTAACACAGTCAACACATAATGACATAATGATCCAAACACACCCTCTTCACTATCACATTTAAAGGAATAAGTCACCAGCAATGAAGATTCTGTCATTATTTACCCACGCTGAACCCGTATGAATGTTTTCTTCTGCGGAAAACAACAGCTGCTGTTTTCCTCACACTAAAACTACACTGTAAAAATTACGTAAATATACCTTTTTTCTGTAAAATTATAGGATACAAGGATATGTATTTAAAACTTTTCCTCTTTTTTTATATAAATGTGTTGTTTTGTTACCGTATTTAAAAAATAAACTGTAAAAAAGAAATCTTGTTAAAAACACCCGGAAATATAAAGTAAAATAAAAAAATCCCTTGTAAACCTTTAGATTTTTCTTAAATTTTACGGTGTTTGACCGTATTTTAAAAAATACATAAAATCTGTAAATAAAAGATTTTTTTCATTAATTTGATAGAAAAAATCTGTATTTTTTTTACAGTCATAACGTTATAGTATGATCAATATGCCTAAATATTAATCATTATTCGTCACCCAAAGTTTGATTCTGTGGAGAAGTGTGTCTTTCATTTGCCTTTAGTTAATTTAGTTATTTTTGTTTCACACATTTGAATCTTTAAAAAGTCTAAAATTGACTGAAATATGTATTCAGACAGCCCAGATAATTGTCTATCGCACCTGCTTTGTTTTCTCTTCTGCACCTGTAAGGTTTGAGGTGGCATGTCTACCCACAATCCTCAGGCTCTCAATAATAGTGAAGGAAGGCAAAGCTTGCCAGATCCTGTGATCTACATAACAAAGCCCTGCTGCCTGCAAGACCTTTCACATAAAGCCTGTATGACGTTGGTGTCCTTTCTGACGTGGGATATTCTCTTTCTGAGACCCCAGATTACCTAGCAACACGGCTTTCCTCCCCATCGTTACGGCGAACTGATACTCTGGCAAGCAGGTGGTGCGAACGAGAGTAAAGCAACAGACCCATCACAGCTCTTACACTGTAGATGCTCAATGACATTTTAGCCAAAGATACATCAACCACTGAGCGGCTGCAGTTAATAGGACATTTTAGTGAATGTGTTTAAAAGATAATTTTGCTAGAATTAGTTGCTTGGTCGTTTTTATACAGTCATTTGCTGTGAAGAAAATAAATGGGGAAATATAATTTCAGAAGGACTTGTTGTTCTAATGAGAATTGAAATGGGTTTATGGTGATATTTAGTTTTAAAGCAATGAAACAGCGGATTGTGGTAAACCTTTAGCACATTTAGTTGTGTATCACAAGTGTGTGTGGTAATCAGGTTGGTTGTTGTTTTAAATTCAATTTTGCTGAGTAATAGTAATAAACCTATAAGTTGATATTTGATCATTTTAAGGTGACGGTTACTGTAGAGAACTTTGCCTGTTTGACTCCTCAGCAAAGATGGTAATTCCATAGAGATTTGTAAATGCATATTGGACTGTTTATTGGACTGTTGTGTATACTCTGTATAATGTTTGGTTAGGATCACTGTGACTGCTCCAGGCCATTTTCACACTCTTTCTGTCTGGTGTCTTTCTGGGTTATTATGTAATCTTCCTGGAGTCTAGAGAAAGATTAACTCCTCCAATGAAACATTGAACACACTTCACACAGTCCACGTCGCTGATATTTGTTCCTGCTCATTTCTGCTTGATTGAATCTCACTGTGTCCTTTATATGTCCTGTAGCTTTCTTGGATGGTGTGTGTGTGCATGTCTGTGTGTTGAGTCTTGGGCTGTGTCTGAAACCGCTCCCTATCTCCTATATAGTGCACTGTTTCGTGTTTCCTCCATTTTGTAGTCGTTTCCGAAACATGACTGAACCACTGTAATCCTTACATTCGATCACTCTTTTTTACCCACAATGCACTCTGATTGTGAGTGCACATTCTATGTATCTCAATCACTATTTACCATAATACTGTACCTCAAAACGATCGCTTGATTAGAATCAGATGGAGGAGAGAGAGGCCGTTAATGCCACGAACGCACATTTATACATTTGTTTTGGTTCTTGTGTTATTTTCGTGTTTTTGAGAATTGCTTTATTTTAAATATATTAAATCATTGAATTAAACATTAAAGTAAATAAACGTGGCAAACAGTTGTTTATTTTCTTTATTAAAAACTAATACAAAATGCGTAAAAAATGGTGAAAATGAACTTTACTGTTTTATTGTAATCCATGAAGCTCATACAAGTGTTATGTCGAAAGTCCGCGACAGTACTGTCAGACACAGGTTATATTACGTCAGTGTCTGAAATTGTTCACTCATTTTCCTTCACTTCTTCCCAATAAAGTGGACTTAAAAGCAATGCGCTATATAGGGAAGTGTGAAGCAGTGAGCGAAGGGACGCGGCATTGGATTAAACAGCATCTGCTCTGATCATCACTGGCAGATGCTTCAATTTCCTTCAGCGTGTTGCATAGTGACGGACGGTCATGACATTGTGCTACTTTTAAATTGTACACTTTGTACTGTCACGGGAGTGATTTATTATGGGTATAAAAACTGTTGGTTTTTCCTAATAAATAATGAAATTGCATTCATATCTAATTCCGACAAATATTATTTATAGGATTTCAAAAGCTACTATTTCTCTGTTTTAAACTTCACACAACTTCATACATATAAATTCAGTATTTCATTGTATTTGTCGATGGTTTTAGTAAAAATGTGAGGTAAATTGAGCTGGTGCTTTATTTAAGTTTCAGCTTTGTCACAGACGTCTCTTAACATTTATTTAAAAAAAAAAGTACAGTAGACATAGTCGAGTCATTTGTTGTCATGTACAGTAGTAGTGATAGTTTGGTATCTCGCCTCAAATCTAAATGTAATTTGAGATATTATTAAAATGACCTATGAAAATCTAGAAGAGACATTTGACATCTTGGTTTAATCTCTTGCTGTACAGAAAAAAGACACGTTTTTCAAAAGTCAACATGAAGTGACAATTGGAACCCATTTTGCTTCCTAATTCTGATGCAGGATATTAAGTGATTTTTTTTATAGAATAATATTTTTTTTGTCCAAATTGTATTAAATTCCAAGAAAGAGTTGTTCTTTATAGACGTTTCGTTGGCCGCGAGCACGCCTGACTCCCTGTTAACTTCCGGTTTGTGTTTGGCTAGTGTCTAATAATAACTATTTATATTTGATTTAATTTATGTTAATATTTATTTTAAGTATTATTTTATTGTATAATAATTGTATTAAATAAAAGATTTCTTGAATTTGTTATAAGTTCATTTTATTAAATAAACATTTTGTTGTATGGGTCCTGTAGTTTGTTTGCATTTAAAGAAACCGTATGGTACATTGACATCTAGCGGTGGAGCTTGGTATTGCAGTTTAAATTCAAAATATTGGAGAGACAAGTTTAGACAAGTAATTGTTCTTCTTATTGGTTTCTTTTGATTGTTAACAGAAATAATCTACAGTCTATCTACACTCTATTGTTTGTGATGTATTCCGGAAGTTCAGTTGAGGTCACAAAGGTGCGCATGTGCAGTGACATTTGTTTATATTATTAAGATGATTTTATTCATGCTGACAATAAAACTTAAATCTCAATAAAATGAAAACATCACTTTGGAATTGCAGATCCCAGAGGAACAAACAGCAGTTTGTTTCTAAATGATCTTGGATTGTTACAGTAATTCACTCATGAACAGGAAATGTGGAGGGTGGTCTGAATTCATAGCTGCACGCCACATCGTATTGAGATTGTGTTTGCAGAAAAACCTTGCGATTTGTGTCTCACTCTGTCAGTTATTGGCTGTAAGTATTTTCTCAGATAAAATGATTTGAACAACCGACAACCACAGAAATAAATGAGACTTACAATCAACTCGAATACCGCGTTGGGTTACCATGACTTTAACCCTGGGTAAAGCAACCTGTTGTCACAGCTGCAGCACAAGAGTGTTTGAAGAATTAAATCTTAAATATACAGTACATACATAAATGTTTGATTGCCTTAAAAAGCTACTACAGCAAGTCTTATGATACATTTTTAAAATTCCAAGTAATTATTTATGAAGCATTGAATGTGATTGGCTGTATAAGTAACATAACAGTTCTTTTGTTGATCAGAAGAGACTTCATATTTGCTCATATTAAGTCAAAAATGTTAAGTGCCATTTTAGTATATTTAAAGGCAGGGTGGGTGATCCTTCCAGAAACATTTTGTGTCCTGTTGGTTTGAAATCCTTTTAGCAAGCAAGAAGTATAGTATAATATTTGTATAATATATATTGTCTGAGAAAGGCGTAGGACCAAAAAACGTTCACCCAATCAAAACGTGCTGGCCCAACGCTGTGATTGGTAATGTCTACATTTTCAGCCAACGTATTTTGCATACCACTGCGCACCCTGTTCACGCAGACATCATTCATTCATTTTCTGCGGAACCAACGACAAGTAAATCTAAAAAACGAAAGTCAGTTTTAAAAAAAAAAAGCAGAAAAAAGCTAGGTATGTACATGCTTCGAGAAAACTTTTATGAATTTAGTTTGTATTTCGTTAAGTGGATTTACAAAATACTTTCATGTGTTTGGAGGAGGCCTGGGTTTGAATGGCGAATCACATAGAGGGTGGGATTATAATTTCAGTGCTAGCAGGTTTAAATTAGCACCTTTCCAAATCAACCCCACCTTTAAACATAGATTAATAAATAATTGCTATAAACAGCTGTTACATGTATGCTGCTGTGAATCTAAGGCCTTTAAACAAAATAATGCATGAAAATTATCTGTTAAGTCTGTATTTTCACAGTGTTAATATTTGAGAGCATAAGAACAAAAGTAATAAAGCCGATAACAGATGTACACCTGCACCAGAGACCAGAGTTCATACCCTGTGTAACGACACCCAATAGAAAAAATAACTCACACACACGCCCTGAACGCACACATGTCTCTGACTCATTTCAGAAAGGCCTGATCAGAAATCAGTTTCCAGCATGTCAACAGAAACCTCCTGTCACACTCTTACAATTCAATTCAAATGTATTTCTACAGAATTTTTCACAAATTGTTGCAAAACAGCTTGACAGTAAATAGCACAGAAAACGATCCAATTTTATTTTAACACTGTCTAGTTGAAGGATAACAATATATTTGATCTATTCGTACACTTGTGGAGTATTTCTTCCTTTCTCAGTTACTCATTAAATGTTTACGATTTACGAAAAATTGAAAAGGTATTTTAGACAAACGAGAGCAAATAGAAGATGTTTTTCTCTCTCTCTCATAGCTCTCTGGAGGGTGTGAGTTGACGGTGGTCCTGCAGGACTTTGTGGCAGGCGGTCCCTCTGAGCTCAGCATCCAGACGGGTCAGACAGTGGAGCTGTTGGAGCGACCCAGCGACCGGCCGGGCTGGTGTCTGGTGCGGACCACAGACAAGACTCCTTCTCAAGAGGGTCTGGTCCCCAGCAGCGCTCTGTGTATCTCTCACTCTCGCAGCAGTGTGGAAATGGACTGCTTTTTCCCATCAGGCAAAGGTAAGAACCGGCTTTTTCAATGTTGATTCGCTCCGTTCTGCGGGTACGTTTGACAGGTTATCAGAATCGTAAAAGTAATCGTGGCTTTGGATTTGTTGTTTAAAACGTTGATTTGAAGATTTATGGAACGTACTTAATCATCATTGTCTGTTTGAAAGTGTACATAAGCACATTTAAAGCCAAAAGTTTGATCAGAGTGCTTTGCAGCCGAAAAGTTAAAGATGATAAAAAGTCATTTTACAGTACATGATTGAGCATAATTGTCTATATATTGACATGATGCAAATCAATGAATGCTGTCAAAAATGAACTACTATGGATTTAATCTGTTTGCTTTCTTTTCAAATAAGTTAGACACGGTTTGAACCCATCTTGCATACTGCTAACATAATAGGGAAAGTATGGAAGTACTCTGTAAATGTAAATGTTATCTGTACAATTTTAGTTTGACACCACCGGTTTTAACCTCTAGAGGGCAGTATAAACACAATGAAAGTGAATCTAGAAGAACTTTATATTGATGCAACAGTAAAATGTCTTGACATGACATGACCTGAATAAATGTTGTGGTTATACAAATGGTAATTCATTTGTCAAAAACGTTTAAGGTAATTTCCATAGCAAAAATATATTTTTTTAATTTGATCAGTAATAGCTTACCTTGATACTTTGAGTAAAGTATGAAACCATTTGTTATTTTCATAATTTTCAAAATATTTAGCGAGAAATTCTTTGAATTAAAAATATGTCAGGGTTTGATGAGATTATGAAAAGAAAAATATATATATTATATTAGAAATTATTTATTGATGAATATTATTTTCCCCAACCTATGATGATAGTAACTTAGAGATTCTCATTTCATTGTCTGTTTACTGCTGATCTGTTTCGGTCGTGTTCATTGAGAGTTAAGGGCTTTTGTGAGGAACTCTTACCGTGATCTACTCTCTATAAAGTTTAACTGTGATTTATTTAATTGTGTCGGTGAAACAATTTACACTCAAAAAATTGAGTAAGCTGTGAAATCAATGAAATATAAATGTAAGGAGAAGTAAATCTGAGTAACTAAAATATGTCTATTTAAATTCAGCCAAAAATATTAAGGGTGTATTCAAAATATAATTAAATACTTATATTATTTATGTTTATTTAATGAAAAGAAAAGAAATATGTAAACTTTAGAAACATTAACTGCTGGTTAATATACTTTTTACATGTCCTAGATATATATAAAGATTTATTAAGTTGATAAAGCTTTTTTATTTTGTGTTATTTATTAAGACACTTTTAGAGTGTGAATGCAGATGTCTGCCATTGATACTAACATGTGACGTTAGAGGGATAATTCTCCCAAAAAGTTACATTCTGTCATGAATTATTCATCCTCCTGTTTGTTCTAAACCTGAATAAATTGCTGTTGTTCTGTTGAACACAGTAAAATATATTTGAAAAAATGTCTGGGACAAAATTGACTCATAGTTTAAAAGAATGGTTGGCACAGGGTACCCCAGAACTTTTTGCTTTCCTAAATTCTTTCTTTTGTGTTTAACAGAACAAAAAAAGTACAATTATTTTATGTACGGTAGTCAATGATGCCCCAAATGTGTCAGTTTCTAACATTCTTCCTAATATCTTCCGTTGTGTTTGACAGAACACAGAAATGTATAAAGGTTTGGAACTGCTTGAGGATGAGTATTCATGGCAGAATTTTCATTGTTGGGTGAACTATCCCTTTAAGGTTCGACTACAGATCTCCTGGGCCCGTATTCTTAAAGCTTTGAAGAATCCTCTAAGAAAGCTCTTCATTTAGCTCAAAAACTTCTACATAGGAGTCTTTGCTTAAAAAACGATTCAGGACCAATCTGAGAGCACCTCTGAGAAAGGAAAAGACAAAACCTATTATCTCAGTGAGGAGGCGGGGCTGACCCCGTTGCTGTGTATGACACAGTCTTTTAAAGACTATGATTGGTTGGTTGGACAAGAAGGAAAGAGCGCTTTTAAGTAAAGGGACATTAGTTTGAAATTGCACATGTATTTTTTCCTATTTTAAGATACTTAAGCACATACAGGTGCATGCACTATATATATAATTTATATATTTTTTCCCATGCCGTTAATGTCAATGTATTTGATAGAAAATGAACAGTGACACAATAAGTTTCTGAAAGTGCTGTAAGTGTGTGTGTGTGATCACTATCGAAGGTTCTGACAGAACAAAATCATTTCTGATGCATTTCTCCAGTTGCTAAATATGTTAATGTGGTGAATTTTTTCTATTTGGACTGCTTTTTCATTTCTGTTAGCGTGGGTCTAATAGGATCTGTCACGAACATGAACCCTGCACAATCTAATGTGTTGTGTCTTATTTATTCACTGTCATTCAATTCAATGTCATTTTATTTTATAGTGCTTATACAATTTGCATTGCATCAAAGCAGCTATACAAGAAAAACAAAACCAAGATAATCAAAAGTTGAACAAATAAATAAATAAAAAAAATCTGATAAACCTTAAAAGTAATATAGAAATTGTCATGCATTGCAACACATTTCTCACTTTTCGTATTCATCCATTTTCTCTGCTGCTAAAGAAACTCTTAAGTCTCTTAAAAGTCCTCCTCTCTACTCATAGAATGTTGCACTTTAAGATCTCTTTTAAGGGTTAAGATGCTTTATGAATTACTTTTTTCTTTACTATGATCTTTTCTGTTTATTTAAGGGGAAACACGCACATTTCTAAGAATTTTCTTAAAAATTTGTCACTAGGATCAACTCTTTGTGTTAAGATTTATCATGAATACGGCCCTAATCTTAACATCTTAGCTATTAAGATGTGGTCCGTTTCTGCAGCTCTTCTATACCGTAGGTCTTAAAAGGTTTTGATATGCCATGATGTATAATATTACTAATCCTCACTTGTGAGTGGTTTTGGAGGAAAGTACCTGCTAAATGAATAAATGTATTGTATTAACTTAACTTAATTAATTTACAGAATAATCATTCTTGTCTTTTCTCGCAAGTTCCTTAATTCCAGTCATAGTTTCACTGTAGTGAATGATTTGGGTGTTTTCAGGAATGCTATACTCTCATATGTGAATGAATAATCCTGCTCACACCAAAGTTCCCTAAACATTAGAACTAATGAAAGTGTCCAGACAAACTATTTCCTCATTAGTGATGTTCCTTTTCCAGTCATCTTCTATTTCCATTGCCAGTAATATGAATCATTGTCTCTCGTGGCCTATCTGAGTTTTGCTTATAGATGCTGCCATGAGATAAAGAATCATTCATGAATCCGTTATCAAATCCCTGTTTTATACAGAGCAAACGGTGCAGAAGGCTTTGGTTTCTTTTCAGCCCAAGGTGTGACGCAATCACTTGAGACTGAGTCAGTGGTTTCAGTGTTTTGGAGTACATCAGGTGTAGCCTGATGTTGGATGATACTGTTGGGTCTATTTTTAGAGTCTGCATGATTTGCATGGCTCCCCCTGTCTGTTCTGGTTGGTCAATGCTTGAATTATTATAAAGACTCCTCCAAAATGCAAAACACCTGTAATATACAGTAAAACACCTTGCGCAAGGCAATTTAGAAATGATAACAGGATTAATGTACTTCGGTACAACACAATCTTATACGCCGAGGTTGCAAGCTATTCATCTAAAGTCTTCATTTCATATGAATGTGACGATGGTGTTCAATAAAAACTGGGATTTTGTGGCTAGTGTTAGCACTGAGGTCCATGTGAAGTGAAATAAACATTTTGTCAGATTTGAGTCAAAGCCTTTTATCCTCCAGGAAATTGGAGCAAAAATATTGATTCATGTGCCACTACATAGATTTTACTCCAATGAAATGTTTCAAGATTATCTGCCGCTGACTCCCAAATAGCAAACAATGGGTTCAAGGTTATGATGTGAAAACTGAATACAGCCGAAAAAAACTAAAACAAGAGACCTTTCCAAATGTTCATTTAATCAGCATTTCTAGATGTATTGTGGTCATTCCAGTCCAGTGTCTGTTGAATTTCAACAAAATCAAACCTCAGGAGTGACAAAAAGTCATCCAGCAGCAATGTGAAATATGCACGAAAACAGCATGACAAGACCCATGAAACTGTGAGAAAAATCAAGGTTATCACATAGAAAAAATATTTTTAAACATTTTTTCCTAAATACATATAGTAATATTACTGTTTTACTGCTTAAAAGCGAATTTGATCTTTGTAGTGAAAAAAAAGAGCACGTTTTCTGCAAATACATGCAAATAGAAACTTTTAAGAATTTGAATATTTGCAATTTGGGAGCAATATTGTTATAAGTTAACAGAATGAAACAAATCTGACCGTTTTACCCATACACAAACCTAGTAAATTCTCTTCATTTTTTCTGCGACTATATGTTCAGCATCGAATACTAAGTTTCAATAGAAAATATATAAATACAATGATCATGTTAGCACTTGTTGCTTTGGAAAAGATGAATCCCAGACCAGCAGGTGTATTTTGCCTCATTCACACGTTGCGATGTTGACTGGGATTTGAGCAGTTTACTGGTATAAGTGCTTCCTGGGTAGAGTTAATGCATCTTACCAGTCAGCACATAGAGATAGTTCAGGTTTCATCAATGATGAAATCAGATGTGTATAACAGATGTGTGTGACGGAATGGCTGTGATTATGAAGCGCACAAAGAACAAGGTAATCCAAAACATCACTTTAATAATAATCCAAGGTAAACGGAAGAGAATCCACACAACCGTGCAACACATTCAATACACTCAACAGCAGACCATGAACTAAACAAAGCCAAAACAAATGAATACTGTGACATAACTGTCACAGGACCAACTGAGGAGGGAGTGTGGGGGTTCAGGAGGTGGCCGCGTATCAGGAGAGGAGCAGATGATGGGAAGGAGTTCTGAGCAGGAGGAGTCAGGTGGCGACCCAGAGCCCAGTCAAGATGACAGTCCACCAGAGGGCCAAGAGATAGAGATGATGCAGATGGAGGAGGAGCCCAGCCGGAGGATTGGAGTCCAAAGTCGACTGACCAAGGCGGAACTGGAGGGAGCCTGGTGGAATGATGGGCCACGTCGGAGACAAGGGAGGTAGGAGCCAAGGTTTTGCCGAAGGTTCGGAGGCCGAGGTAAAGTCTGGGTCTCAGAGGCTGGAGGCTGAGACATGGGATACTCAATCCCCAAGGTAGCTGGCAGTTGAAGAGCCGAAACGGCAATGGCATAATGAGGGTGAGCCGAGGGGTCCTCAAGGGCCAGCGAACCGACCCACGATGAACCGGCTTGTGAAGGCAGAGGAGGAGGGAGTGGGAGGCTGGGCGGGACCTTCTTGCAGGCTAAAGAGGAGGTGCTGGCTGACTGAGAGCTGGACGGGCCCAGTGGAGACGAGGAAGATCTGGATGGGAGCAGCAGAGACTCTGTAGACGAGGGGGAGCTGGATGGGACCAACAGTGGCAGGAGCATCCAGAGTTTCTCATTATTAGCCCAGTCAAAAATGGCAGAGTTCAGTTGCAGCTCACCCTCAGCAGCGAGAGTGTAGGCGAGGCTTCCGTCTGCGGTAGGCTCTGGCAGACGCTTCGTGCAGAGGGGTGAAAGCTGACTGGTCTCTGGGTTGAGAGTGGGTTTGGACTCTGGAGATGTCCTAAACTGGGTCCGTTACTCTCCAACACCCACTCCACAAAAGGCGCAAATTCCTCTCGGGCACCGTTTGCTGGCAGGCATGCCTTACAACGCTCGATCAGGCCATGGTGATTAAAAAACAGAGCACGTGGTCAGGGAAGTGTGTAAGACACGCCAGATCTGAGAAATCCCTTGTGTGGTCCTCCAGCGAATGGTCTCCCTCCTCGAAACACAGGAGTTGGACGGCTGGAGAAGTCATGCCGGGGGGAGGAATCAAAAAATGCCACAAAAATATACTTATCGGTCTGCTGTTCTTTAACAGAATGGCTGTGGTAAGGAAGAGCACAAAGAAGAAGGTAATCCAAAATATCACTTTAATAATAATCCAAGGTAAACAGAAGGGAATCCATTCAACACATTCAACAGCAGACCATGAACTAAAGCAGGTGTGGGAACCTTGGTCCTGCAGAGTTTATCTCCAACCTAATCAAACACACCTGAACGAGACCATTAGAGTCTTCAGGATTACTAGAAACTTCACGACAGGCTTGTTGAGCCGGTTGAGCTAAACTCTGCAGGACAGGTGCCCTCCAAAACAAAGTAATACTGTGACAATGCGGGTGACAGAATCCTTAGTGTAGTCACTAGACTTTTCAGAACTGTTCTGTTTTCATTTGTCCAGCAGCTTCGTCGTCACAACATCTAGTCATATTCACATCTCTTCTGGGCCTCATTGGCTGCTTTATTCACTATTCAGTCATCCATAAAAACTTCAAAATGTATTTTGGGTATTGCTTACACACGTGTGTTTATGTGTTGTATTTTGACTAATGAGTGTGATTCCTGTCATTCCACACATTGTGTCAACACAACAGATGATAAAGCAGTTTAACCTGCTGCCAGACAACAAGTCTCTCTCTCTCCTCCCACCTGCTCGCAGGAACTTCCAGCATGAGTGAATATTTTCCATTCGTGAGGTTCAGACGTTCACCTCACGTTATCTACATGGGAAAGTGGATTCCCTTTATATCTGCTTTCTATTCAAAGTCCTTCGGAGAAAATAGAAAGAGAGGGAGCGTGCGGTCCCATGAGCACACTACAGATGGACACATTGTCATGGGTTCTCATTATCAGGTCCAGCGTACTGACTGCAGCCATTGTAAAGGACGGCGAGTGAAACGAGAGAGGCAGAGTTTTGTAGCTCCGCCCCTCACAGTGACTGTAAAGTAGAGCTGTATGATTGTAATGTGTCAGTTGTCTGTTATCGCTGGCTCTGTGAGCAGTCATGGGGAGTGGTAAAGGTGTGCAATGCTGCTGTGGCTGGGTTCTTGCTAAATGCTGCTGCTGTTGTCATATACCGGGTGAGTCTCACAGACTCTCTTTTACATCTGATGCTGTTTACTGACATAGTCAGCCACAGTTTGTGACTTAATGGAAACGGTATTTATGATTTGCACATTGCTTGTTGCTAGTTTCGGTGACTAATAACATTTGAAGTTTTGATCAGATGTCAGATTAAATGTTTGGACACACTTGACTGAATATACAGTACGCTTCTCTTGTATAACCCTTTCTTATCTGTAGTCTAATGCGGAAATGCTTTGAATAATGATTCAATTATTGTGAAATGATACAAATTATATTTCAAATGCTTTGTTTAAATGTCTTTGCACTTGGTTGCGTTCCCACAATATGTAGAGCTGAAAGTGAATTTTCAATATTCCATAATTTATTATGTTCATAGCTACATTGGAATACTTATATTTTATATCATAGTTTTGTTTTAGTTTCAGTAATGCTACATGAGGAGGTGTGTCTAGACTGGTTGTGTATAATGGTTTGTCTGGAAGTTGAATGTTTTGAAGGTCGATGGGTAGCATAAATAAATGTCCCTTTTAATATTAATATTTTTGGTTAAACTGGCCAAAACTCTGCATTTATACTTTCTGCATATCTTATGTTAACGTTGAGTACTTACAGAATAGTATCGCACCATTTAATATCTGTTGTCTCTTTAGTTTGATCACATTTATAAAAGACAGGTACAGCTATGCGATTATTTCCGAAAACATGCGCACCTATGCCCAACAAAACACAGACATATGACTCAGTTTCACAACCGCGTGCAGTTCATGTCGGGCATCTTTTAGTGCTGGGACCGCAGCATCTATCGGTTTCAAACGATCTCCAAATCCAGCGTTATATACACTGTTTATTTAACATCCATCATTGAAATGCCGTGAACAAACAAACACACAACTTCTCTCTCTATCGCACGACTAACGTGCTACAGCTGCAGGCCCAGAGTGCAGCCAATCTTGACGCAGTGCAGCCAATCTTGATGGTAAGCAGGTTTTCATATCGCTCGTTAGTTGACGTGTGGGTAGCTCTTTCTTTGCCTTTCCGAGGGTGTGCTTTTCTGGGACAACTACCCAATAAGGGACTAAGAAAAGTTGTTTCGAAACGTTCTGAAACCGATACGAACGCTAGGGGAGTGTATCTAGCACAGAAATACTACTTCAGACGTCCAACTCTTTTTTGGACAAGTTGACCATGTCAAGCATGAGAAGACAGCATGTTTAACAGTGTAAATAAGTCAGAATGCATGAAGGTGCAGAATGTGTGGATTTTGGTGTTTTTCATCATTTTAGGCTCATTTTAGCCTTATTTAAAAAATCTTGTGATGTGACAAATCTAACACCAACACCGTATATCCTTATATATAAACTGTGCATTTAATTAATAAAAAATGCTTTTTACACTAGTATTAAACAAAGTGTTTGTGAAGCTATACTGTATGTCTGATATGTGAGATCACGCATAATTCATTTTCTCCTGCATGTCTTTCACATGTCTTGTTTTAATCCTTTAATTCAATGTGGAGACAGTGTGTCATTTGCGTTCTCTTGTGTCATGGGTAGATTGGGGTTTGTTTGCCTCTGTGTCTGTGTGTGTGTGTGTTAGTGTGCGTGTGTGTGTGTTTGTGTGCGTGTGTGTTGATGATGATGGGGTAAAGTACCTCGCAGCTTTTGTCTAATGTAGACTAAAGTGCTTTCTCTCACTGATTAACTCAGAAAGCCTCCCTGCCGAAACAGAGCTGAAAAACACGATCTCTTTCATGTATCATCACATAGGTTATAGAACCAAAGGCATGTTTACTGAATGAATGTATGATTTCAGGTGCTTTAGTGACATAATTCTGGAGTTTGGGTTGCTAAAATGTATTGTAAAGCTGTAAACAGGAGATGGGATATTTGCATACACACTTTTTTGTTAGTGTTGAGCCAAGTGTAGTTTACCTGAGGTCAGGTGCGCAGCAACATTCCCAGGCCACCAAATGCGTCTTGACACTGCTGTGTGTACAGAATGAGGGCTGAAGCCCACCCATACAACTTCTGCTGGGCCTTCTGAAGTCAAGCGATTGCTCTGCAAATACACTTAAGTATTTAAGAGTTCATTGAAGTCTTTTGTTTGCAGCATCAGCAGCCAAATGGGAAGCATGACCTACACTGCTCAGATGATGCGTGTGAGAAAAGATCGCTGGAATGTCTTCATTGCATGATTTATAGTTCTTGTGCTTTCGTGAAAAGGGCTCCTCGTTTAAGTTGCAGAGATCTTAAAGCAAGCGTTGTGCATGTTCATCCCAGGTAAATTTACCATCTCAGAAGTCTACCGCTCAGTTTACTTTTAGCATGCTTTAAGAGCTGTTTCTCTCTTTATTTTCATGTTTGTGCAAGTTACTTAGAATTCCTACTGTAGCTCTGGTTCTGATGAAAAGAGTCATGTGGAATACACAGCACAAAGAATAACTTTGTTCAATTTATTTTATTTATATAGCGCTTTTCACAATTTTGCAATTGTATGGATTGTCAACCAGAAGCTGTCGATTGTTTGGTTACAGTATTACAAAAAATATTGTATTCAAACCATACGTATATCAGTTATGATCATTAATATCAAGATTACTTTTCCTGGTTTATTTACAATAATGTGCGAAGTATCACTCCAATGTTAGACATCATGGTTAATAATATCACTGTTACTGCCGCTGGGATATTTGCAATATTATAATGTTTAAAGTATCAACACAATAGCAGTAAACATGGTCCACAATATAAGATTATTGTCATTACTGGAAATCTAAATGCACAATATGAAGTACCTGAATAAAAAATCCAAGAAACAGTGTCAGCAGTCACTGGGTAATATGTGGAGACAAATATGTGAGGACCAGTTCTCATCTGGCATATTAACAAAACACTTCTTCAGCTACAGAGAGGATGAAAACAGCTTGTAAGATTCTACAGAAACAAGCACAAAGACAGATAAGTGGAAAGATAGATTGTGGGGGAAAGAAAGAAGTAACTCTGATACTGTATAAAATGAGTTGAACCATAATTAGTTAGGTCACCCATCCCTGCTTCAGATAACTTGTTTCTGAGGTTCTTTGTGTTTTGTCACAATCAATGGTGCCATCCGAACATACCTAACATTCTGTTGCAGCAGGCATAAAAACCATCACCCTTGTTAAATAATCATGAAAAATAATCTGTTAATATGCAGCTGGATTTTTCTGCCCAGGTCTGATTCTGAACTCCTGCAGTCTTGGACAAACTATTTAGTCCAAATCCTCTTTTCATCAGAAGATCTTTACTGGCTCTTTGAAGGTGGAATAATGTGAGAACATGAGAATTACTCCCTTGTTTCAGAAGTTTATACTGCTGTAATGTACAGTCAGCAGAAATATGATTTGTGGCAGAGATAGAGAGAGATAGAGAGAGAGAGAGAAACTCCTCACCTATGAATGGAATGCTGCTGGTCCGGACCGCGTGTATGCTGGTCCCGCTCACATAAAGTAATGTGTGTAAAGTATTTGGATAAAGCCACATCCTCTAAAGCGTGCTGGCTTTTGTTGACAGCAGTGGAATGTTAAAGCACAGACTCAATAGCAGATAAGAGAGGACACATCTGCCTGTTTGTCTCATTGAAGACCAAACTTTTAAACTCGTACCTGGTTTTCAGGAAGTTGTGTAAGATGACACATTGTTTGGCAGCCACTGTAAGGTCTACTGAAGTTTTATGAATGGATAGCCATGCTTATCCCTTTTGTATATTAGCAGTTCTGCCATATTTAAGGAATACACAATTCAATTCGATTTGATTTATTTCACAATGCGCATCGTTCCAAAGCAGCTTTACAGGAGAAAATAAGAAAAAGTGAGATTCACAGAAAAGGTCAAACACAGCACAGTGCATGGTGTTTATAGAACAAGCAAGATCATTCTAGTAAATAATATCTAATAAAAGCTCCCGTTGAGCAAGAAAACACGGCCCTGTGGCAAGGAATCCAAACTCTAATGATATATAAATGGAGAAAAAGAAACCTCTGGAGAAACCAAACTCAGCTGGGAGGGCCGGGTCTCCTCTGACTTGTCACAGCTGCACTCTGTGACTTGGATTAAACGTTACTGAGTAAATGGTTATGAAGAATAGGGAGATCTAAGTAGTTGTGATTTAGGAAATTTCATTTGTGGAAACTTTCTAGGTCTAATTTTGTCTAGTTTTGTAATCGATATCAGAAAACAGAGGAATGTTATAAGCAGGGAAAATAGTAATGGCATGCTGTAACTGATTGCAGCTATAACTTCAAACTGCTGTCATGTGATGTAAGTTTAGCATTAAATACTAAGTATAGTAAATTTAGCATTAATGTGACAAGTAGTACGTCTTTGTTCTTGGTTGGAGATGGAATAGGCTGAGCTGGGATGGTCAGGTGGTCACTTTGCACTTGGGTGGTGATAAAATTGCCTAAACTGGAGCTGTGATGGTCAGTCAGTCCGCAGGCTCTCGCTGGAGGATGGCACTGGATGTTCAGATGGCTTAATCTCTAGTTAGGGATGGGCGTATGACGTTCATCTGTACCTGGCGTAACCTCTCCCTACCTCGGGATGGGCATCCCAAGGCAGGGCGGAAGACAGAAAGAGAATAATTAGCATAGCTGCTATTCATTAATTATTTTATTTATTTGCATATTACCTGTTAAGTAAATGCTTGGCTGAAAGGATGTGTCTGCAATCAATACACAAACTGTGGTTCACAGAATTGCCTCAAAGATATGGAAAGCAAAAGTGAAAAGTGGGTCAAAAATGTAAATGAAACCTATTTCATAAATGACTTGTCTTCTATTGTTTTACTAGAAGCTAAAGTCTCTGAACCATCAGTCAACTTTTTACTGAATATCTGCAGTGATAATAGCAGGGATAATAGTAGCAGTTAAACAGGTTTACCGACCAGTCAGCATGCACGAGCTATACCATCTCTGTTATAGTGGTTGTTACATTATAGAATGTTTACATGGGAAAGATGTCACATGTTATTCTGTAGCGTTATTGCTGTTTTTATCAGTTGTTTGGTAATTGCTGTTCCACGTACACATTTTTCACAAACAACACTTTGTCTGTTATGAGAAGTGTGATGAGGTGGGAGTGTCAGTCTTTCACAACACTGCTGGAAACTCTGACTCATATAGATTGTGTTGAATGTGTTGTCTTTATAGAGAACCATTTTTAGCAGATTTAGTAATCCATGATAAAAATGTATAGCATTGAATAAGGACACAACCGATATATTGATGATGTCAGTTGTGAGTAAAATAAATTTCTAGTTGATGTGACGATGTACACCTGTGGTTACTCAGCTGGACCCCCGTATGAACTTGAGGAACATTGACTTCATACATATAGTCACCTTGAAACCATAACCTTGCATTGATGTCTTTGCAAAAATGCCAAAACATGTCCATTAAAACAACAGTTAAAGCATTACTTTACATTACCATGGTAACACTTGTGAAGCTAAATGTGCAAGTGTTTAATTTTTGGGAAATAAATATTTATTAAGTGTTATCTCGGACTTGTTTCCTAAGTTTCCATAAAATAACACTGATAACAGGTTAAAGGCAAGGTCACACAGTAGCACAGCTTTCTGTTGTGCCAGGAAATGTTATCACTGTGATGTCATGTATAAAAAGAATGGGTGAACTTCACGTAATCTCTCGCCTTATTGTTTTGTTTAGTGGTGTTTGCTATAGTAAAGCTCAACAATAAGGTTTATTTGTTTTTCCTGACATCTTGTACAAACCTCCCATGTCAACCTGCTAGCAAAGGTCATTTTAGTTTACTAAAACTACACTTTGAAAACGTTTATGTTTATTGAAATTAAATGAAATATTGGCCTTAAAACAATTGAAATATTTTGAAATGTTGCCTCAGAAATAAACAGAGATACGTTTAAAGCCCTTCATTTATAATAATAATAAAAATAAATTAATCTTATATAGCAACATACAAAATAAACAACTGAATAATTAAATGACATTAGAATTACAATAAAGCTGCAAGCAACGATAACGGGGGCCAATTTATGAAATTAATATTGTGGCATATTTTAATTGGAAGTGTTTGTAGTAATATTCAGAACATCACTGAAGCTGTGCTTGTAAGCTTTTAAAACTTGTCTGATAGATCAAGTGAGCTTAGTTCTGCTGTTACTGTAAACCCCACTTTTGATATATTGTACAATGATGGAGGGACCTGATATATCTACTGTGGAGGTAGTATAGACAAACTCATTGTCTGCATACAATAGCACTGCAACACTACATAGCAGTGTAAATATGCCTTATCAACCACATTGAAAAGTCCTGGCACCACCCACAACACCCTATAGCATCATGAGATACAGTAAACAGGAGTTTGATATGTGTCAGTTGTACTTTTGTATAGTAGATATGTTTAAGCCTAGTTCATGTTTGTAGTAAATGTAGTCATACGATCAAGACACTGCGCTCTGTGGAAATGTGATTTGGCCACTCAAAACGAACAAAGACCACTCTCTGTCTCTTTGGAGAAGTGTGTGTGTGTAAATGGCAGTGCCTAATAACTGCCCTCATCAGACCCTCTCTTCACTCCACACATAATCACACACTCACAAGACTGCTCGCTGTCGTCAGCCAGTGCCTGTGTTACGCAGGTTTGCACTTCAGAAAGCACTGCAACCCTCAACAGAGACGTGCCCAGTCACACACAGCGCCTGTGAGCACAGCAGCGTGATTACGAATGATACTACGTACTGCATTGTAAGAGGGGATATCTCAGGTATTTTTCATGAACTTCTCACACAGGATCCTTCGAGCTGTATTTAACACAGGTACAGAAGAGAGCTTGTGTTTAAAGGCCTGCATTCATGCTGTCAAAGATTCACTTTGACACTCGATTACACTGAGCTGAGCTGCTGTCTGTCTAGTGTACTGTACCTACCCACCTGTTTCTGTCACAAGTGCTGTGAACAACTATTGCAAGGTCACTTACTCTAATAAGTCATCTATTAAAACCTACAGTCCCTCCTCAACACACACTTGACACACAGACAAAGATGTCATCAGCACGGTGCAGATTTTGAATGTCTGTTAGACATAATAGTAATAATAACTTAATTTGATATAGCGCCTTTAAAAGTAGCATCTCAAAGCGCATATATAGCGTAGAATATAGTTAAAAGGAATTATAAAAAGAACATAACAACAAGATGGAAACAAACAAAAACAAACAGAAATTAAAACAAGAAATTGTACTAATCGCATAATATACATATAATAATACAAAACAAATATAAATAAAGACAACATACATTTATCACATAAAAAGCAACGTTAAAAAGGAAGTTTTAGAAGAAGTTTTACAAATATTTAGAGATTATGTGTTTCTAATCTCAGAGGGCAGTTTTTGGGGCCGGTAAGGAAAAAGCCCTGTCGCCCATAGTACTTAATTGACTTGCCGGAACAGTTAAAAGACCAGCTGCGATAGAACAGAGTTTTCATACAGGGGCGTAGGGTACTAAGAGCTCTGACAGATATTGAGGAGCTAAATCATTTAAGGCCTTATAAATCATCAGGAGAATTTTGTAATCAGTTTGAAACTTTACAGGAAGCCAGTGCAAGGTTTCTAAGATAGGTGTAATGTGAACTCTTGCGCTGGTACTAGTCAATATACGGGGAGCAGAATTCAGTACCAACTGTAGTGTACTGAGGGTGGCTTTTGAGACTCTAGCCAACAATGCATTGCAATAGTCAATTTGGGAAAAACTTTTCAGCACCCAAAATGTCAACATGGAGTAATCTGGCAATATTTCTGAGATGAAAAAGCATACTTTAACTGTGTTAAGAGCATGAAAATCAAATGTGAAGTTAGTAGAGCTGCACGATTCTGGATAAATTGGGGATCCCGATTCTTTTGTTTCAAATAGAGATTGCGATTCTTTAACGATTCTGAATAATGACCAAAAGTAATACATAATTTACTAGAGGTTCTGACCAAAAAATAGTTAATTAGGTATGTAATATGTAGGACTTTTCTTCAAAATTATTACATATTTCATGGTTAACCTACAGTAACTATGGTGAGAAATGTTTAACCACAAATTCCATAAGTAAACTAAAGTATTTTTTCATTTTTTTTACTTTAAATGTAAAAGTTTAACTTCCTAAAAAGTATAAATGCATTGAAGTAACTTGTATATAAAATATTTCTCAGTAAAACAAATTCATAAGGTGGCAATTTTTTATTTAATACTTTTGCCTGATATCTACAGACCGCTTGAAGGGGTCTTTACAAAAATACACTACTGATAAACATAACAACGCAGTATTCTGATGACTTGTTTTACGGATAAAAGCGCTCACTCGGATTTGTGCGCGCTACAAACTACAATCGTTAGTTTCGTTTCAAACATGTCCAGTTAAGATGTGAAGCATAATCAGAACAATGTATCATAATCCTGAAAGACACTCATAAAAACAGTTTTGTTGTCAGGCTGTATTTACTTTATATGTTGGTCTGTTATTTGGTGTGAGATTAATTTGGGTAGATTAGGAGCCTGTTAACGCGTCTCATGCGTGTGAGTTGGCAACTCTCGGCTTTAATCCCAGTACTTCTGTGATCATTTGACACAGAAATAATGATAGTGTGTGTTTTGAAAGACTGTTTGTGACGTCGTTACATACCTTATTATAATAATTTTAACTAATGCGGCAGCAACAGCAAATATTGAAGCGTTATGATTTAAGTCCGATGTGCAAGTTAATAGACACACGAGAATCGTTGATTTTCATTAATGAGATCGTGTGGGTGTTCGAATTGAGATCAGGATTGTTTAACGAATAATCGTGCAGCTCTAGAAGTTAGCATCAAAAATCACCCCAAAATGTTTTAATTTAGTTTGAAACTGCATAACTGAGGCATCCACATTGAGGGCTAAAGGCTCAGCCTTATGTAATTGGAGAGGTGAACCATCAGCATCCCTTCAGTTTCATCACTCAGACCTCAGAAGTCTGCAAAATAGGGAAAATGTACATCCTGAAAAGTAAAGGGCCCAAAATTGAACCCTGGGGAACACCAGATTACACGACACCAAACTCAGATCTGCAACAACCCCACACAACAAATTGCTTGCGGTCTGAAAGATAAAACTTAAACCAGTTTAGAGCAGAGTCAGAGAACTCCAAAGACAATCTCTAAACAGGTGAGGAAAATAAAATTATCAACAGTGTCGAAAGCTGAACTGAGATCAAGAAGAATCAAAATTGATAGACAACCATTCACATTTATGCATTTGACAGATGCTTTTATCCTATACATTTGTTTCTAAGTATGTGCAATCCCCTGGGATCGAATCCACAACCTTGCGTTGGTTACGCAATGCTCTTACCAGTGAGCCACAGGAAAGCTCCAGGAAAATGACCAGAATCATAAGTGACCTTAACCAAACCTGTTTCAGGACTGCGCATTTTAAGCAAGTCAGATTGAAGGGGCTCAAAAAGTTAATTGACAGTCAGATGAGACAACAACTGAGAAGCAACAATTTGTTCTAAAATTTAAGCAGGAAAGGGCAGATTGGAGATTTTTTTTAGGTTCTCAAAATCACTGCTGTTAGTTTTTGGTACAGGGGTTTCAACGGCAATTTAAAGTGCTGCTTGCACAAAACCAGTACACAGGGACTGTACACTTAACTCTTTTACCACCATTGACGAGTCATTAAAAAAAAAACGGTTCCCCCAAAGACGAGTTATTAAGGCAATCAGTGTTTGCACTGTTGTACAGCTGGTGGCACTGTTACACACCTTTGGGAAAAAGTACAGAATCCCAGAACCTAGAACGTATATGTTTTATCGGTTTTTAATGATTGTTCTGAGTGTAATCTGGGTTTAATCTTTGACAAAAAACATTAATTATCTCAGCTGTTAATCAAAGTGAAGCATTTTTGAAGAAACCTACCCACATCTACGGAGTGATAAAAAACGAACAAATGAAGATAGAAGAATACGGTTCTTTTGTTTAAAAGCTGAGACTCTGTTCTTTCATTTAACATATTTTTCAGGTTTTTCCATATATTCTTTACAGAAAGTTTACTGTGAGCCATTACATTTTGGGGAAATTGTTAAAAAACGCTGCCGTAGGCTGGACTTTTTTTTAAAGGCTGGCGGGGAATGAGTAAATTATTCAAAACATGACTGAAACAGACTAGCAGGTAGAGGATCAACTATTGAGGTGCTTTCGTTTTCAAAACCAAATTACCAAGAAACTGAGAATCTAGCTCGGAGAAATTTGTCCAGGCCAGATAAGAGAATGGAATTCATCGTAGATCCTTTGTCATCCAATGCATCAGATGGTAAAACACAACTTGAGGTAGACTCAATAAAATCATAAGAATCAATGGGCTTAATAGATCTCCTTTTACAAAGTTAATAATACGTGAGCGAGAAGTATGTATGTCAGGAAGTTCCATGTTAAAAAGGGTAGCCCAATGGTCAGACAGTCCTAAATCTGAGATTGATAACTGTTAATCAAATGAACCATTAAAAAACACAAGGTCTAAAATCTGGCCTTTGTTGTGAGTAGGATAATCCATGAGTTGGTTTAACTCAAAAAAATCCAATAAAGATGTAGAGTCTCTTGTTGTTGAGAGTCTTTTATGTCCATGTGGAAGTTAAAATCCCCCAAATTGAGAATTCTCATAAATTTGAGGACCAACACAGACATCTTTTCTGCAATATCAGATGTGAAGTCTTTATTTTACTTGGGAGGCCTCTAGACAGTAACTATAACAGTATATAGCAATGCAGAAACACTCAGTATAAGACATTGAAATGAGTAAAACTGAGGAACAGCCACAGGACCACGATGAACACGATGATACCCCCTCCTCTACCAGAGGATTGCAGGTGATCGCATCAACCATAACCATCGGGGGTCAGTTTATTAAAAAGAAGACGGTCGGACTCCTTATGCCAGGTTTCTGTTAAGCATACAAGGTCCAGTTGAAAATTGTCAAGAGCAGGGGGGGCTCACATTGAACCCTGAGGTACACCCTGAATAAGTGTGACTTAGACACCCCGGCTCTCCAAAGTCTTTTGATTACGCTACATTGAGGTAGAACCAGTGCAGTGTCTCACATGATGCGCAGTGATGAGAGGGTGAATGAAAGCAGCTGGTGCTTTACAGTGTCAAAGACAGCAGACAGGTCCATCAAAATAAGTATGGAAGATTAATAAGCAGCTCTCACGAGTCACGAGAATAGCAGGTACACTCATTTTAATATCAACAATTGGAGACTGACAGGTTACTGTGTGAGAGGAAAGAAGAGATATGATTGAAAAAATATATGTGAGCTTTCCTGTAGCTCAGTGGTAAAAGCATGGCGCTAACAACGTCAAGCTCATGAGTTCGATCCCAGGGGATTGCACATACTTAGTAAACAAATGTATAGGAAAGTGCAATGTAAGTCGCTTTGGATAACAGCGTCTGCCAAATGCATAAATATAAACGTAAATATTAAGGGAGAGGTAATATAATGCTACTGTAGTGTTAAATAAAGTTTTAGCTGTAGGGTGATTCTCTTTTATTTAAAATAATATGATCAATTCTGTTTACAAAACAACAAAAGTTACACACCATCCTTAATTTCCATTTACCTCTGAATATTAATGTATAATTTTTACATTCCTGATTTCTTTATTTTGCAGAAAACTATGCAGTTAGCGGTCCAGACGGAAAGACAGAGTCAGTGGTCACCCTACAGGCACAGCCATCCCTGAACTCTCTCCACAGCAGCTCCGCAGGACCCAAACGCTCAGGGAACACACTGAAGAAGTGGCTGACCAGCCCCGTCCGGCGCCTCAGTCACGGCAGCAATATTAAAAAGATCCCCAGCAAACAGAAGCAGAAACGTGAAGGGCGCAAGAGCATCGACATGGGGCCGCCCGAACTACAGGATGATGCTGTGGAGGAGGTGACTCATAACTATTTGAACCATTGGACCAAATCCTTTAAATTATATAAATATTTTCCTGATTCAATTCTCTATACTCAAGCCACTAACGTCTTTTAGGGCTTGACGAACATTTGAGTTCTCAGCCTCTCCCATCGTGCTATCGTAAAGTTTTTTGTCCAAATAGATATTCATCCCACATTAAAACATTTCCACAAAACAACCTTAACAGTAGTGACTGTGGACGGCATCTTAAGCGTCAGAAGCGTTTCATAAGCTCTTCTTCATTCACCATCTCTCATTTTTTACACAACCATGGCCTTAGAGAGAAAAGTGGTCCTGTTGTTCTGTGGGCTGGACTAATGCTTTATTAAAGGCTGCTGTGGCCCCAGCCGCTCAGAGGGTGATGATTTGCCTGACTCTTTTAAGCTCTCTGCCATATAATGTGTTGCTACAAAAGAGCCTCTGTGTGAACACCACCACAATGAGCCACATTACCCATGACTGCTGTATTCCAGAGAGACGGCACATTCCTTATATCAGAACTTATTGGCACTAAACTGAGAATGTGCCGTTACAGTGATGTGGATTCGGGTTTGTTTTGAGTGTTTGGGTCTTAGATCTCAGAGGGTAACACACATGTGATTATAACATTTATTGCGGATTTGCTCAACGAATTATTCTTAATGTGTCCAGAGAGTGCGTAAAGAAGACAGAACACTGTCCAAATCAGGGATGCACAGCGGAGGAGAGGAGGAGCCGGAGGATGAGTCGCACACCCCCCTGCCTCCCCCCATGGAGATCATCCAAAACTCTTCAGCTCAGGAGGAGAAGGTAGACAGACAGGGTTCTAGGGGAGGAGCTCAGATATTGTAATGTCACTGGGGTCAGCAGAGATTACATACACTGTCACTCATCATGTGTTTATTACAGTCTCCACCTGCCGGCCTCACACACTCCCTAATGTCAGCATCATCCAAAACTCATTGGGTGGAGACTTTCTCTCTTTTTGTCAACTAATTACACATTTAACCTGTTTTGCATGTGTAGTGAAACTCTCTCAATGAAACTCTTTATCTGCTTGGGCTGTGCTTTACAAGAGCGATTGTTTTTACTGACATCTCATGAAAACATGTCCAGTCATACTTCATAAGCAGGTTTGGGTAGTAATGGATTAAACGTAACGGCGTTACATAATCAGGATACAAAAAACTAGTAACTGTTAATAGTCACAGTTACGTAAAAAACAGTTATCGGGTAAGAGTTGCATTTTTGTAAAAATTGGGGATGATATTAGGATTTCAATAGTTTTGTTTAAAACAAAAATAAATCTGTATTTTGGCATACTTACACGACTTACAACTATATGAAATGTTCTTAAATAGATTTTTAAGAAATCAAATCCATAATAAATCAATTTAAATATGTGAGGATTCCAAAAGTAAGGAGATTACATTTCTTTTATATTTTCTGCTTGGATTAAGTTACTGAATACTTTTCTCTTTTTTATGAAGTAATTTGTAACTGCAATTTTAAAAGAAACCCTCTCAAGTCTTTTTATAAGAAAATAATGCACAAATAATGTGGAAATTGTAATTACATAGAAATTTACAGTTTTTTTAAATACGGTGAAATACAGTTATACTTTTTACAAGAAACGTGTAATTTTATATGGCCCAAGAAATAAGTTTTTCCAAGTAAAAAAACGGTCAAATTACAGAAAAATACTGCAAATTGACCAGAAAAACATGAAAAACCTGCCATTTTATCGTTTTTTTTCAGAATTTTTATATTCTAGCTTTCGTTTTATTCAATGCATTTTATCACCGTGCCAACTCGTCTTGACCCTAAAAATGGCCTAATTCTGTTTCAGCGAAATATAATTATTTTGTTCTTTTTGGGGCATTATATGGGCATGTTCTTAACTTGCGTGCATGCTTCTCCTCAAAGCAAAGCTTGATAATGTGAGCTTAAACCTCATGCTGGGCACTTGCCCTTCTGATCTGCCTGTGTGTTTCTCTCTCTCTCCTCCTCGCTAATATCTCTCTTCCTGACCTGCTGTCATGTAGTCGTCTGTGCTTCTGGCTTCACGGCAGAGCTCGGCTGACGTTCCCAGCGCCGCTGAGCTTGTCAGTGCTATAGAGAAACTGGTCAAAACAAAGATGGTGAGTTAGTCATGACTCCGGGCCTGTTTTCCCTCTCCTGGCTCAAGAAAGAAGATTTGATCTGATAACCCCCTGATTTTCTGCTTTTCCTCCCTTTTTTCTGTTGACCTGAGACAATCACTGTTGGAGATCTTTTGCACTAGTGTCATGTGCACCGTGACACCAGATGCTGAAGCATCTCTTTTGTTCTGTGTGGGTCTATTTATGTTTTTTTTATTACAGAGACTCTCAGGCTGTACACATGACCTTGTTAATGAAGTGCAGTCAAACGTGTTATATTCTGTGGTGGATGTAAACATGCTGATCTGTGCTGTGCAGATAATGTAATTGTGTCATAAGTGATCTCCGTCAGCTTTTTTTGTGTGTTTAAAGATTCAGTTTTCATCAAAAACAGCTTTTACAACATTAACTTTTCATTACATGCAGTATTTCTTAGTGAAACTGAATATTCAGCTGGAAATAATGAAGGACGGGATTTAAGTTTAGCCTCCTAAAGGTTGGATCCTAGATTGGATTACGAAACCTTTTTATAGCTGGGAAAACAATTCAAAAAGTTTTCGTTTCTCCTACACTTAGTTTGCTGGTGCTGTGTCAAACTACAGTTAGTTTGCTGGTGCTGTTGTATGTTTGTTTTGTGTATGTACGTCTAGCCTCTGACCAGAGTATTTCGTTTTTGTTATCGCTCTAGACATTGGAGCCGGGGTCGTACCCAGGATTCAACCCAGTAAACCAAGCGGAGCAGAGCCCCACACCACCCAGAAACCCTGAGCAGGAGCAGAAAGCCAAAGCACTGCGGGGACGCATGTAAGACACACAAACGCTTCTCTCTTAAGTTTGTCTAGGACGTTTTCAAAACTACTTAAAAAATATCAATATCATTGTTAAGCAGATCTGGCATCCCTATTGGTAACATGTCTGTTTGGTTAGAGGCACATTATGTACAATATTTGAATTAACATATCAAAAAAACACTATCTTAGCATTATATATTTTGTTTACTTGTGCATTTACACTATCCCAAATGTTTCCAAAAATGTTCAAATCCCGAAATAAAAAATTCACAATTGATGCTGCGTTCGAGACGACTTGGGTTTTGGATATTATGACCTAAAATATCCTATCTCAATCCGTTCCAGTCAACCACGCGTCACATTCGCATGTTGACCACGCGATGTCAGAGAACGTTGAGAGAGCGTTATTTGGTAGCTGTTCAAACGGCATTTGTTCATAAAGGTATATTAAAGTTCATGTTCATCCATGTTGTACTAATAGTTTAAAGTTTGTTTACGGTTCACATAAGGTTGCTAACGGCTATTCGCCATCTTGTCCGAGATGTCAAATGACATGCTTAGGTCGGTGTTGTAGGTCGGTGTTGTTTAGAGGTTGGAAAACCGACTTAATTTGCCGTTCCAGACGTTCACTTAACCGAGGTATGACGCTGTGTCATTTCCTGTCATTAGCGTCATCTCCGGATTATCCTCCGTTTCGACTTTTATTTCCAGAGCAGTAATCGTGAAAGAAATTTAAAAGCTGTACTGTTGAGTCGCTTTAGGCGCTGCAAAGTGTGATAACGTGAACAAAGCTTGATAAAGCATCTAGCGCACCACTTTGTTGGCTTAAGTTATAACATAATAGTTTTAAAACTTCTTCATCCATGAACGTGATTTGTGAGTCCCACCAGATTGATCTCAATCGTCAGTCAAGGTTAAAAACAACAAAATACCACAGTCTTTCACAGTGTCATCAAGCTATGCCTTTATTGTTTTGCTAATGCAACCTCTAGCTGCGAATCCTACATACTTTGCCTTTAAAATCGACGGTCTACGTTTTCTAGTCTTTAATCTTCTCTGCTGCTGAAGAAAGAAACATCTGAGACATAACGGTCAGGTCTCTGACGATCCAACAGATCTAGAACGATGTCTTTATTATTTTTTTTGCTTTTGTGTTAATGTTGAGGTAAGAATATCATTAGTATATTTTCTACTTGACCTTCTTCAATGGCTTTGTGTTTCAGGTTTGTGGTGAATGAATTAATTCAGACGGAAAAAGACTATGTGAAGGATTTAGGCATTGTGGTCGAGGTAAGAACAGAGAATCTCTGTCAACTATTCATCATGCAATAAGTAGATAAATATTTATTCACGAGCATGTTTTTGTTAATCCTTCTACGTGAGACAGTATTGTATGTGATGTGTTTGTTTTTGTCTGTCTGCTCTGAAAATAAAAGCCATTTGCATCCACCTCTTCATGTCCTTGAACATTATCTGCCCTGTCATTACTAGTTTGCATTGCTATAAGACTTCATCAGAGTTTCAGTGTTTACTTGTTATTTATGGTGCTCTTCATTATCTCTTATTTCTGCTGCGTGGATTACTTTGGCTTTTTGCTGTGTGTTTGTTTTTAGCTGGGACTCTAATGTGCTTGATGTTTTTTTCTGAAGGGCTTTATGAAGAGACTAGAGGAGAAAGGAGTTCCTGATGATATGAAAGGAAAAGACAAGATTGTCTTCGGAAACATTCACCAAATCTACGACTGGCACAAGGAGTGAGTTCTCACGAAACAAAGAAACGTTTATCTCCTAAAACGAAAATGAGTGAAATTAGATTAACGCTTTATTGCTTTTGCTTTCTGAAGTTTCTTTGTGGGTGAACTGGAGAAATGTCTTGAAGATCATGAGAAGCTGCCTGGGCTGTTCAGTAGACATGTAAGAGTGAATGTTTATGTGGGAATGAGTGTGTGTTTTTGGGTGCCGATGGATCAGTCATGAAGTGTTTGTATTCATGCAGGAGAGACGGCTTCACATGTATGTGATTTACTGCCAAAACAAACCTAAATCTGAATACATTGTTGCTGAATACGATTCATACTTTGAGGTAAGCCAGACTTTAGATCATCAGTGCATGTGTGCTTTCATCAACTCAAGATGATGTGTATCGTTTGTCGGTTCACAGGGGATTCAGCAAGACGTCAACTCGAGACTGACCATCAGTGATTATCTCATTAAACCCATTCAGAGAATTACTAAATACCAACTATTAATGAAGGTAAAGTGAAAAACATATTGGTGACCTTTGATCACAAAACCAGTACAGTTTTAGTAAAAGACCAAAATACATTGTTTGGGTCAAAATTATTGATTTTTTATGCCCAAAATCATTAGAGTATTAAGTAAAGATCATGTTCCATGAAGATATTTTCTTAATTTCCTACCTTAAATTTATAAAAACTTTATTTTATGAGTGGATGGCCTGCCACAGTGCCCCTGATTAACAACTTCAAAGGCAATTTTCTCAATATTTAGATTTTGTTTTAAACGGTTGTATCTTAGCCAGATATTGTCATATTCTGAGAACTTATACATCAATAGAACACTTATTTATTCAGTTAGTCAAAATCTCAATTTCGAATATTTGGTCCACTGGTTTTGTTGTCCAGGGTCACATTTACGGTTTATTAATCATATCCTATTTATGTATCTAATCAATGTAATATTTCTGTATTTCATTTTTAAGGACTTCTTGAAGTACAGTGTAAAGGCTGGGTTAGATTGTCAGGATATAGAGGTAAATTATTCAACAGTCCTTTCACATCTACAGTACTTTCAGATTTTTGCGCAGTAACATTTTGAAATTGGAATGAATGGTGGTGTTTGTGTTTATAGGCAAAGGCTGAAACATTTAGTTTGTATTTCCAGAGGTCTGATAGATTTCCTCTGTGTTTGTTGATGTGTAACAGGAAGCTGTAGATCTTATGTCCAAGGTGCCCAAGCTGTGCAACGACATGATGAATCTGGGTCGACTGCAGGGGTTTGAGGTATTCTGAAACAAATAAGTGCTTAGGTCTACTTATAATGTAAGCATAGAAAAAACAAGATTTGTATCCTGTATCCTGGTTTTGACTCTGTCTTTTAAAGCACCAGTGTGAAAAAAAAAATTACAATTGCTATGTTTTAATGAAATATCGCAGCGTTCATTGCAAGAGATAGAGTATCAGTGTCGGTCATTATTATTTATAAAACCATGTGGATTCATAATCTTCAATTAAACAAAAATACACTTCCGCCCTCCCGTATGTGAGACGGCTTGGGCGGAGCATCCGTTAACTCCTCCCCTTCCACTGTTAGTCTGCTGTCAGTTCCCTTTCAAAATGCAACGGTTGTTTTTATACATCCAATCCAATTAAACAGTCCCACTCTTTTTCTCATCTGAAATTCCGTTTCACTCAGAAACGCAGCAGAATACGGAATTAAAAACGAGTGCGGTATCACGTGACTTTAAAGAAGCTGTTGTTATAGGCGTGTCACATTCAAGACTCGGAAGTTAATGCCCACTGCTGTGATTGGCTAACATATTTTCATAGTAAAATGCTGCTGTGATGTAGACGGTTCAACAAAAACAAACATTACTGCGCATGCGCGCGTTTGTGGACTGCACTTGACTTCCGGTACACATTCACAAACAAGTGCTTGCAGATTATTTCTGAAAACAATCAAAAGAAAAAGAGAAGAACCGTTTCTTGGCTAAACTTGTCTTTCCAATATTTTGTATTAAGGCTGCGATACCAAGCTCAACCGCTAGATGTCATTGTACCATACGGTTTGTTTAAATGCGACCTTACTGCATGACCCATTCAACAAAATTAACACACAACAACATTCAACAAATCGTTTATTTAATAAAATGTTATAATTTGATAATGAAGTAATAATATACATTAATATTAACGTAAATAAAATAAAATAGAAATAGTTATATAATTAGACACTAGCCAAACAGAAACCGAAGGTTAGCTGCAGTCCAGACGTGCGCTTCCGATGAAACGGTCTATACTCCCAGAACAATCTTTTGGTTAGAATCAATATTCAATATAATACAATCTGTTACCGACAAATCAATGTGATATGGTTATATATATATATATATATGATAATGGTTAAAACGTGATAGATCCAATAGCCTGTAGCCTGTAGCCACAGCATCGTTTTTTATGTTCTGTCTTTCTGAAAAGTCTGCATCCGTTATGTTTCCAAACAAATCCACAGAAAAATAAAGTGTCTTAATCCAACCAATCCCATGTTTGTACTCATGCTATGAACTCTATATTATCTGCTATTATGAAACCGATGGGACGCATAAAAAGTGTGCGGTCCTTGCCTCCTTCTGATGTTTTCGTATGTTCGTATGTTGATTTCCTTCAGGGAAATTTGATCTATCAAGGGAACCTCCTGCAGCAGGAGACGTTCTTTGTGACAGAGCAGAACTCTGGCGTTCTGTCCCGCAGTAAAGAACGCAGGGTGTTCTTCTTCGAGCAGATCGTCATCTTCAGCGAGCTCTTACGGAAAGGCTCGTCCATACCAGGATATCAGTTTAAAAAGAGCATCAAGGTGAGCCTGTTAACTAGCGTCTCACTTCTTCCAATTCCATTTGAATTTGAAATGACGAAAAAACAGTGACAGCTCTAATCTAGGAAACATTCTTTCAGTGTTGTTGTTTTATCAGACGATCAGATTCCTTGTTGTGTTGTTGTTGGTGGTTTATGAGGACGAACAAATTCCGGTGACACCCATTGATCATGACGCGTCTTTTATATTGTGTGTTCGCACAGGTGAGCTCCCTCGGTCTGGAAGAGCATGTTGAAAACGACCCGTGTAAATTTGTGCTGTTTTGTCGCGGGTCAGCTGAACGCTTCACCCTGCAGGCGGCAAACACAGACGTTAAACAGGTCTGGATTCAGCACATTACTGATCGGCTGGACCAACAGAACAAGTTCTTGGAAGGTAAGAAACGTATAAACTCTCCTCTGGAACTGGTTCATTCAGATCAATAATGTCTTTGCGAATATCCATCCGCAGCTCTTCTGTCTCCGATCGAACATCAGAAAGAGCGGAGCGGCTCTCAGTCTTTGACCCGTAATACGTCCAGCGGCGGGCGTACGGCTCAGTCCAACAGCAGACCCGGCTCTACCGTCTCACTGGGAGCGGAGAAACCTTCTCTGTCTGGACGGAGCTCCACTCCGCTAAAGCTACCTACCTCCAACGGCAGTTCATGCCACGACCCGGACAGATACCACTCCCTCAGGGTGAGAACAACCGATTAAGCTTGAAAAGAGGTTTCTAGGCTTTTAGTATGAGTGTGTGGCTATCAATAAGCCAGAATGATGCATGAATCTGCTCAAAACATTCAATATTTTCTTTGTGTTGTGTGTTTTCGGAAGCAGCATGTCAGGGGCGGCTGTAACGGTACGTCGTCCTCAATGCTGGTTACTCAGGACTATAATGCACTGAAAGAGAACGAGATCTGTGTCATGCAGGGTGAGACGGTACAGATACTGGCCACCAATCAGCAAAACATGTACCTGGTGTACCGATCCGCCAACAGCCAATCACCGGCCGCCGAGGGCTGGGTACCGGGACACGTCCTGGGCCCGCTTACTCAAGGCCTCATAGACACTACTGCAGACTTAAACATCAAGTAAGTGTCAATCAACACTAACTGGAGCTCTGATTGGATTGTTTTTTTTGAACACCCCATCCCATTCTGTTGGAACTAACCCGGATGTTTCGGAGCCTTTTGCACAGGACATTTTGAGTTATTCTCGAGGTTTTCGTCTGGGCTAAACTTTTAAAAAGCGCAAAGAAAGATTATAAAAGGACTTTAGTGATCTTACATCAGTGTGGAAACGGACGCGTCTGGACACTTATTTCAGTTTTCTAACACCCTGCTTTTTTATTGTTTCTTTGTTTTTTGTCGAGTTGTTTTCTGTAGTTTCGTGACGAAACAATAAAGAAAGAGAAAGTAAAGAGAGGTCTTGTGTCTCCGCCGGCCTGCTTGATCTGGTGGAGAACGCATACTGATGTCTACGGACGTTTTTTAATAGGTTGTGTATTTGTTTAAAATGTATTTTTGTATAGTATTTTTTGTTGTTTTATTTTGTTTCGTTTCTCCTACAGGATCTCATGTCAACCACTTACTGTAAATACTGTTGGTTTGTTTACTGTTTCTAGCACATTCCTGTAAAAAGCATTTTGCACTATTTAAGTGAACCCTTATTATTAAAAAGTCAGGTTTGTGCAATAGAAATATAGTTGCAATGTTGTAGTGTAACTATTAATTTTAATTGTATTATATTGAATATGTAAAATAAAATTTTGACATGCGCACGACTTAGTCAAATGGATCCTGTTTATTTTATGTTTATTTATTTTATTTTTTAAGTAAAACTATTTGTAAGTAGAACTGTAGCTACAGTATGGGAATTGTGGAAAAGAGACGTACTAATAGACCACATAGGACGTCCAAAGTCTTGTTTGCAGTGTATGATGTGCCTTATTTTGATTTAAGTTCATTTTTGTTTTGGTATTGTAGTGTATAGAACACTTATTTTGTGTTTGTACTAACCTCACCAGTCCTTGTCAGTAAAGGTTTGTGTGTGACACAGTGTTTGTAAAAATGTAAGTCATATAAGACCATTTTCTTCTGCGGAACACAAAAGGAGATGCAGTATGGGTAGTTGACAAATATACCGTTTGTGTCCTATATTGTGACATACAATGGCAATACCGATAAATATCTCTTATGCTATAATTTATGTATTAAATGTGAATATATATAGTATAAAATAATATATTATTAATAGTCAATAGTAAACATTTTTGCAGTCACACCATAGGACACATTTACGGTTTGTTTGCCAACTACCCATATTATTATTACCCAAGACTTTTCTCAATAAATCTTTTTTTTGTTCCACAGAGGAAAGAAATTCATATACAGGTTTTAAACGACATGAGAGTAAATAAAATATCTTGATTTTACTTTAACTGTGCAAATTACACACAAACCATGTGTCCGCTGTGGTGTAAGAACTATAAAAGATGAATCAATGCCTGATAACTTTTTTCTTTTCATAATTTGCAATCCAAATATATTTCCCATACTTTAAAAACTGAAATGCTCAAAATTGCATTGACCATTTACAGTAAAGCAGAGATCTGAATGTTATTGCATTAAATCACAAAATATCAAACCATTTGGCATGTGGAAGAGAATGATCGATTACTATTTTGACTGTTTCTTTTTGTGCACCCTGACCCTTAAGAACCCTTCTCCTCAATAACTTTCATTTGCTTCTCCTCACTGTTCCAATGGCACAGTTATTTGTTGGTTTGACCGGTTGATGTTTTAACACAACAGGAAGTCTCTCTCGTGGAACACGCTTCGCGCTCGTAAGCGTGCGGAGAAGGACAGTGCACCTTTCAAAAGTGATGTTAGACTTGAGAATGGACTGCGTAAGCCAAAGGAAATTCTCAGCAGCAAGGTCACTGTGAAAGTGAGTAGGAGGGTGAGGGTGGTGTGTGAGTGCTGCACCCTCACCTGTGTGACATGTGCGACTCACTTCACATGGGTTTGTCCAATGACAGCATGACACGAGAGTCACACAACGTTTCTGCTTCCATTTTAATATAAGTTTGAACGTTTTTGTTTAACATGTTTACTGTGAGTTTTATGGTATAATCCACTATTACTGAACATGGGAGTACAAATCATGACTGTGTGTGATTAGTATAAAAAAATTCTGTACTTATGTTTTTATCGTTTGTTGTTGTTTTAATGTTTAATTATTTTATTTTATTACTGAATTAAACGTATTTTGAACAACCCTTGAAGTCAACATGACACTGCATTTACAGCCCAATATACTGAAACCGAAAGTATGTTTGAGGAAACAGAATAGTGAATGAGAAAAACTGCATTAATCTGATTGAAATTCGTCAATTTTTACGAAGTGGCTTCACGATCTTATTCGTATGTTTTAGTTCGATTTGCTTTTGCAAGGGGAGGGGCCTCACAATTGCATTTTTGTAATAATCAAACGTTTTTGTATGATTCACAATCATACGTAAATTAGTTACAAAATCCTTTGGATTAGATCACGGACAGGTGTTAAGAGTGGAGCGATTGTAAAATTAAAGGGTTTGGTAATGTAAATAGGATTATTTTTTTATTTCATGTTGACTTTAAGATAATAAACCAGACTTGATTTTGTCTTGTTGTGGATTAGAAACTCGATTTAATCGTTTAGTTCTGTATTTTTTGTATTCTTGTAATGTACTGACCTGGATTTCTGTCAAACCATAAACTCGTTCCTGCTGTAATTTTGTGCTGTGAGGTGTTTAATGTCTCTCTTTCACCCTGAAACACAGGAGTCCCGCAGCTCAGATGAGTCCGACTGTGAGGGTGAACTGGACCCTAAAACTAGCATGGAGGTAGAGACACTGTGCTTAATGCATGCTGCCCTGTAGTCTCCCGTGAATAAATGAATTTGGTTCTACGTAAGGAAGGTTTTTAAAACAAATACAAAAATCTGCACACAATGAGCAAGGTTGTTTTCATTTGACATGTACGGTAGGGTACAAACTATTTTGTTTTAAATAGATGCGTGTTGACGAGAGTAACCCCAGTATGCTTCCTATACCGCATACTACACTGTTAAACACAGCTATGGGATTTAATACATTTTTGTATACATTTTTAGCACCAGATTGTTCCATTTTTTTAATATCGTTTTATTACATTGTTTTTTTTTTATAATTTAGCAAAAATGAACACCAAAAATGAAGCATTTTAAGTACAATTTTGGGAAACTTTACAATTAAAGACTTGACACAACAAAATTAAGTAAAATTTCTTTTTTTGAACACATCAGCGCATTAATCCCTTTGTGTTTTTACAATACACACGTACGTGCCGATTGCCAACAAAACACAAACATATGACTCGGTTTGACATACTGCGTGCAGTTCATGTCCGCCGTCTTTTAGCCCAATAAAAGGAGTAGGATCCCATTCCGAAACAAGTTTGTGCACTGGAGGAGTGTATCAAGCACACAAATACTGCGTCATAAGTCCAACTCGTTTTTTAACAAGTTGACCATGTTAAGCATGAGAAGCCAGCACGTTTAACAGTTTAAAGAAGTCAGAATGCATGTAATAGCATAATATCCGATATCTTTAATATCTAGAATTACATTTTTAATCCATCACAGGCGTTCAGGTCAATCGCATGCAGCAGGCCATCCAGATATTGTGTATGAATGTAGAAAATGTGTGCACACACTATACATTCCTGCAAAAATACTATAAGTATTATGGCAGTGTGTCATTATGATAGGAGCTTTAGTTTCGTGCTGGTATAAATCTCATGTGGAATCACCCTCTGCTTGTGCTTAAACACAATTTGTGTCACAAAACACATTGCTTACCTTAATTTCGCACTGTTTTAAATGTCAGTTAATGTTTAGAGATGCACCTGTAATGCTCCTCTTTTTTTGTTACAGTTGTTGAACCCTAATTTCATCCAAGAGGGTAAGTCTGAGTCAAAGATGTTGTGGCTCTTCAAACTAAATTTAGGAACTGCATCTTTACTATGTACATGCGTGGTCTCTTTTCTGTAATAAAGTGGCTCCAGAGTTTCTGACGCCTCTTGCAGACGTTACGTGTGCTTTGGGAGAAACGGTGGTTCTTTGCTGTAAAGTCTGCGCTCGACCCAAACCCACCATCACCCTGAAAGGACCGGATCAGAGCCTGCTGGTCAACAATAACAGATTTACCATTAATATCAGGTACAGTACAGATTCACAGAGCTATAGAGCAGAAAGTGTATTATTCACAATGCCTCACTTGTTTTTAAGAACACATTTCAGTCCCTCATTTGTTTTGTGGGAAAATTGTTCCCCTTGTGAATTTATACATCTCCATGTAGTTTGTTTCATTTTGTTTGTTAGTTTCCATTCATCTTGATGTTTCTCTCTTGTGTCAGATCCAAAATCTACTGCAGTGCCCAAATGAACGTTTTCTTATCCCATTTTTACGTCTATTTGCATATGCTGTTATAATTTAATAATTTGATTTCAAGTGGTATTATGAAAAATGAAAATATATATTTTAAAATTTGTTTTATTTTCCACATGAAAATGGAAAAATCCATGTTGTTGATCCAATGTTTAAAATATGCTCATCCCCCTTCTCTCTCCGCAGGGAAACAGGTGATATAGTGTTGAAGATCTGCAATCTCATGCCGCAGGATACAGGCATCTACACCTGTGTGGCTGTCAATGAGCATGGCACGGCCTCCTCTTCAGCGTCTATCAAAGTTCAAGGTCAATAGAGACAATGATGAGATAATTCATCTGATCTTCCCTCATTTTGTCACTAACACATGTTCTGTGGTGCAGGTATCCCAGCAGCCCCTGCTCGGCCTGTGGCACAGGAATCCAGCAGCACTTCTGTGATTGTCCACTGGCTCCCTCCAGCCAGCTCAGGAAACTCCTCCATCTCCAGCTACACTGTGGAATACAGGCAGGAAGGTAAATTCCGAGCAGTCCCAGTTCATCAACACTGTGAGAATAATGACAATTCAAATGTAAAGGATGTTGCAATGTGGGGAAGACGTACTTTAACCTACAAAAGGAGAATACTGTGTGTGTAAGCAGATTCTCTGGTGTGGCAGCAGTCGGTGGTCTCCACCACGGACGTGTGTGTGAAGATCGAGAATCTGATTCCTGGCGGTCACTACCAGTTCAGGGTCAGTGCCAGTAACCCATGGGGCATCAGTCCACCCAGCGAGCCCTCAAACATGGTAACATTACCCAGCATAGGTAAATACACCACTTAGATTAAAGGGGTCATATGTAGTTTAAAGGGGTCATATGATACGGCTAAAACAAATATTATTGCAATGTTTATACAGCATTTAATGTAAAAAAACGCTCTATTTTCCACATACCATGCATGGTTGGATCACCTCTTTGCCCCGCCTCTCGGAAACTCAAAATTTAGGTGTGTTGTGATTGGCCAGTTAATCAGTGCGTAGTGATTTGTCAAATACTGCAAGTGTGTGAAGGAAATGTAACACTTCTTACCATATTTGGAACATCAGGTTCCTTTTCAATTGTACTGACAGGTACGCCCACCTTACTTGCATTTACATTTGGGCGGTCTTAGTCAAATCATACCACGAAGGCGTTTCAGGCAGGTCTGGGTGAGCATTTGCTTTTAGGTAGAATGCATCCTTTGTTCCGACACTTGAATATTTGCAATTTTACGTGTCTAATACATGCATGGGCAACTTCTAACACACCAAAGAAAGACACGTATTCTTGCCATATGACCCCTTTAAATATAGTGTGAAATACATCCCTGATGTCGCGGTTATTCGTTTGACGAAATCTTTTCCTCTATGAAGCCTCAACACATGACGGCACCGGAATCCATTGGAAAGACAACTTTGAAGCGGCATTCACAGAACTAAGTGAAATTGGACGGTAAACATGACGTTCAAAATGCTTAACACCGTCTTTAACAGACAGGGATATTCTTTAATGTGTCTCTTGTCTGTTGCAGGGGTCGTTTCTCTGTGGTGAGAAAGTGTTCGAGTAAGACCAGTAAAAAGGAAGTGGCTGTGAAGTTTGTCAATAAGAAGATGCAGAAGAAAGACCAGGTGGCCCATGAGGCCGACATCCTGCATCATGTTCAACATCCTCAGTTGGTGGCGCTAATTGACACCTATGAATCACCCACAGCCTACATGCTAATTCTTGAGCTGTGAGTAAATCCATTTAGAAAACTAATCTGTACTCTACTGCACGGTCCAGCAGTCACACCTCTTCTGTTTTAGGAATGTTTCATGTTATTTATATTCTAATATCGCTGAAAAGTTAATTATCTAGTAAATATTGATTACAAGGATTGGAGTTGCATTGAAGTTTGGTGATGCATAATGTGTAGTTTATCCACCTAGAAAGATAAAAAAGCAAACTTGTTTACTTGATAATTCGCATAGGTTCTTTAAAGTCACCATGAAACGGAAGTAGCTATTGTCTCGATCTCCATATCGTGACGTACATCCGAGTGAAACGGCTTCTGAAATGAGAAAAAAAACGTAGGGCGGGACTTGATTACGTTTATTGAGAACTTACTGGATTGTTGGAAGTTGGCCGTTACTAACAAAATGGAGGCCAGTTTGCAGCTACTTTCCTGTAGCGCAGTGGTAAGAGCATTGCGTTAACAACGCAAGGTTGTGGGTTTGATCCCAGGGGATTGCACATACCTATGTACAAACGTATAGGATATTGCAATGTAAGGTGCTTTGGATAAAAGTGTCTGCCAAATGCATAAATATAAATAAATGTAAATGCAGTCAGTCAGTCATTGGACTGACCTTGCGCCCGGAAGTGAAGAGAGGTTGTTTTGAGGGGGAAGGAGGTTAACGTCTTTGTTTATAGATTATGAGGACGCATGAATTGAAAAAAAATAAGGAATTGCACAGATAAGTCACCCCGCCTAAATCTTAACACAAATTTACGGTTCAACTTAATGTCGATGTTCCAGCCTACATTATGTTCCACTTTCCCAAACGATTAAAGGGTATAGTTGAAAGGAAGTCGTAGGTTCCTTATTGATGTGAGGCCTTCTTGTTGGGAGAAATTTTTCAAATTATGACTTGGGCTGCGACTTTGCTTGTTGGGCTGCTGTCACTGCATTATGTCATAATTCACAATTTTCGGTCACACCTTATTTAAAGGTCCAATTCTCGCTATTCAAAAAACCATTAACTAAAACTTTTGCCTCAATAAACAAATTTTTCCCTATTAATAGCTAGTAAGGTTGTTGTTAGATTTAGGTATTGGGTAAGATCATGGATTTCTGCGTCACACCAAATGCGAACAATCGCGTTTCACGCTCTTCATTACTCTTGGGAAAAGTTCGTTATTTTTGCGAGAGTGTGTTGAAAAACATCACGTGACAGGGAGTGTCTTCACGTACTCGAACCCGTCAAACAGTAGGTGTCAATGAGCTCTTTGTGCGAATTTCTCGCTCTAGTTTAAAAAATCGCTTTTCATGAGTTTGCATTGACTTTGTATTTATTTGGGCAAATCCTTTAATTCGCATTTGGTGTGAACCCAGCATTAGAATATGGTCATGCGCTTAATACGTACTATTAAACATTCAATATGCTAATAATAGGCATAATAGGCACAAAGACAATAGCATATATTAGAACCCATTATAATTAAAAATTTTGCTCAAACTGAATGTGGCGCGACGCGACAATCCCATAAGAACAAGGTGTAATAAGCAACTAGCTAACAGTGAGAATTTTTTCTACATAGTTAATATCTGTCTAGTGTTTTTAGTTGTTCAGCATCATTTTACAGACTTTTTTAGCAATAAAGAACAAGTGAATATTTGAAAGGCTGAATTGAGTGGTATGATTGTATTTGTTTAGTGTTGAGGATGGCCGTCTGCTGGATTATCTGGTGGCTCATGATGAGCTGATGGAGGAGAAGGTGGCGTTCTTCATTAAAGACACACTGGAAGCTCTACAACACCTGCACACCTGCAGAGTCGCTCACCTGGACCTCAAGGTGAAACATTATATGTATTGCAACACCTATAAACTAGAGTAATGCTGAAGTGTGCAAGATATCAATTCTTTCCTGTTTCTTAGCCTGAAAACCTGTTGGTGGACCTCCATGTGCCGTTGCCCTGTGTGAAGCTGACAGACCTGGGTGATGCTATACAGGTCTCCAGTCACCGTTACGTGCATCTCCTCCTGGGGAACCCTGAGTTTGCCGCCCCCGAGCTCATCCAGGGTGCCCCGGTCTCGCTGTCCACGGATGTTTGGAGCGTAGGGGTGCTGGCCTACGTCATGCTCAGCGGTGTGTCTCCGTTTCTGGACGAGAGTCTGGAGGAGACCTGCGTCAACATCTGCAGGCTGGACTTCTGCTTTCCGGAGGAGTACTTCTGTGGGGTCAGCCAGGCCGCCAAAGACTTCATCGTGTCCACGCTGAACCAGGACCCCAGGAAAAGGCCGAGCTCGGCCACGTGCCTGCAGCACCCCTGGGTCAGCGCTCACAGTGGGGATTACTCCAAAACGCCACTGGACACCGTCAGACTGGCTGCGTTTATAGACAGACGCAAACAGCTGCATGACGTCAGACCTGTGACGAACGTTAAAGGACTCGTAAGCAGCACCATGGGTAACACCTTATGAGAACGAACGTGGGATGAAGGAGGGGATTACAGCAAATTCGAGCAGTGCTTTAAAGACAAACTGTTTCTAACAGAAGGGAAGTCTGAACTGGAAGTTGTTATTTATTGAAGTAAATAATATAAGGAATGGGAGACCGTTGATTCATAGATTGAGAAACTACTGTACGTGTACACTGTAATTGTGGGAGTTACATAGCTAAAAATAGTAACATCAATCAATCTTATAGTTTAAATTTAGGATGATGTGTTGAAGAACCCGTCGCTCTGTGATATACCAGATTCAGAATTCTGTGATATTTTACTCACTACTGAACTTATCTTACATCATTTTCCCTGTAGAACACAAAAAGAGATATTTTGAAAATGGTGAACCGGCAAGCACCAAATGAAGACAGAATTTTTATTTTGGGGTACACTTATCTTAAATAAACTGGGGTCAGTAAACGGTTCAGGTAGAAGTTGTGTTTTATGAGACATCTTTACATGCAGCAGATCTATTTTCGCAAATTCATGGAGATAAATGACAAAGTGTAAAATATACATGTACAAACATACCCGCATGTAGAAAAACCCTAAACATTCCCATGATGATATATCAGCTTTCAGGTGTCATGAATATCTGGAATGTCTTCGAAAAGAAAGTTTCAACTATACCATGAATGTTTTGATTTCATTTGTCTCCCAATTCTTTTCTGTTTAAGTCATTAAACTGCACTTATTTATACCAAATCCCACTCAATGTCCAGGAAGAAACCCCAAAGCCTTAAATTCCCTTTTTGATGTATTATTATTTGTAACGCATTTATGTATTGTAGGAATGTCCAGGCATTTCATGTGCATTAAATCAGAGGTTTACATCTGACTGTTTGACAGTATAGTTCTGCATTGTTGTACAGTATATGTGCAGTCAGAAGTGTTAAATGTCAAGCTGAATGTTTTGCAGAAGTCGTCTGTCAGCTATTACATCATTTCATCACATTCATCAACACTTTTAGCTGACAATGAGACCAAATCAGTAAATATATGCTTTAATTGGTGTTACTGTAAAAAACTACTGTCTGTAATACGACAAAACATCTCAGTGAAAGGTTACACAGCAGTGTAGAATAAAGACATACAGCATGACACCCGGCATCGGGACAATCGCCCAATGCATAATGTAACCTTGTCACAAACAGCTGTGACATCGTTTCTATCTTGTTGAACTTTGTCACCAGCCGCTGTACAATGCTTCTACTGTTTTGCATAACCACTGTATGGTCATCTGAATTTCACATAAAAACCAACAATCAGAGTGTGATTTAAATTGCCTTTTGACAGCAAATAATTCAGAGCGGCAAATTAAATGAAACTGAGCATCCAATAGACTCTGATGTTTGCTTCAGAACCATTAAGCCTCGAAAATCAGGAGTTCTCTGAAGAATCTATACAAATCTGCTCTCTCCATCTCTACTGTACTCCATGCATATCGTATATCCCTGCAATAGGATTGTATAGACGCCTGTGTGTACAATTTGCTAAAAAGGAAACATTGTTTTTCTTGATATGGGCTGTTTGTTTGTTACTGAATGTTTAATAAACAGTGCTTTGTTTTTAGAAATAACATGTGGAGGTGGTTATATTTAGCAACAAGGATTAAAGAAGATCAAAAGCAGTGGACAGAAAATGAAACACAAGATAAACGTGAAGCTGAAAATGTCTTCATTGACAGAGAACGTGCTCGTTGACATTTTGAAGTTTTACATTTAGTTGTGAATCACCAGATCTTGTAGTAACTGATTATGCTCATAACAGACAGACCGCATCCAAAACCTGCTGACCATAGATATGTTATTGTTGTGTTTTTGGACACATAATTTAATTTAGTATTTATAAGCTTATTTGGTACTTTTTGGATGCAATATTAGTTATTAATATATTATTTGGAATACTTTTTATTTTTTTTATTTAAAATGTACTACTAATAATAAAACGTTCATACATATATGTGACCCTGGACGAGAAAACCAGTCCTATGGGTCAATTTTTCGAAAATTGAGATTTTTGCATCATCCAAAAGTTGAATAAATAAGCTTTCTATTGATATATGAGTTGTTATAACATGACAATATCTGGCGGAGATACAACCGTTTAAAACTCAGAAATCTGAGGGTGCCAAAAAATATAAATATTGAGAAAATTGCCTTTGAAGTTGTTAATAAGAGGCAACTGTGGCAGGCCATTCAATCACAAAAATAAAGTTTTGATATATTTAAGATAGGAAATTTACTAAATATCTTCATGGAACATCATCTCTACTTAATATCCCAAGGATTTTTGGCATAAAAGAAAAATAGATCATTTTTACCCATA
This sequence comes from Triplophysa bombifrons, assembly GCA_029783895.1. Taxonomy (NCBI): domain Eukaryota; kingdom Metazoa; phylum Chordata; class Actinopteri; order Cypriniformes; family Nemacheilidae; genus Triplophysa; species Triplophysa bombifrons. Next base: position 23,911,869 of record CM056456.1, read on the forward strand.
TAATTTATTTTGGGCTTTTACTAAAAATGTTGCTGTGCTACTTAAGACTGGTTTTGTGATCCAGGGTCACATATTTACATATATTACTTTATTATCAGCCCTATAAGTCACTAAAACAATATTTTAAAGTATTGGTTCAAATTTAGGGTCTGTAAACTAATGCTTATTTCTTCACGTGTTTTAATCTCAACCTGTTATAAGTGAGTAAGCTATTGTTTTAATTGATAAAAGTATTAAAACATTGTTTTAATGTTACTAAATTCTATCAAAGTTGATAAATCTATACGTCAGTTCTACATCTTTCCCAGCCGCCTGCCCTGCGCAACCCATAAAATGAATCAAGCTAGAAACATCGCGAGAGAAACAGTTGGCACAGTAAATACATGTACAAAACCTCGCGAGAGCAACATTAAACTTGCCACACACACGCTCGCTGACTAAAAAAGCCAAATCCGTATTTCAGGTGGTTTTTATCTAATAAATAAAATACATATTAAAAGCGTAATCTTTCAAAAGTAAGTTAATTAAAAGAAGCAGTATTCGCTGAACAAACAGAAGTCTTCCTGTGAAGTGGCGAGTGTTGAGGTCTAAGCCCCGCCCATTTCAGCACCTCTGTTTCACCCTATCCGCTTATTGTATTTCCACAGTGTCGACAACATCTCGCGAGAAGCACCGTGAAGACAGCAACAAGACAACCAAAATAAAGTGAGCACAACAAACCCGGAGAACATGATGGCGGCGTCGCTGCTACGCCGGGACAAGAAATCCACCGCCGCCCATCTGAAGGCTGACCTCAAGCGGACTGACAACAGCTCAGGGCTGCGCCAGCTGCAGGAGCTTCTGGATAGCGTGCTAAATCCGGAGCGGGGCTCCGAGCCGGAGGCGCTAGAGTGGTGTAAATGGCTTCTGGCCGGAGGAGAAGGGTTCGACGAGTTCTGCCGGACCGTCCGATCCTACGATAACGCCACTCTTTGCGGGCTGGTGTGGACCGCGAACTTCGTGGCTTACCGCTGCCGGACGTGCGGCATCTCGCCGTGCATGTCACTGTGCGCGGAATGTTTCAATAACGGCGACCATACGGGCCACGATTTCAACATGTTCCGGAGTCAGGCTGGTGGGGCCTGCGACTGCGGAGACGGGAACGTGATGAGAGAGAGCGGGTCAGTATCTAGTCTGACGGGAGATCGGACTGTCTTGATAGGGACTGACAACACGCCTATTCGACTAGCGTACCTGCTTACACGTCGTTTTGGGCGGTGTAGCACGGCCGTGTATTGAAGCGTAGTAGTCAACTGTCAACCTAGACATAGTTTTAGGGGCTTTAATAGCTTATGTACTTTAGGAGGTGGTCACATTTCGGGCTACTATAGACAGTGTTTTGAACCTAAATAAATGATGTGCGCTGACTACGGAGAGACATTGTTGTTACCCCTTTTATAAAAACCTTAGGAACAGGGTTTAACGCATTAGGGTCTAAAGTCTAGTGACGTCATTTTTTGACATCATCTTTGGTGGTATTCCTTTATGTTAAGCATTATTGAGACATTAAAGGCTTAAAGCCTATTAAGTTCTTCTGCATGACTGTTTTGGGCATTATGGCATGGTGCTTTTAGAAACTGGATCATCTGAACAATCTAGTCTCCATACCTAGTGAACCGTCTACCCATGATTTGGGGCATTTTTATATTATCTTTTGTGCCATCCGAGGAGACAGAATTTTGTGCCTTCACGTACTGTAAATGTGACAGTGGGGCGTGTCCTAATCGGCTGATTTTTGTGTTGTCCTCAACCTAACCTAGTGAGCTGACAACCCGGACATTGTCATTGCCCATCACATTTTGGACAGATCCCCACCCAGCTGTGCTTTTAAGGCTTTATAGACTTGAAACCTATTAAGGGGTCTGTCTACCTTGGACATTTTTTGGCATTGTGGCACAGGTGCTTTTCAGGTCAGGAGCGTTTGAGCATCGTAGTCCTAAAGAGCATCATTATTGAAGACCACTAAATGACGATGAAATGCAAAGTCTTCAACATGTTGAGCCATAGGTGTGCTCTGGGTCAGCCATGTTTTTTGGGCCTTGCATTCATAATCATCAGCAGCCGAACTTTTGGACATAATATGCCCATCTACATGTATTCTAGATATATCCAGCATGGTTGGTTCACTATATTAATATAAAAAAATAATATATTCCAGATGTTTAAAACATGGTACTCCTTTGTGTAAATGCTGAGTGTAGACGACCTAATGGGTGTTGAGACACCGCTGTGCACTGCAGACGGCCTGTCAGGGGGGTTAATGGTGTGGAGTGTGCTGTGGCACCTGATCACTGCCTTACTGAGAGTGACACAGTCTGGGTTATTTTTAACCCACCCACAGGGTCAGTGACAGGTCTCCTCGCTTCTTCGGACACTACAGACACACGAAAGGGCCTTCACTGCAATATTTATGTTGCTATATAGGTGACAAAAAAATCAGATGGCGTCTATAAAGTCTGTCTAGATATGACTAGTAGACATACATCGAAGTTTGGATCAGATTCTATTAAACATGTTTATAACTCCCTCATTCTCAGTTAAATTAATTATAGGCATAATCATCAACAACATATCATCATATACTGTATTTAAGATGACTTTATATGCCTCTGCATCAGACGCACATGCCTGGCACAAAGGTAACTTCAGGTCTGTGTTTGTTTATTGGTCTGGCCAGCGGTCAATAAAACAACTATTTTTATTTTATTTGATCATTTTTTTATTAAATAAACAATTTGTTGAATGAGTCCTGTTACTTTGTCGCATTTAAGTTTAGCCAAGTAACGGTTCTTTTACTGGTAACTCCAAATAATACTGGCTAGTAGACATACTTTTAACTATTTTAATTACTAATGTATTTTACTTCTTATTTCTTTTGCTTGTTATCAGAAATAATCTATAGGAATTATTCTTTGCGGATGTGTACCGGAAGTTACGTTTGGGCCACAAAAGCGTGCTTGCGCACAATGTGCAGTAAAGTTTGTTTAAGTTTTTGCTTTGAAACCGGCGTCTATATGAGGAGTTGTCATCGTGTGTCCTATGGTGTGACTGTTTATAAAAGATCATTTTAGATTATCAATTTTTATTAACGCCATGGTCATCATTACATGTTTCTGTTCCGCACTTTTCGTTATAACCTGAGTAATGCATGTTTGCAATTGTAAATTTGTTTTATTTTACCATCTGCTTTATATCCTCCCAGCTTACACTAACAAACAGTAAAAAAGAGGCCATGTTTTTTTTGCAATATTATTACATTACATACAAACACCGTAGTTTATTTGTTGGTTTGAGCAGTATAGGTTTATTTTATATTTGTAGGGGCAACAGTACAGCAGGATCTCACTGTACCAATGTTTATTAGGTTTATAATGTGCATATTCTGTGTGACTGTAGGTTTTGTAGTAGACATCGGTTAAAAACTGGTGAGAATGTACAGTTGGTCCCGCGAGATCTCCTGCTCATGTCTGAGATGGTCCTGCCGCGGTTTATCATCACTATCATTCAGTACCTGAGGGATGGATACACTGAACCAGGTGAGGACATGTTAACAGCACATGTGTTTCCTATTGAAGCTGTTTTTATGGGACGAATCAAATTTGGTTCATTCCATAATGTTGTCGGTAGGAGGGCCATTCTCATTCAAAAAGAAATGTTTGATTGGACAGAAATGTACATCCTATTTTTTTAACATGCATAAATGTAGTTTTGTTAACTTTATAATTGTTCTATAGCTAATGAATGAGCTAAAAAGCGCTCAAATACCTTGCTTAACTTCTCCAGAAAAAAAATGAATATATTGTAATGCAAATAATTAAAAAGATAATCATTCAACCGCAGTGTACTAGGTGTGTACAAGCTGACCCGCACTAATCGTGCCCGATGGGGTAACACGTGCTGCTTTATTTTGTAACACAAACATCTTATCATGTGCTGACAGAGTCTGCTGCCGACAGAGATCTGCAGAAAGTTCTACAGCAGTTAGAGCCGCACATATCCTTCTTAGAGGAGCTCACCAAGATGGGCGGGGCCATGCGCACTGTTCTCACGAAGATCTTAACCAATCAGCAGACCTTTAAAGAACTGAGCATGGGTAAGTGTCACGACACGGGTCTTGTTGTTTTTGCCTTTGTAAGTTAATAAAATAATAATAATAATGCATTTTATTTATAAAGCACTTTACATTTGAAAGAAAATCTCAAAGTGGTACAAAAAAGTCATAATAAAATAAAACTATTAAAGAAGTTAAGTAATTAAATAAATAAATAAAAATAGGCTACAATCTAAGATAAACACAAAGATTTAGACATTACAAACTCGTTGTAAGCCTTTTTAAAACCTTCAATCATTTGTATCTTTGTAAAGATCGCATTACATCATGACAGTCATTCTCGAGACAATAGTTTGACTTTTTACACCGAGATGAATAAAGTAACCTCTATAATTATTTTGATATGGTCACCTTTTCCACACTGTCCCACACTCACAGGTCAAGAAGAAAATGTTTACGCCAAGAAGAACTATGAGAAGTATTTATCAGCGTTGAAGAGTTCAGGTTTGGTGTCAGTGGAGGAGAGGGGTACAGGAGGAGCTGCCGCGGGGGCAACAGAATCTCCAGGAGGGGCGCTAAGTCTTTTGGGTAACACTGCTGCTTTTAACACTGCTTTATTTACACAAAGAAAATCAAAAAGGGATTACAGGAAGGGGATGTTGGTGACTCATAGTAACAGGATTTCAGTAGTCTGCAACGTGTTTGTAACTGGAGTTTATTATTTTAGGAGCCACTGCTGCTGCCGTTCTCGAGGACTCTAGCAAAGAGGTAGGCACATATGCACAGATCTCTGGTATAGATAAATCTGTGTCCCAGCAACCAATCAAAACAAGAAGAGGGGTGTGCCCTTCTGTCTTTGTTGAAAATTGCTTTCCTTGTGTTTGTAAAAATGGTTTCATTTCTGGTCATTGTTGAGAATTATGTGTTCTCATGTGTTGGTTGGCAGGAGGATCAGGATGGACTGCAGGGTGTGGGTCAAAGGAAAAGAGTGAAGCTCAGTAGCAGTACCAAAGGTAGAGCAAATGTTTTAAAGGAATGGTTCAGCAAATCAACACATTTTTTTTGTATAATTCACCCTCATGTAGTACCCGCACATCTCTTTTTTGTACAATCACAGTTTTCAGATCTTCTGACACATAGAAGACATATTAAAGCCTTATGTGAGAAATAGACTGAAACTTAATATAGAGAAATACTTAAAGGTTTATTGAAAGAAAAATCTGACCAACCCTATGTCAAGCGTGACCTTTTCAATATAATGATGTATTACTTGAGGTCATGAACGCACATCGCAGAACAGACCAAGGTGAGCATTTGTGTTTGTAAAGCATATACATTTTAGTTTATTTAAAAAAAATGACAGATCGTTTCGCTAGTTAAGACCCTTATTCATCGTCTGGTATCGTTTAAAGCCCTTTGAAGAGGCACTGAAACTGTCATTTTGTCCTTCAACTGTTTACAGTCTATTGATGTCCACTACATGGAGTAAAATCCTGGAATATTTCATGCAGATCAAGGACGGTGGATGTAATGTGCTGCAGATCAGCCTTGTTTTCTAGGAAATTACAATTAATTGTGCTTCTATGAAATAATTGTGACGAGACGATTATTTCATCATTTTCACAACCCTACTTGTAACATCATACCGCTTTGACACTTAAGCCAAAAATAGATTTTAAAGCTGTGGTGGAGGGAATGTATTCGCTGAATAACAACTTGCATTTCTGACTGTTTCTCACACAAAGCTATCCTATGTGAAAGTCTGCATGAATATGGAGGTTTTAGGCTTTTATGAGTTTAACAGACATGGCCCCTTTATTGTTTTGTGGAGAAGAGCTCTGTAAGTTTAAAATAACATGAGGGTTAGTCCATTTCATTTTCATGTATTCCCCAAATAACTCTGTGAAACAATAACCTAATAAATGTCCTTGCCTTTTTCCTGTTTTGTTAGATCCATCTATAATGGACACCTTGAAACATAAATGTTTTTTAGAAGAATTATTGTTTTGGACCATCAAGTATGAGTTTCCACAAAAGATGGTCACGTTTTTGCTCAACATGTTGCCTGATCAGGACTACAAGGTATTTAATGCTACAATGTTAAACATCCACATATGTGAAGGTCCTAACCCAACATTAAACCTCACCTGCCAAGAGTGTATGAACGAAGAACTTCTAGCCACAAATTCTTCCCAGCACAAAATGGTTCTGCCATTATTTGACGTTAAAATGTTTTGTCCCTTTGTCAATGAGGGAGTTTAGCTTTTTTCTTGCATATTAGAGGCAAGCAATGCAGGTTTAGGTGTCACTCAGCACATCATATGCAAGAAGAGCCAAAGTTCTCGTCAAACCAAAATGTGGGATAATAGTGTCATTTTGGGAGCTTAAAGTAAGAGACCACATAGACATGAAAATGATTTGCCTGTTAGCAAGTTTTCATTAAGCTGAGAGTTAATGAAGTGATTTTAGCAGTATTTAATTGAATGGGCTTGAATGAGTTGTTTCAGATGTCTTTTCCCCCCATCTCGTAGATCACCTTCACTAAAACGTTTGTCCAGCACTATGCCTTCATTATGAAGACCCTCATGAAGAGTCACGAGTCTGACACCATGTCCAACCGAATCGTTCACATCAGCGTTCAGCTCTTCAGCAACGAGGAGCTGGCGAGGCACGTCACAGAAGAGTGTCAGTTGCTGGACATCATGGTCACTGTGCTTCTCTACATGATGGAGAGCTGCCTTATCAAGAGCGAACTGCAAGGTGAGAGGTTGTTTTCTTGAGAAATGTTCTGTTATTTAGATTTCTGAACATCACGTTATAAAAGGAAATGAGTTGTGAATCAAATGACCGCTGGATTTCTTTACAGATGAGGAGAATAATCGTCATGTGGTGGTGAACTGCGGTGAAGCTCTGCTGAAGAATAACACCTATTGGCCTTTAGTTAGTGATTTTATCAACATCCTCTCACACCAAAGTGTGGCCAAGCGTTTCCTGGAGGATCATTCTCTTCTGCTGCTCTGGATGAGCTTCGTTTCATTCTTTCAAGGTCAGTCAGGAAATCCTGCAGTATTTTTGTTTTGGAGTCCAGGGGTGCGTTTCCTTAACACTGACGTAACTTGCTGGCTAACCACTGTAGTACGATGCATTGTTTGAGAAACTAACCAGCTGCTTACGACTGTTTCCCAAAAACATTTTGTCGCTCATCTGTCATTTGAACCACGTTGGGTCAGCAATGTAGTTGATGTCACATACATGGTCGAGGAATACTGTCTTTTCATTAATCTCTTCACATCGATTGAATGTCATATTATTGATGTAAACAACATACGCTTCATCTAAAAACTATTTTGGTTATCGTATTTTTGAAGGTCACCTCTTTCCTAGGTGACTCCGCCCATGTTTAAAAAAACAGCGCTTTCTATTTTCTTGATAAACTTAAAGATGTATAATTGAGTTTAGAATAATGGATATAGAATTTACTGCATGTTGCTTGCTTTGCTCAAAAGCATGATGCATGTAAGTCAACATAATAATACGTCATTATAATAACTAACTATGCTTATACAGGTCTCCCGACTAAATGGTTTTATACATGAGACGTTTACAACAATACTTATGTAATTTATTAGTGGATTACTTGAGACAGCGCTGGATCATTTCAAATCTGTTCACCGCCAGAATGAACAACAGGCCAACGCTCTCGTTAAGTTTTATTTGGCGTTGTATTTACATGTGTTGTGAACATGAGGAAAAGTGTCCTTAATGCACAATAAAATCATTGTGAGAACATTATAACACAAGACCTTTCATTTTGCGTTTATGGGTAACACTGTAAACAATTAAATTGAATATTATCGTTCGTTTTAGATGTATTAAAATGTGTATACACGATTTAAGGTTAAAAAACGATGTATTTTCCACATACCGTGCATGATTGTATCTCGTCTTTGCTCCGCCTCTCTGAAACGTGCAGATTTATTACAAAACTCATCGCTCTGAAAAGCGAGGTGTGCTACGATTGGCCAGTTAACCAGTGCGTAGTGATTGGTCGAATACTGCAAGCGTGTGACGGAAATGTAACGGCTCTTGCTTTGGAACCTGATGTTCCAAATATGGTTATTGTAATGACGGGAACGCCCACCTTACTTGCGTATACATTTGGGCGGTCTTAGTCAAATCATACTACGAACTGACGTAGATTTGTGGGGGTGTGGTTACACGAGGCATTTCAGGCTGGTCAGGGTGAGCATTCGCTTTTAGACAGAATGCATCCTTTGTTCCGACACTTTCATTTTTGCTATTTTACGTGTCTAATAATGTAAAATAAATGAAGGAATGTTTTTTGTATAAAAATTCTGTCATGATATAATCTCCCATCCACCTTTGATGTATATGAGTTTATAACGAAAGTTGAACATGCTGTCATGTTTCATTCCTCAGTACGTGATCTGTAATTTAAGATCAATAGTGTGCCTCTGAGGGTGCTGAACACCAATAATACATTTCATTGTATTGTGAGCAGCTGTGATTAAATGGGATTGTTTGTAACGTTTGATGACCTCTGTTAAAACTGAATCTTGATCTGCCTCAGTGCTTCAGTCTGATGTTACCGATCTTCTGTCTTTCTTTTTTGCTGCGTCAGGAATGAACTTGAATAAGCGAGAACTGAACGAGCATGTGGAGTTTGAGTCTCAGACATATTACGCGGCATTCGCAGCTGAACTGGAGGCCTGCGCTCAGCCCATGTGGGGCCTTCTCACCCACTGCAAAGTCAAAGTGAGATAACCGTCCTTGACACACTTTTACATTCGACACCTTTACAAGCTGTGTGATGTTTGTAGAAATGGTTATTGTGGTACAATCACAGTATTTTTATATATAAGTCTTAACATATGAATTATTGACATGAGTGTTTGTTGGGCACACAAATGAGCTTGTCCTGTTTTTAGGAGACCCATGAATACACTAAGACGGTGGTGCGGTATTGTCTGGAAACCCTTCAGATGTGGTTCGATGCCATCGGCTTTGTAGATGAGGTACAAATCTGATGTTTATAGACTTTTAGATAATAAATCCTGATTTAATGGTAGTAAGTTATCTTACCTTCTGTCTTTCTTTTGTGCACAGCCTGCACTCAACCAGCTGACGTTTCATTTACCTCTGCACAGATACTATGCCATGTTCCTCAGCAAGGTAATCCTGTCAACCATAATCCTTTTCATAACATATAGCCTCATATGTTTGTTAATATGCATTTTAATGTTTATGCGGGTGATAAGATATCAAACATGATTTTTTTTAAAACACTCACTTAGACAAATTTCCTTTTGATTCATTAAATAAGGTAGGACAATTCAAAGCATTAACTTGAAACTTTTACTGACAGTTTGATACAATTTTAAACTTTTTTTTTTTTTTTAAAGTCAATTTAAAATCGTCAACTGCATCGCTTGTTTTGCTAAAAAAGCGAAGGCATGATGCTCAAGCAAGTTTTTATTAATCATTAGACATTAATGAATTATATTTTGTTTGAAAATGATACGTCACATCTTTTTAATGCAGGAAACTGTCTGCATCAGTAAGGAGAATGAAAATGTTGTGTACACAGTGTGACAAGAGAATATTAATACAAAAATAGAGAATAATAATAAAAAAATCTAATAAAAATATACAATCTTTACACTGTTAGCTAATTATTAGGTACTGGCGAATGCTTTTCTTCAAATAAAATCAAACTTTATGTAAATTTATACAGTCTTTTAAAAATGGCTTCTTTATATACATGAGTATTCTGTCAATTATGTTTTGTCATATTTCATAAGAGCATACAATTGTGTTTTTCTGAATATGTTTATTTTACTCTGTTTAAATTACATAATTTAATCCGCTCAGACAAATCATGGTGTGTTACAGTAATGAGAATTTTGCTAGAAAAAGCAATAAAATATTTAATTCATTTCTATGTTAAAATGAGGCTTCGTGCAAGTTTAAGAACTGAATTATATGTTTTATAATTAAAATCTTTACTGCCATGATGTTTTGGGGGTTTCTTGAGAATGACACATGTAATAACCATTATATTATGGTAATTTAGAGTCTTAAATTCAGGCTTACTTTGTGAATATAGTCTCCTTTTGCCTCACATATTTTTTGCCTTAAAAAATGTTTAAATCTTTGGGTTTGGTTTGATTTTGCACTTTTGCAGGGAGTAAAGTGTCAGGGTCTGGATTTGGACAGTTTGCTTCCCGATCAGGAGATGCTGATGAAGATCATGGTTCATCCTCTCCAGATACAGGTAACGCTGAAAGATTTTAGATCGCACAAGACTCGGGGTCGAGTCACGTGTTCTGAGCTGTGTGCTGTGGAATGATGCATTCACTGATACTGTATTGAAACATTGTAGTTCGTTTGTACGGGTTCTAAATGTTTGTTTGGGTGCTTGAATGCTTCAGATCTGTAAATGTATGTAGATTATATTCTTGGCTGTTTTGAGAACAGTAGCTCCCAACTCTTTTTCTTCTGGACCTAGATTTATATTTAAACATCAAGTCCAGTATAAAATTGTTTATATTAAAAAAAAAACAGGGATATGTATGTTGTTTATTTATATTAAATGTATTAAGTACATTGAACCACATAGTCCTAAAAGTATTATCAAGTTTTGGACAGTTTTACATTGTCTTTGGTTTGTTGTACAGACCATGTTTACTGGCTGCATAATGGTAGTTATACCCATCATATGATCTGTGTGTGCGTGTGCAGGCCAGCCTGTCTGAGATCCACAGTAACATGTGGGTGAGAAATGGACTGCAGATCAAAGGTCAGGCGATGACCTACGTCCAGTCTCACTTCTGTAACTCCATGATCGACCCGGACATTTATCTCCTGCAGGTAACCCATCACTCGCTCACCTGATGAAACTGATACTTTAACATTACTAGTCATCATACATTTAACATTACTAGTCATCATACATTATTCTTACAAACCATACAACTCTGTTTTGCGTTAGTACTATATCAGCAATCGTTAGAAACTGTAACATTTCATTATTTTGTGTGACTGCAAAATGTCATAATTTTTGCATTGCAGGTTTGTGCATCTCGACTGGATCCAGATTATTTTATTTCCTCCGTCTTTGAGAGGTACCCATCACGTTACTGGATTTAACGTTTCCAATTCCGTTTATTTGCATGATACACAGCCACCATCACTCAGGTACACCCCTGAAAACTGTCACGTGTGTGTTTATCAGGTTTAAGGTGGTGGATTTACTGACGATGGCGTCTCAACATCAGAACGCAGTGCTTGACTCTGAGCAGGAGAGACCCATGCTGGAGGGAGCGCTCACCTTCCTGGTCTTACTCTGCAGTCTTAGAATACACTTAGGTGCATCCACTTTTTAGTTGCATATATGAGGCGCAAACATATTTTAAAACATCTCCCATTAACATGTTTGGCATATTTTAAATTTATTTTTAAATTATTGAATGCATAAAAAAATGCAGTTTAATGATATGGCCTTTTACAGAAAAAAAAAAAATATGTCTTGAAAAATGTTTAAGCGGTTTTCAATGCAAAAGTCATCAGGGATCATAACTTTTAAAAAAGCAATGTAAACATAGTCCAAACCACTTAAATGATTCTCTCTGCATGGTTTATATCCATTTTTCAACTACCTTTGTGTAAAAACAGCTTGGATGACTTAAATGTTTAATAAGTGTTCCACCATTTTATTTAGCGCTGTCGTTAGCGTAGAGTTTAAAGCTTATGTCTGTGTCTGTACAGGAATGTCTGATGATGAAATCTTGAGAGCAGAGATGGTGTCACAGTTGTGTATGAACGATCGCACCCATAGTTCCCTGCTGGATCTTGTATCCTTTCACCATAAACCACAATGTTGTTTTTGATTTTTGGCCAATGATAATTTATGCAGCATCACATCACAGATATCTGTAGGATTTATAACTGTATTCAGTATTTAGATTCCTAGAGGTGTTGGTCACATAAGTTGTGTTTTGAAGTTTGTCCTTGACTGCAGCTGCAGATCCCGGAGAATCCGAACCCTAAGAGCGGTGTGGTGCCGGGCAGCTGTAGTTTTGAGGAGATGTTGTCTGCTGTAGCTGATTTTAAAGCACCGGTGTTTGAACCCGGAGGATCGATGCAGCAGGGCATGTACACACCTAAAGGTGAGACGCATCACATCACTGACATCTCTCGGTGCTTTAAAGCTTTAGACTGCTGATGTCCAACGATCTAAAATAGAGGTTGGTTTCATTTAGATTCCATATGTACATCATTTCCAAAAAAAATCAATGCATCATTTTGCCTTGATTACCTGTAGATGGTGCTGTGGCTCCATGATAATAGAAATGACCACAACCATTTGCTCTCTGCGTTTGTACCCGAACTTTACACTCATAGTAATAAACTGGCTATGTATAAAACAGAGTTTACATGGAAATTTGAGACTTGCCTGCTTTCTCTTGTGCAGTGACGTCACCCTCGATAGGGAAAATGTATTTTTATATCTCTTCTCATGTCAGCAGTACCTGCATATGCAACAATAGTTCTTCATTTGATGTTTCTGCATTCAACTGCATGATTCCAGAGAGAACTTTTATGAGTTATTTTACTATTACTTGCATTTGGGACTTTCACCTTTGCGTTTTCAGACATGCGCACATAAACAAACTGACAGAAAACTGATAAAGGCGTTTAAATGCAGCGCGAAACCGGCGTAATGGGCAAGAAACGACCTCTGCTGAGCGTTTTAAGTGGTGTTTTAAGTTTGACAGTATTATGAACTTTTAGTTATTATACAGTCCACACACCACACGGGGGCAGACTCAGGCTGTTAACGTTTTTTCTCCTGTGTCTCACGTCTAACATGTGTGTTTTGCAGCTGAAGTGTGGGAGAAGGAGTTTGACCCTATAATGGTGATTCTACGTACGGTGTACCGCAGAGACGTGCAGTCAGCTATGGATCGATATGCTGCATTGTAAGTCTAAGGGTCTTTAACATTCCCTTTATTACATGAAGACTTCTGAAGTTTGAGCTCATTGCAAAGTCTGTACAGTTAAAAACAAGTTAACTAAAATCTGCAATTACAGCATATTTAACAGTACCGTACCTCTGAAATAAGAATTATTTTTGAATGAGATTGGTTCAAAAAGACAAAGTATGATGGTTACAGTATTTTACTTTATCCAAAGACAAATAATAGTCTTTGTGATGTCTATCTATGTCTAAAACAGGTTTTCATTTGAATTGTTATAAGATTTTGTGAGTTTTGCATGTATAATATTTCCTGGATGACTTTTCCATTTTTAAATAATTTAATTCATGGGTAAAAACTTATGGAAAACTATAACTTTAAAGTCCCATAGGGGTGTAAAGCTGTCGCTGACAAAATCACAGTATATTTGAAAAGTGTGTATACAGTATGTGTGAATTCCACTTAGAAGTTTTCAATAAGAAAATCTGAGCACTGAAGTTTAATAGCTGTTTAAGGGCGGTTTCACATTAGCACTTTTGGTGCGCACCCTGGTTCGATTAACATCAGATTGCGGTTCGTTTGGATGATGTGAACCTTGTCTCCCGATACCGGGTGTGCACCCACAAACTTTAACCGAGTCCGCTTAAAAAGGGTGTCTGGTGTGCGGTTAATGTGAACTCCAGTACGCTTCGCTGCTGATATGAATGCAATCATACCAAATAGCAGAAGTGAACCACTATTATTGATGTATTATTTGGTAAAAATGTGTGGTGTGTGTGTGTGTGTGTGTGTGTGTGTGTGTGTTCGTCACTCACTGTTATGAGGAGTGGGACTGGCGCGCTCCAAACAGAGAGCTGTATATCTCATTTCTGTTCGCCTTCAGCACTCTTAATAGCATTTGCAGTACGTTGACAGACGAAAGTGCTATTATGTACTGAAGCTTTGGAAACAAAACTAACGGTTAAAAAATATAAGTGTATAAGTAAAGTGAGCAATGTTATGCATTTTGCTGCCTTCTCCTGAATCGTAGTTACAGGTGATGGGGTAAACCTATGCATGCTTGATGACGCAAACGACCCGCGGTTCGGACCCAAAAATAATAATATGAACGCAGTCCAGCAGGGGGGGGGCAATCGAACTAGGCTTCGGACCAGGCAATTTAACTAAATGTGAAACCAACCTAATACAGGCACAGAGGAAACAGCTGCTGGAAAACAGCTTCTGTCGGAGCTGGAATTTCTCTGGGATGTAACCATTGATCATCCTGAAACCAAACCGAGTCAAAAAGCACTAGCATGTGGAAGAAATTTTCCGGTGCGCCGTTGACCTTGAGATTCAGTGTCGGTCTGTGATCGAGTGAATTATGTTCAGTGTCACTCTTTTTTTAAAGACATTTCAAGAAAGTCGAAAGAAACTAAAAATCTTTTTGCTAGAGACAAATACAGTGTTCGGGACTTATTTGCCATAAAAATTGCCCCAGAAGCAAGGTGTAGCGTAAAAAAAAACATGACACCTTTATGAAGTTCTGTATGTGTAAGATTGACTTACACCTCAATCTAAATGATTTGTACCTCAATGAATTGTTACACGTCTAGAATACACTGATCCAGTATACTCTTAAATATAAAGGTGCTTAAAAGATTCTTCACAGCGATGCCATAGAAGAAACATTTTTGGTTCCACTAAGAACCATTCAGTCAAAGGTTCTTTAAAGAACCATCTCTCACTTACTTTTTTTTAATCTAAAGATCCTTTTTTCGCCTCAAAGAACCTTTTGTGAAACGGAAAGGTTCTTCAGATATTAAAGGTTCTTCATGGAACCAAAAGGTCCTTTCGTTTTAAGAGAGGGGCTATTTTATATCATTAATTGTAACGTCAGCCAAAAAGTAAATCTTGTTTGTAATGAATTCTCATATTTCTTTGGACTAACGTGCACAGATGAATCGTTCTGGATAAGGGCTGCATACGTTTCCTGCTCTTAGTAAATTCACAGCCTGCATAAGTGCAAGATCAACAAGAAAAGAGCCAGCGGTTGAATGAAAGATGACAGCGTGGCAGTGCTTTTCTGAGGAACATATTGTACGTGACTGTTGCTGTGTCAGTTTGTGAATTTCTTTGGCTTGTGCTTGTGTCCAACAGCGGGATGATGGATTACCTTTCAAGAGGATAA
Source organism: Triplophysa bombifrons (assembly GCA_029783895.1). Classification (NCBI taxonomy): domain Eukaryota; kingdom Metazoa; phylum Chordata; class Actinopteri; order Cypriniformes; family Nemacheilidae; genus Triplophysa; species Triplophysa bombifrons. The sequence goes on from CM056456.1 coordinate 23,927,128, forward strand.
AATATTTCATAGCCCACGACCCTTTCGGCATTAATAATTTAGAGATGTCTTAAAGTAGGGCCGGTGTGTTGAATCTAAGCTTTATCAGCTCGATTTGTGTATCGTTTGGCTTGAAATGCATTTGTTCCACGATTACGCTTGAATAATTTGACATACTTCAGTTATATATCCCAGAAGAAAATCTACATTCTGTCTCATCGGTGACATTAACCGAACACACAGAATCTCTTTATATCTTTCAAACACAGTAAAGCGAGAGAAGTTGTAATGTGTGTTGTAAATGCTGCGCTTCACATCAGCCAACGTCCTTTTATATTTGAATCATTAGTAAACACACGCAGTATTTTTGATGCAAATTTATAACAATGAATTTGTGTTTTGTAGTTTGAAGCAGTCAGGGATGCATACGGGGAACCCCTGGCCCCCCTATAAGGAGAGGACCCCTCTTCATCCCTCCTATAGAGGACTGGTGCGCCTGCTACACTGCAAAACTCTCCATATCGTCATCTTCACACTGCTTTACAAGGTGAATAAAATGCTCTGGTGGAGATGGGAGTGCTTATTGCAGGGTATTGTGAATTTAATGAGTGTTCTCATCAAGGCTAATACTTGAACAGTAAAATGAACGTTTTCATCTGATCGCTCAAGGCTGAGATCCACAGTAAAGGTTTCTCACCTGTGATAACTGTTAACAAAAGGCGTTTTGTGTGTGTTTGTATAGATTTGGATGGATCATCAGAACATGTCTGAGCATGTGTTGTGTATGGTGCTGTACCTTATAGAGCTAGGACTTGATAACCAGGTTCAGGAGGATAAAGTGGAGGAGGTGAGTGTGTTTTCTGTCATCTCTGGTGTGGTCATATCCTCTCATACCACACATGCAAATCTAAATTTGTGTCTTCCACTGCCCACAATAACCGTTCGTGTTTTTTACACCGTCATGTACAGCATAACCAAATATCAGCACATGTTAACTTGGGAATGTGTAAGTTTCAGGGGAGAATTATTGTTAGTTTGTTTTCTGTTTTGGTAGAAAAAAAAAAATATTATCTTTTGTTTTGTTTTTTGTCACAGGAGCCGTGTATTGAGGAGCATTGTCATGACAGCTGGTTTCCAGGCACCAGCCTCTTGTCCAACCTCCATCACGTCATCAACTTTGTGCGGGTTCGAGTGCCAGAGACGGCCCCGGAGGTGGAGAGAAAGCGTGAGAGGGAGCGAGAAAGAGAGACTCCACCCAGCACCAGCTCGGAGAGCAGTACTTATGGACAGGTGAGGCAAAATCTGTCAGGTGTTCACTCGTTTAATGGGGTTGGAAAAAGATATGCATCATATGTGAAAGAAACCCACAAAAGGGAGGAAGGGTGGGCTTGTAAGTGCTAGGACGATATTTTGTGCAATTCTTATACCCAGTTTCTCAATGAAGTACGTTTAAATGCCACCACATCTAAGCTTCAAAGGGATGAAAGGTGTAGGGGACCAAACAACCGTTTCTTGAAGTGCCCTACATCATCGCATGCCCCTAAGGAGGCGCCGGCGCCACGCAAAGAATTATGGGAGAGCAATGTGTTCATCAAATCCTTAATTGAAGTGGCCAGTTATAGCACTTCGGTTTGGAACGACCTTTCAATATGGTAGACATGGTTCTTTTCACCGAATTGCCCTTCGGAGGGCGATACATCCCGTTGGAACACAACTATAGTTCAGGGAAATGCCAATAGGCATATTTTACTGCTGATCTTTTTAGGTATTTTCATGATCATAAAGCATATTTATATTGATGGTGTTTGACGAGTGTTGCTTTTTCAAATGCATGTTATAAACGACTCAATCTTGTAGTGATTTTAGATCGAGCAGTACTTCCTATTGATCAAAGAGCCATAGTTCATGGAAGAGCTGTGCATAAAACACAGAATTGATTTCAGAATCGCCGTAGAATGGTATTATTAATGGCTTGGCATACTACATTCGAATACGAAAAACAACCATCTGTGACCTGATTTCACACAAAATCTTGTCCAAACGGCAATTCGTTTCACTAGTTCGCTGCAGCAAACCAAACAGAACTCTCCGGGAAAGTTCGTGTTGGCAGGTAAACAACATCAAAGCCACCATTGGTCCATGGCCATGACGTAATAGATGGGTGTGTTATGTTGCGCCACCCAGTCTGTGGGAAATAACATGTCATTTTATTAAGCTCTGGCCAGATAAGGTCTACATAAAACAAACATGACATTTGGTCAGCACGAATGCTTTTTAATTTGTGTTGGAGAGATGGAACGATGTACCCACATGTTTTCCTCAGTTCGTCTGGACTATGCCGAGCCCTTGAGTTTGAATTGCGATATATTGTCCCAGACCTAGTAAACGCTGTGTCGGATTTAGACATGACGGGTATAAAACAAGTCGGACGCCACCTTGCTTCCCGACCAAACATTGCTTGCTGTCTTAATGACATGTAAGATGTCATTGAGAAGACCGAACTACTGACTGTCTCCCAGAAAGAGTGTAAGCATAGGCGAAGGACAATATAATAAAATCATTTGATAGCTTAAAGCTAATTCCAGTCTTCCAGCATTTGTTTCAGCGTGTTTGAAAGGTGGAAGACCTTCTGTGTATGTAGGACCGGAAAAAATACACGTGCTAGTCTTTCTGTCGGGATGATTTGAAGCTTTACAGACACGCCATCGACTAAGAAACGCTACAAGTCGCAACATTCTTGTGTTTTACCACAACCGGGCTGATATTGTGTAGTCTGAGCCCATGATAAGTTGATCTCTGTGTTCTGTTCTGTTGGTGACATCACTCTCATTTCACAGAGCTCCAGAAGGCTGACTGGAAATTGGAGAGAGGTAGAGGGATTTGGGAATGTTTAGAGTCATGTGGAATGGTTTTCAGAGTTCTGATTCGTGTATGGAAGAATCTGAAAGACGGCTGAACTGCTTTTGTGTTTTTAAAGTCATTTAAAGGCCTGATGCCCATTTACAGTGTTTTTACTCTTTTTGTAAACCTCAGAAATGCCATATTGGCCATTTCTTTGTGATTCAGTAAAAAGGATGTATAAAAACATGATTTCTATTCAACTTTTTCAAATCTGTTCACACCGTAAAACAGTCAAGTAGAATCTCAGGGGATGTACTGGGACATTATTTCATGTTTTTTATGTCACATTAAAACAAAAAAAGCTTTCTTCATATTGAATACACCATCTCATTTTTATCATTTAAAATTATAATAATAATTTTAAAAAAGACCCACACAAAACAAACAGGTTTTTAATTTGGAAATTGAAAACATGTTAATCTTAAAAGAGGAGTATTTCATAATTTTGTAGGCAGTTCATTTTTGAAAGTCTGAATATCAAAAATGATCACTGGTCTTACAGATTTTTACACTGTAAATGAGCACTGGTCCAAAAAAACAACCCTCTGGTACCTTTAGGTTTCCTCTACCTTTTTGTGTGTGTGTGTGTGTGTTTGGTTTAATTTGTTTATTGATTTGTCCAGTTTTTTCCGCTTGGTTTGTTGTGTCCTCTAACGTGTGAACATGTGTTCAGTAAATATATCTGATGACATTTGTGTGTCTCAGACCAGCTCGGAGATGTTGTATGTTGGGGAAGAGTCTCTAACCGCATGTGTTTCTAGTGATGGATGCTGATATAAAATGTTTTGATCCCATCATCAAATATTCATTCAGCTCCATGAGTTGAGCATGCAGATTAATCACACTATAGACAAATGGCACATTCAATAACGCTTAAGATCACGTGTGTGTGAAGCAGATGCCCTTTTCTGATGCCGGTCAACATCCTTGGAAATATGATTGCCAACATCATGAATTAATGTAAAGATATGTAGAGAACTTACATCTTATATTGAGTCATTCAGTTATTTTTATTCAAGCCTATGTTTATCATCCGGTCATTGGGTACAATTTTTTGGTGTGTTTGCTGGGACTCGATTATAAGACCAATGTGCTGTTTACACAATGTCTTACCAGTTGAAACCAGTCGAAATCAATGTAGATGCATGCAGGTGATGTGTTTGCGCCAGTATGTACTACTTCTAGCTGTTCTACCTGCTGATTCTATTCTGCTTTCTCCTCAGAACCTGCGTGAAGCTCAGGTGTTCAGTCTGGTAGCCGAGCGCAGGAGAAAGTTCCAAGAGATCATAAATCGCAGTAACCACGAGGCCAGTCAAGCAGCGCGACCCAAGTCGTCGTCGACCCGCTGGCTGCCGCCGGGCTCGCCGCCACAGCTAGTCACGGAGATCCTGGAGATCCGCGAGAGCATGCTGTCACTCCTGGTCAAGCTGCACCAGAAACTATCTGCCAAACAGAACTCGCTGTCTCTTAGCTGGCTGGCCGAGGTCGATCCGGCCAAGCACTCGCATGGAGACGGCATAACTGCCATCGAAAGAATTCTAGCCAAAGCTGCCACCCGTAGTCGGCACAGCAAAAGATGTCTGCAGGACATCTGTGGGAAAGTGTGTCCACCCATACCGCCCAAGAAGAACAGTCCTGGAGATAAGAAGAGTATGGACAAGGAAGAGAGGTTAGTGTGTGTGGCTTTGAAGTGATCATTGATTGGTTGTCAAAGTTTTAAGGAGCTTGTGAGCCGAAAAGAATCAAAACTTATCATCCATAAGTGTGGACACCAATAAAGTTACTAAACAATATTTATAATTATTGCTCTTGATGTGAATGAGTCCGTAACGCCCATCATCAAAATTCTGATGGTGGTCCTCCACAGACTGATTTCATTTTAAGGCAACATTTCAGTTCCATTTACTTAAAGTCCAACATCAGAGTTTCGCAAAAGGACGCGTTTCATAATTCATAATTGAGATTGGCCTCTCATCTGGGCTGTTTTGACCTCATTAATGTTTTTTCTGCAGACGTCAGAGGGCCAGAGAGAGACAGCAGAAGCTTCTGGCAGAGTTTGCCTCCAGGCAAAAGAGCTTCATGGAGACCGCCATGGATGTTGGTGAGCATGAGAATAAGCTAGTTTTCTGTTTATTAGTAGATGATCAGCTTTTATATTTGATTTTCAATCTGACACGTCTGGGCCTGTATTCTTAAAGATTCATAGAATCCTCTAAGAAAGCTCTTAAATTAGCATAAAAACATCAATGAAGGAGTCTTTGCTTAAAAGCGATTCAGGACCAATCTGAGAGTAACTTTGAGGAAGGAAAAGACAAAAACTTTTACGGCTGACCCCGTTGCTATGTATGACACAGTCTTTTGAAGACTGTGATTGGTTGGTTGCCCAACTTTTTTCTTCAAGGACAGGGTCGAAGTAAAAGTCGTGTTTGAAATTATAGGAGTAATTTTTCCTGTTTTACCACACACACATATACAATGTATTCTTTATTTTTATTTACCATGCTGTTAATGTCATACTAAATGCATTTGATAGAAAATGAACAGCAACACAATAATGTTCTGAAAGTCCTGTAATTCTTCGTTTGATCACTTTGCTTACTGAAGATTGGGACAGAACCAAATCATCTCTGCTGCGTAGTTTATATTTTGTCCAGTTGTCAAATATATTAATTTAGTTAATATAGTGATTACTTCTATTTCTGTTGGTCAAGATGTTAGCGTGTCTCTAATAAGATCGGTCACAAACGTGATCCCTACACGATCTAATGTGTTGTGTCATATTAACTTATAACTGTCATGCATTGTGTGCAACACATTTCTTCTCACTTTTTGTGTTTCGACCCTTTTCTCTTCTGCTAAAGAAACTCTTAAATCTCTTAAAAGTCCTCCTCCCTACACCTAACAATTTTGGACCTTAAGAGCTCTTTTAAGGGTAAAGATACTTTATTAAATACTTTTTTCTTTAATAGGATCTTTTCCGTCATTTTAAGGGGAAATGCCCACTTTTCTAAGACTTTCCTTAAGGGACTTTTCTGTGTCCAGTCAGCTCTAAAGGATAGTCCTGCCGTACCCTATATCCTATTTTTTCAATAATAAATCGGACCAAATAAATCATGACCAAATCTTACCTATATGATTAGAAAACACGTTTACGACCAACTATTCATTTATACATGAAAATACTTTTTCCAGTGTGTTCCAGCTCCTGCACATGCACTAAAATAGGCAAACTTAAAATAGGCTCGCACACTTCTGCAAGTTTACCTCGTCCTCCAAACGCCACATGAGTGTGTATTTGTAGAAGTCCTTGAAGGTAGGAGCTGTGGGCAGCAATCTCATTTTCAAGGTGACTTGAGACTCTCCTCCAGGTCCTGTTAGCAGAAACCTTTGTGTGAGATCTCAGGGGCCGTATCGTTGCGGTTCATAGCCGATCTGCTGTGTGTAGTGGTGTAGCTCTACTGCAAATGGTATTGCAGACGCAGAGAATGCTTTGACACAAGACATGAATGATGATGCATTTATACTGTCCCAACTGTATTTAAAACCACAATCCAAATCATGTCCTGCACATGACTGACATAAATATAAGCCAGTGCATGCAGTATATCAGATATCTGCCATTGGCTTGGGCCCACACTGTAGGATGTTTTGTGATGCTGCAGGGGTAAAATGTAAAACACTCAATCTCCGGAAATCCTGAAAGTGACCGTTTCATGGCGAGTGTTATCTGAATAAGAACCCTATCAGATCTTCCAGGCGAAACAGGTTTTGTCTTTGTCAGGTTTTTTCACCAGCTAAAGTGACGTTGAGATTTGGTTTGAAATATTGCCTGTAGAAGCTCATGGGCGATGTCCTGTCTGACATTGAGCTGTGTCCGCTTTACAAATGTGTGTCAGAATAAAGGATCTGCTTTAAAGGTCTATATTTGTTTTTCAGATTTGTATCAAAGGTCACTGTAATGGGATAAAGTGGTTGAACTCAAAGCTTCTGTGCATGTGGTCGTAATACTGTACTGGAGGCCTCCAAAACAGGAGTCAAAATGATTATTATAACGTCTGTCTCTTGTAGAAAAGAAAATCTCAAGCATTTAAATCATTCGGTGTCATTGTGGAAGTTAAATTGGGAAGAAATTCATAATAAAAAACATCACGTCAATGCCAATAACTGTATAATGTAATGTATGAGTAAATTTCTAATTCTAGCACTGTGATCTATAGAATAATAGATATGATCGATATTATTGTACTGAAGATAAAAGCCACACTACATCATAATATTATAATTCTGACGTTATTAGAGAATCTTGAGGCTCATTCAAACCCCTACCAGCAGTATCCCAAAAAATTTCTAAGAAATTGAGTTGCTTAATTGCTGTGTTTTAATTGCTTTATTTTTGATAATCTGTCAATTTATACTGTAAATCTTATTGTGTATTGATGTGTATCGTGGACGTCGGAAGTATGAAAAATGTGGGTGGGTCCTCCCTCAGAATTTTAAGATCGAAGGAAACAATCGCTCTTTTACATTTTCACATCACGTCAGATTATACAGGCATATTCATTTTTAACAAAACGAAGAAAATATTTTAAACCGTTGGCATCCATTTAATAATTTTAATAAATTTGATCATTTACACCCTTTTATTTATTATTGTATAATGTACAGCAATACTTTGTTTACCTTGAAAACAAGTAATGTGCTTTAGTGCAATTTTAATAATTTATCTTCATAAAATCTACTATTTTCTGTTTTAAACAAAATAAAATAGTTAAAATAACGTTTAAATCTTGGGAATAAAATCTAGCAATTTTTTATACGATTTTAATAATTTTACAATTAAAATGACTCAATAAAATTAAGGTTTCTTATTTATTTTGTGTTGAGACTACATAAATGATTTTGGAGATATGTGCCTAGGCTGAGGGACGCAAGATATTAGTCATGAAGTGAGTTATTTCACTTATTTAGCAGTAACTGTGCTAATTCCAGTACATCCAGTACATCTCTTCACACTTGACCAACTACAGAATGTTGTAAAAAATAGGATATTTTAATATGAGAGTAAGAGAACAGTGAAGTTTGAGTTAGACACGTTTTTGTTCAAGGTTATCATTTTTTATTTGTTTACTTTTAGAAATATTTACTTTATATTTTAACAAAAACTAATTGTATAGTAGAATTTACTTAATTCTGGTTAGTAAGTTGTACTTTTATTTTAGCAGCACATTTACTAAAAAAAATATTTTTGCAAATTGTTACAAGGATTTTATTAAGTAAATTCTACAATATATTTTTTCAGTGTGTGTCGAGTTTAATTTATACGGACTCAAATGAGCTGTGTGAGATAGCTTTAAGGAAGCAGAAGTGTGGGAGTCAAGGCTGTAGCTAATACACAAAATGGAGTTTAATTTATTAAGCTTCCTCAAATGGAGTGGATTTGATTGACGGAGCTCTGCGCTAAATGAGAGACGTTAATAGTGGCCCCCGGACTGAAATGGATAGAAAATCAAAATGAGCTGAAAACCATCAGAACGTTTGGCTTTTTGAACTGTGTACAATGATCATGAATGTTGATGTGTGAAGACTAGCTGTTGTATGTAGTTTTGGAGTGTTCTTTGAGGACGGGTGAGTGTAGAGGGCAGCGGGTACTGACGGATCGCCTCCGGCAAACACTGTCACATTACCTTTCTAACACAAATGTTTCATTTCCCCGATGACTTCCTGTTCTCTCTCACTCCCTCTTTCCAACTTAGGCAATAAATCAATCCAAATGCACACTGACATTTACAAACCCCATATTTGCTCTGAAATTGAACATGGTTTTTAACATTTAGGAGTGATTTAGCTGAAGTAATTAATCCTGTGGAATATGGCAGTGTGGGACTGTGGATATCTACTCTTTTATGACTGTGGTGTTAATGTTGTTTGTGATCGTTTGCACAACAATCTCATTTCGTTTTTGATTTTTAAGATGTTATTAAGTGACTCCATCATTCAGTGGACTCTGTTTAGAAACACACTGACTGCTATACCACGGTGTGTTTTCATTACACAGTATCTAGCGCAGTTTGTCCTGTTTGACGGATACGACCGTTTTGCTGTTGCCAAGTTACAAATTGAAAGGATGAATCTGCGTGCCTTTGCCATGAAAATTAGTGCACAGTTTAACTAACAAGGCCCAGCAAAAGTATTTTCACTTCCATTTACGGAGACTTACAGGGGGAACTGTACTATAAATGATCTCCAAAAGAGCATTTTGGGATGCTGACCTTCACAGGCAGCAGAATGGTTTATTTCCCTTCGTACATATCACAAGTGTACGATGCATTCACACTACATTAGCCCCGTTGTTACTGCTTTTAATGCATGATTGCCTGAACCTCTATTAACTGTTTGTTCATGGGGAAAAACTCATTCGCATCCACATTATATACATAATTAAGTTTTTTCCAATATACTGCACTCATTACTCATGTTCAGATAGAAGACTTGTATCCTCTTCTTTCTCTTGGGCTTTCATGCTTGGCTTCACTGGGTTCATATTTTGAGATCAATAAAAGAATGTACATCACCATGAAAGTGATGGTTATACTATGGTATTTCTTTAAATACTGTGTGCCATGATTCCAATTGGTTACCATGTTATTATTGTGGTATAATATGTTAAAGAAGTACAAGTTACACATGTGATTTGCTAGGTGTTGACATTGAGCTTTTGTGTGTGTGTGGTCATACTCCGGCCCACCACTGAGTACCAGTTTAGAATCTGACGGGAGGTTTTGTAATCTAATTGTCTAACAGTGCTATTTTGTCTATGATTGGTTATCCAAGTTTATTTGCTGATTGATTTTGTGTGTTCCTTTAGAATCACCTGAGTCAGATGCGGTGATGGACGTGGGCTCATCAGAACCTCTGGACTCTGAGGTTCTGTATGACTGCGTGATCTGCGGTCAGAGTGGACCATCCACTGAAGACAGACCCACAGGACTGGTCGTACTGCTGCAGGCTTCATCAGGTATCACCTGCACTTGATATCGCAGGTCTAACAATTACATTAACAATGTGTCACATTGTAAAGGCGGTCTGAGGATTGAGCCCTGCGGGACTCCGGTTATCAAAGCACCTACTTTGTAAATGTGATCCCTGTAGACCAATTAGGTTCAGAATACCTAGTGAGAGCTATCTGTTAGCATTCCCAATTATCTCTGTGACGGTTTCCTTGTAATGGTTATTGTGGAAACATGTTTTAGTCAGTCACATGATTATGGATGATTGTTGTTGAGCCTCTAGAAAGTAATGTGCAGATTGCACCAGAACTGTGCACAGTTACTAGTGAATATATTTTCACACTGAAGAATGGTGCGGGTCGCTGGAGCTGTTTAACCTACGGCTTAAACCGCACACGGCTTTGAGTTCACCTGCTTTTATTCTCTTGTTTTAACAACAGGATTTAAATTGCTTCATTTGTCAAGTGATGTGACCTCCTCACCCTTTTCTCTCCTGTCCCAACGCTCTGATAATATATAATTTAATTAATGATTGCTGGTCTTTTAACACACAGTCTCAATGTCAAGATGGCCTTCGTGTGTTTGTACCAGTCATCTGAGCACTTGGTTCAGATGGACTAACAGGCTGCTGATGTGAATGTTCTAAAAATACGTTTTTTTTTGCTGAATGTTCAGTCTGTGACGCGTTTTTGGGGCAAGAATCTGCTGTTCTGTGAAAGTGTCGCGGGTTGAGTTTTGACATTGACGTGGCACTTCATTACAGTATGCTAATAACAAGTGACATGAATGTTATGAGGGGGTTTAATTAGCATATGATTTTCACTAGAATTCATGTGTGTGTGTTACAGTATTGGGACACCGTTGTCGTAGTGACACACCGAAGCGATTGCCTACTACAGACGAAGAACAAATCTATCCCGAGGACACATGTGGAGCGACCCATGATGTTAGACTATCCATTATGCAACGCTACTTTAAAGATGTATGTGCACACTTTCTAAAACACAAACCTTTGTTTAACTTACATTATTGTGTCTTGTAAATAACGTGCTAAAAACAGTATACTGAAGGAATAGCGCATGTCATTGTAAACACAAATCCAGAGGGCTTTGTTCACACACATTTTTCTATTCATACACTGCATATGAAAGTTGCATGTTGTTTTTTAATGCGATTGTATTTTACAGAGTTCCTGTCTGCAGTCCGTGTCTATTGGCTGGGACGGCGGTGTTTATGTGCAGACGTGTGGCCACACCTTGCATATAGACTGTCACAAATCATACATGGAGTCTTTACGGGTAAGAGACCAGCAGCTCTGTTAACTGGAGACAGGACATGTTTTCAGCTTTATCACTCGATTGAGGCTTAATAAGTTATTTGAACTGAGATTTATAGTCAGTTCAGATTCATCCGGAGTCTTTCAGGGTGTCTTTTGACTTTCCTGTCAAAGATCACATTCAGTATTCAGTGTTCACATGCTCTGTCAGCTGAATTTCAAACCTCATTCATCATTTATTAAAATGTCCCATAGCAGCAGAGCCCCGCTGAACCACAAACCCCAGACCGATGCACCTGCCATCACTGACTGTTACGCACAGAAACCTTATCAATCCTGATGCCCTTTATCTATCCATCCGTCTGATAAAACAAAATTTTAGCAGTAATGATCTGTTTTTCTAGTATTGTTTTACAAAAGTGCTTTGATTCATGTATGGGTATCGAGCTAAATAAAAAATAAGAGCTGAGTCAGGAAGAAGAAGAACAGAGCAATTTACATCTGTAATAGATTGATCATCAATCTTTTAGTTTCTTCTTAACTTTATCTTTAAGAGACTTTGGGTTTATGCAAATAAGAAAGTCGGACATGACCATCTGTTTAATAACCTGTAACATTATAAGACATTAAAACCGACGCTTTAACTTTAGTTATCAGCACTTCAATTCTTAGGTTGTAGACCCACTGACTTTTCACAAGGTAGTCAGATGTATTTTCTGTAGCAAAAACTGCAAAATTCTTTAAAGTTACAAGCTACAACTTGATACATTTATCACACATATGTTTATCGGCTACTTGTGATGGGCTGCCAAGTGATTAAAAGCGATTTATCGGATCCAGAATAAAAGTTTGTGATTACATAATATATGTCTGTGTACTGTCCATATTAATTTTGTATTCATAAAAACATACATGCACACTGCATATTTAAGAAAAATATAAACCATTAATATTTATATATCAATTAAATAAATACATTTCAATATTTCCTAAGTATTATTTGTCTTTGTGGTTATAAATACAAATTTTTATGCACAGTACATAGACGTATATTATGTAAACACAACCTGTTATTCTGGATGCGATTAATCGCGATTAATCACTTGACAACTTAATCACAAGTAGGCGATAAACGTATGTGTCATAAATGTATCAAGTTGTAGCTTGTAGCTTTGAAGAATTTCACAGTTTTGCTACAGAAAAACATCAGACAAAACACAAACTTTCATTCTGGATGCGATAAATTGCGATTAATTGTTTAACAGTCCCACTAGTAATTCAGAGGAAGGCTTTTGTCATCAAATGTTTGAAAGATATTTACAGGTTTGTAAAAAGGTGTTATACAGATATTTGGAGAAACAAAATATATTTGACCAAAACATTTTATTCGACAAATTTGTTTATTTTTATGACACAAGTTGGCGGCAACTCACAATTTGTTTTTGTCATGGCAAATCAAAATATTTAGTTATTTAAATGAGATAAATGTAAGTCACATGGTCTCTTTCTGTTCAAGTGGGTGGTCCCTGGTCAAAAATAAGACTTTATGCTAAGGTCAAAGTTATGACGAACCCTCATTACCCTTTATTTAATCATAAACACTTTCAATATTATTGTTTTTCAGAATGATCAGGTTCTTCAGGGCTTTTCGGTGGATAAGGGTGAGTTCACCTGCCCTCTCTGTCGTCAGTTCGCCAACAGTGTCTTGCCCTGTCGGCCTGGGCGTTGCACGGAGGCGGGCGCCTGGCACGTGCCTAGCAACAAGAGCATGGCCACGCTGGTAAAGGAGGTGGAGGACCTTCAGGAGCAGCTGGGCATTTTCCCAGTAAGCGGCAGCGTAAAGCAGAAAGATCCTAAACTGGTATTTATTAAGAACATTCGCCCGTGCCCGCATTTCTGTTCTGTTCATCTCATCCCTCCGCCCTGATTCAGAGTGAGAACTGCTGTGCCACTTACCTCCATCTGAATGTTCAGTGCCCAACAAATGTTGCTGTGACTTTAACATTACATAACTCACAGCCGCAGATGTGCAGATAGGACTGAACTGATGCAAACTCTGAATTTTTGTTGTGTTTTTTTATTACTCAGGTGGAGTCGAATTTGAGTAAAGAGATGGAGTCAGTCATTAAAGACATTAAAAACACAACACAGAAGAAATACATGGATTATGGGAAAAACCCAGGGTCACCTGATAATGACTTCCTGTTTATGTACTCCGTGGCCAGGTGAGAAACTCTGCATTGTGCATCTACAGTATGTATATGCAGCTTTCTTTTTTTCTTTCACTCGTTCTCACTTTCTTTCTTTCACTCATTCTTTCTTTCACTCATTCTTTCTTTCACTCATTCTTTCTTTCACTCATTCTTTCTTTCACTCATTCTCACTTTCTTTCTTTCACTCTTTCTTTCTTTCACTCATTCCTTCTTTCACTATTTCTTTCACACTTTCTTTCTTTCACTCTTTCACTCTTTCTTTCTTCTACTTGTTCTTCCTTTCTTTCACTATTTCTTTCATTCTTTCTTTCACTCTTTCTTTCTTTCGCTCGTTCTGTCTTTCCTTCACTCTTTCTTTTTTTTCACTCGTTCTTTCTTTAATTCTTTTGTTCTTTCTTTCATTCTCTCTTTCACTCTTTCTTTCTTTCACTTGTTCTTTCTTTCTTTCACTCTTTCACTGTTTATTTCACTCTTTCTTTCTTCATTTCTTTCTTTCCCTCTTTCTTTCTTTCATTCTTTCTTACTTTCACTCTTTCTTTCATTCTTTCACTCTTTCTTTCACTCGTTCTTTCTTTCACTATTACTTTCACTCTTTCACTTTTTCTTTCACTCTTTCATTCTTTCTTTCACTCTTTCACTCTTTCTTTCATTCTTTCACTCTTTCTTTCACTCGTTCTTTCTTTCACTATTACTTTCACTCTTTCACTATTACTTTCACTCTTTCTTTCACTCTTTCATTCTTTCTTTCACTCTTTCTTTCACTCTTTCTTTCTTTCACTTCTACTTTCACTCTTTCTTTCCTTCATTCTTTCTTTCACTCTTTCACTATTACTTTCACTATGTCTTTCACACTTTCACTCTTTCTTTCACTTTTTCACACTTTCACTCTTTCTTTATTTCTTACTTATTTACTTACTTACTTACTTCTTACTTATTTACTTTCTGTCCCTCTTTTTCGCTTTCTTTCTTTTTCTATTGTTACTTTTTCTTTCTTTCCTTCAATTCTTTTTTCCTTCCATCTTTCCATCTTTGTTTAGTCTGTTAACTGCATCTTGATAGTTTAGTGTTTGCAGGATGTCCACCAGCCTTCTCTGCAGCATCTTTAGTTCTGTGCACTGATCTATATAAATGACCTAGAGCGCTTAACCAACGTAACCATGTTTGTTTATTTCTGCTCTGAAAGCACTTTAACATTCTTACTCTGTCACAGGACAAATTTGGAGTTAGAGCTGGTTCATCGTGGGGGGAATCTGTGCAGTGGAGGGGCGAGTGCTGCTGCCAAACGCTCCTGTCTCAGTGAGTCTCTCTCACACACATTATATACTGTCCACTTCATAAATGTACATGCTCATTTGTATTTGTCCATTCACTTTTATTTAAATTACATTCAATATTTGAAGAACGTCTGATCCCTGCAATAATCAAACGGTTATAAGTTTTATATATAAATATATAACTGTTACTTTATTTTTTAATGGTTAATGTCTGGTAATATGTTGATAAAGAAAGATAGATTTATTTGCATTATCTTCAGATTAATTAACTGATAAACACACAAAGATTTTTGGTAGAAAATTTAAACATTTGAAATGCAGGTCATGATCAGTCACGTGCACTAGCTGGGTTTAACTGAATGTTGATGTGTGTGCTGGCTCTTCAGGCTTTCAGGAATTCCCGTCACACAAATGATTTCACACTCCAGCAATGCAGCCATTTTCTGAGCTGCATTAAATGCGTGTCCACAGAGACCGGCAGATTTACTCAGTCGCAGTACATTAGACATCAGCTTCCCACAAGAAAAAAAAATAGCAAGTACGGAGAAATAGAAAATTGATGTTCGGGGAACAAATACTTTGGAAAGAAGTGAGATCAATACATTATTTTACCATCATCCCATCATGCAAAAGGGTTCTGTGGTAATTTAGTTCTTCTTAACCGTTATAATCCCTCGTTCAGTAAATCTTTTAAAAAGGTACTCTGTACATCGTATGATGACTATGTGTAGATGTGTATGTGTAGATGAGGGTGTTTTCTTATGATGTGGGTTTGTTAAATGTAGGATGTTGGATCTTGGATGTTTTGGAGGATTGTTGGGTCGGTTGGTCGCCTGTCCAAGTCGTAGGTGCCAACCTTAAAGTATCTACGTTAACTAGTTCACTACGTAAAAAAGACTTTCATTCTTTAACCTGTTAAGAATATCTAGTCATCACATGATCATATTACAAACGGTGTTTGATATGCTTGTCTTGAAGAATCCATCTCAGTCAGCTGTCAGTGTTTCTCTCTCTAGGTCTCTTTCTTGTTCTCTCTCATCCTCTCGCTTTCCGTCTCTCTCTCATATGTGTGATTGATGGCATGTGAGGAGAGCATGAACACTACAATCACAGGTGGGTGGAGAATGAAGATCAATATGAGGTTGAGAGAGATGGAGTGTGTGAGGATGGAGCGACCGTTTAAAAGAGAGCAATTGGAGAAATCTCTATCCCAGCTGCCAGTCTATATGATGAAGTGCTTGATAATCTCTGATGAATAAAAACCGAGAATGGAGGTATTGACTTGAATGTCTGGAGACCCCCTAACCCAGGTGTTCTCAACCTTTATGACTCAAAGACCCCCCACTGCATTCAACAATATTCAAAGACCCCCTCCCCTTTTACGAAACTCGAGATTTCTACCCAATAAAGTATTTCAGAGCTTTATATTAACCTGAAGAGTGTTTATTCAATATAGAAATGTCTTGATTTTTAGTTGATTTAAAAAGTATTCTATTGCTCAATTTGTCTAATTTTAAATTATTAGTCATCCTGAGGGCCCCCTTGAAGTCAGCTGGGGCTCCCTTCTGGGCCACGGCCCCCCTGTTCAGGACCACGGCCCCCCTGTTCAGGACCACGGCCCCCCTGTTCAGGACCACGGCCCCCCTGTTCAGGACCACGGCCCCCCTGTTCAGAACCACGGCCCCCCTGTTCAGAACCACTGCCCTAGCCCCCTCACTCTTTTACCTGCCATTATTGAGGGGCTTACAAACACGACATGATGAGGGGGAAGAGGTCACAGCTGTATTTTGTCTATTGTCCAATCAGCATCCAGAATTACAATTCAATTAGTTTCTTCAATACTTACGAAAATCAAATGCCGGTGGTATCATCGTTCTTGTTCTGCGCACTGTATGAATTGTAGGTATGCTCATCCACACATATACTGTCAAATCTTTTTGAATATATAAAGTGTATTGAAAGTGTGGTTTGTAGGAATGCCTTTCATTGATTGGTGATTTCAATGAGCTCTGTTCCCTGAATAAATGATGTGCTCTTGTCAACTGAGCTGAAGCTGCAGGTTCCTGAAATGTTTCATTGAAAGTCCTGCAGGTGTGACTTTATGAGCTGCAGGTAGGGGGCAGCAGTGATCCACAGTTGCTCATCTGGAGTCTGAATGTGCATGCGTGTGTTTTAAAGCATTGATCAGTGTAAGCAGGGACAGGTTTTTGTTGGGACACACAAATGTCTTTGTACACACCAGAAGGCTTAAGACAACCTCAACTCCCATCATGTTACACGCAGTTAAAGCTCGGCTGGTTTTATGTGTTTCAGATCAATTGTTTCATGTGTTGGCCATGCACATGCGTCTCTACAGCATAGACTCAGCATATAACCCCTGGACCCGTCTCACGCAGAGCACACAGAGTCGAGAGCCAGAGTGAGTATGACCACAAACCCGCACAACTGAGTTTCCTTCATCTTCACTGTACCAAACAAAACATGAAACCAATTATATTTCACCTGAACTGCAAGATTAGAGAGAATGTTTGTGTGCGTTTTGTGTTTCTCATCACACTTAAAGACAATAAATAGACAATGGGTCTTGGATCTTTTTGGACCAGTGTGTTATAGGATGGACATACACTCTTTAGTCTTTTTTTGTGTTTTAAAGAGAATAAGAAAAACACTTCTGATTTACCAGAAATTTTGCTCTCACACAAAACACATTTACAAATCTATAATAAAATGCAAGTATTTAATCAAAATGTATTTAAAATTTTTATTGTTTTTCTTTCTCATATGTTCTTGCTGTTTTCATCATCCTGAACAGAGTCTCTTAGCAGTGAGAGAGAGATCTGCGCAGATGGGGTTTCCATAGATACCATTAAGCACTGCATCAGGCTGATGATGACGTGCATCAGTACATTTCACGAGTGCTTTAGTTTGAGGGTTTAATGGCTGTGTGGGGGTTACTGCTGACTGTGTCCCCTGTTTTAAAAGCACTTGACACTCTTCTGCTGGTTAAATGGCCTCATTTCGGAGTAACAGTGCTTTCACCTGTATGTCTCTCTGGACCAGACTCGGACTCGGATTATAAATACCTTGTTAGGGGCTTTTGAAGGAAAATCTGTCACTGGAACCTTCAGGCACTTTAGCTTAGCTATTTATAGTGCCAGTAAAATAAAAGCACTGCCGTCCCTGTTTCTGCCTGCCTGAAATCACTCATCAAACACCAAATCATCTGTTTTTCTGTTATCGGGTTATATGTTACATACAGTGGCCCAAAAAATTGCCATTCAGGCCACATTAATATGAATGTCATAAGACTACAACATATAACATTTTAGTGATGAGTTCTGTCCCTTTTTATTGGATGTTTGATTTCCCTCTGGGTTTTGTTATTAATGTAGTGATATTTAAAAATATATATAGTTTAGTTAGGTGGTTCTCAAACCTATGGGGGCCACAGGTTTTGTGGCATTTTATGAAATATATAAATTTATCCTAATTTAGTATTTCAATAGTTTAGTACAGTGCTTCTCAAACGGGGGGCCGTGTCCCCCCTGGGGTGTCCTAATATGGATCCAGGGGGCCACAGGTTTTGTGGCATTTTATGAAATATAGAAATTTATCTTAATTCAGTATTTCAATAGTTTAGTACAGTGCTTCTCAAACGGGGGGCCGTGTCCCCCCTGGGGTGTCCCAATATGGATCCAGGGGGGGCACAGGTTTTGTGGCATTTTATGAAATATAGAAATTTATCTTAATTCAGTATTTCAATAGTTTAGTGCAGTGCTTCTCAAACGGGGCGGCGTGTCCCCCCTGGGGTGTCCCAAGATGGATTCAGGGGGGCACAGGTTTTGTGGCTTTTTATGAAATATAGAAATTTATCCTAAATTTTATGCAATCGAACATAAGACTTCCAACCAAAACAACTGATGTTCCAGCATTGTATAACTGAATATGTTTTTGGTTTAATTAAAACACCCAAGTTTAAGATTTAAAGTCTTTATTTGGAAGCCATAAAAGTGATGCAGCCTACACAAAGGAGGCCATGCATCGAAACACTTTGAGAACCACTTATGAAGTGCACTTGGTCAATGCTATTACAAGAGCTTTTTGCCTCTTTTAGTCCATACCTCTAACGTCTCTCTCCCACAAGTACTCAACTAATTAGCTTCTAAATAATTAAATACCTGCTAAATGGATATTTTTTCACCTTTAATAGATTAATGTGGTTTTGGTGGGAATTTTCTCTCCAACTGCCCACCTACTGTACATTAACGGTATAATATTTTTTGAGGCACATCTAGCCGCCCACTGTAATCTTTGTTCACAATTATCCCGGTTTTCTTTTTAATTATTAATGATCTTTGTACTGTTATTACCAACTGTGAGGTGCTCTGTGTTTAACATGACTGTGTGGGATTTTGTGTGCAGATTCTGCGATGAAGAGCACCCAGAGGTGCCCATGCTCTTCAGAGACGTACCATCCCTCCTCATCATCTTCATCCTCACTATGCCTCACCCTCTACGCAAAGGTAACACACATTGATACAGTACAGTTATTACACACTAGAATAATCAGACGCATAGATTGTTATTGTTTATAATGACAAAGACATAAAAAATCAGTGTCATTTCATGAAATATGTATTTTGACCGTTTGTGTACGTGACATTTCTGTATCAGTTTGTCGAGTGAGAATGCTTTTTTGTATTTTATCAAGCACCATAGTACTTAAGCAGAGGGGCTGTGTAGATTTAAATTCACTGTTTGGATTTGATATTGGCAAAAAGGGGCGTGTCTTATTCATTGGCTAAGTATGATGTCAATTGCTAATTTATGAGTGCCCATTTACACGCTTTAATGTCATGATCGGCTAAATGTCAAAAATACTTTGCATGAGCTTGCATTTCCATCACCAGTATTCGCATGTGTTAGCGACGTTCGTTTCGGTTAATTTTCCAAACCGACAATCTTTATCCGAACATTAACCGTTAACTACTGAGATTCAAATATTAAATATCCATTAAATAAAAATGCATGCTGCGTCACATTTGTAGGCTGCGTTCTCCGGAGATCACATTTGTGATCGCATACGCCTTCGAATGCGACCTGTGACCCGTTAAAAATAAAGTATTCGCAGATTTATTTCAACCTCCAAACAGCAACATACATAATAGATCAACAACAGCACCTGGATTCACACATTATCAAATTTTCACGAACCTGCAGTGTATAGGACAGTGGGGAAAAAAATCTAATCTAACGTGTAAAATAAACAAGCAAAAATTTATTAAATACTTAAATAATTAACATATTATGTCAAACGAAAACGGAAGAACCGTTTTTTTCCTCGAAATAAAAATAGAAGACCCTACATCAATCCAGTTGCTAGTTTTTATTGTCAGTTAACGGTTAAACGGTCAAAATATACATCCCTAGCATGTGTAGAAATACATCAATGGATCAAAAAGTGTGGTACGACCCCCCCCCCTTAAATGTGAGATTGTGCATGAGGGTAGCCTCGCACACAACCTTGAACACGGTCATCTGCACAAGGCCGACCAACAGACAAGAGCGAGTGACCATGATGCACTTTAAAAACCCCTCTTCTCTCACATTTCTCTCGCTTCATTTTTCTCCTCTTTCTCACCTCCTTCACGTGCGTGTGGTCTTTAGATGGGCTGTGAGTGTCACTCAGCGATCACTGATCATTGATCAGCTCTCAAATAAGCATCATGTGTGCAGTCAGTGTGCGAGCGGAGGATTGATCTGAGCCCATCAGCCTGAAGACACATGACACGACCTGGTGCGCGTGTTAGATTATTGCTTAGCACTGTGTCATAAAGACAATGGTGTGTGTGAGAAATGTTAATGGAGTGTCATTGCGTGTGTGCGTCTTCCTGTTTGTTAACACAACCGGTCCTGCCGCCTGCTACACACAAGGGGCTTATTACCCCCCTCTTAAAAAAAAACACGCATCCTTTATTCCCACTCACAAAAGTCACATGATGGGCTTCTTTGTCCTGAGAAAGGACCCATGGATCTTGGATGCTTGAGGTTTTATCTTTGGGTGTTTTGCTTTTATTCATATACTTCAGAGTATCTGGCATATTTGTTGTGAATAAAACAAAAAGACGTTAGAAACCTTACCATTCAGTGTTTCTGGGAACGTACTTTTCTGTATGTTTTCTGTTTTTATGTTATCTGTATTATGTTGGCTATATGATAAATGGCCATTAAACAATAAAATGTACCCAATTTTATAGCTATATTATCATCTTAAAACGTATGCATGGAATATATGCAAACAGCATATACAAAATAAATAAAAGGATAATAAAATTCATGCACAATAACATTTTAAGTGCGTTTATTCATTTCATAAATTAGGTAAGTACTTGTGTAATGCTGTGTCAGCTTGACATCATATATTACAGTTTGTTAACAACCAGCTGACTTGACATTTCTCTTATCTCATTCAACAGAGTTGAGCTGACTGTCTATCCCTTAAAGCCTCATTTTCATTGACGTCAATTTAAATATGACACACTTCATCTTTTTTATGACGCTGTTAGTATAGCAGAGCCTGAAGGAGTTGATTTGTTGAGAACCTGGGGCTGTGATATTATGGATCAGGTTGCGTTTCCCTGACCATGGTTACATCTGCAGAAATGTACAGTATTGTCATCCATCGGAAGTGTACAAAAAAATATTTTTATTGCTGGTGTTAATAAAATGCTGTGTGTGTGTTTTGTGTTTGTGTGTAGAGCACTTCACATGTGTCGTGAAGGTGTTGTACAGTCTGCAGTACACACAGGCTCTGGTTGCTCTGTCGATCAGATTCAGCCGAGAGGAGAGACGCGCCTGGAGCAACGCTGCAGCTGCCAAAAAGGTAAAACTAATGTAAAAGCCATATCGGGTTATTCTCCGCTGAAACATGGCAGCAAAGATTTCAATTACAAAATTGTATAAATATATAATTTGGTTACACTAAAAATGATAAAAATAATCATAATTGTGTACCCTGCACACAGCATAATTTAACAGGAATTCATTTCTTCTTCAAATTCTCATTACCGCAACACATCACGAATTGTCTGAGTGCATATGTTGTCATTTAAACAGAGAAAAATAGAAATATTCGAAGAATAATTCTGGATCTTCTTGAATGTCAAAAAAAGACAAAAAATAATTGACTTTATTGTTCTTGTATAATGAAAATGAATAGTGATTAAAAGAAGTGAATATGACTGATATCCCCATTCTCCGTAACATTTTTAAATGACTGTTTACACCAGACTGAACGAACATTAAAAATATATATTTTTTACCAATATTGAGATTGTGATTTAATATGTGTACAACCACCTTATCTTCTGTATTATTTAATAAAGAAATCAATAACTCATGGTAACCAACTCCATATTAGCCAGATTAACCATAAACTGTAGGCCTGGCTTAATATGAATGCATAGATTGATTGACACATTTTTATAGAATTACCTCAATCATATTAGTATATTGAATGATTTTAAATGTCTAGCCATGTAAACATGTAATAATTATCATGACATAAAGGACTGACAATTAAGATGGGTGTAACATGAAAGTCATTAATCACAGAAACTACAGTACATAAATATAAAACAAAATGTGACTTTTTTTGATAATGCAGAGTCACTGTAATGAACATATATAAACTATATATATAAAATATAAACTATTAATATATAATAATATGTATTATATATTATAATAATAATATAATATGTATTATCTTATTTGTTACTCTTTTACACTAAAGTTTCCACAGTGCCGCGTTCTGTCGAGGTCATTGTACAACAGTTATGTTAAATGCAGATGCGTGGGCAGCACGCTTAAAGAGACAGTCGCGAATATGCTTCAAATACAGACGCGCGGCAGACATGCTGAAATTGAGTGAAGAGAGCTTGTTGCCCCACATTTCTCTCTAAGGTCACCACGAGAGAGCAATCTTACGTCCAGAGCACTTTTGGGAAAGCCACGTGCCGTACATTTTCCATGCATTTTTTATGCTTTTGAGGTTTCATTCTCATTACCGAGTGAGGTGGGTTTCCGGATTTAAAAACAATGTTACATGTATAATTTTCTATCAAAGTGTTATGTCTTATTATGTAGGATTAATAAAAACCTGCTTGGGCATCATGGCATTGCCTACATTAGCAAAACATGCTACAGGATTAACAGTTTTAAATTGTTTTGCTTATGAGAATTTTTTACTTCTTTTTTGTAAAAAAATTGTCAAAAAAACCCATTAAAGATTCTGTAAAACTGTCAGTAAACATTTTTATATGAATGTTTTTAAACATCTCATATTGGGTTTTAGATAAATAAAACATTTTTTAATGCAAGTGTTCTTAAAAAAATAGGTTTGACATCTTGAAACCAAGATTTTCGTAAGAATCACCCTATGAAATAATCTTACATGCTGTGAACAGTCGGTGTCCACTCATCTCTTTGGATATCCAATCAATATTCTTTATACGTCACAAGCAAATTTTCAATTCACATATCCAGTCAAGAAACTGACTTGGCTATTTTACTTTACTTTGCATTTGGCAGACGCTTATATCCAAAGCGAGTTACATTGCATTATACTATACATTTGCTTCCAAGTATGTGGAATCCCTGGGTTTGAACCCATGACCTTGGTGTTGCAAGTGCCATAGCTCCACTGAGCTACAGAAAATACAGTCTAAACCAATCAAAAAGCTCTCTCGCCATGCTTTACGTGCCATTCACATTTTGTGTCTTTCAAATAGGGAGCGACTCGGACGCGATGTGCATGCAGTGCGACGCTCCCGTTTTTCCAAGCGTGTTGAGATATTTCAACGTTTAAGAATGCCGCCCGAGAAATGTGAATCGTCCCTTAGCCTGTCAGCACAGAGATGCAGACTGCTCAGTACTTCAAAAATACAGGACTGAGTAGCAGAGTCGTCTTTAGATTAGCCAGAATTTTCTGGATAAATCTAAAAAAGGTTTGATAATGGTGAAATGTGGCGGTCACAAAGGCAGAACATTGGTCATTATAACCGAGGCTTTCCTTGGTACCAAAGAGTGTGACATTACCAATGGCTCTGTACTCCATTAAAGGTCTATTTTTAACACCAAGTTGCTTTGTGGGAAATAAATTGACTAATAAAGATGTTTCACGTCATTAGCCAGATTGCTTTCATTTCGCATTATAGAGCCATCTGATATGAACTCAGTGCTGCTGGTCTAGAGGGAGACATGATGTGTTTTTCTATTGTTTAATTCTGCTGTTCTTTCATATACAGAACACGCCAAACTCTGACAAGTCATGGGAGGCGCTTCTGGGTCATGTGATGTCTGAGCTGACCAAGGCCAAAGATGTCTATGACACCAACTCTGAGGATTCATCTGTGGTGAGTCAATAACAACATCTATCGAAAGAACCTGTACAGAGCAGTTTTCTAACCTTGTTCAGCTGTTAGTTGAACACTTGAGGAATGGGTTAAGACCGGTCGTGTTTTCTCAGGACACATTATAGTTATGAAACATCAGATAAAAGGTTTCACAAAACAGTATACAGTATATGGATTGTTGCATTGCTAGATGCTGATTGGTCAGTGTGTCATTCCAGATATGCATCCCAATCGCCATAGCTAATGTTTTCATTATGCATCATAAGACATTCTCAGATTAAACTTTGGACATGGCCCATAAAAAGGTTATGAGAGCTTTATTAACAGGAAATGAATATGTGTTAATGAAGTGTTCTCTCTGTGTAGAGCTCCAGTGTGTGGTCTCCTCAGTCTATTGAGTTCAGTCTTCAGAAGATCTGTCTGCCCTTCCTACGGCTGTCCTGCTTACTGCAACACCATCTTTATGGAGACAGCTTACCCGGCTGCCCGGTACACACACACAAATACGCCCGCACTCACACACAGTCGTGACTCATTCAGCATGCATCACAGACTAACTGTTATCACCCATCACAGGTGGATGAAGAGTTTTCTCTGCTCACTGGATGTCTGGGTTTGCTTGGTTCTGGTCAGTCCGCTGGGCCATTGAGCAGTGCAGCTTGTCTGAAGTGGAACATCAATGCTTTCGATATGATCTCACAGTGGTGTTCAGAGGTCATGGGTCTCTCTGATACGCCCGCCCAGCTATCTGTGGTCAGTCTTTGTTGTGTCGACTATACTGTAGGTCAGTGTTTCTCAACTGGTGGGTCGCGGACTGTACGGTCTAAGAAACAACATAGAGAAAAAACATAATTCTAAATGTTTTTCTGATGCGAGACTTTTATTTTGAAAGACATGCGTGAAGGCTGTTGGCAGATGCCAGACCGAGTGAGCGCTCGCAGTCCCAATTTAATAGGTACGTCCAAAATCGCGCACTTCTGCACTATTCTACGCCATTTTGTAGTATGAATAGCGTGAGTATTGCATTCACATTGAAAATTCTCAAAAAGAAGTGCACTCTTTGGACACGTCACAAACAGAACGGTCGCGGTTTCGGTTATGTTGCGGAAAAACATGAAATTCTTTCAACAACAAAAAAAACGTTGTTGAAAGAATTTAGTTAAATTAAGGAAAATTTATCCACGAAGTAGAATTTCATTTCTCCAACAAAATTGTATTTGTTGGAAACGATTCTTTATAATCTTGTTGAATGAACTTCATTTTTTAAGTATTCTTGATTAAATTATTGTCATATACATGCATATTTCACATAAAACCAATATAAAAATGGCAATTTTAACGATTAGATTATTCAATGAAAGCAATCAAATTTATTTAACATTAATTGGACATTACTTAATTTAAACTCAACAGAAATGCAAATAAAAGATTGTAACCGCCCACGACCTAACCAAAGCCAAAACTCAAAAATATAACAAACTCTGGGGATCCGATACTACCCCTCTAAAATCCATACACTACATGGTTAAGTGCATAGTACATAGTTTAAGGACATAGTGCATAGTATGACAACATATTAGCTGTGTCCCTCGTGACAAAGTCATTATTCTATCGTTATTCTCTTAACTTGTTATAAAATAAAAAGTCTTTCACCTCAGAAGAACGAACTATCCTGTAACTGTCCTGTCAGATGTAATGCAGTGCTATACTCCCGCAAATGCGGCGGGGCGCGCTGTCTTCACTAAATCGCAAAAGAAATTACGAGCATGGCACGCAGCATGTGAAATAAAAGTTAATTACCAAAAAATCACTTAACTGATACTTCGTGTTTTAGCTGGGAAGGATTAACATTAGTTGTGATAATCATATTCATCTTTTCAGCTAAAATAACATGATATTTAGGGGTTATTTTGTATATGTTTATATTACGGTGGCGACTCAAACCAACAATGTTATTAAACTAGTTTGGGACTGCTTTTTAATAGCCTTAACTTATAGGCTGTTCATTCATCAGTATAATACTAAATTACTAACAAGAATTTGTGACTAAGTCACTCGTTTGACTACATATGACGTCATGTATCCTAAAAGGTGGTTTGGGACGTGATGACCATGGGGGTGTGGGTCCCATGACCAAACCAGTTGAGAACCGCTGTTGGTCATATTTCCTATCCACCGTTTCTTTTGATATGTAACAATATTTGAAGAGTTTGGTTCCAAAATGAGATGACTCCGTTTTTTATTGTGCGTTCCAATTAATATCAATCAAACTGCAGTTGGTTTGTTTGATTTAATCCATAATAACTCCAGAAAATGACAGCTAACTATCTCAATAAAAACACAAGAGTGCTCTGCAATGCCGGTGGCTTGCTCTTTCGTGCTCAGGCCCTAATGATAGCATAATAAAAAAAGTGATTTTGATGAGTTATCTCATTTTGAAACCAAACTCTTTATTTAATAAAATTTAAAACCCAAGTGATCAGAAATGCGTTGTGGTGTCTCAGTTTTTACCATCATGGCTAATAAAGACACTTTTTTTCAGTCCCTCTTAGTTCAGGACCCTCACTGGGTAGCCCCTCGCCTCCTGAGGCTCCCAGACAACTACAACACCATCTTCCAGTACTACCACAGGAAATCCTGCAGCAGCTGCAATAAAACACCCAAAGACCCGGCGCTGTGTCTGGTGTGCGGTGCGTTCGTCTGTCTGAAAGGTCACTGTTGTAAGCAGCAGGGGGTCTGTGAGTGTGTGCTGGTGAGCATATCTCTTACACTACCAGCGTTGTGTTTGAACCACCGTCGCCCTGATGGTGATGATAACTCTATGTTTTTCGACCTCTAGCATTCCCAACACTGTGGAGCAGCGACGGGTATCTTTCTTCTGATAAACGCGTCGGTCATCATTATCATCCGCGGGCATCGCTTCTGTCTGTGGGGGTCTGTGTACCTGGACGCTCATGGAGAAGAGGATCGAGACCTGCGGTACGCTCACACACCTTTAGCAAATCTCTTTAAGCTCTGATGCGTTCAGCTCTGTTTTGATATACTCGAAGTGTAGTGTAGGTCAAATTTAAAGGAGTAGTTCACTTTCAAAATACATTTTCATGAAAATTTACCCACCCCGTGTCATCCAAGATGTGCATGTATTTGTTTCTGTGGTCGAAAAGAAATGAAGGTTTTTATGAAAACATTCCAGGATTTTTCTCCATATAGTGGACTTCAATGGACTCCAAAAGGTTGAAGGTCAAAATGACAGTTTCAGTGCAGCTTCAAAGGGCTTTAAATGATACCAGACGATGAATAAAAGGTCTTATCTAGTGAAACCATGATTTACAATAAAAAAAGAATGATATGCTTTATAAACACAAATGCTCGCCTTGGTCTGTTCTGTGATGTGCGTTCATGTCTTCACAACATACATAATTATATTGAAAAGGTCACACTTTTGACGTAAGCGGAAGTACAGAGTCCGTGTTTATAAGTTGAACGTGCAAGTTTTCAACATAATTACGTATTTCTGATTTACGACCCTTATTCATCGTCTGGTATCATTTGAACCCCTTTGAAGATGCACTGAAACTGTCATTTTGACCTTCGACCCATTGGAGTCCAATGAAGCCCACTATATTGTGAAAAATCCTGCAATGTTTTCATCAAAAACCTTCTTTTCTTCTCGACTAAAGAAAAAAAACGTAAACATCTTTGATGAGATGGGGGTGTCAGTAAATTATCATGAAATTTATTTTAAGAGTGAACTACTCTTTTAAGGTTGCATTGCGTATATTCATAACAGGGCAATCCCAGAATGCAAAATTTCTGCAAAAACAAAAGTAATGTGTGCATTAAATATGGTAGATAATGGGGCAACTCGCTAGTATTTGGAACGGAGGCATACCAAATTTATGTATAAAAAATGAAAGCAGCAATCTGTAACTTTTTACAAATTTCAACCTACGAAAAGACATGCATAAATTCATCTGCAATTGTATGTTTTGAACCGAAATGATGATATTGAGGCAGGGATTCAGTTTTTTGCTTTGTTTTTATAAGAGAAAATGATTGATTCTGTGTCCTTTTCATATTCCTTTTGTCCACAGCCGAGGAAAGCCTCTGTATTTATGTGAAGAGAGATACAGAGTTCTAGAGCAGCAGTGGGTGTCGCACACCTTCGATCACATCAACAAGCGCTGGGGTCCCCATTACAATGGACTTTAATGAACGGCCCAGATCCCGAGGACAGGTCACATGATGTCAACACCAGCCTCTGTGATATCCTCTTCACAGTTCTGTCATGTTATATAAAGAAAACATGCCTCGAGTTGGTTTCTGACATAGCCTGGGTTCATGTGATGTTTAGTGTACAATCAAGCCTAATGACTAAGCGTGTGTGCGTGTGTGTTTTTAAGTGATTTTCTGTGTGGATTTCAAAGGGGAGAGTTTTGTTTGTCCCAGCAAGCTCACTGTAGAAGCACAATGAGTGAGTCTTTGTTAATCCTGTTGGACACGTGAAAGAAAAATGCTGATCTGTAGTGTTTGGAAAACTGACATTGTTTTTGAAGAGTGAAGCTTTTGGGGGAAACCTGACCAATATTAAACAAATCATGTACAGAAATCAGAATTTACGTATATCAAAACCTTGAAGGTACTAAGATGACGAAGAAAATATATTTACACATTAGAAACCCCCTCGCCCCCCCATACGCCCTATGACCAGTGCAATGTGAAATTATATCATAATATTATTTGAGTTTCAGCACATCTCGTGAGATTAATTCTGGTAGAACGTTATATGCTAATGTGGGTCGATCATTGAAGATAAGTGGGAGTCCGAAATATCAACAGATTCGAGCTAAAGCAAATTTGTCTCGGACGTTTAGTTACAGTACAGTCATCCTCAGGAATTTTACTTTATTTTTGGTTTGATATTTTAATATTTAAAAAGTGCTGCTATTCATTGTTAAGAAAAAGTTGATTATATCTTTTTGTAAACTTAATTTTTACTCATTTTTTCTAATGAAGCCTGTTGACGGTGGTTGACTGGCCTATTGAGTTCATTATAAAGATCACAAAAAATCCGTGGCCATTTCCCTGCCTTCTTTCCTGACTCAAGCTGATAACAAGGGAATATTGTGACATTTAGTTTGACTTATATTTTACCCCAAAATAAAAAAACATTTTGCATAATGAAAATACAACCTGTTTACATTGTACATTATGTGACATTTTGCTATTTTCCCTTCCAATTTTTTATCATGGCGTACTGTATCTGGACATTTTGTGATCATTTCTTATTCACAAACTTTTTTTTGATTATTTTTGCTGTCATTCAGTATTTTGTACTGTATTTAATTGCAACTTTTTTGTATTTTAGTCATTAAAATTTAGGATGGGAAATGTTTAATTTCCATTAATGTCACATAAAAATGGTCCTTTTCCTTATGCAATAACTATTTTCTAATATCTAAACTTTTTGGGGATGAAATATGAATTGGACGTGTTCTTTCATAGATTTCATGATATTTACTTGCTATAGCCATTTAAAATCTGTCACTTTAGGTTTTTGATCCTTTCTTTATTGTTATTACATGGCAATGCCAAGACTCATTGTCATATGGTCATATAGAGGGCAGCGTTTGCTGTCTTACTAACTCATTAGAGAGCCCTACTTCACTCTTGTTTAGACGTTCACAGCTTTGAAACACAGCAGTTTTAAAGGCTGTCCTTTTGGGATTTATATATCTCCAGGCTTAGTGCCCAGTTGCAACAAACTATTTACATTTGTAAGTTACATTGAACTTTTTTGTTTTTTTTTAGGGCTTTATTCCTAAACTGTGTGCAGGAATTGATTCTCTAGCAATTTACAGACTGATACGTAATCTCTTGTAAAGTTTGTTTAAGAAATTATTTATGTGTTAATGTAATGGTATTTTTATGCACACATCACCCAGATATTGAGTTTCTATCTGCGGTCAAGGGTTTTCCTGAGAAAGGGGTGTCGCTTTAAAATCAGTCCGATTGTATGTTGTTGCTTTATTACAAAATAAATGATGTTTTAATGTTATCAGTAAATAATATTAATAAAACAAGTTATTTGATTCTCTACACAAATAGCCTTGGAAGGCTAGTTTGGCAGTCTAATGTTGAACAATGTGGTGTTCCTCAGAGCTCTGTCCTCGGACCATCGCTGATGTGTTATTTATACATTACAGAGGGCATTATGCACATAATTTTAAATGCATTAAGTACCAACGTATACAGTCCCATTATACACCACACTTTAAATTTTTTGCAGCCCCTCTGACATCGGATCGATTAGTTTTCAATCTTTCCCAATCGAATGTTTAAATCAAATTATATTAAAAAAGTTTAATTTATCCCATATTTTTCCTGTTATCACATTTTTTTTAAATAACCACATAAATTAAAAATTAGATATTCAGGAGTTGTGTATAATGTCCAGCTACATTTATGACATTTTGTCCCCTATATCTACCACCCCGTCCCTTTGAAAACGCACACTGTCAGAAACTCACCAGAGCGGCGTGTGTGGTTTGTTGATCAGTTTGATTGGTAGGTATTGATAAGCATTGTTGCAATCACATGGAGGGAGTTTTTTTTTTATTGCACTTGAAGCCACTTCTCTTCTTTTGTCTTGATTTTTCGCATGCTGCGGTTTTTCCTGCTATTTTCTTTGAGCGTTCCTCTTTCTCTCCCCACCCACTTTGTATAGACAGGCAGATTTACTAAGTGTGATGGGTTGATAATGCTGGTATCTCCTGCAGTGAATGCATGTCAGGCAGGCAGTAATACAGTACATTACTGTAGGTGCTGGTTCAGATTCTTTGATGTCATCTCTGAAATGGTGACTTTTAATGACATTTAATGCAAAATGTATCATATGTGAATAAAATATACTGATGCTCTGATATGTCTTGGTATTTCATTTTTGCAGTTCTGAACAAATATTGTTGCCTGAGAGTGGATTCTTTAAAATATCTGTTTTTGTCTGTTCTGCAAAAGAAAGTCGTCCAGGTTTAGAAAGACATGAGTGTGACTAAACGATAAAAAAATCAGTCGTGGTTGAACTATCCCTATAATAGCTGTTATGTCTTTCCTCATGAGAGTTAATTGTGGTCGCCAGTCGGTTCTGGTCTAATTGTTTTGTAAGTTGTTCTGTCTATTTTTATCCAGGCCGACTGGGAACATAATGGACTCATTCTGTTGTTACAATAGTTATAAACTGGTCTCTGGGAAAGAACGTATTGCTTTTTAAATTTCATTTCTGCTACCTTATGATTGTTCACATATTTAAAGAAACATTCACTGAATAACATCCAGCGGTGTTTGGTAGATGGGTGCATGACTCACTAATGGTTTAATCTTTAAATGTTGTTGTGCTACAGCCCAGAAACCAAACCCGCCCTGTTTGTGCGCTCAATGGAAAGTGGGTTACCAACACAATAGATGACTCCCTGACCACTACACCGCCTGCATTTTCTATGACGCCACAGTTTAAACTGGACACTGTTTGTTTATCCAAAATACGCTTTGGATATCCGTTTTGATGTGCAGGTATCAGAATTTATCATCATTCTCAGTAGAATTTATTAATAGGTAGTGTTCAAGCTATAGACTAGTGTAGTATTTAACTGGAGAACCTTAAAAACATCTCGGGTCACATGTCACTTTAGAAGAAAAATAAAGATTAAGGAAACTTGTGTGTGTGACAAACAGAAAGCCTGAGTTGGGTTTTGTTGTGATCCCCAAAATGTAATGTTTTCATTTCATGTCTTTCCAAATGCAAGAAAACAGAGTTGGCAATGTAAGTAAATGGGGACTGAGGCTGTTAAAATAGAGTACTGGGGTAAGTAAACCATGACATACGTTTGCCTTTAACGCACTGTCAAGAAATTCCTGTAAAAAACGTTATTTTCCAGCAGCTGAGGTGCTGCTTACAGGATATTTTCAGTTTTGTTACATAAAATTACATGTTTTCTATGTTTTTCTTGTAAATTTGTATTCTTTTTTTACCATATTAGTAAAAATTATGAAAAAATCATAGTAAAATCCTGTAAAATAAAATGTTTTTTGTAAAGTATATGGCCACATTTTATATTAATCAAATATTTTCTACCCAAATTTTCATAATATTTCAAGAAGTTTTTTGTTTGTTTTTATTTACATAATTTATCAAATACATCTCAACAACAAATTTCACCATGCAGTTTAAATATATAAATAAAACATTGTCTGTTTTTATACATTACATTTAAAAAAGGTTTTAAATCAGGCATCACATCTTTATCTTGTGATGAAATATGACCCTGACATGTTCTTGACAGGCTTTAAAAGACTTGCCCCTCGTAAACTACTATTTTATCCTCTTTAACCCCATTTGATGATGTCACTCATCACTCACCTCTTGATGTCATTGGTTTAATGTCGGGGTGTGTTATACCTGTGCTTGAGCTGTCAGGTGTGCTGGGATTGGTCATGTGTGCACGCTGCTTCCTCTCAGAAGTGCTCGCACAGGAACTTATCAAGTTCTAGTGAATTATTAACCCCAGGACAGCTTAAAGGGCTTGAAAATCACTTCGGGTATGTCAGAAAACAGCTATGGCAGGTAGGTTGCTTTCAAATATACTGTTTTGGCTCATTTTAAAGAGTCACTTTGCAAAAACAAAGCGGTTAATATAATCAAAGATTACATAGAGTGAGAAATGGATAGAGATGCTTACGAGTGATGTGCTCAGTGATGCAGTGCTGTGACAGGTTATCTGATCATCCGCAGAACGCTTAAAGCATCTAAACAGAGTTTGTGTACAAAGATAACCATGAAGTGTTTTGTCATGATGTATAAAAGTAAATGATGAAGATGGAACATAAGGTCCTGTGAGTCAAATCTTTAATTTTTCTTATAGGAAATGGCAGTCAAATAACAGATGCAGTCAAAAACAGGTAAGAACTGAACATTCTGTTGATTATTACTGATTTATGACAACTAGCTTGAGTTTGTTAAAATAAATAAAATAGGAAATTATGATGTGTTCAATTGATGCAAATGCTTTTCTTAATAGATATTTCTGTTGACTTCTGTGCCATTGGTGTGGTTTTACTCTGTTCCCCTCACGGTCACACAGGTGCTCGCAAGTGAATGCAACTTGGTTTGAGATTTTTGGTTTTGAGATTTTAGTCACAAAACCCATTTCGCTCAAATCTATTCTCTTGAATAAATAAACCTACCGACAATTCAAGATCACTTTCATATAGAGCGAGTATGGGAGATATCTGGACTGATGCTTTCTGTATGAGCTGTGTCAAGAACTGCTTTCTTTAGGAGTGAAGTTTACAGCCTGATGAGTGTGTAGGTGTGTGTATGTGTGTGTGTGTGTGTGTGAGTGTGTTAGTTTGCAGTCAGGACTACTAACCCTGACATGTGTGTTTTTCCTCTGTGCCCAGAGGGCTGGATAACTCTGTGGAAACAGACAGAACAGAATTTTATCATCTTCACGGCAGGATTTGGTGAGAGAGGCTTCTTCACTGTGATGATGTTTAATAAGCATCATATACAGCTGAAGAACACGTCCAGGGCATACAATGTGTCCTATAAATGTGCATGTCTCGCAATGAAAAAAGTTGAATTTACTTAAATTTTGCAGTTTTTTAAGTAAATTTACTTAAAAGTTTTCTGGGGGCAAGTTTGTGCTCACGTTTTTTTTTTCAAATTAGAAAATTGTAAAAAAAATTGGGGCAATTTTTTAAATAAACAAAATAGGACAAAATAAATTTACTTTAAAAAACGTGTAAAAAGTCAAGCAAATTAACACAAAAAATACGTTAATCATACAACGAAGTAAGCTATGTATTTTTCCTGTCATGGGAAAGTAGATCATTATATTAATGTGTGTTAGTATTCTACATTTTCACATAAAATAAGATTTGGAGTCTGACCGCTGGGGTGTTACATCAAAAGAGAAGCATTGTCATAGCAAACCTAGACGTCTATATTCCCATATAAAATTTTCACACGATTATCGTGGCCATAAACAAAAATCTACATTCATAGACATTTTTAAACGGTTCTCTTGTAAACTTGATTCTGAACGGTCAGTTGGGATAGTCTGAAGTTTGTTTCCCCCCAAAACAACCTCTTAAACTGATGTAACAACACTCATTTGTGCCTGTGTCATCATGACCAAATAGTCGCTTCAGTCAGGGTTCTGTTCACCCTTTTGGGGTTGTACATTATTTCTATAAGTGTGTGTGAACGTGCACGTTCGTGCGTATGTAGCTGGTCTCAGTCAGGGTTATGCATTGATCTTGCATTGTTCATGTTTCTAAATCCAGAAAACAATGTCACATTCAGTTGGCAGATGGTCCTCCTCGCATGTCCTTAACGGGATTAAAGCGTACAGAAGGGGCGTGTACTTTTGTCCTGAATGAAGTCAATGAATGTCTGAGACTGTTTTAAAATAATATTCCCTTGTAACACCTTCTTCATGTCGTCGCTGCCAATTTGTTTTCAATACTAGAATCCCATGTGACCTGTTGGCTTTTTGTCCTTGTGTTGTTGTTTCGCAGTGTGAACTTTGCTGCCATGGAAATGTAAACCCATCAGCCTCTGTATATGGTGTCTGCTTACCTCTGACATGGCTTTCATACACAAACACACAGAGAGTGCTCTGGAAACATATACTCATGATCGAAAGTTGATTCAAATGTCATCAAATCTGCAGGGGTTCTCAAACTTTTCCGCTGTAAGGCCCCCTTTGTGTAGGGTCTATTTGCGGCACCCCAAAATAAGACAAATAATCTTAATTCAGAATTTTAATTAAAAAAAACATATTTAAATTATTCAATGCTGGAACATACATTTTGGGGTTAGAGAACCACTTTGTTTTATTATCCAACAGAGATCAAAAGCAAACCTCATCCTAACAATTGCTACAGGATGTGTTAAAGTTAGTCAGAAGTTCTAAAATCACAATGCAGTTGCCTAATGTCATGTATGGATATACAAATTGTGAACACAGTTAAGCTGTACTTGTTTATTACAGTATGCTACACTTCAGCCTTTCAAATCAATGGTTCTCAAACTGGGGGGGCCCAAGATGGATTCAGGGGGGGCACAGATGGGATTTTAGGAAATATAATAGATTTTATGCAATCAAACATCAGAAAAATAAGACCACAAACCAAAACAATTGATGTTTCAGCATTGTATAACTGAACATGTTTGTGGTTCAACTCAAATTCTAAGTTTAAGATTGTTAGTCTTTATTTAGGGAGGTCCGCAAAGCGCACTCTACACACAAGGGGCCTTACAAAGAAAAACATTGAGAACCACAGATTTAAATTAATTCATTTGACAGCATATTTGACCCAACGATG
Source organism: Triplophysa bombifrons (assembly GCA_029783895.1). Classification (NCBI taxonomy): domain Eukaryota; kingdom Metazoa; phylum Chordata; class Actinopteri; order Cypriniformes; family Nemacheilidae; genus Triplophysa; species Triplophysa bombifrons. The sequence continues at coordinate 23,962,582 of CM056456.1, forward strand.
CGTTAAAACAACCCAGCATAGGTTAATTTTCAACATTACGCTTGGGTTTATCCCGTTTGTCCCATTAGCCTGTGCCACCCGTACTGTTGTTTTCACTCAGGTCCTGCTCCACTGCTCTCCAGTCCCCATGAGAATATGTGCCATAGCAACACAGTCCCTGTTTATGACTGCAGAGGAACTGCGTCGTCCTCTTACAGTATATAGTATAACTCTCTCTGTACAAGCATAGACATTCTGTGTCACGTAGGTGCACTTTTCCAGTTATAATAAATTTAAGCCGCAGTTTGTTAATATGAAAGTAAGTTTATTTCCTTTTGAGATCTTCTGTCTGGTTATTCATATTTTGATATTTTTGACAGTCCTCTGAGTTTAAAGTATGCCATCAAGTATTAGCCCGTGAATGTAAATGCTTCCGGAGAGCAAGTATGGGATGCTTAGGTCACATGACCAGCACAAAACACTTCCCTCCTACCTGTGTGTACCTGTTAGTGTTTGACTTTCTGTCTTTCATATAAAGCTCTTTTATGACTAGTTCATTCTGGCCGATGAATATTTCAAGCATGCTCATATTACACATTACAATGTGATAAATAATTCACGGTGGCTGATTAGAATGATTTTAGGCTCGTGGCATTGACAAACCATCACATGCATTTCAGCAACTTGTTAGGAAGGTCCGTCAACTTGAGGTATGTTCCTTATTCCTTCATTTATTGATGTTTTAATTTGGGTTTATATGCATATTTATTTATTATAATGAAGTTGTTTTAGTCGAATATCAAAGCAACATGTTTTCTTTTATACTTCTGAATTATCTTAGCTTCTGAAAGAGGACACTTGCTGGAATTGGTTGTTTTATGAAGGTTGTTGATCTCTTGTACTGGTATTGAGGATGGTTGGTTATACAGTATGATGAGCTATGATATGTATAAATGTTTTGCATTTCCAGGCTGGTCTTGGTTCTGTTAGGACTGAAATGTCTTATTATATTCATTTAAATATTTTTTCATATAAAAGAATTTGTGATGAATTTAATATTTCTTCAAATGTTTTAAGCTTGCCGTACACTGTAATGGACACATTTGTGGTGTATATTAGTAAACATGAGTTGTGGCAGATCTATTTAAGTTAAACCGAGCGACCGCATGTGTGGGGTGAGGTGTGTAGAGGTGAGGGAGTGTCAGAGAGGGTGAAAGTTAATATGGAGAAGAGCAGATCAAATGATACCTATACCAGCAATTCGACCCGTTCTTACTGAAAGACACTTCAATGGCTCAAGACCAGTTTGAGAAGCAGCCATGCCGTGCTACACACTACAGAGGGAGTATACGGCCTGTGTTATAATGCTGCAGGCTGCTGTTTGTTTGGTCGCACTTAAAAGCGCTAAGGGGATTATAAAATAGGATCATTTGGACACCGGAATGGGTTAACATGTATTTTATATAAACAATTAAAGGTTTAATGTTCGTTCTGTTTTCCTTTATGTTGCCGACTGTTTGTTTCATCCGAAAGGCACATTAGTCAGAATTCAGCTGTGGTTTCCACCTTCCCAGCAAATAGATGGCAGGCATGAAATATCCATCGCGCGCTCTTTGAGTCAAAGCATCCATCAGTCTAATCTCTGGTGCTATTCATAATTCTGTGTGCAGGGCTCAGAGCTCCCAGAGGCAAAACACCATTTACCTTTTCCGCTTTAAACTGACCTCAAAGTAAATGCTTTCCTCCCTCAGGAATCTGTGTGAGTGCCAAAATTCATCATATGAATCTGAAATATTACACTCGGTGAGGGCCTTATAATTTATAAAAAAAAATCTTGTGAAGGTGAAACGAAACGCATGTTATAGTTTTTCATCTCTTGCTGTCTATTTAACTTGTATCTGCACCAAGAGAAAGTGTCTGGTGTAATATATCCAATTGCTACCTCACTTCTGGGATCATCAAATGAATAAGAGGGGTGCGACTGGCCAAATCTAAAATCATCACTATGGGCAAATACTTACACGTAATCATTCGCTATAGTATTCCGAAATGTAATCTGGAAGGATGGTTTTGGACATATTGACTAAAAGAATGAGACTGTGGTAGTCTGAAGGTAGATGACAGACTTACTCTGTTAAATCCTATCACGATGAGCTGATTGTTGCTTCTTAGAGAGTGGTGATGCTAAAGTGCTTTCTGAATCCATCAACCGATCATACCGGGTGCTAGTGAGACACCGGCAGCTTTCACGCAACGAAAATAAATGTAGGCACTTTTTCTTTCCCTTAAAAACTTTTTTGACCTGGATGGAGAGATATGATAACATTCTTTGCACCGGAGGCATTTAGTTAGTTCTTCTGATTGTCATTAAAGAGATAAATAAGAAAACGATCTTGTTCTCCATGTAAGTATTGTTGTGTTTGTATTTTGATTTCAAATCTGCCTTAATGGCGAACAGTGTAATGTTTAGACCAGTGAATCTTAGCCTTTATGTCTAAAGATAGTTATTCTTTTTGTTCTCGATTTAATTTATGTGTGGATAAGTGCATTAAGTGATCTTGCCAGATCACTATCACAACCAACATAATACCATACGTATGGTGTACCGCAAGGCTCAGTTTTAAGTCTGTTGTTGTTTTGCTGTACTTGTTCATCTTCTGTCAATGTGATGTATTATTAAGACACAACCTTTAGATTTCTTTATTATGCAGACTATGCACTGTACAGAGGTGAAGTGGCAGTTTTTAATTGAAGTCTGACATTGTTTGCTTGGTGGCCTGTAATATAGCACAGATCATATCTGAACCTTCAGTACATGGTGGGTGTAGATCTTTTACAAAAGTGGTGTTTCTATCCAAAGGTAAATATTATTCCTGTTTCTGAACAAAGTCTTGGAAATTTATGACGCTCCTTATTGATTATGTCATTGAAGTGTTTAGCACCCCTAAGAAATACTAATAAAACTGATAAATCTGTCTCCTAACACTACAATCATAATGTTAATTTAGAACCATATAATTTTGGACACACCTACTCATTAGAAATGCTTGAAGAGATAAAAATGAACTCAACATTTGAATTAATCTCTTTTGCAATGTTCAGGAGGTCTTTCTATGGGTTGTACCCGTACAAGTCAAGCATGATAGGTCTGGAGTCGCTGGCAGATCCATCTGCTGACTGGGACATCATGGAAACCATTGGAAAAGGAACGTATGGAAAAGTGTACAAAGTCATCAACAAGAAGGATGGAAGTCAAGCAGCCGTTAAAGTTTTGGATCCCATTAATGTGAGTCATTGATGGGCTTGTTTTCTCTTAAGTGACATCTCTTCTGTGCAGTATACGGTACTGTCATTGTTTAGTTCTCATGATGTAAGTACACTGATTTCAATATTTTACTCTGTTTTTCTATACTTCTTAGAGTCTTGGACCTACTACCTTAATACTCAAAGGTGCACTTTACTATTAAAAAGGGGTAAAATGACTTTTCAATAATGAGTGTGCAGAACTTCTGTGCTGAAAGTGCTTTGTAAAAATTAAACCGAAGTTACAGTCTCTCAAAAATGCTTGCCATGGCTTGAAAAAAATATTTTTTGACATTTTTTTTACTTTGCTATTTTGTGGCATGTCTCAGAATCCCAGTCACATTAGCAGAGTAAGCAAATGCTCTTCCTAAATGTTCCCTTCAGATATTTTAGATTTTTAAATTTTTAAACCCTTGTGTACCAATGTTGTAGAACGTCATTAGTGGTCTTTCATCCCAGTAACCCCCTGTTGCCAACTACATGCATGGCTGCTTTTTATTTACTGTGACAACATGTACAAAAGACTAGGAGGGTGTTTTACATCCTATCATTGTTGTCTTTTGTCATTATCTGTTATAAAGTTTGTCATTATCTGCAGTCTTGAAGGCTTTTATGAGTGCTATATTTTAAAGTCATGTTGAATGCACATCATGTACAGCCATCATAAACCAGGGTGCTGTATTGTGAACTAATAACTAATATGAATGATGCTGATGGTTTTCTCAGGATGTGGATGAGGAGATTGAAGCAGAATACAACATCCTGCGCTCGCTGTCCAACCATCCCAATGTGGTCAAGTTCTTGGGCATGTTTTACAAGGCAGATGAGCTCTCTGGAGGACAACTGTGGCTCGTTCTGGAGGTGCAATGTTTTGCATATTACAGTAGTTGTACATTATGTGTATTGTAAATATTATAAAAAATATTTAAAAGAATTAATAAATGCAAATGTATGTTTTTTGTAAGGAATTAAAAAAACATGAATAACTTTTAATTCATCTCAACTTTTGATAATATAGCAATAGGCCATCGAATAAAAATAATTGTTTGGTTTTTGTTTAGTCAAAGTCTGTCAGATTTGAAGCCTTCAATATGTTAGTTTACATACATGCATTCACAGCAACGTCTCCCAGGAAAAAAATGGGTGAAATAATTGCTTTTTCTGTAATTCATATCTAATTCTGTAATCTGTAATGATTTCTAACGTAGAATTATCTGTGTGTGTCTGGTGTTTTTGTTGTGATAGTTGTGTAATGGAGGTTCAGTAACTGACCTGATAAAGGGTTTGCTGATGAGAGGGAAACGTCTGGAGGAGTCCATCATCTCCTATATTCTGTATGGAGCGTTGCTGGTGAGACACACACGCACACACGAGTAATCTGCTAAGACCAGCAGAAGGAATGCTGGCTCAGTGCTCTCACTGTGGAAGATTTGTTTTTTTGGTCCGTGATAGTTGGAAAATGACAGATATTCCAGCTGTAATGTTCGCATGGCTGATCAAAGAGGCCGTCTGTGCTTAAGCATCTCCTGCTTTTGTCTTTAGGGTCTCCAGCATCTTCACAACAACAGAATTATCCACCGGGATGTGAAGGGTAACAACATTCTTCTCAGCACAGATGGCGGTGTCAAGCTGGTGGACTTCGGTAAGGGATGACACTGTTTCTGATGTTGGGTTTCGGCAAATACCAAAGTCCATGTGAACCAAAAGTTGCGATGCGTATTTTGACGCATTTCCGAGTGAATTTATTAACAATTTTGAATGGAAAAAATTGTGGCCGTGGCTTTAGTCTTTCTCTGCTATTTGATTAATGCATAAAAAAAGCAGACTGACAATTGAAGGGGAGGAGTCAACGTATGCTCCGCCCAAACCGTCTAACATACGTCATCTAAGATGAAAGTGCATTCAACTGAAGATTATGAGAGCACAGGATTTTTTAAAAGAGAATGACCCACATTGATAAACTATTTAGAATAAACGCTGCAGTATTTCATGATAAAATAGACATTGTAATTTTTTATTTCACTCTGACTTTAAGCCATTAATTCACAAATTCGTCCAGTGTGGACCTGTTGAAAATCCAAGAGAGTCTGAACTTGTCTTAGATTGCTGAGATTGTCTGTTACTTTGCATAAATTGGTTTGATAATTGAAAATCAGATCGACTGGTGTATGCATGCTCAAAGCAGCAAGAAAGTCTATAATACACATGATAATAATACCAATATTCTAATTGTAATAATGACTGGCCATCTGTTCAAGATGTTTTCTTCTTATGTCTCGAGATGCTCTCATTGTGTTTCCAAATGTGTTGGTAAAAGAGACGGATTATAATTGTGTAATACTGTTATATACAGTTCAATACCATTACATATGATCATGTAGCTAAAATGAGAAATATGCTAATTCAGCATCACATGCTTTGAACAAATTAAATGCAAATAAGAATTTAGGCATGGCTTCAGATGCACTAAAACAGTTCCGTCTGTCTGTGTTTATCAGACACACCCTGCTGCCTGTCTGAATGGGGTTAAATGGTGTTTTGCATGTAAATTGTATGTGAGGGTGGGAGTGGCGTGTGGGGGAAATCTCATCCGCCTGAGGCGTATTTATCTAGTGTGGGAGAAAGAGAAGTGGAACCCTGCTGAGAAACAAAACACTCTCGTTACATAATGGTGATGAATGCCAGTTGCCTGCTCCCGTCCTAATGTCACGTCACACCCACAAACTGTCTCAATCTCTTCAGCTGATTTTTGATATTTAAGGAAGTATTGCATGATTGTGTATATTATCAAATTGTTTGTATAGCAGTGGACTGTAGCATAACATGTGTCTATGTTTATATATGGATTATATAAACTCAACGTAAATTAAGATGATTAAATACTTAGGAGTGTTATCTCATGCAAACCATGTGACCTCTAACACCTCACAGGTGTCTCGGCTCAGCTGACCAGCGCCCGTCTGCGCAGAAACACATCTGTAGGAACTCCATTCTGGATGGCACCTGAGGTCTGCCAAATTATACTTTTCTTACTCCGCCTTTAACATTTAGTCTCTTCTTTTCTGCAAAAATGATCTTCTCAATTATGTTCAAGTTTTCCAGTAATATAATTTTAGCATAGTTTTTCTGCAACAAATTTGACTGAGAAGCACAAATGCCATTGATGTATCTTAAATATTGTTGTGCCTTATTGTCATTTATTCACATATCAAGTAAATCAATCCTGAAGCGTACATTTTGTTCATATGCTTTCTTCTGTGGAACATGTTCTAGGTGCTCTTATTACCAAAAAGTTCATAAAAAATTGTGGTATACTGTGTATAGTGCAAATGATATTTGAAAGCTAAAATGGAAGGTTTTTAGTTGGGCTGTCAAACGATTAATCATGATTATTTTAGTTTATGTTTCCTAATATAAGTCTGTGTACTGTGCATATTATTTTGTATTCAAACACATACACATGCACAAAATCGTGTTTTTTATTATGTTATCATGTTTTTCTTGTGTTTTTGTAGTTATAATGGGTTTAATCGAAACAAACCAACTGCAGTTTGATTGATATAAATTGCAATGCACACACAAAAAATCTCTATATCTTCTATATTTAGAAAATATTTACATGTAATTATTTATATTAAACGATCATTTAAATCAAATTAATTTTATACATTTTTATATATTACATATGTAGATTTTGGTTCCCAGATAACTGCTTTTTTTTTGTACATTAATATCAATCAAACTGCAGTTGTTTTGTTTTGATTAACGCCCTAAAAACTCAAACAACACAGCAAACTAACACAATAAAAGCATGATTAAATAATAAAAAAATCATTCAATTTTTTTTATATAGAGTTATCTCATTTTGTAACCAAACTTTTAATATATTTTATAATATATGCGTGTATGTATGTGTTTTTATTCATACCAAAATAATATGCAGAGTACACAGACATATACAGTATTATATGAATCCTAATTTTCATTCTGGATGGGAGATATATATATAAATTAACAGAAACATAAATTAAGTCAATATTTCCATATTCATTACCCAAACGAAATGTTGTGTATTTCTTGACAGGCGTTCTTTACAGTGTAGTTTTATTCCTGGAACTGCACTCACTGAAGCACTGAATTTGCTCCTACAGCATTAGTCTTCATTGTGATTCTCAATGCTGAAATGTTCTCTGTTCATATGTGAGCGTGAAGTGGGATGTGTGTGCGCTTGTGTCTGTTAATTATGTGAAGGTTAATAGCGAGTGTGAATTAAACTGTGATGTGGTGCCAGCGGGGGAGGCCCCTCAAGACCTATTAAAATACAGACTAAATGAAACGTTTGCCAAGATGATGACTGAATGAACACTGGATGGCAAGATCATTCTGTTCTGTCAGTTTTATACCTCACCTGGGGCTTTCTCCTAAAATTCCTGAAAAAAAATATAGAAATATGTACTTTTTATTCATATGGGTTTTACAGACTGTGTGTTATATTTGTGGAGTTTGACGTCAGTGTGTTTCTCTGTGTGCAGGTGATCGCGTGTGAACAGCAGTATGATTATTCGTATGATGCCCGCTGTGATGTCTGGTCTCTGGGCATCACTGCCATAGAGCTGGCAGATGGAGACCCACCCCTGGCAGAGATGCACCCGGTCAAAGCACTCTTCAAAATACCACGGTGAGACACCAGAGGGAGCTAAACACACACCACAACACAATGAACTGGCCTCAAGGCACACAAGCCTTAGAGGAAATATAAAAATAGAGGAAAAGAGAGAGATGAGTATTTCATCATGTGATCATAACAGGGCAACTAAAGATATTGTTATCATCACTATGTTTCTTAAATATTTAACATGGTAGTGAGTAAATATAGATTTAATATTAAGATTTAATAGCTAACATCTGTAATCGGCAGGTCATTTTTCTGATTAAGATCTAGCATTGAAGCTTTGATAAACATTCGACCTTCGATCATCTTCACGATCACACAATTAACACCCAGATTGCATTGTGGTGTCCTTTGATTGCAATTTGCATTTGGGAATGTGAAGGGAGACCCTTCCTTTATTCTCATTCAGATGAGACTGACGCTCATGTTATCTGACCCGCTCCAGGCCTGCAGGGGTGGGCCACTCGGTGCTACTACAGCAGATAGACTATTGGCTATTTAGATGCATACTTATCTTGTTATTAATGCAGTATTTATTGTCAGGGTGATGTTCTAGGTTATTGTATCTTTTCCATGTTTCTTTTAGATTTAGTGCATTATTGCGGTATTGTTAGTTTCCTTAGTTACTGTCTGTGTTCTTGCTGTTTTTAGTTTGGGTTGCAGGTCTTCTCCTTGTTATTCTCAAGTATATATTAAAGGTCCAGTGTGTGATTTTTTTAGAGGATCTATTGATAGAAGGTCAAAATAATATTCATAGGTTTGTCTTTCGATGTGTATGAAGACCTTAAATAAAGAAGCGTTATGTTTGTATTACCTTAGAATGAGTTAGATAGATACACCGCGGGTCCCCTTGTATGGAAGTCGCCATGTTGTTTCTACAGTAGCCCTTAATGGACAAACTGCTCTAAAGAACGTGTTTCTCAAATACGTAATCTCCCTCGGCAAAAAAGCGAAAATGTGACAACTTTGTCATGTGTCAGCGTCCGTAGTGCTTCGACAGGGAGGGTGGAGGGTCGGACGGTTGCAATTTATTGGTTATTTATTGGTACTGATGATCAGTTGGTACACATTTAAAACCCGCATGACTCTCCAACACCTCAAAAATGATTTGGTCATGTGATTAAAAAACGATTAAGCACACTACTATTTTGATAAACATCGAGAAAGTGATATCAGTTCCTATTTATGGACCATTTGTGACGCTGACTTTAAACAGCTTATTATGGGCGTTTCAGCAAAACCTTTGCATTTTTTTACTCTGTTTATAACACAAATATTTAGAACGGACGGGAAAACTTTTATTAAAATTGTTGCATTTTGTTTAAGAAATTAATTTATGTAACATTTTCATCTGTTCTGCTAATGAACACAGCCCACTTGAACACAATGAACTGTTATTTTATAGATTCTTCACGTTTCATTTGAAAACTGTCATTTTGCAAAACTTTACTTATTTGTATATACCATCAAAATAACAGGAAAAGAACAGCAAACGTTCAAGAAAATAAGAAAATCTTATTAACGTAATTTTTTTTACGTTATATGACGTTTTTTGGGGGGCGCGGCAGCTGCCAGAAACTTGATTTTTTTACGTGGCAGTAAAAGAAAAAATCTTTAAACTTGGTGCTTAATATTGCGTTCATATTGTAGCTCTTGAAATGGAAACTCAAATGGGACGGACTGCATTATGGGATGTAGTACCAGACATGCAAAAAATTTGCATAGTGTGCACAGTGTACATACAGTTCTATGTATTGCTAAGACAATCGATTCATCTCTCAAATGAAAAATTTCCTACGGTTTCTGTTGAAAACAGGCTCTTATATGCAGTGAATTTTAAGCTCTGTTTGTTTGTGCCGGTGTTGTGGCTTTAATGCTCGAGGTTTAGATTACGAGAGCTGGATATGAGTAATGATCGTGTTAGAATTCTGTGTTTTCACCTCCGCAGGCCAATTTGTCATATAGTTTATGCTTGAATGCAATGATCGCACACAGTATCTACACCGTCGTGACATGCCTTAAAATGATGTGACTCATCCTCCTTTCCACCCACCTGTCTCTATCTCACACTATCTCTCTCTTCTTATATACCTTTTTCAAATGAAATTAGATATTTGGGCTTGGGCACATAAATCAGATGCGCGAGACCTTTAGCATGGCAGCGCCTGAATATATCAGTGTTCCTGTGTGCAGTGGCGCGTGAAATGATTCTGTTAACATGTCATTTGTCCGGGGCGGCGCTCCCACCATCAGCTGCTCTCAGACGGAGAGATTACGAGGGGGCGTGGGCAGATCATAGCCTGTCAGTGTCAAGCGTCTGACTCCTGATGAAGGATATCAGAGAGAAGTGAAGAGATTCACAATCTCAATACAATTATATCACACTGTTCTCACCCAGACAAACAGATTTGATCATGTTTTTTGAATATACTGAGAGTGTGTGTAGGGTAGAAAGAACTGATTAGTTTAGCAAATGTTTCTTGCACATCAAGAATATGTGTGTTAGAACCATTGAAGTGTTATCAACATTTAAGGTTAAAACTTGTAATATAAATACTCAGAGAATGTGTTCATTTCCAATATATTGAATCATCTGTTTATATTTGACTAAACCCCTGATGATGGAGTCAAAAATATCATTCTGTGCATGAGTTTTCTATTTCAAAGAGAGAAAAAATAATGCATTAGACAACATACTGTACTTCATAGAATCTCTGTAAATCAAAATACAAACCAGAAGCAATAATATCCAACAAATATAGAAGGAATGGCTCTTTATTGACTGTAAAATAATTATTTTTATTTCAATGTGCCCATTTCTGAGTCATGGATGTGACAATTCACTAACCTGACTATTTAAAACTAATAAACAAAAACACGCTTCAAAAACGTTAAGAGAGACTTCAAGGTTCTTTAAACCAAAAAATATTGACATCTCACCTATCAGTATGGTGATGAAACCTTTTGGTAATAACGTTTAGCAAAAAATAATATTAATAAATGAATAAAGCTAATATTGGAATACAATTTCGGATTGCACAGACAAGCATACACCATTAAATATAAAGGTGATTAAAACTTTTTTGTATAATCTGAAGAACCTTTTTTCGGCACAAAGAACCTTTTGTGCAACAGAAAGATTCTTCAGATGGCTCTTGGTTCTATATGGAATCAAAAGGTTCTTCTATGGCATCGAAAAACCGTTTGAAGCACTTTTCTCAAGCATGTAGACCAACAGGACCATCATGGACATCCATCCTTCTCTAAAGTTTTTTTGTGCCCAGACTGGGCTTGCATTTAATCAGTGTCAGTCTGCCACAGCATAACAAGAAAGGACATTTGCTAGATCAGTCTATCTAAAGTTAGCATCCCTGTACGCCACAGGTTCAGTGACTGTGTTTAGCTGGTGGTGTGACTTTGACTGCATTTCCATTTGCTCACAAATAATTGCCCTCGGGCCACTGGGTGGTTGAGAAAATGTACAGGTCTTTTGTACGTGGCAGATTAGTATTGACAAAATGTCTGGCGTGCCATCTATCATCAGAAGGTGGTATGGCCACAGCGCTTGTGCTAGGCTTATGTTTGTGTGTCCATCTGAAGCTATTTTCATCTAGTACTACATATACACGTACTGCCGTTTTAAAAATGTATAAAATCAGATTAGATTAGGTACTGAATTTGTTAGTGTGTGTATTATAAAAAATATTCCAGCATACTGAAGTGTATGACATAGAAAACGGTACTATAATTCCTAGTGTCTTGAGTGTCACAAAAGACACCAAATTAAAACATACACATAAACATCCCCAAAGTATTTTATATTATAATACAGGCAATACCTGCGTTATGGATGTGATATAAAACGCTTCGTTATCTATATACCGAACCATTTGTTTATGTTATACTAAGTTTAAACATCAGAATATTATCAGTCTATGCACAAGTTTTCTACTGTATTTAAAAAATAAAAAATAAATGATGTAAGTTATGGATGTGACCGTTTTTGGATTTTAGGATTTTAACTCAAAACTCACGAACCTGCTGCTAAAATATCCAATGAACGGAGAAGGGGTGCCTCTTTACAGAACAAAAATAGTTACTTTAATAACATTTTCATGTGCCCATTAAGCAATATTTACCGTTATGGACGTGACACTCCTGAAAATGCCACGCACCTCAAATCTCAATAAAGCGAAAAATATATTTTATTTACTTTGAATTCTGTCATTATTTACAGGCCCTCTTGTCTTTGCAAACCTCTACTACTTTCATTCATCCGCAAAACACAGAAGAAGATATTTAGAAAAATGTTGGTATCAGGAAACTGTTGGTCCCCATTGACTTATATTGGTTCTGTGCCCATACAATACAAGTCAATGGGTACCAACAGTTTTTGGTTACAAACATTTTCACAGAAGACAGAAAATCACACAGGTTTCAAAAATATCATTTCATTTAGTGGTGCAAACTCAGCTGGTGTTGTTCTTGACAGGTTTCTCTCTCTCTCTGTGTGTGTCTCTAGCTTGTCATCTACAGCGTAACAAACGGATGCTGTGAGCAACATTGCTGCCTGCGTCAGATTTGAGTGCTTCTGTAACTAGATTAGAATAAACTAACGGTGTTTACATCCTGTCTGAGCGCGCTCACTAACAGCCAGCGAGGGCGAATACCTCTGCAGAATTTAGCAAGCACAATAAGAGCGCCATCAGCGACGCTGCTTCACTTTGTTATGTGTAAGCGCTGCAACATCAAGGCGAGCTTGTGGCTTCAGGCACGCATTATATTTTGCATTGAAAGAGTCGGTTATTTTCCTTTGATCTGTTCTTCAGAGAGGACGGCCTGTCTGAATATCTATCAAAGCACCGAGTGACTTCGAGCAGCTCAGAATGACAGATTAGCGCTGAAAAAAGAAAACTATGTTTAACAGGGGTTGGTTTATCTCGTGCTTTGTTCTCGGTGATGGTTTCTGATGAAAGAGGCAGAAGATGTATTTTTTAAGCAGTGTGTCTGTCCTTCGACCTGCACTGCTATTTATGTCAGTTTCAGACTTCAATCGAAGCTTCAAGTAGGGTAAGAGCCATTGAGAAAGAAAGCCAAAGAAGGCAAAAAATAGTGAGATGTGAGGTCCACACACAAATTTGCTGAACATAAACTGCATTAAACAGAACTGTGATGGTCCTCATAGATGATCAAGTCCAAAAACCAAAATATGTTGATATTGATATTAAATTGATGTTGATATAAAAAACAAGTATTGTTTTGTTTAAAAAAACTTTGTAAAACCTTGTTGTTTTGATGCTGGTTTAAGATGGTCATGTGCTGGTCCTTAGCTAGTTTAAAATATGCCAAACCCATCATATGCTGGTATGTTTTGATGCTTGTTTGTGCTGGTTTAAACTGGTCATGTGCGGGTTTAAACTGGTCATTTGCTGGTCCTTAGCTGGTGATTTGCTGGTCCTTAGATGGTTTAAGCCGGTCAAACCAACATCAAAACATACCAAACCCTATATTAAATTGGGTTTGGTATGTGCTGGTATGTTTTGGTATGCTGGTATGCTTTGATGCTGGTTTGTGCTGGTTTAAACTGGTCATGTGCGGGTTTAAACTGGTCATGTGCTGGTCCTTAGATGGTTTAAGCCGGTCAAACCAACATCAAAACATACCAAACCCTATATTAAATTGGGTTTGGTATGTGCTGGTATGTTTTGGTATGTTGGTGTGTTTTGATTCTGGTTTGTGATGGTTTTAGCTGGTCATGTGCGGGTTTAATCTGGTCATGTGCTGGTCCTTAGCTGGTGATGTGCTGGTCCTTAGATGGTTTAAGCTGGTCAAACCAACATCAAAACATACCAAACCCAGCATATGCTGGTATGTTTTGGTGCTGGTTTGTGCTGGTTTAAGCTGGTCATGTACTGGTTTAAACTGGCCAGGTGCTGGTCCTTAGCTGATTCAAGCTGGTCATGTGCCGGTCAAACCAGCATCAAAACGTACCTAACCCAGCGTATGCTAGTTTTTTCTACAGGGGTGGTAGGCTATATGAGATCAGTTTTACTGCACTTATGTTTTTTTTTGTCCTCATGTTGTTCCAAATGATTCCATCGTTTACTTCATTTGTAAGTCACTTTGGATTAAAGCGTCTGCTAAATGACTACTAATTCACCCCAAAATGAAAATTATGTCTTTATTTTCTCACCCTCTTGTCATTGCAAACCTGTATGATGTTCTTTCTTCTGAAGAACACAAAAGATTTTGGTTAAAAGAATTGGTATGAAAAAAACAACAGCGATACCCAATGACTTGCATTGGCTTTGTGTCCGTACAATAGGAGTGAATGGGTACCGCCATTGTTCGGTTACCAGCGTTCTTCAGAATATCTACTTTTGTGTTCTGCAGAAGAAAGAAAGTCGTACAGGATTAAAATAACAAGAGGGTGAGTAAATGATGACAGAATGTTCATTAATTGGGTGATCACTTTAACATCACTTTTCATCAGTGAATACTTTAATGCTAAACCATGGTACCATGTCTATATAGCAACAGTCAGGACATTTTGTACAGGAAGACATATGTGGTTTAAAACTGTCTCAGAGAGTGTGAGGTCTTGCGGTACCCGGCCCGCCCTCACATCTAGCGTCACAGTTGCTTGTGTGTTAATAAATGGTCATGTGAAAGTGTGTGTGTGAGTTAATAGATGGCTCTGTCTCGGGCTAGCTGACAGAGGGATTATTCGCTCTCATAACTCGGCTGCTCTACAGACAGATGTTGCCTGCCAGACAGTGGCCGGGGCGGCTCATTTGTCATTCAGCATCAGACCGCTGCGTCCCTGGCCCTCAGTCTATTCTTTAAAGACTTAAACACTTACAGCTCCACCTCACTGATGTACAGCAGCTCAAATGAGATACGACCTGAGGACTCTGCAGCAAAATTTTGCGATAGCTTGTGCTATGTACAATGACTGTGTGCTTTAGTCAATGACATTAAGTTTAGTCAAAACTTTGATTTTAATTGCTTGGTAGATTTGGGGGGGATAAGGATCAAATGGTCCATCCTTAAAGAAAAACAAACTTCTGTTTCACTGGGATTTTTAAGGTCCCGTGTGTAATTTTTAAGAGTAGGAAATGCAATGTAATAAACATAACTATGTGTTCATAGTTGTATAAAGACCTAACATAATGAAGCATAATGTTTTTAAAATCTTTGAATGAGCTATTTCTATCTACATACACCACGGGTCACCTTTTATTGAATTCTTTGCAAAGAAGCGAAAACCTGACAACATCTTCGTTCTGTGTCAGCCAACGTAGTGCTTCGAAAGGGATGGGTTGAGCGAGCCATTGGTTGCAATGCGCAAGCTCACCACTAGATCATGCTAATATCTCCACATTAAATAAGCCTTTTTTGAGCTTCAAAAAGTCAACGCCCATTCACTCCCACTCTACCGCTTGGAAGAAAAATGATATGTGGTATTATTACTCCTACCGCATTATCAAAAAAAAAGGTCATATTCAGTCAGGATGCCTTGATGGTGAGTAAAACATGGGGAAATTTAGTTTTGCCTGTGAAATACCACTATACCTGCAGCACATTCAACTCTTTATTCTGATAGCACATATTTCATAAATGTGTTTTGTTTAAAACATCTTTAAAACATCATAATTAACAGTCAGCTTATTACTGT
Organism: Triplophysa bombifrons; assembly: GCA_029783895.1. NCBI lineage: Eukaryota > Metazoa > Chordata > Actinopteri > Cypriniformes > Nemacheilidae > Triplophysa > Triplophysa bombifrons. Next base: position 23,978,214 of record CM056456.1, read on the forward strand.
TAGGGGTAAAGAAGAAAATGTTTAAGCGTATATACTGTATATATTAAGAATTATTTAAAAACATTTTGACGATGACAGCATAAGTTATTCAGAAGTTACAGATTCAAATTGTAAGTGAATGTGTACAACTCTAGAAAAGGACTGAATTGGATTTCCAGCTCTTTGTACTAAAGTAGTTTTTTTTATAGAACCATTTGTTCTGTAGCTGTGTATGTTTTCAGGAGATGAATGGGAACAAAGTTGTACCTTTAGATTTGTAATATATTTACCATCACTGAATGAGGTGAGTCCAGTCCAGTACATTTGTTTTGCTCTCCTTCATTCTTTCTTCTCTCTCTTTGTGTGTGTATGTTATCTGCAGGAACCCATCTCCCACCCTTCGCCACCCGGATCAGTGGTGCAGAAGTTTCAGCCACTTCATTGCTCAGTGAGTAGAACAGCTTCATCTCTTTCTGTACGGCATTGGAAGGGATCTCACTTTTCGGAAAGTTCACAGGGTTTTATTGTACTGTTTGGAAGTTAAGTCTGACAAATCTCATTTTGCACATTTTGCACAATTTGTCGCTTCATCTGTCCATATTGGTGTGTAATGAATATTAATGCTAATGTATTACTATTACCTTCTTAAATCATTATTTTCTTAACTACATAGTCATGTGTTTTTAGAAATTGTATGTCAAAGTAAAAATATTTATTTATATTACTGTTTGAATCAACAAACCAATTTGTTTCAAAATACTCATACATTTTATATATTCTTTTAAAGTGTTCATATGGCCCGAATATGGTTTTTCTGTGTCTTTGGTGTGTTATAAGTTGCACATGCATTTATTAGACACGTAAAATTGCAAAAAGTGTCGGTACAAAAGATGCATTCTGTCTAAAAGCGAATACTCAGCCAGACCTGCCTGAAACTCCTCGTGTGACCACAACCCCACAAATGTGGCACAGCCCAAACGTATGCAATTAAGGTGGGTGTACCTGTCAGTACAATTGCTTTGAAACTTGATGTTCTAAATATGGTAAGAGGCATTACACTTCCGTCACACGCTTGCAATATTCGACCAATCACTATGCATTGGTTAACTGGCCAATCATAGCTCACCTCGCATTTCAGAGCCATGAGCTTTGTTAAAATCTGCACATTTCAGAGAGGCGGAGCAAAGGAGATACGAACATGCACGGTATATGAAAAATATGAAACAAACTATAATATTGGTTTTAGCCGTGTCATAAGACCCCTTTAAAGTCTAACTAGATTCATATTTTTGGACCTCTGCATTTACAGTATAGTGGCTTCAATTGTAAGATAATGCTGTCAGGCAGCAATATAGATTATTTCCATTGATCGTTTGAACTTTGATTAAACAATTATTTTTATTTTATTTTTATTTTGTTTAACATTTTACAGATTTTTTATACTAATAATAATGCATAGAAGACTTTCCTTTTGCACAAAAGCTTTTCTGATGTGCAGTTGAAGTCAAAGACTATAATTAAAAGAGACACTGCCTTGCTTGTGTGTGTGCCTCTGTGTATGAAATGCAGAGATTATTATTTCATTACGGCAAATGAAAACATCAGAGAGAGAGAGAGAGAGATGCTGGTGCACAGCAGGACAGCCGCGAAAGCTAATTGACTCATTTATTCTTGTTAGTTGTTCATTTGTCAGTGTGGCAGGTATGCCGGCCGCTCCTGATGAATTAAAAGCACAGACGGACTCATATATTTAGTGTGCGTGTGTACTGGACGGGATTTTATCCAGAGCGCTGTTCTCGCTTCCATTTATTTGCTCTTTTCTTGTCTTAGAGTAGGTGGACTACCACTCAAATGACAGGAGGGGTGCAGGTTGTTTATTCGTGATTCACGTTACTGCGTCATTATACTACAGTCTTAGCGTGAGGTTACTCTAGTGCAACTGAACTTTACATGTACTTGGAGTATTATTTGCCATTTGCTAGGTACAAGCATCAGGGGCAAGACATGATGCCAATGTTTGGCCTGAAATGGAAAACAACCGAGTAATTCTGACTTTTGAGTCTATTTAGCAAAGCATGTAATTGTGTTATGACTTGTGTTCCGACATTTTGGATGCAATAATGTCTAAATTGAGTATTATAGCTAGACGCTTATTCGCCAATTTGACTACAGATATTATGTTTCAAGCTTTAAAGCAGTCAACCAAAAATGTAAAATCCACTCTCATGTGTGTGACACACCAAGATTTTTATGTTTTTTTTTCTTATAGGTCCATACAATGTAAGGAAAGATGACCTAAAACTAAAGTTAAATTAAACATAAAAAAATTCAAATAGTATTTACGCTATCTTGAGCAGACAAATTGAAGAACCTCACTGTCTACACTACAGCCTACATGATACACCGTCACAAACAGACTTATTTTACCGTATCATTGTAACTATTGTCATCTATCAAATAAAGCTTCAATATCCACATATGCACAGAAATGTTTAGCACCCGTCTGTATAAAATGAAAGTGCACATTGCTCAGCGCTTGTGTTTGGCAGAATAAATCTGCTTCAGTCTCTTGAGGAGGCTTTTCATAAACATTACAGTTTGCAGGGATATCAGATGAGAAATAATTCTCCTGAATAAATCCCGTCTCTTTCTCTCACGCTCTCGCTCTGTGGAGCTGGTGTAGGTATTTAGAGAACACAATGTTATCAGAAGATGCAGGCTGCTTGTTCTCTGTCTGTGTGAACTGTTGTCCCTGTGTTATAAAAGTGCAGCTGAATGGTTTCTCCTCTGCTATCAGAGCCGCCTGCTGTTTGGACCCTCAGCTATGCTGAGAGCTAATGATGACGGACCCCTGCAGTAAAGCACTGCATTGAACAGGGTCTGGCTGATCTCAGAACAGAAATCATTTCAGTCTACTGTATATTAGTACTGTACTGCCTTTTGTGATATTCTATGCAAATATTTTGAAGAATGTCTGAACAGTTTTTATAAGGCATTTAAGCAGGAATCCCAACTTGCCTTTCAATGCGACTTGGATATCGATTAAGCTATGATCATAATATTCAGACTTTATAAACATTAATTCATATTTTTTTAAACTCTTTAATCTCTAGTCAACCTTTCAGATGCATAAACATATATTGATCAACACATGTACATGTATGCAGAGCTATATATGACCACACATCAATAACATCAAACCTCATTTGTTTTTGTTGAATCGTTTGAGTTTAGTGAAAAAACGTAAAGGTGATTAAATATTTATTTATTAAACTTGCTCAATTTGTATGTCAATTTCTATCGTAATAAGCTAAAACTGGCTTTTCATTTGGATGCAGTTTATTCATCATAATCCCATACCGGCATTCTAAAGCAGAATAAGGGAGCCGAAGAGATGACGTGTTTTTGTAGGCCAACCCGGACGTTGTCGCTGCAGTCATTCCCTCGACCGAAAACCTTGGCATTTTCCCCACAGACTTTTGAAAGATCCCCATAAAACGCTCCTTGATTAATTAAGATTCATGATGTTTACACGTTTCGTCCATGCAGATAATCTTCACAAATGAACACAACATTTGTTACTTTTAAAGCCGAACCGCCAAAAGTAAAAAGCTAACACGATGCTATAAACAGACTACAATTAAGGACGATGGATATCAACGTCACCACCACCAAGCCTCCGCAAACTCTTTCAAACTTGATTAAAAATGTGTTCCCTGGTTAGTAGGTAATTACTTGTGAATGAATCTGCATCTACATTTTAAGAGATCTGTGTCCATGTTGTATTATTTGGGAGCTTTATATGCACGATGATGTCCAACGTCCGAAGGAAGTAGTCGCTTTAAGCAACTTGTTAGCATTCGCCGTTTTAAAGACGCAATAAGGCTTTAAAAAAATCACGAGCTGGTTATAACTTGTGTGTTTTAAGTCATAGAATAAAACTTTTTTTACCACAGGCCTTATTTCAGCCGATTTCGAGACTTTTTGGCGATAGAACCGGAAATCCTAACATGCTAACTTTCTTCTGGGGTTTGCTTGCAAAAATACACCTTTACCTTCAAGGAAGGAGGAATTGTTCACTTTTGAAAAGCAGCCCCCATTGACTCTAGGAACGATTTGAGGTATGGCAATAAGAACTGCTTTATATAAAGCTTTACAGTAGCTAAAGTCTTTACTTTGAGTACAAAAGCTGTCATTTACATGTTCAAAGTACAGTGTTCAGACATTTGATGCTTTATCAAGAACCTCAAGCCAATATGTAAACAGCACCGTACTCCTAATCCTCACGGGATCATGTTTGTAAAGATTGAACCGATTTGGAAGATTGATCATCATTTCAAAAAGTGAATACGATTACATTTCTGTGAGGGTTGTTGTGGGGCTCTGTTTCGGCGTTCATCGTTTGTCCCACAAAACACGGGGGTCAAGTGATTGTCCACCCCCGAGCACCAGCCTGCAGACTCATGATAACACTGTTTACGCTAAATACTATGGTGATGAGAGAGAGAGAGAGAGAGAGAGAGAGAGAGAGATAGAAAGGCTGCTCATATGTTCAGCTTCTGTGAAGAGAGTCAGTCTGAGAGTGAAGCTCTATATGAAGATGTACAGGTGACATTCTCAAGGCTTCCCGAAGGCCTTCGCATCACTTATGGGATTATACAAGATGCATATTAACTCCTCTCGCCTCATCTTTTCTCTCATCTGGTCTCTTCTTTCCTCTCACATCTGCAGGTGTTTGAAAAAAGATTTTGAGACGCGGTCATCGGTGACGCATCTGCTGGAGCATCCGTTCATTAAACAGGCTCAAGGGAAAGACACGTCGCTCAAGCAGCAGCTTTCAGTCCTCATCCGAGAACAACAGGATGTTGGGAGCAGGACCAAGACAAGGTATATACTGCTTGGAGAATTTCATCAATTCAAAGAGGTGCAGAAAAATCCACATTTGAACAAAAATAGGCTAATGGTTTAAGCAAGACGGCTTGAAATGGCTGATGGTCCGGTTATGATACATGGCGCTTAAAGATTTAATTATAGCCTGCCAATCACAGCTTGTCCTTTCAAAATGTTCTCAGTCACTTTTGATTCCTTTCAGGGTCAGAGCAGATATCTGGCAGCCTTGACCATGACAACGGTCATTTTGTGCCGTCATTATGATTCATCGCTGTCCTCTGTAGGTGCAGGTCTGCCATTGTGGATTTATCACATCTAAATGTGAAAAAGTGAGACTTGTTGTTGTGACAGTCCTGAAGGATGTGAATCAGATTGTGTTGGATACAAGTTGTTCATTACGGCGTCTTCAAGTGTGTGTGGAGCAGGGCTTTTTCTCTCCAGCAGATGGCAGTGTTATCTCTTGAGGAAATGAACCCCTTAGGTTTGAACTAAAAGGGTTCATGGATGACGCATGTTTGTGTCAAAGACATTTTGGATAATATGGAAGCCCTGAACCGCGAAAAAATACTGGTGAAAAGAAATGTGGCCTTATCTTCCTTCCTGAAGCCTAAGATCTATTTTTTTCTCTTCAAAATATTTTTTTCAAATCAATGAAATATGTGTATCTTCTCTATTTTGTGCGGCCTCTTCATGATAAAAATATAAAGTGAGAAATCATATTTTTTTAAGAGCAAAAAATTTGAAGTGAATATTTTGGAAATAAAAAACATATTTTGAAGAGAAAAAAAATCTTTAGAAGAGAACAATAGAAAGTAAAAAACACCTTTTTTAGACAATTTAAGAACTAGCATTCCAGAAATTAATGTACGGACACAATATTTTCTTCACCAATTTTTTTTATTGCTCTTCGGAGCTTCCATACGAGATGCTGCTGCAGACCGAGACTGAATTTTAAGGTCACCATGAATCACAAAAAGAAAAACATTGGAACATTTGTTTAGTTTGGAAAAATCTATGCAGGTCTTTACCTTTTTTAGGTGCCCTCATACCCTTTAAGCTAAAAAAACGCAAAAAGACATCTCTGCATGACATATGTCTCGGTTTAAGGGCGGAACAACATGCATCTGGATTGTCCAATGGCCAGGCTACCAATGTCCAACTATCCAATTGATTCCCTAAGGAAGTCTATATTTACACCCTACATAATCCTACACCCTATATTTCTTCCTCATCCTAGAAGCTTCACTCACAAAGAAGAAAACACGATCGCAACTTCTGTTTCAAGGAGACGTTAATGAAAAAGTTTCCACTAGATTTAATGTGGACCTCTTAGAAAACAAGAGAACTACCCATTAGCATTCACATCCATCTCAAAGACTCTTGAAATTAAATGATTAAATGTCGGCACTCAGCCAGGTTTTCTCGAGTCATGTGACTAATTGCTGTGAAGCTGCAAATGATGATGTCATGACAACATTGATTGGTTAGAAGCACCTTAATTATGCTGCCGTTCAAGAAATTTACTACTGACTATTCTAAACTGTGAGGGTAATAGCTGCCGACAGAAAAATTAAATCATTCAGCTTTCCACTAGCTTAACTTTATATTTCTCGATGCATAAATTGAACACTATATTCATAACTTTTGTTAAGTGTCTATAGAGTGTCTATAAAAATAACAGCATTTTCAGAAAGAATTGGGGTCGGTACGCTTTGTGATTGTGAATAAACATACACTGGGTTGCCAGATTGAAGCCCTTCATTCCTCAGGCCATATGTTGTGCTGATAGTGACAGTGAGAGGGACTCGTAATAAGATTATGGGCTTGTCTCTGCTCTCGCCGTTTAGTCAATGATGGCAAATATCAGTGATGTGATTACAGCGAACACACACACACACACATAAAGCAGTGTGTAATGTGACTGTACTCTGCCGTGTCCCCGGGGCCCGATGGGTTTTAAGAGCTGTGAATAGACCAGCTGCTTCTTCTTGATCTAAAGGTCAAAGATACAATAGAGGGTCAAACCCTGATGAAGTGTATTCACTACACACCATAATAGACTTATAGACCCTAGAGAATAGACCTGCATCAGACCCTGATACTGCATACTGGAATGACTGGATGATTTTATTTGGCGTTTGTAAGGATTTACTTCGGCTCTTACTCAAGAATTTCAACGAAAATGAAAGCAAGGAAAGAAACTCAGTTAATGCAGACACGTATATGCCCGAAATCATGCAGCTTACTTTTCAAAGAGGTCGGTTGGATGATTTTCAGCTGACAGATGATGGAAGGGTTGCTTTGAGCATTAGAAAGGGGTCCTGGGATCAGCTGGGGTCTTTATACAGTAATCAACCACAGCTACAATACGCCCTTTTCACAATGACATAACTTAACATCTGCCTTTTCGCAAAGCAATGTATCGTAACATCCGTCCTACAACAAACAAGGAGAAAAAGAACTTCCGTTTTTCCGTCGCGCCGGAATTTAACAACAGTGGAAAAAAAACTGAAAGAACACGATTTTAAGCACTTATCCTAGCACCTTCGCTATCACAAAAAGAAAAAAAAAACACTTACAACAGTATACATACTGTACAACGAAGAATTTGTATCCTTTATCTAGCTTTGATCTTGTCGTAAGCGACAATTTGTCTGCAAGATGTTGTACATCATCTAGCCGTATTTGTGGCAGCTATGCAGTCCATACTGAGGCGCTAGCGGAAGTAACGCTACACTGCTTCGCGGAAGAACGGAAGTTGCGCGACGTCATGTGAAAAGGGCCTATTGACTGCTCTGGCAAGTTTCCAGAACTGCCCTGTGAATACTTTTATAGATGTGCAAGCGTACAGTATTATTGAATATTTACTAAAGCTAAAACATCACTGTATTTTTATTTACAGGCATGAGAGGATCAACACCCGAAAAACGTTGATCATTGAGAGCTGCCCGAATGACGATCTCGTGAACCTGGAGGTCTTAGATGAGGTCAGATATGAGCATTAACGTGAATAGTTATATTACATTTACATTTAGCTGACAGATGTGTGCCAAATTGAAGAACAAACACACACATAAAGCAAGAGTTTATAATATTTATTATAAGTATATAATATTATATATAAGTAAAATTTATATATAAAGAAAAGTGCATATTTTATTTGAATAATTATACAAGAAAGAACAAAAACTATTGTTTAAAACTGTTTAAGATGTTTAAATTTGTCTCTGCTGGACTCCTCATGTCAAATGAAGAGAAACATTGAATGAAGTTCCATTTGAACTGAATTGATTTATGTTGATGGATCTGCACAGGGCACACAACTGTCTCCAGTCACCGACATCCTCTCACTTTTTCTCTTCTGTAAAGGATACAATCATCACACATCTACAGAAGCGATATGAAGAATTACAGATCTACACATATGTTGGTGACATCCTCATAGCCTTGAACCCCTTCCAGAACCTCAGCATCTACTCTCCAAAGGTGAGAACTCCAAAACATATACTCTCCATAGGTGACAGTTAAAAAACATAGGTTTCTATCCATAGGTTTTCAATGTCATGATACCCATTTGTTTGTTTAACTGTTGTTAAACAAGAATGGTTTATTTCAGTGATTACGATTCCTGTTATGTTTTTTCGGGTCTTGTGGCCTCATGAGATAGTAAATGTAAATGTAAGTGATTTGCACGAAGGGTTTACAGAAACGTCTTTTGTTGGGTTTTTTGGCTTGTGAAAATATAAAAGCACTAGTAGCATTTACAGCTTTGCATTTTTAAAAGTAATACAATTAATATGAAGGAGACTTGACATCAGCTTAATGGTTTGGCCCTTCACAACAAGAATTCATAAAGATTCACCATTATGTGGTATCCACTGTAAGATCTCTGAATCAAAGCTTTCCTGCAGAGAATAAGATGTAGAAATGCCCTCTGTTCTCAGTTCTCGAAGCTCTATCATGGGATGAAACGCTCCACTAACCCTCCGCACATCTTTGCCACTGCGGACGCAGCCTATCAGAGCATGGTGACACTCTCCAAAGACCAGGTACTGCTCTCTCTCTCTCTCTCTCTCTCTCTCTCTCTCAAAGCCTAATAGCTCAAGAAGTAAGGTTGCCCCTTAGCTGTTCTTTTGTGTTTCTAGCTGTATTGTTGCATGTTTGTGTTTTTATTGTTGTGTCTGTGTAACTAGTGTATTATCATCAGTGGAGAGAGTGGAGCTGGTAAAACAGAGAGTGCTCATCTCATCGTCCAACATCTCACCTTTCTGGGCAAGGTAAAATGAAAGGGCTTATCGATAGATATTTTCTTTACAAACTGTGCAGTCTGGTAGATCAGTGGCTCCCAAAGTAGGGGTCGGGAAACCCTGTGGGTCGCAAGATGATTTCCAGATTTTTTTTATCATTATAAGGGATAGCCTATTTAATCAATAAGTGTAACAAAATATAAAAATATTAGTTAATTTAAAAATAAAACTATGCATACGCCACTTTAGCAACCGCATTAGGTTGGTTGCAGCAAGTCATACAGCACCACGTTAAATATTCATATGTGCATGCAGATCATTTTTCAGGCTTAAGTTAGGATATTTTTATATGATGAAATGAAACGTTGGTTGATATCGACCAAATACAACGCAGGGTGCACAGTTGCGCGCAATGTTTGTATACTTTAACCACCTCCGAGAATAGTGGGGGTCTCGACACTGGCACTGTTATTTTGGGAACCCTGGTGGAAGATTAAAGATCTGTTTTTAACCATTAAAAGTAGCAGTACAATGCCATAGAAGAAGCAGTTTCGGATGTATGGTTCCATAAAGAACATTTTTGTTTTAAAAAAGTTTCATAAAAGTGTGACTTATTCAGAAAATATCCAGCTAACCAAATGAATATATTGTTAGTTATTTCTGTTCCTATCGGGATCTGCTGTTCTCTGCATCCAGGCTAATAACCGAACACTTCGTGAGAAGATTCTTCAAGTGAACCCCCTGGTGGAGGCCTTTGGTAATGCATGCACGGCCATAAACGATAACTCCAGTCGATTCGGAAAGTATCTGGAGATGAAGTTCACACCTACAGGGGCGGTGATGGCTGCTAAGATCTCTGAGTACCTTCTGGAGAAATCAAGAGTCATCAAACAGGCAACGTGAGAACCACTTCAATATCATTTATGACCACCAGAACATTAAAGTGACCATGAAAGAACGTTCACACAACCCTTTTCAACTGTGTTGTAAATGATTTTCGACGAAATGTTCCCTCGTTTGTACAGTGTCTTCTTATCACACCACTGTTTCTGTTTGTGTTGCAGGGGTGAAAAAAACTTCCACATATTTTACTACATCTATGCGGGTCTTTACCACCAAGACAAGCTCAAGAAATACAGGCTACCCAATAAAACTGCTCCCAGGTTGAAACTGTGCTTTTGCTGTTTGTGTTTATGTGTAGAACACATCTTACATTTAAGCCATGTTAACATACCTGCAGTAGCAAGGACAGTCGAAAACCATGTTACGTGTTTTTGTTTCGCAGGTACATTGACTGTGTTAATAATAAAGTGATGCAGGACATCATCTCCAGCAAACTGTACACGGAGCAGTTTGACGCCATTCAGGATTGTTTCCGAATCATAGGCTTCACTGAGGAGGTCATGTGAAAATGTATCATTTTAAAACATGTGCAGTTGAATTGTGTCAAATGTGTGAAGCTCATGCTTTTATTATATCATATATATTTTACATACAGGAGGTGAATTCAGTTTACATGATCTTAGCGGCCATTTTAAACACAGGAAATATCGAGTTCACATCAACGACATCTCAGCATCAGAGCGACATGAGTGAGGTACCCAACTCTGAGGCCTTAGACGATGGTACGAGCCTTAATGATACATTTAAAAATATGACATAGATCAATACATTTTTATTTTTAATACTGAAGAACAAATAAAGAATGTTAGTTTTTGTTTTGTCATATTTCTTATCGAGTTAAATCTCCGCGCACAAATCAATAAGAAATGAAGCGTCTCCTGAATTTTTTCTCTTTGCATCTTCTGTGGACAGCTGCTGCTCTGCTCTGTATCGGTTCTGAGGAGCTTCAGGAGGCTTTGACCTCTCACTGCGTGGTAACTCGAGGAGAAACCATCATCCGCACCAACACTGTGGACAAGGCCACTGATGTGAGAGACGCCATGTCTAAAGCGCTGTACGGCCGTCTCTTCAGCTGGATCGTGAACCGCATCAATGCCCTGCTGCAGCCTGACACCAACATCTGGTATGTCAAAAAATGCATCCCATCCTGAACGCTGGAGTCTGATCAGCGGCGTCCCGTTTCATTCTCATCTTCCCGCCTCAAATCTTTCTTTCATGGATGCGTTTACATGCGCAGGAATCATCTACAGCGATGACCTCCAGACTGACCATCGCGAAGCTCAGAATATTAATAACCACACAAAAGAAGAAAAGAGCTGTTGAACGAGGTTTAATACATTTTTAATACAGAAAAAGATATATGCAGATGATAAAAGGACTTCAAAGAGAGATAAAAATCGTCTATTGATCCGAAGGAATCAGACATTCGCTTGTCAGAGAAATGGATGTCTTCTACCTCAATGCACAGCATCTAAATTTGGCCTTTTCCACTCCAATCTGCGGCACGTTCAGAGTTATTGCCATTAATAACCTGTTAGCGGCCTCAGAAGGTGACCCCGGCTCACTGTCTGAGCAGTCTGGAACCAATGACTGAATGTTCAGAGATGAGCGCCTGAGCTCTTCCCAAACTAAAAAGGCATGCCGAGACAAACGTGTGTTTTTAAAGGTCTTTGCGCCTCGTGCTTGACGGGTTGTAAAATATTCATTTGTTTGCGTCATTAGAGTGCTCAAGGCTTTATGCGTTATGACAGTGGGGGTAATGTTTGGCTGTTTGTGTCTTTGAAGTGCGGCCGAGAGTGTGATGAACGTGGGGATTTTGGACATCTTTGGTTTCGAGAACTTCAAGAAGAACTCATTCGAGCAGCTGTGCATCAACATCGCTAATGAACAGATTCAGTTCTACTTCAACCAGCACATCTTCGCTCTGGAACAGGTGAGACTTCACGTACATGACTGAGGGAAAGTTACAATTCTGAAACTGAAAAGGTCTGCTTCACTTTGAATGGCCAACAAAGAAAATGGACTTCAGAAACCAGTGGAATGCGTAATGATGTTTTTCTTCTCTGTGGAAACAGTGAATCTTTTGTTCCCAGTCTTTTTTACGTGTCTAATACATGCATGGGCAACTTATAACACACCCAAGACAAAACACGTAGTCGCAGGATATGACCCCTTTAACTTCCGGTACACATTATCAAACAATAGCGTGCCTGCGGATTATTTCTGATAACAAGCCAAAGAAGAAGCGTTACTTGGCTAAACTTGTCTCTAAATTAATTCATATGAACATAAATTAAATCAAATATAAATAATTAAATTATTAGTAAGGTCGGGTATCGTTTGAATGTTATAGATTCCAATTTCAATTCCCATTCTGCTTATCGATTTCAATTCCACAGTTGAAGTAAAACATTTAGATATCAACCTGTGTGGTATTTTTGCCTCCTTATTGACTGGTTTGCATAATCACTGTTTTGTGTATATATACACATAGCAACCACGTTTTGTCTGATTTATTGCAATTTGTATTACCCTAGCTAATCATGGTTAGACCGTAGTTACTATAATGAAACTATTGAAAACTTTTTGGTTCCTGTGCTTAATCACAAGTTTACACATACACACTTCTGAGAATATGCATACGGGAATTGATAAGAGGAATTTAAATTTCAAGTATCCGATTCCTATCCCTCTCTATCCCATTCCCAACCCTTATTATTAGACACTAGCTAAACAAAGACTGGAATTTATCTGCAGTCCTGGCGTTCACGTACGATGACAATTTTCAGTAAGCATGTTTCTATATAATGGAGATAATTTCAGAACTAAATGAATGGATTTTGAATTTAAATTAATATTTCTAACCTGATCTCACTGGTACTATTTCACAAGGTGAATATCTTGTTTGAATGCATGCAGAGTGAAATCACTAGCTGCAGAAGATGGCGCCGGTGAGCTTTTGGGATGCCAGAGTCGGCAGAGAAATTTCCGGTCGAATGACACTGTATAGGAAAAGGAGGATTTTTTCCCTGCAAATACGGATGTTTTTAGATAGAAAACAAGAAAGCAAGATATAAGCGATATGACAGATCCTCTTTACATCGCTGAGCACTTTGTTAAGCCAAAACAACTTACTAAACAATAGTGTTATACGACCAGAGATTAGTCTGCGAACTTTGGCGTCAGAAAATCTGACCGGCGCCATCTTGTGCAACTAGCCCGTTTTACAAAAATGTACAATTATAGTAATAATTCATTACATTTATATAGCACTTTTCTGGGTACTCAAAGCGCTTTACATAGAAGGGGAGAAATCTCCTCAACCACCACCAATGTGCAGCATCCACCTGGATTATGCACGGCAGCCATATTGCGCCCGAACGGCCTCCACACAGATTATTGGTGGAGAAGAGTTATGAAGCCAATTAGAATATAGGGATTTGATTAGGAGGCCATGATGTATAGAAGTGAAAGGGGGCAAATTTTGCCAGGATGCAGGGATGAAAGCCCTACTCTTATTCAAAGGATATATTTAAATTTTTAATGCTTTTTTACAGTATAGTATCCCTGTCACTATACTGGGGCATTAGGACCCACACAGACCTCACTAAAGCTTGAAGTATTGTCTGTCCGCCTCAGCTCGCCCTCTTCATGACGCAATTTTCGTCATCAGAAGGGTCCGCGGTCGTGACTCATAGAACAGCGCATCAATAGAAATAGTTAAGAGCCCATTAGATGGCAATACATACACAGAAAGTTTGCGGTGTGCAGTTGTGGAAGAAGACCGACACAAAAGCAACACGCCGAAGCAACACAACTACAACTACAAGAAAGAGATGAATAAGATGGAGACCGAATTCGACGAGCGTTTGTGTGAGGAGATTCAAAAATATCCTTGTTTATATAATTCAACACCTCTTCCAGCAGCAACGTAGTTTTCCCAGCAGGTCTTCCAACCGGGTACTGACCATGCTCAGGCCTGCTTAGCTCCAGTGGGCAACCAGTCTTGGGCTACAAGGTGATATGGCTGCCAATAATTATTAGAGAAATCAATGCTTTTTGGCCTACGTAAAACGTAAAACTTGATACAAGCTAGCCTTCTAATAGATCAAAATTGCCATGAGTTTGTGTTGCTAGTACAGCTAGTTTGGCATGGCATGAACAATGCAAATATCACTAGATTTCCAGGTATTGCATATACTTAAATATGCTGGAATAACTCTTCATAGTTCTTGAGAAAGCTTTATAAATTTGGCTTTGTTAACCATTGCAGTGTGTATGTGCCTGTGTGTGTTCCTTCAGATAGAGTATCAAAGTGAGGGTGTAGACGCCAGTTTGGTGGAATATGAGGACAACAGGCCTATTCTCGACATGTTTCTGCAAAAGCCTATGGGTTTACTGTCTCTGCTGGATGAGGAGAGCCGCTTCCCGCAGGCTACAGACCAAACACTTGTCGGTTAGTTGAATTTGTCCTAATTCTGAAGAATGCTGGTAAATGTTCTGTCACTTTTGTTTTCAACAGCAAATGCCAGAATTAGTCAAATTGTCTGTGTTCTTTTGACTTTATGTACACATCAGATGTCTATACATAGACTATTATGTTTAAAATATTCAGATTACGAGGTTACAGTGAAGTTCGGATGACATATTCCTCTTACTCTGAGAATTTTATTTACAGACAAGTTCCAGGACAACCTAAAAAACAAGTACTTTTGGACACCAAAGCGTGTGGAGCTTTGCTTTGGGATCCAGCATTATGCTGGCAAGGTAAAACGGCTTTAACACTACATGTCGGTTTCTCCCTATTTCATTTTTTGATCTGAATTGACAGCTCGTTTATTTACTTTTCATCACTGCGTTGTTTGTAATGATAAACACTAAATGAAATTGAACCTAAATCAAACCTCACGCAAAAGTGTAATAATTCCACGTCTCAGGTCTTGTATAACGTCGTTGGATTTTTGGAGAAGAACCGAGACACTCTTCCTGCAGACATCGTGGTGGTTTTGAGAACGTCAGAGAACAAACTCCTTCAGCAGCTGTTTTCCAGTCCACTGACTAAAACAGGTATCAGAACACACCTGCACTCCTGTCCTGATCTGTTCATGTCACACCTGTGATATCATCTCCATCACCTCTCTAGCCAATCAGAGGTGAGGGTCAGGTCAGACGTGGCCCTGTGTTTGTTTGATGGATGCTGCAGTGTCGGTGGAGGTGTCAGTTCTTGAAACATGTAGAATTATTAAGGGGCTTCACTTTCAGAGATCACAGGCACGTGTCAGGGGCCAGGGCACAGGGGTCGACAGGTCATGACCTGCATTCCAGTTCCTAACAGTGGATCGTAAAATGTCAACATTTTTGCGGCGTGAATGTTTGTTGTAAATTCATAAGGCGAGCTTTTGAAAGTGTCGCTCTTCACACTTCACACCAAGCAGATGCTGTAGTGAGTATGCGCAGATTCTGTTTGTGGTTTGTCATAAGGTCAATTTGAGGTCAACAGCTTGACTAAGTTCAGTACAAGCCACCCAGAGAAAATATCTGGTGTTCATGAGGAAATATGTTGCATGCTTTATATTTATTGTGAATTACGGAATGACCAAATGAGACATTTGTAAAAATGCATCAAAGTTTGTAGAAATTAATTTAGATCGATTTTATGAGAAATGTTTAAATTCTTATTCATTTCATGAACATTGTGATGTTTATGAGACCTATGGGTGGATTTCTCAGAAGAAATGCACAGGGTACTTTTCATTTGCTCTCTTTTGAATCTCAGTGATGTCTAGGAGAAATTATTGAGATATTACAGAGATCTTCTCTATGGGTCCTTTAATGATAATTCTGTCATTATTTACTCACTCTCAGGTTGTACCAAACCTGTATACATTTATATTTTCTGCTGAATAAAAAAGACGATGTTTGCAAGTATTCATTTTCAGTAAATTGTGGATGAGATTTGTTTGGTTACTGACATTCTTCCAAATATCTTCCTTTGTGTTTAGCAGAACAAAGACATTTTTACAGGTTTGGAACAATCTTACAGTGAGCGGATGATGACAGAATTGTAATTTTTTTGGGGAACTATCGCTTTTACGTTCATCTGAAATAAGTGTGACTCATTGATGTTCCTGTTTGATTGTGTGACAGATCTGTCGAACATGCAAGTCTCCATAACCGATATAAATGAGTAGAATTCAGTTCTTTCATCCCGTTCTTCCTCTCCTCACTCTCTTTCACATTTATAAATACAAATCTCTCCACTCATTATCTGTGGAGTGGCTGATCTCCAGGCAGAAGAACAGTGGGATAGAGCCGTGGATGGATGTGTTTTCATTTCTCCTAAGCTGTCCTCTCAGCACCCGCTGCTTCTCTGCTATCTTCTGGAGTTTGGGGTATTGCAGATAAGATTCTCAAATATCCAGAGGAAGAAAAGCAGCTATTTAGCCCAGTAAACTGCTTTTCCTCTGGTGCCAGCCAGGTGCTTAATAAAGCCAGGAGTTATAAAGCGAGACGGTCACTGGGCTTACGGAGGTGTGTGAATGGGAGCATGCTGGGTAATTATATGACGTGTGTTCATGTGGCGCTTTAGTTAAGCCATTATGTGGCTGCCTTTACAGCTACATGTTCATATTTTTAAGGTCTTAAACACATTCTGTGTGATAAAAACACTCATGTTCCTTAAATCTTGAAGATTCTCGTTTCTGCACTGCACACTTACTCCTTATCTCTATGAACTTAATAAGACAATTGTGTGTGTGTGTGGAGAGATAAGCAAAAGGTTGCATCCCAATTTGCATATTATAAGTATCAGGATACGTTTCCCCTAAATTATAGTATGTTTAAAAAATCACATGGAAATAGCAGATTCACCGTTCAGACATTATATTTTGCATCCGTTCAGGCTTTTGGCTTCTATTACTAACATCCACCTGCACTGCAGAATCAGGACAAGACTTTTTCTTTTGAAATTATGGTGTAAAAAATAGTGGAGGCCATAAAAGCTCAGGCTGTTAACAGATTTTAAATGTGTGAACCTTTAAGGGAATAAAAACATTAATTTCTTTACTCATGTTTAACAGTTTGATAACATAACACATCCCGACACATCCCAGGATCTTGGTCATAAAACAGAAATGATCTTCGTGTCAGTTCTACACTGTACACATGGTCTTGTGATTTAAGTAATGATTTTTTTCTTTTCAAATGGTGAGTAAATCAATTAAAGTTATCATTGCAAATATTAAAGTATGAAATAAATGTTTATAAGTGTTACAAGTGCTTTAAAGATAATCTGTTACACCACTATACTATCAAATATTTTTCCTTTAGAACCTGATGATTTTGTTCTTCTTAGATGTAATATGCATTTATTTTTCTTGCCCTTTTTTGCCCTTATCTGTACAATGATTTTTTTAATTCATCCTCCTCCGTGGAGTGTAGGGTTGAGTTTTGAACACTAGGGGTCCGACGTGGGGGTTAATCTGCACCATCACACAGCATCTTGGGCTTGATTATTCCTGACATGTGGCTTTCAATTCATTGATGTCTGTAGCATAACATAAAGTACATCATTCATTCATTAGTTCTGGTTGTTTTGAGAAGTATTTCAGTTAACAGGTTATGTTTAAATATGTTTAAAGTTGATTGATTTAAAGCAACCTTTAACGTTTATGATTGGTTGTTTATTGCTAAACAACTCACTGTAACATTGTAGCACTATAAAAAACTCAATTTAAAAATTAAAGTGGCGTTATTCTCAGATACAGTTTAAAACAATTGTGAACTCGGGACTAACTGTAATCAGATCCTGAACAATACTTGCAATGCAAATGACCTCATTAAGTCTTAATTATGTAACGACTCACAGAAAGATTGACATGAACGTGTAATGTCATATTAATAGTCGGCATTCAGCACACCTAAATCCTCTGCTAAAGTACTAAACTGTCTTAAGTCGGCGGTCTTGAAATCTGGTTTGGGTCTGGGGTCAGACTGCCCATGTGGTGCTGTTTTGTCGGAGGAAATAGATTATATTTGCATGAACAAATTCCTCTAAAGCCAGAGCTCTTGTGTGGATTCTGGGGCTCAGTTTGTTTAGCTTGGCAATGTCGTAGAAAACTCCACGGGGCTTTTTACTGCCGGCTTGTGGCCACACTGCACGTATATTATCCTCTGTACGGCCTCGAGTGGATTTGCATCGAACATCTGTGTGTCAGAACAGACGGTCTTCTGGTTACTGTCAGCTCGAGATTTGCTCTGATGGAGAGCAACTGCTGGGGTTTTTGATGTGGAGGAAATTGTGGAGGCCAGAAGTGATTTTGGAGCAGTTTGTACATATGGACTGCATGAGTCGAGTCAGACCGCTATATTGACATTTTAATAAAAAAATGCAATTATTCCAGGTGGACTATATGGTCCTAAATCAAAGCTTCTGTTCAATGTCATACGTGTATAACTAAACCTTAAAGTACCTTTCAAAAAGGATGTAGCACTTTTTAAACTTAGCCTGACCTCGGGGCAGCGTGGAGCGTGTTAAGGCGATAAATTCCGACTGTGATATTGGGTCTTAGTCACACCAGACCAACCCGCTGGACCCTCTCCAGATTAAAGCGGCCCAGGAAGAAGAACCCAAAGCCCTTTACAGTGGACAGATCTATTGTACGTCTCAAACGCTGGGATCACACTGCCGCCGGTTAAACATGGCACAGGGAGACGAGGTGGGGGGAGCGTCTTACACTGGAACAATCTCATTTGCCCGCTTACCGAGTTGAATTTCGAGTACAGATCACATTTATTTAAAAGAGTAGAGAGCATCAAAATAAGAAAGAGATGAAGTACGAGCCAGGAGATATGAAGAAGCTTTCCTCAGCAGAAGTCAGCTCTTGTAGACTGCTGTCTGACAACTTTGATTGTCCCCTGCGCCGACAGCTTGTCCCCTGGCTTCACATACACACACGCTCGGATGAAAGGCGTCATAGCGAAGCAGGGATCGCTTTATAATCCAGGCCACATTGACTATTCTGGTCAATAGAAAAGCAATACAAGTGGCATCTTGGGTTTCCGAGAGATTCTTGCTGGGTTAATTTTCAAAGTGAATGCACGGATGCCAAGACAGGCCAATCTCTCTCTTTCTTTCGTTCGTTGGGCAGCTTGTGTCAAAAGCACATGTAAGGAGAGATGCTGAGTGTCATCCTTTCTCACCGGCTTGTGACTTAACAGACAGATTGACTTGAGGGAAACTCACACACACACGTTTGTTTTACATGTTTAATAGACAGTTTCATCTTAACAACATAAACAAACGTTACTGCGCATGCGCACTTTTGTGACCACGATTTAACATCCGGTACACATCCACAAACAATAGAGTGCCTGTAGATCATACAAATGAATATAAACATAAATTAAATTAAATATGAATAGTTATAATTCACTCTAGCCAAACACAAACCAGAAGCTAACTGGAGGTCAGGCGCACACATGTCCGAAGAAACGGTCTAAAGGTCCACTTGTAAAAATAAAGGTGCTTGAAGGGTTCTGCACAGCGATGCCATAGAAGAACCATTTTTGGTTCCACAAAGAACCATTCAGTCAAAGGTTCTTTAAAGAACCATCTCTTTCTTACCTTTTCGTGAAACAGAAAGGTTCTTGGGATGTTTAAGGTTCTTTATGGAACCATTTAGACAAAAAAAGGTTCTTTTCTGGCATTTTGAAGCACGTTTATTTTTAAGATAATTTCCATAAAAATACAGAATTTTGTACTCAACCTTACCATCACGGAAAATATTTAGCATACTTTAATTAACAAATAAACACAGTTTGTTTGTTTTTTGGGTGATTTTTTTATAGACAGTTTCATCAGACACACACGCTGTCACGGTTCTGCCTAACTTGTTTGGCTTATTCTTGGTCTTGGGGCAGAACCAGTGCAGAATTCCCTGTTTCATGTGGGGAGAGACATTTTTGACCTTTCTGGTCTTCCATACTCTCCCCGAGTCTCGTCTGTGTTTCCCGCCATTTCGTGTCATTAGCTTCCCCTTAGTGTTTCATCTGTTTCACCTTTCCCCTATTAATTATCTTGTCTGTTCTCCCTATAAGAGTCCTCTTGTTTCATTGTCTTGTGCGGTTCATTGTGTTTGTGCTGTGCGTTTGCTCTGTATTTGTATGTAGCTTGTTCATGCCTGTTCTATTTCTAGTCATTGTTCCTGTTTCCTGTTCCACGTGTCTCAGTAAGTGTTAGTTCAGTGTTTATTTCTAGTGTTTGTTTTCTTAGTTTAGTTGATCAGTGTCCTAGTTATATTGTTCATTTATCAAGTCTTGTTTTTCCCCATTGTGGGTTTTGTTTTGCCCTTTTTGTTATATTAAAGTTCCTGTTACCCCTACCATCTTGTCTGTCTCGTGCTGCCTGCAATTGGGTTCTCCTCTGATAATTCTTGACAGAATGAACCGCACAAGACAATGAAACAAGAGGACTCTTATAGGGAGAACAGACAAGATAATTAATAGGGGACAGGTGAAACAGATCAAACACTAAGGGGAAGCTAATGACACGAAATTGCGGGAAACACAGACGAGACTCGGGGAGAGTATGGAAGACCAGAAAGGTCAAAAATGTCTCTCCCCACATGAAACAGGGAATTCTGCACTGGTTCTGCCCCAAGACCAAGAATAAGCCAAACAAGATAGGCAGAACCGTGACACACGCTGACCCGAAGTAAACTTCCGATCCGTGTTTGGTTATAATATAACAATTTGTTTTGTATTTAATAAATATTTATTATTAGTTTATTGTTTAGTTATTCCAATAAATGACATCAAAATTACTCAACAGTTATTGGGAATGAAAGTCAAAAGTCTTCAATTTCAGTGCAAAAATGTCTAATAATTGCTTTAACTCGCAATTATCACACCACACCATTTCAAACACATGATGGTCAAAGATTTGCCAATGCAATTTGTTAGATTGATTATTTACAAATTACATTTACCATGAGAGGTTTTGTGTTTAAATCCTTCAAAATTTTACATTTGAAACACTGACTGAAGATTTCTACAGAGATAAGCCACAGAAAGAGAGGTTGGAAGAGAATGAAAATTCTTCTCATTTGTGTTTGTATCGCTTGTCTGATAGACTAGATATTAGAGAGATTAGATGGACCAGCAGTTTGCAGTGTGAGATGACCGTCGCTGTGCCAGATCTTTGACTGTGACAGACGCCAGGTTCACACTCACAGCTTTTGGGATTGACAGCTGCATTTACTTACAGTTGTTAATATGGAATGTTCTGTTCAGATTACATCCATAGCTGGAGTACAGTTTACATGAACGATTCAACACCAAGCAAAATTCAAGGCTGTGTTCTACTTGCACGTGATGCCTGTAACCATAGTGATGGATGTAGAAATCCCAAATTGCACCTTCTTTTGAAAAGAAAGTATTATTTTTGCAGTGACGTGCCGTACATCTGCGAGTCTGCAGCATGGTTTGCAGTCATCATAATAACTCACTGACAAGCAGTGATGGAATACAATGGGTGACTTGTGACATTTTGTTTAACACCGTGAGGCTTTTCCAGAAGGCTTAAAAACGCTGTATTTTCCAGATACCGTATTTTATATCTCCTCTTTGCCCCGCCTCTCTGAAACGCGCAGATTTTTTACAAAGCTCATCGTTCTGAAAAGCGAGGTGTGCTATGATTGACCAGTTAACCAGTGCGTAGTGATTGGTCGAATACTGCAAGCGTGTGACTGAAACATTTGGGCGGTCTTAGTCAAATCATATCACAAACTGATGTAGATTTGTGGGGGTGTGGTTACATGAGGAGTTTCAGGCAGGTCTGGGTGAGCATTCACTTTTAGATAGAATGCATCTTTTGTTCCCACTCTTTTTTACGTGTCTAATACATCCATAGGCAACTTCTAACACACCAAAAACATGTATTTGTGCCATATGATCTCTTTAAGCCACTCAAACAAAATAAAGTTGAAACCAGTGTTGGGCAAGTTACTTGGAAAAAGAAATTAATTACTAGTTACTCATTACATGTTTACATGTTCAATAGTGTAATTAGATTACTGTACAAATGACTCTCTCCAAAAAGTATTAAATTACTTATTACTTTCTATATCCTATATCAATTAGTTAAGTGATTCAAGGATAGAAATGAAACGACTCTTATAATTCGTTCAAATAAATAATAAAATACATTAAAGCATGGATTTTAAAGTTAGACTTCAATTTCACTACTGCACACATATATTACACACAGTATTTAGTTTAATTACATCAGAAGTAAATGTAATTAAATTACAGAATTCTTTTTAGTAATCCTTTACTTTACTCTTTAAGGTAGCATACAAGTAAAGTACCTTTTTTTACTTTACTTTTTCACATACCAAGCATGTATGTCATTTCCACATACATGCACGGCACGTGGGAAATTACAATAACTAATTACTTAGTAATTTGTTACACCCAACACGGGTTTGAAGCACCGGCGAACATGCGTCATGCTCCGCCAGTCGCAGCATCATCCAGCGCTGTGTCAGTGTTTTAACTGCAACAGAGACAACATACAGCAGCCCACACATCTCATCCCATCGGCAGGAGCGTGGGATTCCTGAGCTATAGTTAGATCTGAAACAACTCAATTAATCCCAGACAGATAGAGCAATTAAACGTGATCAGCTGTGAATGCCGGGATCTCATTCACACGAGAGGGTCTTTACCAAACGTGTGCGACAGTGGGAAGAGAAACGATAATTGTTTTTCTCTCTCTCTGTTTGTTTGTTTGAGCCTGTGACCCATTCTAATCTGTCATCTGCTGTATTACTGGAGCGCAGAGACTACAAGAACAACAGATGTTTCATTTCCCTGGATTCCAGCACACACACGCACGCATGGTGCAGCTCAACGCGCCCTGCTTAATGTTTCTGCGGTGGGTATTTTTCTAAAGGTGTGTGGCACATCTGTGCTGCCATTGTTTATTCATGCGCCGGAGCCTTTGAAACGTGCTAAAATGCTTCCCACTCATTATAAAACTCCTGCCACCCATGGATTAGCACTTTGATGTCACCAATCCGGCTTCAAAGGCTCCTTCAGTACCATTAATCAGAGTTTAGTCTCTGAAGACCCAGCCAGGGAAAACATTTGGACATCTTGTGCAGAAACTTTTGAGGAGCTCAGACGGTGCTGCATATGCAACAGTAGAGTTTCATATCCTGAAGAAGTGAGTGTGTGTGTGTTTAAGATGGAGAAGAGGATGAAGGAGTTTTTTAATCCGGAGAGACATAGATGGGTGGCAGTGATGCTTCACTCTGGATTTTAACTTTCACTTTTGCTCATGAGGTCAACACGAGATGCACTGACCCTGTGTATGTTGAGAGTTGAGCTAAGACAGCGTTATACATATTCAGTTTGTAGTTTGGATCGGAGCACATTTTTGGAGCAGGTGCAGGAGGTGTGTACCCGTCTGCCTGAGCACAACTGCAGCAGAATAAACTTCAGATGGTGGTTGAAGCTTTGCTATAATCACATTATCCACATCTGTTAGTTCCACTTTTTTAGGCTTTATTGAGGTGAAGTGCTAATGGCGCTTTTCCATTGCACGGTACGGCACGGTACAGCTCAATGTTTGTATTTTTTTATTAATCAAAGTTTATATTTGTGACTGAATGTTGTGCGAAATAAGTTTTAACACCATATTTTTTATCATAGTTTTTCATATCCCTGTTATTGTGACGTCGGTATTTTGTAACATCCCTTGTGAAAGCATGCGTCCTTTAGGCCGAGACACCCTGTTGAACTCTTTTCATTTTGTTGTTTTGAGATTACGCTTCAGAGAGAAAGGATTGATTTGTCTGTGTTTCATATTTTTCTCAACAGGTAACTTGGCCACATCCAGAGCCAGAGTGACAGCAGCATCCAGATCTCTGCCTCCACAGCTGAACAGCGGACGCATTAAGGTCTGTATGCTCAGCGGTTGGTTCAAATTGTGAATAATGAAAATATTATCCAATAGCAATCGTGTAAAACAGTTTCAATTTCTTGAAAGTGTAGTGCAGCTAGTTAAACATTTCAGGAGGTTCTGCAGCTTGACCCATAACCAGATGCTCCATCACTGTAGGCACATCAAAAACAAATTTGTGACAGAATATGAAAATGAAAATAATGATCATCTCTAAAAAGTTAGAAGAACTAAGGCTTGTGAAGTAATTGTGTTTGCCAAAACTGCTTTGATCATTTTCATAAAATCATTGAAACATCATAGCAGTACAGATTTTAATCATAAAAAATATAATTCAGCAACATCATTGTGTTCTCTACCTTGAGCAAAGCATAAAAGGAATTAATTATATATGTATTTTATAGTTTTTTTTATTAAATTCTCTTTACCGCAATGCGTCCTTATTTGTGCATTATTTGTTGTAATTTCATCAATTAAATTATTCTGAAAAAGCATTCTTCTAGATGTTCTCAAATGAAAAAAATCTGAAAAAAACAGTGGAGAAAAGATGTCCATTTTTCATTATCTTCTTAATATTTTTTAAATACTGTTTAAACACACACAAAGATAGTTATGTTTATTTAATTTATTTAAATATGTAAATCATTTTATTTTATTTTTAGAAACAGATCTGCCAGTAAAAAATATTTGTTGAAGGCTTAATATTCTTTTGTCACGCTGTGCACATGACTTTTTTCATTTTCATTACCTATCTGGGTAGTTTTCCACAATTAAAAAATTGTTACATGTATACTTTAAAATATACTTCATTAATGTCTGATTAAAAACTTGCTTAGACATTATCATGGCTTTACTTTGCTATGGGATTGACAGTTCTAAATGGTTATGGTAATGATAATTTTTATGGCCTTTTTCATTAAAAATGTTCAAAATTGTGTCTGTAAAAGGTTCTAAATAGCTTGCCGTAGCTTGTCTAAATGACTGAAAAGAAAATTTGTTGATGCGAGTGTTTTTAAGAGAAGCATCAAAATCACGTTTGCTTCTTTTCCCAACATTTCTGATATGATTTTCAGTTGATCTGTTCTTCACTGATCTGTACTTTTGTCTGTTCTTTTATTCTTTTATATACTTTTATTCTTCCCTCTCAGTCTCCTAAATACCTGTTAGAGGTACGTTTTTTAATCTCTTTCCACGTGTCCATGCCTGGGCTGTGAGGCATCATATAAACTTTTAATACCAGAATTGACATTTAAATTTGATTTACTGAAATATGAACACTTTACTTCCCAGAATGCCATAATTCAAATTCTAATTCTAAGTTCTGTGTAAATTCGTTACAGATTCACACTCATGAATTAAAGGGGGCCAGTTCTGAATTTCCTGGTCCATACTTTTTTCTTAAAGTGTTATCTCACTGCTTTTCTAGTGTATAAGCTTTTTCTTATACTACAATCCCTTCTTGCTTGTTAAAATAAATATGAATCCATCTACACTCTATAAAAATGTTTGTCAGGTTCAATTGACTCATAAAGCTCATATGATTTAACTTAAAAAATGTAAGGCAGGTGAATTTGGTGTTTTTTACATTACGGTTGTAACAGAACTGTGAAGTGTCATAGAAGTGTTTTCATTTACTCCCCTCTGTTATTCAAACCTTCTTGCACCAAATCAGTCATAATTCAAATTATTGTGAACATCTCACGCTGTTATGATTGGCCAGCCAAAATAATCATTTTTGGGTCGGGTGCACTGGAGAAGGAGCTTTACATTGTAAATATAACAATTTATTCATTTTATTCTCTTTTATTGAAGCAGGAAAAATAATTGTATTCATATAATAAAATAATATAATCAGTTTTACATTTTTCTTTGTTTTGTGTCTAAGGTTAAAACCCACAGAACTAGTACAGACATCATTAGACATGGGCGCACAGAACCCAATACATTTGTTCACGTTAATATTGCAGACACTTTAAATCAGTCACAGATGAGACATCATACTAAGTTCTGCATGTAAGCCGTATGAAAGCTGAAGTGGGAAAGATGTCTTGTTAAAACACTTTGATTGTCTCACTCGTGTCTGCATGTCCATCCCTTCAAATACACACACATCTCTCATAAAGATCACACACACCTGTCTCTCCACACTCAGATGAAATAGAATATTAAGACTCAGTGTAGACTCACTTTAAATTATTTATTTTCTTCACATATTCATGAGATCTGTTTTAGGGATGGCTGTTACACACACACACCATTTCTTGTCTTTGTTAAGACAGAGTTGGAAGCATGAGGCTCATTTTATAAACCCGTTTCTGCCGTATTAAACCATGCTGAGGAATCTTTACTCTCAACAGGATATATTAATGGTGCAATGTGGGGATTTTAGTGGCATCTAGTGGTGAAGCAGCGAATTGCAACCAACGGCTCACTCCGCCCCTCCTCACTCCCTTTCAAAGCACTATGGGAGCTCTCAAAGGATAAAGATGTTATCCTTTTTGCTTCTTGGAGATAGCGTATTTAAGTACAGTAAAGCGTTCTGTACAGCAGTTTGTCCATTTAGGGCCACCGTAGAAACAACATGGTGAATTCCATGCAAGGGGACCTGCGCTGTATGTAGATAGACATAGCACAGTCTAAGATTAGATGATTAGATTCAACTTTATTGTCATTACACATATACATGTACACTGTAACGAAATGTAGTTTAGGTCTAACCAGAAGTGTTATTAGCAAGTGCAGGATATACAGTGTGAATAAATACAGAATACAATATTTGGAAAATACAGAATACAATATTAGGAAAATACTTTACAATGGGCATGTACTATGAAAATATGACAGTCCGTATGTACTATGAACAATATAAACAAAAGGCTATATACTGTGAACATTAATGTACAGGTGGGTATTAGGTATTATAGATTATTATAAGGTATTAAAGACATAACGCTTTGTTATGTACTGTATGGTCTTTATACACCTCTGGAGACATAATTATGTTTATTATATTGCATTTCAAAAAATGACACACTGGACCTTGAAAGTGCTTGTTTTGTGTCTTTATAAAAATATCAGTAAATTCGTAATAAACGTATCTCAGCATCTAGACGTTTAGACATGTCACACATACAAAAGTCTAAGTCAAACTGCATTAAAGTAAAAAGGCATAAAACTTTCTGCAATGTGCTGCAAGTTTTTGTTGAATTCAGCTGTTTAAATTAGATCTACAGTAGTCTACATGTTAATCTATGAAAAATGAGGGATAGACGAAGTCTCTCCCAGTGTAAAGTCTTTAATATACAGTCCTAGTATAACAAATATTTTACTGTGCTTTAATCCTTTACAGCCTTGTTTTCAATTTAATATCTTAAAGTCCCAGTGCACTTTGATATGACAATTTTAATTTTTTCATGAAATATTTCAGTGCTTATAGAAAATAGCTTTTTAATGAGGGTCATTTTCTTTATCTTTCTTTTTTAAATTCATGTACCCTCATAATCTTCAGATAAAATCTAAAAATGCACTTCCGCCCTGTAATGACTATCCATCTCAAATGACGTAAACTAGACAGCTTGGGCGAAGCATCCGTTAACTCCTCCCCTTCAACTCTCAGTCTGCTGCCAGTTTCAATTCAAAATCAATGCAACAGCTGTTTTTACACATCCAATCAATTCGCAGTTAAAAACGCAAGCCACGCCCACTCCTATTCTCCTTTGAAATTCCTGTGTCAGAATACAAAATCGCAACTTCCGCTTCAAGGGGGCTTTAAGATAATTACCCTAGTGTTTTTTTATTTTAGTTTATTTAAAATCTCTGTCATTTATACTTAAGTGTTTGTAATATCTGTTTCATGAAATCATATAAGAATAGATGATATAAGAATGTTAAACACGAACAGAAGGGTTACTTATTAACTTTGTCCATGGCTGTGTGTTCTGTGCTCTTAGATGTGTGCGTCTGCATGTTGTGTAAATTGGTGTGTTTTTGTGTGTTCAGGTGGACACCATGGAAATGATGCGTCATCCAGAAGAAACCACTAACATGCGGAGACAGACCGTGGCGTCATATTTCAGAGTGAGTTTAATTCTCACTAAATCTAAACATCTCAAGTTGAACAAACACATTAATTATTTTGGTACCAATTTGTATATGATGAAACACAAGTCATAAATAAATCTTGGTTTCCTTCAAATTGCATTTATAAATGTGTTCATTAATGATTAATAAGTCATTTACAAATGCATTATAAAGCAATTATAACTGTGTAAATAAAAAGGGGGATTCTAACGAAATACCTGCCAAATAGTGAGCCATTTTTAACTTGCATGCTATAAATGCTTAATAATATATAAATATATCGTTATCGGCTGATAAATGTGACCCTGGACGACAAAACCAGTCTTATTTCTTTTTAAATCATCTGAAAGCTGAAAAAAGATTGATATATGGTTTGTTAGGATAGGACAATATGTGGTGAAACAACAACTGTTTACAAAGCTGGAATCTGAGGGTGCAAAATATTGAGAAAATCGCCTTTGAAGTTGTTAATCAGAGGCACTGTAGGAGGCCATCCACTCACAAAATGAACGTTTTTATACATTTATGGTATGAAATGTATAAAATATATTCATGGAAAATGATCTTAACTCAATATCCTAATGATTTTTGGAAAAATCTGTAATTTTTACCCCTACAATGTATTTTTGGCGATGACTAAATAAATATTCCCGTGCTACTTAAGACTGGTTTTGTTGTCCAGGGTCACAAATGGTCATTTTTGATGTTATCGGTATCGGATAAGAAAATTTAGCCTGATATATATTACAGCCGATAAATTATCAATAATTACCTCCAGTTAAACCACTTCAGATGCACACTGCTCACAGTTCAAAACTTTCTGTCATAATCATTCACTTACTACTATTGGCAAAACATTGTTGATGCAGTATGTAGATATTTATGAATGTGTAAATTATGGGAACAAAAGCATATTGTTTGAAGCCGACTGATGTCTGAATGCTTTCTGTAGTGAGACCTGTTAGACTTGTGGCTACAGAGAAAATGTTTCTGGGTTGCTCTGGAAGAATATCTTTAATTTGTTTATTAAATAAACATTATAACAGAAGCGTTTAAAAGTTAAAGAATCTTTAATTATTATAAAGTAGGCTTGGTACATTATTTTCTGGTAAAAAAAGTCACAGAAAATGTTATATTAAAATTTAGATACTGTATATCGGCCAATATATCGGTTACCGGCCTCCAATGTTGAAGAATTATTGATTATCTTTATCAGCCAAAATCGCATATCGTTGTATCCCTATTTATGATTCGTTTGTACATGACTTATTAATCATTAATAAACACATTTACAAATGCTTTATAAAGGGAACCTTAATGTAAAGTGTTACGTAAATTTTTGTCCATATGTGTGCGTTTTATATATCAGTACTCACTCATGGACCTGCTGTCTAAGATGGTGGGTGGCACACCTCATTTTGTCCGCTGTATCAAACCTAACGATGACCGCCAGGCCCTTCGCTTCAGTAAAGAGCGTGTGATGGTTCAGCTGCGCTACACCGGTATCCTGGAGACCGTCAACATCCGGCGGCAGGGCTACTCTCACCGGATTCCCATCCAGGAGTTTGTCAACAGGTAAAGAACAGCTGCCGGAGTTGTAATGCTCACAGAAATAGCGTCTCGCTCATCCCGCAGGGCCTGACAAACATCAACATCACACAAAACATGAGCTGCTAACAAGAGCAGAGAGAAGAGAGATTAAACACGGCAGCAAGAATGACACAATTCACAGGGACAAGAATGTCGGGTGAAAATAAATATTTCATAACCTACGGTCTCAAAGTCAAGTTGATGAATTAATTGAACCATTCCCTAAAAATGGGAAATGTTTTCTTTTTTTTGTACTTTCAAAATGTCCGATGGTTTCATTTTATTGAATGTTGCATCGCTGCAACTGATGCCCACACTTGGGATGGGATTTCAACTAAATGTTTGTCTCACATCAGCTGGGAATGTTTTTGTCTCAATAATGGCTGAAAATGTGCACTGACTGGAATTTAATAAATGCGATTATTATGAAGTGATTTTTTTATACAGCAAGGACAAAAAAAACACTCAGACGGTCTGCAAGTCCAGACTTCATCAGTTAGGCAGTCAAAAATTACATTAGTCGGGTCGGACCACAGGAATGTTATTAGATTTAATTAGCCGGAGCTCTTGGGCTTCAGGAAAAGAGGGAAAAAGACAAGACGGACAGACAGTTAGAAAGATCAAAGCCAGGAGACGAATCCATGAGCACATATTGAATATACCCACCTCATCTGGCGCTCCCTAAAGCTCCTGGGAAACTCACATGGCAGGTTTGTTATCTATATATTTTGGCGGTTATGAAAGAAGACCGTAATTTCATCAATAATAGGTCTTTAACCCTCAGAGAATACAAGTGATAGTAAATTAGGCTCTGGTTTAGTAATTAGCAGTGAAGCGGTACTCTAAAGGGGCGGAGTGAAACCGGCCAAAGTTTCCCAGCACTGAGGAAATTCATAGGCCAGATTAACTTTTTGGCTTGGGGAATCTCACTTTATTCTTCATGAACTTTTCGCTTCTTTCACAGTCTCTCCCGTGGCCGTGAGACGCTGGACATGTAGGTCATCTCTTTTACATAAGCATCCCGACAATTTCCCAGCGCTCTGAGGGGCCGCAAGCCTCTCTCCGACTTCTTCCCATCATCCTTTTGATCACAGAAGTGTCCCGGTTATCCATGTTTTCCCCAGACCTTCCCGACAAGTTAACACAAGAAAGTGTGACCGTTCAGAGCCTGTTTGCATAAGTTGGTCTAGAGAACGTCCCGGCTGATGTACGATAAAACCCAGCTTCTGAAAAGATGGATTCAAATGTGAAGCTCCTCTGATGTTGCGAAGGAGAGCTCATTGTGTTTTCTGTCAGACATAACAGATATCAGAAGCATAATTACGAAAGGCCACGGTTCAGTGGAATCAAAGGCAGTCTTCCCTCTTGAACACAAAGGCAGATTGCTTCCGCTTCTTAGTGAGTAAATACCCGGGATCAACCGCGGGCTTCGAGAGTTTCTTTGAAGTTTCTTTATGAGATTCATGTCAGTTTTCTTACAGGCAGGTGTATTTAGAAGTATAACAGGAGGGCTCCCAGACTTTCATGTAAACAAGGAAACAGTGACCTCATATCTATCCGTTTATCAGACAGATGTGCCTTTCTGTCTCAGAATTCTGCGATCTGATTGATGGAGCATCATCACAACACGTTATTCTTATTCGTCCTTAAAGGTTGGACTTTCAACTTGGGCAGTCATTTTCAAACACGATTTTGCCGAGATCTGGATGTGTCACATAAACATGGCTGATCCCAGGGAGAAACGTATTTAATACATAATTAATAGTAAACATTGATTAGTAAGCAAATAAAATGCATCAAAAGTTCTTTCTTCATTCGGAGAGGCAAAATCAGACGCTACAAAATCGTGTGAAAAAATCTCTGTTTCAAAAACCTGTCAAACAAATGCGAGCTTTGAAGTGTTGTTTCTTTGTGCATTATCTTAACAATTAGTAGAACATAATATACAGTATTCTTACTCTTATCTTACATATCTGGGAGATGATAGCGACTGTTTGTTAAATACAGAAACCTTTAAAGCTGCTGTGTTATATTGTGACACTTTTTTTGTGTTTCCATACGGAACGGCTAAAACAATTTCCACACTGGTTTGCCAAACATTAAAACATGAAACATCTCTGTATTTCATTGTTCAGTCAAACAGGTTATATTGATGCATTCTTCTCTGTTTCTCGATGCAAAGAAATGTTTTTGACTGTTATAATATTTTGTTTTTTTTGTAGGTATTACTACCTGTCATTTCGGGCTCATCAGATGCCAGAGGGAAGTAAAGAGAACGCCATTATTATACTGCAGAAGGCCAAACTGGACAACTGGGTCATGGGCAAGACTAAGGTAAAGTATCATTATTCTGTTTTTTTTGTTCTTTTGATTGCACAAACAAAATTAATTGTATTTTAATAAATTGCACTAAATGACATAAAGGGAAACTTCACCCAAAAATGACAATCATGTCATTTACTCAGCTTTGAGTTGTTCCAAATCTGCGTGAATTTATTTGTTCTGATGAACGTGGAGAAAGATATTTGGAAGAATGCTAATGAGAATTTGCCCCCCATTGACTCCCATAGTAGAAAAAATGACTTCAAAAAAAGGTTTTGTTCTGTTGAACACAAATTAAGACATTTTGAAGAATGTAGGACAGCAAACACTTCTGGGAAACTTTTGACTACCATTGTATTTTTTCCTACTATGGGAGTCAATGGGGGGGCAAATCTGTCTGGTTATAAGCATTCTTCCAAATATCTTTCTCTCAAAATATCTGTCACTAGAAGGTGAGTAAATGATAACATAATTTTCCTTTTTGGGTGAAGTATTCCTTTAACATTAAAAAATGTAGTAAAGCATTTTCACACTTTTTTTACACCTTCAAATACATTTAAAAGCTGTATAATCTGGGAATTGTACCTTATGAATTGGCCAGAATAGTAATAGTGTAATTGTAAAGTAAACCATGATGTATAACAAAGTTATAATACAAAGGTGTCAGATTCCCTGACTTTGGAAAGATCACTCGCTCTTTCAATCTGTAAATCTAGCCGAACAGGTGGTTGGCATCTGCATCTCATGGGGAAAAGAGAAATAGTTGATTCAAAGTGTTCTTTTTCTTCATAAATACCAACAGTAAATTCATTTTCTCTGTCCAGGAGACACACAGAGGGGGTGTTGATTGTGAGGGTATGTGCGAACTGTGTATATGTTTCTCATCATATCTTTGTGTGGACAGGTCTTTTTGAAGTACTATCACGTGGAGCAGCTCAATCTGATGTTGCGGGAGGTGATCGCCCGGGTGGTGTTGATGCAGGCCTACACCAAGGGTTGGCTGGGCGCTCGACGCTATCGCAGAGCCAAAGAGAAACGCAACAACGGGGCCGTTATCATACAGTCAGGTACTTGTTACCTCCAGCATTTACTATTCTGATGACAAAGTGACTGTTTTGAAACCAAATGTCATTATAAAATGGCTAATTCTGGAGTCCAGCATAAGAACAGGGCTGTATAAATAACTATCATAAATAAATAAAAAATATATTTATCAGCCAATAAGCAGTATTGGTCTTTAAAAGCATTTTTTCATTATCGGCCCATAGTTTAAAAGCAGCGATGATCAAGGCCGATATATCCCGTCAATAAAAAGCGGACAGGAAAATACAATGAATTTGTGCTCTGTATTTAGAAAATGTTAAGAAACATCACCAGTTTGGTGTTCCATGTTAATTGTCATTATATTTATTACATTCAGAAAGTTATCATTTAATCTTCAGAATCGGTGCAAAAATGTATAATGAATAAAAGTAACCATCAGTTTGTTTAAAGCTACAATCCGTAACTTTTCCCTCTCTATCGCCATCTCTCTTTATAACACAAAACTGCAGGCTCCTTATAAACAAAGTAAAATGATTAAAAACTTATATTTTCTCGGAAATCAGACTCGGCAGGTAAATTATAAGTCATTATTATATGGTTATAATTGTGAATCGGACACTTTGCAACACTGCTTTTTATGTACTTGCCTATTATTTATTTATGCAGTTTTTTATTTAAAAAGTTACAGATTGCAGCTTTAATGAAATTAAGTTTAAATAATAACTTTTGTCACCTATTTAGTAAAATTAGTAGTCTCGCTCTTCTTTCTCTCTCTCTCTCTCTAGCCTGGAGGGGTTATGTGGCCCGTCAAAATCTGAAGCTCATAAAGAAAGAGCGTGAACAGGCCGCTGTGCGGATCCAGTCAGGTAAAGATCTCTGAAGACACTCTAACTTCAATAAAAATGTGTCTCGTAAAATTGTGGACATGTTCCTCAAAGAAGAATAACACTACATAGTAAATAAATGAAATAACAAATGCAGTCATATCATGAGACATTGGCTCTCTCTCTCTCTTTACTCGATCCAAATCTTTCCCTTCAGACTTGGATTCATTTTTCAATCAAAACTTCGGTATTTTCACAAAGTACCTTTTTTGATATCAACAAACAATCCCATGAAACAGTGCTGATAAATTAATAATGCTCGGAGCCAGCGTCTCTTTTGAAAGTTTGGGTCACAGCATTTGGTCCCCATGTCTCCGTAGAATAAAGTATTCGCTTCTCTCGTCGCTTTCATCTGTTTCCCAGTACAGACAGCAGAGGAGAAAGAGGGTGGGGGGTGATCCCCCTTCTGTTCCCTCCCACTTCCTCTCTCAGATTCCCGACCCATTACAGCCTCTCACATACCAGAAACAAGATGGCTTTTTATACTGTCACCCTTTTCATCTGAAATGTAAATGAATTCGTACTCAGTGTGGCCTGACGGAGATCAAAGCAGCATATTAACCTTCTTGGGGCAGGTTTCCATAGTCGCGCTCGTCTTCTGAGGCTGGGAGGGGAGTCGGAGGCAGGGGTCCGGGGGGAGGAAGGAGAAGGAGGAGTGATGCTATTGTTCTGCTCTCCTCTTTGGAGTACTTCAGTTCCCCTTTTTTTGGCAGATGCCGCTCTCCTTCTCTATAAACACAATGTGTCCAGAAGTGCAGGTGGTATGATATTCATCCACATGTTCAGAGTTTGTAAAGGTGTGTTTATGTATGCCGGCTGCTTTGAGGTGGGCCGTATTAGCATTTTGTAAATATACATTTACCACTCCAATATTTTTCAGAGTAAAGCAATATGCTGATCACAGTCTGTGAATTATATCATAGCGTTCAGGGGGTCAACTCTGTTTATATATGCAAATATTCAGGGCATTCTGTTCATCTCGCACACCACAAGTGTTTTTGGCCAACCAATAGAAGACAGTGAAAATGTTCTGAAAACCTGTTTGAAAACAATCATTATTTTGTAAATATAGCTTTCGGAGTCAAGACGTGAAGGGGCACAAGATTAAATACATGTTGTCATGTCTGATCATTAGTTTTTGAAAATCAAATGTAAAATTGTTTGTAAAAGCACTAAAAACACAATAAAATTGCCTAGAACTTTTGACCAGTAGGCGGTCCAAAATTTTAAATGGTGGGAAAATGTTCATGACAAAAAATGACATCATGACATGCTTGCTCTATAAATTTTGAGTTAAGGACTTTGCTGAAGTTAATGATAGTGATATCCTGTATCTGTGTGCCAAATTTCATAACTTTCCTGTGTCGGGTTCCATGGGATGCCAAAGACGCAATGGCAGAAGAAGAAGAAGAAACTAACGTTTAATGAACTTAATCCTAAATTAAGTTCAGAAAACTCTTGTTCCGGAGAACTCATCTGCATTGTTCTCAAGTGTGTGTGTGTGTTTACAGGCCTGCTTTCCCACCCACCACTGCTCCGATTAAAGCATGAAATGTTGAGTTTAATTGGCCCTCTCATTGAAAGCAGAATAAATGCAGCGCTGCCGTTTCATCTGTTCCGAGGTTTACACTCATTTGTAAAGTACAAGTTAAACTACTACTGCGATTATTCACTCAGACCTCATTTTGTTTCTTCATCCTAAACATTCTTTCAACGGTTTCTGGTTAGAGCGTAGAAGCGAATGTGTGTTAAAGAACGTCAGTATCAAAGCTTCTTCTAACACGACCACAAAAACACGGATGTTATTCATATTTACGTGTACATTTGTTTTATTAGTTTATTAGTTTCCTACGACAATTATTGTGGGTTATGATGGATACGGATTCATAGAAGCTGCTGTGATCATATTCTAAACCTGTGGTTTAATGTTTTCTGTCATGTGAATACTTGTGTTACAGCATACAGAGGGCACAGAGTCAGAAAAGACTTCAGACACAGTCAACAGTTGACAGGGTAAGTGTATGCATGATGTTGATTAAACACACTGGGGTCTTCTGCATCTAGCCATTAAACGAGCCGTTTTATTTGTTTTATTTTTATTGACACTAAGCATGCCGGCTGAAAGATTAGGTCTCTGGTTTGGAATAGGACTTACTTATTGGTTAAAAATTGGTGGGAACAGGGATGTGTTTGTTTGAAAGAAATATTGTTCCAGAACCAAGAAAGGTCCTACAACATCGTGTGAACATAACAGCATACGGGCAATTCAGTGACACGGTCAATAACTTGGACAGTAGTGTTACTTGGAAAGTTCACTGTGAAATTTCTTTGGGTTATAAACCAGAAAGCAGCATGTGCTTATATCAATTAAAACGGGTACTGTTAGTTCTGTCTGCTAAAGTATTTATAACTCAGGCTCAAAATATCAGAGAATGTGCATCTTTCCAAACATTGATGATACTCAGACCCAGTAACCACTTGCATATTTGTATCAAATTAACATGTAAAAATTTGATATTCTGTAAATTTAAGACAATTATTTAGCAACTCATTTTTTTTCATTCTCCTTACACATGTCTGAGAGAGTCTGTGTATGTTTGTGTGTATGTGTGTGTTTGTGTGTGCTTATCCTCTAGTCAGTTGGTTTATCAGAGGGATTCTCAATGCTTGTTTATATCAGAAATCGTAGTGGTGAAACTTCAAACCTCACACTTTGCTATTCTGTTTCATCAGGGCTAGAGAGGATGGTTATAGATTTATTTTGACATCAACTGGTCCAATTTTCCCTTGTAAAGTTGATAAACTTACCTACATGCTCATTAGCTGACAGGAGCAGGTGTGTGTGAGTGTTGTCTTGAGCGGCGAGCAGGTGTCAGCTGATATCAGTGTGTGCGCGTTCAGACGTGTTACATATGTGTCAGACTTACTGCGCTGTAGATGTGTGACTCGAGGTAGCTGTTGAAAAGCTGATGATTATGTCATTGATCTTGGTGGGAACCACATGCCACATTCTGTCAGGATGGACTCATAAGGTCAGACACAACCTTTTTATTGAAGCGTGACAAAAGGCTGGTGGGCCGTCGAGTGAGGCCATGATGACCAGCCCCCCAATTTTGACAGACATGTACCTAGAAGAACATGCTATATTTCTCAAATATTGTTCTTTTATAACAGACATGGTGAAAGTCTAAAAAGAAATAATATTGAATTTTAAATTCAGATTTCATTAACTTTGTGTCTCGTCATTTCTGAGCACTTTTTGAGACCACTGAAGCCTGAACACTAAAGACTAATTTTTGTGTTTTTTCCTTATAAGAAAAATATGAGAAAATTTGCAATTTGTTTAGCAAGCAGTCATAATAGACTTTTATTTACCAGTATCCGTAACATCTACAATGTTGTGTTATACTGAATTATTTACAGAAATACACGCTACTTTTTTAAGAAATTCTCATTATTTTGTCTTTTTGTTTCCTCAGACAAGACACACCAGAATCAAGAACATCTGCCAATCTAGAGGACAAGGTCAGATATTATGTAGCCTTCCAGTAAAGTCAGAAATATTGTATTTAGTTCTGAACGCTTCATTTACGAGTGAAAAAACAAAGATGGTACCAAGTTGCCAGGTTGGAAGGGAAGTTTCCTACTTGAATGTCTGGCGTGTTGTAATATTGTAATGTGCTCTTGAACATAACCAAAGACTACAGATATAACAGCAGTGGTATGATTAAAGGAAGTGTCACATTTTTATGTCTGCCCTAAAAATCAAAGCTTTGTGTTAAAATGTCATTAAAGTTGTTTTTCATTGTAATTCCATTTCGCTATAGAAATCGATTCCATTCAGTGTGAGGAAAAAAATTCGCTTTTCATCGCTGTGATCAAACACGGTCTTCTCTACTCAAATATTTATCAAATAACAACTCAAATTTTATGTTTAGAAACAGTAGCACACAAATACTGTTTTTATGATTTCAATGTTGGAGCTTGAGAGACTAATGCTGGGTTCACACCAAACGCGAACAATCGCGTTCCGCGCTCTTTATTATTCGTGGGAAAAGTTTGTTATTTTCGTGAGCAGACAAACATTTTCAACCTTTGCAGAAGACGAGATTGACGCGCGTTCGCAATCGCGCCGCGCGTTTCGCATCATTCGCACCGCCTGCCGCGAGTTCGGTAAATAGGTGACTTTGCATTGACTCTGTATGTAATTTCCTTGCGCAAAACACTTAATTTGCTTAATATTAATATTATAAATGTTTCATCAGCCTGGCCCGAAGTTAACGTACAGAAGTTACAGGCTAGTTGTATTACAATTTGTTTTATATTTAATCTATGTGAATTTTATAACCATCTTTCATTGTATTACTTGTATTCAATTAAAACAACTCAACAGTTATTCATTCTTTGTGGCTGGCTACCGGAAGTGAAGTTTTGGCCAAATAACAGTTGTTTATTTGTTGCCACAGAAATCATCTATAAAGCACAGCAGCATGTTCATTCTTCTATATACAGTATAAGGTCCTGCAATGATACAAATGAGACACTTTTCGAATTTAGGTTCCTTAAATGATTTCCCTGACACAGCTCCTGTTCACATGAACTCTGCTGTGACCAAATAGAACTGAATATTACACGGAAAACCCCTCAGATCAAACGGCACAGTCCTTTAGACAAAAGACACAATTCCCTTGTTGAGAATTCACTTCAGCACTGAGAGAGAGAGAGAGAGAGAGAGAGAGGAACCCAAGGAGGTACAGAGTGAATCAAAAGGCTGGAAAAGCGTGCTAGAGAGTAAACGCCGACTTCTCCCTGAGGTGATTTGTATTTTCGCTGCTCTCTCTACAGATGTTGGAGCCCCTTTTTTCCAGTAAAGACCTGAGGTTCTTTGCTAGGACTTTGATATCCTGTTCGAATTCAATATGTGAAATAGTAGAGCCACTCTGTGACTTGGAGCACATCGCCGAGCTTTGAAGTCTGATCCAATTTTTGCTGCTCGCCATTTGATGTTGAAAGGATGAAGGGAAGAAAACGTACAGTTTTTGCCAGTAACTCTGCTGAGCATATGTAAGATTAAAACAGCCCGCTCCTTTGGAGGGTGTACTTAGAAATGTTAAGCAGATTAATTCTTTCCTATAGCTCTTTTATTCAAAGATAAAATTAAATGTGTGTGGAAGTCTGCAAGGACGGCCGCCGTTATTCCCTGCATTACAATGAACTGAGCGTGGCGAGAGAGAGAGAGAGAGAGAGAGAGAGAGAGAGAGAGAGAGAGAGAGAGAAAGAGAGAGAGAGAGAGAGAGAGAGTGCATTAGCACTTACTGTTAGTGTCGCCAAACACTGTGTTAATGGATGCTGGTAAAAACAGCTCTGCTCTTAATAAATTACTTCAATTAATTCACATAAAAGACCTACTGCTGTTTTATTCATTGTGATGTGCTTGTTTGTATTTGCTCATTTGAGTGCGCGTGTGTTTTCTTCATTCAGGTTGCACAAACAGAAATAGGCGGTAGAGAGGAATGCTCCAGTGACGTAACTGTGCTGAAGACAGACAGCAGAGAGACAGACAGGAGACAGAAGAGATCTACACAGAACAAACAAGGTGAGGCAACACACACACGTCTGCCGATACAACATCCTCACAATGGAAATTTCCACCAATACTTACAAAGCCAAACATTAACTGCTGACACACAAAGCATTGCAAACACAAAGTACTGCCCACAGAAGCAGAGGAAATCCTCAAATCGCTACTACAGCATAGCGCTTTAAAAACAGTCTGTCACTATTACTCAAACTCATGTAATGACATTCTTCAGAGGATCACACCAGGAGAAAATCTAATGTCTGCTCTCGCTGCTCTTTCACATTTAATAAACACATATACACATCAGAGCGATGCCAAAGTAGAACAATTTTTGCTTTTACAAAGAACCATTCAGTTAAAGGTTCATTAGAAGACCATCACAGTCCGACCTTTTTGATAATCTGAAGAACCTTTTTTCACCACAAGGAACCTTTTGGGAAACAGAAATGTCCTTCAGGTGTTAATGGTTCTTTATGGTACCAAAAGGTTCTTCTTTGGAAGAACCTTTTGAAGCACCTTATTTAAAAATGTAGTCAAGAGGGTGTCAAGCTCCAAAAAAACACCAGTGACCCTAATAAAAGCACCATGAAATGATTTCTCCATATTCAAAATTGGTATTAGAATTTTAGGGGATAGTAAACCCAAAAATGAAAATTCTGTCTTGTAACATAATAATGCTTGTAAGCAAATTGTTCTTGGAACCCATTGACTCCCATAGTAGGAAAATTGACAGTTGTAGTCAAGAGTGCCCTGCCTACATTCTTCAAAATATCTTCTTTTTGGTCAACAGAACAAACAAATATTATAAAAGTAACTTTTCCTACTATTGTAGTCAATGGGATCCAAGAACTGTTTGGTTATAAGCATTCTTCCAAATATCTTTCTCTGTGTTAATCAGATCAAAGACATTTATACAGATTTGGAAGCGAAAAACTTATGATAGAATATCTCTTTAAAAACCTTTTTTTATATTAACGTCTCTCAGTTACTACTCCATTTATATGTCAAAAGTGCTTTAGAAATACATTTGATGGTTAAGTCAAGTCCTCAAGTCATGTTACTACCTTTATGGTGTTTTAAGGACCTCGCAGGCCCTTTATACTTTCTCCGTGTGAGCAAAAGCAGCTTTTCAACATAGTATAAATTATTGATTTTATTTTGTGTGCATGTGTGTTTCAAAAAAGTCATACCTTGTGACTTGAGAGTAAGTAAAAAAGACAGGATTTTGTGTTTTAGGTGAAATTTCATTTTAATTCCATCCGTGCCTCCATTGCTCTTTAAATACTCGCGTTCTGTCATATCAGCTTGTGGTTTGGCTGAGCTTTATTTGGATGAGAGATGCGTCTTTGAACAAGGGTTTTAAAAAAAACACCAATCACATCAAAGGCTCACATGCCAGTGACTCTATTAGACGTTCACAGTCACAGCGACACAAAGACCAAAACACACATATTTGCTGAACATATGTTTGCTTTGTGTTTTGCCCTGGGCTGTGAATTGCATTAATGAAAGCTGCCTGCGAGCTGTGTGTGTACAGAGGAAGGGAAGGTGTGTCAATCAGGGGCGATGGCAGGGGCGGGGCTGCTGAGATTGGTTGCCGGGGGTCCATCATTAGAGTGATTACTGGTGGAAGGTGTGCGTGGGGGTGGGATTGAGATTAGCCGTGTGTCCACGGATTACCGGATTAAGACAGATAATGCAACACGCTCTGCACTGCTGTGGCACTGGATTACTGTCAGATCACCACAGCCCGCCTGGGTTAGACAGCTGCTTAGTCTGTGAGACTAAGAGCAGGTGACCCCACTCTCTCTCTGAAACTTGAGATCATGTAGTCACACACATCACATAGAATGGTACAGTTATCTGAAATTATAAATAAATAACGTTATTTTTTTTCTAAAAATGAATTTCTGATAGTGTCGAAAACTATCGAAATTTGATATTTTTCCAAATCACAACTTTATTTGTAATATGGTATTATTAAATAAATACTGATTATTTGACGGTCCAGTGTATGAAATTTAGCGCCGTCTACCATGAGGTTTTGAATTGCAACAAGCGGCTCACTCCACCCCTCCTTTATGAAGTACAACGGAGGCTGACAGAGGATTAATTTTACCTTCACACCAAACGCGAGTAATTTACATACAAAAGCTGCTTTTGAAACTATTCCCTATCTCCTATCTAGTGCACTGTATTGGATGTCCGCCACTTTGTAGATTCGTCCGAAACCGTTATATTACGTCAGTGTCCGAAATCGTTCACTCATTTTCATTCACCTCTTCTCCATATAGTGGACTCAAGTGTCATTCGCTATATTGGGAATAGTGAAGGAGTGAGCGAGGGGGCGGTTTCAGACACAGCATACGTCAATACAACGACGCCAATAGATGCAAACTCGTGCCGGGCGACGAAAATGATGTGAATTGGCCGGTGGTGATTGCTTCAAACACACGTGAAACCGCGCTTTCACACAAGCTAAAAATTTTGAATTTATTGACATCTACTGTTTGACACGTCCGGACTCGTGAAGACAATCCACGTCACGTGATGTTTTCGTGTCACTCACACGAAAACACGTTAGGTGTGAACATGGCATAAAATGTCGTCACGTTTTCGCTTCTTTGGAGAATAGTAAAGAAGATAACATATTTACAAACATGGAGTTCGAGCTCCTGTAGAAACAACATGGTAAATTTAATGTACAGGGACCCACGGTGTATGTAGACAGAAATAGCTCATTGTAAGGTAATGAAAACAAAACGCTTCACCATGTAAGGTCTTTATACACCTCTGAAGACGTTGAAGATGTTTATTATATTGCATTTCTGTCAATAGACCCTCCAAAAATGTAAATGTACAAAAAAAGATTACTGGACCTTTGACAGACGGAAAATAAAGTGAATGCACAGTTAAGCATGTAAAACAGCATTCCACTGCAGAAAACTGCACCAGATATTCTTGAAAATGTCTTTCCCGGTGGACTGAAGACACCCGTTCAGACTGCGGATGTTTTATGGTGCTTTCAGGCAATCCTGTTGTATGTTTTTGCAGGTGTTTGTCTATTGTTTGTGTAATATGCCTCTTATGGTCAATGAAGGAACTGTGAATGGTCCATGTGTGTCCTGACTTTAGTTTCCCTCACTCATAATGTACTGAAGGACACATATGTCCTGACGGGCTATTTAAAGCTATTTGAGTCATATTACCTCACCTCAAATATGCGAAACACAGAACTGCTGACAGGACTGTCGTCACACACACGCTCTTTCATTTACAGTAACACGATTTGTAGACACTTTTATTCAAAGCAACTTTTAATGGGATCAAACCTCTGACCTTTGCATTGCTCTGCCAGTTGAGTTATAAGAACACATTCGATTCCTTCATCAGAGGAGTTTGTTGCAGGTTTTGGTTCTGTCTATTAACAGAACATGTGTAAGCGTGTGTTATGTGGATGTTAGTTGTGTGGGTGTGTTGTGGAGGGGAAAGCAGGGCACACTTTGATCAGAGGAGATAAGAGTGTGTGTCTGTGTCAGGGGAGACGGCAGAGCCAGATGTCTGGAGTTCTGCTTACTTCCTGTCTCTCATGCTGCTACTGTCAGTCCATACACACACACACACACACACACTGTAGTTCTCTCACACACTCATTACCTCTAACCATTTGGACACAACATGCAAAAATACAGACACACTTTTCCTGTCTTTACTGGACATTCAGTACATTGCCAAGTCTCTGAATGATTCAGGATGGTCATCATCACACCTGACCAACAGTACAAGAATAGTATCATAATAATGCAATAAAATCAGTACAGACCGTTTCATCAGACATGCACGCTTGGGTTGCAGTTAACATCCGGTCTGTGTTTGTTAATCAGTCTGTCTCATAATATAACTATTTATATTTTAATTTTTTATTCATTTATATTCTTATTTAATTGTATAATAATTGTAGCAAATAAACTATTTGTTGACTTTTGTTGCATGTTCATTTTATTATATAAACAATTTGTTAAATGGGCCCTGAAGTTTTGTCGCATTTAAAGAAACCTCGCGGAACATTGACATCTAGTGGTTGAGCTTGGTATCGCAGTCTTAGATTAAAATATTGGAGGGGCAAGTTTAGCCAAGTAACGGTTCTTATCGGTTTTTGTTCCGTGTTAGGCAGAAACAATCTACAGGCACTCTATTGTTTGTGAACATGTACAGGAAGTTAAGGGAAGGCAACGAACGCACGCATGCGCATATCATTTGCTTCTATTGTTGCTTTGACACCGTCTATAGAAAATAGAACTTTAAAGGAATATGTTGAAGTTTCAAAATTGTGTGGATATCGACACTACAAAAAACACGAAAAATCATATTTACCGCTACACTTAAATTGTTGTCACATGACTTCACTACATTGCATGCATCATAGGGAGCGTAGCGGATTTACATAAGTGTATTCATGTAAAACTATTTTCTGTGTCATTAAATTATTTATTTTCTATAGTTGACAGCATCTTGAAAGTTACCTCAGCAGATCCTTTAAAGTTTGGGAGAGATTAGAGTCTCTCTTTCAGACACATCATAATTTACCTTTCTTGTTTTCTCACAAGTGACATGTATGTTTACCAAAAGCATAATCTCATAAAGCGGGTTAGCATAAGGAGCTCAGCTTTTAGAAACCATGAAGTCTGATCCTTTTTACCGGAGAGCCACATAAGAGAACTAACTTTCACTTATAGAGTATGGCCGTAGAAAGACAATGATGCGTTATTCCTCGTACATAAGTGCCCTTGAAAGGCATAAAGAAAAATGTAGAAAGAAACACTTAATGATGCCGTCTCTCATTTATTTACATGCGTATGGCAGAGCTAAACATTAGCCTGAAGGTTTCTGGGCTGTGGGAGTGTTCCAGGAGTCTGATCTGGGCTTTACTCAGTGTGTTGGCTGTGAAACGCAC
This sequence comes from Triplophysa bombifrons, assembly GCA_029783895.1. Lineage (NCBI taxonomy): Eukaryota > Metazoa > Chordata > Actinopteri > Cypriniformes > Nemacheilidae > Triplophysa > Triplophysa bombifrons. The sequence continues at coordinate 24,022,654 of CM056456.1, forward strand.
CTCAGCGTGTCATCTGAAGGCATCATCAAAAACAAGATCAAAAGTTTTACAGGATTAGCAGAAATGAGTAACAAAACAAATGAACGTGTGCACATGAAGAGATAGTGTCATGCTTGGTTAGTTTGACTTGATGGATTAACTCTAGTGACGTACATATTTCCTCTAGGTAGTTTATGTCTATATGATTTTACTTGGTTTGGGCTGCCGCTGACATCCCTTTGATCTGTTCTAAAACTGTTACATAAGAAGCTACAAGTTACGGGAAGATATCCGTCCAAATAATACAATTGTTTCATTACTAACATCAGCAAACATTATTACGTAAATTATCTGTAGCCTATACATACACTACGGTAAAAGTTTTGGGTCACTGGACTGAAACGTTATTATTATCTCTAAACATTTCGAAATTAGAAAAACTTAATTTTGTCAACATATTTTTTTCAAGCAGAGGATGTGGATCAAGTAATAAAAAGCAGGCAATTGGAATAGAGAGAATAGATGGAAACGCCCTTAATACTGATTAAAAAGCACCTCAAGCCAAAATACATTTGTGTACATTTTAGGCAAAATATGATGACACCAAAGAGGCTAAAATATAACAGTTCTGATTTATTCTGGAATATTTAGTTACATTAGTTACATTAGTTACATTTATTATAAAATTTTCATGAGTCGTGCTTTATAATGTTATTATTAATAATAAATGTAAATATATCAAATAAAGAAGGCTAAATACTTTTGAAATAGAATATTAAACGTGCGAATAGGTAATTAAACATACCAATTAATTTACTTAATTAATTTGCTTACTTGTCCCCACAGGGTAGTAAAACCAATGTAGTCATTAAACAAAAGTAATTTGTATTTATTTGAAATTGCAAAAATGCTAAATGTTTCTGTCGGGATAAGGTTTAGGGGTTGGGTGAGGGTTATACTGTATATGTAGAGATACAGTTTTTACAGTATAAAAGGCTATGGAAGATCCCCATACAACATGGAAACCTAAAAGTATTTATCTAAAGCAATGACAGTTTAATATTTTATGTGTGATTTCACTTCATATGTACATACTTGTGAGTATAATTAATAAGTGTTTTAAAAATCTTCAGATATTGTTTCTCCTCTCATTCTCCATTGGCCTTCTGTTCATTAGCGTCAGCATCAGAAGAGATCATTTGAAAGTGCCAGACTGCCTGTGCTGAACTAAATTCAATGACTGTGTCTAATTGGCTGCTCCACTGACTGTGTCGGCCGCAGGCAAGATGTCATGTCAGATCAACACAGTTCTGTTTTTGGTGTGTTGGGAGGGTTCCTGTCACACTAATCTCATAGATGCCAGCCATACAATCCACTCTCTCTCTCTTGCACTTTCTCTAGAGCTTCTTCATATCTTTATCATCTTTGCTATGTTATATAACATGTTTTTCCTGCTATTATAACAACTTTTCTTCACATCTGCTCCTGTTTCATTTGGTGTGAGATAACTGTGCACTGCATCATGGGAAAGTCTAGTCAACTCGGTGCCAACGTTCGAAATCCTCTTAATGTCAGAGAGAAACAGAGAAACACACACCGGATGTTTCACACGGGAGAGTAACTCTGTGACTATTGAGTTTTTGAAATGAGCCTTTAAATAAGAGTGTCTCTCTTCAACTGTCCCTTGCATTAGCATATAAATCCTGGTGACGAGTTGGGTGGATTTCCCTTCATCCTCTTCAGGTGTGACTGGTTTGGATTTAAAGGCTCTTCTTGGTATCATGTCGGATTTTCCATGACCATTGATGCCAGGGATACAGTATGTGTTTGTCTGGGAGGTCATTTTGGATTGTGTGAACAAATTCATCAAAACCAGTCATTTCCGTTTCGCTAATATACACTGTTTTCCAATACAGTCACCTGGATAAAGACTATGTTAGGGTGAGTGAATGGTGAAATGGAAGAATTAGGACACCACACATTTATTAAATTACCATCAACATCATCACCAACCAAGAGCAAAGATGGACTTGCTACTTTAGTATTTGGTATACTTAGCATCTTTTTTAACATGACGGTAGTTTGAAGTTACAGCTGCACTTGGTACTCACACACAGGGGTTAAATAGGGATTTGTTAAGTGCCGAGGGTCTGTGGTGGATTTTGAGGGGTACGTATACAAAGCTTATAATTAGAGATGCACCAATTGCAATTTTCTTTGCCGATTCCGTTTTTTTATTACAAGTGAAACCTGCCAATTCCTATTTTCTATCCACAAATTTAAATTGACAGTATACTATATATTAAACCATATTACTTTTTTCAATGCACATTTTCTTATTTTCATTACAAAAATTGATTGAACATTACAATAATTGATTGAACATTACAATAATTGATTGAACATTACAATAATTGATTGAACATTACAATAATTGAATGAACATTACAATTTCCCCAAATTTCCCTGAATGCAATTCTCCAAGCTGCATTAAATTACAGAATCTTCTCTTACCCAAACTACTCTTAAATTGAAGAACTCTGTGACTGAAAAGAAGTACAAATAATAAAATATAACTAAACATGTCACTTAATTTACCTTTTTCGTGTATGTTCTCATCTCACAAGAGTCTCACAATAAAATCAACTTTATTCTTGTCTGTTTCTGTTTATGAAACTAGCATTACTTTATTTTATTTTTTCTGAAATGTAAAATAATTGTATTAATTGATAAACTGTTCAATATAGTTTGAGAGAGCCCTTTTGGGGTATATGAACAATATAATGCTAATCAAACTCATTCTAGACGCCAGCAGTTTACAAAGCTACATGTAAGACTAACAACTTCCTGTAGACCTCTGCCCTTCCCTTGTGTCAATATCAAATATATTCAATTATTAACGTCCACAGAATTGTATGGCCTATGTATCTCCAGTACTTTTCGGTCAAAACTTGAGATGACCCATTAACTTGTGCATCGTTGCTGTGCAGCACACACCATGAACAAAACCGCTTTAAATGCTTGATTTTGATTAAAATCAACAAAATGTTTGTTGTCTAACCATGCTGAATTGCGCTAATGAATCCGCCCAGAGGTGTTATACCTCAGTCTCTTTTTTACCAATGTCATGACGCGTTTGTGTTTATATTCGAAAAATGTCTGTTATCAGCCCAGCGTTGGAAAATGAAACCATTTATGTACTGGCTGGCATGGATCGGCACGGAGTGTAACGATTAAGCAACGAGAACGATTCGGCGCGATGGTGATAAAGAGTAACAGAACAGTTCCATACTGGACTTGAAGTGTCTCACTTTATTGTTGTCCAGTACCTTTGTTTGGGAGGCTTTAGGAATGCAGTCTGTATGTGTCTTTGTGTGTGCATTTGTGAGCGTGTAGGTATGTGGGTTAGTGTTCTCTATACACTTTTATCTGTCTCTTTGTGCAGCGGTGTGTTTGTAGGTGTGTGTACGGTCTGGTCTGCATATGCTTCATTTAGACATCAAAGAGCGCTGCTGATGATTTTGCCGTACAAATACCCCCCCCTCCATCTGTACAAACAAACCCCCGGCGGCTCGGCCCAGCCCCAGACATGTCAGGTGATCAACGCATGTGAGCGACGGGAATCAATACGCCTCCCGCGTTAATACAGCTAAAACCCCTTTAAGCGTCTCTTTTATGTAGTTTCAGAAGCTTTCTGATTTTCGAGGGATTTAGAGGTGCTTTTTAAGAGGCGGCCCGAGTCTCATCAAATTAAAACCTCTCTCTGAGAAGAATTCACAGCCTTTTTATCTATCAAGTACAAAGATTTACAATATGCAAGGCTAATGGTGAAACATAACACTCAACCCCTGAGGGATTTTTATTGCCTTTTTCTTCTTCCATTCATAAGACAAATCAATAAGTCCTAAATAAAGAATTATGTCTGACCAAACCTTTCCATCACACTCATGGAGTGGGTTATAGTGATTTAATACATTTGCGTAAGCCTTTTACTTCATTTGTCCCAGCAAATGTACGAAACTGTAAAAAAACTAGTTTTTCTATTATCAGTAGGCTTTTATTAGTTATTTCAGCTTATAAGCATGTTTATATGTTTATTCCTTTGCTGAACCTTTCTTTACATTGATGTATACTAGAACACAAGTGATTCATCATGATGCATTGATTAAGAGCTTCCCTTATCCAAAGGGATTAGTAATTTTTGTGTTAAAGTTTGTTTCTTATAGGAAGGACCTAGAAGGCTGGAATTTTGAGGTAGATTTTGAAAGATCATTTCATTTGGCTTGTATATTGAGAAGAGGTGGGGGCCCAGCATCATGCCTTGAGGCACCCCCAATGGGTGACTTGATGTGTATGTAAATAAAGGTATTGATTTAATGCCATTTAAAATGAATGCAGATAAACAAATTATATAAGGCGTTCAAAATTACAGTCCTTGTCCATTAATGTCTTTCTGTGACACCTTGTTCACGAGTTATACTTTGCCAATGGCAGAAAAGGTGAAAGGTGCATTACACTAACTCTTGTACTGAGCTGAATTTGGTTTTCATTTTCAATAGTAATTCAATTCAGTTATTCTGAGGCAATTCTGTGCAGCTTGTCCAACTTCGGTTTACTGACCCTGGGTGGGATGGAGAGCATTTAGTAGAATGTTGGCAGCCTGTGTGTTGCTGGTCTATCAGGGGAAGAGCAACGGCCCTGAGGGAGAGCTCTGGATCAAACGGGGCTGATTTCCCAGACAAAGGGGGAGGATCAGGCACTAACCCACATGTGTTGTGTGGCAGAGGTCTAACCCACCCAATGATCAGCACATCACTAATTAGTCAAGGTCAGACTACTTAAAGACCGTGTGGGAGAGAATTCAACATGGAATCGGCTTTCTTTGCTCTTTTATTCACTGTATTTTTTACATTTTCTTTCTCACAATTTAACTTTTTCTGCTGTATTTTTAATATTAAGATAATATTAGAATTCTGCTTTGAGAAGACATTATGTCATTAGATTTAATTTACAATGATGAAATGACATGCAGAGCAGTAGTTTCTGTGTGAAGCTCCTTAACAAGGCACAGCTTGATGGGAAAGTCAACTTCTAAGAAAATCTCATTTTAACTTGTTAAAATGTTTCTCGCATGTGACAGTGAGCGCTTTGACCCATTTGAAGAACTTCCGGCCTAGAACTGAGGAGCCATTACAGCGGCACCACTATACAGTAGTGAAGTACACCACCTTCACCTCAAACGTCTTTGAAGCAGCAGAACGTCAAATCTATGCAAAGTAGAATTACACCCAGCAAGAGAAAGCATGAATCTCAGCGCTTTGAAGTGTTGGAAGGATAGAGATGTTCCGCAGTCTGTTCAAAGCCATCACGCTGTAGCGTTCTACAGAACGAGTACGTCACGGAACTCTGTTTTGGAGAAGATTTACAGAGGATCTGGAAGATGATGAGTTGCGGAGCGCCGACTTTTTTTTAAAGTGAAGATGAGATGAAACAGGCCCAGATATTAAATATACATGCGGCGGTAGAAAGGTGTCCTGGATTTCGGCTCATTTTGTCGTTTTTGTAGATCTGAAAGGTTACGAGTGAACGCGAACAAGACTCTCTTCTTTTCTTTCTGACATGCTGTTTGGTCAACGATAATTGTAAACCGACAGAATTTCCGTAGATCAGATTGTTGGAACGCTGCGAAAAGTACATACTGCATATTTAAACGGCTCGTACTTTGAAGCGAGTGTAAGAATCCAGAAGAAAACGAGATTCCTCGTCAATGCTGGTATTAGAATAGTGAGGATCAATGCTTACTTTATACATGCCAGGTCAACCACGACCAAGTGTTGGTGTAAACCCTCGTAGTTAAGAATACTTGAGTTCTTCGTCTAAAAATTGCTTGAAATAAAAAGTATGGAGCATGAGTATAGAGGTGTAAAATGAGTGAAGTCGTATAAGAAACATCATGTGGAATTGTATAAATTTGATGAGACGTGTTTGAGTTCAAACTGAGTTCATATCTTCAGTAATATTGACAGAAATGCTACATAGCAACGCCCCGGCAACAACCCACAACACGTTAGCATCATGTCAGCGAGATTTGTACACGCAAGCACCAGAAAATGCTCCGTATTGTTTGGAGCGTGTCTGTGATGTACGTCACAGCTGTCAGCTTTATTCGCACCGCTGCGCTCGTACGCTTCCTGCAGGGCGACACAATTGGAGACGCAACTCTGATCTGTGTGTGTTTGTCCCGCAGGTCCGCTGGTGAAGCTGCATCACCGCGCCCCTCGGCGAAGAGGACAGCAGCCCAAGCTCCTGAACAGCCCTGAAGACAGTCTTTATTACAACCATCTTAACGTGAGTTCAAAGCCTCGCACGGAAGCCTTTGTCTAACTTTGTTTCCAGATGATAATACAATTAAAGCTACCTGTGCCAGACCCCCGAGCCCCCACCCCCACGCCGCTCTGTTGTCTCCACCATGTGCTTTGGCGCTTTATCTGTTGCTTTCATGTGAGGATGTCTCCCTTCACGGTGAATAATTGATGTGGTTTATCAAAGCCGAGCAAGACGCCTGCCTCATCAGCCTCAGCCCCGCGCGCTTTGATCAAGAAAAATTATGCTGTGACTTCTGATATTATCAGCATCTGCACACATTCAACACAAAATCACTTTGAATAAAAAATTAATGATTCTCTCGCGCATGTTCGCTGATGTTTCTCACTCTGCGTGGATGTGCTTGTGTGTTTGCGTGGATGTGTGCGTGTGTTTGCGTGAATGTGTGCGATCTCTCCTCGTTCTCTCTGCAGATAAGTCTGGATTACCAGGGGAGCAAGAGGAAGCCCAGAAAACTGGGGTAAATAACAGCTCTCCATCTCTGTATCTACACGCCCCACCGGCTCAAGAAGGGGGAGCCGAGAAGGCTCTGTTTGCTCCTCATGCAAATTCACAGCTGAAAATAAGAGCTTCTGTCATTTTTGGGAGGATAGAAAACGTGGTATAAGTGTGAGATAGTGACCTCGCTGTCTGTGGAGTTAAGCTTGGATAATCTAACCTCAACCAGGACGAATTAATCCTTGCACACTCTATATGACACGTTTACCTGTTTGTATTTATTTAGTAACTCCTTTTTCTAAAGCTATTTTTAAAAAATTGTTACTAATTAATATGTATGCGACTTTAATGACCTCACATTAAATTAAACACATAAAAATTCACTGGTCACACCACAGAACCAAATAAAATGAATTAGTGAAGGGTTTTTTTTGTTGAGAAAATTGTTAAAAAGACTAAACACTATTAGAGCTTATTCTTTTATACACTTTTATGTCCAACCCAGAATTATAGAATTGGTTGAAAATGTCTATGGATGTGCCATAAATCAACTCGTGAGCTTATTTTTAAGGACTTTTACATGTTGTACACATTTAGACTTAGCTAAATAATACACACAACAGAGTTCCTCTGAGCCTTAATTTTGACTTGAAAAACTGAAATCTCTCTCATTTCTCAGGCAAGTAAAGCGGCTGGACGGAGAGGATGAATATTATCAATTACTGTCTGCAATAGAGTCCGTCCCTGAGGAGGAAGGATTATCGGGCCCCTTCCCAAACCCCCCGACTGCCCCACCTCCTGCCCCTCCCATCATTTCCTCCAGATGAGTTGCGCTCCGCCCACAACTCTGACTCCTGTTGACAGCTGGTAAGAGCAGCACACATCACTGTGACTGTGCCCAGTTAAACTCAGAGTTGACCAACCAACAGAGGCAAATATCAACCACAGTACAGCCAAAAATAGTGACATTTAATATATTTTTGGAGGGGTATAAGAAGTTTTTGTGACCGAAAATGTCAGGGAACTGTAACATAGAAGTAAGGGTTTCGTTTATTTTACCCTCTTCAATGGCTCATTTCAGCTTCCAATCACACAAAATATGGTAACTTGATAATTTATGACACTGTTTCCCATTAAGAGTGTGTTTTAAAGTGTTACTTTACCCAAAAATGAAAAATCTGTCATCGTCATCTACTCAGCTTTGAGTTGTTCCAAATCAATATACATTTCTTTTTTCTGATGAAAGATATTTGGAAAAATGCTTATAACCAAACAGATCTTGACTCCCATAGCAGGAAATCATCATTTGTTTTGTTCTGTTGAACACAAATTAAGATATTTTGAAGAATGTAGGACAGCAAACAGTTCTCGGGCACTTTTGACTATCATTGTCTTTTTCCTACTATGGGAGTCAATGGGGGTCAAGATCTGTTTGGTTATAAGCATTTTTCCAAATATCTTTCTGTGTGTTCATCACAACAAATAATTTCATACTGATTTGGACCAACTCCAAGTAGACTTCAGAAATTAGAAATAATTAATATATAAGAATTTATAGTCCGTTTAATATTTGACCTGTGGTTCTCTCTCTCCTTTATCTCAAATGTGTCCTTTCACTGTCCTTTTGTGCGAGTGTGTTTGTGTGTGTGTGTCTATGTCAATGTGTGTAAGTATGTATGCATATTGTGTGTGTGGAGCATTTGTGTGTCTGTCTTTTGTTGTTTTCCACCTTTTTCTTGTTTTTACAGGTATATGCCTTTTGTTGTTTTACTTGTAGTCTATTGTGTCTCATGTACAGCTGCTTTGTAACAATGAAAATTGTAAAAAGCGCTATATAAATAAAGTTGAGTTGAGTTGAATAAATGATGACAGAATTTGAATTTTTGGGTGAACTAAGGCAGCCCTCCGAGACTATTGCCATTGGTTCAGTTGTAGCTATGCAAATCAATTTAGTTTCCGAGAGTTGACAACAGAGGCTAAAACCTATAGCTGACATGTTTCCCTGGCTCACACTTCCTGTGAACAGTCGTACTCACACATGGATTGATAAACAATGCTAAAGTCAAGCGGCTATCGAGAGAAACGCCTTTCTGTTTCTCACTCTACTTTCTGTGTTTACTGTGACAGACTGTCAGATACAACGCGTTTTGCCCTTATGCACACGACAGACAGTGCGGATGTCACATGGCATGAATGAATGAAGAATGTAATGACAGAGCTCACTGGCTGTGGAGATGATGACATCCTGTGGTGTGGTGATATTCAGGACAGACTTCCTGTTGATTTTCTTCCCATATGTACAGGAGTAACAAAAAGTATTTGAACACCTAAAGTCAGGATGTCCTTCCATAAGTTTACAATTTACTGTCAATCATTTAAATATATTGAGAATACACAATCAAAATTCACAATTAAAGCTTAAAATATGATTGAAAACCTATTGAAAAATGGTTTGAATTGACAAACAGACTCTCTTACTAAAGAATCGCTCAAATAGAAATAAGAAAAAAGTTAGACTTTACTTTTTTAACACAATTCATGTTGTGGTTAATAAATCGTGAATAAATTATCATTTAAAAGTGAATTCAGTGTTCCACGGTCGGAACAGCGAGCTGAAAAGGTTAAAGGAAGGAAAGGTAGGAACCTGGACAAAACAGTGTTACAGGTAAAATGGCTTTCTCTTTAGAGATAAGTATATGACTGATATAACATGCTCCATTAATTAAATTGTTGACATTTCACCTTTGACCTTTAAAGGGATAGTTTACCCAAAAATAAGAATTCTGTCATCATTTTCTCACCTTCGAGCTGTTCCAAATCTGTCTAAATGTCTTTTTTCTGATGAACACAGAGAAGGATATTTGGAAGAATGCTTGGACCCCATTGACTACCATCTCAAAAAAAGTCCCAAAAATGTGCAGAACTTAAAGAAAAACCCTGACATATGTAAATAAGTTGTATAATAAATAGCTCTATGTTGTGAGAAATGTCAGATAGAACCTGAGGTGACAATAAACACTGTAAAACTTTGTTGTAGTTTTGCAGCAGGTTTGCCAGTAACTTACTGTAGATTTAATTACTACTTAATATACTTTCTAATCAGTATTGTTTTCAATTTCTTTAAAACTTTGACTTTTGAGATTCAAAATGTGCGATAAGAGACTGGCATCAGCACATCAACACTGCAAAATGCATTTTTCTCTTATTTTCTGGAAAAATATATAATATGTATAACATAAAACTTATATTTAGTCTTGTTTTATGAAAGAAAAATATATAAACTAGGAAAGTTAATGCTTAAAACTAAATTTTACATTAAATCTACAGTAAATTACTGGCAAACCTGCTGCGGAATTACAGGAAAGTTTTACAGTGTATCTATCTTACATACCGTTTTAACAGTGTATGAGTTGAAACTTTATGGATTGCAGGACCTACTCATAGTTTTTGTGTTCATACTTTTAAGTTTTAATGTCATACTTTGTTGTGTCACTTTTGTGAGTAAACCTGAGGATAATACTGTAGTACATCCACTAAAATCATAAATGAAAGGTACTACAGATGAATATAAGATTCTCTAAAGCAATTCTGTAATCTTAGCTTAAAAGCAAATATTATCAGCCCAAGTGAATATTTGGTGTTTAAAACAGCCCCATGCTGTCGGTGATGGGTTTGACCTTATCTCATGGCGTCAGGCAATATCTGCATTTCAAAGCTTCTCATGCTTATGAAGGGTTTGAGGAATACCCTCCTTCTTATTTTTGATTCCCGTTCTGATAATTCTTTCATTAAACACAGTTTATCAAACCAATAATGATAGAATCATTAATCACAATTCTCCTGTAGGAGGCAGATAACATTAGCACATGAGAAGTGATTCCTTGCGTTTGATCCCCCCACAGAAAGACAAAGACACAAAACACAGATATTGCTGAGTGTCATGCTGCTCTTTGAAATATTTTTCAATAGTATGTTCATTAGACATGTTTCTTCTGTAACTGTTTTCCAAACACCTCCATGAAAGATGCCCTGTCCTGATATTGCTGTACATGTGAAATTCTGATAATGCACAGGACCAAACCTCTCACAAGCCAATTCGTAGCGCTGTTCTTGTTATTCATTTGCATATCTTCTAGTTCATCTCCAGTTGTTGACCCCTCGGGCTCTTAAGAAAGTTTGATCTTAAGTGAAGATGTAGAGAGATCTTGTTCTCTAAAAATCTCTTTCTGTCTCTCTGTTACAAATTTACTTACGGTCAAGGAAACTTTATTTGATAAATGATTTTTTTTCAACTATGTGCAAAATTTAGTGAACCTTAAACTTGTGTTGCATCCATTTGCTCTTTGATGTGATTAACGCTAGCAAAAACGAACAACATAGAGTTTTGCCGTGATTTTACGTTACATATATTAGCAAAATTACAAAAGTTTTTTGGGCTTATTAAACGTGTGCAAGTCTTAGATTTACTTTGATTGTTATCAAACCAATTGTTATTGTTGTCTTATGTAAAATTGTGAGTCGATTTTTATAAATGTCATATTCTTGTTTGTGTTTCTCTGGTTAACTTTTTGTATGGCAATTTTTTGGTTAAACGCTTTCACTAATTAGTTATCACTAATATACTCTATTCATATGAAGGAATTGTCTGTTTTTTACAGTGTAGGCTTATATGTTGTAGGAGAAAAGCTAAAGTATGATAAAATCAACTTTTATATTTGATTTCATTTTATGTTTTCCACGTTAATCTTACAGGAATGTGAATCTATTTATGAATTAAGTAGTAATGAAGTCCCCCCATAAGCCTAACCGTCATAAGATCCTTAGAATTCATACAAATAAGCCACTGCGTAAAATAGTTACCTACATACTTGAATGACAGGTGCATTACCTGTTAAAGTTTGATTAATTAAATAGTTAATAATTTAAAATATTGACAATGCCAGTAAAAGTAAATAACCGTTCTGTGCCTCTTTCTCTTAAAGGGATAGTTCACCCAAAAATAAAACTTCTGTCATCATTTATTCACCCTCTTGTCATTTCAAACCTGTATGACTTTCTTTCTTCCGCAGCGACAGTACCAATTGACTTGCACTGGTTTTTGTACAATAGAAGTGAATGGGTAGCCGTCACTGTTCGGTTCCCAACTTTCTTCAAAATATCTTCTTTTCAGAAAAAAGAATGTCATACAGGGCTGAAAATAAATGAAGAGAGAATTTTCATTTCGGTGAACTATCCCTCTAATAACACATACGATTGTGTGCGTGAGTAGTTCTAATGGTAGCCGGCGTGTCCAGTTTCACTGAGGTTGGATGCGGCGGTAATGAGAATGTTCTGCAAGGATTTTTCCCTGTCTGAGAATATTTAGTTCTTTTGAAGAGCGCCATCTGAAATGGGTCACTGTAACACCCGCGAGTGCCTCTTTAAAAAACATTGAATCCATTAAGTAAGATCTTGCTCCCTAGATTATTTCGGCCTTGTTTTGCCGTGAAAATCCATTTAAGTCAAGCTCTCTAGTGTTTGTGCTCGTGAGAAGTCTTCCTCCGGTGAGGACTGTCCTTCAGTAGTTTCGGCGGTTAACCGCGTCAAAATCAAACTGAAGCATTTGTGCGTGCCATCAAGTTTACGACTGAAAAGCAGGGAGCGTATTCAACCGGGCTTTGGAAATAATCCTCGCCGCGACTTTGATTGTCAAGCGCAATCCTTTTATTGACAGTCAAAGCGAGTGGATATCCAAGATCTCGTGTCAGAAGCTTAGCTGACGTAAACAATGTTGGCCCTGCACCTGTGCTCTTTAATATCTCAATAACTCTCCATAAAACCCGGACAGCCTATTCTTTCCACTCATTAAAGCGCTTTTGCGTCTGGAGCGACCGACGGTCTCTTTTAATGTGGTCCGCACCCCACCAGAGACTTCTTTCCTCCATTTTAACTGTTTGTTCTCAACTGCGTGTTTTCTTTCCCAAGTATGCATAGCAATGTGGCACCTTTCAGATATTTTGCGAGCGTAATCTTTAGATAGTGGAGTATTTATTGTCAGACAGCACACGCTCTCGCACTAATAGACAGGGTGGACTTCAAAGGAGGAACACAAATAGACTGGCATTGTCCTGCCTCTATATCCTCTAGAGTTCAAAGGAAGAGTTTTGAATAGCAGTGTTTCCAAAGCCTCTTTCAAACCTGCTGGGATGTAAAGCAGGTAACCTGCTATTGATACACAAGAACACACACACACTCACATATATGTTCCTTACTTCGCAGTTCCTTTTTTTGCAAAAGTCGTCGCGTAATCACACGGGCGTAATGAAAGTAAACACTTCACTTTGTCGTCTTAGCATCCTCTCTGCCTTTCGAAATAAACGGGTAGGCTATTTGCAGATTAGCACGCCGATGCTTCGGCTCTGACTGACTTGTGAAAGACAGACAGTAAGAGCTAAACAGATGTCGGGTACAGGATCGGGCGAGCTCCCTAAAGACTGATTTAACGAAGAACGGAGGAGAAAGAGAGCGAGAGGTAGCGTAAGATGTAGAAAGAGAAGGCCTGAGAGGGGGAGAAGGAGATAAAAGAGCGAGTGGAGTACGCACATCAAAGACTTGCTAATGATGCTGGATGCCATTAGGGCTTGTAGTGGCCTTTGTTTCGGCTTCCTAACACCTGCAATTTGTTGAGGGCTTTCTGTGCCCTACTGAATTACTCACATTTGCATGAGCACTGAGCGAATACCGGAGGGATGAAAGTAGGAGATTTTGCACCGCTGCATATGGACTTGTGGCCGAATCAGGCCTGTATTCGTAGTTTGCTTTAGTTTTTACTGAGCTGTTAGCCCAGTTAGAGAGTTAAGTTTTATTAAACTGGACTTAAGTCTGTGAACCGATTCGAAGAAGTGTGCTAATTTAAAAATGCGTCTTATATTTATGGAGACTTTTATGTCCTAGGATATTTTTTTTTCTTGGAAACCTTTTTACCGTGACATCATACTTTTGCTACTTTTTTAAGAAGCCTTTTTCTGTATATAGGTTAGGCCCAGTTTCACAGACACTTCTTGGATTAAGCCAGTACTATGCCTTAGTTGAATTAAGATATTTACAGTATGTCGCTTTTAGAAAAATACAGTGGAAGAATACATTACTGGTGTGCAGACAAAACAATAGCACTGATATATTTTAAGATATTTCTGCACAAGTTATATTCAGTTAAGATAGTCATTTTAGTCTGGGACAAGCCGGGTCGTAATGTATAATTGGCCAATTTCACAGACCAGCCTTGGCTTAAGCTAGGACCAGGCCTTTGTTTTGCACAGTGTGCATTTTGAGACAAAACAATGGCACTGACATATTTTTCAGTCTAGACGGCTCAAGTATTTATTTTAGTCTGTGACTGGCCTCAAGCCTTGTCTGTGTAACCGGGCAATTGGGTTTTATTTTAATGTTTTACCCAGACTTTTAAAGTCCATCTCTAAAATATCATTACTATAACTATAATCATGAATCTTTTAAATCATGTATGGGTTTTTAATGGTTATTTCTTATACAGCATACAATTTTGCCACTTTCTTTAGTTTTTTTTTTAGTTTTTTTTTATTTAGTTTTTTTTATGATTTTACTTGGTTACCAAAGAGACATCAGTGCATGTATAAATTATCCATAGTAGCGAGCCATTTGGGCAATTCTGTGAAAATGTCAACTTTACCATAAATAAATAAAGTTTTTAGCATCATTTTTACTATGCTAACAGCACAGATGTCAACATTAGGTGGTTCAAATATCAATGTGATGTCTCTCTTCAAGTTTTTAAAGCATTCGTTTTATTTTAAGTGCATGATTTATTCAGGTAAGTGTCATTATCAGGAGTGTCAGATCCATAACAGTACATATTCCTCATAAATGGGCACATGACGTGCATTTTACTTCATAGAAATCCTAAAAAATATAGTTGTTTCCCAAAATCCGTGTTTATTTACCTTTTTTAAAATAGAAAACTTGTTCATAGACTGACATTATTCTGATGTTTAGACTCTATAAACCAGGGTTAAGTAAAAAAAAAGAAGATGGTTCAATATATTTGTAACAAACACATTCTCTGAGCCATTTATGTCACATCCATAAGTTGCCCATTTTATTACAAAAAGGTTTAGAATGTAATTTCCACTACAGAATGTGAAGGAAAATATAAAACGTGGAGGATATAACATATTTCTCCAATGTTCAGACAGTGTCCCAATAGAAATAAAATAATCTGCTTAACATGTGAATGTGTTTTTAAAAGAAACGTTTCTCAAATTCCAAAGGACCAAAACCTTTTTGAACATTTTTAAATATGAAAATCTGTGTCTTTAATAAAGCCAGACCTACACGTGGCCATATGGGAGCGCGTGTAGCCCATATCTCCTGCAAATGAGCTAAAGTTTCTCTTACTGCGGGGCTTGGATAGAGGTCTGGGGAAAATCAGAGCATGAAATTGTGATTAGCCCCTGTTGTTTGTGCAGAACAGGAATAGGCTACAGGACTTGGCATGGCCAAAGGTGTAACCTGTTTTGTTTGGCCTTGCTGAAGCCCTCCCAGATGGTGCTCGCAGCTGCCACTGAGTAAACGCAAGGAGGGCGAACGGTGAGGGAAGCAGCCGGGACCCGTTTACATTCAGAAGGAAAACAACATATCTGTTCCTTATATTCAGGGCAGGCAATGGAAAGACACGTGTCCAATCTATTTCTTTCTGGGTTCGGATCCTCATAAGGAAGAAAAAAGACAAAGAGAATGGGAAATCCCACAGGGGGAAATCACAATTGAGACCATTTTAATATCTCAATTATGTCTCCTAGAGACAAGTGCAATTAAATGGAGATTAGTGCTGAAGTCTCCTGCTTCTTCGATTTCTCTTATTTGGTCTCGACTATTTATTGGCCAAGATATGCTGGCCTTTAGTTTTACAAACTGGAGCGCCAGAAATAAACTGTAAAAATAACTGTTTTCCCTGTAAAATTACATGTTGCCCCTGTTTTTCTTGTAAATTTGCTGTCTTTTGCTGTGGTTTACAAAGATATCCTGTGAAAAAAAAACATTTTCCGCCACCGGGGCACTAGAAATATACCGGTAAAAATTGCGTTTTCTCATTTTTCTGTCATTTTACTCTAAATCAAAAATACTTGAAAATACATGTTTTTTAGTTACACACAAAACAGTAAAATTCTGTAAAAGTACTTGTTTTTTTACAATGTAGTCTATTTTTATTTATGAATGGACCATGATGGAGCATCCTTTGGGGAATGCAGTTTTTGTCTTTTATTGAATAACTCTTTAAACATCATCCACTGCTATGAATTGCCATTGTTACCATTGTTTTATGTTCATTTGTCTACAAGCTTGTTTGCTGAGATTCCAGTTAAATTTGAATGTTCGCTGTAGATTCAAACGACAAAATTATATTAATTCAGCAACAGAGTGTCAATTTTCTCAAGGAAAATCATCTGCACTAGGCTTCACACTGGCTAAAATAGTTCTTCAAATCTGAAATAAGTCCATATTCCTGAACTACGTCCCTCTGTATATTCCAAAACCTCTGATCACGCTCAAGAAAGCCAGACGTGACCCTAACAATTACCACTGGCCGGTGGGAACAGAGCAGGTCAAAGCGTTATTGCCACACACAGCGCCGGGCGGGTGTTCAAGGGGCGACCTCTCCCTCATCCCCTGACCTGAGGCCCGTCGGCGCACCGCTTCAGCTCAGCCTTTTAAGCATGCGGCCTGAGAGCAAGCAACGCTATCGGATTTCAGGGGAAAATGTTGAAAATTAGCAAGAGCAGAGTCAAGCTACACGGCGTCGAGGGCAGAACACAATGGCAGCTTTCTGTCAGGCAGAGACTTCAAAGGGCCACTGAGTGACTACTCTGAGTTGGACTTTGTTGTAGATCACTGAGGAAATTCACAGATGTTTTCTCATACGAGACACCATTACAGAGGCTCTCGTACCCGGTAGCCTTGAGCATATCTCTCGCTCTCAATCTCTCCTGCTTGTGTGCGAGACAGATGTGGAACTCCGTCTTTCTTCTTTTCTTTCTTTATTTTCTTCTGCTGTCTGTCCAGAGCACATGAAAAGTTAGACATCGGCTCTGACCTGTCCAAAAGAAGCCCTAACATGAAACTTACTGTTGACGAACAGTCAAAAACTCACCAAAGATTCACCATCGCAGTCAGAGCTGTCAAGACCCGCTCTCAAATTTTGTGTCACCGTTCAACCTTATCGTAAACTGATGTTTTACTTTCTTTAAATCTCATTTGATTTAGTAACTTCATTGATCTTAAACTGCTGAAAACTAATTGATCTTTTCTTTTTTTATAGATCGCCGCCTTCTACCTTTGGCTGCAAAATGTGTGTATGTAATCATGAGGAATAATCGTCTATGTATGCATCATTTTCTCAGTCTTTTATATGTGTATTTATTTTAAATGACACATTTGCAATTCATCAGTTTTATTAAAATTTTGAATTATATTATGTCTTTCAGTGGCAGCCTTTTGATATTAAAAATTTAAATGTACAATTTAATATTTAAATGAATATGTTGCCAAATATAATTTGATGAGTGAAATGAGAAGATGTGACATTTTGTGGTCCCTTGTTTCTTTTTTTGAACCTTGATTTGTGAATCCAATACAGTATTTTGCGTCTGGCAGAACAGTGTGTACATCATCTTGTTTTGCATTCCAAAAAATGATTTATAGATTTTATAGAAGAAGAGCAATGCTGCATCATTGGCTCTTAATGCAAGTATGTATCGGTTACATTGATCTTTGAAAACTTATGGGAGCACAGTTTTGAAAAGAAACCATGGAATTAATACACTGCTTTAATGACATGTCTGTGTTTGGCTTGAGTTTAAACCATGTTCGTCTTACTGTTTTCACACATTTATCAGCTGTTTTGTATTCTGTATGAGAAATTAAAAAAATAAGTTTGCTAATTGTTCATGGTTTGTCCACTCATTTAACACTAACTTAAAAAAACATTCAAAAACTTGACAACTTTCAAAGACCATAAGGTGGATTTCAATCTTTGAAACATGTGTTTCTGTTTTAGGAATACACTTTCTTGGAGTGACACAATTAAAATGGCATGCACTTTATAACTATAGGTGAAAAAAACTGAATTGTGCCCACTTGCATTCTTTCATGGACTTTAGGAAAACCAAGCTGTTCCCTTGTCCCAGTGGGATATCCCCCCTCTCTCCCCCCACTACTGTGTGCAGAGCAGGAGAAACCTTAATCCCATCAAAGGCGCTGATCTACTTTCAATATCAACCACTCCAAAGTGCTGGAAAGGGACTGTTTAAAAAGTCATAGATTAGAGACGTGTCTCTGTGGGTGTTCGCTTGTACAAAGTTTCTTCTTTTTATTTAGTCTGTAACCTTTAAAGAAACCTGTCTCCTCCTGCAAAACTCAACTTAAAGCAGTCTACATTTCAGAGCCTTTAAGTTTTGGCGCTTTATGGTTGTAAAAGAGGTGTCACATGGTCGCACTGAAAGCTCGCCTGGTTCAGGGTGGAGCAGAGGGAGGAGAACTTGAAAATGTTCAGACTTTCTCAAAGATTGCATCTCCTCCTCTTTCCAGCCTCTCACTGCGCATCAGAGAACTAAGACATCATCATCATCATGTCACTTCCACACCTTGATGGGTTAAGTATTACTGACATGAGATGTGTGGTTGTTCATTCTTAAATCATTTGTCTGCTGCGAGGACAAGCCGTGTGCCTGTTCAACAGTTTTGGTAACAAAGAATCATTTTTACTGGGCCTGTTTAATTGCAATTTTTACAGTTTTCAAAACGTTTCAATTACTGGCGAATAACTTTCAAGAATATTATTGTCATTGTTTGTTGTGTTGCCAGTTGAAGAAAAGTTTAAAACTTTCGTTGGTCTTCAAACGTGGTCAGTTATGTAACATATCTGCTCTCTAAATAACGTTGTTATTTTTGAGTATAACTTTTCATCGTCGCGTATTGATATCATGAAAACTCCTCGATGTGACATAACAGATTTTTTCAATAACTGTGATTTCTGTTTGACCACAAGAAGGCTTTGCGTGAACCTTACACCAAGTCAAATGATTTCTTCCTCTTGAAGTGATCACATAAGCGCGATCGAGATCTCTGGAGATAACACACAGTGTCATTGTCACACAACAAATCCTTAATTACAGAAAGGAGGATCGGGTTACTCCGGCATCCAATGGCTGGGGTCTCCAGGCGGCGAGGGGGTCTTTGATCAAGAAAATCCAATTATTTGTGTATATACATTTCCCACATAGTGATTACTTCATTAATTGTCCCGCCTTTATCCCCACCCGTCCCATCCCCCCTTAATAATCAGCCCTTTATCCAGACCAACAAACACACCATAGGAGCTTTGTGTGGATTCAGAGGATTTGCTTCCCCCTCTCAAAGAGCCGCTCTTCTTTGATGATTGGGCAGCGGCGAACTTCAAAGTCATAAATCTCACTCCTGACTGGCTGGCGGCCCACCAAAGTCCTTATCAAATCCTAAGAAGTGATTCTTCACTCTCTCAGATAGTCCGAGGATAGCTGGAGGAGAGGAAGCGCTTTTCCACCAGAACGCCTTATTTCGGCGCACCGAGTTTGGTTTGTTTGAATTGGGAAGCTTGAGGAACTCGAGGAAGTGTTGCCATGGCAGCTGTGGCTGTGTTGCGGAACGAGACACTACAGGCATTTCTTCAGGTTGGTGAAAAGTTTGAGATGTTATTGAAAATGTGTTTCAACCTGTTCGTAACTGGTAGAGCGCGTAATATAGACGGCGCGTGCTTGCTGGAACAAACAACTAAGCAAACATGCGCCTTAAACGAAGCATTGCAACTTTTTTATTTCACATTAAATTGTGGCAAACTTTTCTTAACTTTATTTTGTGACATGAATCTCAATTTGATCAGCGGCTTGTTTTTGCTATGTTTTGAAAATATTAGTAGCCTACTGTATTATCGTATGGAATAACACGAATGCGTAATGCGTCGTCTCCTTGCGCACTGTAAAATACAAGCAAACAGATACGTTTTGTAGTTCAAAGTTTTCACATACACTTTAACTTAGTCACCTATGGATGTTTAACTCTGGCGCCTCTTTGTGATGCAGGATCGCACTCCAAACTCCTCGCCGGAAAACACTAAACATTCTCCTTTGGCACTTTTGGCGGCTACGTGTAACCGGATCGGTCACCATCACGGCACCACTCCCACGGACTTTATTCAAGTTCCCTTCGACAGCACCCTAGCTTCGCCCTCGCGGATTTTCCACCCGTGGACTAACGAGGCAACCCCCCCGTCCACGCTTTCCAGCAATTCCTCCTTTGGACTATCCTCGAAATCTCACCTGCAGGGCTCGTACACCTCCCACCATGAGCTCCCGTTGACCCCTCCGGCTGACCCCACGTATCCTTATGACTTCTCCCCCGTGAAAATGTTGCCGTGCTCCATGCAGTCGTTACAATCGTCTTGCCCGCCCACATACGTCCCCGCGGTTACTTACGCAGCACCGACCCCGATCCCACCCGCGATGACCGGTTTCGTAACGGGACACTCGGGCCTGGTCCATCATCAGCAGAGACAGCTGTCTCCGAACCCGGGGGACGATATACCGTGGTGGAGCCTTCAACAAGGCAACCACGTCAATCACCCGTCAACTCTCGCCCCCCATCGCTTTCCAATCCAACGGGGTCTGGTGCTGGGACACACGGACTTTGCGCAGTACCAGACCCAAATCGCAGCTCTTCTCCATACCAAGTCCCCGCTTGCCACCGCCCGCCGATGCCGGAGATGTCGGTGTCCTAACTGTCAATCATCCAGCTCAAGCGACGAGCCCGGGAAAAAGAAGCAGCACATCTGTCACATTCCTGGATGCGGGAAAGTATACGGCAAAACCTCGCACCTGAAAGCGCATCTGCGCTGGCACTCGGGAGAGAGACCCTTCGTGTGTAACTGGCTCTTCTGTGGGAAAAGTTTCACAAGGTCGGACGAGTTACAGAGACATCTGAGGACTCATACCGGAGAAAAACGCTTTGTGTGTCCAGACTGCTGCAAAAGGTTTATGAGGAGCGATCACTTGGCCAAACATGTCAAGACGCACCAGAATAAGAAAAGCAAAAGTCACGAAAAGACCTCTGAATATGTGAAAAGAGAAGACTTGAGACCTGTGTAGTTGACTATAGATGGCTTTAGACTAGTGCAATAAAATCTTGACAAAGTCCAAGATTCTAATGAGGTGAAATGTTGGAATTTTTTATTTTATTTTTTAAAAAGTCAGTACTTTTCATTGAAATAGCTTCGCGAGACTTACTGGACTGGGAGCCTTCTTCGGACATGTAAATAAACTTTTCAAGTCGTACACAGTTCTTAAAGGGACCCTGGAAAATGTTTTGTATTTCTGAGCTGTCCAAAAACATTAACAAGTTTTAACTTGTGTTGAGATCCTTGTCTTCGGTGGAAGATTTCTTTATCCTGTAGATACATTGATAGCTTTTGTTGAATGAAAGTGACAGTTTTTCGCTCCTTGTGGGGTGTCTAGCATGCTATTAAAAACAATCTGTTAAATCTATGAAGTAATGTGTGAAAATAAAAAGTAAGACTTGTACATTCCATTTAAACAAAGTGGTGAGAACAGAAATTATTTTTTGAAGAGAAAATCAGGGATCAAATGTGGAATTTAAAGTTTTATAGTGTGACAGAGAAACAGTGAAACTGTTGGTAAGTTGGTGACTGTGTAAATGCCCAAACTGAGCCTAGAATGAAACACTTGAGTTTTGTCTTTCTGGTATCATTAACATGTTTCGATATTATTTTCCGCCCAAGACAGCAAATTGTACGATTTGAAAAACAAAGTCAGCCAAAATGACAATAAAGCAAGCATTAAATCACCACCACTGTATTTTCTCCTTTTCATTTAGACATATCATTTATTTTACAGAAAATAACAGAAACAGTCTGATTCTTAACATGTAATATAGCATTATATTTCACTATCTAGAATTGCTTGTGTCACATTAATGGGAATGAAAGTTTTTGGGGTGATTTTTTACACATTCTTATATAAACGTAGATTTAGTGTCCATGTGAATTTATGATTAAAAAAAGAACATTACAACTATGAGTAGCACTTTCTTTTATTGTTTTCTTGTAGGTCAGATGTAGTAATAACATTAAATTATGCATCAAAGCCATACTAGTAAATTCACTAATTAGTATTATTATTCAGTGCTTATTTGAGTAAGAACACCGTTACAAGGACATCTTAAAATAAAGGTTATTAAAATCAACTGCATCTAAATACAAACAGTTTTTTTCAATCCAGATCTCATTTGTTCACACTCTGATATTGATTATGTGCTGAATTGAAACTGAATCAAATCTGCGTTTAGCTTAAGTGTTTTCTGGAAATTCACTCCTAATAGAAAGGAAGTGATGGATTGTTATTTCTAACAGCCTTGTGACTACTTTCAGTATTTCATATTTTTCAAATCAAAGAAAGACATTGTGGTATATAGAGTCTGTTTTGCTTTGCATGTCTTGTCAAAACGTCATCAAAGCATTTGAAATTCAAAAAAATGAAGTCAGATAACAGTTAAGACTTATTTAAGGATGTACGTATGATATATATTTTAAGGGGGTCAGTCCCTGAACTCTCTCTAATGCTGTTTGTCCTGCAATAGCGCCTCCCTAAGTAAATTACTGCTCTATTATGTTTGTATTCATTCTTTAAACAGTTCTTCACACTGATGCCGTGGAACCATTTTTGGTTCCACAAAGAAACAGAAACCAGAGAAAAAGGTTCTTCCATGGCATCGTGAGGCAACGGGATACTTCACCCAAAAAGGGAAAAAATGTCATAATTTACACACCCTTAGATTTTTCTTAACCTGTATACATTTCTTTGTTTTCATTAACACACAGGAAGAAATTTGAAAGAATGTCAGATCTCACCCACCATTTACCGCCATAGGGAAAATACGTGCTATGGAGTCAGTGGGGTGTAAGATATGAAAATCTTCCAGATATCTTCCTGTGTGTTCAGAAGAACAAAGAAATTGATAACGTTTTGGAACAATCAGAGGATGAGTAAATGATGACAGAATTAAAAAATGTGTGCGGAGTATCTCTTTTTAGGAGTGTTGTATTCAAAAGATGCAGCCAGCCTAACAACTAGCAACTGGAATCATCTGTGAAAGACAAGATTTCTCAATTATCAAATACAAACAAAAAATTAAACTTAATTTTCATACAACTAAATAAAATAATTTTCCCCATGAAACTGTTATAAAATGACCACCTGTCGAGGGTGTTTCCCTGCTTCAGCCCAATCAATTCTCTACTGTTATGGTCACCACGTGTATTTGTAACCTTTGGCTGAGGGTCTGTCCTTTTAATATCAATGTTTTTTTCCTTCTTAAAACCACATCAAGAAATTCACACTTCTTCAAACTTGTAGCTCTTCTGATAGAATCTCGGCTTTTCTGTGGCTCTCAATATCTAAATCCCATGCCAGTATTGGAGTGGGAATAATTTCTTTGTAAATGAATGAGCTGAGTAGACAATCATATTCTGTGTTATTGAAAAACTGGATACACTTTATCAAAATTATTCTCAGGGTCTTAAAAACCCTTAAGTATTCATGTCTGAGATATACGCATAAATATTAGAAATTAGTTTTTAGGACAAACGTGTAATTGTGCCAGAAGATTAGTTTATTTTGTAAAAGTAATATTAAAATTGGTAATTTAAAATATTCAAAATGTAGTAATTTGAAATGAATGAGTTGGAATGAGAAATTATGAAAATCAGTCAATTAGAGCCAGAAATAGATGATAGAGTCCTTAATACAACTAAACTTTTAGTATGTTTTTATTTACTTGTGTTTCTACGTAATATGCACAATTTTATGTGTGCAATTAACTCCATACTTACATACAGAGAGAGATAGATAGAAAGACGGGAAAATTGATAAAATTATATGTCCAGTTTTGTCATTTATAGCAAATGTCATAATTTAGCGTGTAAAACATTCTGTCTCTTTAAATTAAAATTGTTTTTAGCTTATTACTAAAACGAGAGCTACAAATTGCTTTAGAAACAGAGAGAAGCCCACAGGAATAACTGTTTATGATGATAATCTTAAACATGTCAATATGGCACATTTCCAAAGTGAGTGTTTGGAATGTTTACAAATGTTTTGACTTGATGACTTGGTGTATTTCAATACTGTAATGTTTGTCTCGTGTGACATGGAGAGATTATTTTAAATAAAGCTAGTTGTTATATTTCCAATGATAACATTTTTAAATGTTGGCAGCAATAGAAATAGATCCCTTTACAAACTCTTGTGTGTAAAGTTATAAGAAATATCCTTCTGGTGCAAGGCTATAGAATTAATAACTGAAATGACTTGAATTTTCCCATTCCTCCAAAATCCCATTTCAGGTACAGACTAGCAGTAACATCTTAATGTGTCACTACACCAACAAGCAATGAATTCCTACAGGGCAGGAAAAGAAGACTCTTTTTCTTCTCCGGAGTGTGAGATATGGTCAGGCTATCACAACAACACATGTGGGTTTGCTGGAGGGAGTTTGTGTTTAAGCTCCAGCGTGACCTGATCTGAATGCCACACTCTGATCTTTCTTTGATGTGAGAATGTTGAAAGTCTGGCAGAATCAGGCATTTAGACAAGCATGCATACTTTCAATCTAACATGTCCTTGTTTATTTCAGGGCATTAAATGTGAAAAAACTGTATATCCGGATCTAGCTGAGCATCAAAGGTTGTTTTGGATGTGTTTAACAGCATTGATAATTTGGGATGCTTTGCATTGCGTGAGAAACATTTCCTCTTCACCTAAATATCATTCCACTTTTTTCCTGTTGAAAATGTAAACAGCTTTTGCATGCTTAATGAAAAGAAATGATTCTAAATCATATTGAAATCAAAGAAATAAGTCATGCCATTCAGTTAAGTTATTTTATTTTTTAGTTCATATAATGGTGGTTTTAATACCCATGATTATTGATATTATGTTAAAACTACACATGATGATATAATAGCCCAGTGGTAGTATCTGGCTGAGACTTCAATATGGTAAATGGGGGGTTTTACCTGTTTAACATACCGCCCTCAGTGCCAAACTCTCTTCCTCTCTCCATTTTGAGTTCAATTCAATTTTATTTTTATAGCTCCTTTCACAAATTTGCAGTGTTGGAAAGCAGATTTTAAAAAAGTTAATTTGTACCACTTGGGTGATGTAGTCACCGCTCATTAACAATTGTCACTAAGAAATTCCTGTTTCACCTCACAAAAGTTTCAACAATATATAACCAACAGAATATTTAGAACCACTTTAAAATGTTAGAAATGTATCTTTAAGATTTAATTATTTACAGTATGTAATAATAATAATAAACAAATAAATAAAAACTGAAACGGGAACATTCACATTACATATATGCATTTGGCAGATGCTTTTATCCAAAGCGATTTACATTGCATTATCCTATACATTTATACTTGGGTATGTGCAATCCCCTGGGATCGAACCCTCCTCTTACCACTGAGCTACAGGAAAGTACTTCCTATTAAAGTACTACTAAAGTACAGAAAAGTACTTCTGGATCAATGTTCACAACTTAGGAAGTAGTTACAAAGAAATTATTATAAATGATATTGCAATTTCCTCAATACAATGTAATTTTACAAACATCATTTTTTTAAATTACGTAATTTTAATTTAATAAATTGAATATCGTTGATTTATTGTATTTCTTTTGCAATGATATTGCTATAAGGAATTTTTTGGCCTTGATAATCATGTAGTCAAAATCTTGCATAATAAACAACTGAATAAAGTAAATTTTATTGACATTCCTTATTTATTGGATATTCTTTATTTAAGAATCCAAAGAGCTCAGTTGGACAGAATATCACCTTGACCCACCACCACTGACATTAACTTCACTGAGATCTTTAAGCTTGTGATACAGGACCAAACTTTTCAATTCCTTTAGCTCATCATGATTGATTGATTGATTGACTGACTGCATGATATAAAGGAGGATATACAAGTGATGACTGAACTTTAGGGGCAGCTAATATACCAGCGCCATCTTGTGTCGACTTGTGAATCCGACGATACAAAATGAGAACTAGTATTTTACACAGGACATTATGTTTTGTCAGTATACTATACTAACATAACATGCATATGTATACAATTATAATCTATATCTTACGGATGACTTTCAATTCTCTTTTTATTCTGTATTAGCCTACATCCAAATTATGGACGAAGTATGAGCCACTGACAAAGTGAATTTGATAAACCTTTAATAAAATAAGAAAAAAATGCACTACTTTAAATATTTCTGTTGCCAAGAGCTATTAAATAACCTTTTTTTTTTAGGTACATAGAAAAAGAGACCAGCCAACAGCAACATGAACAATGATTCGACTCATTCGACTCTTTAAAGATGTGAGTCATGTGGAGCTGTCCAGGTGCTGAAATGATCCCCTGTGTACGATAAATGAAGGCATTGCCATGACCAATGAAATATCAATTTCTTTTTTTCAAATATTGATGTAATATAAGTATTTTATGTAATAAAACTAAAAATGCGTTTAATCCTATCACCTTCGTAAACGTGAAGATCGCAACATGCGTGTCTGTGTGGGAGCCGTGCTCGAGCTTTTAATTTTTTTTATTGCGTGCTGCCACCATGTGGAATTCTCCCACAACACCAATCTACACATCATTCCCTCTTACGTCCCACATTCAAGGCAAAAAACTTCCCATTAAAGAGTGCTTTTCAAGGTTAAGGAGATGTCCTCTTAAACGCAACCCTCTAAACCACACCATCTCCCTTATGGATGTTCATAATGAATAACCTAGTCAACCTGACTAAGAACAGGTGTTTAAGTGCATGAATAAAACATGAGGCACTAATATGTTTGGTGTGCTTCTAGGACTGTTGTCCCTGATGTCTTCAAGGTCAGAATGACATTCTGAGCACTGGAGCACCGTGTAGTGTGTTGCAGTTGTGAAGTGTTTGTTCGTGACTTGCTTTTTCATTTAAGGCACCAGGTCCTGCGGGCAAGTGCCAGAGCTGTCGTAATGCACATGCTGATGCCTCAAGAGAAATGAGATGTGTTTCAGAAGCAGTCTGTGATGTTGTGGAGAGGTACGGGGATTACCAACCGTGCGTCATGCTCGTGGCACATCGAATAAATATTCGATTCGCATATTGAATGGCAGCAACCTTACTTTGGAAAAAGTCACCGTGATTCTTTCTTTCTTTTTTGCGGCTATTTGAGCGTTGATCTACAGGAGGCAACATCTGGAGTCGCGGAAATCTAGTTGCCTGCAGATTTTGGATACTGTTGCGCTCACAGTGATCTTTCAAAAGGTAAGAGTGTCTTTAAATGTCCCCGTTCATCATTTAAAGAATAAATCGAAATATTAATGTAACAGGTGCTTCTCAACAGTCGAGTAAAACGCAGCACGAGCGCAGTCTGCGCCGGTTTGTTCACCTGGCAAAGCGGCACTAAAGAAGGATTTTATCTATTTCATACTGATGTATAGTAGGCTACCATATCTAAAAAGCCATTTTCATTCCTTTTTAAACAGCAGTCATCTATACATCTTCTAAATTGAAAAATCAATATTCAGCATATAATCAATGTTCACATGTGTGGACATGTTCGTCCGGATATTGTGTGATTAATATTGGCAGAATGGTGGGCACCTGATTTATTTGTATAACTTTTAGAGCCCCATTTGCGCATTTCAGTATGCAACAATGTGCCAAATCGGAGGGGTCTGTCGAAGGGAAAGCCTTAAAATGATTTGGAGATGATATGTTTCGAGCCACGTCCAATGCGAGAATGGTAATTTTGTGTGTGTCTTGTTTAAAGTGCTTTAATCCTTCTCCAAAAAAAGTAATTCTATTTAGATACGAATCGACTTTTCTACTTCTTCAAGATCCCCCCAAAAAACCTTATCAATAGTGATGGTGAGAATCAGTTAATAGCATCGCTAGACTACACTAAAGATTGTGAACACGTTCATTTGAGTTAATTGAAGCCTAAAACTTTATTGATTCGGCACCTCTTTATTTGTGAAGCTGAACGAGTTGCTGAACGTCCGCTCTCTCGGTCATCTTGACTTTTCTCTTGTGCTGAAACAGACGCAGTTCCTCGGAGAGTGACAGTGCACTTTGGATTGAGGACTTAAACACTTGGGAGTGATGGCGGCGTCGGCACCCTCCTCCTCCTCCTCTGGCGGTGATCCGGATCCCAACTCGACAAATTTACGGCCACCCTCCTCAAGTAGGTCCATCGCCGATAAACCGCTATTTCACTCCGGCTATTTGCTTTGTGGCCAAAGTCATTAATCTTGTCGCTGAGGCGGGAAAACGGCGCTGTTCGCAAAGCTTCAGGACCAACAAATCACAGCGGCGGTGCGCGCGCACCAGCCAGACGAATGTCGCTGTCAACATATTCTAGGTGATGCCTTTAAAAGCACCTGCTCACAGGTCATTAGTGAAGACAGACGAGCAGCCAACTCTCTTTTATTTTTCTCACTTTTCTGTATTAGACGTATTGGTTGTAACAATTATTATTATTATTATAGTAATTACTATGATTAGCCTATTATTTCTAACATTCTACGTTTAACTGGCTATTCCAATAAATTGTATATATATATATTATTATTATTTTTCTTTTTTCTGTCGTCAGTTAAAAAATAAATGAATGATCTCTGGCTGTAGAAGTGTCTCATTATGTGAAGTGTAGCTATAATTGTTGCCTCTCTAAATCGGTGCTAATGGGTCGCTTCTCGGTTCAGTGTGTTTCTCTCAGATGGGGAGGCACAGCGTGCTGTTTATTAATAGCTTTTTTCAGCTTCAGAGAATTTCCTTATAACCGGAACAAAACACACGCTCTTAAAAAATTAGTCACGGAATATTGGGACCGTTTTTTTCGTACAATCTCAAAAGAGAAGGTGCCTCATATGGTCCATTAAAGAACCATTTTTTGTTTCCCCAAATAACGTTTTTAATTCAACGGATCTCAAAAGAATAATTAATTTTTCGTTTTTCATTTGGATTCTTTGCATTACGACGAATTTAACAGAAAGGTTCTGGGGATGTTATAGATTCTCAATGATGGCCTGAGACGAGACCTTCATTTTTAATGAGATGCAGGGCAAACCATCGATGCTCTCTTATTGTGGCTATGTTATTCTTATAGGTAGGCTACCCTGTGCTTTATTTGGGTTTCTTATACAGGCCTATAGGTCTATTTTATGTCTACAAAAAACAATCACACATGAAATGTCCCGCAGCCTGTTACACAAAAGGGTTATTAAAATGTAATAATATAGGTCCACGTTTTGGATTTTAGAATATGTTTTTTTTCTTCAAAATAAAGATTTAAAATCATCACATAACATATATTATTTAGCCTACATCACAGCCAGAAAATATAATTATTGTTAAAGATATAATGCTGTAGGTCTATGTGCCTATACATGGGTATACGAAAAAGAAAAAGGCTAAATATCCTAACTAGATTTAATGGGGAAGGGTTTTGAGTGGGGAAGTGATTTGAAGAAGAATAGAAAGGGTCGCTGGGAGACTGAGGTCTGGACCGACAGAGATAATGACAGAGTAAATGATGCTGAACTCGTAATGGCACTGCTGAGGTTTTGGGACGCAGGGGCGGGCGGGGCAGCGAGCTCCAATAGATCCTCTTCTCCAGATTTGGCTTATTTTTCAATTCTGTTCATCTCCTAGCATTAATCCCATATAAGTGGCCATAATTATCATTTTGTCACATCAGTAAGAGCTTTGGTCATTTTCGCATTTTTCCCCAATAGACTATGACTGGAGTGGAGTCGCACATGGATGTACGAGAAAGCTTGGAATGAAGATATGCGGTAAGTGTTCGGACCAACACAAAAAAATGTCGCCCATAATATGAAAGAAGCGCGACAGTTCTAATGAATAAGTAACGCGCGAAATAAAGTCTTAAAATAAATTAATTGTCAAACTTAATTGCTATTTCATAGTTAGATGTTTTTCTTTGGCGCCCCTCTCTGGTGGATATGGCCAAGGCAACTTTGACCGCCCTTTACTATAGCAATTGCATTCATTATTTACCATCAAATTGGGCTAAACCTTTTTGGAATTGAAACACATGTTTTGAGACAGGCTTTCAAAACAATATTTTTTTCTGGCATATAACAATGTGCAATGGAGTTCCAGATAATTTTATAATAACCCGCGACTACGTTGTGTGTGCGAAAGCTGTGGGGTAGGTTGTACTTTAAAGAGAAAATATTGATTTCTCAATATCTGCACAGGAGACAGGCTTTCAAAACATTATTTTGTACGGCATATAACTATGTGCAATGGGGTGGCAGATAAATCTATAATAACCCGAGATACGGTCAACGTGAGGGAATTTACGGCCAATGGAAATCTATTAAAATACTATCCGTCAAGCCTCTGTTTTGCCGAGATAACACAAATCGTCTCTACATAATGCGTAACTGCTATTGTTAAAGAGATTCGGGATCTGATGCTGTGCGTGGAAAGAAATGATCCTCCTTAAATCACAAGCTTTATCTGTTCATGGTTGTGTTTCCATAGGAAAGCAGCTTCAATTGTCATATTTAAATGTTAGGTTAAAATGTAAATGTCTAACCGAGTAAATACAAATAAAATACGATTACACATAAGTGTGAAAAGATTAAAATGATATTAAGGTTGTTTAAAATGTGCTTGGCTTTATCTGATGTGGCGCACAGAGATTGGCAAAAAAGTGACATTTTACAGGCTATGTAGCAATAAAAAGAGCACACCTTTCCCTCGATGCTATTCTTTCACACATCTCTTTCTAATCGATTGATAAACCAAATGAAATGTTTGAGAGGTTCATTTTTATTTAGAAAAGAAAATTAATTGTTAAACGCCCTGAAATTTGTAAGTTTATTTTTTTATTTGATTAAAAATGTTAATTACATGTAAAATTAGTCGTTCACAAAAAATGCTGCGTAAACAGCATGTGAAATAAATACCCACGAGTCTGAGTCCCCAGAACGCGCATCTGTCTCGTGTGATAAATAGCGGCCTTACAGGAGATTTTCATTGGCTCTAAATGACTATTGGCTCTTAATACGGGGTCCTGATGTCATCGACTGTGACCTCCCACCACATAAATCATAAAAAACACGGACATCTCGAACAAACAGAACATCCCCACATGCCATGCGCTCCGAAGTTTACTCGAGTTCAGTTATTTGCTACAATGTTTGGAAAAAGAGATCCCTCACTTCAGTCCTCCTCTCTGTGTGGTCGTGTAGGATTCTTGCAGAAGAACAATAATCTTGACGACAAGAGCCGAATTGTCGGCCTTTTTAACGACCAGCAGCCATCCAAGAGCATTTTCACACAGGACAACGAGCGAGAGTCTCGCTTCAGACGCACAGAGACAGACTTCTCCAATCTATACGCGCGAGGTGAGGATAAAACCTTTCACTTTCACAGGCTCTTACAATATAACCCAATAACCTTTATCTGCAGAAAACCACAAATATACAAACATTTTTGTGTGTGTGGTTATGGAAGATTATGTTGAAGGTTTTAATTTGCCCTTTAGGGTCTATTTTGGTTATGTCCCTCCTATCTCATTATTGCACACTGTGAAACATATGTTCTATAAGTTTAGTACAATACAGTACATTATAGAATCAGTAATATACTTAATATGTCAACATACTTATAAAAACATGAGTTTTGGTTCATATACAAAAATACAAATGAATTGTTTGGCATTATGTGAGTAACCAATCTGATCACAGATCTTCTTCCGGCCAAAAATGGAGAGGAGTGCACGATCCAGTTTCTCCTGGAGCTTGTGGACATCCTGACTAACTATGTGCGGAAGACCTTTGACAGATCCACCAAAGTGCTGGACTTCCACCATCCCCATCAGCTGCTGGAGGGAATCGAGGGGTTTAACTTAGAGCTGAGCGATCAGCCAGAGAGCCTGGAGCAGATTCTGGTGGACTGCAGGGATACACTTAAATATGGAGTTCGGACAGGTGGGAACATGAAGTAACTCCTCTTTGAACCAGTTAATACATTTGTAAGAAGCACAGTCAAGAAATGGATTTGATAAAAAAAAGAAGTGCTGTGTTTCACGAAGAAAGTTTGACACTGGTAGTTTCTTAGGATTGGTTTCAGTTTGACAAAAGAGCTTTACTCAAATCAAGATGCTTCAATTTGTTTCAAGGTAAATCAAGTTATGATAACTCTATTGTATGAGTACACATTTGACAATCACAGGAAACAGACAGAATCAAGTTTGATTGATTGTGCTGAAATGATTATGACTATAAAGAATTTACACGCATTACATCAAGACGAAACACAGCTGCCGCCGGTTGCTTGCTTTTTCAAATAGCAGATGTAGGAAGAACTTTTCGGAGAGAGTCATTTGTACAATAATCTAATTACACTATTGAATATGTAATTAGTAACTAGTATTTAAATTACTTTTTCAGAGTAACTTACCCAACACTGATAAAGAGACAGATGTATGCAAACTTAAAACAGGACCATTGGTTCAGGAGTTTAATATATCGCACCATTAGTTCCGCCTTTGGAGTTCACATATTTTTTTGTCATTGAGTTTTTTTTATTTGTTTATCCTACAGGACACCCAAGGTTTTTTAACCAGCTGTCTTCAGGTCTAGACATTATGGGTTTAGCTGGCGAGTGGCTAACTTCTACAGCAAATACTAACATGTAAGTTCCCCCTTTCTATGCTACAAATGTGCATTCCTGGTCGAATTTTAATAACTCGCTGTTTATGAAATGTGGTAAGTTTTGTTTGTAAACTAAGGACTTGTATCAAGTACACAGCGGATTTGCATTTTATAGCATTTTGCCGCCAGCTCAGAATAACACACTGTATTAGGTCTCAGCAGAAAAGATCCAGTGAGATGTGACAGAGAGTTTTGAGACCGTCTGCAGATGGACATGGCCAGAATGTAGAGTAACACCTCATTGATCAAGGCTAATTTTCATCGACATGCTGAGACAAACCACCAGCTGAGACTTTCAATACAATCCACATCTCCACCCCATTCAGCCATCCAGCTTAAAACAATGGTAGACCTCATAAAATTTAACGCATTTAAGTTATTCATTTCTTGATTTTCACATTGTTTTCTTTTGCCTGGTTCACCCAATGAACATGAAAATTCTCTCATAGTTTATTCACCCACCCTTCAAACCTGTATGACTTTTTACAAAAAGAAAATATTTTGAAGAAAGTCCAGCATGGACCCCATTCAATTTATGGTCGCAAAACCAACGCAAGTGAATGGTGTCAACAACATTCTTCAAAATATCTTCTTCTGTGTTCTGCGGAAGCAAGAAATACATACCGGTTTGAAATGATTTGGCTGATAGATCTGGATGGAAACATATACTTGTTTCTTGTTTTATTTCATTTTATTATTCTATTTCATTTATCCCATTTATTACAATATTCATCTATCATATGTATTCATTTAATTATTTTACTATTCACTTCTATTCGTATTATTTGTTCCTTACTTTCCTGTTGTTTAACCTCGTTGGGAGTTGTATTGTGACTTATGCTGATATGAGTATCCATTGGTCTCCATCTCAAGGTTCATAATAATGTCATGAGACAATGTTTTGATACTGTAATCTTGAATGGTTAAAAACATATATTGAATCTGTTTCTAGTCAGATGAAGTTTGACAGAGCTTGACTGAGCATCAATGCACATTTTCTGTCTATTTAACATCACTTCGTCTCCTGCCTGCTGTTCTTCCCTTCAGCTCTATATCTCCCTGGTGGTTGGGTTAAAGGATTGACTCACAACGGAGTTGTTATTTCCAGGTTTAATTTGTTCCTGACAGAGAGAGATCTAGTGAAACTGGACTCAAAGTTTAGATCTATAAGATCTATAAGCCATATCTCATAGTTGGATCTATCATGGCTGAGTAAATGATGACAGAATTTTCATTTTTGAAATGAATGTGGTTGCTGTGGCCCCGCTAGGGTGCTGTTCTCAAACATCTTGCAGTGATGCTGTCATGCCAAAAGTTAAAAAGTAAATAAAAATATAATACAATCATGCAAGCACTATTTGTAAATACGTTATCAAATTTATACCAAGACAGCATACCAACAGCCTATATATACAGTCGAGCTCTGAGGGTCACAGATTTTATGACGTCTTTCACAGCAGATGCTCAAATTCTCTTTAGATCAATAACACATTTTACGTCCCTCATTCCTGTCATTGTAAAGCATCTGTCACGGAATCTTTGGTGGTTTAGTGGGCTGTGTTTTGTGACGCTTCTATTTAACACCAGTAATTGGTAACAGTGGATTTTATAAAAGAACAGATAGACTGTAAAAAGGAGAAGCACTACTTGATGTACCTCACAGTTACTGCAAAAAATGTGGCTAAAATGCTTAAAGTGTGGATCAACTGAGAAAGGTCAATTGATGCCTTAGGAATATTATAGTTTTTACTGTGTTGATACAAAAAATGGTGCTATATAGCATTAAAAGTGGTTCTTGGCTCGTAATCGAAGGGAAACAACTTTAACATTTCTTGGTGCTCAAGCCCCCATATGGTCCTTCAGCGGTTCTACAAAGCACCTCAGTTATCCTAAAGAACCGCGGAAGAACCTCTGTAGAACCATATGCGGTCTTAACAGGTTCTTTACATGGAGGCGGTGGTATATAGCACCTCAGTCATCCCAATGAACCGCTAAAGAACATCTGAAAAACCACTAAAGCACCAATATATGGTTCTATATAGCACTTAAAGTGGTTCCCCTATGATAACAGAGCAAGAACCACTTTTAGTGATATATAGCACCATTTTTGGGGGAGTTTATTAAAGCAGAAAATGATCTAGACATGACATAAGAGACACTGGATCATTACTGTATGTCATATATAAATGAATAGTTTGGTTCCAAAATGAGTCATTTTTTTATGTTTTTCAAAAAACATGTTTTATTATGTTATCATGTTTTTATTGTTTTTTATTGTATACAGTTAGCTGTATTTTTTTCGTTATTGAATCAAAACAAAACAACTGCAGTTTGATCGAGATTAATTGGAATGCACAATAAAAAAACATCGCATTTTGGAACCAATCTTTTCATATATAAAACAATGTTTAACAAAGTTTCACGTGCCAGGCAGCCCTGCTCTCTCCTTTTTATATTTATGATCGTTCATATTGATTACACAGAACCGTATGATCACTTGACATTTGCATTCAGTAATGAGCTGCTCATCATCAGCGGTGATGATTATTGGTGATTATGTGGAGTTAATGAGTTGAAGATGCCTTCAGTGCAGGTCCTCCCATCAGATGACATGAGTACAGATTGTTTGTGAATATTACCTCCTGCTGTCAAGACATTCATTATTGTGGGACTAGTAGAGATGACAGGTGTGTGTGTGTGTGTGTGTGTGTGTGTGTGTGTGTGTGTGTGCGTGTGTGTGTGTGCGCGCGCGCGTGTGTGTGTGTGTGTGCGAGCGTGTGTTAACAGGTTCACATATGAGATTGCTCCCGTGTTTGTTCTGATGGAACAGCTCACCCTGAAGAAAATGAGAGAGATTATCGGCTGGCCAAACGGAGAGGGAGATGGTATTTTCTCACCAGGTGGGGCATGTAAACAGCACAATTACAATTTCCACATTCATTTAAAAAAACATCCAAGATTTTCCCCCTTTTAACAGCGGATGTATATGTTGTGCATATGCAAATATTCCCCCTGACTGTGTGTTAGTAACGTTTCTGAGTATGTTCAAATATACAAAAACATGTAAATATGCACACATATTTAATTTGACTAAAGGCACACAGTGTATGGTAGCACTTACAGTTTGGTTCCACATGTATTTATTTTGTAACAGTGTAATCGTCTTGTGAAATGAATGAAAATGTTTGTGTATTTGTAGGAGGAGCCGTCTCAAACATGTACAGCGTGATGGTGGCGAGGTACAAACACTACCCTGAAGTTAAAATCAAAGGCATGGCGGCTGTTCCCAGGCTGGTGCTCTTCACCTCAGAACACGTATGTCATTTATTCTCTCTCTGACAGACCGTGTATCTCTATATCCCGGCTTCAGTGTTTCCTGTCATTGAAATTGAGTTGCAAAAGGGTTTGTTATGTGATCCTTGGATTTCTAATGGATTTTTTTTTTTAAACCCTGTATTAAAGTCCCCTGTGGTGGATAATTTTAACCCTTAAAATAATATTTTACCATCGTCATAACACATTCACCTGTTTTAGTCTTGTGAAAATAATTATTCCTGTCTTAAAATCGCTTGTACACCTCAGCTTCATTAAGTATATGCAGAAAAATGAATATGCTAATTAGCCCCGCCTCCAGGCACTCAGTTCAGCGACTGTTGATATTTAAGCCTCAAACTGCTGATCCACAGGAGTCAAATGTACGGCATCATTAACATTAATCTTTTTAACTGTCTTTGGTAAACTGCTATTTCATGATGAAAATACTCCGCAAGGATTTAAAATGATAAATTTGCACATGGTTTGTCTTAAAGCAGATTAACGTAAACATATAAACAAATTCAAAAACTAGATTTTAACCACAGAGGGTTTTAAAGAACTTCACAGTTACAATATAATGTGTTGATATGGAGATCAAACAATCAGTCAAAGTAAGTACAGACAAGTAAAGTGTGTCAGTCCTGACATCTGCATTTTCTTCTGTATGAACCCAAGCTTGGGTTATGTGTGACCTAAAAAATAAAGCGTGCATGACCAGAAGAAACATACCGAATAAAAGAAACAAATATTCACAAAAATAGACAATTATGATCCCAGTTAAACACTAATAAGTGGACTTAAAAAAAACAATCTATTATATGTCTCCTCTATATATAAATATGTTGCTTGACTTAAAATATCGTTCACAGAGTCACTATTCGATAAAGAAGGCGAGTGCAGCGCTGGGTTTTGGCACAGAGAATCTGATCTTGCTGAGTACAGATGAAAGGTGAGAGAAATCTCTCGGTGTGTTCTTTATGTCGTGGACCGTTTCGTCATTAAGACTCTTTGCTTCTTTATTAGAGGTAGAGTCATTCCAGCTGACTTGGAGGCCAAGGTCATTGATGCCAAGCAGAAGGTGAGATGGTGTGAACAAAGTTGAGCCTTATAATGAGGTCATAACCTCTTTTATGTTAAGAGCCGGTGATCACTTCTGTTAATTTAATGCACCAGTAACCAGCAATTACACTTCAGAAACTCCATGGCAATTGCTAACAACCAGCCCGAACAGGGGCATATAATCATTTGGCAAATCATTATAATATTACAGAAATGTTCTGCCGATTCTGTGATCAAGAAAATTGTCAAGCTAGTAGGTAAGTTTAAGAAAGGTTTATAACCAAACGTCTTACTCGTAGGGATTTGTGCCACTGTTTGTGAATGCCACCGGTGGATCTACAGTTTATGGAGCCTTTGATCCCATCAATGAGATCGCTGACATCTGTGAGAAATACAACCTGTGGCTTCATGTAGATGTAAGTTCCTTCACATTTATATGAAATGACCACTTAAAGGGACAGTTCACCAAATATAAAAATTCAGTTTACTCACCCCTCGAGTTCCAAATCTGTATAAATGTACAGTAAGTGTTAACACAGAGAAAGATGTTAAGAGGAATGCTTGTAACCAAACAAATATCCGCCACCATCGACTCCCATAGTAGGAAACAAGTTTTGAAGAAAAAAACAAATTTGGGAGAATAAAGTTAAAGAAGGCAATCTCAGCGGATCAAGAGGTTAAATGAAATCTTCTGGAGCTGATGGTGTGAATGTGTGTGTGTGTTAAGGGAGCGTGGGGCGGTGGTCTGCTGATGTCCAGGAAACACAGACACAAATTGAATGGCATTGAGAGGTAGTGCACATACCGTACAGTCTCCTATTATCTTCACACCAGACAAACACGCATGTGCCGACATCACAGACTGATTATCTTCTGTTTCTGCAGAGCCAACTCTGTCACATGGAACCCGCACAAGATGATGGGCGTTCCGTTACAATGCTCTGCCATTCTGGTCCGTGAGAAGGTGAGAGAGAAAAATGGGGTGTCAGGGGGAATGAGTCTGCATTGTAATGGAATAAAGGAAAAATTCTGTAATGTGATATGAATAAAACTAGATGGAAGTGAAAGTGAAAAACAAAGGCTGAGAGGCAAACAAAGAGGAAGGGTCAGAGAACTGAGCTCGTTGGAGCATGATATCAGCTTTATGTCTGTCTCACTATTTCACAGAGTTTGACACACTATTATGTGCATCTTCAGGGTCTTCTACAGGGCTGCAACTCCATGTGTGCTGGATATCTTTTTCAGCAGGATAAGCAGTATGACGTCATGTATGACACCGGAGATAAGGCCATACAGTGTGGTCGACATGTAGACATCTTTAAGTTCTGGCTCATGTGGAAGTCAAAGGTTAGCAGATACATTATCTGTGACATCAGAAGAACAATGACTGACCGACTGACCGAGAATTAATAAGTGATTGGACAGACACATGGATGGATGGATGAATAAATCAATGGAAAGAAATATGGACAATGGATGGATGGATGGAAAGAGATGAATGGACAGAGACATGGCTAGACAGATACATGTAAATTGATGGGGATATATATTTGGATGGATAAATTGACCAACAGTGCATGGATGAATGTATGGATGGAAAGGGATGGATGAGAGATAGATGGACCGATACATTTATAAGCAATGGATGGGTGAATGGATAAAAGGATGGATAGATATATGGATGGATGGATAAATTGATGAACGGTGGATGCATGGATGGATGGACACAGAGATGAATAGATAGATATATTGATGGGCGATAGATGGATGGATGATGGAAAGAGATGGAAAGACAGATAAATTGATGGCCGATGGATGGATGGACTGATGGAAAGAGATGGAAAGAAAGATAAATTGATGGGTGATAAATGGATGGAAAGAGAGATGGATAGATGGACAGATAAATTGATGGGCGATGGATGGATGGATGGACAAATTAACTGATGGGCAATGGATGGATGGATAGACGGACAGATAGATAAATTGATGAGCGATGGATGGACTGATGGATGGATGGATGGATGAATGGACTCATGGATGGACTGATGGATGGATGGATGGATGAATGGACTCATGGATGGACTGATGGATGGATG
Organism: Triplophysa bombifrons; assembly: GCA_029783895.1. Classification (NCBI taxonomy): domain Eukaryota; kingdom Metazoa; phylum Chordata; class Actinopteri; order Cypriniformes; family Nemacheilidae; genus Triplophysa; species Triplophysa bombifrons. The sequence goes on from CM056456.1 coordinate 24,061,790, forward strand.
GATGGATGAATGGACTCATGGATGGACTGATGGATGGATGGATGGATGAATGGACTCATGGATGGACTGATGGATGGATGGATGGATGGAGGGATGGATAGACAGATTAACTGAAGTGTGATGAATGGATGGACAGATGTTATGTTCTGATAAGTAAGAGGTTTGCAGTAGTGCTGGTCATACAAGTCATAACAGAATGTCAGTTTTGACATGACAGATCTTCTCTTTTTACCAGGGCACCATTGGTTTTGAGAAGCACATAGACAGATGTCTGGAGCTGTCTGAGTATCTTTACCACAAGATAAAGAACCGTGAAGGATATGAGATGGTGTTTAAAGGGGAGGTGAGTGAAAGAACATGACACATCAGTGAGTTGTCTAAAACTGTCCAAGCCAAATCCCTGCTGTCTGATTCAAGAGAAATTTAACATAAATTTACACTGAACAGATATGTGTAATATTGTCTTCTATTTTGCATGAACATAAATGTAATGATCTTTTCTATAAAACTTTAAAGCCATGCGTGTTGGTCAAGCAACAGTCTGTCTCTTCTCTGCCTTAGCCCCAGCACACCAACGTGTGTTTCTGGTACATTCCTCCAAGCCTGCGAGGCCTGCCGGATGGACAGGAGAGAAGAGAAAGACTCCACAAGGTGAGAAATTTCACCAAAAACAACTTCTGCACCTTCATTTTGTGAAACTAACACCATACCGAACAACGTTGTTTTCTGATTTTAAAATCTAGGTTGCCCCTAAGATCAAGGCAATGATGATGGAATGTGGGACGACTATGGTGGGCTACCAGCCCCAGGGTAATAAAGTTAACTTCTTCAGAATGGTTGTCTCCAATCCAGCTGCCACCAGGTCAGACATAGATTTCCTGATCGATGAAATAGAAAGACTGGGACAGGATTTATAGACGGCATATGGGGTTGAAAATTTAGTACGAAAAAACATTTTGGATTATTGTACCAGCTTGACATTCTAGAATACTAAGTGGAACGCTGTAGAATAATGAGGCACTAGAACCAGGGTCACGATGTAGAAAGCAGATCAAATTTAGGACATTCCAGAATGCGGGGAGATGGTGAGCTCCTTTTGTTTTAATATGATTCCGAAGACACATATTACTTTTTATGATATTAAATGTCGTATCATTGTTCCTTCCTTCATCTGTCCCATATGTGCTGCTCTGTCTTTTAGCTAGAAACGTTGTACTCATTCTAAGTAATGTTGCAGCATCAATACAAGTTAAGCTCTATGGGCATCGGTGACTTGCTGCTGTGTTCAAAGAATGAGCCAACATTATATTTTGTGGCATTAGAGCTTAACTTGTTTTAAACACAAATCCAGAATGTGTCTGTATAGGCTGCTAAATAAAAATTAACAGAGTTTTAGAATATACGGTAATATATCACCGTTTAATAACAATGTGGACCAAGTGTCATACCTGTTATGTAATAAGGACAGATCCTATATGTACTGTTGTTGTAAGTACCGTCTTTATACACCATGTTTTTAACATTTGTGTAAATTGTGATTGTTTGTGACAAACATACGTCACCTGTTTTTTCAGTAAGACATGTTTGAATAGTGCTAAAGATTAAATAGAGGTACGTGTCAAGATAAAATTCATATCGCAAGACTAACTGTGTAAAAGAAGTCTATTTATACCCGCCAGTACCTTGTATTTTGAGAGACAATGTTTGTCTACATTTTTTCATTGTCTTAGATATTTTACTTTATTTATTAACCAAAGACATTAATGCCATTAAGTTACAAATCTGCACATCTGTAAAGGTAAATGACGAAAAACAGAGATCATAAAAGAAATAATGTAGAATTTATGTGTAACATCTGTAATATTAATATAAGCATTTAAAAACTGTACTGCCATGCAATGAATGTTGTCGTCGAGATCTGGTTTCTGATGTTCACATGCTGTACCTATAAAAATAACACTTAAATGATCATTTAATAAAAAAGAGAAAGTTAACAGTAAATAAAAAGGATAAATCATAGAGTTTGTGGCGCTGATATTTAGTTAAAGTAAGAGCATTTATTAGTAGTTGTAAGTAGATTCAGTCAGTTTGTGTCTTTCAAATGACTAAAACAATTCCTCATTCTTAAACCAACAAACTTTAGGAAACTATGCTAACAGTTTGTGTATGCAATGCTTACTTTACTCTGGCCGGTGAATGTGAAGTTGCTCTTGACTGAATTTACTGTATTTTAACCTACAGTCACAGGCTGTTTTTGTGCAATATTGCTGTTCACTGTCACCACTACAAATAAACAGCTACAAATGTACTTTATAATGTGTGTGCTCGTTCTGTTAAAATAAGTGTAAAAATCACAAACATCATTGCATGAGGACTGCATGAGGTCAAAGGGTCCCCGTACCATTTATTAGACTGCACACGTCACTGAATTTTCACGTTCCGGCCCATTTCACATAGATTATCTGCAAATTTCACAGCCATCGGATGTAATGTTGAGACACAGCTGCTGCGTTTAATGCAACTGGCTAATCGAAATGCAATCGCTACAAAACGCACCATTACCTTACCCAAAAAAACTGCTTCTGGCAGATTTCAGACACAGTTGTTGCAGACATCCCTCTGCCATCAATGAAAGTGTTTCTTATTTTGCCTGAGGACTGTGAGAAGAGACTCTGAAGATTTCCCTCACATATGCGTTTTATCTCTGTGTTGTCTCTTCTGCCTCTCATCGTTGCTCCAATTAATAACCCTGAGCAGCAGTTTTACAGTACTGAGCATTTCCAGGCGCTCATTATTTACCTCTTTTAAGACATTTATCATAAAAAAGATAATGCATTATTCTCTATAATAAGCAAGGGAAAGAGCCAATTTCAGTATTCAGCTACAGCTCAGTGCATTTTATCTCGGTTGGTGTGATGCAGGAGAAAGCTGTATTTGTCTTTTTTTGTGTGCATGCTGTGTAGTTGAAATAGTTGAAATAGTTGATTTTCTAACAATTTGGAAGAAACGATGTGATGAAACAACAGGATTTGGCCAATCACAAGCTTCTGCTACACAAGCATCTGCTACTCATAGTCACAAAGCTACAGAAGCACAATTGCCTACACACTAAAATGTGAATCCATTTACTCATTACATTAAGTCATGCGTTAAGGAAGTTTGTTTTTGGGAGAAAACATACTTTGTGGGGTTTCTGTGAATTGAAACGTACGAACTAGAAGCAATAATACCCAACAAATGGAGAGGGGATGATTCTTTACAGAATATAAAATACTTATTATATAATATTTTAATGTTCATGGTATGTGTGAGAAATATTGACCGTTACGGATTTGACAATTCATTGACCTATCTATGTAAGATATGCTTTAAAAACACACAACAAATGCTTTAAAAACGTTAAGAAAGACCTCATTTGAACCATCGAATATCTGAACTATCAGTATTGTGAAAAAAATTCATAAGATAAAAGAGAAGCGAGAGGCGAACATTCAATGAGAAAGAAATATCACAGATGAGATCTCTTAAGCATCTCAATTAGTTCTACACATAATTCTTCTGCAATGTTTTAACAGATTTTCCACCTATAATGTTAAAAAAGATTTTTCATGTATTTTTGAAATACAGTCAAGAAACAGTAAAATTACAATAAAGACCGCAAATGCACGAGAAACCCGGGAAAAACATGTTATTTTACAGTTTATTTCTGGCACCAAAGCTTTTTTAACAATCATTTTTTACAGTTTATTTTTTAAATACAGTCAAAAACAGAACATTTACAAGAAAAACGAGGAAAACTATCTATTATATATCCTTGTATCATGTCATTTTACGAGATTTTTTTTTTCATTTCTGTTTCTGTATTTTAAAGATTGTTTTACTGTGGAGATTTATTAATAGCAAAGCATTAAGAGCTCCTGTGATAGTGAGTGTCATATAAAATGTGTAGTTTAGTGTGTTAATGGCTAATCATTTGATGGTTGTGTATAGAGTTACTCTACAAAAAAGTTGTGCTGTGGGCTGTGGCTATGCACTAGGTAAAGTCTTACATGTTTACACTGTAAATAGTCATACGTGTTTTCAATTGAGATAATTGCTTTTCCTGTGAAACGTTGTAAAAAGCTGCTAAAAGGATTCTCACGTATGATACACAAGCATCACAGTCTCTGTAGAGCTCTTATTCACCCATCAATTCCAATTACAAGCACTATTAAACCTATAGTCACTTTTGGAAAGAATAAGCTTGGCTCTGTTCCCGCTCTCCCTCTCTCTCTCTCTCCCTCCCTCCCTCTCTCTCTCCCTCTCTCTCTCCCTCCCTCTCTCATAGGTGTGCTGTGAAGACTGTGGGCACCAGACTAAAACCTCGTCCGTCTGCTCTGCCTTAATATATTCTTACAACTCAACATTTTTTTTCTGTCGCTCAAACAGGTCAGAAAATATATTGATATAGCAGAAGTTCACAAGCATACCACACAGATGACAAGGTGTAGCTGAATATCACATAATAACTGGATAATCGCTTATTTATGTATTACTTTATTCGTGACAAAGTATTTTTTTCACATAACAATGCATTTAGCAGTGTATTCAATGCATACATGTCTTTTATGAGTAGAGTATGTGTTTCACTGCGGGATCGAACCCATGACCTTTCTGTTGCCTGTTGAGCATTATTGTTATTACATTGTAAATAATATTATTACAAATTAGTTTTTAAAACTCCTGTTTTGTTTTGTTAGGACCCACTGATGACTAAACATTTCAAATTAGTAATGTATCCATCATCCTGGGTTTAATCCTGGACCCAATCCGGGAGGTTGTCATGCAACAATGCATCTCTTCTCTTTTCTGAAGATGAAGCTAAAGATATTTTACTTATTTGTGAATGCCGATACAGTAACGGTTAGAATTAATAAAATCACCGTCTTGAAAATGTTACAAAATTATATAAAATATGCACAGGTCATGTGACAGAAAACATCAAAATGTTAAACGATTAATGCTAGTGTAGTGTAGCAGCCTACACAATAAGTTAGCTCACCTGGGCCATCATGTGGTCATTTATGGGGCTGAATGTCCATCCTGTCGGTTAGAGTCTGGTCCTCCACACCCTTTACGATTGTAACCTTTTTTTCTCATTAAAAAGGTTTAGGAATGAGTTTTATTGTGACTTGGGTTCATTAAAAGGTCTTGAATTGTATTGATTGAGAAAAAAATAATTCTTTTAACCTCTGAAAATATTGTTGTGCATCCTGAAAAACAGAAGTAGAAACCATGTTAAGATCTGAAAGACGTGTTTTTATAATAAAATATATATTCTTCTTGACGAAAACAAGTGCAGCCTCTTCCACTTTTGGGTCTTGAGATGCTCAAAGAACTTGTAATAAGATTGAAATTTTACCTACCCAGCCTTCCTCCGATTACCTGACAGTCAACCATCATGATTTAAAATAGGACATTAGATGCCCTCCTGTTCTGACTTTAAAAACCTATGGCAGTGCCAACTCCATGTCATTCTTCAGGGTATCCTTGAGAGGGGTGAGTCACATTAGCTGACCACTGGGATTCCCGGTCATGAAGAGACATCATCTTCAGCTCATCCTTACTGTACTCCTGGTCATCCCTGCCGAGCCATTATTAGAACACAACTTTGCTTTTCAACCTGGGTCCTCAACATCTACTACATTCGGCAACCTGAGGGTGATGCTCAATGACAAGGTCAGTCTTAACAAAACCTATCACAAAAACTAGCCATCTAGATAGTACAGAAACCTAAACCAAGCCCGAAGTCAACAAGGGTTGCCTGCTGAAAAGCAAAAAAAGAGTGTCAGAAACGACAGATGCATGTTGGCATTTGCTAGATTTAAAACAGATGTGTTCCTCAGCAGGCCAGCGGGTGGCGCCAGAGACTGCTTGTCAGAACCACAAAACCAAAAAAGATTGAGCTTCCTGGCATTTATTTTTATTTATTTTAACAGGCCTATACAATTTATACCCAAAGTACATTATACAGCGCTTTTAAAAAGAGCAACAACAAAGCAGCAAAATAAAATAAAAAAACACACCAGGAAATGAACTTTACAAGAAAAAGGGGCAAATATGTTAAACCTCTGTACAGAATGAATTTCTTGAAAGTTAATCTGTACAAGAAATATACATAAATTCTCCAGCGTGGATACTTAATTTTGTCCTGCATAGGATTCTGTACATTGCCGTTTGGTTATTGTTGTGCATTTAACGTTAGAATGCTGCCTGGGCTCTGTATTCTAGAAATACATTCTCATAGCTAGTTGAACAAAGCAAGGAAAGCTAACACTGTTGTTTGAAACCACATAACAGTACTATCGAGTGAAGAATGAAACCATTGGAGGCCAGTTATGGTAAATCTGAATGAAGGCTCTTCAAGGAAATCTATTTATTGAAAGCCGGCAGAGTCTCCTCTTTGAACTCTGAGGCAACCGTGTGATAAACCAAATGACAACAGTCACATTTCAAGGTACTTAACAGTAGCTGTGCCCTAATACATCTTTAGAAGGCAATTTTTTTTCTTCAATGACATTATTGTGACATTCTCCGGGTGTCTGAATGTTCATGCTTTTTCTTCATCGTCACATTCTAAACGCTTGTCTTTGTAAACCCAAATCTGTGCTGCAGAAGCACAATAATGCAGACACAATCTTCATCCAGCAGCTTCTCTTCTTAATGGCCGCCTGGAGACAGTCGTGCCTTGCTTTAGGGAAGAGGGATCAGTTAGCGGTGGGCTGCTTTCGGTTGGAGCGTTCAGTGCCGGCTGTCAGTAGGAGGCGTTGGAGTTTGGTGCCAGGGTTCCTGATGAACTGGCCCGTCTTATATGAGGCAGCAGGTAGGAGTCGCTGCCCAGCTGGTGCACATCAAACCGATCTTCTTTCCTATAGGCTAGACAACGGCGAATGAATCCCTGCAAAGAACAGAAATATGCCAACTTTACAAAACTCTTCACAAGGTCATCCACAGGTTTCAGATTTTACCACATACAGAGGTTTCAACATCAGTTTTCACACTAAATCATATGAAGGTGATGCTTTAGCCAAAAATTAAAAATTCTTCCATCGTTCTTTCATTTAAAAAATGTATGACTTTCTTCCGCAGAACAGAAAAGAAGATATTTTGAAGAAAGTTGGTAACCGAACAGCCCTGGACCCCAATCACTTCTATTGTATGGACACAAAGAGAATGGGTTAATTCTTCAAAATATCTTTGTTTAAAGATATTCATTTCTTATTTGAGGGCAAGTAAATGTTGAAAGAATTTTTATTTTTGGGTGAAGTAGTTGAAAGTTTAACAGAAAAAAGATGCACAAATTCTTTATATTAATAAAAAACAACTGTGCCAGTATTAACTAGTTTGACTTTCAGTCGTTAACAATGAAAAGCTTAAAAGGATGTTTGTTGCACTACATCTGACACTTCTTGTGTTCAATACTAGAGGCGTTGTCTTTATCCTTAATGCAGATTACAATGTTACTTAATAAGGCTAATAAACATGTCTGTTTGTCTAACCACAGATCTTCAGATCAAAAGATTTTTAAGGTAGGAAATACTTTATGGATGTGACCCTGAACTTTTGGACAGTTGTTCATGTACGTAGTTGATGAACGACATGAACTGTTTTCTTCAAAGCGGTATCATCAAACATCTTTGACAAGTAAAATATATTGTAAAATGACCTTGGCTTCATTGCTGGCAACTGGTTTGGAAGGGAACTGAACCTCTGTAGCTTTAAGGATGGTGTTCTCCTGCAAGATGTCCTGTTGGGACTGGTTATGGCCAAATGGCTGGAGAAACACAAATCACAATCCTGACATCAAATCCAATGACATCTTCAATTATTTTAATTTGACCAGTTTACACATTTACAGCAATCCCTCTTTGTAGAAACTATTACAAAGTGTACGGAATAAACAATAGTACCAGTATATACACTAGGGATGCACCGATAGGATTTTTTGGGCCGATATCCATAGCAATTTGACAAACAACTATCGGCCGATATTGGTCAATTGCATACAGCAATTGATTGCAGAAAAACGATCTAGTATTGTATAGTAATTTCACTGAACATGAATTGGATCCATTTAAGATTTTAAGAGAGGTACAGGTGTAAATCTGCCTAAATGTAAATGTAAGTTAAGATGAAATACAATAAGACAACAAGACATTTATGCATTTGGCAGACGCTTTTATCCAAAGCGACTTATATTGCATTATCCTTTAGATTTATACTTAGGTATGTGCAATCCCCTGTCAACGCAATGCTCTTACCACTGAGCATTTATTTTTATTAAAAACATTAAACTTGAACATTTCTTTAATAAATTTAAATAAAGTCTGTGCTGTTGCTTTTAGCAGTAATTATTTTGCTCCGAGAAAAATATGTATATTCAGACATCCAACTCATTAACCACAATGCAGTGAATTACTAAACTAGGGCCCTTTGAAATCAGTTTTGTTTTTATATTTGATTTAATTTAATTTTTTCACAAATTCCATTTTTCCTGTCTGTATTTTTCTTGATTCTGTGTATTTTATTTGTGACGTACAACTCTGTTAAAATGAACTAGTCGTACTTCTCATGTTTTATTCTTTTGCTGTTTTAAATCTTTTTAGTAGCCGTTTTGTTATGTGGTTAACTGGACTTTTATTTTGACGGCTTGCTGCAATATTTGACAGCAGCTTCTCTCAAATGAAACTGTAAAATGCGTCTGAGGTCAACTCTTTTAGAGCAGCGCCGATTCAGGTTGTGTTTGCGTCCACCAGATGCTAAAAACTCCACTACAGTACACAAAACCACACCACTCATTCACACGTAGAACAAGCAGATTGCATATTTAAACAGCAGCTGAATGATTAGTAGCGCTATTCCTAGCACAATTTGAATTTCATAAGCTGTTCAGTGATACTTTCTGCCGTGTTTGCTACTTTACATCGGTGTTTTCCGCTTCACAGAAATCTTAGGGCTATAATAGACCATCGGTATCGGCCTTTTTCATGCAATTGCCGATATGCTGATGGTGTTATATTAATCCAATATCGGCTGATAAATATCGGTGGGACATACATCGGTGCATCCCTAGTGCAGTCCTGCTCACCATTATTGGCACCCTTGGTAAATAGGAGCAGAGAAGGCTGTAAAAATACAGCCTTATCCATTGTGATGAATGGTTAAGGGGTGTTGGGCTTTGTGTTACTAATATTTATTCTCCTGTGCAACAAGAACGTCGTGTTTCAAGTCCTTTGTGTGCCAAGAAAAGGTAAATATTAATAGGATTATAGTTGGGAGGTATTTCACTTATAAGAATTTCTGGGGTACCAGTAATTGTGGACAGGGTGTATTAGAGAAAAGAGCGAAAAAAATTCTCAATGTGATATTCCCCCTACTTCAAATTGTTTTACTTTAACAAAATGTTGGAATTTTGTACATTTTTTAAATAAAAGTTTAAAAGGCGAAATAATGCAGATTTATTTTTACAGCCTTCTTTGCTCATATTTACCAAGGGTGCCAATAATTGTGAGCAGGACTATATATATACACACACACAATACAGTTCTTTAAAGGGATAGTTCATTTACTCACGCTCATGTAATTTCATACCAGTATAAATTACTTTGTTTCCGATGAACACAAACAAAGATATTTGGAAGAATGTTAGTAATTTTCAGATTCGGGTCATCATTGACAACCATAGTAGGAAGAATTAAATAGTCGTCAAAAGTGGACAAGAACTCCTAGCTTTCCAACATTTTTCAAAATATCCCATTATGTGTTCAACAAAACAAAACACATATTTTCCCCCCTTACTGTGGGAGTGAATGATGTCCCAGAACTGAAAAATGATAACAATCTTCCAAATATCTTTCTCTGTGTTCATTTGAACAAAGAAATTGAAACAGATTTGAAACAACCTGAGGTTGAGTAAATGACAGATTTTTCATTTTTGGATCAACTAACCCTTTAAGATAGTTTACCAAGTGAAGGTTTTAAACGCCTGCAAATGGAGAGTGGATAGAGTAGAATGCACTTGACAGTGTAGACAGCATGTGTAACTCACTTTTGTTGTGGCTAACAAGTGAACATTAGGGAGTTGCAATCATCTCTGTGGGTGTTGTGTGCACACTGGGGGGTATATTTTTATTGGCAGTGATATAAACTGAACCAGGCTCTTGTTTTACAGACACACTAAATAATGCATTATTAAAGCCCTCAAAGAAACCACACATTAAGAGACACCGAGGACACTCTTTAATCTGGTATGAACATCCGTCTCTGACATCGTGTCTACACTGGATGTGACGCGACAAAAGACAATTAAACGATTTGACCAAACTGGATGCGCATCCGATGTAGACACTGACAAGTCTACCTCTCAACCAACTGAGAAATCCCCTGAAGGTTTGTGATTAAAATTTTAATAATTTCTGTATTCTGTGACATACAATGTGACTCTGAGATGGATCTTAATTTCCGGAACAAGCACGGCCCGATCACAGACCTTTCTAGGAATTCCTTCTCACCTTCCTTCCATAGAGGCACTGGAAAAATATGACCCCGACAGACCAAACGTCCACCTTATTGGAGATCTTTGGAGGTTCTTTGCCCACCACAAAACACTCGGGGGGTAGGTACCTTACAGCCACAAGATGATACAATTAATCTACACATGCGAAGGGAAATCACTTGATATAATGTGTGTTTGTATGTCTGTGTTACCAGTAAGTGCCCGCCCCCTGTGATGTCAGGTCCATTCCATCTACTCCATAGTTGTCATCATCCATGATTTTAGAAAGCCCAAAATCTGTGATCTTGATCTCTCCACATGCTGTTCCATCAACCAGTAAAATATTCCCTACGCACAATCACACAGACAGACATCATGACACAACCTCAACATGCTAAAAAGAAATCCTACAAACCATCAGAGTAGAGTGTGTGTGTGTGTTAAGGCCATTGCACATCGAGTCTTGAAATTTCCGCACGTAAAATAATAAATATGACCTCATGTTGTGTCAATCACATTTACACACTGCCTCCAAAATTTACATCCGGACTGGGCTTGATTTTCTGTGTTTTTCGCATCCGTACCAAGCATTTTGAGAGGGGTTCTGAATAATTTAGAGACATCGTACAAACGAGCGCCAAATAAGAAAAAACGCTTGCGAAAATTTCAGACTGTATGTGCAACGACCTTTAGAACGTGTGTATTCACCGGGTTTGAGGTCGTAGTGTATTATGGGGGGCTTGATCTCGTTCAGGTATCGTAAAGCGTTAACGATCTGCATAACGATCGACCGAGCTTCTTTCTCAGACATGAGCTTGTTTTGCTTCAAGTAGAAATCCAAATCGTTTCCTTCACAGTATTCCAAAACTGTACAAAACCTGCGGGGGAAAAAAAACATCACGTCATTCTAACTGTTGGCACGGAAATGTTTTGACGTTTTGTGGGTAAAACTAAAGCGGATGAACTCACGTGTCTGTGTCCAGTGAAAAGTAATCGTAGAGTTTTACTATTCTGGGATGATCCAGCTGTTTATGTATTCGGTATTCCCGACAGGCGTGTCTGTGCAGAAGAGAGATGCAGAGGTTACCATGGGCAACAGAGGTGAGACCCAGGCAGCCAGACTCATGAGAGACGGATGGACTAGATTTCCAGACATTTCTACTTCTGTGCAGAATACCAATCGACACGGAAACACTCTCACAACATACTTGTGATAATTCTCTTTCTTCTCCTCTCTCCAGTTTTTGTTGAGCTGATGAATTTTCACAGCAGCGTACCGTTGCTCGATTAAGTCAAATGCCTGAAGAGCAGAATGGTGAATGAGTCATGCACCCGAGGGTCAGCATTCACTCCTCTCTGTTATGAATGTGGTGAATTTAAGATACCTTGTAGACCTCACTGAAGCCTCCTCTGCCCAGCAGGTGTAACAGCAGATAACGTTCATTCAAGGTGGGGTGGTCCTTAAACCTAAAAAACAATCAGATTACATGAAAAAATTACAGAAAACTAAAACTGAATTTATTGTCATTTTATGAAGTCACTATAGAACAATAATATATATATATGTAACGGCTGTTACCTGTATAAAACTGAATTAAACAAACAAAAAGGGGTCAAAGGTGATGTCATCATAGTGTCAGTACATACTGTGAACTGTCTTCATTGTTAATTCTCTTCAGCTCTCGAATGTGAAGATTTCGCACCCTTTCCAACCTCTCCAGCTCAGCCTGAATCTCTGCCTCCTCCTACAAACACAGGAACAAAACAAAAAAGTCAAAACTTGTTTCACTCTGCAATTCTTAAAGGGATACTTCACCCAACAAAGTTGTTCCATATCTGTATGCATTTCTTCGTTCTGATGAACACAGAGGAAGATATTTGGAAGAATGCTTATAACCAAACAGATTTTGCCCCCCATTGACTCCCACAGTAGGAAAATTACTTTATCATTTGTTGGTTCTGTTGAACACAAATGAAGACATTTCGAAGAATGTTGGCCAGCAAACAGTTCTGGTGAACTTTTGACTCCCTTTGTTTTTCCTACTAAAAAAAATCTGTCTGGATAAATTACTATTCCACATATCTTTCTCTGTGTTCATCAAACAAAATAGAAATTGATACAGATTTGGAACAACTCGAAGGCAAGGAAATGATGACAGAATTTTCATTCAGAGAGAAACGATGGAGAAGAGGCTGCAAAAAGATAAAAGTCGAAGTGGTAAAAATATCAGGAGGAATTTCATTAAAAGGGTTTCATGGAACAAAATCATATTACAACTATATGCATATTACAACACTATATGCAAAATGTTAGTATTACTAATATTGGATACATGTTTTACTGCCAAATAAAATCAAAACAAGTAGTCCGTTACTAAAACAGGAAGTAGTATCATAGAAACACCCAACTTTTCATTTCAAATAAAATATGAGATCTTCGCTTTCAACTGACCTTTTTGAGATGTCCGAGTCTGAGTTTGAAGATCTCCTCCTGCTCATGATATTCAGCTAATGTTAACCTGCAGGACAGTCACGACAACAAGATAGGGTCAGGACTGCATTCTGAAATCACTTTGTCAACTGGACCTTCCTTCACCGTCAATTTAAAAAACATTATCTTTTTTTTGTTTTGGTAAGAAATTCACATGCAAGCGGAAAATCTGAAGTGAAGATGGGCCAAAGTTCCTTAAAATGAAGTGCTGGACTGATCAGATGTTACCAGAAAGGTTTAAACACAGTTACTGCTGCACAAGTTCTTTCCTGCCAAGTTTATTTTAGTTTACTAAAATTAAAACTTTGAAAACTAATCTGTTCGTTGAAACAAAAAAACATTGGCCTAAAAATGATTGGAAAAATGGAAACTAAATGAATAATTGTTAATGAAATAATGAAATGTTGCCTCTTAAATAAACTGAAATATGTTTAAGGCACTAAGATTATAACAATAAAAAAACAAAAATAAATTTTATATAGCAAAATAAAAAATAAATTATAAAATGCCAAAACCGTAAAACTAAATAAATAAAAATAACAAAAATAAAGCTATAATATATTTATATAATAAATATATATAATAATATGAATAAAACTAAACTATAATAACTCTGCATATGCATAATATTATAAAATGTAATAAATCTGATATTCTGGTTTTATTTATACAAGAAAATAGAAATCTGTGCACACGTGTTCACAAACTTATTAGCACCAGTGTTCATTTCTAATACGGCTAGTTAAAGAATTTTCATTAACAGACAGAAAGTTTTCATTGCATTCTGCCATGTGGATGGCAGCTTTACCTACAAAGAAAAAATCATAACAGATGTGGTACCTTAACCGGTAAATTAATCGGGAAATTGTACAGCAAGTTAATTGGATTTATGTATGGATATAGCTCATGTCTTGGAACAGTTCCACAAACAGCCAATAAAGGCACGTGAAACAGTGCTCCAGGTACTCACAGCTGAGGAAGGTTGGGCTTGACGAACGGGTCGTTCTCCGAGCCGTTCACAGCTTTAGTCTTGCGTTGTTTTGGCTCAGAGTTTGTGCTGGGAGACTGTGAGCTGCTGGCTGATGAAGGTTTTCTCTTGGCTAACAGCTTACGCTGCCTCTCGATTTCTTCACGCTGTTGAATGATCCATTCCTGCTGTCTATATACATACACAACAACAACAAAGACAACATCAGTTTATACGTGCGAGAAACCAACTTAAAGAGTCCGTTCACCCACAAAATAAAAGCTCCGTCATCATTCACTCATTCTCACGCGAATCAAACTCATGTGACTATACGCCGTGGAAAACACGTCTAAGGTTGAGGGTGAATGAGGATGTACAATAACAGCAAAAACTCTAGTCCAGTCAACTTGTGCACCATTTTAAAGCACTATATTCCCACAATAAATCAAATAAAAACATCCACACGCAACAGCATCATATGCACACTGCGTTTCAGTTAGTGTCTTACTTGACAAGGTTCTGGAAGGCGTAGCCGTCTGTCCACTGTTCTGTAAATGAGGCTCCATGTCTCACAGTGGTGAAGTGACCCAAACGCAGTCGATCCTGCATGCTCTTCTCTCGACACGCTTGCTTCTCCTGCGTGCTCTGGACAAACAAACACATACCTTCACAAACAGCTTCATACTCTTTTAAAAGAGGCCAAAGATGAAATGCCTGTGGGTTAGTGTTTAAACGACACACAATCGTTTTGAACAATGAGGCAAAACCCAAGTACGAGATCACATTTACAGGCACAGATTTCTTCACCTTCTCAATCAGCAGTTTCTTGCTCATGGTGATGCACTTGTTTAAACGCTCTTTGTACTTTTCTAGAAGCTTCTGTTGTTCGTCGATCTGTCTTCGAAGATCACAGTTTGCCTGCAGAGAAGAGGAGGAATTACTTTGGTAAAACCATTTGTGAAAAGCCAAGAAAAAGTCCGTGACATGTAAACAGTAACAGTGATCGGTTCTGGGTGTGGCACATGATTATAATAATATTGGCCGGGTAACGTTTGTTACTGTTTGTTATGGTTTACTGCGAATAAACGGCAACCGACTAAACAGAATTAAAGGCCAAACTATTTGTATAACATATCATCTACACACTCTTCCTCGGCATCTTTTCCTCTGATCTTACCCTCAACAGGTCGTCTATCCTGCCCTCCTTCTTCTCCAGGTCCAGGTTCTTATTGCTCTCTATAGTGGCCAGTTTTACCAGTGTCATCTCGGTCTGGAGGAAACAAAACAGTATTCAAATACTGTATTCAAAAATGGGACAAAAATGTTAAAGCAAAGGTGGAATTTATATTTTTGTTCATAGTTCACACAAAAACAAAGAAAAACACAGCAGATAAACGTTCTTGCACTCGTGTAGAGAAACAAAACAAAGTTCTTAACTTATGTGAAATTTTTTTTTGCACAGTTCATAGTTCAGCAGTAGTATGTGAAATATATTGTCACTGAATGTGTACTTTAAAGGTGTAGCAGTTTTAAAGGCACTGCTGTGTACCGATTCATTACACTGAACAGTGTGTATCAATCTTACCTTATTTCTCATCAAACCACTTTTCAGTGCAAATAGCTTTCCTGTCTGTTGCCAATGGTGTTTACAGATGCAATTGTGATCACTTCAGTAACAGTCTGGACTCGTGTGTTCTCGCTCATGGGTTCTCACCTGAACACTCTTGACTGCCATCTGTTTACAGGACATCACAGAGTCTCCAAAACACAGACTGGTGGGTGATGAGCTGCTTTGCCGCGTCTGAAACACACGGTTAAAGAACTTTACGTCATCAAAACAAAGTGTGAAGAAAAGGGAAACACAGAGGCGTGTGTGTGTCGTACACTGGATCCTGGTGTAGAATGGGAATGTGAGTTCTGGGGTGAACGGATGACAGGTGGTAGACCTCTTACTGGACTGGACCCGTTACCACCCTGAAACTACACACACAGAACATGAATCATTAGGAATAATGAGACCGAACAAACCTGACAGAAGCTTATTTTCTTTATGTGACGGTTTACCCAGTGATACCTTGTATTTTATTCGTTCAAATTATGATATACAATATACACTAGAGATGCACCAAACAACATTTCTCCACTGATAAGTGATATTTGCCGAAATCGATCCTTAACATTAATTCATCATTTATTTCTTGAATGTTATTAATTCATATAATGACTAATAATATTGAACATTAACTTACTTGGTTATTTATAGCGGCAGTTCACCCACAAATGAAAATTCTGTCATCATTTACTCAACCTCTTGTCATTTCAAACCTGTATGACTTTCTTTCTTCTGCAGAACACAAAGAAGATATTTTGAAGAAAGTTGATGACCGGACACCCATTCACTTCCATTGTATGGACACAATGGGGGTCAGTTTACAACATTTTTCGAAATATCTTTTTTCGTGTTCTGCGGAGGAAAGAAAGTCATACAGATTCTACATGACACGAAGATTAAACGATGACAGAATTGCCATTTTTGGGTGAACTATCACTGTAACATTTTCTACAGAGCACAAATTAATTGCATATTTTTTTTAATGACAAGATATATCGACCCTAATCATTGGCTGTTTGAAAACTATCATACATGTGAAAAATTACTTTTGTCATCAGACACCGATTATTGGCCAACAAATCAGTCCATCTCTAACATAAACAGCACTTTTTTTTATATAGCCTGGATGGCAATATAACTTGTTTATTAAAGTCATTGATTTAAAAAAAATCATATATACATCATATATTTTCCCAGTGAATTTCAAGGGCTAATTATATTGTATTTGCATATTTCTCTTAAATACGTGTTGAACCAAACTAAAGGTTTACGAAAATACACATTTAAAGACAAGATAAAGGAGATGTATGCAGACAGTTTGTTCATTACGTTTTCAAGAAAAACTGGGGGGGTCAGTTTAACCCTAACCATCATTTGTAGTGCCAT
This sequence comes from Triplophysa bombifrons, assembly GCA_029783895.1. Classification (NCBI taxonomy): domain Eukaryota; kingdom Metazoa; phylum Chordata; class Actinopteri; order Cypriniformes; family Nemacheilidae; genus Triplophysa; species Triplophysa bombifrons. Next base: position 24,078,780 of record CM056456.1, read on the forward strand.
TTTTTATTTTCATAAATTTTAATACCACCGTCCATGTCAATGTGTAGGAGCAGCATACACTGACAGATACTCACGTCAAAATAATCACTAATTTTGGGTCCCCGAACGATAGTTTTCCCTGCAATAAAAGAGAAAATAAAAATATACAAAATGGTTAAATCATAAGATAAACTAAAGAACAATCCAGAAAGTGAAAGAGAGGGAGAGAATGAAAGAGAGGAGTATTTACCCTGACTGCTTTCCGATTGGTTGTCCGCTTTCCTCTTCCTGCTCCGTGATGATTCAGAGTGCTTCTTTTCGGGAGTCTACAAGAGAGAGATTACGAAAGGTTTATGAATTTATTCACGTCTTATTCTGCGCTCCGTGCAATAATGCTGGTCTCAGCAAGCAGCGAGCAGCAGATTTAAATTCATAGTCTCCGTACCATCTTTCAATATCAGACCGGAGTAAGACGATACACATTGTGTCCTCAACACTATTTAATGACTCTTCAGTGTAAATGACCGGCCTAATGTCACTGTGAGTGGATAATCTGGGGACATAATCACGCTCTATTCTCTCTCTCGCTCTCACTAGGGAAAGGATACAGAAATATCCTGCTCGCTTGCGCTCAGACAAAGAGAGCTGTGCTGCCAAGGGCATCTTTGCATTCTGATCAGACAGAACTTCTCCCGCTCACTGGCTTGGTTTGAAACCTTCACGTCTGCCAGCAAACTACAGATTTTCAATACAGTATAGTGTGCGGGAGATAAACGGTGTCATGTTCATTAACATGCAAATTTCTTTAAAACTTTGAAACACAATGTCAGGAAATAGATCGCTGTTCCAACCGCATCTCATATACAGTCTCTTCATATTCATTTCTTATATGTAAAGCTTCGTGGGAAGCCACAAAGGAAGAAATGATAAAGTCTCATGTGGGCTCGACCAGTGGGTTTCTGGAAGCACATCACGTCTCTTATAATAGAGGACAGATGATGTGCCCGACCCGAAAGCCTCAGACATCATCATTATGTCTTATTTCATGACATGAGAGGGACAGAAAAAGAGACAGACAGAGACGGAGACAGACAGACAGACAGACTTACTGAATACGCGGGAGAGCTTCCTCTTTTCCCATCTGATCCCTGCAACAGAGAAAGATGGACGAGAAAGGAAAAGGAAAAAGAAGAGAAGATGCTTTTAAATGCGAGTTGGCCAGGAGCCGAGGCGGCTGGTGTTTATAATTAGCCCTCTGTGACAATGACAGAATGACACAGCGGTCCAAACGTGTCGGCACGGGCTGATTTTGATGCTTTTGCATGCTCCGATCTGCCATTATTGGGTCGCGATGACCATGAGCTCAGAAAAAGCAACCCAAATGAAAGAGAACATCTACCACCGATGTGATGTAACTATTCGCAGCTAAAACTCTAGCTGCTACAAAAGAAAATATTCCAATGCAGAAAATAAATAAATAACCCACACAGACATCTGAAGTTGCTTTTAGCATTTGCAAAATGAAGAAAAAAAAAGTTTCATATTCTCAGGGCTGTACGTTAACTTTTTTTGCACACAGCACCGGTGCTACAGAGGTTTCAATTATGTTGCACAAGTATACGTCTGTTATCATCTTTAAAAAGCACAATTGCAGGTCATCACATACATAGACAGGTAACTGAAAAAGGACATAAATTAGGGCCATATAACTTTTAATTTTCCCCAATTCGTTGTTTATTTTTCCGAGTACTGTATTTTCAATGCTTAAGTATATGACTTATTTTGACGGGTTGCCCCAAAGGTTTTTTTGACGGAAGCTTCCTGGTTGTGAAACGCGGACGCTGTAGCTCCACAAGCGCAACCATGCCACTCGTTCCCTCATAAACACACAAAACAAGCAGATTACAAATACATGTGGCCCTAGATATCACACATATGTCGAGCAAACTTCGGCCATTCGGTCATCATTCAGGCCAGGGATAGAAAATGACAGGCAGCAGCCTCTAATTCGCCATTTAACACCCGAAAACACAGAGATAAAACAACGCAAGTATCGATAATAGTATTGTATGTCATGAAGCATATCGATACTTTGGTATCGACCGAATTATGTGCCGGTCCAAAAAGAACCGGTTCTCGGTACCCATCCCTAGTCAAATTCCAGTGTACTATAATATATACTATAGTAAGGTTAAAATTTATAAAGTATACTATAGTGTTTACTAGGGATGCATAAAAACAGCTCACCCACGGTTCAATACGGACCTCTGTTTATGGCCCATGGATTTTGGTTCGGTTCTGATGGTTTCGGTACATTAATGTATTTTAGTGAAATTCTCCTTATTTTTACTCGACTTATTTTATAATCTTTAAGCAAAAGACAACTTGTACAGATGACTGGTGTATTTAATAAATGTAAAGACTTACACTGGCAGCTCACAGCTGTTTTTGGTTTACTGTTCGTAAACGCCAGTAAAATAAGTTTCTTACAGAGGTTTTGTTCATCAGAGTAAAGAAAATAACGTAATGCAAAACTTGCGATTGCTGTAATCGAAGTAAACATGCGCTCAATGGGAAAGGCCAAAGATAATATATTAACAAGGTGTATCACTGCCATTGCAATAAATTAGAAGAAATGCAATGCTAAATAGCTGATTGGAGGCGCTCTTGCTAAGAAGTTAATAGCTGTCCAAAAGGCCACAGAGTGGCATGACTTTCGTTAAACAGACTTTGGCATGGAGCTATAAGAAACCCCCGTGCTGAATTTTTTTTTAAGGCAAACCGGAAAACCACAATTCAGTTGGACGTATTGAACCATAAGGGTCGTACCGAAAGGTTAAACATTATATTGAGTACTGTGGCATCCCTAGTCTCTACTACAGTTCATAAATTAAAAAAAATAGTTATTTTATCACCTGGTTCAAATTAAGTAGACTTTTATTTTGGCAGATCCTTGCGAATTCTGCTTTCATCATTCCCTCCATGTTTTCCCACATCCCGCAGATCATACGACTCTAGATCAATGGACTCGATGCAGCCGGAGAACAAGTTTTAATTGCAAAAACTAAGCAAAAACGAAAATAAATAGTGGTGCGCCATTAATTAACGTCCCACATGAACAAGGACAAACGCACTTCACAAAAACAAGCGGCACTGTCTAATGCACCTGCCAAACTGTATCGCACGAATTCAACAATATAACATTTATTCTCAGCACTTATTTAACCGTTTTTATTAGCATTTACCTTTTTTTTCGCAGCATGTGCGACATATGCACATATACAGCCCTGCGTATTCCCAATCTGCTATTCATAAACATGTAGTATAATTGACATATAGATTCAAATCTACAACAGATATGCAAATGGTAATGCATCCAGTGAGTCCCATGCTTCAGGCTGCAGGTTTGTTGGGCTGTGATTAATGTGCCGGGGATTATGGGCAATGTAGTTAATGCAGCCTGAGGAGCTGTTATAGAGGTTTTGCTGAGAGTCTGTTGTAATGGGAGTGTGTGAGTGTGTACGTTCTGATGCAGTGCAAGTATGTGTGTGAGAGATGCGTGCATGTGTCTGAGGCATCTAGGAGTCTGACATGTGCCATAATAAGCAGCTCACAGCCACATGAAAGGAGTTTATTTGCAACCACCTCCTTCACTTCCTCTAAGTCGCTCCATTGGCTTTCTCCTCCAATGGTCTGATTTATGGCACAGCAGGTGTGTTGTGCAGGGGGAGGGGAGGACAATGTTCTTTACTATGACTCTTAACGAATGTGTGCGTGTGCACGTGCCCGTTGATGGTTTTACTATCGGGGGTCACAACAGATGCCAACCCAGCTTGAGTCTGCTACTAAACCTGAACACACACACGGGTGACACAGCATCCTCTGTGAGACAGACCCATAGCCTCCAGCACACGCGCACAATCACAGCTTCATTACAGAGAACATTTCCCATCGGCCTGAGTCACACTGACACTCCAGCATCGATTTCTTTATAACGCTTAGATTCAAAGGAAGCATAGCAGAACGTCGAAGCCCTCCGCTGAACTACGAACAGAGTTATTAACAGCTCGCATTAGGACTGAACCGTGAGCAGTTAGAAAGGTCACAGTCCATTACACATCTCAGTTTGGAGCTAATACTTCAGTCCATCTGCATCAAGTCTTTATTTTATAATTAACCCTGCAGCCGCTTATTTAAACTTTGTTTTAATGTTTTAAGCTACAGAAACTCAGTGTAGAAGCAGCAAAGCCAAAACTGTACGCATACAATGCAAACGAATGAACCAGAGATAAAAGATCTATGTGGAAATGAGTCTTAACAGCGAGCATACATTTTGTGTGGGAGCAATCTGAATTTGCATCTTCTATTTGGTGAGAAAGTGCAAACTTACAGCGAGACAGAGAAATTTATTCTGCTAAAAAGAGGCTTTCCTTCTTTCATGTGTATTGTTTATTGGACTCTTTGTTTTTAAGCGGAAGCATTACATTCATTATACCTGTCCTTTAAGTCCCTGTGAAAAAACATTACAATGCATGTTTATTCATGAAATATTGCAGCGTTTATTGTAAATAGTTTATCAATGTGGATCATTGTCTTTTTAAAATTAGCGTAACATCAGTATTTTCATAAAATCCTTATAAAATATGAAAATGCATCATCTTAAATGACATATGTGAGAGGGCTTCTGTGTCAGGCTGCTGCAAGTTCAATTTCAAAATCTTACAGGCTGTTTTATACATCCAATCAAAATCGCAGAGAAAGATGAAAGCCCTGTCCACTGTTTTTCGCATATATACAAATTATATATATAAATAAATCAAAAGGGTTAAAACGGTGACAATATGCTGCCGAGTTTGCTTCAGTTTGTGATGACAGAGCGCATTCTGAATGTTTTCTTTATATAGCAAAAACGCAATGTTCTGTTTTAGTGCCAGTGTGCAGACGATTAGCTAAAAGTAGGATAGTTAACTTTGCAATATTTAATGACATACTCGTAATCATATCTCTTTGACCATAAATCATCACAAAGTTTTTATATTGTTTCTACCATAACGGCTCAAGCGGTTCTGCCGGTGCCTTAGGCGCACACAATATTCCAGCAACTTGACAGCCTGTTTATTATCAAAATAAAATAATTATTCGCAATATAATTATTATATGTTCTTTTAATGAAATATATGGACGCATCAGGTCAGCAAGAACGTTTTCCGTTAGCGCTTGAGGAGAGGCATCTGCCAAATGAGGTGCCGGATCGGATTTCGGAGGTGCCGCCGCAATTTAAGAACTGACTATAACCGTGATGTGAAATGTTCATACCATCACATCTCTAGTGTGATCTTTGTATTAAAGACAGTTAATAAGATTAATAAGACTTTAGAATTTAAATGACTGAATATTAGTGGCTAGTCAAGTTATCTCCACTGCTGATAATCTTAAACAGTCAAAAACCGCCCCACTAACCTGCCTGATTAATATACTCCTCTAAACCTATAGTGATGCAACATGATGTAAGAAACAGAAACAAACACCCGTGATGTGCATCATACTATCAGGAACTTGCTGATCCAGCTCTTTGTTTTATTTTGAACGTTCTATCTGAAGATGTTACATTATAGCATTGAAATGCAAGGAGAAGGTACCTTGATCAAGTCTTTAATTATAAAGTCTGTAATAACACATCAAGACCTCTTCTATAGTAAAGGCTTATTTAATGTTTCCCATTACGTCCGATTCTAATGAAAGTGCTTTAGAAAAGAGAACTGAACGACTCACCTCCGACTCTTTATCACTGGAGGAGCCCAGACTGCCAAAACTGTGATTGGAGCATTCGTTGTTTGTCAAGGTCTGCACAGAAGACAGACATAACATTGCTTACACATTCATTTACATGAATCAATGCAAATGAGTAAAGGCAGAAGAATACAAGCTATAATTAAGGCACCAGGTGCTAAATATGGATAAATTATTTGACAACTTAAAGGCCGGTTGTATAATCACAAAAACCTCACATCGCCGATGACCACTGACTTCATCAGAATGTGAAATCTGACGCAGAATCTAAAAGCAAATGTGTAAATTGCTGTTTAAGACTAAACTTACAATTAGGGCTGTCACGATAAACCGCAATAAATCTCACGCGATTTATGCACAGCTTTTGAAATGCGGCTTCATCCGAAAGCCAGAGGGCGCTCTTGTGTGGAATACTCCAAATAAACACTGCAGAAGAAGACCATAACACGTCTAGAATCTAGGGCCGTGTCAGAAATCGCCCACTATACCCTCATTCATTATTCCTTACATTAGTTCACTAATATAGCCCACTTTAAGGAGTGGGTGAGAACGAGTGAGTAAATTCGGACACTCTGTGCACTGGAAATGCTTCGAGCACCATTTTTTGTCAAGACGTGGGTATTCATTTAGCGCGAGCATCACGATAGACAGCTTCCAGCTAGCTGTGAGTGAACATCGGTTGTACACCCGTTATTATGACGCATCATTGGATCGAAAGCATACACTCAATAATGTTCACTATGAGTTCTATGAATTCGAACACCACTAAAAAAGGATGTCCGCTCAAATAGTGCACTATATTAGGGTACAGGGGGCTATTTCGGACACAGCCTAGGAAATGCCTATGGACATCTTTTTATCACTGTTACTTAAGCCTCATCAGGTATTTTTATGATAGTAAAGTATATTTATAATGATCATGTTTGACGGGTGTTGCTTTTTCAACTGCACATCATCAGCGACTCAAACTCGCACTGCTTTTAGATCGAGCAGCATTTCCTATTGATCCCAGAGCCGTGCTTCGCAGACAAGCTACGCATTAAAAAAATATCAACAAATTGCGTATCGTATCCAGCTAGATTTCAACAGGATTTAGTGGTGTCGCGATAAATTATCGTGCAGCCCTACTTACAATGTTAAATTCTTGGGTAAATGGTGCTTTGAATGTTATGGGGTTTGGCTCTTAAAACTTTAGTGCTCCACTGACTGTACACCTGCCCCATAGACTTCTGCTAAAAACACGTTTTTTGTTTTTACAAACTAAAACACAATGAAATTATTTTCTTCTGCTCTAACTATGTTTGTCTTTAAAAAGCTGGTGTACGTTTGACAATAAACTCGGCCACAAACTTTGGTTCCTCCACTGGCGCTGCCGGTGCTGCCCACTGTGTTGCCACTGACTCCACCCAGAAATCTGGCCTCCAGCAACTCCTGTCGGCGCGGATCCAAACTGTGCAGCTCCTCCATAGCACCTGAGCAATAACACAAAGAGTCCTTAATATGTGCGTTGCCGCCACCCGATGTCTAATACACACAATACATTTTTATATTGTGTTAATATACAGAGCTCACTTCGAACAGGAAAAGATAAAGAACATGATGTCATTTTATCGGTCTCCTGGGTCATGTGCTCTCACAAGCACACATACACCATCCCCAGAGCTAATATATATCTACTGCACAGATCACAAACAGGTCAAGGTTGAGTATGGCTTTAAGCACATCACGTAATCTTGCATCACCATATGCACATTGGGATTTCATTTGTAAAACCTTATGCCACCCTGTAATGCAAGAAACACAGCACATTTTTTCACATTTTTCACCTTCATTAGTTCCTCTATTCAAAATTAATGGACAATATTTCCACCTCTTTAAACAAAACAAACCTATCGCACATCTGCACATACATGCATTCAGTCCGTTCACCTAAAGATGGGAGAGTGCACACAGACATCATGTTGTTGTCATTGACCATCATATATCATTTACATTTTTTCGCAGTTTAATAGACAGTTTAAATGCTGGTGTTATTGTTGGAACACAATTACGTATCTGATGCAGTAACACACATTTATGAGCAGGACACCTTAGGAAAAGAACAACCGTTTTTCTGTATTCTTGTGGTCGATAATGCCTTCTGCGTTCTGTTTATTCATTGCAAACTCTATATTGTACACTGGTCACATGTGCAGGGCGTTTCCCTGCCAAGTGCCAACAGACCGAGATATGCTGGGATAGTTTCCAGCATCCCTGCAACCTTACTTACACAGGATAACCCATAAAGAAAAAGGATGGTTTTATGTATATCTTACACACATCACATCATTAAAGCCAGATTACTCTTTACCATCATTGCTTTCGCCTCCGTGTGCATGCTCTGGTAATATTGGGTCTCATTCATAAAACAGGAGCAAAACAATTTTTTGTGTAAATCGTTCGTTGTTTTGGCGTAAATTTTTCTAAATGTTAGTTGGTACGAAAGAAACGTACACCCGCTCCATACCACCTGTAAATAGTGCATAAAACCGCACGTAACATTCTGTATTCATTTAGACAAACTGATGACACAGCAGGCGCCACTAGCTGGTCGTTTTCAGAAGAGCACCAGGTATTATTATTCTAGCTGGCTTAAAACGCTTTGGTGGACACGGTTGAATTGATCAAATTTTTGGTAATTATATAGCCTATTAGTATCTTATGCATTTATGCAATATATGTAGGCAAAGCAGAGAATGAAGTCCAGAGGATTCCAGCATTCCTAGATACGCAATTTGCGTAGCTGTAATTTATAGGCGGGGATTATGCTAATTGTGAATGATCGTGCATGCGCCCCTTGTTTACGAATGACTGGAATTTATTAACATACACACATACCCGGAATTTACTCATATATTTACAAATGTTTCATGAACAAGGCCCATTGTGTGTAAAATCAAAACATTTTAAAACTGAATGGTAGGGCAGTCGCCATTATGAAATCTGGGAGATGATAAATTGTTTACTAAATAATTGCCATTATGGTGCTTAATTGTCTGTTTTACAGCTTTGTCGATTTAACTATAATGACAATACATGTTTTCAATGAAGGAAATATATACTTTAGAAACTTTTTGTAAATAACTAATAATATTAACTGTAGAGTGATCTTAATAGAGAAGACTGAGTCTTGAGCGATACAACTAGACATGAGGGTCTGGAAACAAAACAAAACATATCAACAACAACAACAAAAAATACAAAGCTAACAAAATTCAGATAATGCCGAAATGTCATTTGAATGTAACAGTGAGTGCAGATCAAGGACAAAGAACGTAAAATGGAGCAGATACTGCAAATCACCTTTGTTTTCTAAGGATTCACAATAACTGGGGTTATCTAAAATAATTGCGATGACATCAAATAATTGCGATGAGAGATGACAATTATTTAATAATTGTGACAGCCCTACTGAATGGTTACATGTTAACATGACTACGGTGCAATACTGCAGTACACCCAAACACAAGCATATTAAAACTGACATTTGAACAGAAATACCACTGTTCACATGATTACAGCCCCTCAGCACACCTGCCTCATCTCACTACAACCTCGCTGACTCTCCTCCGCTTCAGACTGCCTTTTCCGTTGAAATTTACGTTTTGGGGCTTTTAAGGAGTATGTTAGTCTTAACATAATAAGCCAGTGTCCTTTAAAACAAAGACAACATTCTAATTTGATATATATATATACATAGGATGAACAGGTCTAGGCTGAAGTTGAGTTAGGATGCCATAATTCTCAATACATTTTTGAACCGTTCGGTACGACCTCCACTGTTCAATACGTGTAAGTGAATTGCGGTTTTCCGGTTTTGCTTAATTGCACTCTGAACGGTCTCTGTCCATGTTTGTCTGTATTTATGTGTGCATAGATAGATAAACGCATCCCCACGAGTAATATCTAATAGCAAGTGGTTGTCGGGCGGTGAAGCGAGACTGCCTGCAACACGAGAAGCAATGTGCTGTTGAGTATAATGCTGACGAACAGATGCGCTCTGATTTTATTGTTTGCCCACTGTACTTAAGTGGTAATGTCTGATTTGGCACATCAAGAATGTATTCATAGATTACATATGAAAGCAGCAGGTTTGCATTGCTCTCACCCAGCACCTGCAGAAAGGACGTCTACACCACCATGTCAAAGTCTGTTTAACGGAAGTCATGCCACTCGGAGGCCTTTCAGACAGCTATTTATGTCATAGCAAGAGGGCCTCCAAGCATTTCTTCCAACTTATTGCAATGGCAGAGGCGCACATTGTTAATATATTATCTTTGGACTTTTCTATTTAGCACTAGTGTTTGCACTGTTACACGCACCGCACGTTTTCTTCCATTACAGCAATCGCAAGTTTTGCATTATGTAGGGCTGGGCGATATACCAGTTCATACCGAATATCGGTGTTTATTTTTGTTATGATAGGAATTTTTTATATACCGCATTATTGGTGTATGTCGCTTAAACAACGTGCGGAACGCGGCACAGCGCGACACTGTTTCAGTGGAGTCCCTTTTCACAGTTGCACTTTGACCGGCCAATCACACAGAAAACGTCCTATGCCACTACATTATCATCATTTTTCTATATAAAAATGTGTAAACCGAGGCGTTTGGATGTTCGCGTGCGCATGAGCGGTAACGTACATACTTCTTTCCCGTCGCAATGGGAGCGCGCACCTCGCAGCTGAACAGCTGCAGATGTATAGCAATTGCAAGTTATGTTATATTAAATAAACTCACGAACAAACATTTTCAAAAAACGATTGTCTTCCCCTCATATCTGCTCAGTATAAGCAAATAATATGATGTGTTTTTAGTTGGAACTGTTTCTCTATATGCTAGAATGAGAAATAAGGGTCAATAAGGAGGTTTGACAGCATGATCCGATCGCTTTCCTCTCACATTCCTAATTTAACCCATTGTTTTATAATAAAAAAATATGATTTCAGGAAATCATGAATCCATTTTGACTATGTAAAACACAACAGACATCAAATGCATGTTATAATGGTACAATTATGATCATCTTGTTTTAAAATATTAATTTCTGGGTGGATGCTTCTAACTCGAAGTTGGGAGCACCAGTGCTTCTAAGGAAAAAAGTTAATTTTGAGCCCTGGTCTCTATTTATTTGCTTAAATTTTATGTATAGAAGTTACCTTTGCCTGCTATTCACTTGTTAAGGATTCAAAACTTTGCAGTTAAGATAGGGGTTACTGTTGCCATGACAGTATAAAAAGTCATTTTAAGTCAATAAATAGCACTATTTCCTCTCTCAATCAGTAGAAAATGTGGAAAAAAATACGGCCATGTACCGGTTAACCGGTATAAATCTGGAAAGCATCGTTATATAAGCATAACGTTTCTTGAAATACTCTGATGTGCAAAACCTCTTCAAAAAACTTATTTTACTGGCATGTTGATGAACAGTTAACCAAAAACTGTTGTGAGCTGCCAGTGAAAATCTTTACATTTATTCAACACACCGGGAATTTGCACAAGTTGATTTTTGCCTGAAGTTAACAAAATAAGTCAAATTAAATGGAGAATTTAAGTAAAATAGTTTTCTTCTTAACTTTTTAGTGTTCCTGTCACATAAGCATAGAACAATGAAAATACACTTTAATGTGCCAAGCCAGCCGACCGAACCGAAACCCATGGGTGAAAAACCGAGGTTCATATTGAACCGTGGGTCAGCTGTACTGTTGCATCACTATTTAAAATATATTTTTTACATATAGAAAAACCCATGAAATGTTATGACGCGAATATGAAGAACAGGACGTCCCACTTCACTTGTCAATCAAGATAATCTTCACAAATAAAATCTTCCTGAACGTGGAAAAGTGGAAGTATATCGATGAAGAACAGGATGTCCCACATTAAGAATGTCCATCAAGATAATCTTAAACAAAAATCCTGAATGTGGAACAGTGGAAGCCTAAATACAATTGCCAGCGATAGAGCTAACCTTAGGCTAAAAGACCATGGTCGCTCAACATCAATGACACCACCAACAATTTTCTAAGACACATGTTCCCCGATAAGGAACCATTTGGTGTAATTTCACAAATTCAATTCTGGGGGGCATTAGGCATTACTGTATTGAAAAGAAACATGGAAGTATCTTGAGCGTGTGTTAACCACAGACCTTATTTCTGGCATCACCAAAACCCTTTCAAAAAACCCAACTGACTTCAGAGGTGCTAAAATTCTAACGGTCATGATGACTCCAGTACTGTAGAATCATGTGAATGTTATATGAAGAAAAATGACACAGCAAAGCAATGAATGCTTAATGCATTCCGGCGTATTCAGTATGGGCCACTATACATGCATATAGTTCCAAGAAACTCTGATGTTTCAGAATGCACCTAGTCTTGCACAATCAGACATTGGACTAAAAGCATGACCAACATTACTGCTTATTCAGGTCAAGCGTGAAATATCTGATTGACTGATACTGTATATAACAGAAAACTGTCTATGTGTTTTTATTTTCTGCGAAAATAACAGGTTAAATCTTGTCATACATATATGCAATTTGCATCAGGCAGTCTAAAGGTAAGTGACTATGTACAGGACATAAAGCTCCAAAAGAATACCATATTTCACCTGTCGAATCTGCGGTATATAAACATGGAGCGATGACGTACTTCCCATAAAATCTCAGACAGCTCCGTTACAACCGGCACCACTAAGCGTCCAAAAACACATAGGGTACTGTACGAAATATGTTATATTGATTACATTATAAATATTATACTGTACATCAACATTCGTGTCCTAACCAAACGAGATGCGACACCAAAACAATGCAAAACATTGTCACCGTACATGCCTACAATTCAACAGATATATTTTTTATTATTATTCAAAGCTGGCGAAAAGGTCTTTGAAACATTGTTCTTCAGTTACGTAACATCAAAGGAAGGTAGATGTTATGCTTTTCTGTAATAGACTGTCTGTATCGATATTTGTGGGCATGATTGTCAGTGGTGATAGTTGTTTCATAATAACAGTTTACCCCTTAGTAGCGTGTATTTGCGTATAGCAGATATGGTCTCTCGGTCGGGGCTGAAAAATTGAAAACGTTGTCGGGCTGGGGCCGGGTTAGGGCTTGAACAACAAGGGCCTGGGCCGGGATGGGGCTGGATTTTTTTGGCCCGTGCAGGGCTCTAATAGGAAACAATGCCTTAAGTCAGTCTCTTCAAGATGCATGTAGGATTATGGTCAACGACGCAAGTCAAATTATCCAAACACTATGTCATACTGTACGCCAACAACCAAAAATGAGAAGCGCTTCAGGCTATTTGTTTCAAACTACATTCACAAATATGAAAAAGGCACGAGGCATGATCACAAAGCCATATAGCAATGTTCAGACGTAGCGTTGTCGGTTTGCTGAAATTTGAATGATTTCTTACTTAACACTTCATTATCGTTTGATGAAAAATTACCCCAGCGCAATAAGAGTGAAAGAGGCTTAGCTGGCTGAGATTTTAGCGGAAGTACATCATCGCCACATATACAAATACCCCATTTCTACACAGCAGTGGTTTATTATGCTTTTTCAGTGTTCACTGTTTAAACGCATACAATTGTAGTAAATGTTTTTATTGTGCCTTTGATAACTGTTGAGGGAAATGAGACTCTTATTCACTTAGTCATTATATTAAATCAGAGCAGTCACAGACAGCGTTGTGCTCAGTTACATCGTATACAGTATATGAAGCACTATTTAATCAGTGTCACTTAGTAAGAGAGAGAAAACAAATAGAGAGAGAGAGAATAGCACATTAACACATGAATCTCTCAACTGCCTGTTAAATTGAAAAGATTAAGAGTAATTTCATTCTTGCATGTCACATCACTTACGTCACATTCAGAATGTCTGGATGATGACACTAGTTAACAACTCCAAGTGACTTGTTTGAAGGAAAGTAAACTTTCCAAGCAAAACATTTGAGAAAGATTATTTCAATTATTTCTGTTGTAATAAAAAGGAAACATTGGGCAGATATATATTTCCTAGGGGTGTAGCAATAGACATTTAGGGTTCGTTACATATTTTGAATCGGAGTTCACTAGGGCTGCCCTCAACTAGAGATTTCTTTAGTTGACTAGTAGTTGTTCATTTCGACCACTAGACGACTATTCACACGTTTATGATATTAATTTAAATATTTCAATATACACAAGGACATCAGATGGTGGTTTAAACTTCATGTATGAAAATTTTATTTTATGTAACATTGCTAACATCGTTCTAAATTACAGAGCTGTTCAAAACCCTTATAATGAGCCTTTAAAATATAAACAAAGTGCTCATATAAATTTTAGGCAAACAAACCAAAATAGCTAACTTTAAAAAATAAAAAGGTCAACGGTAGCCTATAGTGCGAGTTATTTTCTTCAAAAACAAAATTCACTTGCGGTAATATTTTAAAAGTAGGTTTTAAAGTAAATAGTTAATGAAGTAATAATTAAAAGTACAGTACATTGAAGCACTTATAATAAAATATATCAGTGGAAATAATCAAACAGACGGCTTTATAACCGGTCAGAACGCAAAAAAGGAAATCAATAAATATATTCAATACATTGTATTTATGAATAAATAAAATATAAAGCAGTAACTAAACACTACAACAATATTAGACCATTAACTTAAGTCTTTGTTTTTCCGCGTCTCTATCGCCATGCCCTTCTTCATAAAGACGGATGTACCATTTTCACGAAAAACAATTTTCCCATTAATATGTAAATGGCCAAATGTATGTACCTTTGACATTCCAAAATACTAAATGTTCTGTATACACCATATAATAAAGCATGTTATGTAAAGAAAAGCAGATGCCTCGAACATAAAGGCAAAGCACTTACACTTTGTCCTGTGATCCTTTATTGATGCACTTTCCATTCATGTTCAGGCTCTCGTGATTTCCTTACATAATACGCCCTATTAAGGTGTATACTGAATCTTAATGAATTAAGCCACATTTAGCTTTTTGGAATGTTGCAGGAACCTAAGTTTGTCCACACCGCCGGAAAACTGAGCTCACAATGAAGCCGATGCGGCCAACATTAGAAGCGCACAAATGCTGAGGGATGCAGGGCATGTGCTCAACAGATCTGGCAGACACACAATTGCATATTCCTCATTTGTAGCCACCATGTTACTCTTACACCCTTGGACTAATTAACATTTAAACATGCTACAATAGCATTCCTTTATCCAAGTTAACATTTGCGTTAGAGCGAACGGCTATGTAAAGCAACTAACGTGGTTCGTATACACTTTAAAAAAGATATGAAGAGAATCGAGTAATAAACACTTGTTTGAATAAGTGTCTTCTAGTCAAACAACGAATAGTCGACTAAAAGAGGGGAGCCCTAGAGTTCACAATATGATACAAATCTCGAAATTCATTCAACATTTGTTTTCAAAATATAAAAAATGTCAGTAACTCTTTTGTTCCACATACAATTTAAAGAATTTTAGCATTTTTAGGCTTAAAGGAGGGGTATGTAATAATTTTAATGTACTAAATCAAAACAATACCATAATATGTTTGCAGACATAAGTACATATATTGGTTTGGAACAAAAAACAACGCAATTGCCAGTTATTCCACGCTGAAATGTGTGTTCCGTGTTGGAATGTCCGTGTTTGTTTCGGTCCGAGTGACTCCGCCCACTGACAATTTACCCACTGGTGTATTTCGACATCTTGGTTGCCAGTTGGCGACAATAACTGCATATTTACAATAACTGCATATAACTGCCGTGGTGGTCTAGTGTTTAACCCACTAGACCACCACGGAGATGGTGGTCTAGTGGGTTAAACCACTGAACTGGTAAATCAAAGGTTGCTGGTTCTATCCCAGCAGCCACCACCAGTGTGTCCTTGAGCAAGACACTTTACTCCATGTTGCTCCAGGGGGATTGTCCCTGTAATAAGTGCACTGTAAGTCGCTTTGGATAAAAGCGTCTGCCAAATGACTAAACTAACGAAACGAGTATATTGCAGCAATCAAACGATATGAGTCAGAACAGAAAAGATTACTGTATTATTTTACAACTTCATCCCGATCGTTTTTGTGTTAGTCCATGAAATCTGCATTATATTTAGTTCGTGAACAAACAGACACACCTAAACTTCACTATGGCTAGAGTAACGAGCTGCAGCACATCGCATAAAATCCTGTCGATTGGCTTGTGGGCGGGCTCTTTCTTTCGCCTTGCCGTGCTTTTCCGGGAGAATGGCCAGTAAAAGGAATAGGATCCCTTTGACGACACAAGGATCCAGAATTATAAAAAAAAAACTTTCCGAAACAAGTTTGAGCACTGGGGGAGTGTATCAAGTACAGAAATACTAGGTCATACGTACAACTCGTTTTTTAACAAGTTGACCATGTTAAGCATGAGAAGCCAGCACGTTTAACAGTGTAAAGAAGTCAGAATGCATGACATAGCATGACGTCTCAACCGACTTGAAACATCACATATTATAATCGATTTTCAACCTGCTCATGGTGATTCGTTACATCTCTAGTATCCAGTGTCCAAACACACTGCCTAAACGCACACAAATTGACCTCTGTAATTAAGGCTTTTGGCAATTATTTAACTGTTTCACCTGTTATTATAATCCCGATTAGTTTCTCCATTAATTGTGCAGAGCAGACCTAGTCAGGGTTTAAAAAAGATGTTCCGTGGTCATTTTTAACATGGTGGCATCACCCATAAGCATGACCCAAATTGAGCTAACAAAGTAGTGTCTGGCTGCAGTCCTTTAACTAGAATTATTCTCTCTCTCTCTCTCGAGGACCAAGAGCCAATATGGATGCTCAGTGCATTCCCACTGACACAAAATGGCAGTGCAAAGATCAGTGGTGTTATCAGGCCTGTGCATAAACATGTCTGCAGTGCAAATGTATCATTGGAGTGTATAATCTAGGCCAAAAGGAAAAGGTGAGGCTATTTCGTGCAGCCTCAGATTCAATGTGCAAGCTTCAAAAGTGCCAATTAATTCATTTATAGGTACTTCAAAACAACATATCTGTTGGTTCTAGGTACAACAAACAGATGCTTGCAAAAAAGCATCACCAAGGCTTCATTAATTACACTTTAACATCTTAGAAAACAACTCGGCCACACAAGCCCACTGCGAAGGAGTGATACTCAATCCTTGCCTCTTTGTCCTTTCACTCGCGCTCTCTGTGGTGAAGAGACATCATTTCCTTGACATTCTGCATGGGTCTCCTGCTCTCTCAGGCCCCTGAAAAGGCAGGAGGTTGAACCCTTACAAAGCAGGGATGTCATTTTAGCTCTGCTCCTCACAGGCACCATGTCCACCTGTTTCTGACACATACTTGCGCTGTCAATCAAAAACCCTACTTTGGGTCTTATGAATCCAGTTTCGCAGATACATCTCATAACTGAAACTCCTGTATTACTCATGCCGTATAAAATAAGTGTTCCACAACTGTGATGTGAAACAACAATCATTTTGCAAAACAGTTGGGGAGAGCAAGACCTTTAATGACAAGCAGAAATTAACTCCGATGATCGACTGGCCATGTTCTCCAATACTTGCAGGGCTGCTCTTAAGAGATGGTTACGAGCATGTATTCCTTCTTTAAAGCAGGTCCTGAGAGGCTAAACATCTCCCTGGAGGAACATAGACTATGCAATATGCGTTTAAAGAAGAACAGTATATCCATGCAGTCTCTTCAGGTTTGCTGACACACAGACACATTAGTGTTAGGGATATAATGTCCGATGACAGGATGAACTGTCAAATGTATTGACTAATGCAAGTTGACAACTGGACAAGTCAAATATATGCTAAAATTCACTTCACCATGCCAGACGTACAGAATTAAGACACAGAAATGGCCAACAGCTTGCCAAGTAAATGTATCACACATCACAAAAGTATAACACACATCAGTATGACACTGTGAGAGTGATACATCACATAAACATAGTTATATTTACAGACTACACTTAAATATATGTTAATGTGGGTTAACGAGGAAAGTTAATTAAACTCGGCTTTAAACAACAAAACAAGTGCATTTGCACATGGGAATATTAGCGCCCTGTTTGTCACAAGACATCTTTAATTACATAAACCAGAGTCTTCAAGACTCACTCCTCTTCACCAAACCCTTAAAATTAAATCCCTAAATCAACATATTTCGACATAAGCATAAAATACAATATTCACATCGGTAAATATAACTGAAAAACACATAAACTGTCACTTGGTAATTTCTTTTTGGACTTCAGATGGCATATACACAACAGATACACTGAAGTACAGTTTAAGTTTAGCACGCTAATCAGCAAAGAGGCTAACAGGCTATACATATACAACTGCACTTTATGATATTAGCATGCTACTGTACAAGCTATCTATGCTAGTCAATACCTACAGTCTGTGGTCAATGCATGCTAGTGCAATGGGAGGCTAGCTAGCCAAGACGCTAACATGCTAGTCAGCCGCCACGGCTAGCACAACCGACCAATTAAGGCAGACAAGCTAAGAAGCTAATGCGTTAGCATGCTAAAAAAGCTATCCCGATCGAAGCCTGCTAGGCTCATACTGTAAATGGTAACTCAAATTGTAAGCTGATTTTAAGGCACTTATCAACACCTTATACCAACACCCGTCCAATATACAGACCGCCACACTTACGCGAATAAAATAAGCACACTTTACCTTCTTTAGCTGGTGCGAGTGGTGCGCCGTGCGTGAGTGAAAGCGGCGCCGGGGACGCGGTCGGGAGCCGCTGCTGCTGCTGTTGGAGCCAAGATGGCGCCCCTTCCAAACTTCCACTGTTACTTTGCGCACTCATCCAGCCTCTTTGGAGAACCGTGGTCCAAAAACATCAATCAGCTGTCCACGCAAACGACATCAGACGAAATGTGGGTGGTTAAATGAATGATGATGTTGTTTTTTCATCAGGTGGAGGAGGGGCTGTCAACACTTGGGACAGACACACAAACCTTCATCGCCCTCTGCAGTGCGTCTCGAGTCGCCTGCTGCTACTACTTCTGAAGGAAAATATGAAACGATAGACACGAAACTCCTGGGGATATTATCGCGATACTTGCCACTCATCGTAATGTCCTATAGGGGCTTCTCAAAATTATAATACCTAAACATAATTTCCAGCTCACATGGATGTTGGTCTGAACAGTGACAGACAGACATAAATACAGCATTGTGAGATAAATACTCCACAAGCACATGTTTGTGTTTTAAACAATGTATTTACTTGTACTTGAAGCGGACAGTACACACAATTAAATCATTACAAATAAAACAGATAGCAATACACCCCGGCAATACATGCCCTCATGAAAGCATGAGCATTCAGAGTTACACCAGCTGGCACATGTACGTCTGCTAAAGATCTGGAAAACATCTACTAAACATCTTAGAAAGAGCAGTTTTACATCCATTGTAAATCATAAACATCTTACAGACATCTCACAGATGTCGTGTGCAATCAGGGACAGAATAAAAAATAAATTTGCAACAATACTACTTATGTTTACATAGTTTCCCTTTAAATTGCTCTTTTTACTTGTGTTGCAATAAAAAGCAACGAAATACAATGGTAGCATTGTGTACTCCGAAGTACTTTCTACAATGTACTAATTTCAATACCTATACTAGAATGGTCTACAAGGTGTATTGAGTACATGTAGTCTTTAGGACATACTTGGGATCTCAGTTCTTTCTCAAAAACAATGTCTCTGACATCCATAAAGACATGGCAGCAATTACAAAATACTTTTATATCGTTTTATCAACATCTGTAATATTTTCAGGAAGTTTTTATAAGGTCCGCTAGATTATTTGTTATGCTTGACAAATCACAAAGAAGATTCCCTTCAGTCTTGAAAAGTCTTCATGACAAGTGTTCTCACTGTTTTCATGACAAGGCCCAGGGTTTTTTCAGAAAGCTCATCGATGTCTGCTAGACAGATGATGAAAGCCGATAAGGTTTCCGGTATTTGCTCTGCATCCACACTCTGTGCATTACCACCTTCTTTCCTCTGTTAACCTGAAGTCTTCTGTCTTCTAAGTTCTGAATCTCTTCCAAACCAGCATTAGAGAACAAATTATGAACCTCATCTGTCAAACAAAACAGAGATTTAGGACAGGGCTAAACAACCAACATGCAATACGAATACAAGAAACACGTGCTAAAACATTTATACCTTTTGTGAAGAAATACACACAGGTTCCATCTTGACGTGTGTAGAAATTGTCGGACAAACACTGACCTACAGAAATGAGGCATTCATGTTTATAAAAGCATTAAAAACATCAATCAAATTCGATTACATCGATTACACTCCATATTAACACCAAACATTGGGTCGAAAAACAGGGACAATTTTTTTTGAAGCAGTTAAGACAAAATCACCTTTTTTAAATCTTAGTTGCGACAGATCATATCTGCCATAGTCTCTGAACAACATGATTCCCCCCTGCTTCAAGCATCCAGACAAACTATTCACCACACCTTGAGCTCTGAAAAAGGAAACCAGAGTTAAGCTTTTAAAGCGGGTTAATCTTATTAAAGGGACAGTTCACCCAAAAAATTCTGTCATCATTTATCCACCCTCTGGTCATTTCAAACCAGTCTTTCTTCCGCAGAACACAAAAGAAGATATTTTGAAGAATGTGTTTAAATAGCCCCCATTCACAAGCATGGTTTTGAGTCCAAGCAAAAGAAGTGATCCGGTGGAGTCCAGGGCTTTCATGTATTGTGGAAAAAAGAAAGTCATAAAGTTTTGAAATGACAAGAGAATTTAAATTTTTGGGTGAATTATCACTAAGTATGATTGTCATTTACTATTCAAAAGCATTTACAAGTGGTTTTGTAATACGTTTTTTCTATAAAACGTGCTTTTCAAATATTGTGAAAAGCACAAAACAACAGATAGTAAAACTCAATAAAATCCTGTGAAAACATTTGTTGAATTTCTAACAGGACGGACACAGGTAGCAAGACTTTTCACATCTGCCACAGCGAGACAATATAGTTACAAAGAGCAGACAGACTAAAATTCCAGCTCAATGGAATTATGTCTGCACTTAATTCCCTTGGAGGAAAATATGCAAACTGACAATGTCAAACACTTGCACATGGTTAATTTTCCATGGCACCTTTCAAAGAGCTGGCTTAGTGATCTTGGCCCAGTGTTTATATTTGAAGAGATCTCCAGTAATCCCAAATTGACCCGGAATCACAACTTGCAAAGCTACAATTCATGTTTTTGACATTTGTTTGCAGTTAAATGAAGTCATAAGAAGAGATGTCCATCATGTTTTAACACAGTAATAATATTATAAAGCTTCTTTTTTTATTATTAAAAAAGGCAATATCATGTTTCTGTTTATTTAAAGTGAGAATGAATTACACTATGTGATGTATTCCTGCCTGGCTAAAGAATACCACAGTAAGATAAATGTGAAACGGTTGCTATAACAAATGCAGTAACAGTAGTAGTAATGGACTGTGTGAACAGTTGTGTGAGTTCTGTATTAGGTGCATGCTGGGAGAGTGCTTTCTGCTGTTGCGTAAGTTAATAAATAAGTGTGTTTGACTTTAACATACCGTGCTGGGTGGATGGCAGAGAGCACAAAGACCACCAAAATAATGTCCAGACTTCCAGGAGGGAAGGGAAACGGGGATGTTGTGTCACAAATGTCCCGCACAAAAGCGTGACACACTGCAGGGTCATAGTCTGGGTGCCCCTATAAGGAAAAAAACATGCCATTGTTATCACACCTTGAATAAATAGTTCACCCGTTCTTATATTTGCACGGTATCTGTGATGATGTGAAACTGAATTATTTGAATAAGACATTATATAACAATTTTGAGCTACAATAGAGAGGAAGCTTTTTAATGAATACTGGGGCAGTATAGTGGATGCCTTGGTGGAAAAAATTGTGGACATTGTATCATGATATTCCAATGGCGTTTTTTTTTTTATGTTACGATGTTAACACTTTGCTCGATGATTATTGAGCAATCACATTTGATACAATCACATTTCATGTAAATTAAAATTAATAAAAAATTATCTCATTTATTTTTGCTCAACCTAAAAGATAAATAGTTTGATATATAATATAGTTAATATATGTTGGTTTATCAATATTGCGTGCTTAGACAAGCCCATTTATTCTGACTTTATTTCTTTCATAAAATGTAACAAACTAGAAAATAAAAAAATTGTGTCAAGTATAAACAGAATCAGACGCTTTTAATCAATTTTAAAGAACATACTGATGGTGGCGAAATTACTTTTGTATGGATAGCTGTCAGCATGCAATGAATGTCACTTCCCCCTTCATCATCATGCAGCTACTGGCATTTGAAGAAGGTCTCTGCATACCAAAAAGCATCAAGCACCACGAGACAGATCCACCCCCACACCACTAATCAGCTGCCATTAAAACGGATCCTCATCTTCATACATTCCCAAAGCTTTCACTAATGTCTGTGATGCGTGTCAGCGTGTGGGCTATGTGTGATGTACTGGCTGGTTGGTGACAGTACAATTTTTTATTTAGAAGCAGAAACGTGTGACAGTGATTTACCTGGACAAGCTCAATAGCTCGAGATGAAAAGTCACAACAGTACAGAAATGCCTTACTGCCCCTGCAGATTGACAACAAAGCTGAGTCAACACAATGCCAACACAACAACGAAAAACTTTTCAAGCATTTTCTTTAGCATTTTTATTTGAAGTCTACTAAGAAAGAAAACTCAAGCTATGCTCTTGAATTGAAAAAAACGTTCTTCCCTAAAAATAAATTCTAAACGTACCTGATGGTGTTGATGATGGGATGAACACTGTTACCTGCACCGCAGCCTACCTGCACAAAACACAATGCATATCAACCCGAGTCTTTTCACCGCACAAGAAGGAAAATATTACATTTGTGGCAGTAAAGAAATGGCATATACAGTTGAAAGAAAAAGTATGTGAACCCTTTGGGCTTACTTGGATTTCTTCATAAATTGGTTATAAAATGTGTTCTGATCTTCATCTAAGTCACAACAATAGAGAAACACAGTCTGCTTAAACTAATACCGCACAAACATTATATGTTTTCATGTTTTTATTGAACACAACATGTAAACATTCATAGTGCAGGGTGGAAAAAGTATGTGAAACCCTAGGCTAATGACTTCTCCAAGAGCTAATTGGAGCCAGGAGTCTGCCAACCTGGGGTCCAATCAATGTGATGAGATTGGATGTGTTGATTAAAGCTGGCCTGTCCAATAAAAAACACACACCAGTTTTGAGTTTGCTGTTCTGAAGAAGCGTTGTCTGATGTGAACCATGCCTCGCACAAAAGAGCTCTCAGAAGACCTACGATCAAGAATTGTTGACTTACATAAAGCTGGAAAGGGCTACAAAAGTATATATAAAAGCCTTGATGTCCATGTGTCCACGGTAAGACAGATTGTCTACAAATGGAGAAAGTTCAGCACTGTTGCTACACTCCCTAGGCGTGGTCGTCCTGTAAAGATGACTGCAAGAGCACAGCGCAGAATGCTCAATGAGGTGAAGAAGAATCCTAGAGTGTCAGCTAAACACTTACTGAAATCTCTGGCACATGCTAACATTTTTGTTGACAAATCTACAATAAGGAAAACATTAAACAAGAATGGACTTCATGGGAGGACACCACGGAGGAAGCCACTGCTGTCCAAAAAAAACATTGCAGCACGTTTGAAGTTTGCAAAAGAGCACCTGGATGTTCCACAGCACTACTGGCAAAACATTCTGTGGACAGATGAAACCAAAATTGAGTTGTTTGGAAAGAACACACAACGCTATGTGTGGAGAACAAAAGGCACAGCACACCAACATCAAAACCTCATCCCAACTGTGAAATATGGTGGAGGGGGCATCATGGTTTGGGGCTGCTTTGCTGCCTCAGGCCCTGGACGGACTACTGTCATCGATAGAAAATGAATTCCAAAGTTTATCAAGACATTTTGCAGGAAAACTTAAGACCATCTGTCCGCCAACTGAAGCTTAACAGAGGATGGACGATGCAACAGGACAACGACCCAAAGCATAGAAGTAAATCAACAACAGAATGGCTTCAACAGAAGAAAACATGCCTTCTGGAGTGGCCCAGTCAGAGTCCTGACCTCAACCCGATTGAGATGCTGTGGCATGACCTCAAGAGAGCGATTCACACCAGACATCCCAAGAATATTGCTGAACTGAAACACTTTTGTAAAGAGGAATGGTCCAAAATTTCTCCTGACCGTTGTGCAGGTCTGATCTGCAACTATAGGAAACGTTTGGTTGAGGTTATTGCTGCCAAAGGAGGGTCAACCAGTTATTAAACCCAAAGGTTCACATACTTTTTCCACCCTGCACTATGAATGTTTACATGTTGTGTTCAATAAAAACATGAAAACATATAATGTTTGTGCGGTATTATTTTAAGCAGACTGTGTTTCTCTAGATGAAGATCAGAACACATTTTATGACCAATTTATGAAGAAATCCAAGTAAGCCCAAAGGGTTCACATACTTTTTCTTTCAACTGTAGGTTACAGCACCTCTAGTATTCTTAAATCGGCGTGCTGTCCGGGGAATGAGGCACAGATTGGAGGACTGGAACAGCTTTTCTCTGAGCTACAAATGCCTCCAACGTCTGGAGGAAGTAACTCTGGGAACTCTGTGAAGAGCCAGCTCCGGTTTCGGAAGAACTTGCCGTGATGCATCTCATAAAATCTGTCCCAATATTTATTTGCGTCTCTGTCATATTTGGCTGATGGGACAAACCAAACGTGAGTAGAAAAAAAAAGGATTATGAGTGACATGCTTACTTCTTCCTACATTTGTTGGGGTTTTGAATACATACTTTGCTCCTCTACAGGGATCTTTTGTTTAGAGTTATCCTCTGCCTTCTGCTGGGCCATCTCTCTCTCCTCGTCAGTCCACTGCACGTGATCCCTGAAGCACAGCGGAAGAACAAGCATTCATTTCACTTCGCCACTGATTCAATACTTTTCCATTTATTTTGTTGTAGATGTTGTCTAAGTGAACAATAAATGCTGTAATTTCTGAGTGATTTTGGGCACAGACAAGACATATTTCGATATATTTTACATGCACTGGGCACTGTTATTCACCACAGTTATTATATTCCTAAGACATACCTAAGAAGTATTCATAGGAAATTAGTATACATGAGTGCATAAGTAGAATGATCTGAAATCACATTTAACCAAAGATTTTTACATACTAATTAACTATAAGATGATTTGATGATTAAATGTTACAATCACTATACCTAAGCAATGATTGTTCAGACAAATGCCCTTTATATCATTTTAAGCATGTTTAAGAGACCTCAGTTCAAGAAGTTGAGACACGAAAAACCTAGGTACGTTCCACTGGCCTTGTATACAGATAAGACACAGACATGGTCCCCCAGTTTTTAATAATTTCATATGAGGTGACCTTGTATGCCACTTTTAAAAATGCGAGCACACCCCCATTGAATACGTACTTTGTTGACTTGACTTTTTTGGTGGTACAAAACAACAATTGGTAAATAAAATTAATATTTAACAGGAAATTACCTGATTGATTTTTAGAAAAGATCATCTTTCAAAAGTTAAACTATAAATACAGGCTGAAAAACACTTGGTTTTAAGATGACTTGGAACATCTCACTTTGTTTGACTTGAGCAAATAAAGTTAACTTTTTCACACCTGGACCTCCTTTGTCTGAGAGATTTTTTGAACTGCAAGATCAACTTTATAAACTTTTCCCTATGGCACACTGCAGTCCTCTGCCTCCATGGTATTAACAACCAAGGTAAGACAATTGTATTTTTGGTAAATGTTAAACAAACTCATTTCATGTGTCAATGATAACCCTGTACCACATGTTATGCTGAAAGACGTCATCAGGGTTAGTGAGGATCCTTCCACCTAAGGGGGCCGGTGGTCTTCCTCCACTGTAAAGCCTGGAGGCAATGCATCTCACCGCACGGACAGTCAGCTTCAAGAACGTTCTCATCCCTCCACATTCAACGAAACTTGCTGTATGAGAGAAATAAAACGAATAAAGCCACCTTTAAACCGTTATACCGCGATGTAAAGTACAAAAACTACATATCCCAGCATGCAATAGTTGCATCGCTGAACGTTAACCCGGAAGCTTATGTAAAAACAGCTGGAAAATGTGTGCTTGACTTGCAAACAAAACAGCTACAACAGGAGGCAGAATTTTTGTGTTTGAATTTAACACAATCTACGGGGTTGCGGAAGTAGCTGACATCATGATTTATACAATCTATGGAAAAGAGCAGTTAGCATTGTAGCAAAACCGCACGCTAAACTGTACATTATGCTTTGTTTATACATACAGTATGCAGCTTGCATATGCAACAATGTGTGCAAAGTTTGATTATTTATTAGAACTTAATTCACAAGAGGCGAATATTCTGCATTATACTTGTTAACTGTCTACTGTTGTGTTGAGTTAGTTGGATAAGATATTTCACAACATCACAGTCGCTGCAAAGTCTGTATTTAAGAGAGGAAAGATTTTGTGTTACCCTGAATCCGATTAGATGATATTTGTGAAGATTGTTCCGCTCAGGTTTATGGTAGTTTAGATGTTGTATCTTCCTCCATGTGTGCGCTCCCGGCTCGACGCGTGCAGCGCCACCACGCGGGCGTCCGCACCAGTAAGAACAGCTGCTGTCTCCTGTACTCGAGATCAAATGGCACCTCTTCCAATGACATAGGCAAATTACTTGGTTCAAATCTCAAGATACTTAGAAATATTATGCTTCAGGTTGGTATTAAACTGTGTTTAATGCAATTTACAGTTGATTTGTTAATGTTGTCGGTGTTAATTCATACCAATGTTACATTATAGGATGACACAGAATTCATAAAGGTTTGGAGAAAGACTTCCAAGTCCCTCATTTTCTATGAAAGTGGATGGATATACTTTGACAATTACAGGTGTTGTTACAGCAGGTACAGTTCGCCGCCTGACCTCTTACTCTGAATTTTCACTTTCTTAACCAACAACTTACAACAGAGCACTTTTTCATTTTAAAATGTTACAATTTGTTTCCAGTCATTGTTTGCATTTTTCCTTGAAATCACAGTTTACTGCCTCAGCCGGAACTTCTGTATAAGCTCCCCAAAACAGAAAAGATTGAAGATGCATTGTTGTGCCAGTGTCCACTGGTGAGTCTGTTACTTTCCTTGTAATATAAATCTGATATTTAACTACATATTGGGAAAGTAAAAAGAAGGCACAAATTACACCTGGGTGTACTAATACAGACTTTTTTGAATGTACAATAACACACAAACAGTTCACACACCTTAACTGAGAAATATCTGCAATGATGACTTTTTATTTTTGCAGGGCACTGTTTTGCCCAAAGCATCAGACCAGAAGCCATTTCTTTTGGCTCTAACAAAAGACTGGTTATATCGGCTCTCAGCAGAAACAGGGAAATGCCTAGAGCACGTCTACCTCTCCTCTCGATTGAAATTCAGGTGATTTAAAAGAACTAGATATATCACATCCAATTAAAATTCCACAGACAATGATTTATTTATAGTTATTATTATCACTACATGTACATCTTATGAAAAATGTGAAATAATACAATGTAAGCTGTATTAACAGGTATTCCGTATATTTACCTGCTTTCTTTCAGTTCTTTCCTTATGTCTATACTGCTATTTTACTCTCTAGTATAATATGTATTTTCTGTCAGTTTACTATTCCTAAATTGTGAAAAGCGCTATGTGAAAACCAAACATTTAATTAAGGGTATAAAACTAGAATGCAGAAATAGAAGAGTTTACAATAAAATGTATGTGTGTATATATACAGAAACAATTTATAAAAATGAATTATAATAATATCTACAATGAAATGCTGCTGTAGATGTTCAAGCAGAATATGATGAACCTTTCCCTATTCGCCCTAGAGAAATATGAAGGAACATTCTGTAAAAGGCTGTTCACATTATAACTTTAAGTATATAAAAAATAACTGTTTAAAAATCTTTATTTCAGGATACTATTGGAATAGTGGGCTTCACACCATAACTGTCATGATAATATACAGAGAAAGATGACGTTGGTATCACATTCAGAACGAATTTTTTCCTGCCGACGAAATATAAAACATACTGTCAGACAGTTTCTGGTGGATAACCTTTGACTATTGGTAATTACAATTTGGGTTTATGTCTGAATTAAAGACTGTAGTGGTCGGAAAGCGGTGTGTTTACGGTGTGATATTATATATGTAACGCTTATAAGTCAGCAAGCTGGCTGAATATATGCTTTACATCCCGGACACGAGTGCACCTTCAGAGAGATCATCAAGCCTGTACTGTCATATTTTGGAGAAAAGACGTTTAGGAATGAAAACGAAAGCATCAGCAACAGGTCATCTACATTCAGTTTAGTGACCGGGAACAAAAATAAAGGTTATTGTTATCGTCCGCTGGTGTGTTAATATAGTTATTATTATAGTTATCATTAGATCGTTATAATCTGAACAGCCCTTAATGCTGCTATCTGTGAAAAAGTGTCTTTTGATTGTTTTAATTTAAGTTGTCTCTTCACAGATCTTTGGGTTGGGACTCATGCCAGGAGACTTTCTATGTCAAATCCATTAAAAACAAACAGACAGTTCTGGAACGACAGGTTATTCATTTATGGCGGCTCATCTCTGCGCATTATTTTTCATTCCATGTAACTCGTACTCAGTCTTCCTCTCTTTTACGTAGGCGTGTGTTGATAATGACATCCTGATGCGCCTGGCCATATTTCGCGTCTTTCCTCTGGATTTTGTGGGAATGTTGGAGATACGTAAAAAAGTAATGTGTGCATTTACCCTTCAAATAGACAGCTTTGCATTTTTTTCAAATAAAAATGAATACAAGGGACGTGTTATGTGTAGATCTTTGGGAATACAGCTGTGGATGTCCTGCTGTCACAGGGAGTGTTGGCTATATCACACAGCTCCAAACACGTCAAGCTTTACAGTTTCGAGTACATTCTTGAGAAGGTAAATGCGTCGAATTGAGTCTTTATTTATGTATTACTGACTTTAAAAGTGTTTGTGCGGAGACAATGTCAAATCATTATTTCACATGTAATATTCTGTTGTCCGTTTAGTTTAGAGTTGAGAAACTGTCTCTGGGACAGCAGTGGGACATAAACGGCGTGAGAGGAATCGTGGGAGAAGCTCCCTTTGGCGTTCCAGTCAACATTCACATTCATGGTAAGTCAGTGATATACTGCTGTTATATTATACTAAAACAATTACAAAAACACGTTTATATGACGTCTGCCAAACAGTGTGTAGATGCTGCATATTGTATGTTCATTTAAAGTGAGCTGTCACATGTTCTTCTCTACAGAATGTCCTCCTGCTTTGTTTGAGATGTCATACTTGGAGAGCGGGGTTCAGATCGGAGGTCATCCCTGGCACTACATCTACACCCCTAACCATAAGAGACACTCAGGAACCCATCATATCTGCTCTATCACAGATGGAACGCTGGTGATTACTCTCTTTAAATACAAATATAGATTTGTAAATGTAAAGGAGTTTGACTCCTCAAAGAATCCCACGCTGTTTGTTTTCTAAAGCCTGGAAAGGCAGTGACAGACCTAACATTTCAGCACAGGATCATTGTTCTTTTAAAAAGAATTATGGGTATAGTGATGTTATCGAACTCGCTTACTTTAGTGTAATTGCTAATGGCCTAAAGTCCATATTTGAACCATGTGATTTGGCACTGAAAAGGAAAACTTTAAAGATACACTTTGTACCTGAAAAGATAAGAAAGTACTTTTCCAACGTTCTCAGTTTAATCCACTGATGTCATCTGTTCACCAGGCAAAAAACGGTGTCCAAGAGATGAGGTTTGACTCTTTGGAGGCCGACTGGATCTTTTTTCACCCAGATGACTCCGGCAGGATTGTTCATGCTGGGCCCAGCACAATAAAGTGAGTCGATCATAAAACAACGTTTTGTCCGGAGTTATTAGCCTTGCCAATATTCACAATATAGCACAGCCTTAATTGAATAAGTTATATTGATTATGGTTTTAATCTAACCAAAACCTTTGAACCGGTCAAATAAAACTATTTTTTTCCTCAATTTTTCAGTGTGCTAAAGATCATGGCCGACCCAGGATGTGACTGGAAATATGAGATAGTCGCAGACTTCTCTATCACTGCAGCTCGTGACAATAATGTGTTTGTTTTCTTTGGCTTCATTGGCAGTTGTGTTTAACGTAGCTGCATTAGAACACTGTTGGAATATTCTGAGACTTTTTATTTAGGCTTCATGTTTACATCATAATTGTATTATTTTAAAACCTCTTAGTTGAGCACAAAAAATAACCTACCTGATATTAGGCTTTCGCTTGTTGCACAAGATGGCGCTGGTGAGCTTTTAGGACGCCAGAGTCGGCAGAGTAATTTCTGGTCGCATAACACTATCGCAGAAGAGGATTTTGGGCCGGAAAATATGGGTGTTTTTTAGATAAAAAATAAGAAGTAATATATAAGCGATATGACAGATCCTATTTCTTAAGCCAAAACAGCTTGATCGTGATATATGACAGGAATTTCATCTGCAGACTCTGCGTCGCAAAAGCTCATCGGCGCCATCTTGTGCAATTAGCCCATTGGAGGTGACTTTTGGATGATTTCTTCCTCACAGGTCCCTGAGGTGATCATGACCTCTTCTGGACGCACAGTAAGGAGGAGATTCCAACTTCTGGATGATGACCCTGGACAAGAGGTCAGTCTACCACATACTAATAGCGAAAAACTCTCATGTTGTTTGTGTGCTTTCAAAGAAGAATTTTCACCCAGCATTTTCTTTCCTTACAACATAACGAGACGTAGTGTAATGTCACTATACCTGAGGAAAAGACTTAAATTTAAAGGAACCTGTATACATTTCTTTGCTGTGCTGAACACAAATGAAGAAATTTTAACGAAAGTTTGTAACTGAGCCGCATTGGGTCACCATTGACTCCCATAGTAGGACAAAAGACTACTTGTGAAGTTGATGCGGCTCTCACTATATGACTAAACTGTAATAAAATCAATCAAATGAAAATTAAATAAAGTTAATATTTTAAAATATTTTTTTTACTCTTTATTTTTAGACTTTCAGGATGGTCAAATATGAAGATGAAATCGATCTGTTGGCTGTAGTAGAAATCACTGACACCGAGAATGAAGGCCAGGCCCATCTTCGTCTCCATGACAACAAGAATGGGCTTCTCATGAAGAGAGTTCCCCTAAAGGAACCCTGGGATGTGGTATGTGTAACACATTAAATGTTGTAGACACCATTTATTTGAATGACTAATTTGACATCTTCTTTATTTTTTCTAGACTTACAGTCACGAGGTGTACTTTGATAGAGACACTATTATTCACACCGTCCAAGATAAGGGCAATACTTTCAGCTGCGATGTTTATAAAATGAAAAGACGTTCAGATGAATCTTGAGTTCAATTTTTATTGATTTCTAGATGACTGTACTGCAAAAAAAGAAAAGAAAATTGTACTAAATGGTTTATTTTTCTGTGTTTAAAAAAAGGAAGCTGTTTCTGTGACAATTATATATTTTTGTTAAAATTACACTTTTTTTATCACAAAATTGTAAGACGATATAATCTACAAAATTATGACTAACCAACAGCACCTTCATGTTTGGTGGAAAAGGTCTTTGAGAAACAATGTTTAAATAAATGAAATATTTCCATGCTTTCATTTTGATTT
The DNA here is from genome assembly GCA_029783895.1 of Triplophysa bombifrons. NCBI lineage: Eukaryota > Metazoa > Chordata > Actinopteri > Cypriniformes > Nemacheilidae > Triplophysa > Triplophysa bombifrons. Next base: position 24,110,474 of record CM056456.1, read on the forward strand.
CAGAATGACTGAACATTGTTAAAACACACGTATGAACTTGATATGTTTTTCGCTTTAATTTGTACTTTGAAACATTTACATGTAACTACACAGCCTCCTTGTCATTGTTGTGTAAGTGATTGTCTTGTTGCATAAAGTGAATCGGTGAGTTACAAAACTGAAAAGGAATGTCTGTCTGTGTTTTAAAACCTAAGCTGTCTGAATTCGCCCCCTATCTCCTATATAGGGCACTATCAGGTGTCCTCCATTTTGTAGTGTTGTCCCAATGAGTGAAAATCTCATTCCCTTCATTCGTCCACAACTTTTTACCCACAATGCATTCTGATTTAGAGTGTACACCCAATGCACACTCGTTCACTCATTATTTCCCATGATACAGCGCAAATCAACCCTCCGAAATGTGAGAGTGTGCGTTAATGCCATAGATATAATGCCACGAATGCACGTTAATACTTTCTTGTTTACAGTTATTTTCTACTTTTTGAGAATAAAACAGATTAAATGAATGTATACAGTGGTGCTTTTTTAAATAGATTAAATGTAATAAAATAAACGTGGCAAACTTTATTAAAAACGAGTGCATGTCAGAGTGTTGTACATGGGACATGTCGCTAGCCCACTAGGGGGAGCGCGAGACTCATACAAGACACAGCAGCACAAGCGAGAGGGGGTTCATACTGCATCTGTGTAAGGGAGTTCTCCCAGTAGTCTAATAAACCACAGTATCTAACTAACGCCTCCTCGTGATTTGATTACAAGACATGGTGTCAGAAGTAAACGGACAAGAATAGAGCAATGGCGAAGTTTAGTGCACCGGAAAGTTTCAACTTTACCCGTCCAACAGAGTGGCCCACGTGGAGACAGAGATTCTCACGGTACAGAACCGCTACAAAATTGAACAAGGACGACAAAGAGGTACAGATTAGCACTTTAATATATGCAATGGGCATAGAAGCGGAAAATGTTTTCAAGTCATTCACATTCGCGGAAGGTGAAAGTGCGGAGGATTATGACAGTGTTCTCGGAAAATTCGATGACTACTTTATGCCGAAACGTAACGTTATACATGAACGGGCGTGTTTTCATCAGAGAGTGCAGAAGGCCGGGGAAAACGCGGAATGCTTCATTAGAGCACTGTACGAACTCAGTGAGTTTTGTGAATTCGGCGAGAGCAGAAATGAACATATAAGAGACAGACTCGTCGTGGGAATAAGAGATAAAGAATTGTCGAAAAGAATGCAGCTAATGACAGCACTTACCCTGGAAATGGCGGTGCAGATGACACGGCAGGCCGAAGAAGTCGCGATGCAGATGAGTCAGCAGGAGGGACAAGCAGCATGCAGCGTGCAAGAGGTAACCTCCAAGCAATCACCGAGAGCCGGTTATACGCCCTGGAAAAAAGGGAAAAGTCAAAGAAGTGGTGAAACCAGTAGAGAAGATACTGAGTGTGGTCGGTGTGGAAAGACTGGACACAAAGACATTAGAAGATGTCCAGCGGCAAGTACCGAGTGCAAAAAGTGCAAGAAAAAAGGACACTGGGCAAGAATGTGTAAATCAAAAACTGTGAGACAAGTGACAGTGAAAGACGAAGAAAGTACAGAAAGCTTTTACCTGGGAGCGGTGAGTAAGAAAAATCAAGCTGAAAATGATATGTGGACTGTGTCACTCGTAATAGGTCAAACCCCTGTTCATTTTAAGATAGACACAGGAGCTGATGTTAATGTAATGGACTTAGAGACATTCAAAGAGCTTCTGCCACGCATTCAGCTCATGCAGTCAGACATAGTTCTGGACAGCCCAGGTGGATTGCTAAAGTGCATAGGACAGTTTACCTCAGAAGCAGAGCATAAACAGAGAAAGTACTCCATAATTGTGTATGTAGTAGCTGGTAAAAATGTCAGTAACCTTCTGGGTAGAGATACAGCGGCCGAGATGAGGCTAGTCCAAAGAATAGAGCACGTAAGCACAGTTTTTGAAGGATGCGGTACCATGAAAACGGAGCCAGTAAAAATTCACCTAAAGGCGGGAGCTGAGCCGTACGCGGTACATACAGCAAGAAGAGTGCCATTACCCCTAATGTCTAAAGTGAAAAACGAACTTCAGAGGATGGAAGAGCAGGGAGTAGTGAAAAGGGTCACACAGCCTACTGATTGGTGCGCTCCTATGGTGCCAGTCATGAAACCTAATGGCGCAGTAAGAATTTGTGTGGGGCTGAACAAACTCAATGACAACATCAAAAGAGAGAGATACATGCTACCTACGACAGAGGAAATTCTAGCTAAATTAGCAGGTGCAAGAGTCTTTACGTCATTAGACGCAGCATCAGGATTTTGGCAAATTCCATTAAGTGAGGAGAGCAGCCTTCTGACAACATTTATCACCCCAGTAGGGCGATACTGCTTTAACCGACTGCCATTTGGAATCAGCATAGCCCCAGAGATCTTCCAGCGCAAAATGTACGAACTTTTAGGAGACCTGGAAGGAGTGGCTGTGTATATGGATGATGTGATTGTGTTTGGCAAGGACGAAACAGAACACAATAAACACTTAAACGAGGTGATGAAGCGTATGGAACGTGTGGATCTTAAGCTGAATAAAGAGAAGTGTGCGTTCAGGAAAACAGAGTTGAGTTTTCTGGGACACGTAGTGGATGCAAAAGGAATACGTGCGGATCCTGAAAAGGTTCGTGCCATAACGGAATTGCAAGAGCCTAACAACGTCACAGAATTGCGGCGGGCTTTAGGCCTTATCAACTACATGGGAAAATACATTCCAGACCTCGCGAGGGACGGCGGCCCTTTGTATGAACTGCTGCGGAAAGGAAGTGCGTGGACATGGGATCACTCACAGAAAAATGCATTCAGCAAGCTAAAGAAAGCACTTGTCATGGCTCCAGTACTAGCGCATTACGACACAAGTAAAGAAACAGTGGTATCAGCAGATGCAAGCAGCTACGGGATCGGAGGTGTTTTACTGCAAAAGCATGACGGCAGCTGGAAACCAGTTGCATACTCTTCAAGGAGACTGTCAGACTCAGAGACCAGGTATGCTCAAATAGAGAAGGAATGCTTAGCAGGTGTATGGGCATGCGAGAAGTTCCAAAAGTACTTGGTGGGCTTGGACACGTTCAAATTGATCACAGATCATAAGCCACTAATACCTTTGATCAACAGCAAAGATCTAGACACCGTACCAGTGAGATGTCAAAGACTTTTGATGAGACTCATGCGCTTTAATGCTAAAGCAGAGTACATGCCAGGAAAGAGTTTGGTGGTAGCGGATGCTTTGTCACGTAGTCCATTAAACACGACAGAAGACTTCATGTCAGCGGATGTAAGATGTCACGTGAATGCAGTCATCAGGAATCTTCCAGTGTCACAGCAAAAGCTTCAGGAAATTAAAGAAGAAACCCTAAAGGATGCACAACTACAAATAGTGGAGAAATTTGTAAAAGACGGATGGCCAGATTATTCTAAAAGAGTTCCAGACAGCATAAAGAACTTCTACAAATGGAAAGATTTCTTGTCACTAAGTGATGGATTGTTGGTGCTAGGAAATCGTATGGTAATTCCTAAAGTGCTGCGACAGGAAATTCTGTGTAGAATCCATGACGGACACCAAGGACTGTCAAAATGCAGGGCTAGAGCAAAAGAAACTGTGTGGTGGCCGGGCATTTCTGAGGACCTCAGGCGAAAGGTAGAAACATGCAAGTTTTGCATAGAGAACAGACGCACACAACACAAGGAACCGTTACAGTCAACGCCCCTGCCGGACGGACCCTGGCAGCGAGTTGGCATGGACTTGTGTATGCATCAAGGGAAACAATATTTGGTGGTATCTGACTATTATTCACGATACTTGGAGATCCTTCTGTTAAAAGGCACAACGTCAGAGCATGTGATACAGCAGTTGAAAACAACCTTTGCGAGATATGGCATTCCTCAACAATCCGTGACGGACAATGGCCCGCAGTTCACAAGTGAGGCTTGGAGACTGTTTTGTGCCTCATATGACATTCAGCACATTACCTCAAGCCCATACAATCCACAAGGGAATGGTCATGCTGAACGAGCGGTTCAAACAGCAAAACGGATACTGAAGCAGGACGATCCGTTGTTAGCCCTGATGAGTTTTCGAGCAACTCCTCACACAGCGACAGGAGTGAGCCCAGCGGAGTTGTTAATGGGAAGAAAAATCCGAACTACTCTTCCTACCTTACAGAACAATCTCAAACCAAAGTGGCCGAACAAACTAACTATAATGGAAAAAGATAAAGCTGAGAAAGAAAAGCAGGCATACTACTTTAACAGACGACACGGTGTGAAGAACTTACCTGTCCTTAAACCTGGAGATTCAGTCATGTTGAAACTGGATGATGAATCACGCTGGAAAGGACCTGCTACGGTTTTATCAGAGGGCACAACTCAGAGATCTTACAATGTCTTTCAGGAAAAAGAAGGAGAGAAAAGGAGAAACAGGAGGCATATCCAGTTATTGCCTGAAGGAGAAAAGACTGTTGAAACAATGTCAGAGCAACCTGAACAGGAAGCTAATCCTTGCGAAGACTGTGATTTCCCAGTTGAGACTGTTTCAGGGAGACATATTGTCACTAAATCTGGCAGGATCAGCAAACCTGTTGTTCGCTTGGACTTGTGAAAAATAAAACAATAGGACACAGTAATTATAAAACAAAGTAACATGCACTGTTGATGATGTATTGTTATGTCTGATGTTTGCAGGCAGTTAATGTGTTGGGGTTCTTAAGATTTACTCAGATTGTCTTGGGATTTAATGTAAGGGATATGTTTATGGGTGTTTGTTCCAAGGAAGGAATTGTCTGAAAAGGGGAGATGTCAGAGTGTTGTACATGGGACATGTCGCTAGCCCACTAGGGGGAGCGCGAGACTCATACAAGACACAGCAGCACAAGCGAGAGGGGGTTCATACTGCATCTGTGTAAGGGAGTTCTCCCAGTAGTCTAATAAACCACAGTATCTAACTAACGCCTCCTCGTGATTTGATTACAAGACAGTGCAAATGACACATAAGGTAACATTAACTTTTTAAACACTGTATTAAACAATCCTTAATGCCACGCAGGTGCATTATAAGCGTCATGACGAATGTCCTCGAGGTTATATGACGTCAGTGTACGAAATGGTTCATTTTCATTCACTTCTTCCACACTTTGTGGACTATTTAGCATTCCCTTTATAGGGAATAGTGAACAAATAAGCGAATTGAGTCGCACATCCACAGGCTTCCGTGTCTCTCCAATGCTGCCAAGTAGTCTGCGAACTAAGATTTGGGACACAGAATCACTCTTGTTTGGGTATGAAAGTGCAGAAGAGGATCCATACGGTCTGACCGTGTGTCGTAACTTCAAGCTGCGATACTTTGGTGTCATACGCCGCTTGCGATGATGGAGAACAAGCGTTTTCTCGTTTTCTTCTCTCTGGCTTTAGCTGTTGGTTTTCTGTCGATTGTGTTCGTTTTATTATGGGTTTTACACTTCAGAGAGGGGCTCGGATGGGATGGAGGATCGGCGGAGTTTAACTGGCACCCGTTGTTAATGCTCATCGGCTTTGTTTTTCTTCAGGGAATCGGTGAGAAGTTTGCCGTTTCCAGAGCCGTTGCATCCTGTAACACTGCGGACACGTTTTTTACTTTGTAAAGGAACATGTATCATCTCACGCAACAAACAAAAACGGCACCTAAATGTTTAACTTACGTAAGAACGTAACGCTAGAATGAGATCGGTACGTTGGATGTGAATATTGCGTTATTCTCACATCTTTGCGTAACACTTATGCGGTCTAAAAACAAAAGTTTTCTTCGGTCGTTATTAGATAAGTTGTGAGATAAGATCTGTGTCTTAAAGTTTAGTGAGCTGACTCCGTTTTACATAAGAGTCGCACTCACAACATTTTGAAGATGCACGCTGTTTTGGCTGGAAGGATGCAGCTCCACAGCGCATGCGCACTTCAATACACGATTGCTTTGGTCACGCTGACAACAGTTCATTACTGTGTTTTTATTATTTTAAGGCTATGTTTAGGGTGTACGTGTAGACGTTAGCTAATGCAATTTATTGTAATTTTATGGCCAGATTTTGCATCACTTCCGGTCGTAGCTGCATTCCTTCGATCCACAACAGATGCACGCGCATGTCTCGAGAGTAACTTCAGTGGCCATTTGCATAAACATAAATAGCCGCTTGTCTAAACTGCTATTCTCACAAACTAGCAATTAGTGCGGACTAATCAGTCTTACTTTTCATATTTTAATAAGACCAATCTACCTTTTTATTTACCTGACATGAAAAAGTTAGGTGACTAACTTGTAAGAAGTTTATGCAACCGCCCCCATGTCTTTGTTTATCGGTCCGGCTATGGCTAATAATAACTATTTATACTTTAATGGATTTGTAAAAATTATGTAATTTGTTCTATGTTAATTTTATTAAACTAAAAAAATTGTTGAAAGGGTCCTTTAACTTTGTAGCATCTAATTTTAGCTGTTAAGGTTCTGGTAACCCAAAACAATAGTGGCTAGACATACTTTTAACTTGTTAGCTATTGTAATTTACTTATTTCTTTTGCTTGTTATCAGAAATAATCAACAGGGACTTTAGTCTTTTCGGATGTGTACCGGAAGTTAAGTTTGGACTACAAAAGCATGCATGCATAGTAATGTTGGTTTGCGTTATCTTAAAGTTATTTAAAGTTTGTTTTGTTAAATATTTTGTCATAAGATGGACGTGTAACGCGTTCTGTAAGAACACTCTGTTTGACAGTAATCCAATATAAATCCATTATATGTAGGGATGCACGATAAATTATCGGTCATATTGGTATCGGCCGATAAACGGTCATTTTTAATGTTATCGGTATCGGCCGATTATAATACTTAGGGCGCTCTGGACGAACATCTATAATTTGTTTATTGAATAAAAAATATAGCTGAAAAGTTTGAAGGTTAATGAACCGTTAACTAGTGTAAAGTAGTCTTGGTAAATGATTTTCAGGGCGAAAAAAGAAAACTAATGGTTACCTTGTTTCCTGCAGTCAAATATTTCAAATAAAAGCAGTTGTCCACTTTTTGCCTTTTGGTTCAGTATTAGGGAATTTTATATTAATATTTAGAGACTGTTTATCCGCTATATATCGGTTATCGGCTTACAATGTTAAAGAATTATCGGTTATCTTTAATGGCCAACAATGTACATATCAGTGCATCTCTAATTTTATGTTTTGTAAATTCAGAGAAAGACACCTGTCAAAAACACGATTCTTATAAAGTGGACGAGTCACACCCTAACGCATTGATATGAGGATTTAGTTGTTTAACTAAGCTTGACTTTATTCTTCAGCGATTGTGGTGTATCGGCTGCCATGGACCTGGAAGTGCAGTAAGCAGATGATGAAGTTTATTCACGCCGGGCTCAATGTTCTGGCTTTCATTCTAGCTGTCATTTCTCTGGTGGCCGTGTTTGATTTTCACAATGCAAAGAATATCCCCAACATGTACAGTCTGCACAGTTGGGTGGGACTGTCTGCGGTTGTACTTTATTCAGCACAGGTAAGATTTCACAGGTACATGTACCACCACACAAACACATGAGAGCATGTCCTACACTTTTGTAGCATTCTTTTTGCATTTAGTCTGTTGTCACTGTTTGTCTTTGTTGCATATGTCGGAAAATTGTGATGTCGGATCCTTTAAATTCAACAGGCTTTTTGTTAATATACCTTTAAAACAATGGACAGTGGGTCGTCACTGTCCTACTAAAACCCTGTAGGTCCAAATTGGCTGTTTTTCAGGAAATAGAAAACCATTGTAGTTTTTAAATTGTCAAAGTGGACAAGTTTGATTGGCTAAATATTTGCAAAACCCAGCGACAAACATATATGGAGGTCAAAAAACTATATAACTAAATAAACACAGAAATAAATAATTAATTAAATAAATGCATGCAAAAATTGAATAAATACATTCAGTAATGTGTAAATGATTAAATCAATAAATAAAGGAATACAAAATGCGAGAAAAAAATATATAAATTTATCATTTTTATACTACTACATTTATTTCTGTATTTCTACATTTATTTACGAATTTCTACATTTATTTATTTCTGCCTTTATTTATTTCTGTCTCCGTATGTTAACGAGGTTGGCGGTTCTTCTCAATGCAGGATAGGTTGTTTGCACATGACGTCACGTTACTCCTTTTGAATAGCGCGAAGTGCATATGGCGAACAATACGTTATACAGTTATTTATTATATTAGGTGAATATCATGTACATAAAACATGCCTTATGTAAACCAAATATTTCACGTTTTATCAATGACTTTATATTATATGTCATGGCATTTTTGGATAACAAAAAAGCAATGTAACATGTAATATTTAAAAGCACTTAAAAATCTTTTCTTTCTTTATCTCTGGCAAAGTGCTGTAGCACTGTTGTATTGTATCTGTGGCAAAAAAAAAAGTGCAGATGGCAGCCATGAAGTGTTTTTTACTCTACTTAGGAATTTCACAAACTCATAACGCCTCTTTTGCATTGTTTATGGTTGCCTAAATCGATCACGCCTTGAAACCACAATGCATTTCTGTTCATAAGGGGAAAGTACAAGTATTGAAAAAAGACAGAAATAAATGTAGTATTACAAAAATGGTACAAAGTTGATATTTTTGACATATTTATTTATTTACGCATTTATGAATTTATTTACTTATTGATTTAATTATTTATACATTTCTGCATGTATTTATCTATTTATTTCTGTGCTAATTAATTTATTTCTGCATTTATGCACGCATTTATTTATGCATGTATTCATTCATTTATTTATTTATACTTATTTCTGCATGTATTCATTCATTTATTAATTAACTTATTTATTAACTTATTTATTCTCAAGTCATTTTTAGTCCTCCATAAACATAAAGAGCGACTAGTAATAATGATTAAATTTTTGGCAAAAAAATTAAACCACCCAATATGGAGATACAAGGTTTCTGCAGTGATATGTAAATGATCTCTGGGCAGTTATGTTTTGTTGAGAAAGTATGTTCTGTCATTTTTGACTTAAAAGGGTCAAAAAGACACAGAACCGTATTCATTGTGTGGTTTGCAATATATAACATTGTAACTGTTGTTGTCGTCGTCAGAGCTCTGTCATGTGTGATGTTTTTTTACTCTTTCATGAAACAGATAGTTATGGGCATCACTGTTTTCCTGATACCTGCGACTCCGGTGTATGTGCGTGCTGCTCTAATGCCTGTTCACATCTATACTGGTCTGTTCATCTTTACCAGCGTCATCGCCACCGCTCTCATGGGCTTCACAGAGAAACTCATATTTGCCCTGTAAGTGGAGCCCCAGAGAGCTGGTCTGTCACCACCCGTTGAAAGATAATGTTATCATAGGCTACAGTGTTGCTTAAAAAAGTATGTTGTGTTTTTTGTAACGGTCATTATTGCCAGTAACCACAGTTTTTTTTTTCTCACAGCAAAAATCCCGCTTATAAGGACTCCCCACCAGAAGCCATTTTGGTTAATGTTCTTGGCCTGCTGATTGTGGCTTTTGGTGGTCTGGTACTTTGGATCGCTACTCGGCCCTCCTGGAAAAGGCCAAAAGAACAGGTCACGCAAACCCTGAGCGATTCCAGCATTAGTCCAGAGGACATGAAAGTGGGCGCTGCCACAAGATCCGACCCCGAGTCCAGTGTTGAGACTCGCAGACGTAACGGAAAAACAGAAGAATCTGAATAATACAAAACAAGCGAACACACAATATTTTTTGCAAACTATACTTTTTTATGTAGAATACAGAAGAGCTCTTATACTACACTAAGTATTTATTTAACCAGTGCTGAAATCTCTGTTATTGCAGAAGAATGTATTTTGAGTTTCTGAAGGGCATTTCAATCTGACATCTGTGTTTGTGTGATAGAGATCCAACTGTGTATGTACTGCTGTTTTTAGAGCTTGCATTTGATCTAGAAGTTGTTTAATATTTGCACTATATCAAGACTCAACACATTTTGTAAATCGGTGTTAAGAACATCATTGCAGCAGTCAAAACCAGTTCATTTGTTTATTTAAAACACATAACACTTAGATTGTTAGGTTTGCAAATGTGTTCAAGTGTTTTTATTATCATTTGCTGTTAGAAGAAACATTTTCCATTATATAAAATGATCTGTATATTAAGGATTTATGCTTTATTTACAGAAAAATGTTTATTTGACGTGATGTTCTTTGTATAAAAGGTCTAAATCATTCCTTACTTTTGCATTTTTTTGGCGTTTTTCTCTTAAATAATGATGGTGTCATTATTTCAATAAAATGTTTTTTACCTTGTCATACTCTATCTTCATCTGTTTGTTTGTATGCCCTATATCTTGAACAAATGTGCCGGTCTTTCATCCAATTGACAATAAAACGAAGACAGTAGGTTCAAACAATCAGCTAAAGAAAATTGTGAAAATCTTGTGACCCTAAGGGGGAAAAAAATAGATTTAAGAGTAGATTTGTCTCCAAATTCCAATAGAGTTCAAAGACAACAGATATTTGGAAGCATTTTATGCTGACACAAATCTCTGAACTTAGTAGTAAACAGCTCCAGTAGCGACAGCTGATGAATTTTAGCCTAAACTAAATAATCAATGTATGTTTTTACCAGTAGTGACTTTCTGATTATTTCCACTGCCTGCCTGAGATTCCCATTTACAGTTACTGAAAGACATCCAAAAATAGTCTTTGGCCAGTCCATGCACCGTAGGCATCTTATAACAAAATTGCGAGACAAAATAAATAAACTGCATTGTAAAATATTTACAAACAAAAGCAAGACAATTCAGTCTTGGTATACCATGCATCTTTCAAAAATATACAAAAATTGTTTTAAGGGAGAGGTTTCAGGCCCAGACATAATCCAAGAGTTGACGCTCTGTTATTTCTCGGTCTTCAGAAACACATGGCTGCGTAAAAAGTCATCTCCATGTCCATCTGATATTATGTGATGTCTCCATTTAACAGTCACAGCCATCTCCGAAACCTTCCCAATCAGAGATGCCGGATGCAAAATGGTCCACAGCGGATGCAGAGACGGTCTCAAGAGTAACTCTCGTTCTCATCCCATGAAGTCATCCACTGCTTCTTCTCCAAGGGATCTAACATGACCTTCCTGTCCTTCAAGAGACGCGTCTCCTTACGAATCCTCACCGCGTGATATTTCGGAACGCTGTCTTCATATTTCGAGCGTTTGAAAAATCCACACTGATGGGAAAAGAACAAAAAGACACATTAAAAACCAAGCGTCACTTTCAAATGAAAAGCGAAAAAAATCACGCTGCGTTTATGAGCTTTGCGCAAGAGGAGGTGAAGGACAAGACATGCTTGACAGATCAGCACATTTAAAAGCACATCCATCCACTGGCGAAAATACACAACAAAAGTCAGCGCCGCATGGTCTGGAAAGAGGGTGTCTTTCCTGTCCTTTTGTCAAAGCAAAAGATGAGTTAGTGAATAGTTAGGCCACACGTCATGCAGACACGAGCTCTGCTGCAGCGGTCGTGTTTTACCCGGGTGAGGAGAACTAGGCCTCAGTGGACATTTTGTCTTTATCTGAAGGCTGAGGGTGAATCTCAGCTTTCTGAAATGCGGCGTCATACTCGTCCTTCTTGGCCCGCTTGAAGAAACCGCACTACAGAGGGGGCAAATTCAGGGGTCATTGCAGACAGGTCACGGTAAGGTTTGATCTAAAGACACTGATACACATAGAACACTAAACCAGCGTTAGGAGGTGAAACCACCGGAAGTGTTCGAGCCGCCATGTTTGTATGCCTAACCAAGGCACCAAGGCAACACTAAAAGCGTCTAAATGTCACTACATTACACTCAAGTACATTACACTCAAATCAAGTATCAAGAAGCAATAATTTCAAAGCAATTAGAAATGACTTAAAACTACTAATGTTATATGTTTTGCTATGTTTTTTCACCCACTAGTGTTAAGGTTCTTTGAAGATTATTAAAGGGATAGTTCACCCAAAAATGAAAATTCTGTCATCTGTCTCAAACTTGTTTGTTCCAAAGCTGTAAAAATGTCTTTGTTCTGCCGAACACAAAGGAAGATATTTAGAAGAATGTCAGTAAACCAAACAAATCTCATCCCCCAATACTGCCATTGTAGGGAAAATGAATACTATGATATCTGTTTGTTAGCTGACATTCTTCCAAACATCTTCCTTTGTGTTCAGCAGAACAAAACATTTACACAGAGTTGGAACAATCTGAGGGTGAGTAAACGATGACAGAAATATAATTTCTGGGTGAACTGTCCCTTTAACTACGGACATGACATTAGACCAGAATGTGTTCAAATTTCCCTTTATTTTAAAAAGCACACTATCTGTTGTTTATTAATGCTAAACCTAGTATGCGGAAACATACTTATGCTAACTTAAAAATAAATCGCCAATTGTTTTAGTATTTTTGATATTTTGTTGCCTTATACAATGACATCAACTCAAAATGTGTCCAAAGGTAAGGAGACCCTAAATATCTTATTGGCTCTCTAAAGCATCATGGATAAAAATATCAAACTATATAACCAACATCGTCTGATTATTCAAGTATTACAACTTTACAACATTCAGAACAACTGAAGACAAGAGAAATAAGAAAAATCCTTTTTCCACCAGAAATTTCTCCCCGGTAGCTCACAGTATGTAACTGACTTGTTTAATCTGTTTTAAATTTACCTTCCAGAGTAAGAGAACCAGGAGAGCCAGCATCAAGATTCCAGCTAAGACGGCCACAAGAATGATCCACCAAGGAACTCCACCGAATGGAGCCACCGCTGCCTCGGGAAACACGGTCAGTTTCACCTGAGCATGTATAGTAAAAACTCATTAGCGATGGGAAAATGCTCTGACACGGTGAGCACTCAGCACAACAATATAATAATAATCATATTTTTTTGTACATAGTGAGACGATTCGCATACAATCTGATTCAGGGAAGAACCGTCGAAGCAAAAGAGTGACCGGCTCCACGCACATCACAATATAACAAATATGTAACATTTTAACCCATTTTCTATAAAAAACATACAGTATGCAAGTATCATTGTTCATAGAATCTGTGTTGTAGTTAGAAAGGTGACGGCAGTACCTGTGTCGCAGGATTCTTCAACACAATGTTGGTGGCAGAAACATCCAGACTGATGGAAGCTTTCACCATGATTTCAATGTAATTGTAGTTTGAATAATCCTGTTTAACAGAGAACATTTTATAACACACTTGGACAAATATCACTTCAAGTAAACCGAACGGTACTTCTTTATCCTCACTTCAAGAAAAGTTGAATTCCACAGGCGTGACTTTAAAATGATGGCCGCGCTGCTGTCCAAGCCCTGTAGGGGGCATTTGATCTCCACGCATTTGGCATCTCCTGTGCATGACTATATAATAAAGACAAGTTCACTCCAGAATTCGTTTTGGTCATGTTTTTTCTAAGAATCCAGTTCTTAGCAATGAAAATAAATTCAAATGAATTCATTGATTCATTAGAAAGGCAAAGGACTAAATCTCATTACCAGCGTCTTATGCTTGCGTTTGTCAGCGAAAAGAGATATTTTACTCCCTTCCGATGCTTTCCTCTCCTCAAGCTCTCGCTTTCTTCTGGTTGATGTGGACTCCTGAAAGTACGGAAGATATTTGTGACCTCATTTTTTTAAAAGTTGCATTTGATTGAGCAAAAACAGCTCTGGAATGACAGGTTACCTCGCTGAGTCCGAGAGGGTTTATCTCTTTCTCAGGTGAACAGGTGACTAACTGAAGGCCTCTGGTGTTGATCTTCATCAGATACAGCACCCATTTCCCCAAAGAGGTGTCTCTGGGCCACTGGATGTTCAGAGAAGCCGTTCCAAAGGACTTCAGCGGCTTCCCCAAGTTGATCACCTGCAAAACCCAAAATCATCTCATTCAGGGTTTTAAGTTTAAAGCTTAGATTTTATAAATCATTGAATATAGTAGAGATTTCTCGGGTATGTTTCAGCATTTACTCTGAATTCATATTCAATCGCGCTGCCAATGTCCTGCTCTGACTTCATGGCACTCTCTCCTCTGATTTGGCCTCCGAAATTGACCTGAGATGGTCTGGCCAACCTGAACAGCAACAAGAAGACACAATCAGACATAAACATTTCTTACTGATATGCATGTTACACTAGTAATATTTTTTTAATTTGAGAAGTTTATATATATCCACTCTTTTAAAAAAGTGCACAAAACTTTGATCAAAATGACTTTAATCGTCCCTACAGGATTTTGTGGAGATTTTTTGTCATTTCTGCGGCCAAAAATACTTCATTTTGCAAAAATTTCAGGGTTTTTTTTACCGAAAAAGTACAAAAATACTTCTTAAATTGGCAAATACGGTTCTTCTTTTAAACTACTACCTTTGAAAACATAATCTGGGATTAAAAGGCATGGAGCAGATTCATACTGAAGAGGCCATTTTGACTGACAGGTCAAGCAACCAATCACGTTTCCTTTAATGCCCGCTTCATGTTTATGGTTGTGGAAATGTCTCTGCGATAACGTTCATGGGTTCATGTAGGGCTGTTCGATTCAGAATTCCTGGTTTGGGAACCGAAAGGATTGATTCCAAGAATCAATTTGTAGCTGCTGGTGTTGAAAAAGTTCTGTCCAGCTTTAACAGCTTTAAACAGACGTCTGAGTACATATGTCTTATTTTATCTATGAGACTGTGCTTTATATACATGTAATTCTCTTCACCCACATACTGAGCTCATCGGTAGAGAGTAAGAGAAGACGGTCCGTTTACAGTCCGTCTGAAAAGCAAACGTACTTATATGATTTGTTAAATGTGTGTAATTATATCTGCATTGTGTGTGCAAACAAAGCTTTTGCTTTTATGGATGCAGAATATTTTATGTCATTCCTCAAACTAATGTGAATTAGTTGTCCAATGACATCAGCTAAGGGGCGGGGCTTGTGCTTATAAAGGCTTTAAAAGAGTCAATACCTTTAATGGAATCCATTCCACTCTCGGTTCTCAACGCCTTGGAATCGAGGAATCGATTAATTGACAACGAAATAAATTTGACAGATTTTTTCATAGATCAGATGGCTTTGTGTTGTTTCCATGTGTGTTGTTTAAGAATCGGGTGTTGTTTAACTGCTAATTCTAGGCCTTCTACGACTTTTTTATAGATGGCAATGGATGTTGTTAGCATATTTGAAGTGTTACAGAGCCTTCTATCTCCCTTCTATAGCATGTCTGCTTGAATTTTGAAGCAGGTTTTGACAGAACGCACGATGTGATGGCGTCTTCTTCGGCCAAATTATATGGAAAAGCTGTGACAAATTTTGCGGAGTTTGTTTGACCATGCGTTCAATTCTGCGGGGACTGTTTAATAATCTTGTGTCTCTTTAGAGTTACAGATGAAATGCAATCTCAATATAAGATTAAAGAATAATTAAATTCTTCTCAGATCCATTAGAAGAGTGCTGCTTTCTCCTGAGCCATTACGATTATCATCTGAAGTCATATAAAGCATTTCCAGAAGATAAGATGTCAAAAAGTGCCTACCCTTGCACAGACAGCAGAAGTTCAATCACAACTCTGGCTTTTGCCTTCACTTTGCTCATCCCCTCCTGTGAACTCGTCCTGCGTGAGAACAGTCATATCAATACACATTCGGCACTCGGTTACTTCCACTCTTAAAAATAAAGGTGTTTAAAAGGTTATTCACAGCGATGCCAAGAAAAACCATTTTTGTTCTCTCTTTCTTACCTCTTTAAAATACGAAAAACCTTTTTCCGCTACCAAGAACCTTTTATGAAACAGAAAGGTTCTTCGGACGTTACAGGTTTTTTATGGAAGCATTTAGACAAAAAAGGTTCTTCTGTGGCATTGTAAAGCACCTTTATTTTTAAGAGTGTAAACGGGCTCATGCTACTGTAGCAGTTACATAGAACACATCAGTGTAAGCTTAAAACGAATAGTGATTTATATCATATCATCATGTGACATCAGACTTACGTTTCCAGCTGAAGGTCGATCTCAACCTCTTTGGTGTCGAGGGATATCTTGCCGGTGCTCAGAATGATGTAGAACGTTACCTACAAAAACATTTACACATTAACAGAAATATAGACAAAACACACGTTTGTGACATGTGTGGGTCCTTGACTGACCTCTGAATCTCGTTTGAATGGGTTTCCCAGCTCACAGTCTGCCAGAGACCCGTTCTGATTGGCCACGCAGATCACATGCTTATCCTATAGAAAAACAGGCATACAGTAGTAGCACATCACAGTCTCCAGAATGAGGAATACCACCTGTCATTTCATCGAAAGGCATGTTTCTTTATGACTGGGGTCTTCAACGTTTTTCGGGGCAAGGACCCCTTAGATGAGAAATGCATGGAGCAGGGACCCCCTTATACTAAATGTGTAAACGAAAGTTATGTTATTGTTGCACATATGCTAAATACTTTTCTTTGTATTTTTTTGTTTTTAATATAGATTATTTTAATGGATTTGCAACATCAAACATTTTCATTTTACTGTGAGATGGATAATTAAACATCTCGTGGATCAGCATCGTTTCGGCGTTTTTTCTGCAGAGCATCATATCAGACTAAGGAGAGCAACATGATGCAACGAGTCCATGTAATGTTCGGGGCAACTTGTGTGAAGTGCACCATCAGTACTAAACGCTGCGTGTTTCATTGATTTAAAAAACATACGAAAGTTGTGTCAGAGCTTACAATGCAGAAGCGGTGTGGAGTCAAATTAGTGCTTTACAGCTTTAACAAATTTCAACTGAAGTTCAGAAACACATGAGAATGCATTTTTATTTGCACACAACTCCTTTCATGCGTGCTTTCATCGGAAGAGAGACCACTGATTCTAACCCGACCGGATTTTATGATACAGATGTACATTTCTTGCATTGCTTGCTTCCGCTGCCTGAATGAATGTTTTTGTCTGCACCCACCCAGGATAAAATTGTAATGTGTTGGAGTTTCAATTTTTAACAAAATGTTGCCTGTGAGTAAACAGTAATTGGTGGACCCCTTGAAGTTCCACCTTGGACCCCTATGGACCGCGGACCCCTGGTTGAAGACCCCTGCTTTATGAGAAAACAGAAGGTAATTCACTCACTGTAGTTCGAAGAGATCGGAATCCAGAGTACGACAGAGATTCGTCAAAATGCGCCAGCAGTTTGGCTTCATGAGCGTCATCTCCATTCCGGTTCTTCACTTTGACCTCCAGAGCGATGTCCTTCTGATCGCTTAAAGAGATCACTGGAACGCCGTTCTCTCTGAGTGACCAATCAAACATTTCTCATCATCACACTTTTAATCAACACGAAAACCAGTTGATGCATCATACAGGGTTTGTTCGGCGTTGATTTACGGCTACGCACAGCGGCAGTGGAGGGAACACATCCTGGTTGGTCTCTCTATAGCAGAATCTGTACTGCAGGTGTAGGTTACTCTGACAGATGTTATCGATGCCACAGCCCTCCTTCAAGAAGTTCACCTGGACCAAAAATCAAATCTTTCCTTTAAAAACCACCCCAATGCTTCCTTAACATACATCATTATTCAACGCAATGCATTTTATCAATAGAGTTCAAAACTGTACGCACCTCAGTTATGGTCTTATTGGACACGGTGGAGTCCAGTATCGGCACTAGTTGTGGCAGGGAGCTCTGTCTTTTCCCTCTCTTGGCACTTTGAATGGACACAAAGACCTCGATAGGAACTGCTCTCAGCTTATCTCTGATGCCTTCCTGAAACCATCACACACAGATCCCACTCATCATTCAAAATATACGTCGCTAATAATAGCTCAGAGAAAGTCTCTTAAACATAACATAAAAGAAAACCACATTTAAAGTAGTTCACTTTAAAATTTAAATGTCCTGATAATTCACTCAACCACATGTCATACAAGTCATGCGTGTGTTTATTGCTTCTGTCGAAAAACAAATTGAGGCTCATGTGGAAAGCTTTCCATGGTTCTCATCTATATAGTGGACTTCAACGGGGGGCTTTTGGTTAAGGTCCAAATTTCCCTTTCATCACAGCTTCAAAAGGCTCTACACCACACCAGGAGATGAATAAGGGTGTTGTCCAGCGAAACGATAAGTCATTTTCCAAGAAAACCAAAAAATATACTATTTACACTTGCACTGCCTCTGGATGCACATCCCCGACTTACGCAATCACGTTGGAAAAGGTACGTGTGACGTAGATTGCAAAAGATTAAAACATCCCTGACATGCACATGAACTGACCATTTTAAACAATATCAATCTCATTCAACATCCAAGAACTCTTGAATGGTCTTCTTTCTCCAAACTCATAAACACTGGGTCGTAACTTTCCGCTTACACGCATGACCTTTCCAACGTGATTATATAGAGAACATGAAGTCGTGGACGAGCTACATGGAGGCACTCCGTGGCAGAGCAGGCCATATAGACCAGTGGTTCTCAAACTGGGGTCCCCAAGAGGAATCCAGGGGGGGAACAGATTTTGTGGCACTTTATGAAATATAGAAATTTATAAAATATTTTATGCAACCAAAAATCTGAAAAATAAGACCACCAACCAAAAGAATTGACATTTAAGCATTGTATCACTGAGTAGGTTCTTGGTTTAATTAAAATTCTAAAATTAAGATTATTATTTGGTTGGGGGGCGCAAAGCAAACCACTCACAAAAGGGGCCTTACAACGAAAAGTTTGAGAGGCTGGTGTCATGTAGAGCCTTGTCAAAGCTGCAATGAAACGGAAATTTGGACCTTAGCCAACAGTTAAACCCCATTATGTAGATAAGAACCCTGACAAGCTTTCCTCATAAGCCTCAATTTGTTTCCGACAGAACTGCTGGATGGCTTGTATGACATGTGGGTGAGTGATTTATAATGACATTTGTATTATATAGCGAACTACTCCTTTAAAGACGCAAACAAGCTTTATGTACTTGTAGTCTGAGTTTGGTCTTATAACAAGCTTTTTTGTTCTGTCCCCGTAGCTCCAAAGTGCCAGATGACTGGAAGTCCTGATCCATGTCGCTCTTCTCCAGAAACACAACTCTAGATGGGAGTCCCAGCTTTCTGCGGTACCACTCTGCCTCGAATGTGTAGGCAATGGCTGGAAGACAAATAAATACGTAGAATTTGTGAGCTTTAGATCTTTTTGTTCACAGCAACCATTTAATTGTGTTAGTTGACCAGGAGGTCGGGTCCTGCTAGGGGGTCTCAACTTCTAAGGGGACCTCAAGATTGCTTAAAGTGATTTTAAACAAGATAATCAAGCATTACAATAAGCTTAAACAACTAACATTAACATTTGACGATTTTAGACTTTAGACTTTCTTTCCTACACAAAAGCGTTGGTTAGCTTTTATTGGAGCGATACAGGACGGCCTCTCCATCAATAGAATAACTTTAAAGAGATTGTAAACAGACTTACTGAGTTTGGGGTTATAGGTGGGGAGGTTTGCTTTGTATGAGAAACAAGCTTCCACAGTCAAGCTGTTTGAAAATACAACATGATGAAAATGAATGTTCATGATGTTCAAAGTTAACAGCACATGATTCAAAAAGTCTAAGCTCCAAATACCAAATACTGTTGCCGCATGTTTTCTGCATCAAGTCGATTTCTTTCGGTGTGACCTTGACGTCTGTCTTGATGCTAATGACTGGTTTGGACCTGCAGACGACAGGGATGTTACTACACATCAGATAAAAGGACCTAGACACGAGAAATAAACGTTCAGTACCTGTATATGAAAACGGCATCAGAGAGAGAGCCTACAGCAAGATCTGGATAATAGTTTTGATCAAGGTCCATATTTCCGGCCAGAGAATAGCCAAACATCTTAATGTTGTGCTGTCTGCCCTCCAGTATCTGCAAAGGTGTAAGTCTCTATGAAGTACAACTGTATCATATCTGTGACTACTTATAAACACTGTTCATTTATTTGACCACAAAAATAGACAATAGGAGAAAGTTATTTAATAAGAATGTCATAGACAAAGACTAGACTTTAGACACTCTTTTTAATGGCCATGTGTAATGCTATGTACCAAATGGAATTGATCAAACATTTCAGAAGTATTTCTTCGCCAGTGTTTGATCTCGCATATGGAAAACCTTTTCGACCGTACGATTTTGGTTTGTTCGAAAATAGATTTGATAAAGCCCTTTACAGATTTCAGCTCAACCCAAGTGATTTCCACTGATAATATTCATTTAACAGAACCGACAGATAGAAAGAGAGAGCATCTAACCTGAGCTGGTTTAGTATTGATGCCGTCAGCAGATCCGTGATAGATGTACACACTTCCAAACCCTGAGTCTGCATATGGAGCACCTACCGCAATATCTGACGGACAAAAGAAAAATCATATTGATAAATATTACATCACAGGTGATAGTTCACCCAAAAATGAAAATTCTGTCATCATTTACTAAGCCTCTTGTCATTTCAACTATGTATGACTTTTTTCTTCTGTAGAACACAAAAGGAGATATTTTGAAGAAAGTTGGTAACCATACAGCCCTGGACCCCAATCACTTCTGTTATAGGTACACAAAATCAACACAAGTGAAGGGGTGCCTGTTAACAACATCCTTCAAAATATCTTCTTTAGTTTTCTGAGGAAGAAAGAACGTCACACAGGTTAGAAATGACATGCGGATGAGTTAATGATGTCAGAATTTCTATTTTTGAGTGAACTATCACTTTAATTAAGATGAATTAGCATTTTAAACTACACAACACATCGCCTTGGACTTAGACGTTTCTATCTGACATTTATTGTAAAAATTGAGCTATTCACATATTTTATTCTGTGACAACGTATTTACATTTTGTGATGTTATTTGTCTTTAAGTTGTGTACATATTGTGACTATTTAAGAAAAAAGTTTCATCCACAATTTGAAACGGAGTGCAGAAAAGGTGAAGCTCAATATCTCAAAATTGCTAAGTATGAAGATAGAACCATTCCAGGGCGACAAATGATCAAAAAACGGTTTTTGTGCAATCAACCTTCAAAGGAATCCAGATTAATGTCTCCAATGTTTTCTACAGTCAGTCCAAACATGGAGTCTTTAGTTCCGTTCAGCCGTGTAGCACTGACGTCCTTCCACTTGCCAGCCTTATTGATGTAAACATACACAGCCCCGCCCACTTCCTCATCTTTCTGGAAGAACTGCGGAGCACCGACCACAACATCCTGCCATCTGTAAGGACAATCCACACAATTAAGCTGCCCGCTCCCAATGGAGGAAACGTACCCTCGCATAATAAACATCACTCATTTTCCATATAAAGCATCAAGAGCTGACTCACCCGTCTCCATTCAGGTCCACCACGGCGACATCATATCCAAATGAGGATGCAAGACCTGGTCCTTCCAGAATGTGTTCAGGTGTGAGCATGGTGGACATTTCACCTCCCTTCCGCAGAAACACTACGGCTCCGCTGTGATTGGCTCTCGGCGCTCCTGACACAACGGTGAGCTTTCCTTTCTCTGTGATGCTGTGACCGGAATCCAGAGAGAATCCTGCGTGCAGAGAGATATCAGAGTTTAAACAGACTGGGTGCTTTAAAATGAACTAATTGTTCATGAAAGGAAATGACTCAAATATGCCGCTGAGTAACACAGACAAACAAGCACTGGCAATAATACACCTGATAAAGTACAGAAATATAAAACCAAAGTGTTTTTCTAATATGGTTCTATTGTGTCCACCATGGGCTTAGTTTTTAAAATATGTCATAAAATAGCTCAAATATGCGATTATATTTAAACAAGAACAAAGTCTGACAGACCATGCGGTACCTAAATTCATTACACATTATCTTTAAGATATTACGTAGTAAGTTATTTATTCAAATTAATAATAAATATTCCACTTTTTTGCACACAGGAACCAAAGGCAGGTTTCCACAATGTAGAGGAAATCGGGTTTTTATCAAGACATACTCAAGAGTAATGTAAACATGGACTCACCCAAGTAACTGTTGGCTGGTACTGGCACTAGATTTGGATCTAAGCGGTTTTCATCCCCGACCTCAAAGGGACCATCATCAAAAAAGCCCATTTCTAGCAGAGTGTTGTTCTTCTGCTCAACACGCACTATACCTGCAGATAAACAGATGAGACAGAGACGCTCTTAGTGCCCAACCCCACCGGCACAATTGATGTATGAAGTATTGGAGTAATGGTCTTGTGAGCATCCATTGAATACTTATAAGGAGCCAGTATAGGAATTACAGTGGTAGATGCTGCACTGCTATTCCTCACCAACAGGGGTCACGGTGTACTTAGGCCGGCTAATTAAAACAAATATCAGAATGCTATCTATGAGGTCAGATAATGTCTAAGCGGTGACTTTCAGATGCGTATTGAACATAAATCTGGCACATTTGGTTAGAAGTTTTACAGTGTTCCTGCAGTTCAACTGCATTAGCATCACAAAGGCCGAGTTTGCTTTCCAGAGAAGGCATAACTAAACAAAGAACTAAATGCTGTGTTTTGCACAGTTTCTGCTTAAGCTGATGTGGTGTTCATTCACATTGTTTAAAGGTGATTATACAAGGTGATCCGATGCATTTTAAATAACTGCAAAAAAGCACACCTTCTCACCTTCGAGTTTTTCCAAATCTGTATACATTTCTTACTTCTCATAAACACGGAAAAAAGATATTTGGAAGAATGCTTATAACCAGACAGATTTTGCCCCCCTTTGACTCCCATAGTAGCAAAAATTACTTTATCATTTTTTTTGTTCTGTTGAACACAAAAGAAGATATTTTGAAGAACATAGGACAGCAAACAGTGCTGGGGCATTTTTGACTACCATTTTATTTTTTTCCTACTATGGTAGTCAATGGGGGCAAAATCATTTTAGGGTGAAGTATCACTTTAAGATATCCAGTCAACCATAGAAACATGTGGGAAAATCATCTAAAAGTACAGAAGCGGCAAACTTTGCAAAACACAAAATTTATGTCAATGCCAATACTTTTGGCCACATCTGTATACCTGAAATTCACTTTAAGTGGAAAAAAACATCTGCAAAATGAGCTTCTGAGGTAAATGTTGATCCTTACGCAAAGAAAATAGCCTATATTTCCTAATATGTACAGTAAATGATTATTATATTACAAGAAATTATACTGAACAATATTCTGTGTTAATAAAAATATACTTAATAACACATAAGGAATTGCCGTTTTCAAATTATGAAAAATATGTAACAATATAATTACTTACATATCATAATATATGTCATTTTATATTTATTTATTACATTGGTTGTTTTACTTGTCAATCAGACATTTTACATTCATGTTACATTTATGTAGATAAGTGAACACTCTATATGCTTTTGTCATATTCAATATTTTGTGCCCAGGGCCGCACACCCAAGCACCAATCAAACTCCTTCACAAAAACATTAGTGTGTGATTGTGTATGTATGTCTATACCATGCGCTGAAACATGTCAAATACAAACATAAAACATGTCAAATAATTTTGGACACATCCTGTTATATTCTACCTTTCCAGTTGTAGGCCCCCGGTGCTCCAAAGATAACATAATGGTAATCTTTGGTGAAGGTGGCAGCCACGCCCTGCTGACAGGACCCGAAGCGTTCATGCCCCCTGGTGCGTCCATCACAGAATTTCCAGTTTCCTCCATCCTCGTCTGATTGGCTGTCGATGCTCAGGTCCTGACTGAGCATGTAACAGCGTCCAGTGATGTCACGTGCCTCCTGGGCTGTGTTTGCAAACAACAAGCGCTGATAACGATGGGCACATGTCTGAGAGAAAAAGGAATGACTTCATGTAATAGAGTTACAGATGAACTGAGTATACAAGCAACATCAGTATACATTAAGATTTATACAGGATAAAAGAAATGTAAAGTTCAGGGGTGATAACACTGTAAACGGATGTCAATTATTGGGCCATTAACATTAATCGATGTTCCTGACGTACCACAATCTTGCCTCCAGGTCCCTGACTCTGAACTGTTACACCCATCCACTGGTTCTCCTTATTCTCCGCACCGTCCTCCACTGTGAGAAAAGACAAACAGCGATACTAAATGCAAATAATACAATGTAACTATATCCGTTTCAATCGTACACATAAATCAAATTAGGAAAAGAACAGGTATGTATATAAGGTTCATGACTATTGGAAAAAAATCCATGCTTGATTTGGAAGAACATTTGTAAGAGCTTTCCAAAATGAAATCTGGACATACAAATAGAACTACTAGGTAAACGTTTAATTGTTTGAAATTGATATTTAGTACACTACTATTATTTCATTTCTGAACAACAGATTTTAAAAGCTGTAATCACATTTCTGTTTGTTCTTTGGAAATGTGATAGTTAAACTCACCATCATTGTCAAAGTCCACCCGTCTACAATCATTGGGGTGTGTTGTGATGTCACAGCTATACAGCCCACCGGTGATGTTTGCATTCTGATTGGATAAAGCCCTGGCCTTGGGAGCACCAATCAACAATCTGCAAAAAAAATGTTTTACATAAAATGTGTATTCGTGTACTAAATACAAAAATAACAAATACAATTCTATACTTTTAACTATAGTTATAATATTTGAATATTTTATAATATTTAAAATAGTTAAAAAAAGGTATCAGTATTCATTAGTTTAAAGAACAAAATCAAGCACATTAAAATAATTTCTAATTTATGGAATTAATGTGAGTAAATTCTTGGAAAATCTTAATGAACTATACATTTGTGCTTATAAATGTCATCTGTACACATGTACACATGATGGTTTGTACATCGAAAGGCTTCACTTTACAGAAATAATTCAAAAACTGTTTGCCCCGAGCTCCCACCAGCGCATCTCTTGGCGTACCGGAAGAAAGTATCACAGACTGATGGAAGACCAAAAAGAGAAAATGTCCTTGTAAATTACCAGGCTATTGTAAATATTACTGGTGCTGTTTGATGAAGAGGATTTGACAGATTTTGTCATCGCTGAGTGTCTTCCTGCATTTGCCAGCTGCACCTAACCAATAAATTATTTACATACACACAGCTGTCAACACAACAAAACTGACCTAT
Source organism: Triplophysa bombifrons (assembly GCA_029783895.1). Lineage (NCBI taxonomy): Eukaryota > Metazoa > Chordata > Actinopteri > Cypriniformes > Nemacheilidae > Triplophysa > Triplophysa bombifrons. Next base: position 24,135,673 of record CM056456.1, read on the forward strand.
ACACACATCACACCACATTTCCAGTTACAATTCCCACCTACATTACTAGAAATAGAACATGTAAAGGCCGTTTAACTCACACCAAACACCAAGTGAATCTTCAAAAGACGGTCTGTTCGCACCAACAGCAAAACAAATATTTGACGGGATAAACGAAAAGCAAACCTTTAAATTTTATCTAGCTCTCACAGACAGGGCGGGCAAACTCGAAATGTTTTAAATATGTTACTCTGGACAACAAAACCTTGCAAAAGTCTTATGGGGCAATTGAGATTTTTACATAATCTAAAAGCTGAATAAATATGCTATCTATTGATGTATGAGTTGTTAGAATCTCAGAATGCAAAAAATCTAAATATTGAGAAAATCCCCTTTGATGTATTAATCAGGGGTACTGTGGAAGGCCATCCACCACAAAAATAAAGTTTTTATATATTTAAGGTAGGACATTTACAAAATATCTTCATGGAACATGATCTTTACTTAATATGCTAATGATTTTTGGCATAAAATAATTGTTTTTGTCCTTTACGAAAAATGTTCCCGTGCTACTTAAGACCGGTTTTGTGATCCAGGGTCAATATTCTCTTCTGAGTCAGGCTCTTACTTGCAATCAAAGTAATTCAATGTAAAAATAACGGATAAAAGATTGTCTTTTACTGTACCGCATCATATTTAAAGTGACAGTTCATCCAAAATTTCTGACATCATGTACTCACCCTCTTGTCATTGTAGACGACGTACTTTCTTCCACAGAACACAAAAGAAGATCATTTGATTTAATGTGAAGAAAGTTGATAACTGAACATTCACTTCTACGTATGGACACAAAACCAATGCAAGTGAATGGGGGGCAGTTACCAACATTCTTTAAAATATCTTCTTTTGTGTTCTGCCATAGTAAGAAAGTCGTACAAGTTCGAAATGACAAGTAAATGATGACAACATTTTTAACACTTTAATTTTTCATCTGGCGTGGCTAAAAAGCTCCAAAGAAATGTGTTGTTTATATTCCAAATCCAGTTGGCCGTAATACATGGTCACACCTGAAACTAAATCTTTTTTGTTAAAGTAAAAGCACATTTCCAAAACTGCATTTGTCGTGCTTCTGAAGAACATGAGGGAATCTTTACAACCTATCCCATTTTCCACAGTTCATTCCAGACACGCCTTTCCCGAGAGAAGAGATTCCTTCATTGCCCACTACTAACATCCAATGTATCTGTTTCGATTGGCCGATTTCAATTTACTAGACAGATTCCAAAAAGCATGACAGTGAGACAAACTGAACTACACACACAGCAGTTCACGACAGGCGGCAGCGAGCAGCTGTTATTCCGATGAAACATTTCCAGAACGCTTTCTTGTTTGGCAGTCGGCATGAATTAACTGTTCAGAGCACTTCGGTAAATGAAAAACTGAAAGGCTTCAGTCTGCCAGACTTACATGCAACACAGGGAACGTATTGTGAGACAAATTAAATAAAAAAAGATCAGGGTCACATTTTTTCCAGCCCTGAATGTGTGATTCTCTGCGTGGGGGTTTCTGACTGAGCTGTAGTTTTAAAGACAAAATGACTGATAAATGTCCTCAGAAGCCACAAGATTTAAGAACATCCTCAAAAAGCTAAATTTTAAAGTGCATATGTGACCCTGGACAACAAAACCAGTCTTAAGTAGCATGGGAACATTTTAGTATCGGCAGAAATACAGGGTTATGGGTAAAAATTACAGATTTTTCTTTTATGCCAAAAAATTAAAAACGTAAATGTATATAAACGTTATTTTTGTGAGTTGATGGCCTGCTACATTGCCGCTGATTAACAACTTCAAAGGCGATTTTCTCAATATTTCGCTTTTTTGCACCCTCAGATTCAAGCTTTGTAAACAGTTAATTTTCTGTCAGATATTGTCCTTTACTAACAAACCATATATCAATAGAAAGCTTATTTATTCAGCTTCCAGATGATCTAAAAATCTCAATTTCGAAAAATTGACCCTTAAGACTGGTTTTGTCGTCCAGGGTCACGTGTAGACTCAATTGCATCTTTATACGCTGTAAAAAAACATATTACGTTAAAGTTAAGTTAAACAGCTTCATTACGTTTTAAGTTCAATCAAATTAGCTTTATGAGTCAATTCAACTTCACATATTAATTATTTTTTACAATTCGATTTTTTAAGTCAGTCAAATATAATCAAGTTCAATTGTCTCATAAAGCTAGTTGATTTCACCTTAAAATTGAAGGCAGGTGAAATTGGTGAAATGTGTATGAATCTATGCTAAAAATTGTCTTTTTTGTTCGTATCATGAGCAGGGGTCAAGTTAACCAAAAATTCTCCGTCATTGACAGATTTTTTACCAGTGACGGAAAAATCCGAAGGCTGTCCATCCTTTTGTCAGATAGCAATAAGGGCAGTTTGTAACTCCCCGTTTTATCATTTCCCTTCATTAGAGCCTGATGGTAGGCTTACCCTGCCCTGAACATGATCGCGAAGGGACGTGTGTTTCCCATTCATAAATTTATTAAATATTCGTTTTCGGAAAACGCGGACAGTCAGCGGAGTGTATACCAAGCTTTTTCCGTGAGAAAAGCAACTAGCATCTTTTTGGATAAACTTTAACTTTCAGTGAGTGCATAAATGTCTCTCTGACGGACCATAAAAAAGTCTAGTGCAACCTCTGATCATGAGTACACTGAATATGACTACACGACAAGCTCAACATTTCAACATGTAATTCATCGGTTATGTGGTTAATTCTTCCGTTTAGGCCATTTGTCTCTGTGTCACTATAAAACATTATCGTACGTATATAAATATTTGGACCTCAACTCATTCCCACAAAAAACTAAAAAGTTTGGAAAGCACTTTGACAGCAGCCTTCAGTACTAGTTAGTAAAAGTGAATTCAACAACACATGTCTGATAGACACTGTTGGGTTTGTCAAACAATAAACTCACATTCCTAGATGGGACAGATCAACCATTAAAGTATTGAGAGTTTTGTCATCATTTCATAATCATCTTTGCACCCAGTGCCCCTTCAACGATGAGTCCATTCAGCTCAGCACAAAGGCAGCAGTGGGAAAACAGAAGACCTCCAATGGGTCACATTCTCTGTCATAGACATGAATGAGATGTTTCATTGTGAGCATGAGATAATAGGGACAGTCAATCATGTACATATTAAGCCCTACTACTCAGGATCTAAACCCATCCATGATGATTCATGGTCCCAACTCAAATTTAAGCACAGTTGCCAAAATCCAGTTACTTCTGTTATTGTAAGTGCTATAAAACTAATAGCGCACAGATTCCACTTCAGCCTTGAGTCATTAATGGACTGAGGGACTAATGCAAGACAAATCATTAAAATTGAATGTGGAGAATGTGAGCAGTCGCCCTGACACACCCGGTTAAGGAAGGACAAAGATCTCATAAGAGAAATAATAGGAAATCGGCATTTTACTTTCAGAAGTCAAAGAATGTTGCCCTGCCTTCTTTTCAGGCATAAAGGGAATATTATTCAGCTCAAATAGTTGAGGTTGATTTAACCAAAGCTTCTCATTTTTTTCGGGATGAGGGTTTATTCAGTCACCACCAGATTTAAAGGGGTCATATGGCACGAATACGTGTTTATACAGTTTGTGTCTTTGGTGTGTTATAAGTTGCCCGTGCATGTATTAGACACGTAAAATTAAAAAAATGTAAGTGTCGCAACAAAAGATGCATTCTATCTAAAAGCAAATGCTCACCCAGACCTGCTTTAAATGACTCATGTAACCACACCCCCACAATTCTACGTCAGTTCATGGTATGATTTGACTTAGACAACCAAAATGTATACGCAAGTGAGGTGGGCGTTCCTGTCAGTACAATTGAAGAGGCGTTACATTTCCGTCACAAGCTTGCAGTATTTGACCAATCACTACGCACTGGTTAACTGGCCAATCATAGCACACCTCGCTTTTCAGAGCGATGAGCTTCGTAACAAATCTTATCCTTAAAAACAATGCAAATTTCTAAATGTGTAAGTACATTTAGACACGTACAGTATACAGGTTTGGTTCTATGGAAAAGGGTGAGTAAGGACTAATTTCTCGCTCATGATGATGGGCAATTCCCCTGATGACAACTTCAGCCACAACCTAGTCATCCAGAACCAGAATAATATTGGACGGAACTAAATATCTGTATTTTCTACCATCACTAGTTCTTTCCTCTTTTCGTCAACCAGCCTGGCAAACTATTTCTGATGAATCTCACAGTTTAGAGTAATTATTCACTCTGTAGATGCAGCAGTGCTATTTTAATATGGCAGAGGAGAAGTTTTTTTTTCTCCACTCTTATACACAAATACATCTATAGTGGAGTTTTGGTTCCTTGCCACCGTTACACACTGTGAGACTGCTGATTTAGTTTAATCCATAAATATAAACAACTTGTGTTATATATAACATATAACAACACACATGCAGGGTAACATATTTTAACAAATATAGTCTTTCTGCACGTTTTGGCATTATTGCAAATTGTTCTGGTATAGTATAATGTTAGGCTCCTAGTCCTGAAAACAATATTTTAAATATTAATATAACTTAATGAAATATACTTCGATTGAATAATTTACAATTTCTGACAATCCATTGACATCAGTGTACATTTCATAGAGAAAAACTTGCAATAATACCATGTATTTTAATAACGTATATTATACCGTATAAACAGTATTATTTTGATTAAACAATTATGTATGTATGTAAACTTTGCAATAATTAAAATTGGGAAAAGGGCTGTAAATAAAAAAATAATTTAATTGACATAATTTTAAATCCATTTTTGATTTGGATGAACAGATTTACGCTGTCATTATAAACAATATTATACAACATATATATAGAACAATATAGTGCTGAAGATTGAAATGAAAAGTGGTCAGTGTGGGCACATTGTTTGTCTTTATACCCACAGCTGTTTCATAGCAGCTGGCTTCAATCTATCACTTGCACACTGTAAAATCTCTCCAAATTTGACCCTTTATTCCTACAAAACTGCTTCTAAACAGTTTACAATGACCATGAGTCATCGGAGTGATTCACCTATTTCGGTGTGCTGCGTCATCAGAGAACGGGAAAAATGACCAGACCCAGCTGTCAGCTCTCCTCACTCCACTCGTGCAGAAGTTTCCCTCTTTTCATCAGAAAATACACCAGTGGCATAAGCTTTCACTAATACATGGTGTGTTACACAGGCCAAAACCATCCGTGCCAAAGCTGGAACAGCTGTTTGGAGCTTCTAAGTAGCTCACAACTGGGCAAAATCTGTGCAAATGTGTTACGGGTGATGTTTTATCTCCACTACTGAAGCCACTACAGTTTAGCTTTGCAAATATATCCTAAAAATTAATTGAATTCTTGGCTTGGTTTTAACCATGGGTTAGGTCGTCATGTGTGATTTGGAACAGGAAGAGCGATGATGAATGTGTTATGTATACTTGCTTTAGGTTGTGTTGAGTTGCGAAGTGGATGTTGGGTTATATTGTGTTACAGTTCATGTTCTCTAGAGGTTGAATCCAGTTGGGTTATGTTGGGTATGATGCATTTGTATGATTCAAACAAAACCTCAAACAAAGGCATCAAACCCCAACATTACCCGTGCGTAGGGGAAATTTGATGTATCTGTTTGGGGTTGTGTTGGGTTATGATGTGTGTTTTGGGTTATGTTGGGTATGACGCATAGTTTTAGGTTTCGTTTGGTTTGACGGTTGTGTTGGGCGATGCTGGCGAATGATGCATTTGTTTTGACTGTGTTGGGTTATGTGTGTTTTAGGTTATGTTGAGGTGTGATGCATTTGTTTTTGGCTGTGTTAAGTTATGATGTGTGTGTTGAGTCATGTTGAGAATGATGCATTTGTTTGAGGTTATATAGGGTTTGATGGGTGTGTTGGGCAATGTTGGCGTATAATGTATTCGTTTGGGTTGCGTTAGGTTATTATTTGTGTGTTTTGGGGTTATGTTGACATGTGAAGCATTTGATTTTGGTTGTGTTGGGTTAAGATGGGTTTTGGGTTTATGCTAGGGTGCAATGCATTTGTTTCAGATTGTGTTGTGTAATTTTGGGGTTTGATGCATTTGTTTGGGGTTGTGTTGGATTTGGGGTTATTTTAAAGTGTGATCCTTTTGTTTTAGGTTGTTATGTGTTTGCTGGGTTATGTGTGTATGATGGGTACAGCGTGCATGTACCTTATATGGATCTTGACTAAATTGTAAAAGGCCTGGTCCTGCATTGGATTCAATCCGTGTGTTGTTCATTTTAAAACTTCAGAAAATGACGTATACTTTAGAAAATGTCCACAATGACCACAATACCCCTACGACCAAGAACCACACCTGAGAGAAGACACAATTGATTTGTTCAGTCTTAGAATCCGAAAAGAAAAGAGGCCTCCAGAGAAAAGTCTCTCATGTTACAGGAGCGCAGATGGCCTGGTGTACATATTCCCTGATTCCTCCTGTTCCAGTGTAAACAAATGCCAACCTGTTCAGTCGCTCACAATATTCACAGCAGCACAAACGCGTCCATCTGATTGTTTTGAGGATTATTTGGCTTCCTTCTCTAAGATGACAAAAGAAGATCAGCACTGGTTCCTTTTGGACCACAGGAAACTATATGAATGTCAGGAAGGAAGACCGCCTGTGTGCCATTAAAAAGAAGCAGCTACTGAAATCTAGGTGAAGTGAATGGCATCTGCCAGGAGAGCCAGAGACTCAGTTACACAGCGATTGTTCACCTCTTTCATGCAGGAAACACAATTCCCGAAAGTCTGCAGTGGCTCACACAGTTCACAGAGTTCACCTAGAAATCCTGAATCTGGTAAACAAGCAACTCAAACTCACAATTCAGTTCAGAAATGATCTTATGTTTTAAAAAAGTTTAACTTTTTCTCATAACCTATGTGAAACATTGGACTAACAGTGCAGCGACAGTCAGTCATGCAGCGCAAATGGGCTTTCAGCACTATTCAAACACATGAGACTAATGGCAGGAATGACCCATGAAACAAAATCACACATGAAATGAATCCCTTCAAAATATATTTTTTCTCATAGACGAGGTTAAATGAAGAGCAAATATTACCTGTCGTTGTGTCTCCTATATCTCACATACAGTATATTACTTGAGAAAAAAGGAATTCGACAAATGTCTCCATTTGAGTTTGGGAAAAGTTCTCAACCATGTCACAGATTTGCAACGTCGGCAAAGTCAGTGTTATTGAAGATTTTATTACATTATGAACTTCACAACCAATTGATCCAGATCCAGATTATTTAACTCTGTACAATCCACATTGACTTTACAGCTTATCATGTATTTGAACAATCTTCCCATGTGTTTCTAGTTTCATTCGCCCTCCACATTTTGAAGAGACACATCCAAGATAGCTCAGGTATGTCTGTAAGATTCCTGCTAAAGATCTAGAGATCTGGAAAACATCTGCTGTGCAGAAGCATCTGATAGAAAGGGCGGTGTTACTCATAAACATCTTACTGACATCTTCTACATATCAATATGACATCTGTCAGCAGACATATTGCAGATAAGCAAACAATCAAATACACGTCTTGCAGATGTAAACGCAGACATTAAATAGATCAAATAGATCAAGGATTAGAGACTAAATTGATGAAAACACAACATAGAACTCCATCAAATCTCCTGAGCTACGAGATGTCGCTGTACAGCATTCAGATCGCAAAATAATATTTAATAGTTTCAAACATTTTCTCATCTTTCACATATAGACCCTCCTTTCCAGCCCTCGATAGGCTCCTCCCAACTTTAAACCTTAACCCCTCAAACGTAATCCTCTTTTAGGAGTAAACTGAGAAAATTCCACCAAACTGCTGAGGAATCCCAAGCAGCTCATGAATCAGACAGACCGAATAACCTTTAAAATCCTTGTATGGTTGTATTGTGTTATCGGTTACAATGTGTGTGAATCCAACAAGCACGAAAAATACAGCTGCATCTATCTTTAGCAACTGAAAAATAAAAATGACACACTTGTTTCACACTGTAGTGATATCAGAATATTAACTGTATCACACTTACTATTACTCTCACAGGACAGCAAGCTTGTTCACAGGTGCTGTGCACTTTTTTGGCAGCATAGATGCCGTAAACAGGTGTCTTCCACCACACTTGTTCATTGTATACAACTGTTTAAACACACTCACAAATGAACAAACAGCCACACACACACAAAACCCTGTGTGTCCTTTCAGCCAATGACCCCCTTCACACCAAGAGTAAATCATTCAGCATTCCCGTTAATCACAAATCTCAAACTGATCTCACCAACACTTCCATTTCACTCTGACATCATTTGACTCACTTAACCGAAACTCTAGAAACTCCTTCCAGTTGGCATTTACTACAAGAAAGTTATCAACATTAAATATATCAGGTTGGATTTCATTTGCCCAGAAGTTAACCATCTGGGTGAAAATATGGTGCCAAGCCTTTTCTCAGATTTCACATTAAGGGTCCCTGGATCCCATCCTGACAGATGTTAGTTAGCCTCGGATAGACCCCACCAAGCTACCAACCGCACCAGGCAGAGTACAGGTCTGACATGCAAGAAAACTTGATAAGACGTAGAGAGAGCAAAGTCATCGCAACAGCTAAAACACACGGCATCACTATAATAAACCTCTATCTAAATATTCTGCAAAAAAAGGGAAGTGACTCATTTATGTGGCTTCAGTAGATCTCATCCAAGGCAACTTATGCACAGCTACAGTCAAAAAACAAGCACACTGAAATCTGCAAAACACAAAATCCCAGAACCCCCACAACTTCATAGTGTTTCTAGACTTTTTGAAAGAGTGTAAACTGTGTGGAAGCGCTCTTTGAATGAGAAAAGCCATTGTCTACTGGTGACATGTCACATCACGTTGGGCATTGTTAACTTCAAGTAAAGCACTGTGCCTTCCCCCAACATGCCGCAACTCAATACCATCGACTACAGACTGCATTAATTCCGACTAATCACCCTTCGGCCACACAATTACCAACATTTCACCCAAAAAGTGTTTCTTTCTTTTAAAAAGACACGTATTCCCATGCAACTGCAGAATAAAGTCTCGCAACAGTTTTAAATGAAGAGGCGCAGGTGCACGACGGACGCAAGATGATCGGAGCGCCAGTAGCGCATCTGATCACTCGCCGCAAATATTCGCATTATAATCGACGCGCAAAAAGTCTACTCACATTCTTTTATCGGTGGGTTGAAGCTGTCGGTGCAAAGCTAGAGAGAATCCAAAGAGGCTGCCCGGGTGACCGTTCTTCCTGAGGACGTTTTGCGTGTCCAGGTTAAACGCACTCGCAGACGACCATAAAAGCAATGTAAAAATCCACAGGTTCGGACAGAGCCCCTCTGCAGAGAGCTCCATTGCATGTAAATAATGATGCTGGATGATTAAAGAACTTGTTTGCAGTAGTTTGCTGTGCGCTGAGAGGAGAGAAGATGTAAGCTTCACTGCAGTGCGCTGAATACGAGAGAGAGAGAGAGAGAGAGAGAGAGAGAGAGAGAGAGAGAGAGAGACGACTAGCCCCTCCTCCCTGTCGCACTACGTCATTTAAATAGATGGACGAGTATCTCAAGGTCCCAACCTTTTCGTTCCTCTTTATTTATCCTACGTCGTTTTTTTAGTAATTATTATATTGTTTACTCATTATAACAAGCCTGTCTACTGTACACTGCTCTAGTTTGTTAGGGTATATATGTGACCCTGGACAACAATGTCTTATGGGTCAATTTTTCCAAATTGATATGTTTACATAATCTGTTAACTGAATAAATAAGATTTCTATTGATGTATGGGTTGTTAGGATAGGCCAATATATGGATGAGATACAACCGTTTACAACTCTGGAATCTGAGAGTGGAAAAAACTAAATATTGAGAAAATTGCCTTTAAAGTTGTTAATCTAAGGCAGTGTGGCAGGCCGTCCACTCACAAAAATAAAGTTTTTTATATATTTAAGGTTGGAAATTTACAAATTATCTTCATGAAACGTGATCTTTACTTAATACTCTAATGATTTTTGGCATAAAAGAAAAATAGAAAATTCCTCACGAATTATTGTTCGAATTTTACAAAAGTACAAAAACTGTCAAATGTTTTCTACTTAACCTAAAGGAAACCACATAATAAATGTGTGTAGCCTATTTTCCGAGCATATACTGTATCGGCTGATATATAGATTCAAGGGCCTCGTCACCTCCAGAGAATGATCGATCTCGTGCTGTCCATATGAACGATCGATGAAGAGAGAAGCGATAATCTGATCCAAAGGCGCTCACGCACATATAACTGAAGTTAAAACGTGAAAAAATTTAACAGAGACTCTGGTTTAGAGTGTTTACACCGGTAAACTTGTAAAAAACGTGATGCATCATTAACGAACAATAAAATAAAGCATCGCTTAAAGGGACAGTCCACCCAAAAATAAAAATTCTGTCATCATTTACACAATCTCATGTTATTTCATATCCGTATAAATGTATTTGTTCTCATGAAAACAAAATATTTGGAAGCAATTTTCTTGGACATCACTGCCACAGCCGCCCCAGAACTGTTTTCCTAAATTCTTCAAAATATCCCATTTTGCGTTCAACAGAACAAAAAATATACTATATATTTTTTTATATATGGTAGCGGATGATGTCTTGGAATTGAAAATTGCTATCATTCTTTCAAATATCTTTCTCTGTGTTCCTCAGCACAAAGACATTTGTACAGATTTGAATAAGAATGGGAGTGAGTAAATGATGACAGAATTTTAATTATTGGGTGAACTATCCCTTTAATGGTTTAATCTTTAAAATGCAGGTGTCCTTGACATGAATTAAGTTACTTTAATCAAAAATCACCTTAAGTGAGGGATACATGCAGTGTGTAGGCCAATAAAGAAAATGCTGAATATAAGAGTCCTGCATAAATATATAACGTAATAACAGCTTAAATGCATTTGGTCATCCATGCTTAAACGACATCAGAAGGCCAATGTGATGCAGCTACATAGATTGATTTGCTAAAATCTTTACTGCGTCTCTTCCTGGTAATGACACAACATGAGGTCACACGCAGCCTTCACTTTACATCGAGGGTGCGTAAAGTGCATCATCATCATCATTTTACCACACAGGGTATTACTGCATTGCTCTTTTAGAAAATTAATACCGATCATCCTTTACAGAAAAGCAACGGCTTCACCTCTGACGATCAATACGGTATCATCTCCCTGTGGTGTAACTGTGTGGTTTGCTGGTTGGTGTTCTTGTTGTTCAGTATGAAGAGTGCAGCACTACAGCAATGCCAAGATCATTGATTCGATTCCCAGGGAACACAGAAATTGAGAAAATGCATACCTCTGAAGGATTGTAAATTGTTTTGGACAGTGGTTCCCAGTGAAATGTTGCTTTTTTATGCAAAAAATATTGTACATGACAATCAGAACACAACAAAAGAGAATTTTTATCAGCCATTAGAAATTTAAGGTAAAACTGGCAACAAAGAGATGCTGTGGCTTGCTTTAAGGGTGGAAAGAGAATGCATCATTCTTCTATGAGTGTGACATTGACACAACCTTAAAGTGATAAAAACACATCTCTGCCAGCAAGTAGCTTATCTTTTTAAACATACTACATCCAGCAATTCCAAACTGTCTTACGCACCATAATTCTCTCGGGGAGAAAAAAAGATATTAAGGCTCTTGTAGGGGTTGAGTGGCAGGGCACATGTGTCCATGATGACCCGTCAGCCCACACTCTTGTCTGATAACAGGAAGAATGTGAATGGCACTGTTGTGTGGTCACCAGTGAGTCACAGTGTGGGTACTGACATTCTCTCGACATGACAAAAGCCCAAACTCATCGTTCAAAAGAGTTTAGGAAGACTGCCGATGTGACTTATGATGGGAATTTGCCATTTATAAATAAGCGTGTCTGTTGTAAATTGTGACTAAGATACCGAGATGAATGTGTTTTTCACTGGATTATATTTTGTCTTTGACCAATGTTGGATATTTAGGCTTGAATATATTTATTTTTCCAAAACATTCACATTTTCACTTTTAATAACAAACAAATAGGCTTTTTGATTACATGAAACTAATTACCATTTATGGAAGAAATGAACAAATACAATGTCTTAACAGGAAAGAGACTCTGACGTAATTTTATATTTACTAATTGACTGATCATATACTCACATAAATGTAGATACTTATTTTACAGATGATCCAATAGTAGGCCTATGTTCATTTTTTAAACATGTTGTGGGGGGTTTGCTGTAACTCCACTACAGAGAGGAGGATACTGAAGAACAAAGAGGTAAGTGTCCAGTCTTTATTACCTCTGACGAATATAACGTTAAGTCCATGTTTGTCTGACCCTGTTTATTAAATCATTATAATGACTATAATAATGAGGGATCTGACTTCAATGATTATGAAATAGAAGTGATCTTTTACATTGGATGACAGAATGTTTATTTTTTTAGATACTTTTGAGAAGTAGGCCTATACGTTACTGTGTTCATTTTAGACCTGACGGAAGTGAAAGGGGAAAGTCAAGAACACACTGAAATGTAGAACAAATCACAGTTTCAAAACAGATGTTCCCAACAACCGTAAGGATTAGCACACACTGTAAAAAACACAAAATTATGAAATATTTCCCAAAATAATGTCCAAAAAACTGTAATATTATGGCATTTTACAGTTTTAACACATATTTTTTGAAGACCCATCAAGTTAGATTTTTTTTGCAAATTTACAAGAAAAGCGGACAACACACGTTATTTTACAGGAAATATAAATATGGTATATTTCTGACACCCAGCTGCAGGAATCTGTCTATTTTTTCCCTGCTTTTTTTAGAATATTTTGAAATGTGGGCAAAAACAGTCAAATTACAGAAAAACACAATTTTAAGAAATCGTGGGATTTTACAGGAAGCAAATGTAATTTTTACAGTATATATGGCATCCAAGCTGCCGGAAAATGTCTCTTTTTTACAGGATTTTCTTACAGTGCAGGTGGGAGCCTTACATATACATTCAGTGTGGACAGAGTTTTGTTTGTTCACGTGATCACAAGCACTCTAGAAAGCCCCTATACTGTGGTAAAACACACTGACCAATGGCCTTTCTTATGCACTCAAAGCTTTAATGTTCACATTAAAAGTCACAAATGTGACGGGCCTTACACCTGACCGGATTGTGGGAAGACTTTACCATCTAATTTAAATCAAAAGAATCAAATGTGGGTTGCCTCTGGAAAAAAAGCTGCACATATGTGATAAGAGTTTTGCACAATGCGCAAGTCTTGTGCATCACTCTTTCATACGGGTCACAGGCTTCTTTTATGTCATCTTCGGTTTCACACACCCACGAAGTTTCAACTTTCGTATGAAGTTTCACTGAAATAAAAGGGCGTTTAGCTGTAAACTGTGCTGTCAAAAGTTTGTGTCGGCACTACGGCTAAAGAGACACCAGAAGCTGCATAAAGTGTAAGAGCTTGCGTGTGCTTAAAGCCAGATGCCTGGAGACACCAAAATATCTGGACTGAAGGAAACCCCCACAAGAGCTTGAATCGTGGAAAAGGATTTATTAGGTCTGGGAAGCTGATAAAGCATGTTAGACTGCATGCCAGAGAGAAGTCGCAACACTACCATGTGGAAGGATGTTCGGACAAACACGCAGGCAGCACACCTTTAGAAAAATTCACCGCCTGCAAAGAGTAAGTTGAGCAAAATTCAACTTCATCATTCAGATCCAAAAAGTAAAAGGATGGAGATCTATTGTCCATGTGGTTAAAGTTAAAGTGTTAAAGTGTCATGCACCAGTCAGTCTGCGCAGTGCTGTGTGAAATCAAACACGACTACAGGTATTCAACCTACCCACCCCCAAAGTGCCTAAAGTGGGTGTGACATTGTTTTTCACACAGCACTGGTAAAATCCACTCGCATTTAGCGGCCGTTTCTGGGATAATCCACCCCAAAATTAAATATCTATCATGAATTACTTACCCTCAAATTTATCCAAACCTGTATACATTTCTGTGTTTTGTTGTTTGGAAGAATGTAAACAGCAACTGAGATTTCTGGGGCACCATTGACTAGTAGAATTGATTTTTATTCTTTTGTTCTGTTAAACACAAAAGAAGATGTTTTGAAGAATATATGAAAGAGCACCGTGGAACCTTTGACTACAATTTTTTGACTACCCCAGAAATCTCAGTTGCTAACATTCCTCTAAATATATATATAATATATGTGTTCAACAGAACAAAGACATTATACAGGTTTGGAACTACTTGAGGTTTAGTGAATCATAAAAGAATGTTCATTTATGGGTGAAGTATCCCTTTAAAGTAGATGTGATAAATGGAAAGACGGTTATTCACATAATTATCTGAATAATCTACTGAGGTTAAAGACAACAGCTCATAGATTACAACAAATAAAAAAGTTTCAATTGAGTTAGAGAGATATTTGCACTATAGTTAAATTTTGAATATCTATGTATGGTGCAGATATAAACTCATTGTGTAATTGCATTCTGAAATTTAAAGTGACCATACATATTATTGCACTGTAGTCTCACAAAATAAAATGAATCAGTGATTACTGTAACATAAACTAGAAGCTTAACTTTTGATGCATGACATCCAGAGGAGGATTAAACATTAATTATCTTGGGCAACATTTACTAAATGCTTTAACCTGGATGCAAATATAATAGACAAAAAATAAAGAAATTGGCAATAATGTCAATCATGAAATATTAAAAGACGGGGTCTGTTTCTTCCAAAATGAAACTATAGCCACCATAAACAATGAGGTAATCTTATACAGCATGTTTTTCTTTTTAACAAGAAGAGGTTTACACACTGTTTAAAGAGTCAAACCTGTCCCACCGCTGTCTTTAAAACCACCGCATATACACCTGTCACCAACCAGGTGTCAGCTGTTGACAGTTAAACAAGCTCTCTTTGGACATTTTGAGCCAAAAGTTGTGCCCGTGCTTGTAAACTCCATGTATAGAAATGACACTGCAGTTACATTGAAGAACATTTGTTACAATCAAACTCCAAAAATGCTTCAGGAGAAATTCATCCATCTAAATTTCTGGGGTGACAGAGGTCATATCTGACACATTCCTCTGCCTCTAAATGCTTTATGTGTTGTGGATTATGTGACTGAGAGCTTTCAGATGACTGTGCTGTGTTCAGCGGTTCTCTTTAATCAGGAACAAGTCTGTGAATCTGTTTCTAACCTCCATAAATATGTCTCAGATTTGATGGTGAGAAAACAGTGAGATTAACCTGGTTTATATTCATATTTTATATCATTATTAATGTCAGAGCTATTAGTGCTGTTTTGTAAAATAATATTTCTGCAATAAATTCATAGTCTCCCTCATCAGTTTGTATGATGTGCCTAAATCAAGGTATCTTCTTTCTTGGAAGACATTGTATAAAATGTATAAGGTGTTGTGCAGGGGTGCGTGCAAGGACACAAGCCATGCAAATGTTTCAAAGTGGATGGTAAAGATGTGAAAGAAGGGCGATGTAAATAGTAAATACCCGAAACCAATGATGTCCACAGCAAAGAGATATAGTTCCAACAACGCAAGTGTGCTAGAGTTTGCAAATGCAGTTTTGAAGTCACCCCTGTACCATATAGGAGGACCACTGTCCACTGGTGCCATCGTTCAGTTTTGAAGACCTTTTAGATGTTTATTTTGGAAAACCTATACAGGCTGAAGAGTGTTTAAATTTAACTAATAAGAGGGAAGGAAATTAAATATTGCAACTCTATAAACTTCCTCTAAACACTTCAGAGTCTTCGCATTCTTTAGAAAAAATGTAAGAAAGAGAGAGATTAACTGCAAGGAAGTAAAGAAAACTGCGAACTTTGAATCTCAATTCAGCAATACATATTTTAAGATGTGTTGAGTACAGTTGTAAAGCCTACAAGTAATCTTTGATTATTCTTTAACTATCAGAACCTGAACCACACTGTAAAACTTTGCTGTAATTTTACAATAGATTTGCTAGTAACTTACTGTAGATTTGATTACTACTTAGTATTTTTCTATTAGCACTGTTTTTAATTTGAAATGTACGTTACTTTAATCAAAAGTAAAACACCTTGACTTTTGAGATTTAAAATGAGCAGGAAGAGACCTGTCTCATTACTGGCATCACACTGCAAAAAAAGAAATGTTTCCAGAGCATTTTTGTCTTGTTTTCTACTAAAAATATTTAAACTTCATAAATTACGATACATTTACATAACAAGAAAGTAATCTAAGACATTTTGTTTTGTTCAATGAAAGAAAATATAAGAACTAGGTAAGTTTTTGTTTAAAACAAAGTTGTAAAATAAATCTACAGTAAGCTACTGCAAACCTGCTGCAAAACTACAAAAAAGTTTTACAGTGCAAATAAACACAGATGAACACATCCAACCATTAACTTAGACCAAACTTTTATAGCATGAACAAAGTTTAAACAACACAAAGTGTAAATCAGCACAAATTTGAAATGATTCTCAAAAGAATGTGATACATTATACCCATTAAGCTAATGCGATTACATTTTGCCATATGCAAGCTTGCAGACGGTCTCAGCATCGATAAGCGTGGTGAAAACACTGAGTCTGCCCGTTTACCCAAATGTAATCTCAGTGAGAGCTTCCTGACGGGCCGGTGTTGTGACAGAATTTTTCCCCCTTTGTGAAGCGTGGCTCGCTGTAAATCTACCCTACTCCTGCAGCACAAAAGCTGGGCTCTGCTTTACGAGTGATGGGGGTGGGGGTGGAGAACAATAAGGATGTCAGAACTCTGGGACATCGCTACATTCTTTCAGACCCTTCTTGCATGCAACACGGGGAATTGTGGGGGAATCCTTTTTGTTGCTGTTGCAGGGTAGTAAAATGCGGTAAAATGAGGTCAAAGACTCGAATGCAGAAATGTCTGCTTGCAAACATGTAAATGTGTTCAGGAAAGAGCAAACACTCAAATGTTTTTATTACTGTATTATTACACGTGGAATCATGTTTGCCTCTCTTCCCATGAATTCATGCATCACTTAAAGCCTGTTAAGTGTTTATCAGTTGAATACATTTTCTTTATTTTTTAATGAAAAGTGTAATTAAATCATGTTGCACTTCCATAAATTCATTTCTAAAATGTGCATTACATAAACTTGTAGCTATACTTTGGAGACAGCGTAGGATTCACTCATTAAAGACCTCTTCATCTCAAAATTGACTAGTGAGCTGTTGCATCCAAATTTGACTATTTACAACATTTAACAAGCAGAGCATTGGCACCACTGATAATTGTCAATTGTGCCAGTAGATGCATGTCTAAATTTACATGTTTATAGTCCAATGAAATGCATTTGTCAAAAACGTGCTCCTTAATTGTTAAAAAATATTGAATGTTTTACTAAGGTTGATTTGATGATCCTTCAACTCTTCCCTACTCTTCAGCAGCATTATTGTTTATGTTCGGGGGTGCCAGCAGGTGGAGACCACCAGTGATGTTGCCCTGCCAGAGACTGACAGCAACTGACAGTGTTGAAGTGCAACACAATAAATATACACTCTACACTAGTCGATAATAATGCTAACATATAAAACCTAGAACTACAATAGCAGCTTAGGCTACATTTCTTTCTTCTTTAACAATCAACACAGGCACTTGTATCTACGCAAGTTGTAAACAGTGGGAAAAGGCGTCACGTGCAAACATTAGATTTCTTGGTCCTCCGAGAGTTCCTCCAACCAGGGTGAACAAACATTAACTAGCTGTGTACTTTCTAATTTGTCCCGCTCCGCACATGGTCAGCATGTTTGAGTAAACTGCAGGAATTTAAACCGCAGGGACTGAAGCTTAGGGCCCGTTACCATGGAGATGAATAGCTCAGCGAGGTCCGGTGATCTCTGCAGGGCATATGAATATGCAATCTGAAAATAATGAAATTACATTTAAATATGTGGCAGTGTGAAACGATAGAACGAGAGAAGTCTCAGTGTTACTATTGATTATTTCTGGTTCTTCAACAAGGTCAGTGCCAAAATAATGGTCAAACATCAAGGACACTCCCCCCTGAAGCTTGAGTAGCGCATGGTGCTAGAAAACACATAAGTCATAGGTTCAATCTAAGGAACACAAAAACTGACATCACAAAAACTTGACACTTGAAATGTAACTTGCAAAAATCACAGTGCATATAATAAAAAAGTGAAAAATCTAAATGTTTGTTGACATAATGTCTAAAGCAATCTAATACATAAGGGAATGTTTCATAATATAGCCTAATATAAAATAATTTGTTGAACCTCCTGAATGTAATGAATGTAATTTTTTAAATAGTATTTAGGCACTTTTTAAGTTTTATTTTAGGTCCAAGTCCGGATTTTATTTTTTAAATATGTTTCTTAAAGTCCCCGTGACCCAGAAGTTGCGACCGTTTTTACTTCTGTATTTTGACGCATTTAAGAGTGAAGTGGAATTTCGAATGAGAAAAATAGTGTGAGTGGATGGCATCATTCTCTGTGATTTGATTGGATGTATTAAAACAGCTGTTGCATTTCTCAATGGAACTGGCAGCAGACTAACATTTGAAGGGGAGGAGTTAACAGTTGCTCCGCCCAAGCCATCTAACTGATGTCATTTAAGATGGATAGTCACTATAGGGTTGAATATTATGAGGGCACATGACTTTTAACAAGAGAATGACCCACATTACGCCATTTACAATAAATGCTGCAACATTTCATGGAGAAATAAGCATTGCAATTTTTTGTTTCACTGGGACTTTAATAAAGAAATTATATGTGTATTCATATAATGAACTGTGATGATCTTAATTTTGGAAAAATAATGCTAAAACACTATTGAGGACATGTTTCTCCCATTGCTCAATTTACAAAAATATTGTCATGGCCATGAAGTTTTGGAAAACAGACACCTTCCTCTTTCAATGTGTGACTGCTCAAGATTTATAACTCACCATTCTGTGTGCCATGTTCCTCATTGTGTGTTTGGTCAGCAGGAGGGATCCGGACAGCCCAGCAGACGTGTCACAGCTCTTTGCTGATACAATATAAGTCAAATCCTACATTCCTACCCCCTGCAACTCTCACTATGAGCAGATGAGGCTACAGAGGTCCCATTTAACACCTGCTCCTCTCAATTACATATCTACAGGTGTCCAGAAAGTGTCCAGTTCAAACATAATTTTTGTAAAATACTTTGTTTATAATGAAGAGTTGGGAGACTTTGTAATATTGTAAATGGGATAAGTGTTAGTTAAGATAATGGTGCGTTTGCAAGCTTGACTCATTACCTTGATCATTTGCTTTATTACTTTAAGGTGATAAATGGCCTCATCACATCAAGGGGTTGTGAATAAATAAAATTCCCGAGTTCCCGATCTGCATTAAAGATGTAGGATGTCATCCACGGAATGTTTGATGCAGGAGCAGTTTTCCATATGGCCAATGATGAACAGAGATACTGTATGTCTGTGCCGTCTCCTGTCCTGATGCTGTCACTAGGCAGCGGTCTGTAAGGGATGATGTCAAGTTGAAAGATGCGACTCACAGCATTCCATCAAACGCATAAGCATAGTAAAGATGCTGAGTTTTTGCTTCACCTTGACTGATGATTCATTAGATCATGAGACCAACATCGACCACCTGTGTTTCATCTCTCATTCAGGACTGCAATTTATTTAATAAATATTAAATCAAGACACCAGACAAGGTGCTTTTAAGGGTATTGTGTTTAATTTAAGTGCAGTCTTTTCTCAAATGTGGCTGAAATAAACATCTCTTAGGGCTTGTTTAGCTGTGTGTAAAGGGCTATTATAGTAAGGAGGAACAGGGTGGTTCTTGTCTTGATTTATAAGTCAGACGAAATATAATGTAATGCTCCTCTCTGTGGATCAATTAATATCCCGGGCAGAACCTTCCCCACCTCCCCATGGGTAAATCAATGACAGGTCATTTAAGCTTTCTGTTGAATAATGAGTTATAAAAGATGAATTCTGTCTATGTCTGGAAAAGAAGCAGCAGACATGAAGGGAAATCCGTGAGAGCTTGTAGACAATAGCTTGTTTACTGTCTTTGTGGTTTTGTTCTCTTTATTTGCTGCCTGTGATTGATGACTGTATGAAGCGTTTACCTTTGACCCATCACTACATCCTCAACACTGACCACTGATTCCCCTCTGGTGAAGGATGAATACCTAATGAATAACCACAAATATCCTTTTACTTCTTGTTTCTTGTTTTCCTGTAGCTCAGTGATAAGAGCATTTCGTTAACAATGCAAGGTTGTGGGTTCGATCGCAGGGGATTGCAAATACCTATGTAAAATGTATAGGATAATGCAGTGTAAGTCGCTTTGGATAAAAGCGTCTGCCAAATGTCTAAATGTTTCAACTATTTATGATTTAACAGTATTGAAACCAGCAACACCCAATACAAAGCATGTCCTAATCCAGCCATGTTGTCTTTTCCAAGTGCACAATAGACATAGTATATCGCCTCTGTCCTTCCGAAACCTCCTATCCCTAAATTTGCTCGTTTAAAGGAAATGGAAAAACACTGCTTTTTCAATGATTGCATGCTGTGGTGTCGAAACTGACACGCACTTTTTAATACTTTTGGTTAAATATTTGCAAAAACCAGTGACAAACATAAAGAGTGACTAATAATAATGATGACGGCACGAAAATCTAAGTCACAAAATATGGTGATTTCAGAAGGACAGCAATCTCAAACTTACTTCGATTTTTTAAACAATGTACACAAAAAAAAGAAAAAAAGCTGTGAAATGGATGAAATATAATGTTTAAATTGAGTAAATGCAAGAAAGAAACAAAAAAGTGAATTTGACTAACTCAAATATATCACATATGATATTAAGTGTATAGTTATTGTGTATATTATTTTCATCAAATAGACATAAATAATATATGTCAATTTTAGAGAAATTAACTGTTGGATTTTAAATCAATGTGTTTTTCATATCTCCCACTAAAAGAATCTGTTTAAGGATTTTAAAAGATTTTGTTAAGTTAGCTGTTCATACTGTGATATTTACTAAGCCCACATCATCTTTTTGAGTGTTAGGATAGAGATACACATCTGTGATTCTTCTTCCTTTTTTCCTACAAATCAAAAATAGATGTAAAAGGGGTCAGCTGATGAAATGCTTAGTGCTTCTGCAACCACACAAACAAACAGACACATCTAACAAGGGGATGTTTCCATTTTCAGTTGCTATGAAACCAGATTTCATGGTAATGGCTGAGATAGAGCTGGAATGTGTTTTTGTCACAGAATCCATTAAAACCAGAGGGCGAATGGAGAAGAGGAGATAATGTTTTAAATGGTGTTTTAGGAGCTGGCATTCCTTCAACTGTTTTTGGTGCCAGCATACCTTTTATTCTGAAACAAACAATGTGCTGATTGTAACTCTCTCTCTCTGTGTGTGCGTTCGCACAAGGGGGGTGAGTGAATTAAGGGCGAGGTCACTGTTCTTCATTGTTATGACTGCAATGCTTGAAATCACAAGTGGTGCCATTTTTAAGAGGCCAGTCTGATCCTGTCCTTACGCTCAAACAAATGACTCTCTAATAAATACATTAGAATCTGAGAGACATTTAAAGCATTAGAATGAGAGACATTCTGGGATGTTGATATAAATAATTCATGGATACATAGTTACAATATTTCCAATCCGATCAATTCCAATTCTTATCGATTGACATTGAGATATCAACCTGTATGGTCATTTAGCCTGCTTATTAACTGTTTTTTTAAATATGTATTAGTTATGTGACTATATACACATAGAAACCATGTTTTGTCAGATTTATTACAATTTGTATTACCCGTTGAACTATTTACTAGTTTAAACTGTAAAAGCGGCCCTGCAACGATGTGTCATGCATTCTGACTGCTTTACAATGTTTAACGTGCTGTCTTCTCATGATTAACATGGTCAACTTGTCAAAAAACGAATTGGCCGCATTACGTAGTATTTCTGTGCTCAATACACTCCCCCAGCGATCTTACAGGTTTCGGAAAAAGTTTTCGAACATACAAAACTGTTTTGTAACAATTTTTTGCTAGCACGCGGCATGGCCACATGAGAGCATGTGAAGGAGCAAGCGCAGACGTCACTTTCACTTGCAAGCAGGAGAGAAAGCATACATTCGCAAAGATCAGGGGTTTGTTTGTTTAGCCTACTGCATTTGGGTGATGAATGTTATATAAACTGTGTATATAACGCTGGATTTGGAGATCGTTTGAAACTGATATATGGAGCCGTCCCAGCGCTAAAAGATGCCGGACATGAACCGCATGCAGTGAGTGTAACAGTGGTTGACAATGGGCACGTGCTTTGATTAAGCCTACCCCTCCCCCCCCGCTTGCGCCGAATGTTTTCAGAAACAGTCGTAAAGCTGTATCTATCTTTTATAAATGTGATCAAACTAAATACTCTTCAAGGATATGAAGTATGCAATACTAGTCTATAGGTACTCAAGATAAATATGAAATTTGCAGAAACCCAGTGTGTTACGCCCGCTTTAAATTTGTGCTTCCTGTGCTTTACTGCAAATACTATAGTTAAACTTTGCTCACTATAGTAAAAGTATGGTTAATCTACATAAGGGCTTTTGTTGCGATATCAGCAGATCACAAGTTAACACATGCACATGCCTGATAATATGCACACAGGAATTTAAATTTAATTTCTTGTATCCGATTCCTGTTCTTTTCTATTCCAATTGGATTCCTAATCTTTCGATCTTCGATTCCCAACCACAATTAACACTGGGTATTAGATCATAATAACTGCAACGAGGATTTTATGATGACATTAGGATTTAATGATTCCAGTCCGCTTGCTCAAGGACATTTATGCCCACAAAATTGACAATAGCCAGTTTGCCACCTGCTCCCTGTCCCATCTTTTTATTTGCATGTGATTTAACACATGTGTCAGTTGGCCCGTACTGCTTGGAACAACAATACCCTGCTGTCTGTTAGATGATACATAATAAGATAGAGATATGGTGAAGGTTTAGTTATAATGAATGGATGAACCTGAGGCAGTGCGTCACTTTTGTTGGAAAAAAGCAACAGACAAAACTCAGTAGCAGTGCATGGATCTTGCCATTGCGGACACCTTATTATTCCAGTTAAGCTACACCGGATGCAAATGCAAATGCCAAACCAAAAAAAGATTGAAAAATTGCTTGGTGGATTTCAAACGGTTGTGCAGTGTTAGAAACTGAAACAAAAAGACCAGCGTTGGATCAGCATTTATTCTTCTGAAGTGGTCTGTATTTTGTTGCCCAGCAATGGCAATAATATCACATATTGGGAGTCATGGTGTTCACAGTTTACAGCTCAGTGAACTGATTGCTTTATTGGCTTTGAAAACTGAACCCCCACCTGAGACCAGCCCAGAAGATTTCTAAGTGTTATTAAATCATATTGATTATTGTTATTTTTATTTAATTATGCTTCGATGCACAATACACACCATAAATGTTGATCATTGTCATTAAGAGTACATTTATAACGTGTACATATAAAGAATTATACATCATATAATATAACATAACATAAAAATATAATATAATATAATATAATATAATATAATATAATATAATATAATATATGAGCCAGATGGGTTTACTCATTGCTTTCTGTAAATCGCTTCTTGATCCAGCAGCAAATATTTTAGACATCTTACAAACAAACAACCCATTATCTCAGCTTTTTATTTATAGATCAAATATGCACAGAACCATGCTACTGAGTCCTAAATGCAAAGGGGAGAAATGCTGCTCTCTACAGGTTGTTCAGATTTAATTGCATGAAATAAGGATGTTTAACATTTAAATATAAAGTCTATTAGTTTACTAACACATAAATACATTATAGCTACATGTGCTATATAATTATATGTGCATTCTTACAATATAGCTTACAGACTTATAATGTATTATAAAAGGCATAAATAAAACATTAACAAAATGAAATGTCTACAGTCAACGTTACATCGATACACCACAGTCGTTTTGCGGAATGATTTGCCATGGTGGATAAGGACACACCCTTAAACTACGTTACACAAATGTAAGTATTTCACTGTGTATTGTTAATTATATTTTTCTTCTGTTTCTGTGCATATACAGATCCAAAAGAAGTAAAAAACTCTGTTTGTTTGTGTATATTTGTTTCATCAGGGTAAGAGTTAATGATAGTTAAGACAAATTTATTGCACACAACCTGTTACATAAAGTATTTGTGATTACCCATGAACAGGACTTTGAGAAAGCCGGATGCATTTGTCACAGTAGAAAAATCTTCAGTTTAGTGAAAGATTCAATTTTAGATCCAAACATCAATTTTATTACAAATCTAATTTTTACTACCCAATTCTCATTGCAGAAATGCAAAAAGTGGTGGACTGTCTGCTGGATTTGCCATTCCACCCTTTACTAAAACCGAGGCTTGATAAAAAAGAACCATCCCAAAAATCCTCCAAGGACAGAGACAAAATCATTACAGTTCTCCATGAAGCCATGGTAGAACACACACTGTAAGTCAGCAATTTGTAGAGCAACATGAATACTTTGAATGCATATCAGATTATCAGTGATGCAATTCTTTGTTGACATGTATTTTCATTACTTGTAAGCAACATTACCACTTCAACTGCAAGGAAAAACATATTTTCTCTAATAGTGGAGCCTGTTGGTTTTGATTCGAACATTTGACGGTGAGCTGAAAGCCCTTTGTGCCCGAAGAGACCAAGAAAAGTAAGCTTCTTAACTCATTATATACCCAAAAATAAAAAATCTGTCAATTCCTTACCTACGAGTTGTTACAAATATGTATACATTTCTTTGTTCTGATAAACAAAGAGAAAGATATTTGGAAGAATGCTTATAACTTGACGGATTTTGCCCCCCATTGACTACCATCGTAGGAAAAAATACAATGGTAGTCAAAAGTGCCCCAGAAGTGTTTGCTGTCCTACATTCTTCAAAATGTATTTTGTGGTCAACCGAACAAGGAAAATGATAAAGTAATTTTTTCCTGCTGTGGGAGTCAATGGGGGGCAAAATCTGGCTGGTTATAAGCATTCTTTCAAATATATTTATTTGTTTTCCTCAGGACAAAGAAATTTGTACAGATTTGGAGCAACTCGAAGGTGAGTAAATTATGACAGAATTTACATTTTTGGGTGAAGTATCCCTTTAAGGATCCTGAAGGGACTGGTTATGTAAGTTACAAGAAATGTTTCTTTTCACCGGTACACCTTAGCGGTGTAAATTAGTTAAACAACGACATTTCAGAAATGGGTGGATTTGGTTTATGTTTGCTTAAAAAATAACTTATTCCCTGACCTGTCCTATTTATCCCCTAACATTTTAGCACACTTGGCACCAGTCCCTCAAACGCAATTTAAAGCTGAGCGTGCTGGTCCATGATGATGAGGTAAAAAAGTGCAAGGAGAAGTTTGGGCACAAAACACAGATACCCTTTGAACAGTCAGCAGCTCGTCACAGATCCAATTCAGAGGTAAGTGGATTCATGTTGTTCAACAGGTGTATTAGTCAAGAGCCCAATAGTCTCTAATACTTAAAGTTACAAAACACTTTATCCAAGAGCAGTGCGTGTCATTAATATTAACCTAACATTAAGAAGGGGAGCAGGCTTTTAAGGTTGCTGTTGCTTTAAGACCAAATGCATAGATCTGACTTTTCAGCTGTTAACATTTACTGTGTTTTTGGGGCTGCCGATATTTTGAGCATTATTATTTAACTTGGTTATTAGTGATATCAAGCAAACAAATTTAGATACTCTTACTGTATATAGTAAATCTACATAAAATATTCAGTCAAAATCATAAAAAAGTGTCCTGTTGTGTGTTTTGAGGTTTAATTACCATTATTATGATAATTATGTACATTTTATATTTCAGTAGGAGATTGCCGTCATTGGTGAGGATGCATCCTCTATTGAGTTCAGTACATCAAGATCCGACCAGACACCTTGATGGTAAAGACCGCATGCATGGCGAAGAAGGAAAATAAGAGATGAAATGACTGGAGGATATATTAAAGAAATACCCTTTCCTAAAAACACCCTCAGAGGTGAGTGATATCACACATTTTATATCACTTCTTAGCTTAAAATAAATGATGTTATCAAAGATTTGCATTTATAACTTTTGTAGACGAAAAATATTGTTGAAAGTTCTTATTTGATTTATTATTATGCATGTGAATAATTTTTCTTTCTCTTCCAATTTTATGTTGTGCGTGAAGTTTACCGAAGGCATCCATCAGCAGTGAGCTTAAGCCAGATCTTCAGGGAGGCCTTTATTGTGCCAAAGTTGCTTGAGCTTGTTCAAAGGAAGGGCAAGACCCTTCCAATAACTATCACCCAAACCATAAATATCCTGTGCTGAACATACATTGTCTTTCAAACAATGTCTGTCGTATACAGGAAAATTGTTGTACCTCCTGATGTTATCGATGTTACTGAACACATTTAAGGATGTATTCATAGTTGACTATATCCATGCAGCGAAAATTCCTTTGTTTCCTTTGTTTAAAGTATTGAAATGTCAATACTGTATGGCTTTTGTGTGGCAATTTTTTAAATCAGTTATGTATGATTCACACTTTCACACATACACAAATTTGACCCTGAATAAGTGTTTTATAAAACCAGGGCAAGAGATGGGCTTTCACGCCGCTGAGACTTCTTAATCTGCTGATAAATTCAAGGTATTGTTTTAATGTAATGTTTTTATTACATGGATACAAAATTGAATGTGGTGATTTTGAAAAAACAGACTCAATACTTGTTGATTCTTGCTGTTTGAAAAGTGTATGAAATGTTAACTGTTTTTCAAATGTCTACGTATGCATCCTGTGATGGACACAATGGATACAAATGCTTAATGTTGATGTAAATAATGTGAGCTTTGAACATTTTTTTATGTTTAATAAATATGAATAATAAACAAAATTCTGGGCTTTTCTTTGTGCTGTATGGAGCAAAATTGCCACCACAAGGTACAAAAGACTTGTCACTAGAGCAGTGCCCTTAAAAGGACAAATTTGCACCTTTTTAAAAGGTACAATATGTTACCACAGCAGTATAAGGTACAAATGTGTCTTTGAAAGGGACATTCTTTCAGGGTTCTGAAATGTACCCATGTGAAAGGGAACGATGGGTGTACCTGTGAGCGTACTGCCCCAGTGACAAGCCATTGTACACCTAGAGGTACAATTTTTTTCTGAAAGTGTTTGGTATTGTTTGAATGTTATATACACTCACCTAAAGGATTATTAGGAACATCATACTAATACTGTGTTTGACCCCCTTGACTGCCTTAATTCTACGTGGCATTGATTCAACAAGGTGCTGAAAGCATTCTTTAGAAATATTGTCCCATATTGATAGAATAGCATCTTGCAGTTGATGGAGATTTGTGGGATGCACGAAGCTCCCGTTCCACCACATCCCAAAGATGCTCTATTGGGTTGAGATCTGGTGACTGTGGGGGCCATTTTAGTACAGTGAACTCATTGTCATGTTCAAGAAACCAATTTGAAATGATTGAGCTTTGCGACATGGTGCATTATCCTGCTGGAAGTAGCCATCAGAGGATGGGTACATGGTGGTCATAAAGGGATGGACAGAAACAATGCTCAGGTAGGCCGTGGCATTTAAACGATGCACAATTGGCACTTAGGGGCCTAAAGTGGCCAAGAAAACATCCCCCACACCATTACACCACCACCATAATTGCATTAATGAGAAATTTAATAATCCTAATAATCCTTTAGGTCCAAAAGTCACAAATATGCTTTTTCATATGTGATATAGTTATACAACGGATTAAAATACTGCGATTTAATACAGTATCAGTAACATTCATGTATGTCAGTTTACTGCTGGCTGTAAAATATTTAAGAAATAAATGAAAGGAATGAGTCCATACAAAAACCGGGATGTGCAATTCAATGTTCTACTTTAATTTGGTAGATTATTGTAATATAGTTTAATACGACTACTCTTTAAAACGATGATATTTACATAACATACACATTTGTTTTCCTTTGAGAAATGCATTTCCAGCCTCGCTGATTGTGACGTGTTTCACGTTTGAGTTGTGTGCCTGGAGACGCTGTGTTGCCGTTGTCAAGTCAGTGTTGTTTATGTCTTCGACGACTATGCGAGTTTTGATTCTTTCGGAGACCAAAACCAGCGATTCTTGGCGTTTTCTCTGTTGTTGTTATTCTGTGATGGAAGAGTCCGCGTTTGAGCGACCGAAAGTGAACGAAAACCGTTGACTCGACCTGAACGTGCGATATCACCTCAGTTAGCGCCTATTTCTACTCAGCGATCGGTTCCAGACTCGACATCCCACGATGGTTTGTTTCGAGACTGCCGAAGCAGAAAAGATCTTCGAGGACATTCAGCCCATTGTTTCTTGGGCTGATTCCGTCGACGATGAAGACGAATACTTATATAAAGTGTCCCGTGCGCCCATACCATCTTGGGCCGTCATGGACGTGACCTTTGAGGCGGCTAAAGATCCAGAGCTTTCTGTCCCTGAGAGAGCAGAGATTCGTGAGTTATATCCTTTTTATTTTTGACCATCTGTGTTTTATCATTTACAGAGATAAACAGACATTTTTCTCACTATTATTATGGCTGACGTCATGCTCTCAATCTTAAAGTTTGAGGCGTTTGCCTGGAATTCACAGCCATTTTCCCAAACTTGACTTTTGTGAGGAAAAAAGCCCCTAAAAACACAAAATCGCCCTAAAATGTCACACTTGCTAGATGAAAACTATGTGTTATAAACTATGTGATATGTTTGATTTATCACTATCCATTCCTGTTTTTTGTGGTTGTTATTGCATTTTATAACATTTCAAGTCTAATTATGGCTAACAAAATGCTTTTATCATAAATTCCCAAATATTATTGAACAAAGGATCAGTCATTGCATGTACAGTTGTGTCATTTATCTACTTTCATTGTTCTAAGCAGCTGTTGTCCAGACAAGTCAGATAAATGGACAAATGATGTCCCGTAAGCCTCCCATGACAGAAAAGTCAACATGTTGCCCATCTTTGTGAGTTGAGCAAATTTTCTTTCATAAGTGCTTGAACATAAGTGCTTGAATGTCTGTGGAAACTTAAAATCACTGGCATTTTTAGTGGTCGACATCCTGCCGGTGGATCTTCTCCATCTGAGTGAGTTGAACAAGTTCTCTTGGTTTATACACAGCTTATTGCTTGAACTTGATAATAACGTAAAGTATTGCCTGTCATCGGTCTGCCTGTAGGACGCCCAGTGCATCTCCTGAAGCTTCTGAGTCTGGGAATGATGGAAAGAACAGGTGGATGAGGAAAAACAGCCATTGTAAGTTAATACATTCCTTTGCAGTCTGCTTAACAGTACCAATGCTCTTTTATGTTTAAATCTGTTTTTTGACATGTCTATTAATGTGTAACTGAACTTAGAGCAACTTGTATTTATGGATCTGTACATAAAGATATTAGTCAATGGATGAGCAGGTGTTTATCTACTCTGATTTCTTCTCAACAGTTTCCTCACAAAGCCAGGATACATGGAGACGAGAGACGTCCACGAGGAACGTCACTCCAGCTTCTCCACCTCAGTAAGTAGAACAAATTCTCCAGATTTTTACACTGCAATCGAAATGCTTGAAACTTAAATGAACCTTACGTTACTGGTATTTTTAGGCAGGAGAGTTCTAGACAAAGAGAGAAATCCCCGGTACCTCAAGCAGATGCTACTGTTTCAAAAACAGGTGAGGGAAAAAAAACATTTGTATGTTATGACATCGGACCAAAAATATCAATGCTCTTTGTTTTTAAAATGGTTTCTGGTTGCATGCTTTGTAGTGTGTTCGTGAAATTTAGTGCGAGTTGTTTTATGGATCAGAATTTTAAGATATCAGTCATTGGATGAGCAGGTGTGTCCTTTATCTGCTCTGATTTCTTCTCAACAGCTGTTGTCCAGAAGAGGGTCATTGGAGATGGGTGGAGAAGTCGGGTGGTTTTGAAAAATATGTCTGTGATGCCTCCCGTGATGACAGATTCAGCACGTCACCCATCTAAGTGAGTGGAGCAACTTCTCTCGATTCAAACACTGCAACCTTAATGCGTAAATGTCTGTTGAAACTTAAAATAACTTGACGTACCTGCACTTTTAGAGATTCACGTTCTGACTGGAGATCTTCTCCATCTGACTGAGTTAAACAAATGATCTTGATTCGTACAAAGCAATCTAAATGTATGAATGTTTGCAGAAACAATACTTAGTGCTTGTATTTTTAGGCAGGAGAGACAAAAAGAGAAATCTGAGTCCCTGGTACCTCCAGCACCAGCCTCTGTTCCAAAAACAGGTAAAGAAATCAAAATCATCAATTCTCTTTTATTTTTAAAACTGTTTTGAGAATCGTTTGGTGGCATGTTTCTTAGTGTGTCAGTTAAACTTAGAGCAGCTTGTATGTATGGATCTGTATTTAAAGATATCAGTCATAGGATGAACAGGTGTGTCAGGTGTTTGTCTACTCTGATTTGTTCTCAACAGCTCCTTCACAAAGGCAAGAGATCGGTGGACAAGAGACGGCAACAAAGCCTGTCGTTACGCCAGCTTCTCCACCTCAGTGAGTTAAAGAAATTCTCCCGATTTATACACATCAATCGAAATGCTTGAAACGTTAAACAACTTGATGTATTTGTATTTCTAGGGTTCAGCGTTCTGCCGGGGGAACTTCTTTGAATCAGTGAGTTGAACATTCTCTTGATTTATGAACAACAATCTAAGCACATAAATGTTTACAGAAATAATACTTACAGTACTTGTATTTTTAGGCTGCAGAGACCAAGAGACAAACCTGAGACCCTGGTACCTCCAGCACCTAACGATGTTCCAAGAGCAGGTAAAGGAAAAAGTTATTTGTATGTTATAACATCTGTCCAAATCATCAATGCTCTTTTATCTTTAAAACCGTTTTGAGAATCGTTTGGTGGCATGTTTCTTAGTGTGTTAGTTAAACTTAGAGCAGCTTGTATGTATGGATCTGTATTTAAAGATATCAGTCATTGGATGAACAGGTGTGTCAGGTGTTTGTCTATTCTGATTTGTTCTTAACAGCTCCCTCACAAAGGCAAGAGATCGGTGGACAAGAGACGGCAACAAAGCCTGTCGTTACGCCAGCTTCTCCACCTCAGTGAGTTAAAGAAATTCTCCCGATTTATACACATCAATCGAAATGCTTGAAACGTTAAACAACTTGATGTATTTGTATTTCTAGGGTTCAGCGTTCTGCCGGGGGAACTTCTTTACATCAGTGAGTTGAACATTCTTTTGATTTATACACAGCAATCTAAATGCTATAAACTTGAAACAACTTGATGTTCTTGTATTTTTAGGGGTCAACGCTCTTTCTGGAATACCTTTCCACCTCAGTGAGTTGAACATTCTCTTGATTTATGAACAACAATCTAAGCACATAAATGTTTACAGAAATAATACTTACAGTACTTGTATTTTTAGGCTGCAGAGACCAAGAGACAAACCTGAGACCCTGGTACCTCCAGCACCTGCCGATGTTCCAAGAGCAGGTAAAGGAAAAAGTTATTTGTATGTTATAACATCTGTCCAAACCATCGATGCTCTTTTATCTTTAAAACAGTTTAGATCTTACTTTTGTTAACATGTTTCTTAGTAGGTTATTGAAATTATAACAGATGTTGGACCTGTTATTATGGATCTGTATTTAAAGATATGACTCATTTGATGAACAGGTGTGTCATCTATCTTCTCTGATTTGTTCTCAACAGCTCCCTCACAAAGCGAGGAGATCAATGGACAAGAGACGTCCACAGAACCCATCACGCCAGATTCTCCACCTCAGTGAGTTAAACAAAGCAATCTTTATGCTCGAGTGTTTGGAGAATCAAAACTAACAGTGCTTGTATTTTTAGACAGGAGAGTTCTGTTCAGAGGCTGGATGAACCAGATCCAGTTAAATCGGAGTCCTTGGTACCGCAAGCTGATGCTGCCGATCCAAAAACAGGTAAAGGAAAAATAATGACATTAGACCAAAGATATCAATGGTCTTTCGTTTTTAAACTGTTCTGAGAATCTTACTCTTTTGGTTGCATATTTCTAAGTGTGTTACTGAAACTTAGATCAACTTGTTTTTAGCTCCAAGAGATGCAGTGGACACACCAAAGGTTTCCAAGAAACCAAGGAGGAGGAAAAGAAAAATGGCAAATGGTAAGTTAATATATTCTTATACAATCTGCTCAACCCTTTCAGTGCTCCTTAATTTTTAAAACACTTACGTTTGGTAGCATGTTTCTTAGTAGGTTATTGAAATTACAACAGATGTTGGACCTGTCATTATAGATCTGTATTTAAAGTAGGGATGGGCATTTAAAGCAAAAATAATATTCGAAGATCGATGAGAACTATTCGAAAATTATTTGAAATTCGCACCCCTCCCCCACATGGACGTATTTACAGTATTAGCCTACACACATAAACGGAGAGAGAGAGACCATTTACGCTTTAAATCCGTAACGACACACTGCTTTATTTATTATGGAATAGGCAATCTTACATCAAGCTAAACATTAAGATAACGCGCTGAAACATTAATATATTAACAACCGAATGACGGCACTTATTAACAGTATGTCGATGAGCATCAACCGCTCATAATGCTAGAACATTTCCTTGTAAAATATGAGCATTCACATTTATACAGACTAAAAAACAGCAGTGCTATTGATTAAGGAAAATATAATAAAGCCATAAAGATTTTAGACCAGACTTTAAACGCGTTAAACCATATTAACCGAATGACGGCATTTATTAACAGTCCGGAACGATTTCATGAATTAATAGCTCAAAAGGCTTTCATATCTATTGTCATGAAAAAGTTTCTCCAGTCTGGCAGTGATCGGTTTTCTAGACTAACAGTAAACTCGGGCTGTACAAACACCATAAGAATTTTAAAGCCCTCTCCTTCGACAAAGCCGATCGGAAGCAGATCCTTAGCGATCATTTTAGTAATTAAAGCCGTTATTTGCTCCCCCCGTCTGGCATCCAAATTAGTTGGTCTGACCATAAAACTAGCAACTGATTGCTGACCTGTGGATGGACCTGCTGGGTGCTTTCCCAAATGACTGTTCATCATAGTTGTTGATCGATGATAAGCCAGCTTTGCATTGTAGAGTTTGACTGCACTTTATTCTCATTCATTTTATTAAAGGACCCCCACACAGAACTCATTTTTGACACTGTCTCAATTTATCGTATCCGTTATGCCACGCGGGTCTACAGTGTGCGTAACTTAATTAACAATTATTGTGAGAAAATGTTTTCCTCTTTTGTCTCTTGATTAACAGCCTTTAGGTTTAAGGTGCGTCGTTAATGGCAGCGCTACCCTTTGGTTACATGAACACGTTACGTGTGAAAACACGGCAAATTTTTTAAGATCGCAAACACTATTCGAAATTCTATAATTAAAAAACTAATAGAATATTCGAAATTCCTGAGCCATCCATAATATAAAGATATCACTCATTTGATGAACAGGTGTGTCATCTATCTTCTCTGATTTGTTCTCAACAGCTCCCTCACAAAGCGAGGAGATCAAAGGACAAGAGACGTCCACAGAACCCATCACGCCAGATTCTCCACCTCAGTGAGTTAAACAAAGCAATCTTTATACTCGAGTGTTTGCAGAATCAAAACTAACAGTGCTTGTATTTTTAGACAGGAGAGTTCTGCTCAGAGGCTGGATGAACCAGATCCAGTTAAATCGGAGTCCTTGGTACCGCAAGCTGATGCTGCCGATCCAAAAACAGGTAAAGGAAAAATAATGACATTAGACCAAAGATATCAATGGTCTTTCGTTTTTAAACTGTTTTGAGAATCTTACTCTTTTGGTAGCATATTTCTAAGTGTGTTACTGAAACTTAGATCAACTTGTTTTTAGCTCCAAGAGATGCAGTGGACACACCAAAGGTTTCCAAGAAACCAAGGAGGAGGAAAAGAAAAGTGGCAAATGGTAAATTAATATATTCTTATGCAATCTGCTCAACCCTTTCAGTGCTCCTTTATTTTTAAAAGACTTACTTTTGGTAGCATGTTTCTTAATAGGTAAGTGTATTTAAAATAGATGTTGGACCTGTTAGTGTGGATCTGTATTTAAAGATATCATTCATTGGATGAACAGGTGTCTCATGTGTTTATCTGCTCTGATTTGCTGCCAATAGCTTCCTCACAAAATCAGGGGATTGGTGGACAAGAGACGTCCACAGGACCCGCCTTCACGCCACCTTCTCCACCTCAGTGAGTTAAACAAATTCTCTCAATTCATAAACAGCAACCTAAATGCTTAAAGCATTAACTTAAAGGATTTGTATTTTTAGGAAGGAGAGTACTTCAAAGACACTGAAGTCCCAGGTACCTCCAGCAGCTGCTCTAAAAACAGGTAAAGGAAAAATCATTAGTACATGATGACACCTAACCAAAACCATCAGTGCTCTTTTGAATTTAAAACGTTTTTTGGTTGCATGTTTCTTATTGTGCTGGTGAAATTTCGAACAATTTGTATTTTTGTTTCTGTATTTAAAGAAATCAATCATTGGATGAGAAGGTTTGTCATTTATCTGCTCTGATTTCTTCTCAACAGCTGTTGTACAGAAGAGGGTCATTAGAGATGGGTGGAGAAGTCGGGTGGTTTGGCAAAAGACATCTATGATGCCTCCCGTGATGACAGATTCAGCACGTCACCCATCTAAGTGAGTGGAGAAAATTCTCCTGATTAAAACACTGCAACCTAAGCGCTTTAATGTCTGTTGAAACTTAAAATAACTTGAAGTACTGGCACTTTTAGAGATCAACGTTCTGACTGGAGATCTTCTCCATCTGACGGAGTTAAACAAATGATCTTGATTCGTACAAAGCAATCTAAATGTATGAATGTTTGCAGAAACAATACTTAGTGCTTGTATTTTTAGGCAGGAGAGACCAAGAGACAAACCTGAGACCCTGGTACCTCCAGCACCTGCCGATGTTCCAAGAGCAGGTAAAGGAAAAAGTTATTTGTATGTTATAACATCTGTCCAAACCATCGATGCTCTTTTATCTTTAAAACAGTTTAGATCTCACTTTTGTTAACATGTTTCTTTGTAGGTTATTGAAATTACAACAGATGTTGGACCTGTTATTATGGATCTGTATTTAAAGATATCACTCATTGGATGAACAGGTGTGTCATCTATCTTCTCTGATTTGTTCTCAACAGCTCCCTCACAAAGCGAGGAGATCAAAGGACAAGAGACGTCCACAGAACCCATCACGCCAGATTCTCCACCTCAGTGAGTTAAACAAAGCAATCTTTATGCTCGAGTGTTTGCAGAAACAAAACTAACAGTGCTTGTATTTTTAGACAGGAGAGTTCTGTTCAGAGGCTGGATGAACCAGATCCAGTTAAATCTGAGTCCTTGGT
Organism: Triplophysa bombifrons; assembly: GCA_029783895.1. Lineage (NCBI taxonomy): Eukaryota > Metazoa > Chordata > Actinopteri > Cypriniformes > Nemacheilidae > Triplophysa > Triplophysa bombifrons. The sequence continues at coordinate 24,171,384 of CM056456.1, forward strand.
ACCGCAAGCTGATGCTGCCGATCCAAAAACAGGTAAAGGAAAAATAATGACATTAGACCAAAGATATCAATGGTCTTTCGTTATTAAACTGTTCTGAGAATCTTACTCTTTTGGTAGCATATTTCTAAGTGTGTTACTGAAACTTAGATCAACTTGTTTTTAGCTCCAAGAGATGCAGTGGACACACCAAAGGTTTCCAAGAAACCAAGGAGGAGAAAAAGAAAAATGGCAAATGGTAAGTTAATATATTGTTATGCAATCTGCTCAACCCTTTCAGTGCTCCTTTATTTTTAAAAGACTTACTTTTGGTAGCATGTTTCTTAATAGGTAAGTGTATTTAAAATAGATGTTGGACCTGTTAGTGTGGATCTGTATTTAAAGATATCATTTATTGGATGAACAGGTGTGTCATGTGTTTATCTGCTCTGATTTGCTGCCAATAGCTTCCTCACAAAATCAGGGGATTGGTGGACAAGAGACGTCCACAGGACCCGCCTTCACGCCACCTTCTCCACCTCAGTGAGTTAAACAAATTCTCTCAATTCATAAACAGCAACCTAAATGCTTAAAGCATTAACTTAAAGGATTTGTATTTTTAGGAAGGAGAGTACTTCAAAGACACTGAAGTCCCAGGTACCTCCAGCAGCTGCTCTAAAAACAGGTAAAGGAAAAATCATTAGTACATGATGACACCCAACCAAAACCATCAGTGCTCTTTCGAATTTAAAACGGTTTTTGGTTGCATGTTTCTTATTGTGCTGGTGAAATTTCGAACAATTTTATTTTTGTTTCTGTATTTAAAGAAATCAATCATTGGATGAGAAGGTTTGTCATTTATCTGCTCTGATTTCTTCTCAACAGCTGTTGTCCAGAAGAGGGTCATTAGAGATGGGTGGACACGTCGGGTGGTTTGGCAAAAGACATCTGTGATGCCTCCCGTGACGACAGATTCAGCACGTCACCCATCTAAGTGAGTGGAGAAAATTCTCCTGATTAAAACACTGCAACCTAAGCGCTTTAATGTCTGTTGAAACTTAAAATAACTTGAAGTACTGGCACTTTTAGAGATCAACGTTCTGACTGGAGATCTTCTCCATCTGACTGAGTTAAACAAATGATCTTGATTCGTACAAAGCAATCTAAATGTATGAATGTTTGCAGAAACAATACTTAGTGCTTGTATTTTTAGGCAGGAGAGACATAAAGAGAAATCTGAGTCCCCGGTACCTCCAGCACCAGCCTCTGTTCCAAAAACAGGTAAAGAAATCAAAATCATCAATTCTCTTTTATTTTTAAAACTGATTTGAGAATCGTTTGGTGGCATGTTTCTTAGTGTGTCAGTTAAACTTAGAGCAGCTTGTATGTATGGATCTGTATTTAAAGATATCAGTCATAGGATGAACAGGTGTGTCATCTTTCTTCTCTGATTTGTTCTCAACAGCTCCCTCACAAAGCGAGGAGATCAAAGGACAAGAGACGTCCACAGAACCCATCACGCCAGATTCTCCACCTCAGTAAGTTAAACAAAGCAATCTTTATTCTCGAGTGTTTGGAGAATCAAAACTAAGAGTGCTTGTATTTTTAGACAGGAGAGTTCTTCTCAGAGGCTGGATGAACCAGATCCAGTTAAATCGGAGTCCTTGGTACCGCAAGCTGATGCTGCCGATCCAAAAACAGGTAAAGGAAAAATAATGACATTAGACCAAAGATATCAATGGTCTTTCGTTATTAAACTGTTCTGAGAATCTTACTCTTTTGGTAGCATATTTCTAAGTGTGTTACTGAAACTTAGATCAACTTGTTTTATAGCTCCAAGAGATGCAGTGGACACACCAAAGGTTTCCAAGAAACCAAGGAGGAGGAAAAGAAAAGTGGCAATTGGTAAGTTAATATATTCTTATGCAATCTGCTCAACCCTTTCAGTGCTCCTTTATTTTTAAAAGACTTACTTTTGGTAGCATGTTTCTTAATAGGTAAGTGTATTTAAAATAGATGTTGGACCTGTTAGTGTGGATCTGTATTAAAAGATATCATTCATTGGATGAACAGGTGTGTCATGTGTTTATCTGCTCTGATTTGCTCCCAATAGCTTCCTCACAAAATCAGGGCATTGGTGGACAAGAGACGTCCACAGGACCCGCCTTCACGCCACCTTCTCCACCTCAGTGAGTTAAACAAATTCTCTTAATAATACAAAGCAATCTAAACTGCAGGAACAGTACTTACAGTTCTTGTATTTTTAGAAAGGAGAGTTCCATGAGACTGGATAAACCAGATCCAGTCAAATCTGAGCCCCTGGTACCTCCAGCAGATGCTGCTCTTCCAAAAACAGGTAAAGGAAAAAATAATTTGTATTTAATGACATCGGACCAAAAATGTCATTGTTTTTTTTTTTTACTGTTTTGAGAATCTTTAGGTGTCATGTTTCTTAAAGTGTTCCTGAATTTTAGAGCAACTTGCTTTTATGGATCTGTATTTAAAGATATCAGCCATTGGATTAACAGGTGTTATCTGCTCTGGTTTCTTTTCAACAGTTTTAAGAAAGCAGGAGATTGCTGGAGAGGAGACACAGGCACATCTGTTGAGGCAGGAGGCGAGCGACACCGGCACATCTGTTGTAGACCTATGTGAGCGGCAGGAGAAAGTACATCAGTCCTCAAAGCCTCCTGCTAGAGCTACACAAGCTCCTAAACCTGAGTGAGTTGAACAAAATAATCCTCAATTTATATGTGAATGAATGTTTGCAGAATTGGTGGTCACAGTTCTCTTTATTGTATTTTTAGGCGTCATCATTTAGGGTTGAATTCCTCCAGCCCATTTGATAGACTGAAACCTCTTCGTCTGGCCAAATTTCTTTTTGACCTACTATCCAGATTTGGTAAATTTATATATTTTGTTCTATCTGGCTGACAGTATCTATGCTCTTTTATTGTTTAAAACTTTTTTGAGAATCTTACTTTTATTAGCATGTTTCTTAGTCGGTTAGTGAAATTTAGAACTTGTTTTAGTGAAATCAATCATCTTTTTCATGTCTGATTTGTTTTTAGATCCAATTGAAAATTTACATAAGCTTCTGGAGGACGTACATCTGTCCTCAAAACCCCCTGCCACCCCTAGACCATCTCCAGTACCTGAGTGAGTTGCACAAAACATTTGTGATTGAATGTATGAATAAATTATACTTACAGTACACATCCTTGTATTTTTAGGTGTCATCTATTAGGATCGTACTCCTCCCGCCCATTTAACCCCTTGAAGCCTCTGCAACCAGCAAAATTTATCTTCAAGTCATTACTCACATTTGGTAAGTTTGTTTATTTTGTCGTATTGATTTTCTCTTATTGTTTAAAATAGTTTTGAGAGTCTGACTTTTATTAGCAGTTTCTTAGTCGGTTAGTGAAATTTAGAACAACTTGTTTAAATGAAATCAATCATCATTTTGATTTCTGATTTGTTTCCAGATCCAATTGAAAATTTACATAAGCTTCCGGAGGAAGTACATCTGTCCTCAAAACCCCCTGCCACCCCTAGACCATCTCCAGTACCTGAGTGAGTTGCACAAAACATTTTTCAATTCATAGGTGATTGAATGTATAAATAAATTATACTTACAGTACACATCCTTGTATTTTTAGGTGTCATCTATTAGGATCGTACTCCTCCCGCCCATTTAACCCCTTGAAGCCTCTCCAACCAGCAAAATTTATCTTCAAGTCATCACCCACATTTGGTAAGTTTGTTTATTTTGTCGTATTGATTTTCTCTTATTGTTTAAAATAGTTTTGAGAGTCTGACTTTTATTAGCAGTTTTTTAGTCGGTTAGTGAAATTTAGAACAACTTGTTTAAATGAAATCAATCATCGTTTTGATTTCTGATTTGTTTCCAGATCCAATTGAAAATTTACATAAGCTTCCGGAGGAAGTACATCTGTCCTCAAAACCCCCTGCCACCCCTAGACCATCTCCAGTACCTGAGTGAGTTGCACAAAACATTTTTCAATTCATAGGTGATTGAATGTATAAATAAATTATACTTACAGTACACATCCTTGTATTTTTAGGTGTCATCTATTAGGATCGTACTCCTCCCGCCCATTTAACCCCTTGAAGCCTCTCCAACCAGCAAAATTTATCTTCAAGTCATCACCCACATTTGGTAAGTTATAGTTTGAGATTCTTACTTTTATAAGCATGTTTCTTGGTCGGTTAGTGAAATGTATGTTCCATCTGACCAACAGTGTTAATACTCTATTAATGTTAAAAACTGATTTGATTGGATGAAAGGGTGTGCTATTCATCTACTCTGATCTGTTCTCACCAGGTTTTGGACAAAAGTCTGGATGGCAGATTAGTGGGCAAGAAAGGTCCGTAGAGCCCCCTGTGACAGAAGACTCTAGAACAACACCTTCTCTATCTCAGTGAGTTAAACAAATTCTGACAATTTACACATTGCAATCAAAGTGCTTGAACATAATTCAAAGTACTGGTATTTTTAGGGGTCATCGTTCTGCTCTAAAGCCAGAGAATCATGCTCCAGTTGGATATGTGTTCGATGTACATCCTAAAGCTTCAAGGTTTATTACGAAAGAAAAAAGAAAGATGAGGAAAACTAGAAAAGGTAAGTTATTTCATTCTTTTCCAATCTGCTAATTGTTAATAATGGTCCTTTATTTTTAAAGTGTTTTCTTGAATCTTTGGGATCAGTCAGTGGATGAACAGGTTTCGATTTCTGATTTGTTCTTAGAAGACTTTCAAAAGAGGCAGGAAGCGAACGGCACACTGGAGACCGTTGAATATTTATTCAAGGCCAAAGGACTCCATCTGTTCACAAAGCCCTCTGAACCAGCTACACCATCCTCTGTACCTCAGTGAGTTCAAAACAAAATCATTCTCAGTTTATATGTGATTGAATGTTTGCAGATATGGTATACAGAGATAGTTACATTCCTAAACATTAATTGCATCAATTTAAAAAGTGCTGTTTAATTATACTTAATCTCTGTTTGTTGTATTTGCAGCTAAACCTGGGCAGAGGGGCACCTGAAATGCCTCCCTATGGACTCAAGAACAGGTGTAGTGATGACCTTCCGGTGTTGTCAGGATATCAGTTTCCGGTTTACTTTCTTAACATGACTTAAAGGAATATCCCTTTAGGGATATCCCTTTAACGTTACCTAAACAAGTAGAAATAGTGATGCATAAGTAAACAGGAAACTGATATCCAGCCTTCTGACAACATCTGCCGTTAGTCACTACGCTTGTGCAAAGAGTCCATGGATGCTCGTCAAATAAACGAGCAGCAAAATAAAAAAACATCAATAAAACATCTTCTGTCCTATGAAAAGGTCACAAGAATCTGAAGCGTCCTACCTCTGGCATCAGCCACTTGTTCACATATTTACTTTTTTCTATAGTGAATGACACATAGTGCACTAGAAAGGGGATAGGAAACTATTCTGATAGTAATACTGTGTTGGGATAAATTAAAATAGTTCTTAGTGCAGCTTTGTACAAATATAGATCATGCTATTTTAATGGGTAGATTTGAAAACAATTTTGCCATAAGGGGGCAGGTGGTACCTAAGTACCTGTTATTTCAGTTGGAATCAATCGCAAACATTTGTCACATTGTGGAATTTTTGCTCTCTGTACACTAATCTTTTCTTGTTTTTATGTCTCACCCTCGGGACACCGGAGTCGGACAGACCTAGCTTTAGTTTGACTGGATGTTAATGCCAGATTCTCAGACACTAAAACATGACCACAGGTGAAGCCCGTGTCGAGCAAAAGGTAACAAAGAGTCTGCACTGATCACTGTACATAGCGTTTCTCATGTATTTTATAATATTGTCACTGTCTTTCTGATGTTGGATGTCCAAATTCGCTGTTTTCAGGAAATGTAAAAACACCTTACTTTTTAAATGATTGCATACTCTGTTGTCAAAGTTGACAAGCACTTTTTAATACTTTATATAGGTCAGATATTTGCAAAACCCAGTACCAAACATAAAGGCTGATTAATGATTTATGGGTCAAAGCAGAAGGGGAGAAGGGAGAAAGAGATTGAGCAACTGGTGAAGAGGCGACGCCAGCTCCGAAAGCAGTGGAGGAAGGCAAGCAAAGAGGAGAAGGAGGGCCTGAAGCCACTGTGGGAGGAGGTGAAGAAGAACCTAGCCAGCCTACGGAGGGCAGAGTGCATCCGCAAACGCTGAAGGCGGAAGACAAAGGAGAGAAGCAACTTCTTCAAGAGACCCTTCAAGCATGCGAGACAACTACTGGAGGATAAGAGAAACGGGAAGCTTGAGATTACACAATCACAGCTGGAGAGTTTCATCAGGGAGCAGTACAGTGACCCAGCGAAGTCTACACCGCCTGGAACACCAGGTTATGTTCCTCGTCCAGGGCCCCCACCTTTCCTGTTAAACGCTGATCTCCCCAAACTCAGTGAGATAGTAGAAGTTGTACGGAAAGCGAGAGCAGCCTCAGCTCCAGCCCCCATGGGATATCTTATAAGCTGTACAAGTACTTCCTAGGGGTTCATAGATACCTGTGGAACCTCCTGAGAGGGGCCTGGAAGAACAAAGTACTTGCTGTTATAGTGTTCATCCCGAAGGAAACAAACTCCACCACCATTAACCAGTTCAGGAGCATCGCACTCCTGAATCTATATATAGTTATAGCTGCATTCAGTGGCCCTGATTGGAGGTTCCTGGGTGGGTGTTTGTGGGGAGTGAGGGGGCTCGTTGGTTGTGGGGATTCATCTGCTGGGCTGTGTGGGTCCGGTTTGGCCTTGTTTTGTGGTCCATGTCGGACAACAGAGGCATAAAGTTACAACATGCCATTACTATTTTCCGTGGTTGTTCCTCTGTTTTCTGGTGTCGATAGTGGAGTGGGACCGGGTTGAACCTGCATGGTTTTCGGCGAGTGGGACTTTCTGGGTTGCAGATGGTGGGCTCTCCCTCTTCCTTGTGGATATTTGCTCGGTGGCTTTTGGTCGGGGTCACTGAGTGCAGCTATGACACGTCAGAGGGCATCAGGCCCTCCCGGCTGAGCCTGGTTTCTCCCAAGTTTATTTTTGCTCTATTAATCAATCATTGGAGTTGGGGGTTCTCGCCACAGCAAGGCAGTGTTGGCTTGCTTACCGGGAGACTGCATTTATGTAGTAATTAGATATTATTTATTAGAATGATCTTGCTCGTTCTATAAACACCATGCACTGTGCTTTGTTTTACCTTTTCTGTTTTCCTGTTTGCCCCTGTAAAGCTGCTTTGGAACAATGCACATTGTAAAAAGCGCTATATAAATTTATATATATATATTGCCAACGCTTACGGGCCCGTCCCCCACCAACTCATCGGGTATGCCTTGGACTTCTTCTACATCCCTATCAGCATTTGTGCCCTGGTGACCAAGTTTTTTTTGGGACATCAAGATGTGTTGCACCCATCAGGACTTCACGACAGGCTGGCAACAGCTGGAAGTAGGCATTGCCATGGGATGTTCGATCTCTCCCATCCTGTTTGTTGCAGCCTTTGAGGTCATCCTGATGGGGGCAAGGGTGATGGTTGGAGGTACGAAACTACCATAAGGCCAAAGGCTACCACCAGACAGCAGCATGTACAACAAGACTGCTGAAGAGGTTTGACGAGCTTGTGGGGTGGGCAAAATCACGCAGCCTGTCCCTCAGGAAAAGGGTTAGAAGCGACCATACCATCTGTCGCAGGTGGAGAGGAAATCTCATTGCTGGCAAATCAACTAGTCAGTAGCCTGGGTCGTACCTACACAGCAGACCTCTCTGATAGGCAGATGAGAGAAACAGTGAGGAAGCAGCTCGCAGATGGCCTGGCCAGGATCAATCAGAGCCAGCTGCCCGGCAAGTATAAAGTATGGAGCTATAGGTTCATACTGTACCCAAGGGTGATGTGGCCTCTGAAGATAAGGGAAGTCCCCTCCTCGTTGGCAGACAAGATGGATGGGCTGGCAAACTCATTCATCAGGAATTGGCTGGGTCTGCCGAGATGCCTTTCAAGCGTAGGCCTCTTCGGCATGAACATGCTACAGCTGCCACTGCGATCCATTGGCCTAACATACAAACAGGGAGGAAGTGGAAAGCCCAGGAAGAGGTCCACAGGGCAATTAGAGTCCAGGAGGGTCGAGCAGGCCTTGGAAAGGCCACCAAGGAAGAGCGGAGAGCCATGGTGGTGGCAGAAGTGACAAGGACCGAGCAGGAGCACCTTTACATCAAGGCGGTGTCTTAGAGCCGGCAGGGAGGCTGGATGTCATGGGAAGGTGTCACAGACAGGCATTTGTCATGGTCTGACCTGTGGAAGATCCCCTATGCCAGGCTTAGCTTCCTGATCAGGACCAACTATGACACCCTACCTTTACCCAGAAACCTCCGCCAGTGGTTTGGCACTGAAGAACTCTGCCCCCTTTGCAGTACCAGGCTGGAAAACCACCATGTGTCGAAGGGAGATGCAGGGGCTTTGTTCGGTCCTCGACAGTTCGCCCATGTACACGAGCAGGGTGTCGAAAAGCTATTAAAGAACTGGCAGAGGAGGCAAAGAAGGGCAGCTTTTGGCTGTGGCTATGGAGGAAGTATAGGGGGTGGGGGCCTAATAACACCCAGGGCATCAACAGGGGGTGGCAGGGAGTGATCACTGCTGTCGCTCCGCCACCAGGAAATGTACTGGGGTTAAAAGAGCGATGATCTGTTATGCACAGAGAGGTGTTCAGAGGAGCACACCTGCGCAAAAGGCACCGGTGGAGGTGCGTCAAGGAATAATGCCCAGCAGGTCGACCATCAGCCTGTATTTCTATAAGTGTGGCAAAAATTTAAATACATTAATAATAATAAAAATCACAAAATATGGAGATACAAGGTTTTAGAAGGACAGCAGCGGTATAGAAAACAAAAACAGATATTTTGTCATCATCAAATCGAATTTCTGTTGAATAGAATGTTCACAAGTTCACCTGCCAGTGTAGTTTGCAAAAAAATGATAAATCAATGTCTTAATGTAAATAATAAGCATGATAAACAAATTTGGTTTTATGTCTAAGGAGTCGCATGGGAGGAGTCATGGTGATGGAGGGATGCCGGGAAAGCTGAGGTAAGAAAAATATATGCAGATGCTTAAGTATACTTTGAAATTGATTGACAGGACCATCAGGCACCTACTCTGGGCTAAGTGGAACATCTGTAAAAGACAGAAATATATTTATATATAAAATCCATTCTAGATATGTTATTGTCTAGGTATAGCATTGTGAGCATGTACTGTCACTTGCATATGTGATGTGTTTTTGATGTGTTTTTATGTTTTAACTTTGTAATTTCACGTCATTTAAAAAATAAAAATACTCCTTGTGGACATGATCTTGATCTTTTATGACCTTGACTTCACATGCACTGAACTTCCTCTTGATCAGTTTTCACTTCACTAATCCAAAATGTCCATTTTTTTTTAGATGACATTGCCTAAATGGTTTTACTATGGTGTACTGGGGCGTAACTAAAATATTACTAAAGCAAAACTTTTCTGTCTTAAGCAGGACGCTGTGCAGAAAAGACTGGCATGGTAATGTTTAGAATGAAGTGAAAACATCCAACTATTTGGTTTATAATTATGGGAATAAGAATAGGAAATTAGAGCAAGTCTTGAATCTTTTTGATTTGTTTAACATCAGCAGGTCATGTTATCGCAAAATTATCACAGGACAAACATATAACAAACATTCTGTTTAAAACGCACATGTTTTCATTTACAATTTAATTTACAGGAACCTCCTCAAAACATTTATCTAAACATTCTTTTGCTGTTTTAATGATCAATATAACTACGGCAAGTTGGGTGAAACTACATAACCATGATATATTTTCAAATAAGAATTTGATTGTCTACACATTTGTTTCCATTTCACAGCCATGAAACACCAAAGTACTTAAACACCTCTGTTATACTATCTATATTAACGAAAAACATAATAAACCACATGGTAATCCTAAACTAAAAGTTGAGAAATACTGCCCTCTACCGGTTTATCAGATTTACTGAATACGGTCATTTGCTGGTTGCTAGGAATACACACTCGTGATCCTATAGGTACATATTAATTGCTTTCTAAAAACATCATAATTTAAACAATGCTTGAAACTAGTTATATGAGTTGTCCACGACATATGTATATGGTCTAAATTTTAGACTCGAATTTTAGATGGACGACCCCTTGTGAGGAAACGGCGCAACTAAACCTTTACGCGTAAAAACAACTTTATGCAGTATCGACATACACGTTAGTTAACCAGCATGTAGGACTTTTACGTTAGTCAACAATTAAATACACACACACACATTCATAATTGGATTAAGATAACACGCAACATTTGTTTCCGTTTTTGGCAACGTTAGGCACGTCATTCCATTAACAATAACAACAATCTGAACACAGTGAAAAAAGTACATTTCCCTTTTCGATTTAATGTGACTTTTCTGCAGGTCAGAATAGTTATTAAACATTCGAGGGTTGAATTGATATGTTATATAACAGAGGCACCACCTGAATGATGAATGATGATTATCATTATATAGTGCGCATCAGCTGCGTCTGACTGGACGAGTATTACTGAAGTGAGACGTGTTTTTGTTTCACAATTCATACTCAATATCTTAAGTTAATAAAACGATAAAGATTGACATACGGTTATGGCCTTACATAGATCCTACAGGAACTGACAGCAGATTTTTTTATTTAGTATTGGGTGAACTGGGTGTAATGCTGTTTAATGGCAGTAGAGATGCTGTTGCTCTTCTAGTGTATTTACCACTTCCACAAAAAAAGAGATAGTTCACCACGAATACGTAAAACATAATATATAAAGCAAGACATTGACCCCAAAAATCATCAAAAACATAATTGTCACGTCACGTTTTCTCTATGGAAGCATGAGTCTTAAAATCGTATGGTCTGTGGTTTGCACGTTGTAACACTGCGCATATCAAATTATTCCCACTGCACATAATTATAAGATTAATAACAGGAAATCGGAGGAAATCGTAAATGTATTAAAAGAAAGGATGCTTTATAGCAAGGTCAACAGCAGCAGCACAGCAGTGAATGTGCAATGTTTACACCGACAGGTGTCGCAGGAGGTCAAGACACCATAATAGTGCCCATGAAGAATTAATTTGCAAAAACAGATAAATCCGTTTCTTATTTTTTCTATGTTCTTATTGTATTTAATTGTGATAAGTTTAAGTGATTAGGCTACTTAATCAAAACAACCTTCAGTTTGATTTATATTCATTGGAATTCACAGTCACAAAAGCATGATCTTTAATATGTTTGTTTTTGCAAATGAACTCAGATTTTCACACGAACGAACTCACACGAATTTTGCAAATTCTTCATATTTTCAATCAATATTGGCCTTCTTTTTAAAATGCTCCACAAAATGCGCCATTGTGTTTCTTAGTCGTTTGCTACTTACTTTTTAATAGCATGCCTTTATTTAATAACTCAGAAGTCATTTAATAGACCATTTAAGCTTTAGGCATATGAATTGAAACAAACAAATCCAAGATCTTTGGCATTGTAATCTAAATGATTTGATCTATTTAATTTAGCCTTGCAAAATAAAGTTTTGTTTGTCAATCCAATTAAACAATGCTATTCACGTGTTAGTTCAGAAAGTGTTACCAAAATTCTGCGGTAAATCACCACGCGATGCACACGTTGCAAGATTATGAACAGATGAGTAGGTTATTGAAATTATAACAGATGTTGGACCTGTTATTATGGATCTGTATTTAAAGATATGACTCATTTGATGAACAGGTGTGTCATCTATCTTCTCTGATTTGTTCTCAACAGCTCCCTCACAAAGCGAGGAGATCAATGGACAAGAGACGTCCACAGAACCCATCACGCCAGATTCTCCACCTCAGTGAGTTAAACAAAGCAATCTTTATGCTCAAGTGTTTGCAGAATCAAAACTAACAGTGCTTGTATTTTTAGACAGGAGAGTTCTGTTCAGAGGCTGAATGAACCAGATCCAGTTAAATCAGAGTCCTTGGTACCGCAAGCTGATGCTGCTGATCCAAAAACAGGTAAAGGATAAATAATGACATTAGACCAAAGATATCAATGGTCTTTCGTTTTTAAACTGTTCTGAGAATCTTACTCTTTTGGTAGCATATTTCTAAGTGTGTTACTGAAACTTAGATCAACTTGTTTTTAGCTCCAAGAGATGCATTGGTAACACCAAAGGTTTCCAAGAAACCAAGGAGGAGGAAAAGAAAAGTGGCAATTGGTAAGTTAATATATTCTTATACAATCTGCTCAACCCTTACAGTGCTCCTTAATTTTTAAAAGACTTACGTTTGGTAGCATGTTTCTTAGTAGGTTATTGAAATTACAACAGATGTTGGACCTGTCATTATGGATCTGTATTTAAAGTAGGGATGGGCATTTAAAGCAAAAATAATATTCGAAGATCGATGAGAACTATTTGAAAATTATTTGAAATTCGCACCCCTCCCCCACATGGACGTATTTACAGTATTAGCCTACACACATAAACGGAGAGAGAGAGACCATTTACGCTTTAAATCCGTAACGACACACTGCTTTATTTATTATGGAATAGGCAATCTTACATCAAGCTAAACATTAAGATAATGCGCTGAAACATTAATATATTAACAACCGAATGACGGCACTTATTAACAGTATGTCGATGAGCATCAACCGCTCATAATGCTAGAACATTTCCTTGTAAAATATGAGCATTCACATTTATACCAACTAAAAAACAGCAGTGCTATTGATCAAGGAAAATATAATAAAGCCATAAAGATTTTAGACCAGACTTTAAACGCGTTTAACCATATTAACCGAATGACGGCATTTATTAACAGTCCGGAACGATTTCATGAATTAATAGCTCAAAAGGCTTTCATATCTATTGTCATGAAAAAGTTTCTCCAGTCTGGCAGTGATCGTTTTTCTAGACGAACAGTAAACTCGGGCTGCACAAACACCATAAGAATTTTAAAGCCCTCTCCTTCGACAAAGCCGATCGGAAGCAGATCCTTAGCGATCATTTTAGTAATTAAAGCCGTTATTTGCTCCCCCCGTCTGGCATCCAAATTAGTTGGTCTGACCATAAAACTAGCAACTGATTGCTGACCTGTGGATGGACCTGCTGGGTGCTTTCCCAAATGACTGTTCATCATAGTTGTTGACCGATGATAAGCCAGCTTTGCATTGTAGAGTTTGCACTGCACTTTATTCTCATTCATTTTATTAAAGGACCCCCACACAGAACTCATTTTTGACACTGTCTCAATTTATCGTATCCGTTATGCCACGCGGGTCTACAGTGTGCGTAACTTAATTAACAATTATTGTGAGAAAATGTTTTCCTCTTTTGTCTCTTGATTAACAGCCTTTAGGTTTAAGGTGCGTCGTTAATGGCAGCGCTACCCTTTGGTTACATGAACACGTTACGTGTGAAATACGGCAAATTTTTTAAGATCGCAAACACTATTCGAAATTCTATAAATAAAAAACTAATAGAATATTCGAAATTCCTGAGCCATCCATAATATAAAGATATCACTCATTTGATGAACAGGTGTGTCATCTATCTTCTCTGATTTGTTCTCAACAGCTCCCTCACAAAGCGAGGAGATCAAAGGACAAGAGACGTCCACAGAACCCATCACGCCAGATTCTCCACCTCAGTGAGTTAAACAAAGCAATCTTTATGCTCGAGTATTTGGAGAATCAAAACTAAGAGTGCTTGTATTTTTAGACAGGAGAGTTCTGTTCAGAGGCTGGATGAACCAGATCCAGTTAAATCGGAGTCCTTGGTACCGCAAGCTGATGCTGCCGATCCAAAAACAGGTAAAGGAAAAATAATGACATTAGACCAAAGATATCAATGGTCTTTCGTTTTTAAACTGTTCTGAGAATCTTACTCTTTTGGTAGCATATTTCTAAGTGTGTTACTGAAACTTAGATCAACTTGTTTTTAGCTCCAAGAGATGCAGTGGACACACCAAAGGTTTCCAAGAAACCAAGGAGGAGGAAAAGAAAAGTGGCAAATGGTAAATTAATATATTCTTATGCAATCTGCTCAACCCTTTCAGTGCTCCTTTATTTTTAAAAGACTTACTTTTGGTAGCATGTTTCTTAATAGGTAAGTGTATTTAAAATAGATGTTGGACCTGTTAGTGTGGATCTGTATTTAAAGATATCATTCATTGGATGAACAGGTGTGTCATGTGTTTATCTGCTCTGATTTGCTGCCAATAGCTTCCTCACAAAATCAGGGGATTGGTGGACAAGAGACGTCCACAGGACCCGCCTTCACGCCACCTTCTCCACCTCAGTGAGTTAAACAAATTCTCTCAATTCATAAACAGCAACCTAAATGCTTAAAGCATTAACTTAAAGGATTTGTATTTTTAGGAAGGAGAGTACTTCAAAGACACTGAAGTCCCAGGTACCTCCAGCAGCTGCTCTAAAAACAGGTAAAGGAAAAATTATTAGTACATGATGACACCTAACCAAAACCATCAGTGCTCTTTTGAATTTAAAACGTTTTTTGGTTGCATGTTTCTTATTGTGCTGGTGAAATTTCGAACAATTTGTATTTTTGTTTCTGTATTTAAAGAAATCAATCATTGGATGAGAAGGTTTGTCATTTATCTGCTCTGATTTCTTCTCAACAGCTGTTGTACAGAAGAGGGTCATTAGAGATGGGTGGAGAAGTCGGGTGGTTTGGCAAAAGACATCTATGATGCCTCCCGTGATGACAGATTCAGCACGTCACCCATCTAAGTGAGTGGAGAAAATTCTCCTGATTAAAACACTGCAACCTAAGCGCTTTAATGTCTGTTGAAACTTAAAATAACTTGAAGTACTGGCACTTTTAGAGATCAACGTTCTGACTGGAGATCTTCTCCATCTGACGGAGTTAAACAAATGATCTTGATTCGTACAAAGCAATCTAAATGTATGAATGTTTGCAGAAACAATACTTAGTGCTTGTATTTTTAGGCAGGAAAGACCAAGAGACAAACCTGAGACCCTGGTACCTCCAGCACCTGCCGATGTTCCAAGAGCAGGTAAAGGAAAAAGTTATTTGTATGTTATAACATCTGTCCAAACCATCGATGCTCTTTTATCTTTAAAACAGTTTAGATCTTACTTTTGTTAACATGTTTCTTTGTAGGTTATTGAAATTACAACAGATGTTGGACCTGTTATTATGGATCTGTATTTAAAGATATCACTCATTGGATGAACAGGTGTGTCATCTATCTTCTCTGATTTGTTCTCAACAGCTCCCTCACAAAGCGAGGAGATCAATGGACAAGAGACGTCCACAGAACCCATCATGCCAGATTCTCCACCTCAGTGAGTTAAACAAAGCAATCTTTATGCTCGAGTGTTTGGAGAATCAAAACTAACAGTGCTTGTATTTTTAGACAGGAGAGTTCTGCTCAGAGGCTGGATGAACCAGATCCAGTTAAATCGGAGTCCTTGGTACCGCAAGCTGATGCTGCCGATCCAAAAACAGGTAAAGGAAAAATAATGACATTAGACCAAAGATATCAATGGTCTTTCGTTTTTAAACTGTTCTGAGAATCTTACTCTTTTGGTAGCATATTTCTAAGTGTGTTACTGAAACTTAGATCAACTTGTTTTTAGCTCCAAGAGATGCAGTGGACACACCAAAGGTTTCCAAGAAACCAAGGAGGAGGAAAAGAAAAATGGCAATTGGTAAGTTAATATATTCTTATACAATCTGCTCAACCCTTTCAGTGCTCCTTAATTTTTAAAACACTTACGTTTGGTAGCATGTTTCTTAGTAGGTTATTGAAATTACAACAGATGTTGGACCTGTCATTATAGATCTGTATTTAAAGTAGGGATGGGCATTTAAAGCAAAAATAATATTCGAAGATCGATGAGAACTATTCGAAAATTATTTGAAATTCGCACCCCTCCCCCACATGGACGTATTTACAGTATTAGCCTACACACATAAACGGAGAGAGAGAGACCATTTACGCTTTAAATCCGTAACGACACACTGCTTTATTTATTATGGAATAGGCAATCTTACATCAAGCTAAACATTAAGATAACGCGCTGAAACATTAATATATTAACAACCGAATGACGGCACTTATTAACAGTATGTCGATGAGCATCAACCGCTCATAATGCTAGAACATTTCCTTGTAAAATATGAGCATTCACATTTATACAGACTAAAAAACAGCAGTGCTATTGATTAAGGAAAATATAATAAAGCCATAAAGATTTTAGACCAGACTTTAAACGCGTTAAACCATATTAACCGAATGACGGCATTTATTAACAGTCCGGAACGATTTCATGAATTAATAGCTCAAAAGGCTTTCATATCTATTGTCATGAAAAAGTTTCTCCAGTCTGGCAGTGATCGGTTTTCTAGACTAACAGTAAACTCGGGCTGTACAAACACCATAAGAATTTTAAAGCCCTCTCCTTCGACAAAGCCGATCGGAAGCAGATCCTTAGCGATCATTTTAGTAATTAAAGCCGTTATTTGCTCCCCCCGTCTGGCATCCAAATTAGTTGGTCTGACCATAAAACTAGCAACTGATTGCTGACCTGTGGATGGACCTGCTGGGTGCTTTCCCAAATGACTGTTCATCATAGTTGTTGATCGATGATAAGCCAGCTTTGCATTGTAGAGTTTGACTGCACTTTATTCTCATTCATTTTATTAAAGGACCCCCACACAGAACTCATTTTTGACACTGTCTCAATTTATCGTATCCGTTATGCCACGCGGGTCTACAGTGTGCGTAACTTAATTAACAATTATTGTGAGAAAATGTTTTCCTCTTTTGTCTCTTGATTAACAGCCTTTAGGTTTAAGGTGCGTCGTTAATGGCAGCGCTACCCTTTGGTTACATGAACACGTTACGTGTGAAATACGGCAAATTTTTTAAGATCGCAAACACTATTCGAAATTCTATAAATAAAAAACTAATAGAATATTCGAAATTCCTGAGCCATCCATAATATAAAGATATCACTCATTTGATGAACAGGTGTGTCATCTATCTTCTCTGATTTGTTCTCAACAGCTCCCTCACAAAGCGAGGAGATCAAAGGACAAGAGACGTCCACAGAACCCATCACGCCAGATTCTCCACCTCAGTGAGTTAAACAAAGCAATCTTTATGCTCGAGTGTTTGGAGAATCAAAACTAAGAGTGCTTGTATTTTTAGACAGGAGAGTTCTGTTCAGAGGCTGGATGAACCAGATCCAGTTAAATCGGAGTCCTTGGTACCGCAAGCTGATGCTGCCGATCCAAAAACAGGTAAAGGAAAAATAATGACATTAGACCAAAGATATCAATGGTCTTTCGTTTTTAAACTGTTCTGAGAATCTTACTCTTTTGGTAGCATATTTCTAAGTGTGTTACTGAAACTTAGATCAACTTGTTTTTAGCTCCAAGAGATGCAGTGGACACACCAAAGGTTTCCAAGAAACCAAGGAGGAGGAAAAGAAAAGTGGCAAATGGTAAATTAATATATTCTTATACAATCTGCTCAACCCTTACAGTGCTCCTTTATTTTTAAAAGACTTACTTTTGGTAGCATGTTTCTTAATAGGTAAGTGTATTTAAAATAGATGTTGGACCTGTTAGTGTGGATCTGTATTAAAAGATATAATTCATTGGATGAACAGGTGTGTCATGTGTTTATCTGCTCTGATTTGCTGCCAATAGCTTCCTCACAAAATCAGGGGATTGGTGGACAAGAGACGTCCACAGGACCCGCCTTCACGCCACCTTCTCCACCTCAGTGAGTTAAACAAATTCTCTCAATTCATAAACAGCAACCTAAATGCTTAAAGCATTAACTTAAAGGATTTGTATTTTTAGGAAGGAGAGTACTTCAAAGACACTGAAGTCCCAGGTACCTCCAGCAGCTGCTCTAAAAACAGGTAAAGGAAAAATCATTAGTACATGATGACACCTAACCAAAACCATCAGTGCTCTTTTGAATTTAAAACGTTTTTTGGTTGCATGTTTCTTATTGTGCTGGTGAAATTTCGAACAATTTGTATTTTTGTTTCTGTATTTAAAGAAATCAATCATTGGATGAGAAGGTTTGTCATTTATCTGCTCTGATTTCTTCTCAACAGCTGTTGTACAGAAGAGG
This sequence comes from Triplophysa bombifrons, assembly GCA_029783895.1. NCBI lineage: Eukaryota > Metazoa > Chordata > Actinopteri > Cypriniformes > Nemacheilidae > Triplophysa > Triplophysa bombifrons. Next base: position 24,189,623 of record CM056456.1, read on the forward strand.
GTCATTAGAGATGGGTGGAGAAGTCGGGTGGTTTGGCAAAAGACATCTGTGATGCCTCCCGTGATGACAGATTCAGCACGTCACCCATCTAAGTGAGTGGAGAAAATTCTCCTGATTAAAACACTGCAACCTAAGCGCTTTAATGTCTGTTGAAACTTAAAATAACTTGAAGTACTGGCACTTTTAGAGATCAACGTTCTGACTGGAGATCTTCTCCATCTGACGGAGTTAAACAAATGATCTTGATTCGTACAAAGCAATCTAAATGTATGAATGTTTGCAGAAACAATACTTAGTGCTTGTATTTTTAGGCAGGAAAGACCAAGAGACAAACCTGAGACCCTGGTACCTCCAGCACCTGCCGATGTTCCAAGAGCAGGTAAAGGAAAAAGTTATTTGTATGTTATAACATCTGTCCAAACCATCGATGCTCTTTTATCTTTAAAACAGTTTAGATCTCACTTTTGTTAACATGTTTCTTTGTAGGTTATTGAAATTACAACAGATGTTGGACCTGTTATTATGGATCTGTATTTAAAGATATCACTCATTGGATGAACAGGTGTGTCATCTATCTTCTCTGATTTGTTCTCAACAGCTCCCTCACAAAGCGAGGAGATCAAAGGACAAGAGACGTCCACAGAACCCATCACGCCAGATTCTCCACCTCAGTGAGTTAAACAAAGCAATCTTTATGCTCAAGTGTTTGGAGAATCAAAACTAACAGTGCTTGTATTTTTAGACAGGAGAGTTCTGCTCAGAGGCTGGATGAACCAGATCCAGTTAAATCTGAGTCCTTGGTACCGCAAGCTGATGCTGCCGATCCAAAAACAGGTAAAGGAAAAATAATGACATTAGACCAAAGATATCAATGGTCTTTCGTTTTTAAACTGTTCTGAGAATCTTACTCTTTTGGTAGCATATTTCTAAGTGTGTTACTGAAACTTAGATCAACTTGTTTTTAGCTCCAAGAGATGCAGTGGACACACCAAAGGTTTCCAAGAAACCAAGGAGGAGGAAAAGAAAAGTGAAAAATGGTAAGTTAATATATTCTTATGCATTCTGGTCAACCCTTTCAGTGCTCCTTAATTTTTAAAAGACTTACTTTTGGTAGCATGTTTCTTAGTAGGTAAGTGTATTTAAAATAGATGTTGGACCTGTTAGTGTGGATCTGTATTTAAAGATATCATTCATTTGATGAACAGGTGTGTCATGTGTTTATCTGGTCTGATTTGCTCCCAATAGCTTCCTCACAAAATCAGGGCATTGGTGGACAAGAGACGTCCACAGGACCCGCCTTCACGCCACCTTCTCCACCTCAGTGAGTTAAACAAATTCTCTTATTAATACAAAGCAATCTAAACTGCAGGAACAGTACTTACAGTTCTTGTATTTTTAGAAAGGAGAGTTCCATGAGACTGGATAAACCAGATCCAGTCAAATCTGAGCCCCTGGTACCTCCAGCAGATGCTGCTCTTCCAAAAACAGGTAAAGGAAAAATAATTTGTATTTAATGACATCGGACCTAAAATGTCATTGTTTTTTTTTTTTTACTGTTTTGAGAATCTTTAGGTGTCATGTTTCTTAAACTGTTCCTGAATTTTAGAGCAACTTGCTTTTATGGATCTGTATTTAAAGATATCAGCCATTGGATTAACAGGTGTTATCTGCTCTGGTTTCTTTTCAACAGTTTTAAGAAAGCAGGAGATTGCTGGAGAGGAGACACAGGCACATCTGTTGAGGCAGGAGGCGAGCGACACCGGCACATCTGTTGTAGACCTATGTGAGCGGCAGGAGAAAGTACATCAGTCCTCAAAGCCTCCTGCTAGAGCTACACAAGCTCCTAAACCTGAGTGAGTTGAACAAAATAATCCTCAATTTATATGTGAATGAATGTTTGCAGAATTGGTGGTCACAGTTCTCTTTATTGTATTTTTAGGCGTCATCATTTAGGGTTGAATTCCTCCAGCCCATTTGATAGACTGAAACCTCTTCGTCTGGCCAAATTTCTTTTTGACCTACTATCCAGATTTGGTAAATTTATATATTTTGTTCTATCTGGCTGACAGTATCTATGCTCTTTTATTGTTTAAAACTTTTTTGAGAATCTTACTTTTATTAGCATGTTTCTTAGTCGGTTAGTGAAATTTAGAACTTGTTTTAGTGAAATCAATCATCTTTTTCATGTCTGATTTGTTTTTAGATCCAATTGAAAATTTACATAAGCTTCTGGAGGACGTACATCTGTCCTCAAAACCCCCTGCCACCCCTAGACCATCTCCAGTACCTGAGTGAGTTGCACAAAACATTTGTGATTGAATGTATGAATAAATTATACTTACAGTACACATCCTTGTATTTTTAGGTGTCATCTATTAGGATCGTACTCCTCCCGCCCATTTAACCCCTTGAAGCCTCTGCAACCAGCAAAATTTATCTTCAAGTCATTACTCACATTTGGTAAGTTTGTTTATTTTGTCGTATTGATTTTCTCTTATTGTTTAAAATAGTTTTGAGAGTCTGACTTTTATTAGCAGTTTCTTAGTCGGTTAGTGAAATTTAGAACAACTTGTTTAAATGAAATCAATCATCATTTTGATTTCTGATTTGTTTCCAGATCCAATTGAAAATTTACATAAGCTTCCGGAGGAAGTACATCTGTCCTCAAAACCCCCTGCCACCCCTAGACCATCTCCAGTACCTGAGTGAGTTGCACAAAACATTTTTCAATTCATAGGTGATTGAATGTATAAATAAATTATACTTACAGTACACATCCTTGTATTTTTAGGTGTCATCTATTAGGATCGTACTCCTCCCGCCCATTTAACCCCTTGAAGCCTCTCCAACCAGCAAAATTTATCTTCAAGTCATCACCCACATTTGGTAAGTTTGTTTATTTTGTCGTATTGATTTTCTCTTATTGTTTAAAATAGTTTTGAGAGTCTGACTTTTATTAGCAGTTTTTTAGTCGGTTAGTGAAATTTAGAACAACTTGTTTAAATGAAATCAATCATCGTTTTGATTTCTGATTTGTTTCCAGATCCAATTGAAAATTTACATAAGCTTCCGGAGGAAGTACATCTGTCCTCAAAACCCCCTGCCACCCCTAGACCATCTCCAGTACCTGAGTGAGTTGCACAAAACATTTTTCAATTCATAGGTGATTGAATGTATGAATAAATTATACTTACAGTACACATCCTTGTATTTTTAGGTGTCATCTATTAGGATCGTACTCCTCCCGCCCATTTAACCCCTTGAAGCCTCTCCAACCAGCAAAATTTATCTTCAAGTCATCACCCACATTTGGTAAGTTATAGTTTGAGATTCTTACTTTTATAAGCATGTTTCTTGGTCGGTTAGTGAAATGTATGTTCCATCTGACCAACAGTGTTAATACTCTATTAATGTTAAAAACTGATTTGATTGGATGAAAGGGTGTGCTATTCATCTACTCTGATCTGTTCTCACCAGGTTTTGGACAAAAGTCTGGATGGCAGATTAGTGGGCAAGAAAGGTCCGTAGAGCCCCCTGTGACAGAAGACTCTAGAACAACACCTTCTCTATCTCAGTGAGTTAAACAAATTCTGACAATTTACACATTGCAATCAAAGTGCTTGAACATAATTCAAAGTACTGGTATTTTTAGGGGTCATCGTTCTGCTCTAAAGCCAGAGAATCATGCTCCAGTTGGATATGTGTTCGATGTACATCCTAAAGCTTCAAGGTTTATTACGACAGAAAAAAGAAAGATGAGGAAAACTAGAAAAGGTAAGTTATTTCATTCTTTTCCAATCTGCTAATTGTTAATAATGGTCCTTTATTTTTAAAGTGTTTTCTTGAATCTTTGGGATCAGTCAGTGGATGAACAGGTTTCGATTTCTGATTTGTTCTTAGAAGACTTTCAAAAGAGGCAGGAAGCGAACGGCACACTGGAGACCGTTGAATATTTATTCAAGGCCAAAGGACTCCATCTGTTCACAAAGCCCTCTGAACCAGCTACACCATCCTCTGTACCTCAGTGAGTTCAAAACAAAATCATTCTCAGTTTATATGTGATTGAATGTTTGCAGATATGGTATACAGAGATAGTTACATTCCTAAACATTAATTGCATCAATTTAAAAAGTGCTGTTTAATTATACTTAATCTCTGTTTGTTGTATTTGCAGCTAAACCTGGGCAGAGGGGCACCTGAAATGCCTCCCTATGGACTCAAGAACAGGTGTAGTGATGACCTTCCGGTGTTGTCAGGATATCAGTTTCCGGTTTACTTTCTTAACATGACTTAAAGGAATATCCCTTTAGGGATATCCCTTTAACGTTACCTAAACAAGTAGAAATAGTGATGCATAAGTAAACAGGAAACTGATATCCAGCCTTCTGACAACATCTGCCGTTAGTCACTACGCTTGTGCAAAGAGTCCATGGATGCTCGTCAAATAAACGAGCAGCAAAATAAAAAAACATCAATAAAACATCTTCTGTCCTATGAAAAGGTCACAAAAATCTGAAGCGTCCTACCTCTGGCATCAGCCACTTGTTCACATATTTACTTTTTTCTATAGTGAATGACACATAGTGCACTAGAAAGGGGATAGGAAACTATTCTGATAGTAATACTGTGTTGGGATAAATTAAAATAGTTCTTAGTGCAGCTTTGTACAAATATAGATCATGCTATTTTAATGGGTAGATTTGAAAACAATTTTGCCATAAGGGGGCAGGTGGTACCTAAGTACCTGTTATTTCAGTTGGAATCAATCGCAAACATTTGTCACATTGTGGAATTTTTGCTCTCTGTACACTAATCTTTTCTTGTTTTTATGTCTCACCCTCGGGACACCGGAGTCGGACAGACCTAGCTTTAGTTTGACTGGATGTTAATGCCAGATTCTCAGACACTAAAACATGACCACAGGTGAAGCCCGTGTCGAGCAAAAGGTAACAAAGAGTCTGCACTGATCACTGTACATAGCGTTTCTCATGTATTTTATAATATTGTCACTGTCTTTCTGATGTTGGATGTCCAAATTCGCTGTTTTCAGGAAATGTAAAAACACCTTACTTTTTAAATGATTGCATACTCTGTTGTCAAAGTTGACAAGCACTTTTTAATACTTTATATAGGTCAGATATTTGCAAAACCCAGTACCAAACATAAAGGCTGATTAATGATTTATGGGTCAAAGCAGAAGGGGAGAAGGGAGAAAGAGATTGAGCAACTGGTGAAGAGGCGACGCCAGCTCCGAAAGCAGTGGAGGAAGGCAAGCGAAGAGGAGAAGGAGGGCCTGAAGCCACTGTGGGAGGAGGTGAAGAAGAACCTAGCCAGCCTACGGAGGGCAGAGTGCATCCGCAAACGCTGAAGGCGGAAGAAAAAGGAGAGAAGCAACTTCCTCAAGAAACCCTTCAAGCATGCGAGACAACTACTGGAGGATAAGAGAAACGGGAAGCTTGAGATTACACAATCACAGCTGGAGAGTTTCATCAGGGAGCAGTACAGTGACCCAGCGAAGTCTACACCGCCTGGAACACCAGGTTATGTTCCTCGTCCAGGGCCCCCACCTTTCCTGTTAAACGCTGATCTCCCCAAACTCAGTGAGATAGTAGAAGTTGTACGGAAAGCGAGAGCAGCCTCAGCTCCAGCCCCCATGGGATATGTTATAAGCTGTACAAGTACTTCCTAGGGGTTCATAGATACCTGTGGAACCTCCTGAGAGGGGCCTGGAAGAACAAAGTACTTGCTGTTATAGTGTTCATCCCGAAGGAAACAAACTCCACCACCATTAACCAGTTCAGGAGCATCGCACTCCTGAATCTATATATAGTTATAGCTGCATTCAGTGGCCCTGATTGGAGGTTCCTGGGTGGGTGTTTGTGGGGAGTGAGGGGGCTCGTTGGTTGTGGGGATTCATCTGCTGGGCTGTGTGGGTCCGGTTTGGCCTTGTTTTGTGGTCCATGTCGGACAACAGAGGCATAAAGTTACAACATGCCATTACTATTTTCCGTGGTTGTTCCTCTGTTTTCTGGTGTCGATAGTGGAGTGGGACCGGGTTGAACCTGCATGGTTTTCGGCGAGTGGGACTTTCTGGGTTGCAGATGGTGGGCTCTCCCTCTTCCTTGTGGATATTTGCTCGGTGGCTTTTGGTCGGGGTCACTGAGTGCAGCTATGACACGTCAGAGGGCATCAGGCCCTCCCGGCTGAGCCTGGTTTCTCCCAAGTTTATTTTTGCTCTATTAATCAATCATTGGAGTTGGGGGTTCTCGCCACAGCAAGGCAGTGTTGGCTTGCTTACCGGGAGACTGCATTTATGTAGTAATTAGATATTATTTATTAGAATGATCTTGCTCGTTCTATAAACACCATGCACTGTGCTTTGTTTTACCTTTTCTGTTTTCCTGTTTGCCCCTGTAAAGCTGCTTTGGAACAATGCACATTGTAAAAAGCGCTATATAAATTTATATATATATATTGCCAACGCTTACGGGCCCGTCCCCCACCAACTCATCGGGTATGCCTTGGACTTCTTCTACATCCCTATCAGCATTTGTGCCCTGGTGACCAAGTTTTTTTTGGGACATCAAGATGTGTTGCACCCATCAGGACTTCACGACAGGCTGGCAACAGCTGGAAGTAGGCATTGCCATGGGATGTTCGATCTCTCCCATCCTGTTTGTTGCAGCCTTTGAGGTCATCCTGATGGGGGCAAGGGTGATGGTTGGAGGTACGAAACTACCATAAGGCCAAAGGCTACCACCAGACAGCAGCATGTACAACAAGACTGCTGAAGAGGTTTGACGAGCTTGTGGGGTGGGCAAAATCACGCAGCCTGTCCCTCAGGAAAAGGGTTAGAAGCGACCATACCATCTGTCGCAGGTGGAGAGGAAATCTCATTGCTGGCAAATCAACTAGTCAGTAGCCTGGGTCGTACCTACACAGCAGAACTCTCTGATAGGCAGATGAGAGAAACAGTGAGGAAGCAGCTCGCAGATGGCCTGGCCAGGATCAATCAGAGCCAGCTGCCCGGCAAGTATAAAGTATGGAGCTATAGGTTCATACTGTACCCAAGGGTGATGTGGCCTCTGAAGATAAGGGAAGTCCCCTCCTCGTTGGCAGACAAGATGGATGGGCTGGCAAACTCATTCATCAGGAATTGGCTGGGTCTGCCGAGATGCCTTTCAAGCGTAGGCCTCTTCGGCATGAACATGCTACAGCTGCCACTGCGATCCATTGGCCTAACATACAAACAGGGAGGAAGTGGAAAGCCTAGGAAGAGGTCCACAGGGCAAGTAGAGTCCAGGAGGGTCGAGCAGGCCTTGGAAAGGCCACCAAGGAAGAGCGGAGAGCCATGGTGGTGGCAGAAGTGACAAGGACCGAGCAGGAGCACCTTTACATCAAGACGGTGTCTTAGAGCCGGCAGGGAGGCTGGATGTCATGGGAAGGTGTCACAGACAGGCATTTGTCATGGTCTGACCTGTGGAAGATCCCCTATGCCAGGCTCAGCTTCCTGATCAGATCCAACTATGACACCCTACCTTTACCCAGAAACCTCCGCCAGGGGTTTGGCACTGAAGAACTCTGCCCCCTTTGCAGTACCAGGCTGGAAAACCACCATGTGTCGAAGGGAGATGCAGGGGCTTTGTTCGGTCCTCGACAGTTCGCCCATGTACACGAGCAGGGTGTCGAAAAGCTATTAAAGAACTGGCAGAGGAGGCAAAGAAGGGCAGCTTTTGGCTGTGGCTATGGAGGAAACATAGGGGGTGGGGGCCTAATAACACCCAGGGCATCAACAGGGGGTGGCAGGGAGTGATCACTGCTGTCGCTCCGCCACCAGGAAATGTACTGGGGTTAAAGGAGCGATGATCTGTTATGCACAGAGAGGTGTTCAGAGGAGCACACCTGCGCAAAAGGCACCGGTGGAGGTGCGTCAGGGAATAATGCCCAGCAGGTCGACCATCAGCCTGTATTTCTATAAGTGTGGCAAAAATTTAAATACATTAATAATAATAAAAATCACAAAATATGGAGATACAAGGTTTTAGAAGGACAGCAGCGGTATAGAAAACAAAAACAGATATTTTGTCATCATCAAATCGAATTTCTGTTGAATAGAATGTTCACAAGTTCACCTGCCAGTGTAGTTTGCAAAAAAATGATAAATCAATGTCTTAATGTAAATAATAAGCATGATAAACAAATTTGGTTTTATGTCTAAGGAGTCGCATGGGAGGAGACATGTGATGGAGGGATGCCGGGAAAGCTGAGGTAAGAAAAATATATGCAGATGCTAAAGTATGCTTTGAAATTGATTGACAGGACCATCAGGCGCCTACTCTGGGCTAAGTGGAACATCTGTAAAAGACAGAAATATGTTTATATATAAAATCCATTCTAGATATGTTATTGTCCAGGCATAGCATTGTGAGCATGTACTGTCACTTGCATATGTGATGTGTTTTTATGTTTTAACTTTGTAATTTCACGTCATTTAAAAAATAAAAATACTCCTTGTGGACATGATCTTGATCTTTTATGACCTTGACTTCACATGCACTGAACTTCCTCTTGATCAGTTTTCACTTCACTAATCCAAAATGTCCATTTTTTTGTGATGACATTGCCTAAATGGTTTTACTATGGTGTACTGGGGCGTAACTAAAATATTACTAAAGCAAAACTTTTCTGTCTTAAGCAGGATCGCTGTGCAGAAAAGACTGGCATGGTAATGTTTAGAATGAAGTGAAAACATCCAACTATTTGGTTTATAATTATGGGAATAAGAATAGGAAATTAGAGCAAGTCTTGAATCTTTTTGATTTGTTTAACATCAGCGGGCCATGTTATCGCACAATTATCACAGGACAAACATATAACAAACATTCTGTTTAAAACGCAAATGTTTTCATTTACAATTTAACTTACAGGAACCTCCTCAAAACATTTATCTAAACATTCTTTTGCTGTATTAATGATCAATATAACTAGGGCAAGTTGGGTGAAACTACATAACCATGATATATTTTCAAATAAGAATTTGATTGTCTACACATTTGTTTCCATTTCACAGCCATGAAACACCAAAGTACTTAAACACCTCTGTTATACTATCTATATTAACGAAAAACATAATAAACCACATGGTAATCCTAAACTAAAAGTTGAGAAATACTGCCCTCTACCGGTTTTTCAGGTTTACTGAATACGGTCATCTGCTGGTTGCTAGGAATACACACTCGTGAGCCTATAGGTACATATTAATTGATTTCTAAAAACATCATAATTTAAACAATGCTTGAAACTAGTTATATGAGTTGTCCACGACATATGTATATGGTCTAAATTTTAGACTCGAATTTTAGATGGACGACCCCTTGTGAGGAAACGGCGCAACGAAACCTTTACGCGTAAAAACAACTTTATGCAGTATCGACATACACGTTAGTTAACCAGCATGTAGGACTTTTACGTTAGTCAACAATTAAATACACACACATACATTCATAATTGGATTAATTAAGATAACACGCAACATTTGTTTCCGTTTTTGGCAACGTCAGGCACGTCATTCCATTAACAATGACAACAGTCTGATAACAGTGAAAAAAGTACATTTCCCTTTTCGATTTAATGTGACTTTTCCGCAGGTCAGAATAGTTATTAAACATTCGAGGGTTGAATTGATATGTTATATAACAGAGGCTCCACCTGAATGATGAATGATGATTATCATTATATAGTGCGCATCAGCTGCGTCTGACTGGACGAGTATTACTGAAGTGAGACGTGTTTTTGTTTCACAATTCATACTCAATATCTTAAGTTAATAAAACGATAAAGATTGACATACGGTTATGGCCTTACATAGATCCTACAGGAACTGACAGCAGATTTTTTTATTTAGTATTGGGTGAACTGGGTGTAATGCTGTTTAATGGCAGTAGAGATGCTGTTGCTCTTCTAGTGTATTTACCACTTCCACAAAAAAAGAGATAGTTCACCACGAATACGTAAAACATTATATATAAAGCAAGACATTGTCCCCAAAAATCATCAAAAACATAATTGTCACGTCACGTTTTCTCTATGGAAGCATGAGTCTTAAAATCGTGTGCTCTGTGGTTTGCACATTCAACACGTTGTAACACTGCGCATATCAAATTATTCCCACTGCACATAATTATAAGACTAATAACAATTTAAAAAACACACCAAAACTTAAACCACTGGGCAACAAAACGAGCTAGATTTTTAATAAATTAAAGATATTTAAAACAGTCACAACATAGCTTTTTCTTATTTAATCTGCTCTCCAGCCCAAATATAATATAACTCACGAAATGATTCTAACTTTGAGCAAAGTGATTAAAACCACACAAAGTCACTGGAGACTCGCATTTGTGTAAATGGACGTTTGTCTCAAATCTTACAGAAATATTGTGACAACTCGCCCTGTAAACTACATTTTGTAGCTGATGCTCTCAATCATCTGTGGGGAGGAAATCGTAAATGTATTAAAAGAAAAGATGCTTTATAGCAAGGTCAACAGCAGCAGCACAGCAGTGAATGTGCAATGTTTACACCGGCAGGTGTCGCAGGAGGTCAAGACACCATAATAGTGCCCATGAAGAATTCATTTGCAAAAACAGATAAATCCGTTTCTTATTTTTTCTATGTTCTTATTGTATTTAATTGTGATAAGTTTAAGTGATTAGGCTACTTAATCAAAACAACCTTCAGTTTGATTCATATTCACTGGAATTCACAGTCACAAAAACATGATCTTTAATATGTTTGTTTTTGCAAATGAACTCAGATTTTCACACGAACGAACTCACACGAATTTTGCAAATTCTTCATATTTTCAATCAATATTGGCCTTCTTTTTAAAATCCTCCACAAACTGCGCCATTGTGTTTCTTTGTCTTTTGCTACTTACTTTTTAATAGCATGCCTTTATTTAATAACTCAGAAGTCATTTAATAGACCATCTAAGCTTTAGGCATATGAATTGAAACAAACAAATCCAAGATCTTTGGCATTGTAATCTAAATGATTTGATCTATTTAATTTAGCCTTGCAAAATAAAGTTTTGTTTGTCAATCCAATTAAACAATGCTATTCACGTGTTAGTTCAGAAAGTGTTACCAAAATTCTGCGGTAAATCACCACGCGATGCACACGTTGCAAGATTATGAACAGATGAGCGATGTGTATCCGACATTCATTGGCTGCTTCGCGCGCGCAAGTTCATCCTCCCCCGTGACGCGCGATAAATGTCCGTCCTCCCGCATCTCTGCTGACAGACAATCAGAGTTGTGCTTCGTGTCGGGACGCGTCTGCCTTTGATTTCCTCCAAGTGGAATGCAGCACTCAACAGAAACCGTGATTTTCTTTGCCTTTTCCCTTTAGGAGAGTTTTTATGGGTTTGCTCTTTGGTTGGACTTGCATTCGTTACGTATTTTTGGCGTTGTGAAAAACATGACTGGAGTTTTTGACAGCCTCAGTACAGATATGCATTCAAACCAGATTACCTCCAATTACCACAACCTGCATAAATCCAAGGAATCGCCTACTCTACCTGTCTCCACCGCCACCGACAGCAGCTATTATAATAATAACCAGCAGGTCGGACAGTGCACCGGCTCTCCATACGGTCAGATCAGCTCTTATCAGTACCAGAACAACAACATGAACAGCGTCCAGTACGGCTTCTGCAATGCTTTCGGCTCCTACAACGCGTACGGCTCCTGCACTTCACCAACTGCCGCAGATGCTGGTAAATATGTCGCTCCTCTTAAAATGGCTGTTTTTGCGCAGTCAACGTTGTTATTTTACATTAAAACGTTATGTAGACTTCTAAAAAAAAGTAAATCATTTTTACGCACGTAATTATTTTTTGGAGCCGTTACTATTATAATACATTACAATAACATCTAGTCTAATATAACATAACATGCTCTGAAAGATAATGTTGTGCATGTACATAACGGGCTTTATTTTTACTTTCACAGAAAAAGAAGAAAGTGAACCTGAAATACGAATGGTTAATGGAAAGCCAAAGAAGGTCAGAAAACCACGAACTATTTACTCGAGTTTCCAGCTGGCGGCCCTGCAGAGGAGATTTCAGAAGACGCAGTATTTGGCTCTGCCGGAGAGAGCCGAACTGGCCGCTTCTATGGGCCTCACGCAAACACAGGTACCGATTACAGATCTTTATAAAAACTGTCGTTTATATACAGCATATCAGCAGACATACAAATCTTAATTTAATGGGTATATTATTATTTTCTTACTAGTACTTGTAAAATAGATGTAAACCGCACATTTTGTGTTTATTGTGGATTTGCCAGACGAAATATTAAATGCTCCCTCGTCAGCTAAATATGTTAATTTAATAAAATCAAAATTTTTGGTTTGGTCATTAATATATAGTCCTAATTCCAAACTAGATGAGACGGGTATGTTTTGGTGACCTTGCAGCATGTTGTTATGAAAAGCATGCCTATTATGTTTGATAGTGTTGCTTGTAGTCTGCAAAATTAATTTGAAATCAAATTAACTTTATATATTATAAAATATTACATTTTCATGTCAACAACAGATTTACGGTAGGACTGGACATAGCATGTTTTTCTACGATTCAGATGAGACAGATATGCGTGTGTTTTCTTTTTTAAACATTTGCATGATTGTCATAATCCCGTTTTTGCAGGTAAAAATCTGGTTCCAGAATCGTCGTTCAAAATTCAAGAAGCTGTGGAAAAGTGGAGAAATCCCACCCGACCAGCATGTGGCCTCCAGCGAGTCGCCCCCTCTCCCTTCACCCCCTCTCAACACGACTTGGGACTTCGGACATAGTCAGAGAATGCACACTGTAAACGGGTTGCCCCAGAGCAGCAGCCCCCCGAATACGACCACCCCGTCTTTTCTGACAAACTACCCCTGGTACTCATCTACGAACTCTGCAACCCACTTACAGCCTCTGCATCATCAGAACACTATCAGCGCCGGGACAATATTTTGACTCTTAAAATCTGGGAAATTCATATTGTGAACTTGCAACTTATCGAAAGACTTTCACTCCTGTATTTCCCAGTTTAATCAGTGAGACGTCACATTTGCCACGTTGATCATGTCCAGTGCGTTTTGCGCGTTTCTTTTCATGCAATGGCGTCTCCATGCTGACACAAAGTAATCAAACACATACAATTATTTTTGTATTTATTTATTTTGTTGTTTAGCGGTGGTATTTTAATGGACTAAAACCCATTGCTCAGTGAACCACTTTTATCCAAAGCTTAGAGAACTCATGTGGACATGTTTTGGAGCGAATATTGCAGCAGGGTGTATAATAATCATTCGAGCACATGTAGCACAACCTCAAGCTGTTTGGTGCCTTTTAAAAATGACCTCACTGTTTTTATCCAACGTAAATGTCTTTAATGTGGCTGCCTTTGATTAAATACTTCGTTAAATTTGGTACATAAGTTGACAGAATGGAATCTATCGCTATACTCGATTCTTCCACCGGATCATCTTTATAGTTTTGCCAAATAGTTTTAACACGATTCTCACTGTTTTTATTTCGTTTACTATTTTTTTATGGAAAAACACTAATGAAAAGCACTGGCAACTACTGATGTCCAAAAGTCAAGTGTAAAAGGAAATTGTCTCTGAAGTAGCCTACTGTGTATTATTTATTTTAAAATGCAAATGAAAACTTCTGCCACTTAAATGAAACAAACTTATTTAAATAAAACGTTACATGTGAATCCACTGTTCATGCACTCTTTTTTCTTTTTGAGATTTTTTCCACTGCAGTTTACTGTTGGAATGTTAGCTGTGTGTTTTTTTCGTGGAACTGTCCACGCCTCTCTTTCTGCGTCGGCGCCAGTTGAGTCTGTAGTCTTTAATAAGTCTGGCTGCAGACGCGATGCAACCGCTTGTAAATGTTTCACACAAAACCCACAAATTCACCTTTTGTTGACTAACGTGACAGGTGTGCCAAGCCCACTCTGTAATAAGTAGGTCAAGAGAGCTTATGCAACTTACTTCGAGTTTGAAATTATCAGGTGCACGGCTCTTTTTAAAGGGAGAATAAATTAGGTCGGACTACCGCTCCTTGCGTTTTGGAGACGCGCGCAGACGTCAAAAACAAAACGCCGGGGAGCTAGACACAAGCGAGACGGTCGACGGAGCCTCGGGCAGAGAATGAGCACTCAAACACGCCCCGGCACGAAGGCGTTCGGCTGTGTTCAGACTCTCTGGAGTCAGAGCTCTGTGCTCCAGACTTTTTATGAAGTCAGCCCACCAAAAAAGCATGCTCGCAACTGCCCCGAGCAAAACAACGTGGAAACATTTCTCATAACTTCCACCGCCCCACGCACAATGCAGGGCCTTTGTAATAAGGGGCTTGGCTGCCTGGTAACCTACATGGATTTTCCACGGCATATAACAAAGGAAAACTTGTTTATTTGTTTGCAGGCTTGTTTGCAGAAGAAAATAAAATCCCGAATGCGTGACAGAGGCAACTGAGTAATGCAATGAGGCCAAAACTTATAACGCATGAGTATTATAACTAATGTTTGTCATGTTTCACAGCCAGTAAATTTCTCGGTAACACTTTATTTTATGGTGCCCTTGTTACACGTCATACTTATTTACTATAGTATTTATAGTACTATAAATGATGCATAACTAACCCTGAACCAAACCCAAATCCCAACCCAAACCCTATAAGTACATGTTGTTAATTTTTAATACTCAGTACTTAAATGTATAGTCACGCTGTAACACGGGCACTAAAATAAAGTGTAACCCATTTCTGAAATGAAAATATCAACGTGTTCAACACCACCACGCGTGGATTAATCGCCCTTTGTCTTTATCCATAATGGGTAAAGATGGCATCAAAGGATGCTATGCACTTTACATTAATCTATTTGTCCAAAGGCTGAAAAGCTATTAAGCAGACAGATGTAATGAGGATGTATCTTGTCAGTGATTGCCGCATTACAAGTTGTTATGTGTCGCCGTGGGCTATGAATGCGCGTTTATTGAAACGCGCCCCGCAGAGATCCGCAAGACCCAGGCTAAATCCGTTCAAACAGGCCAGGAAAAGGGCAATATTTAACCAATAGTGGGTGACTTCCTTTGGAGTGCATTTTGGTAAAGGCATATGGGACACTTCTCAATAACGCACCGTTAATCCAAAACAGTTTTACGCGCGCCGTCTCTTAAGACGAGCTCTTGGGGCTTTAACCTGAAACATCACATCGGTTGGTACACACCGTAGTGTAACCAAAGCAAATCGTGTTAACACATATTCCAACCTTAAAACGGGCCAGACGCTTGACCACATGCGCAAACAGCTTTTGCGCCGCTTTCTGACAGCCTGTGTTTTCCTGTCTTGTTTTCTGGCAACTCTCGAGAGAAGGAAGGAAAAAAAACAAGTTTTTTTTGCCACAGTCGCGTTAACATTGATTAGGTCTCTCACAGGTGGTTTAGCTTGGACAAGTGTCACACCTTGCAAATGCAAACGAACGTAAAGTTGTGTTAAAACCGTGCGCATGCACATGCTCTGCGTGCCTTTCTCTCTGAAAGATTAGCAATGATGTGGTTTTAGACACTTCCGGAATCCTGCAGACAACTTGAAAAATGCCATACCCCATCCCTAATTTATACTCTGATCTGTAATTTTATCCACAATTGCTCCAGTTGAGCATTCTGGCTCCCCGATCTGAAAGCCTGCAATTACTACATAATTCTTCGCAATTTTAGATGTCCTAATATGGACTGTAATTTTTGCGCAAGACAATTTCCAGCTATTTCAAGCATCAACATTGTCAAAGTTGTATGTACATAATAAATGGTAATATCAATGCATAGTTTTTAGCATAACATCTTGACTCCGCGATAATTATATCCGTTCGGAGCCTACGCAAAATTAGCCTGAATTGCATGGTAACTGCCGCTTTAAATTTTTAAAAATTACTCATAATTTTCCCAAAGATTACCAAGATCTCGAGTGCACAATGTCATCAGCGTAATGAGGAGTAAACATTTATGCTAATAATCAGCAATTTTTTCCATCAGCTATAAAGAGGGAAAATAAAGCTGGATTTTTCATTCCTGCTCGGAGAGCGGCTGTCAGCTCTATAAGCCCAGCTAGACGAGGCTGATTCTGGGAGCCGAAGAGCCGAACTCACGCCATGGCTGCTGGATGCTCGCGTTCTTCTTTCGGGGGCGATACGCATCCTATAGATACTGTCCATTTTCCGTGCTCTCCTTTATTAAAGATTAAGGTAAGAGGATTGTGCAATTTATTTAACTAAGTAATGACTGGGAAATGTGCGTACTTAAATTTGCGATTTATTTATGCCAAGTATTATTTATTGTGTATAAGAAAAATTTGTCTTGCAATGAAGAAAAATAATATAAACGGGAAAAAATTTGGAAATCATTTGGATCGTTTTAGAAGGGCTGATATGCTTTTGTTGTCTGCGGCAAAAGTTGCATTAAATAATAAAGCGTTATATCGAATAATGACATTCGAATGATAAGAATAATATAATTTGACAAATTTTGACGCCTTAAAGTAAAGTGTGCGTCGGAAAACAGTCCCCGTACGATCCTTTGGTAAGGAAACAATATACAAACCATTCTTTGCTTTGAATCAGACAAACAAGGTATATCTCTCATTAATAAAGCGGTCTGAAATTGCGAGATAGTTTGTCTTTAGAATCCGGGAGAATATAAAGCAGCCCTTGTTCTATAATTTCACCTCTGCCTTCATCACTCCTGCATTGTGCTTTTGCTCATTTTGATCCTTCTTCCCATTGACAAATCTCTCGGTATACACCTGCAAGCAATTTGCCAGCCTTACTTATAACTACCGCTGCGCACCTTTTCGCTCTTTTTTCCCTTTTCTTTTCCCCCCATCGCACAGCGAATTTTCTTTCATTGCGCTATCTCTTTTGTTAACAAAAGATTCCACGTGCGAAAAAAATTGCTCATAATTATCCCGTAGATGGGAAGCTGCATTAGAATAAGTAAGGAGGGAATGACTGTAATTATGTCTGGTTTGATGGGCCCGGCGCGTAATCAAGAGGAGAATAGAGTGAAATAACGCTGACCCTCTCTGCTCCACAGCTGCATGTCGAGAAAAAGACAGAACAACGCGGGTTTGTCTTTTATTCCTTCCAGAGAGTTGTGTTTTAGATATTTTTAGAAAACAAGACATGTTGTAGTTTACACTCTGACAGTACTTGTAAGGCCTGTCGTGAAAATTCATCACAGTTTGCAATGTTAGTTCAAACTATAAAAATGGTTCATCGGAATAGTTCGTTTTTATCTATTTTTTATCGTTGTTATCACAAAAGCTGGACCTATTCAGTGCTCTTGAAATAAAATATTGTATTGAGGATTCGATGACGAGTAGCATTTTTTAAATAAAATAAGCATTAAATAGCATCCAATTTTAAGCCAATTTACCAAGCAATGCGAGCTAAGATACCATTTCCGAAACTGTTATCAATTACAATCAAATAATATATATCAATATAAATATATACCAACAATAATAAAAAATAAAAAAACAATGATTATAGAAATAACAACACCAACAGTTAATAATATAACAATAATTGTGTCATTTAATACAGGTGCGTACAAAGCGCAACTCATAAAAACCGAGAAAACTGCACTTGCACTGAGAGCGCGCGGGGCCATTTCCTGCTTTGCCCAGACAGTTTTTAAGGACCACACATGAAGAGTGTCAAAATTTGTCAAAATAATTACTGCACCCTCCGAATTGATATTACCGCAAACGAAGCTACTCTTAATTTATGAATGAATATTATATTATTTTTCAATACGCCTATATAAAACTAATTAATCACAAACATAAATATGTTAAAAAAATTAAGAATAATTTCTTTAGCGTTGTAATTTGTCATTAATTTAATTTACAAATTAAGGAAATAAAAATACACAGACAAAATTAACAAGCAAACTACAGGTCAAACAAACTACCAGTTAATAGGGTAGAATGTAACATGTCAACTATTTGCCAGCTATTTTAAAAAATATTATTGTTATTATTATTATTGTTGTTGTTGTTGTTCACTGGCGTCTATCTGCATAAGAATGTTCTTTAAATGCGCAGTTAAACCATCAGCCCCGAACAAAAGGCACTTTGAACATGTCATTCTTTACCTATCTGCATTTCCCCCCCTCCCGTCCCCAGCCTTTCTTCATGTGGTCCTCTATGAGCGGCACCTGCCCGATTATTCACTTAACACACGGCCATCAAAAGCAGCCACACAAGGGCAGAAAAGAGCTTATAGCGGCTAAACGAAAATGAAAAGAAACAAGTGGCCTTATTGTCGAAGGAATTACTGTGTTACATAAACCAGCACAGCATTCGGTGATTCAGATCGAAATCAAAAAGTATAGGCCAATGCAAACAAAACAACGAGAGACAAAATTACCAAATACTGACCAAAATGTAAAGAATAACGTACATTTGTGAGCTAATGTACAGCTTTTTTTGTTTGGCTTGATATACATGCTGACAACCACGATTTTATTGTATAAATTCCAACCTAATTTAAATACATTTAATAAAATAACATTTGAAATTACTTTGTGTTGTTTTAATGTATGGTATGTTTGTCTTTGATAATGCAAAATTTGCTGTTTGAGTTGGATAGTTACTATAGGCAGGATATCTCTTTTAATTCCATTGCATTGGCTTCTATAAGTACAAAACAAATAATCTTGTTTTCGTGTATTAGTTTTACCTAAAGATTTGTTTTAGTTCTGGCAAAGCAATAATTTGGCAACTTCTTTCATGAGCAGGTTTTTACTGTCAGAATTTACACATTATACAAGACTCCATGAAACAAAAACAATAAATTAACGTGACCGGTAAGCTATGAATTTTTCAATATAAAATGAAAAGACACATGAATTTTAATAAACACAATCATGTTTAGACCCCTTTGCACAAATTATTCAGCACACAACGAAACGACTATTTCTGTACATTAGAGCTGTCAACACTTCCCATCTAACGGTGATGATAGACGCGTTTATCTGCACCGCGTGCCTCTGTCTGTATATCATTCAAAAACGCTCGGGTTCACAAACTGATGGGTTCAAATTTGGGGAAGTGTTTCTTCTATATAGTGCAGCTTTATAATCATAATTTAATGAACATTTATTTTAAATAAACATACAAACAGACAAACAAGTCTAAATAAGTTATATTTAAATTAACACAAAGAGCCATACATCCAAAATATTTTTTTAAAGATTTCTCTGTTCCCTTTAAAATGGGGAAAATCGTGAGACGTTCGTGTTTGTGATTTATCCCATTTCTAAGTCATTCACCGAGCCATGGCAAAGCCTGAAGCCGCAATATGCACCAGCATTTGGCGCAATTCGGTGTGATGTTGATGACGCTGTCGTAGCCTATAATCACAACCAGCACTCTTGTGCCAGGGACAGGCCGGCGATTCCAAATTACAAGTTTAAAGAAAAAGCATTAAATAATTTTCTTACAGTTTCATGTTTTTTACACAACAAAAGGTCGCGGAAAATGGGAGAGTAGCAGCTTTGATTTGACCCACTTTCCCGGCATTGCCTTCATTTAAAAAGAGTCATCATCATTCTTCTCCGTTGCAGACGACCCTCTTTCAGTTCACCCTGACCCAGGCTGTGTGTAAGCAGGTGTCTTTGCGAGTGTCCCCGCCGGGTCACGTCTGGTCTGGGCTGTCCGGGTTGTGTAAAAGGCCGCAGACTCGCAGAGTGACCGGCCTGTGGCGGGTCCCCTGGACTGGGCCATTGGTGAATAGATGGGCGGGGTTGTTGTAGCAGTCCTGGTTCACATGAGTTGCGGCTGCTGCATAGTGTCCTGGTGCGCTGTCGGATACCACGAGGTGTAACTGGGAATATAAGAGGTCGGCGTGGATGTTTTGACGGTGGCCGTGGAATTCCAAACGGGCGCTACGGACGGAGATCCGGCGGAGAGAGCGTTGGCCAGAGTGGTTGAGTCTATTGTTCCTCCGCCTTGTTTCATCAGTTTCTTAAACTTGGACCGCTTGTTCTGAAACCAGATCTTCACCTAAAAAAAGAAAGCCAAGTCAGACACAGCGAGCAACAGGACAACATCATCGCTATGCAATCTAATTGGGTTTTACTAATTCTAAGCCGTATCCTCAAACCAAGAGCCGTCATGAATTTATAGAGCCAATAGATTTATCCACCCAGACAGATACTATTACAGGTGGATGGCAACGTCACTTGTCCATTGCAAAAGCAATGCATAATGGAAGACGAGGGAATTACACAATTTTGTTGTAAAGTCAAATGGTTTCATTAAAAATGTCGAGTACATGCCTGTGTTTGTGTGAGCCCCAGCGATGCGGCGAGCTCGGCTCTCTCCGGCAACGCCAGATACTGAGTCTGCTGGAACCTCCTGTTCAGAGCCTGCAGCTGGAGACTGGAGTAGATGGTCCGAGGTTTGCGGATCTTTTTGCCCTTCCCGTTAAAGCGAACCTCTCCTCCTTCCACCACTGTGTTTTTTTCCGACTCCGGTGCTGCGTTGGAGAGAGAAAGTCAAGCGAAGAATGCGTCTCACAGACTGTTCACGCAGTGCAGCTCACATCAGCGCGCGCAAGTTTTACAGGCGGCACTTTAGGTATAATTAGCCTTAATTGCATACATTGTTTATAGCATTACGCAATAAATAATTACCAAGCCTAATAACAGCACATCTGGGCTACTCCGGCCCGACGCGTGCTCACAAAGCGCAGAGAAATCCGACGACCAGCAAAGACCAAAAACATGCAGCATCGTTTCTTACCTGGGTCCTCTAACCTCGTCTGAGCCAAGGCGGCGTTGTTTGGGTAGGTCTGCACGGTGCTGAGGTAAGGACTCGTGGAATGGCTACCGACCGAGTTGACGTATGGATAAGGCAGGGATCTGGGGAAGGATGGAGCCGGGCTGTAGGCGCTGTCGTGCTGCGGGTGTCCGGAGGAGTGTAAACAGTGCATTGAATAATGTCCGTGGGTCATAGATGAAGGCGACATTTGCTGACTCGGTGGCCCAAATTCCATGAACACGTTCTTTCCTGAGACGGGGCTGTTTAGACTCTCTGGTATTGTAGACATGGTCATGTCTTCTGGCGCAAACTCTCTCTCTCTCTCCCCTGCTTTTTTGTTTTCTATGATCTGAGTGAAGGATGGATCCCAATTTAAGCTCAACTGATTTTTTCACTTTCCATTCATAAGAAAATGTAGTTTGTCTCGGTGAAAAGTCTAGGTACGATGCTGTGGATCCACACAAACTCGCTCAAAGGTTTGAATCGGGGAATCATGAATATTTATCCAAGGTGCTCTCTGATTGGTCCACTCCCTCCGAGAGCGATAGGGATTGGTAATCCGAGGGTCGGGTCCGATGGACCTGATAAACTCAAGGAATAAAACCAACCTGTGACTCCATTGTGCTATGGTAATATAGAAATATAGGGAATGGACGGTGTACGCATGGGTCGTGTATGTGCGTGGAAGGGTCAGAGCCAACAGCTTCAATAAAACCTTTTGCAATTTATTTATCACATCATCAGTCGCGTAAATATCTGCATTTAGGTTGTGATAATAATTACAGAAATTAACAAATTGGCAACCAGAAAAATTTAACCACCATTAAATAATCAATGACATAGGACAAAATTTGCTCTAATTTTTTTTAATCAATTATATTACCAATGCTTAGTAAAAAACAAAGTTACATTATTATGATTGCTTAATTAATAAATATTATATTGGTTGAAAATATACATCGATATAAATAAATCATCATAACGTACAATACACTAAAAACTCGTGAGTAATCAATAATTATGGCACAAACGATTAGAAACACGTGCTTGTAATGAATAAATCCATCCCATCTTTTGATTTTTTGTCTGTCCGAAGCTTTAAAAACAGAAGATCAAACAAAATGTTTAAACACAGGTATAAATGTGTTACTCCAGGCATAGATGAATTACTTTGGCGATTCCTTTGATTAAAATGCTAGTGTCGAGTGCTAGAAGACACAAACGAAACCATCTAAATTTGCATAACACTGTTGTTTAATTTCATACGCATAATTAGTCGTGTATTTAACACTTGCAGTGTTGCGCAGATTCAATCACACGCACGCGCGCGCGGGTTGAATTATTGCACTCGAGGATCAGTGAGATGAGTCCGTGTTTATAACAGCTTTTCTTTTTTGCTGGATTCGTTTCACACCTGAGTTTGGTGCACGATGCAATAGTTTACGTTCCATTAATTAAAAAATATCTGCCTGTTATTCCAGTTATCATTCTTTTCGTCTGTAGCTCTGGTTTAACCTTACATTTAAATAGTTTATTCACATCTAAAATGCCTTAAAAATGAGAATTAATGAAAATACAAAGCAAGAAAATATCAAGGACAACTGCAACTAGTTTCCACAAGTTTACCAGTTATAGATTTACTATATCTTAATCTCTTTCTACACATTATACTTTACATCAGATTTTATAGTGTTCAGCGGAAGGTAGCAGAATAAATCATAGTTTTTATCATTATATTATATGGAATGAATATTGCTTTCTAACTGATTATGTTGGATCACATATATTACCTGCCATAAAATTAAACTTGGCCCTTGTTCTCTTCTGCCAGACTGCAATATTTAGAGAGTTACTCATTTACGATGTGTTAAAGAGCAGGCCTCATATAGAGATTAATTTGGTACGACTGCAAAATATTAGTTAACAACACTTATTATAGAAATATGTTAAATGGCAGTTCTATCAAACAAAAGCACGCATACATCAGTTTTTTTACACATTCGATAAAAATGTAAACTGAAAAATCTACCCATCTTTAAGATGCGTATGTCATATTGTGTGAGATAAATTGTCATTCTTATTTTACCAGAAGCATCTGAGAGGGAAAACTGGTCATACCGTTTGTGAACGCCTCCACATCCCCTTTTCATTCCCTGTCTGTCTGCTGTTGTCTTCTGGCATGCATTCATCATCAAAATGTTCACCACCTTCACATCTGTTTTCTTACAGTCCGTCGTAATAAAAAGATTTAAAAAAAATAACAGATTTAAATAATCGAATCTCCAAAACAATTCTTATACTTTTTCAGAATAAAGCCGTCGGGGACCCGCACGATGCCCAGATGATGCGGACTGACGACCACATTTGACAATAGCTGTTGCATATCCACCACACTCAAAAATGGTCCAATTTAAAGCAATTTGTATTTCAAATGACATTCGCAAAGTACCTCAGGGAACCTTCATCAATAGCGAAAATAATGACAGTATTACAACCGATAATTATCATCATTCAGGGACCAACACTGAAAAAAATGTTACTCGTTCTTGCCGTCAGGGACTGTGTTTATTGTCTCCAGTTTATGTAAAACGATCAGGTACACAAAACAGTATGACGTTAGACAGTAAAATTCATTAAGAAATAAAAATATGACCAAAACTGGACGAAAATTCGCAGTTAATTATTTGCCAATTTTTTGTATTTGATAAGTACACAAATTTCGTTATTTTCATTGTTTCGTAACGACCCAACAAACATGTAAATTGACAGAACTTTTGCAACAACCGTTTCCTTATAATGATATCATATATATATATATTATGTAAACAAAAATATGTATTTATACTGAAATATTTCTTTGTGTTGTTTTGTCTTGTCTTTACATCCAGGTTCACACATCTAATCTAAGGAAAATGTGTCTATTTCTCACCAAAGAGGATTTTTACGTTGCAACCCAAAGAACCAAAATCCAGTTCCATTCAGAAACATTGTAACTGTAGAACATTGTAACTGTAACAACCTCATTAAACTGTAGTCTTATTTAAAGGCCCCAATCAAAATGTTAGTGTCTGTTAGAAAAAGTATTGCCATCACAGAACAGTGGCTCCAGTATCCATGTGGTCAGTCCCATCCTGATTATACAGCCCATCAGCCCACAGTGTAGGGATGATACCACAGCGGTTCTCTGTTTAGACGCAACTCAAATAAAGCATGTGAGATGATGAGCTGGAGCACTTTCCAGAGAAGGGGATCATCAAGAATAAGAGTCAAACACCTGCTATGCTGCCCTGATTTAGTGCACCACGCCAGTCCAGGTTCACTCAGTGTGTGTGTGTGAGCATTAGAAATACTGACATCAGCTGACAAACTGATTCAGCCAGAGACGACCACAGAGTTTATGGCTTCATCCGTCCTCTGATTCATAAGGAGAACTGCGAATTTGCTTCCGGAGTAAAGTCTCTGATTAGTATCTGTTATTGGTGGCACAGGATTCTCTGGGAGTTTAAATTGTTTCAATGTGAAGCGTTCTTAGCAGCTCTTCGGTAGTGTGACCCACGAGATGTCCTTTTGATAAAGAGTTCCTGAGCCAAACCTCAAATCCGGACAGATGCCTAATGATTGTTAACAGACTGGGAAGCAACAATCTGCAAGAAGGCAATTTGTTACATTATGTGGGTCCAGTAAGGGACGTATAGAATTTTTTTTTTATGTATGAGTATGACTTGACATTAATATGTGTTTTAGTGTCAAAGGAGCACAGTCATTTTGTGTTAAAAACACTCACTGATGCTCTGGTTTCCACTGATTCAAACAGGGTCAAGTACATTTCTAATCGATTTAAACACATGTTGACCAGATATGTTGAATCAGCGCTTACAGTAAAGCACCTTAACAAATGTACTAGTGAAAATTTGGGATTTGTTGTGTTTTCCAGATATGTTTGTGATATCATCAAGAAGTTGTAGTCCACCACTGTTGCAAAACACCGTTAAGGTAAGCCACAGACTCAATGTGGTTTATTTTCATCAAAAGTTTGCATGAATAAAACAGGTTTTAAATGGAGCAGTTTAAAAAGACGGCATTGACATGGCTCAGTGTTTAAAGTTGTGCACCAATATTTATTCAGGGCTTTACAATTACACCTTGGTCACCAGTGAAAAACACAGCAGTAAATTCGATCAGACGTAATGATCCGATTTAAGAGTCTCTGATCAATTCTGACGATGAAACAGCTGTGTGTCTCTGGGGTTCTCTTAGAGGGTTTTAAGCAGGCAGCACCTTCAATTTAGTGCTTCACTGAATTCCAATGGACAGCGAGACACTTTGAGAGTGTTTGTTGAGACTCAAAGCAATACGGGTATGAGAGAGAGAGAGAGAGAGAGAGAGAGAGAGAGAGGACACTGAGATGTAACCACAGATTATTGTGTCAATCATGGAAGGGTTAAGCGTTCTGTTAAAATAATGCAGACAGGTTCTGGGTTTGTATTCATGGGGTGACGAAGGGTCAAAGTTCAATGCTGTTGTTAAATAATGTATCAGAACATTATTATTATTATTACTAAAAACAATGTGTTAAATTTAGAAAAAAAAGAAGATTGCGGATCATAATATTTTAAAGCGCTTTAGGGTTCTTATTAAGGTGTTTATTCTAAAAAATAATTTACTATGCTTACTATTTCTATTTTTAATAAACAGCTTCACATTTGTAACTAAGTAGCATTCAATAAAATAATACATTTCTAATGATGTGATATTTGAGATGTTATTTTAAATAATTTTGGGGGATTTAAGCTTAGCACACATAATTGTAAACTGTATTTCTGTATTTTACAGCTGATGGGACTTGCTGCTTAATTCTTTTTCTGGAAGATGCAGACGAAATTGTCTTTACACCTTCAAACATCCAATGCACACAAAAGAAAATATGACCAAGTGCAATGTCTGGTGTAGGCCTATGTGTATGTATATTTCCTACATGCCATGAATTTTGCGTGCAGGCCTCTGAAGAAGTATTCGAAAGTATTGTGTTAGAAAGTAAACCTATCTAAACAGCTGCTGTGTATTTATGACCACATCTCGAGTAATATTATGGTAAACTTGCAATCTTTTTGGATGTTGTGTTTACTGAAACAAATACACCTGGCATTAAATCCACCCACTAGCCTGGCTTCATATGGAGTAAAAGATCACATGGTTGCACAAAACACGAATTCCCTAAAATGCGAATGCAGCGGAAAGTGACAGGTGTCGCTATTACCAAAACATACCGTCGAAGAAGCACTTGCGCGGGAGATTGGATAGGATCTGCTCGGAATCTTCGGCCACCTGCTAATGTTCACCCATCACTCACCTGGGCCGCAGAGCCGGAGCAGGTGAGGGCGAGCGCGGACCTCACGGCGCGACACACAGCAGTGTCGCGTGTGTGAGAAAGACAGGACTACGACAACCCAACAACCTCCACCATTACCGCAGCAGCAGGGGTCAGAACAGTCTGCCCAGCATCCCCCCACCTGCCCAAAAATTGCCCTCCAAAATGACCAATTACCTGAGTTAGGTGCTACTGGGAGAAATAGAAAAATCCGCCGCAATAGATGGTTACTTAATGCATCAACAAGAAGGAAAAGAAATGACTGCAGAATTGTCACTTGTGGTATTTTTGCTCGTTTCATCTGCGGGCTAAAGGCTCGAGACAGGAAGTCATCAAATGTTCAAACTAAGCAGTGAATTAAAATCAATGAAAGCCATATAAGTCAGGGAAAACAGAGCGATTTGGACGCGAGGTAAGCCAAGGCCTGGCAGATGATTTCAAACAGCTGGCAGCAGGAACACAATCCATGTAAGTATGCATTTACTTTAGATGTCTTGTTTTACGCATATTCAAACGAGGTTTGCTTCACGTTGTCCAGTAATTAAAAGACCGAAAACATGCACATTTTCCAATTAAACAATTAGGCGCGCGCGCGCCTCTCCGTCCCGTTTCGCGTTTTGTTCCGAGTTAAGTCCCGAACAAAGACGGGCAGGGGTCAGTACTCGAGCACACCTGAACGCGTTCCCCTCTCCCCTTGATCTCCTAAGGCAGCCCGCCATTAGTCTTAATAATGGAAAATTGTCATGTTGATACAAGTCTCCCTCTCTCGTTCTGAATAAGTTGTAGTTGGAGGCTCCATTTATTTCCAAGTTCTTTGTGCCGAAAGGCCAGGGACGGTGCTTTTGTGGTGGGGAAGAGAATAGGTGCTGGATGCTCTTTCCATAGTCAAGATAATTATCCCCACTGTGACCTTAATGATCCACCCTTCTCCCCCGGCGACTTGTGCGCGCCTCGCAGCGCGCCTCAGCCGCTCTGCGCCCGCCTCCCCCCTCCGTGCCCTGTGTCAGGGAATATGAAAACCCCTATAATGAAACCATTTTGGCTGATGGAAAAAGGGCTCCTCGAGCCGCACTTGCCACAAAGACGGCTCAATTATGTGAGTAATTGTGATAATTTTCCATCCATTCATGGGCTCTCTCTGAAAGGGAAGGAAAGAGAGGAGAAAACAGAGAGACACTGAAAGGGAAATTACACAGACAATGTCGAGTGTGAAAATTGTTACACAAAAATGACTGTAAGAAAAGTGTAAGTCTATAAATAAATATGTTAATGCAGGGAGGCCGAGATCCCACGTCACAAACAAAAGGCGCGGTCGGTCGGATGACCGCTATAGGAAGAGAATAATGCCGAGATGAAAGTACGTGTGCAGCTGTCTGAAAATTAAAGCTCTTTCGACTTCCTATTGACAAAGCTGAGCCCCTAAAAAAGCTCCCCAGTGGTTAGAGATCATTTGGAGCCCTGTGACAGGAAAAAGGATAATTACCTCTCTGAGAGAGAGGAGAGAGAGAGAGGAGAGGCAGGCGGACTGACGCGCCCTTCAGACGCGCTGCTGAATGCGCGAGCTTGATAGAAGGCAGGGAGAATAATTTTGTGCTTTGCTTTTTCTTTTATTCCACCGAGCATGTTTTGTTGGCTGGAAGACAAGGAGGCGAGTGCCGCTGAGTGCATTAAACCCTGGGTGTTCGCAAATATAAGGTTCCTCCGTCCATCAACTCGTGCTTTGAGAAGAACTCTGAAATGCATTAAAATGTCTCGGACGACGGAGGCGCTGAGATGCCGCATTAGACTTCGGCTTCCCAGCGGGAGACAGATTAAACATTTCCTCGCCCTATTCCTCAAGGATATTCGGGCCTCTTCGCCGAGCTCTATACGAACAAATGCTATTCTGCGTCATTTCGCCAATGGCACGACTAACTCCTATTCCTGACCTGTGATTGCCTTTCGATAGTTCTCCAATGAAATTTGTGTTCAGATATGTGAAGAGTTTTTTTATTGTGCATTCCATTCAATCAAACCGCAGTTGGTTTGTTTTGATTCGAGCCATAATAACTAAAAGCTAACTTACACAATAAAACACCATAAAAACATTTTCGTTATCTCATTTTGGAACCGATCTCGTCATTTACTCTTTCAAAGTGGAAATATACACAGAATCACGTCTGATATTCCAACATAATTCAAATTCAATATCAATTATCCATCACAGCAACCACAAATCACACAATGGCAGAAACATTGTATCCTTCCCCTCTCCACTCTCTCCATTCCTAAACTGTTCCCACATGTCTGAAGTCTGACCCCCTGTGTGAGGGACCACAGACATCTGGAGAAATTGCAGCATGCGGTCTAGGCCGCTGGGCGCTCAATGATTCGAATGCGAATCCGTCAACCGATATATCCGTGATTCGCCACTGTCATGGCCGAATCCGATGCTGCACTTTTAAAAGACGACACTGACTTTACAGGATAGGGTTAACCTGTTTTTATTGTCTCTTTTAACACACAATATCTTCTTTCATGGAAGCACATATACTTGCACACTTGGACAAGCACCTGGACCCAGTAATGGCTGACCGGTTGTCATATCACTATGGTAATTGGCCCAATTCTTAAGAATCAGCTAAGCGTGTCATGTAAACATTGAACATCTCCATCAGCAGGAAACAAACAGGCAGACACCAATGTCCTTCAGTCGCCAACAGTAACAACAAAAACAGTTATTATCATCAATTAGAATGAAGTAAAGACTTGATTTGCATGCCGTCTGTCAGATGCTAAAACGCATCTTAATAAAGAGCGTAATAAGCATAACAAAAGAAGACAGCACAACACAACTGCACAATGTTAAATATATGGATAAGTAAAATATTAATAATCAAATGAGTGATGGCAGTCCAAATGGTTTATATCGTATGAGCAACAGCTCCAAATGGCGTCATTTTTAGAAAAGCCTTTTTATAATTTCTGAAATTTAAGATGTTTATTTGTTTCTGACATTGCTTCACAATTGGTCAACAAAACAAGTGAAATAAATGCAAGATTTTTGGGATTAAACCCAATAGGCACTAATGGTCCAACTGGCTTAGGTAAAGTTCTGTAAATTTAAGGAATATAAGAAATTTGATATTGTACCAATAACAAAATAATAGATTTAACCATCACTAGACATTTTTGATTTGAGGCCTGAATTTTTTTACTTTGTGTGGTACTATATCATATTCATGTAATAATATAAAAAAAAAATACAACAGTACTATCTTTAGGTTGCCATGGCAGACTGTGAGAGCGTAATCCCCTGTGTCCATGACTGGTGAATACAGGTGTGCAAATGTAAAAACTGAAATCAAACAGTTAATCTGTGTTTAATAGACCACAGTGCTGTAGACATGTTGGTAAAGCCCCGGACCCCCGGAGCACAAGTTAGGGATTGAAGGGCCGCTGCTCCGGATGTGTGTGTGTGTATGTGTGTGTCAGCTGCTGTTATAAATGTAGGGGCAGTGTGAGGGATGGGTCGAGCTGTCTGTGCAGAGTGATGCGGGCAGGGCCGCCTGGCTGCTGACTCCACTCTAATGACAGAGAGGGTAATGACAGAGCCCCAAACAGCAGGAAGAGGAAGATCAATCTACAGCCCAAGATGGAGAGATGGAAGAGAGGGGAGGGACGCGGCGCAAAAAAAACAGGGCAGTGCGATTTCTATTATGTTCTCTCTCTGCGTGTTAGCCTGTCTGCGAGCGGGTCTAGCCCCCCGCCTCGCTGTGGCTGTCAGCCCACGCCGCACATTAAAAACACAGCGGATCGATAACTATTAACACTCTTCAGGAGAGTCACACTGCTCGCATCTCACGCTCCATATCCAATCCTGCGCCTCGCTCTCTTTCGCCATCCCTCTCTGACCGTGGCGCTGGTCTGCCTCATGGGCTCCTGATGCCTGGGGTCAGTGGGAATTGAGGAACGTCGGGAAGGATGGACAGAGTGCGGAGAGGGGTGAAATGAAACGAGACGGGACTCACTAACCAGCTGCCCGAGCAAACAGCACACATTCCTCACTCCTAATCTGCTGTTTTTCTTCCTACAAACAACAACGACAAAAACATAAAAATAAATCAGGTCTTCATGCAGTGGGGTCCAAAGGTCTGAGAACACATTGGAAAAACATTTTTATATTAAGCTGAAAATAATGTTTATGAAAAATCATAAACAATAAAAGGGTATGATGGAAAATAAAAGCTTATTTAAACGTGGGCACAGTTGGTCATGGGACCAAAACACTGTTAATGTTAATAAATAATATTTCTTATTTAAAAGCAAACAATTGTTTGTGGGTCTTATTTTCTTCTTTGGCTTTGCTGTTTTGAGTAATCCATTGAAAAACATAAAATACATTCTTACATCATGCTGGTGTGACATTGGTCAACAGGTTTTGCAACTAGGTAATTCTCTCAAAAGCATGTTGAGATTAATACATTTTTTATTAAATTTAATGTGAATCAAATTGCAAAAAATATATTTTTTGTTTCGCAAATATTTATTATTATTATTCTTTCAATAAATACTGTTTATTATAAATAAAAAAGTACAAATAATAACTGATTGCAAAACATTTTCAGCACTCCTATTTACAGACCTGTGTGTACAACAAATAGTCCAACATTGATAAGATCTGCCTTCTGAAGTAGAAAATAAAAACAGAGTCATAAAAAACAGCAACAACATTGTGGCGATTAAAAGGAAATGAGTTCTTGAGAAAGAGAATGAAAAATAAACAGCCTTAAAAAACAGCGAGCAACGTAAAATGAGCTGCAATTTGGGTTGATTTCTGTTTAATTGTCCTTTGGGACATGACTTGATCTACTGATCTAAACATTTAGCAGGATAAAGACTTAGTCAGGAACCGGAGGACTAAATCATTACCAGCATCTGATTTTGATAGTAATGAAATGATATTGCTCTCTCACAATGAAATGAAATATCAAACTTCAGACGGGTTAGAAATAAAACATCCGCCTGTTTTGGATTTATTTAAAGCAAACATATATGATTTATGCATTATGCGTTTATCCAAAGTGAGATACAGTACATTGTATTTTACATCTTGATCAGTGTGTGGCATGCTTAAAACTGTAATGGTGTCTAGTGCTATATTGTATGTATTTATTTAATGGTTTTAATGGAAAAAGCTAATGGTTCCATTGAAACCATGACCGTTTTGGGCATTATTCCAATAAGATTTAACATCTCATCAACAGAATCCATCACATACCAGTAGACACAGTTTCCATTAAAAACATTAAAATTCCCAGTTTAACTATAAAATCCATCCAATTTTCTATTGTGTTTTGGCCAGGGTTCTATTTTTTTATGCAGGGATGTAAAATAATTTGATTAGATAATTGTAATTTTAAAAGTGCTGGTATATTATTCAGTTCTGTTGAAGCCTACAATAAATCACTTTTACATGGATGTCATTTAAACGTCCTTAAAAATGTAATTGCAATTTGATTTTCAAAGATGTTTTTAAAATTTAAAATGTTTTACAAGTTTACAAATTTTTACAAGTTTTAGTTGCATACTCTGATTATGTTTTAATGGAGAATTAGTCAAAGTGTGCAGTTTTGAACTTGTCAAATTTTGAAAACAGCATGAAACAAGTAGTAAAGTTTAGACATGCAGAAAACAAAAACTGTACAGGGTATTGATATAACAAAGCAGACATGCTAAATGTCATAAATCAATTTATGAATTTAAAATGAAAAGAAAATATATATTTTTTAATATTTTAGATCTCTTTAACATAAAACTATTCTAAAACTTTTAAATCAAATTATACACAAAAATCTTTTTTGTGCCCTGTCACAGTCTAGAAGCGATATGTATTGAGAAAAATGCGGTAAACTTTCCGGTATTAAGTTACCACAGCACTCAAATGGTACCATATATCAGTGAAATCCAGTATTTCAATACAGTTTATCTTTTATGATATGGTGATCACATACGGATACTCTTTATGGACATAGTTGGGCACAAGCTGTACGGCTCTCAGACCTCTCTGCAGTGAACACAAACAAAGAACCTTGCTTTTGGTTCTTTAAGCAACAATCATTACAGTAATATAAAACCACACTTTCCCATCTTAGTCCGCTCATTACACTGGCCTGCGTGTAATTTGTCTCTTTCCTTACTGAGTTTTACAATGTTCAGTGTCTCTGCAGAACCTCCTGAATCACATGTCAACTGAGGTCTCTTATGGCTATCCGTACATCAGCCAAACACAGAGCGTTCAGTGTGTTCCCTGCCTCCTTCCTCAACAGAGCTTTATGTGAACACCAACCAAAAGGATCATAATAGTTTTGCTTGCTTCTACTCTGGGCTTTCACTGCTCTGAATGGGGAGGGGGGTCCCAGCGTGACAGAGGACATGAGCTGAATACCTCAATACCTGTCAGGTGTACGGTAACATCACAATATTGTTTAGAGAGGTTCACATTGATTTCGGATAGCCTGGCCAGAGCAGAGCGGCCTGATGGGTATTGTGTCTGATTGCCGGATCACGGAAAAATGCAATCGGTTTCATCTGTTGTCATGCCAACCTGGACAGAAAAGAAGAGAGAAGAATCGATGAACAGTAATTGAAAGGTGGACGGGGGGTGAATTCACTAAGGATGAATTGTGCCCGCTGTTTATTTACACATGCTGCCTGGATTATTTACTGCAGGAATTATGCAAATAAAATATGGGGGGAAACAAAGCCCCCCCAAAAAACATTTTTGCAATTTGTGTGCAATGCGAACTGAACTACTGAGCTTTCTGGCCCGGTTTAACTTGACTGTGGGTGGTTAGTGAATAACACGGGCATTTGGAATACTGCACACACAATTTAATCAAATCAATTCCCAATAAACTAGATAAAACCTTTAACTCATCTACAGAGAGACATGGATCTTAACCGAAATGTGTCAGGATAATAATAAGAATGAGACTCCATTAGGGGCCTTGGTCATGTGTGAGGTGTGCCGTGTTCGAGCCATCCCTCTGGATGTGGAAAGTGTGCTACTGATATTGAGATGCTAATGGCTTCGGTACAATTATCTCACCATTTCAGCAAATGGATTCGGCCATGCGTGTGTGGCACCGTCTCGGAGAATGTGCTCCCCTGAACGAGCGGCTTCCATGAATATGTAACTACATCTGAGCCTGTCTTTGTTACAAAGGGTCATTATGGTAGCAAAACCTCCTCAATGAGACTTCTGTATCCGGACAGCCAGAGAACAAGGCAGGCGGCACTTTACAAAACAGTGTGATATAAAGATGAATCCAACTGATCGGGTGTTAACCATCACACGCGGTTTATGTGTAAAGTGCCAGTACGCAGCAAACAAGTGGCAGGAAGGGACAGTACTGTTGCATTGTGGGTAGTTAAACAGCCATGGCAATTAGTGACCACAGTGTGACGTCAAAGTCAAATGTCTAGAAACCAGAATATCATAGAATCTTGGGCCAATGAGCAACATGCATCTAGCAACCACCTGCCAATACCCTAGCAACCACGCAAAACACCTTAGCATCCACATAGCAACCACCCACATCTTTAGCAACTTTCTCACAGGAAACCACCTCATATAAAAAATTCTGATGTTATCTTCACTAGCCCATATTTATTATTACTAGATGCTTTGAAAATAATCGTCTGATAATTTATATTAAATTTATATTAAAATTATATTTAATATATACTGAAATAAATCACATACTGTACTCTACATCCCGGATGGATTGACGCAATTCCTTCATTGTATGAAATTTAGCGGCATCCATCCCTGCCTTTCCAAGAACTAAGGTGGCTGACACAGGACTGTTATGTTGTATTTACGAAACGTGCTCTGTAGAGCAATTTGTCCTTTTAGGGCTACTGTAGAAACAACATGGCGAAATCAATGCAAGGGGACCCGCTGTGTGTGTGGATTAAAAAAACATACTAAAGTAGTAAAAACATAACTCTTCACTATATAAGATAAAAGTTATCTTGCATTTCTGTCAATCGATCCTCCACAAAAAATGACACAATAGATGTTTGATACTTAATAAATAATAACAATTGACCAAAGAACCAAAAATATTTACACTGGCCTCACATAAAAATAAGAAATATTCATAAATATCATTTTATTACATACAGAGAGGAGGAAAGATTGAGGTATGTGTGTGTGCTCAGGGGATTCCCAGATCTCAGGACTCTCACTGTTGGCTCTATCTTCAACTTGTATGTGTGTGTGTGTGTGCCGGCACGGACACAATGGCTGTCGTCACATAGTCTGGGCTAGTAATGTGTTGAGAGAGAAAGAAAAAAGAGATTATACATGAAGACCAGAGCAGGTTGACTCTTACAATACTCTCATTTAGAGCGCTGAGCCTTCCAGGCTCACAGGCCGTCAGTCCCTCTGTCTCCAAGCCTCGACCTCAGGAAAGGATCTCCACCCTGGGGACAGACAGACCGCTGATGTCCCCTCTCCACACAAGAATCACACGCTCCACTTCTTGGTCCTCCAAAGAGACGCTTGGGGCAGTCTGAGTTAGCCCAAAATAAGCACAGACAAGAGTCTCAGAACTTGGTCTGTACTCTGGGCATCTCGTGCATACTTAACTTCACAGTGACAAGAGCTTTCTCAATCTGACAAGCAATAATCTGATGCACTGAATTTGAAATTTTATTAGTCCATCTGGTAACATTGCGGTTTACTTTGTAATTCAATAAGGAGTAATGCCATTGGTTGGCGCCGGAGTTTATGAAGCTCCTAAAAGCACGTTCCATCCGTCTACACATTAAATAAGTAATTTATATAAATCACATGGGTTCATCACAATCCAATTAATCTATGCATTTCGCAGACGCTTTTATCCATTGCATTATTCTACACATTTGTTTCTAAGTATGTGCAATCCCTGTGATCGAACCCTTGACCTTGGGTTGCTAGCACCATGCCGAACCACTGAGCTACAGGATATCAATTCATATTTTGAGGTCATTTAAATGTTGAAACGTCATGTACAAATGTAGAAAGACAGAAAACCCGGCTAAGAAAGGCCGCATGTGGCTACACATCAAATCTCCTTGGTCCCCGCGTCACACAACTAGTCAACATAAACATTGTGACAAAACATGTCGTTTAAACGTGTTTCCGGGAAAGGTTCCTATCCACCCGTGGCCTGTTTAACATCTTACACACTGCAGATGGACACAGAGCGACTCGTGATCTCATCAGAACCAGAGCAGAGAGGCCAAAGAGCCCTGCGGAGCTGTGCAGAGCGGCGCTGTAGGGTTCAACACTGGCCTTCTCCTCATCATCTTCATCGCCCACCAATCAGAGAACAGCACTCCAGCCACTCTGAACACACTGCGCTCAGCGGGGAAGACACACACACACACAAACGCTCTTCTACACAGACAGCTCTCGGCCGAGAACAGCATGGGTCGCAAAACACACTCACATACATTTCAAAAGCCATCAGTGGGCTACTGAATATACAATCACTCACGCACACAACATATTCTTCTACAAGACCCAGCGGGGTTTCCAATAGAAGGCCCTCTTTCTTTCTGACACAAATTCACACCGCTCTCTTCAGAGAGAGGCCTTCACTCACAGCCAGAGAGCGTACCTGAACACACACTTTTGATTTCTTTTGCACAAATAAATGCTGCAGTTAAACTTGTACATATGGCTTTCTTACACACAAACCCATACTCTCTCTCTCTCATACACATGAATGCACACAAACTCTCTCTCACACGCATGCAAACACACACACACACACACACACACACACACACACACACACGCACGCACGCACGCACAAACATACACTCTCTCTCACACACACACACGAACGCATGCGCACACACACACACACAGACACACTCTCTCTCACACACGCACCCACACATACTTTCTCTCTTTCACACACACACACACACACACACACACACACGCACAAACATACACTCTCTCTCACACTCACACACGAACGCATGCCCACACACAAGCACACACACAGACACACTCTCTCTCACACACGCACCCACACACACTCTCACACACGTGCACAAACACACTCTCCCACACACGCACACAAGCACAAACTCTCACACACACACACACTCTCTCGCACACATGCACACAAGCGCACACATCTATCTCACACACACAAACTCTCTCACATACACACAAACTCTCACACACGAACGCATGCGCACACACAAGCACACACACAGACACACTCTCTCTCACACATGCACCCACACACACTTTCTCTCTCTCTCTCACACACACACGCACGCATGCACACACACACACACACACACAAGCACACACACTGTCTCTCACACACGCATACACACACACTTTCTCTCTCTCACACACATGCACACATACACACACATCTCTCTCACATGCACGCACGCACGCATGCACGCACACACACACACACACACACACACACACACGTATACACACACACATACTCCTGGAACCTCTAAGCCATAAAACTTCCCTCAGGGCATGAAAGATTCTAAGATAAATATCAGGTCTCAGGTCTTCTTGTACACTTGGTCAATCATCAGTGATTAGTAAGCAGAACATATAAAGTGTGTAGGGCACGTGTACATGAGTGTGCGTTTGTGATCAGTCAGTGTGGTGTGTCTTTTAAAACGTCTGTGATTAACAGCACCTGCACAGCCCACCGTCTCAACCAATCACATCGCTCCGTTACAGCATCACATTCGACCAGCTCATCAATATCCAGAGAGACGTGATGAAGTTCTTCCGTCCAGCTGTAGGAAAGACTGAATCCATGATTGTGCAGCTGTTACTACACCGCTGACAAGGGCCGTGACCCACATCTGTCTAGCTGGTCTCGGCCTCATTCACTAGACAAATGTCGAAGAGGAAATACAAAAATCAGCCCTTTCAGGCACACGCAATTTATTTATTCGTTCCTATATTCTCCTAGATTTGGGCAAGTCCAGCGTTATGGATGTGACATATAAACGCTCCGAGAATGTATTTCTCGACACTATCCTGAACAATCTGTTTACTTTTTACTAAACCCCAATGTTGATAGATTAGGGTCTATATCAGAATAATATCAGTCCATGCACAAGTTTTCTGTTTTAAAGAGGGAAATAAACATGTGTTTTGGGTGTAAAAAATTAAGACAAATTTCATAGGATTTCTTTGAATCAAAATGCAGAAACCAGAAACAATTATACCCAATAAGTGGAGAAGGGGTTTCTCTTCACAGAACACGACGTAGTTAGTTACTTTTTTATTTTTCATGTGCCCATTCATGAGGAATATGTACCTTAATGGATGTGGCACACCTGAAAATGACACTTTACCTGACTATAAAAATCATGCACAAAAAATAAAACAAATGCTTTGAAACCTGACATGGGTAGTTGAAGCCCAAAAATGGTGACATCTGTGCTGTAAGTATAGAACCTTTGGTAAAACCATATTTTTTTCATGGTAAGGTCTTAACTAGTTGGTTATTAGCATGCATATTATTAGCATTTTTGGTGTTTATAAGCACTTATAAAGCATATATTCTGTATGACCTTATTATACATCCTGAATCCACCCAATACCTAAACCTAACAATTAACTAACTATTAATAAGCAACAAAGTTGTCGTTAATAGTTTATTCAAACCAAGAACTGGTCCTTAAAATAAAGTGTGCCCAAATACTGTACAGTTGGTTTCATGTAGGATTCCCCTAGTATTTTTAGTTTAATTATTTAATGTTAATTGCATAAATGTTTATATTTGCTAGATATAGAAGAATACAGAAGATCAATGTTTGTTACTAAAAATACTGATATCTTCACATTATTTTTTAAGATTTTTTTTGGGGCCGTTTTTTACTTGAATTGTACAGATTATTGGTAGAGAGGACAGGAAGCGAAGTGGGAGAGAGAAGGGGATGGGTTCGGGAAAGGACCATGGGAATCGAATTCGGGCCACATGTCAAGGCACTGCCCAATAGGCTCTCGGCTCAGACACATTATTTTTTATAGAGATCCATTAACGTTTATTTAAGTCAACAACAAGAAACGACACACTCACATAGCTTAACAGTTAAAACAACTATGTTGTGAACTGCTAATTAAAAAATTGACAAGATTTTCAATATTTTATATTGGCTTTTTAACGTATAGTTTGTTAGAATTCAACACCTTGTATTGTAAGCTAGATATAGCCTACTGCTAATTCTGTTAAAAAAGAAAGGACATAAGGTTGAATAAGTGATGAGAGAAAACTTGCCAAAATTGGTCCATCAAGTATTGGATGTGTTGGGTTCCAACCAAACAGGTCTGCCTGTTAAAAATACTGCAATCAACTGTAATTTTGGCTTCTAAAAGAAAAACCTTCATCAAGCATATCGGATAAGTATCATGTATCCCATAAAACTCGGGAAAGTAAGGTACAGTAAGCATACGATTGATGAAAGCAAGCTTTGGTGAATCAAATGTATTATCTTTTGTGTGCACATCTCAGAGAGAATTCCAGATCAGAAGTGTTTCAGAGCACTTTACTCATGGTTTTACTTTAATAGAGGTTGCAGTTAAGCCTGTTATTCATAGACGTGGATTAAACGATTTGTTTTCCGGTCTGTTGGTGTTTAGTCTGTTACTTCACTTGACGTGGAAAGCTAAGTAAGCTTTCACCAAGAAATAAGCTTTAGAAAAGACAGACATTTGTCAAATAAATCTTTCTCCTCTCACTAAAAGACTGGACTGAAATCTTGATTCCCCCCTGTGTGCAGCCAATTAAGAGGTTACAGCAGAAATAAAACCACATGTTGCTCTTTCTTCTTTTCTGTTTATTTGCTTTGCTGTTTTTTGCCGTGACTCCAGAATAAGCATCATCTTCACAGGCCATTTAATAGAGCTACACCATCAGTCAGGGTGGAGCGGGTGGCATATCTACAGATCAGCGGCTGAGCTCTCCATCAGCCACACCCACACAGACTGCATTCACACGCGTGTTTGTTTCCATAATGACTGATGCTGAGATTTGTTTAATCTTTGTGCAATGACAGAGAGAGTAAAAATGAGGAATGAAAAAAATCACTGAATATGAATATACTGCATCAGTGAAGTCCTTATTTGGCGCATTAACCAATAAAACATGCTTTATTGTCAAATATATTATCTGTATTATTCCCTATTCTTTAATATAACGTTAAAAATAAACGTGTTGTCTATGTTTATAAAACTATTAGTAACAGAAGGGGTTCCCAAACTTTTCAGCCGGCGACCCCCAAAATAACAGTGCCAGGGACTCGAGACCTCCACTATCATCGGAGGTGGGTAACGTATACAAACATTGCGCACATACACTTATTAGGCCTATCCTAACAACACAAAAGAACACTGTCTAACATAAAAATCACTTTAAAGTCATTTACTCATTATTTGACTTGTTGTTCTACATAAACCATGAACTATTACTACGGATGGTCAAATTTAATCTTACTGATTGGAATGCTGATGGAAGTGCCTCTTTATGCAAACGCCGGCGTCTCTTCGCAGCCTTCCTGAAGACGATGGCCTTTCTTACTGCGGTGCTTCTCTGCCCTCCACCGCTGGCCTCCCTGCGTTGTTTTTGGTGGATATTAACTTTCATTTAGACAAATACACATATTCTAAATTTAAAGCCTGAAAAATATTCTGCGTGCACATATGGGAAGGTTTAAGGTGGTGCTATTAATGGACTTGATCTCCTCAGGGGTCACGATCGAGGCGGAGGAAATTCCAAAGGCTTCTTATTTTCATTAACTTAACTTATTTTTTTATATTTTGTTACACTTGTTGTTTAATTATGCTATTCCTTATAATAAAAAATGATTTCTGGAAATCATCTTGCGACCCCCCGGGTGGTGCCGAGCCTAATTTGGAAACGCCTGAGTTACAGGTTTTGCAATAAACATTCAACCTGAAAACATTTGAAATGTAACAGGGTTGAAAAGTTACAAAACACTTTTAAAAGAGGATTTTTTACAAGTTTTTTTTAGCTTTCCTGTGGCTCAGTGGTAAGGGCATGGCGCTAACAACATCAAGGTCGTAGGTTCGGTCCCAGGGTATTGCACATAGAAACAAATGTATAGGATGATACAATGTAAGTCGGTTTGGATAAAAGCTTCTGCCAAATGCATAAATGTAAATTAAAATTATTATGTGGCACACAGAATGCTCTGAACGTATTCAAAAAGATTTCGAAACTTACTGTGACAGGGTTGACATTTTCCATAAAACAGGACCATTTCCTCAAAATGGGCCACTTAAATAGCTATTTTCAGTTTAGAATGCCCGTTACACTCAAGAAGTATGTGGGATCATATGGGAAAAGTCTCAAAGATCAAAAGAAAATAATATTCCCAAACATTTGGTCATCAAAATGATCCTAAACATTCGATCTTTACAATTCCACACATGCAAAAGGCCTAAATCGGGGCTGATCATGTTAAATAAGCAGAACTAGAGGATTAAGTTGAGCACTGGACTAAGAGTAGCTGGCCCGAGGTGGGCAAAGGTTGAGCGAGTTCACTCTGTATTCTCAATGCCATCAACAAATGATTGGAAAAGCCCCTGATGAATTCATTGGTGCCATGTGGAAAGCATTATGGGAGCTATGGAAGGTATAGATGTGCGTGAAGATCAGGTTATCAGGTGTTATGTCACTGACAAAGTCGTCAATCCCCTCGCAAATGGAAGAGAGATGAAGAAGACTTTTGAAGCACATCTGAAGCAGGGCTGGTTCAAGGGCTGACCCACCAACCAGCCAAGCAAAATACTCCAAGACGCATGCAATTACAGACTCAGTCAAAGGCCATGCACAATTTGCGAGCCTATTTACACAGCAGAGAATGCCCTCCCACCCGGCCAGGAATAGAACAGATCGAGATTGGACGATACAGATGCTTTCCAACTGAATATGACTTCAGTTTGAAAGAAAAGTCTTGTTTTGTAGTCTTAGGAAAAGTGTAAAAAAATAAACGAATGGCCGAGAAATCTTAAATCATGGAAATGATGTAGTCAAACACGTCCATTGGAGAACTGGATTTCATGTGAATATGAGGTCACAGCAGGAGAAATGAAGTGAGCAACTGTGCTCGAGCTGACAAACACACATGACTCGCAGGTGTCTCGCCACATTTCTCCCAAACGAATCCATATGAAAACATCTGAACGACTAACAGCCTTGTCCTGCTGTGAAATATCCTTCCAGCACCTGTCTGAGGGGATGGGGCATGAGACCATTTGGATTCGGGTTTGGATTGAGTAAAGCTCCAGCTAGTTTAAAAACTGAAGACATGTAACAGTCTTGATATCAAAGTTTCATCAAAAGTCATGATTATTCATAAATGCTATACTCGAGGAAGCAACATGTGGTGAATTCTCTCTGTGCCTAAAGCAGAATGAGATGTTTAAAGGATTAGACTGTTTTTCCCTCTGATTTGGTTGGAGCAGGTCTCCCTCCAGGGAGGTGTAGAGAGGAGAGTGGAGGTCTTCAAGGACCACCAGACCCGCACAGCTGTGAGCCAGCACCGAGATCTAGCGGCCCTCTGTGTTTCCTCCCCACCCCGGGATGACAGGCTGCCCTCGGGGCACAGAACACCAATACTAACAACATTCAGCACACAGAGAGCAGGTCACCACTGCCTTGACCTGCCATCAGAGCGCAGAGGTCTGGAAACGAGCCAGAGCCCGGAGACAAAGAGCAAGAGAGAGAGAGAGGAAATGTCAGATCACCGGGTTTCTGATCACTTCCTGTTCTGTATTCTGCAGGGAGGCCAAAAAATGACCTTCAGAGCTGAGATCAGGCAAGGTGCTTTACCAACCTGTATAAAACATCATTTAACATCCTTCCCCTAGAAAACTGAAAAATATGTCCTTCATTTAATACAATTATTT
This sequence comes from Triplophysa bombifrons, assembly GCA_029783895.1. NCBI lineage: Eukaryota > Metazoa > Chordata > Actinopteri > Cypriniformes > Nemacheilidae > Triplophysa > Triplophysa bombifrons. Next base: position 24,231,851 of record CM056456.1, read on the forward strand.
TAAAGGGCTTCCCCTAAAAATTGAACAGTATTTTATTGCTTAATAATCACGTTATTTCAAAGCTGTATAACTTTTATCTTCTGGAGAGCACAAAAGAAGATATTTTGAAGAATGTTGCTAATCAAACAACACTGCCCCCTCTTTTACTTTGACTGTATGGACACAAAACCACTGAGACATTTCTCAAAATATCTTCTTTTGTCATAAACAGATTTTAAATGACATTAGGGTGAATAAATGATGACAGAATTTTGTTTATCGCTTGAATGAATAATTCTTTAATGAGTGACATAGTGACAATTTTCACTGCACCCCAAAAAGATCACGATATTTATCAAAATGTTTATAAATTATGCCATCAATGAAATTCATTTAATTAATTTGTGTTTTTTTTCTATTTTTGAAAATTCATTTGGTCAATGAATCACACTTACAAAAAAGTTGTGAAGATAAAGAGACAGTTTGTAACCATTGTAACTGTCATGTTGAAAGATTTTAATGGGTGCTGAATAGTTTTCAATATTACGATATGTGTAGCAACAGCATAAATTTAGATAATTGTGGGTTTTAATATCCCGGTTATTGTCAATATGGGTATATTGTGATACCCCTAGAATGTCATTAAGGGCTGGGTATAGTTAACTTTCCGCGTCCGTCTCCGTCACGCACGCATCTGCATAGCTTCCAAAGCAAACTTAACCGGGGATGAGCGCGGATGGACGAGCTCAACACATGTGCAGTATGTCAACTGGGACTCGGGCGACTCTACATTTTTCTTGCGCATACGCTGTTGTACATGTTTCGTCTGCACAGTCTCAAAAACTGGCTGCACACGGACAGGGTGTGTGGATGACTGCGGACCCTCCTAATGACAAAAATTACATCATGCAGGTGGCGCACGGACTATCCTATGGGCTTTAGATGCCAAAAGTGCACTTCACATGTCTGTAGTCCAGAACTGGTTGGACTGTTGCTAGGAGACCTTACCTAAGCACCCTTGTTCCCACGGCAATAACCCTCTCAACACACTTGAAGTGATCTTATTTTGAAGACGACTCATCAGCCTGATCAAACTGATCAGCTGTCGGTTAGTTTTACTGTTATCAGACCATTGCGGTCTTCATAATGGAAGGAATAATACAGTGTTGCATACGGCAATATGAAACGATCAACAAAAAAATATATAGCACAAAAATGTGGGAACATGACCTCACTGGGTTGCATCTTTAATTAAGGTTCAGCTATCATCTCTTGAATAAACTGCACAAAGTACAGTAGTGGTCAAAGTCTAATTTCTTTGCCAAGCCTCCTTAAATTCTTTTCAAAAGGGATATTAAGTTTACACTCCATGTACAACCATCCATAATACACAAAAAATATCAATCATCGCATCAACTGTCTAAAGGAAATCATAGACAAAACACAAAGGAAGTGAATCTCGGTTCAATTATTAAAAAATTATGAATTAACATTTTTTAAGCCTATTAGTTTGGAGTGGCCATGCAAGTATCCATGCAACCTGGCACAATAATTCAGAGTGTGTTGGCAAATGTGGTATCATTAAAGGTAGGATAACAGTTTCTGCCAATCTTATATTAATCTTGAACACCTAGACAAACCTATGCATACGTTGTATCTTCGAAGAGCATTTAGTTTGATCAAATTTATAAAAGAGAGATTCAGCTGTACGATTATTTCCGGAAAAAGACAAGCTGCTGGAGGCAGGTAGTGGGACGGAACTACAGCAGGAGCAGTACGCACCGATTGCCAGCAAAACACAGACATCTGACTTAGTTTGACTTACCATTTGCGGTTCATGTCCGGCATCCTAAAGGATGCCAGGACCGCGCCATCTATCAGTTTTAAACGATCTCCAAATCCAGCATTACACCCACCGTATATATAACATTCATCACTGAAATGCAGTGTACAAACAAACACACAACTTCTCTCACTATCGCAAGAGTAACAAGCTGCAGGACCAAAGCGCAGCCAATCTTGACGCAGAGCAGCCAGTCTTGATAAATGGGTCTTCCTATACCTCGTCGTATAGGACCTTTTTTGCCTTGCAGTGGGCTTGCTTTTCCGGGAGAATTGCCAAATAAAAGGAATAGGATCTCTGTTACGAAACAGGATCCAGACTCAAAAAAAACTCTCAGAAACAAATTGGAGTGCTGGGGTAGGGTATCAAGCACAGAAATACTACGTAATACATCCAACTCGTTTTTTAACAAGTTGACCATGTTAAGCATGAAAGGCCAGTGCGTTCAACGGTGTACAGAAATCAGAATGCATGACAAAACATGTCATCCTGCCTTTAACAATTTTGAAAAAACAAGAATTTGATTCTATGCCATTCCAAACACGCAGAACCATTTTTATTCAGAGAGATCAGACGCAGATCGAAGACAAACATCACTGGGTGAATGGAGTCTTGTAAATAAAGTCCTTTTCATACTGTAGTATTTGTGAGCACAAAAGCCCAGCAGGGACAGAAGCAGAAATGTGTGTCAGAGCAGAGAGATGCGTAATTACAGTACAGACAGACGGTCAGCGGCCGCAGGTTTGGGGAGGACGGATGATGAAGAAGTTTTTAATGGAAAAAGTCAATTAAATAAACCCTCAAACTGAAACTCCCACGGAACAACACACACTCTTCCAGAGAAAGAAGGTTCCCATGAAATTTGTTTTCTTTTGCCTTCACAGCCCATCAGAACCATCTTTCTGAAATAAGCCTATTATAGGATGACAGTTTCTCACTCTCTGAAATAACTCCCTGTTGGATTGTAAAGCAAATACCAAAGAGGTGTTTGCAGTATGTAAACAGGACCAGTCTTGTAAGGTTGAGGTGCAGGAGTGTGCTGATCTCTCAGGGACACACACTCGTCTGGTTTCTCACACACTCGGCATCATGGGAATACTCCAGGCTAATTAGCTCTCAGCATCTGGGAAACTTCAGGTTGTCTCCACGCAGTCTTGGCAACATTCCTATTCTCTTAGTAAGATTGTGCTGTCTGAAACACCTAACATCTCTCTTAAATACTTAAAAATATACAATAACACTTTTGTTTAAAATATATATTATAGAATATTAAAGTAAACTATATTATAATTAATTAAAATCTAAAAATGTTTTTACATGATGTGATCACTGGTTTTCACAAATGTCCTGCTGGCTGACAGAATAAATAAACATGCTGTTTGGGAACTGTAATATGAACATCCAGAACAAAATATAACTGCATATACTCAATCATATGTTTTTTTATCGTAATAAATTATTCAGATTTATCACACTTTAATCACTGGCTATATGTACACTACTTATTACACAGATATTTTCCACAGAAGTAAATAATTGTAAATAAAATATTGATTTGCAAACCATTTATATCCATAATACAAACCTTTTCCCAGCAACTTCAAGACAAGATGCAAACTTTAAAAATTATGAACATGCAATTGGGTTTCATCATTTATTCAAAAGAAGCAGGGTAACTTGTGGGTAAACTAGATTTAAAGAATTGAAGAAGGTCATCTTGTACTTGTTCTCACATAAAAGTCTAAATCAGGCTCAGGACATTTCGAATGCCCACCCCTCTTCTTCCCACCATTGTTTTGTCGAGCTTAAATTATTTAACAAAACACACATCGGACTCACAACACAAACTAACCTACCCTCTCAAAGGTTAAGACAAGAAATTGTTTTTGAGTTCCACGTTAAAAGCATTTAAAGATGACACCTCTCATCTTCCTGCAGAAGTCTATTCCAGCGCTTTGGCCCCGCAACCGCAGAGGTCTGATAACCTTTCGACTTTAAATGAGTACAAGAGACACTAGCAATAACTTGTGATTGGATCTTTATTTCAAGGAAACAAGCTTGCAAGTTGGGTGATACAAGCATTGAAAAAAAAACTGTTTTGTTGAACGCAGAGTTATTATAGTTTTGATTTTAGTTTTACTTAGTTTTATAAATATTTCCAATTGGCTTTTATTTTTGTATTTTGATGTTATTTTTACTTAAAGTTTTAGCAATTTTGTTATTTGCTTTTGTAATTGTATAATTGATTTGTTCATTTTTTATGTTGCTATATAAGATTAATACATTATTATTTTAGTTTTATTTATGTTATCGTTTATTATTATTATTTTAATGCTTCAAATTTATTTAAGTTTATTTTTGTGGCAACACTTCAAATTTTCCTTAAGTTAAGTTTTCACGTCAAAATTTCATTTAATTTCCATGAACAAACGTTTTTTGATAAGTAGTAATACATCACTCTTGATCATGTGATGTTCCTTGTGCCGCAGGTTAAAAGTGGATAATATTGTTAATTTTCTCTTATTCTTTAGGAAAGATAGAGTTATTTATAAAAACTATTTATGATTACCATACAGTGATTTTTTGGCATGTGTTATATTCGGCATACATTTTAAATTCGGATATACGTTTTGAATTTGTAAGAGGATCAAATGAGAACAAATGAGATTGTGGATGAGTAATAAAGGGGTCATATTAATTTTCGGGTGAGCTATTGCTTTATTACTGAATTAAGGAACTAAGGGAAAGAAATAAGTTCTTTTGTTTTAGCTCCTCTAAATGAATATAGAAACAACACTATTGACAAGCAGTATGAAAATGCACCATACTGCCAGTGATCTATGACGTAAACACAGCAGCACAGAAGATTAATTCAGATGTATGTTGAAGAAACAAAATTAGCAGAGGGCTCTGAACAAATCCATCACCTGTAAACATCACTGACTGTCTCCCTGTCCTGATACTATCTCTCATACACATCTGTGCAATCCGTCATCTTCTCTCCATGCTTGGCCACAGTTTCCGATCAAACCACACAGACTCCAGCGCTGTTTTAATAGTAGTCTGCCAGACCTCATTTGTGCCCGCCGTTTCTGAGATTCAAGAGATTAATGTCTCCACGCTGGACCGCATCTACATCTGATTTATTTCTGCACCAGTTGCAAACAAACTCTCGCTTAGCTGCTCCAATTTCCATCAAATGTTTCTTTTTTCTTTCAGACAGAAATTCACTTGTTTAAAAATTATGCAAATGTTGGTTCACTGCATGGTGAGCCAATCACCATTTTTATGGTAAAAAACATCACTCTCGCCACTCAATGAGTGCCAAAAGGAAACTGGTTTTGTTTTAACATACTGGTATTCTGCTGCAGTTTGAATTGCGCTCTGGGTGTAGATAGACAGCCTCCTCCCGAGGGGCTCAAAAAGAAATCGCTCCTACAGTACTTTCCGATGGCCTGAACTATGGACGTTCGGTTTAAGCAAATGAGAAACAAAAGCACAAAGTCGCCCGTGAGCGAAGGTCTCTCAACGGCTCGTTCAGCCTAACAACATCAGCTCATTTGTTCATGTCAATTAAAAGAACAACACATTAAACAAGCGAACAAATCAAGTAACAAATAAGCTCGATGGATTGGCATGACATACAGTTTGAAAGTTTTGCCACGCCTCACTGGCAGGAAGGAGGTTTGGAGGTGGAAACCTGAGCGTTACGAAGCCACGGTTCAGGATGGAATTGTTTGTAGTCTCAGCACTACCGACATACATCATGAGTGACAAAAAATAACAAGCAGAGAACTGCGACCGTTCAATCAATGTCAATCATTATAACCAGATGCACAGTGAACAAGTGCTTTCTTACAGTATCATTGCTGTATGGAACATATCTCTCTTATAATAATGAACTACACAATTTTATATACAAAAAAGGTTCCTTTAATAATATTACGAGCCAAGAACTCCTTTTAGTGCTAGATAGCACCTTTTATTTAGAATGTAGTAAATAGAAATCAGCCTTCGATACCGTTGCCCCTGTATTGCTACTTAACCATCTTGAATCTGTATTTGAATTATCAGACAGTCCTTGACTGGTACAGGTCTTATCTTACTGACTGCAGGCAATTTGTGTGTATGGGTGGCTTTAGACTTAAGGTTGGTCCTACATACAGTATACTGGTGTCCCACAGGGGTCAGTGTTGGGTCCCTTACTCTTCAGCATAAATACAGTATATATAAATCCATCCACTAGGTGAACTACTTAAGATCTCTTAACCTTAATTATAATTTGTATGCTGATGACACAGATTTATATTCATTCAAGACCAGGTCAAAATGCGGACGTTGTGCATCTATCTTACAGTGTCACTGTGATCAAGAACTGGATGTCTGATAATTTTCTGTTTCTAAACGGCTCCAAAACCGATGTTATGCTCATTGGCACTCCCCATCAGATGCAAAATGCAGGCTCTGTGACTTTATCTATCGATGGAGTTGCCTTGGTGTTTCCAAGTAACTTTTTCCATCAGAGAAATATAGCTCGCTTACGTCCTTTGTTGTCCTTGTCAGTTGCTGAAAGGTTGATCAATTATTTAGTTTTTTCACGTATTTACTATTGTAATGGTCTTGTTGTTGGAGTATCTAAAACCTCCATTAACAAACTGCAATATGTACAAAATATTTACAGTATTATAGTAATATACACAGTACTTCTGTGCTCGATTCACTCCTCCAGGGTTCGTATAGGTTTTGGAAAGTTTTTTTCAAACATGGATTACCATTTTGTAACAAGGGTTCGTAATCCCTTAGTGGAGAATTATCCAGGAAAAGCATGCCCACGTGTCCACTGATAAGCGAAAGAACATGCCCACGTGCATACCCGAGACAAAGAGCATGCCTATCAATGCGCATCACTCGGCTGACAGAAGTTTAGCTGTGTTTGTTTGGTAACTCAACTGCACGCCTCCAGTAGCTCGACTTTTTCCAGAATGAATCATACAAATGTATCTCTCTTTTATAAATTTGATCAAACTAAATACTCTTTTAAGATACTAAGTATCCAATAATACAGTATAGGTACTCAAGATTAATAGGTAGTCATCTTTCAAAAGATTCGCTTCACTTTAGAGGGAACCCCAGGTTATGAAAACAATATATTTTAATGAAATACAAATGCCTGGACGCTTTAAACGTTTGTTGCTTGAGTTTTTGTTACATTCTCCATGGTTTTGTTTGGTTCATGATATTCAATGTTATGACTTGATCACGTTACACAGCCCAGAAGTCATTTAAATCTAAACTGAACCTTTGACAGGAAAAACACCTGTAACAGGTAGAGTCAGGTGTGTGTGTTTGTTTATGTTTACATAGCGTGATAGTCCCTGGAGATCCCCGGGTTTTACACACAGACACACACACACACATACACACACACACATCAGACGTCTCAGGGTAACCTGTCCACCTGAACCCCCCTCACCCCTCGTAATCAGTCTTTTGCTGGCACACGCAATTAAAGGATGTCAAACCTGGTTTCTTTAACCGTGTTTGGGTTCGGCTTGTCAGCATGTCAAAGGGTATCTTAAAGACGGTCTCAATTAAAGGAGAAAAAGAGCGAGTTGGAGGAGGACTGCTGTCCCTCAGGCATGAGAGGCCGCTCACAGAGACAAAAGTCTGGGAACACGATAAGAACGGACCGAATACAGCGCGTCTGTCTCTCCCGCCCCCTGGGAATTCTGCGACTGAGAAGGTGGGATTGCAAAGGAGAGGTATCGGGTTTGTGAGGATTCAGCGGACGGCTGGGATGAGTTCCAAACGCTTCGCCCTGTCTCAGGACGGGAATACGGAGGCGCCAGCAGGTAACGAGAGGCGAAGGGTTGCGTGCCAAATCACGTAACCGGAGATTCAAAACTCAAGACTGAAAGTTTCAATCAGTCATTATTACAGAGGGAAACGCTGTCTGTCACCGGAATATGCTGGTCAACATATACAGTAACACGCACACACACCTTAAAACTCTATTTGGAACACTATACACGAGGCCAAAGAAGCCTAGAAATGGGAGCACTTGTTTCCATGTCATTTTGTTGTGTTTCAAGTGAATTTCTGGTTATATGTTACTGCAGTAATGGGTGGAGTTTGCTGCATGTGGTTAAATGGTTACTTCCTGCCATCTTCACATAGACACCAAGTGAAAGAACTCAACAAGCTACTTTCTTTTTACGAACAAACATTGTTTTCCTGTTATTATTCAATTGTTAATGACTTTTTTTCTATCTCAGCTTAAAACCAGCAATCTGCACCTTTTGCATCTACCCAACTTAAATCCCACCCAACAGCTCAAATTATAGGCTTTACTAAATTATTATTATACGCACCGTTGTGAAGTAGGTTGAGGAAATGCTCTTCCAAAGTTCAGAAGCATTAATGGTGTCAACAGTTGTGTTTTTATGTATCATTTTAGTCTATAACCTGGATTCTGGCAAATTTGATGAGAAATGTTTCGAGTTCATATTGAGATCGTCAATAATAAGCAGACTTGACAGATCTAAACTCAGCATGTGACATTGATAAAGGGATAGGCTTTCCTGTAGCTCAATGGTAAGAGCATTGCGTTAACAACGCAAGGTTGTGGGTTCGATCCCAGGGGATTGCAAATACCTATGTATAAATGTAGGATAAAGCAATGTAAGTCGCTCTGGATAAAAGCGTCTGCCAAATGCATAAATGTAAATGGTTAGTTCATCCAAAAATAAAACTCCTGTCACGAAATACTCATCCGCAAGTTGTTCCAAATCTGTATAAATGCCTTTGTTCTGTTGAACACAAAGAAAGATATTTGGATGTATGTCAGCAATTGAGATTTCTGGAGCACCATTGACAACCATAGTAGAAATTCAGTTTTTTTTAAGAATTTAGCAAACATTTCTGGGCCACCAGTTTCAATACATTTCTGCTTCACATTCACAGTTTCGTGATGACATATTTTTTGAGATCTTAAAAGTGGTTTACCTCAAACACACTTTTAGCATTGATAGCCATTGTGAATGTTTTAAAGTTTGAGTAAGCACAGGTAAAAAAACTGCTAATTGCAGAAGAGAGACAGACAGATTCCTGTAATCTAACCGACTGACAGACAGCGATTCTGACTACGATGACGGATCCTTCTAGAATAAAACACAAAAGCCTCTGTCTGTAGTATGATTTATCTGAACGGGCTTCTCTCTGCTGTCTGTCTGTGCTCGGCTCCCAGCGGCTCGACGCTTTGAGTGACTGCAGTTGGGGAAACCTTGCAATACAAGCACATATTACGCTTTGCACAGCACTCAGAGTGATGCCTCCAAAAACACAGTTATTTTCCCCAAATACACACACACTGTCAGCCGCTTCACCAGTGAGTGTTATGTATCGCTAATATAAGCATTTAAGTGTCGTGTTTTAGAACACACACTTCAAATATCAAGAAAATAGCAGAAGTAAATGGCTGTAGCTTTAAATACAAAGTACAGGGTAAATAAGAAAGATAACAAGGCTGCTCTGTTTCTGTGGTAATAGACTGGTGACAGCACAGGCTGGTTAAGCTGGTTATTGTCAGACTAGTTCTAGCGGTCAAACTATGACGCTATTGTGATTCTATACTGTATCAAACTATCTGCTATTTTGCTTTAAACAATAAAGAAAATCAAATGCGTTTAGAATAACATGTCTTTAGATTCTACATCGCTTTTGAGTCTCGGTTGGGTAAAATTTGAATAAAACCAACCGCTGAGTTATAATGCGTTAAAGGGATCCTTCGCCCAAAAATGAAAATTAGGCCTTTATTTAAAAATGTACGAAATGAAAAATAAGATATTTTGAAGAATGTGGTAACCAAACCGTCCCGGGGCACTATTGACAACCATAGTAGTTTTTTCCCTATTGAAATCAAAAGTGCCTGAGAACTGTTCCAAAATTCTTCCTTTAGTTGAGCAGAACAACCAAACTTTCACAGGTTCGATGACAGTATTTACATTTTTGGGTGAACTCCTACATTTCATTTCAAAATGGAGTCGCAGAACAGATGTTGGTCTAAACATCTCAAGCACACAGGATCACGCTTCTGTTCTTACACAAATGTCTACTGGCGAAATGTTCCATCATTACAATGCAACACATGATTAGATTCTCCAACCACACACATTTTACTCTATTTGGATTTAGACTAGAGGTCTTGATATGAACTAGATACTAGAAGAACATGAGAGCGTGCAATTAATATCTGACACGGTCAAGAGTTCTGGGCTTAACTTCTCACATTTAAAGAGGATGACAAATGAAAATTAACCTCTAGACCTTCATTTTTTAACCGAAGGATAAGGATGGTAATTCATCCATGGAATCAGCGTGAGTGGTCGGCGTGGCACAGGAAGGGCTCGTGTGTTACGGCCATTAGCCAAACACTCAGAGCTCAACGCAATCAGAAGATGCATTAACTGAGAGAGGGTACAGATTTATACTTGTACATTTGACTTGCAGTGAATGATCAGTTTTAAACCCTGTATAGTTTCATGTAAGCTAAGTGTGCAGTTTTAAACATTCTCTATTAACAACGAACACATGATCTTTGCTCCCTACACAATAAATGCCCCAAAAATGTGACACAATTTACCCTTCATTCAATCACAGAATGATTCTTTCATTAATGATTATTATTTAATAAATGCTTCGGTAAAATCGTTGAAAAAGGATTTAAAAAATGTAAAAAACTGTTGTCGCCATTTCACGCTGCTAATAAATAATATAATATATATCGGTTGCAAGATTGTTGTAAGATCAAATTCAATGGTCCCTATACACTGCATTACAATTCTTTATCATTAATTATTAAAAAGATCAACAAATATTTTCATCATATAAAAAATATCGATATCATACCATAAAGTAAAATATTGGTGTTATCTGACTGATTAATGTTGGCAGGATGAATTATTGTCATGACCAAAACACTGAAAATATAAGAATTTTGCATATAAAAGAGCATTAAATATTAATGAGGCTCCTTTTTAACACATAGAGATGGCACAACCGAGACATTTGAGCAATATACAAAACGTTTTATTTTTCCTCAAAGGAAGTGCTTCAAAATCTACATTTTTACATTTTATGAAAAACATTAGGTTGAAGAAATAATAATACATCAGCTCAAAAAATCTTCCGTTTAGCTCCATGGTAGACCGATAATCGTGTCAGATTAAATGAACGGTCACCCAAAACAAATGCAGCTGTATCGTATTAATACAGTGTGAAAACAGAACAGAATGTCAACACAGAGCTGTGTTTGTGTTGATGTCTCGGCCAGTCTCTGCAGTACTCTCTCAGTATATTTGTTTACGCCTGAGCCAGTCGCTCCAGGACTCTGCGATAATCCACCAGCACATCCTGGTAGCTCTTCTCTAGCTCCTCGTGTTGCAGCCTCGTGTCCATCTGGTTGACCTGGGACGCCAACTCCTCGGGCCTCAAACACTTCTGCATTTTGGTCAGCTCACGTTGGTTCTTCTACACACATTGGGCAAAAAACACAAAGGTGTCAGCACAGCGCAGGAGAAATGAGATGCAATCCAGCACACCCGATCCCATCCAAGACTCCAGGGCAAAACTGATTACATCACAGCTTAACTTCATCACGTATCAAAATAAAGCGAGAGAAAGAGATGAGAAAGAAAAGAGTAGCAGGTCTGTAAGTATGCTGGGAGACTGGAACTGCACCAAGAGTAACAAAACACACATATTTCTCCTATATTTAGATTCAGAAACACAAATTCGATGTGAATTCACGAAACTGTCGCACTACTTTTGTCTGCTCGCCTCTCATTCACTAATCACAATGTGGTTTATTCATGCACAGGATTTGTGCTGCGGGCTTCATTTATTAAACACAAACAGAATTTCAGTTCAGGGACGAGGTTCATTATTTCATTATTATTCCGTTTGAAAGATCAACAGTTTATGAATCTACAAGTATTATTTGATTTGATGCACCTCAACAATTTACACAAGAATGGTTTTGAGAGCGGTTACACAAATGTGTTTTGCTTGTGCTTCATGAATAATCCTTTTCAAACGGAATACGCCTCACAGAAGTCAGCACCATTTGCCTGGTGCAAATGGTTAAAGAATTTAGTTTTAAGCGAGATGTTTGTGTATGTTTTCTATTGACCGTGGCAGCAGTAATTCATCATACGATCATCAGAGCAGCCTAACCAGGTGCACGTCCAGACGTGCGGTCCAGCATTCTTTCAGCATTTTACACAGATGATTCAGGTGTCTGGACTGCATTGGTGATGTGACGCTGTACAGTCTCAGTACAGTACGCCAGATCACGCGAGTCTGCTGCCCCACAACAAAACACGTACAACCGGCCTACAAGATGGACAAATGCTTATGCACGTCACACTTATTTAATGTGTTTGTGTACTGGTACCTAATTTGCATGAGTTCTTTAGTCAAGTTCTTAAGTGTGTGTTATTTACAGGCGCAGTTTTTGATTTACAGCGGCCACTAGTGTTGTTTTACAGATTTGCAACGAATCTCTCAGTCTATACACGACGGTAGCCAGCATAGTACAAAAAGATGTCGTTCTCATGTAGATGCAGGGAATAGATCATGTGGGCATTAGAAAGACTGTAGAAAGAGCGATGTCTTATTTATTACATCAAATATAAGGTATGAAGATTTTAAATATGCAAAGAAGGATAAAAGTCAGGCAGGAGCAATGACCTGTGCTAATATTATAAAGTCTTTCCAGCAGAGACGCATTAGGACCCGCGGTACTATGGCTTTTAGCAGAGATACTCATAGATATCTATGGAGATACTTTCCAGCAGAGAGTCGTTGGAGAGAAAGATCGTCTTAAAATCACCCCAGAGGAGGTTGCTTTGATTCAGATCAGTATGTTGCAGCAACATTGGTTTTTCTGTTTGTAAGAACAAAGATATGTTGTTGTTTTTGTTGTAATATTAGCTGTGTGACGGAGCAGTTTTGAGCGTCATTGTTTATCTAGAACTGCTTTAATATTGTACTCGTCCAGATACTGGAGAGAGAGAGCGAGAGGGCGCTAAAATTGTAGAGAGAGTGCATTTTACACCCTTAAACAATGATGAATAAACTTACATTTAATTCATGGGTCACATGCATTCCGAACCGTAGAGTACGATCCGTTTCACCACGATACCGCAGGGGAGAGGAAACACGCGTTGTAGAGTTGCTTGTCCGTTTAGGACTGATGTACAAAACATGGCGGCGAATTCAATGTATGTAGGGCAGCTCTGTATTTAGATATGAACAGTTTATTCTAAGGTATTAGAAACACAATGGTTTATGTAAGGTCTCTATACACCTCTGAAGAAATAGTTTTGTATATTATATTGCATTTCTGTCAATAGATCCTCCTAAAACCCCAATATTGTTACTTTAAATAAATAAACGAGTCAGTGAGTGACTCCCCACTGGTTTGTATTAATACATTAGTAAGGAAATCTCAAACACTTCCATTATGTGAGGCTAATGATGTTTGCTATCTCCTAAACCCAAACTCACACGAACCTGTTGACATTGCTACAATTATAATAATCATTTAAGTATAGGTAACACCTGTACACACACACACACAAAGCGAATGCGAGGAGGAGAAAATCAGAAAACGCGTGAGAGAAAGACATGTGGTGTGCAGATCCAGCTCTACATCCTGTCCAATCTCATGTTTTTCTCTTCGGCTCTTTGGTCCGGTGTGTGGTTATTCTGCCGTCAAGCTTTTCTGTTCTGGACAGTGTCATGACGAGAATGGTTCTGATCCAACACATTAAAACTGCTGGGGTTTCGGTATCAAAGCCCTGCTACGCTTCATATCGACTCACACTATCTGCTACACATCCACCAATGTCATCACAATTTCCATAGAGAACAAAGACACAAACCGCCAAAGTGGTTAAGTCATTGAGAATATGAAAAGATCGAGAATAACTAGGCCTGCTCGGAATCCACAACCACAGAACAATGCTCAGAATTCATTTGTTATACTTCACTCCAAAATAGATTTCATACTTAATTCTACATTGTTCCAAATCTTGGACTTTCACTTAAGGAATAATTCTTAAAAATGTTCGTGCTGCTCTTTTCCACACAATGAAAGAAGCTGTCAAGATCCCAAAATGTGAGCTAGAGAGAGAGAGAGAGAGAGAGAGAGAGAGAGAGAGAGAGAGAGAGAGAGAGAGAGAGAGAGAGAGAGAGAGAGAGAGAGAGAGAGAGAGAGAGCATGCAGGTGAATGGGTGCTGCTGCATTCTCCCTGCTAAATGGCTCCGTTTAAATCAGATGCAAATCTGTAATAATGACACTTGTTGTGAATGGAGCTCGTGGGGTGGATGTGGAGACTGCGGCTGCCGCCCGGTGTGAACCATTATACCCTCAAACAAACCCAAACCGAGGCCTCGGGTCCCTCGCGCTCTTAACACCGCGTGAGAGGATCACACAGGAAACGGCAGGAACGATTCACACCACTCAATGAATAAATTACACCAGACAAAGGCCGCAGAACGTTCCAACAGGAGCACTGAAAGACTTCAGTTTTTCTTCAGTTTCTTGGAGCACATTAATATAACTGCAAATCAGACCGGTTCTCTTTGTAGTAAAAAAAAGCTTCATTTCACACGTCGAAGTTTGAACTGTGCCGTTTGGAGAATTTCACACAAGCGGGCCAATCCTGGCAGTCACAGCTGATAAAAACATTAGGGTTTATTTTGGATGGGCTTAGCTTGTTTTGTTGTTCGTTGTAATCTATGTACAGTACACTGTGCTCAAGCTCTTACTGCTTTATTAATGCATGTATGAGGGTTATACCTGACAGTGTGTGCAAGACAGACTGCAGCCATTCAAGCTGCTTCAAAACACTGCAGGTACATGCAGATCTTTAAACACACACTTACCCTGTAGGGTCCGTAGAGTCTTTTCTTCACCTCCAGGCGAAACTCTCTGGCCTTCTCTTCGTCGCTCATGTCTGTGTTTCTGAGACGCAGGATTTCGTAAACACGTCGAGCATGTTTCTAAGAGAGAAACAGTAGAAAAACAAGAAAGTGTTTGTTTCCTTGAAGGAATATTCTGGTTACTTACGTAATGTCTAAAGACAGCAACTGTCCATTAGTATGTGTACAAACGAAAGGGAAACACATTGGTAATGCAGGCAATGCAAAGCTCTAAAATACACAGTACAAATGTACCAGCAAAAGAAAATGAAAACTTTAACCCTGTCGGTTTCTCTGGATCTAAATCCCATTTTATTCTGGGATTCCAGTGCTGGTGATTCTGTAACCATGACTTTTTCTATAACCATGCCTCCGGGGGGTCCTCTATACCTCATGCAGCTCACACCACAATAGTATGGAGAGCCAAGCATTTTGCCTTGCCATGCCACAGGCACCACCCTGAGATAATCACTCGCAAACAAAACGAGCAGAGGGGATTGTGGGAAAGAAAAGGGGATGCTGGGTTATAATTGGAGTCGTTAGAGAGTGACCAGAGCGGAGAGAGAGAGCAGTCCCACAGGGGTCACTGTTAGGCCCACTCCCACTCGCTAGCTGCTAATGGCCAACGACCTTTAGAGGAAACGGATGCTCGCTCCTACCTTCAAGGGGATTTTATGTGTACCTAAAAGCCTGTCCGTGCAATGCCATTACCTCTGTATATAAATGCTTTGACTCTGCGAGTCAATTTATTGGCTTCTTTTATTATTTAAATATAAAAGCGCCCGGTGGATATTCAAAAGAAAAGGTTTCAACAGAGAAAAGGCAAACAATCTTTTATATACAACTTATATTTTCCAGCCTTTCAACTACGTTTAATGTACATCTGAAAATGCATTGATTTGCTCTGAAATGGCTTAAATGATCAAATGACCACAGTTTAAATGCAGAAAACTTAAAGGCAGTACAAATTATAATGCATTTTAAATGTAATGCAAAAGCGTCTGTCACGACTGAATACTGTTGATCTTGCCAGCTTACAGTCACCAAAAATTTCTATTTAGCACAAGCGATTTAAGTAAGGTCCCATTCCCCTTTATTTCTTTTCCCTCTCTACAATGTCTTTCAAAAATTGACCGAATACTACACGATGAAGTAGAATAAAGCTGTTACCTTGTTGATTTTAAGTTTCTCTCTGGCTTCAGACACCATCTCGTCACTGAAACCTTGCGAGAGTTTCTCACTGGAGAAGGACTGAAGACTCAAACACAGCTTCACTAAAACAAAGTCTCTCAGCTTCACATAGTTTTCTGATGGATCTTCCGCTACAAACAGAGGATTATGGAAGGTTTTAGAGGATTAAAGTGACATAATTTCACATAACTTTTGTGTTATTTCAAACCTTAATTGTCTAACAATGAGCAGAATACTTAGCAGAATGTATACATTTCCATGAGGAAAGTTGAACGGTGTATTATATTGCAGCAACACCATTGTTTATAAAACAGGAGGTTATGGTTGCTAATGCTGATTATTATTATACATCGGGACTCTGTTTTGGAACATTTATTGTGTTCTAATCCCATTTGGGGTCATAGGGCTGCGTGATATTGAGGAAAAATGCGATAGGATGCTAAATAATGCGATATTCGATATGGATACAATATTTATTTTTCTAAAATCAATTTAAATTGAATTAAAATATATAAAAATAATATATAACCAACATATGTTCACATTATTTTAGGAAAAAGAAAGCATCACTACAACTTCTGAAAGACTGATGAAAAATACTGACATATCTTTGAGATGCTTCCTCGTTTTTGCATTAAATCGTCAGCAGCAGCTGCTTATGGCTCATCTTTGAAAGCTTTGCAATGCGGATTGTTGATTGATTTGCGTCAGAGTATATGCATACTAACATTCGCTCGCACGCATGTATATCCCAACTATCTATCCCAACAACTGTCCCAAATACTATCCCCATCAACCTAAAACTTTGACCATACATAACATTTTGAACAATTAAATAGCTCATTTATTGCAAACCATTGCGATATGCACATCTGCGTTATTTCAATATATTGCACAGCCCTACTTTACATATATGGAAAGGGGCTTTTTTTGTTTCTAGGAAGAAAGACGAACAATTTTTACTGACTACTACAGATAAACCAAACAAAATGTTATGTGTGTACACACAGCACCAGAGAGACATTAGGAAAGTTGTAAGTGGTGGATAGAGATCAGTAGTGGTTGAGTGTGGTGTCTCTCTCTCTCTCTCTCTCTCTGAATAACTGTGTCTTTGTTGAGGGGGTGAGTGAGTGGCAGCATGTGGCCAGCACATTTCAGCAGCCAACGGCCTGCAATTAACATCACATCCCTTCACCTCCCCAACACTGAACCCAAAGCAACTCTAAAGCAACGACTGCCTTAAAAGAATTTCACAACACTTTGCCCTCGATCTCTTTCACACACAGAATATCTTTTGTAAAGAATGCCAAATACCACACGTAAAACCGCTGGTCCCCATTGACTTCTACTGTATGGACACAAAACCAATGCAAGTCAATGGGGACCAACGGTTTTCTGTTACTAACATTTTTCAGAATATCTTCTTTTGTGTTCTGCAGAAGAAAGAAAGTCACACAGGTATGAAATGACAAAAGGGTGAGCAATTGATGACAGAATTTTCTTTTTAAAAGTGTTTCATATTCCTTTCATTCTAAAAGGAAAAATGTTTAATGCTTCCTCATACGCGAGTTGCTTTGAATAAAAGTGTCTGCTTATTGAATAAATGTAAATGAATCATAAATTTAACAATTGAAAAATAAAACAGACACAAAATAAGACACATTATTGCCGGGTGTCACAGACAAGGCTTAAGGCTAGTCCCAGACTATAATGAATGTTTGAGGTGTCTTAACTGATAATAACATGCCCCGACGTATCTTCAAATATATCAGTGTCATTGTTTTGTCTCAAGATGAACACCAGAAAGGTTTTTCCAAGTCATTTTTATAAAGGCGACTTAAAAATTTACTTAACGAAGACATAGCCCTGGTTTAAAAAAATAAATATATACAGTATATACATTAAATAAATACACCGGTTAGCTCTGCATTAATGGTAGAAATTTAGTTTAATTTTATCCTGTGTGGTCCAGACCAACAATCTTTATAATAAATTGTAAATAAACAAAGTCCAGTTTACAAACATTTATCAGCGCTGATATCTAGAGAGCATGGGAATGACGGCTGACAAAAAGACAGATGGACAGAACCAATTCTACTTCATACCTGTGATGTCCTGAACTTTAGGGGAACTGCAGTAGTATTTGTGGACAGTCTCGAGGAGCTGAGCCCCGTGGCCTTCTCCCTGGAACGGCGGCAAGATCAGCATCTGGCTGCGAGCACACACACACACACACACACAAAAGCTTTAGTGGCCCCGCACACAAGAGCATGCAGCACAATACAAATTTAAAGTTAGAACTCTTGAGCCTTTAAGCAACTGGTTTGAAAAAGTAAGCACCGCCACAACTCCAGCACCCTTCAGATTGCACACTACACTCGTGACTTTACAGAATATACTGAAACTGACACTATAGACCTGATCTTCCCAAATGCTTTTGCTTTGGGACCCTAAAGAAGTGAGGATGACCCAAAATGTCATTAAAATCAATAGAAATGATCACGAACTGAACGTAGATGACATGACATAGTGTGAATGGTAAAATAGAGTTCTATATAAATGCATAACAATGTGCCAAAAAATATTTGTAAATGTGACTTTCTTTTAAAAGATGATAATCCTGTTAATTTTACTATCCAAACTATACAGAATAATACAGCTTTAACATTGTTAATCCCCTGCTGCGCGTGACCACCTGTAAACCACCGCCGCCGTAGACCGTAATGCTTTCTTCATCAGCAACACAAAATGCTCTTAAATACAGTATCCAATGATATCACCAATCTCTGAGAGGTTATACTGTTCACTCAGTTGTGTCCAACGTAATGAAACGTTAGCAAGTTTCATGCCAATCAATACATTAGACTCGTTTGCAAAACGGGATTTTGGGTGGGCGATGCTGGATTCGCTCTTCCCATAATACCCAGAGAGAGGCTGGCACGCCAGAGACACGAGACGGTAATTTAGGAGATGCAGGGACAAGGGACAGAAAGATGTGTAATTTTCTTTTCCTTTTTTTTCCTCCCTAGAATAAAGCCGATAGTGGGCACGTGCTTCCTCAGTAATTACCTGACACGTGGTCTGGTTTTGTCCGGGTATACGTAGTAATTATACACTGTCATGTAGCCAACCGTCGCGTAGAGGGTCTCTCCATCCTTATTGTACTTCTCGAATCTGCGAGGAAGAAAGAGATAGGCACAGAGAGAGAGATGACAAAGGCAGGCAGGTCAATCGTAGGCACGCTCCCATGCACCGGACCCCCACTGCAGAGGGCCAGTGGCCGTCGCTGCACCTGCTGGAGACACTGAATGCATTATGCACTTAATTGGTGCACTGCAACTTAGTGCAGAGAGGCAGGCATCTACCCTCTTCACATCACTCCAGTCCATTTGCCTATTGTCTGTTTTAATAGGTGCCAAAGCAAAGAAAACACAGGCAGAGTCCCCTTCACTACCGCTGGAGACTTTCAATTCACCGTTTCAAAAGACAACAACGTTCAATTGAGCCTCTTGGCCTGACTCGAGAAAGAAAGACACACAAGAGCAAAGAAAAGAGACAAACAACACAAAGGAAACTCTTGCCAGATCAACAATTTGCTTCAATGCAGGAGAAAATGTAATTAAAGCGGCCTGATAATTGGCCTCACGGGCCCCACAAAGGCCAGAGAGACGTAACTAGACCCGTTTGGAAGTTTTGTGTGTGTGTGTTTGTGTGCGTGAGAGACATTGTTAAAAAAAGTTACTGTCATTACCATCCTCACTATTAATGGACTTTGTTCTTGTCCACACTCGCTGGCTTTGTGCGAGCACTTGATTTGTATTTCTGCTCTGCTGAAGTTAGCAACACAGTTGTACTGGACTAAAAACGTATGACTACAATGAAAATGTGACAAAAAAACATGTGACAAACCCTCTCTATATGGTTCTCATTTGTTACATTATGTAACAATCAAGTTTGATATATTCTCTGAAATTATCTTAGTGACATTCTTTCAAATACAACAAATAATTTTAACTTATTGATATGTGAACACACAAAGTGTAAGCCCATGGGTCCAAGGGTTTTTAAGCAGACATGTGCTTTTGCTCAACAGCAGCTTATAATGATTGTTTTATATATTTAAAAAAAAAGCAGTAAATTTGTCTAAGGCTTAGGAGTTAACAGTAGCTTGAGGCAAAACTGAGAGCCAATGTACTCACAATAAATCTTTTTTTAATATGTGCAACTGATATCACTAGTGAATGCATGAAACATGAAAAACGGATCTGCTCACAAAAGGAAGAAATCCCAGCGGTCGTCGTCCACTTCGATGTAACTGGCCGTCTCAATGAACCACATGAGAAACGTCTGCAAGCGCTCGTGGTATTCTCTGAACCCCGGACATGAGATGTCCACCTGTCACCACAAACATCATAAAAACCAACACATTTCATAGCATGTCCACCAAGATTATAGGCTTAAACTTGAAATTTATTATGGTAAAGTCAACATTTCATTGTAACAGTTGTGGATAAGCTAGTAACTGATTGTTTCCTGGTTTATTGTGCAGTAGGGCGGCATCTGTACATGTTTTCTAAACACAGCAATGATTTTTTATTTAATTTGCAATTAGGCCTAAATGTTCAAAGACTGACCTATTTCTCTTTCTGCTCACAAGCAGATATTCTTGAAGACACAGCAAACTGTACCTATCTATGATTATATGTCTACCAGCGCAGACCTATTAAGCACGATAAACGTTTTTTTTTACAATTTGAATTATTTTAATGCAACTTTATAAAAATACTTTTTTGAGGCCGTTTAATACTGGATAACTGTTCTTTTTTAAAGGGGTGGTGCAACGGTGTGTCATGCATTCTGACTTCTTTACCATGTTAAACATGCTGTCTTCTCTTGCTTAACATGGTCAACTTGTCAAAAAACGAGTTTGCCGTATTACAAAGTATTTCTGTGCTCGAAACACTTTTATTCGAACATATAAAACTGTTTCGTAACAATTTGTCGCAGTCCCTTATTATACAATTCTCCTGGAAAAGCATGTGACAGCAAGGAGAGCAGGAGAAGGAGCATGCGCAGACGTCACTTTCACTTGTAAGCAGGAGAGAGAAAAAAAGAGCATACGTTCGCGAAGTTCAGGTGTTTGTTTGTTTACTGTATTTGGGTGATGAATGATATATAACGCTGGATTTGGAGATCGTTTGAAACTGATATATGGAGCCGTCCCAGCGCTGAAAGATGACGGACATGAACCGCATGCGGTGACTGTAACTGATGTCTGTGTTTTGTTGGTCATTTAGTTCAGCCTACCTCTCCCCCCCGCACGCGCCGTATGTTTTGGCAATAATCGTACAGATGCATCTATCTTTTATAAATGTGATCAAACTAAATAGTCTTTGAAGATACGAAGTATGCAATACTACTCTATAGGTACTCAAGATTAATATGAGAATATGAGAAACTGCTTTAAATAATAAATTACAATAAAAAAAATCAATACATTAATGTCATATGGCATAATCACATTGCATGTTTAATGCAGTGAATGACGTCCAGTAGAAGTTTAGCCATTTTTAATTTAATTTAGTATAATCTAATTTTTAGCAATCCATTAGGTAAGCAAAGAGATGTTATCATCATGGTTTATATTTCTGTGTGAAACAATGCCAAACCTGTTGAAAATGGCTAAAACAGGCGTTTTATTGATCTGAATGACGTAAGGATAAAACACAGACTCCGTGAGCTGTGTTAGGTTAGATCAAGTGTGTCCTGTACCTTGTGTATCTGATACGTCAGATCCTCTCCAGCCTCCACGTTGTGAACTTTATAGGTGTGTTGTATGCTGCCGAAGGGTTTGAAGTTGGCCTCTTTCTCCAGGACAGAGATGAAATCATCTGTGTTACAGTAGAAGCCAGCAGGGATGATCTCTCTTACCTTCCCCTCCACATCATCCGGCTGAAAAGAGAGAGAGAACAGGGTTTAAACAACAAACGCCAAGAGGTTGACCAATGCACATTACGATTACCACAAGAGAAACCAACTGATCTGCAAATATGTAAACTTAACCAAAGAATTGTGTGTAAGGTGTTGGAATAATGTCATCCAGGTCTGGACCAGCGTAAATACAGTGCGAACGATGGCTGAACAAGCCCTTTAAGGGTAAAGAGAGAGAAACTGTGCGTCTCCGTAGAGAGAATGGAAAGAATACAGTCGGCGAGCCGTTAACTCAGCTGTGTCTAGTCTACAGCGAGAGCAGCTGAATTTAATCACATAAACTCAAGTGGCATATTTATGAGTTATGCGTCTATTCCCCTGGCGCTCGGCCTTACATATGATCATAAAAGAGCCGTAACAAAGTCATTTCCTATTGTTCTGTCATTAAGCTATACTTCAGCCATGATTGGCACGGTGTAAAAAGAAATTAAATGGAAAAAATACATATTTTTGTGGCACATAAAGGAGACCCATTAGGCAATTAGCAATGTCAGCTGAGGAGTTTCCAGCCCCCCCGCCCGCTCCTCCTGGGCCTCTACTGAAAGACCACTTAATTGAATACATTTACTACTTATCTTAAACCATGAATATCAGATGAAGTTACCCCCACAATAATGTGTCCTAGCTTCTCACCGGGCAATAAAATTTAATGAATTGATCTCGACTTAACAAAAAATCCCCAGGCATGTATAATAGGCTCCTGTGTTCAGAAGCTGGCGAGCGAACTCAATCAAACGAGTTTGCCCTCTCCATTCACGGGCGCCCAGGCGGACAATAGTGCCGCCCCCTCCTCCGCCCTCTCTGGGATTTTTTTACCCAGCAGAATGCGCGCCCATGTTTGCATTGTATCCATTTCCAGCAGGGCTGACATGAGAACACTTTGTATTAAGCTGCTAAGCAGGGCCCTTTGGCCGCGTCGGGCCGCGTGATGGGCTCCGCTTGTGTCGCGGGACTCTTCATTCACAACGGCCACAAAACACACGACAAAAGGCTAATGCAACACGCCGCTAATTCCTGCTCATTCAGACATCAGCTAATATCAGAAGGGGATCCCTGCACCTGCAGCTCAGTAACACTCACTATTGTCCCGTTGCATTACGGGAGGGAAAAGAGGACGGCGTGGACGGAAAATGGTAGAAATTAACAGTTGCTCCGTCCTCCGACAAATTGCTCAATCAGACGAATAAAAAGCGCAGCATTGTGGAGTTCCCATATTAACTAACACCGCTTAAGGATCCAAGACTCTTCAGAGACTTGAGGTTCATTTTAAGAATACGTGTTCTTTATGAGCTGAGGTTCCACAATGGCATTGAATCCAATTACACTGAAAAAAAAAACCCTTCTAATCAAAGACATCTTTATCTATGAGAAAAGAAGCGAAAATAAAGAACCCGATATGAGCAACGGCTAAGCTCTGCAGAACATATAAAATCAAGCTATTCTTGAATACGGCTCTGCCATAACCATCTCAAGTATGTTTAGGGACTGTACATTATTAAGGACATAAAAGACATTGAAAACAGAAATAACACTAACCACATGAGTCTCATGATGTCAGAACAAACTATTCATGTATAAAATGACTTGACCTTATAGAAACAAAGCTATCCGAGATCATACCAGTTCACTAGCGTGAAGACTGGTCAAGGCAGTTTTGCAAAACAGAAACAAAAAACGATCTAGAAAGGGTTCTCTCCGAATAGCTTGAAGGTCCAGGGTGTGAAATTTAGTTGCATCTAGCGGTGAGGTTTTGAGTAGCAAAAAAAACAGCTCACTGAAACAGGACTAAGATGTCTTCGCGTTTTCGCTTCTTTGCCGAAGGAGATAACCTATCAAACGCAATCTGCCACACAGTTTGTCGGTTTAGGGCTACTGTAGAAACAACGTAGTGATCTCCATGTAAGGGGACCTCTGGTGTATGAAGATAGAAATAGCTCATCCTAAGGAAATAAAAACATAACGCTTCATTATGTAAGGTCTATATACACCTCTGAAAACATAGTTTTGTATATTATATTGCATTTGTGTCAATAGAATAGTGTTGGCCGATATTCTCTTCATTCAGAACGTTCTATCGCCAGCCTGTGGATCGCCAATTCAAGATAGTATCAAGGGTTGGGGCAATTTACACAGTTATAAATGACAAGATGGATTTGTGGAAAAAAAAACTGAAACTATAGTGGCTAAAAAAAAAAAAATGAATGAATGAATGAATGAATGGTTCTGTATACTGTGTTAGGTTATATGAGACCAGTCCTCTTTTTTTTGATTGCACTTATGCTTTTGTTGTACTTATGCTGTCCCAATTGCTTCTATTGCCTACCCCACCTGTAAGTCGCTTTGGATAAAAGCGTCTGCTAAATGACTAAATGTAAATGTAAAAATGCCAATGTGTGACTTCAATTAGAATTGTTGCTTCTCAATCTTTTAAATGAGAGAAATGAAAGTTAAACTATTGCTGTAAGTTGATGCCGCATGCGCTGTAATTATTACTAATGGGAACAACTTGAGCGCTGGCTTTACGCCCTTAAAAATTAGAAAAGACAGAGCCGCCGGGCAAATTACAGGATCACTCGAGGGCAGAAAACTCAAACCCTGTACATTACAAGCTCTCTCTGGCACGAGGAAAAGCCCGAGCTGCACACATAACAAGATCACTTGCGTGCAGAAAATGTAGACCCCATACATTACAAGCTCTCTCATGCCCTGAAAACCTAAACCCTGCACATAACAAACTCCCTCTTGCCCGAAGGAATGCGCGTATGTAATAATAATTATCATCCAAGGAATCTGACTTTTGTCGATAAACGAGAGTATCGTCAATCGTAACAACCCTACAATAGATCCTCCAAAAAAAGTCACACATTGGACCTTTAACAAATCATTTTGTCACAGAAACACATGCAAACATAATTTTCAAAGTAATTCATTTCATTTATTAGTGCTACCGCCATGTTTTCAATACACGAGGTTTTATACCTGGTTAATTGTCATTACTTTTCAATGCATTTTACTTTTTGTTAAGGCCACACCTGACAAGTCCCTGATATTTCCAAGCTTTCCATGACCATTGCAAACTTGTCTACAGAAGAATACAACATTTAGATCATAACGCTGCCGTTTAAATATTAACGGAATAACAGACATGAAATCACATTTAAACAGCAGCTTTATGTTTAAAGGGGTGATATAAAAGGGCTACAATGAATATTATCGTTTCTTTTAGATGTGTAAACCACATAAATAAAATCTACGTATTAACTATACAGTAATTATGAAATTGCAGCCTTCTGGAGTTTTAACAACCACACAAGGCCACATAGCAATTTCATCTTTTATTTTAATTATTCTGGAGTCTAAATATGTAAAAAATCCTAAAGAGGTCTTAACAATGATTGTGCTTTGCAAGCCGTTCTTTACCTCCACACATTCGAACTTGTCTGTGACCCTGGCAGTGTATTTGACTTTAAAGAGAGTGCTCAGGTTCCCAGCGCTGCAGTATAACTGGATCTGAAGACCTTTGTAGCCAAATGCCACTTCACTGGACGAAAGAAAAACATTTTTGATTGTTTTTTGGTTCCATCCAAGACATACAATAAATAGAAAAAGCATTTACAGTTGACATTTTATACAAAGATGTAACAAGGTCAATGACACACATTTGCTGATGCTTGCTTAGAAAGGAGACCTCCAAGTAACCAACTTAAATATTACTGATTATTTTCCATCAAAACTCAAAATCAAAGTCCTTTCGGATTAACTGCACAATACAACAACAAATCAGGTTTTAGTGAGCACACAGAATAAAGCTATTCTATATGACAATTGGATTATACATACTCATCTCCAAACAGCTGATGACTGTACTCAGGGTGAAATGTTGTGCTTTCATCATCTATATCCTCTGGGAACCGCACTGCATCAAACACAAAGACTTTTATATAAAGACAGGGCACTTAAACCAAACAAACAATGCCTTTCACTTGTTAAGATGCTAAACACAATTAAACAGTTCTCTTATGCAAACATACTGAACACAAAACATGCACTCGTAACCAAATGAGACTGACTTAATCCTGGCTATTTTCTGTTCTAATGATGATTTACCTAATTTTAGACAAACAGCTTCGTTGGTGTCACATTTATACTCTGCAAGCTTCTTCTCCATGTCGTTCACAGCTGCAGAAAAGAAAAAGAGGTCGTAAGTCATAATAACATACCACAGCAAACACACCTTCTGTCATCTAAATAATAATCATATATAAGAAACACACACGTGTTAATATCAAATAATGTACGTTTAATCGTACGAAATAATAGAAGCAATTAAACAGGTGGACTTCAACATTAAATAAACATGCGCACGTGTTCACACTGACAGGTCACTTAACACACCTGCACTGCAGGTTAACGCGTTAACCAGCTTTTGGAGTATATTGTGTAATATGAAGTATTATATGTGCCTTATCTCTGTGACCTTTAACGTGTATTAAAACAGATCAACAAAAAAACATGTCAACAACCATGTGCTGCTTCATCTGTGGTGATTAGCATTTAGCCACAGCTAATACGCAGCGTTTCACAAAACTGCTTTCTCTCAGATGTCATCGGCCAGGATCACTCAAACCGTAACATCAAATAACCACACATTCATCAATAAAACAACGAGAATGACACAGGGAGGCAGTAATAGAAGGCTCTTTATACTCACCCGCCATTTCTACACGTCTTCACCACTCAACCCGCCAAATGGCAAAACTACTTCCTGTTTACCCACGTGGTTGCGTCCGCTCACACCATTGGAGGAACAGAGGCGTTGTTTTTCTAATCGCAGTTGCATCCGATTCTACAGCGGTTGATACATCAATGACATTGTAGTCATTATTTTAAAACTAATTATTAATGTTAAAGCTAAATCTCGCACAACATATTGGGATTTAACGACAAAATATAAAAGTAAATGAGAATTGAATTATTAAAATATATTAAGAACAACCATGACAACAACAACTGTTATGACATAATAACAGTAACAATCACATTAACAATTATTATAATACAAATAAAAATACAAATAAAATGTGTATCATTTTGGATTATTTCATATACATATTATTTTCAATTTGTATTATTATTTAAGATTTAATTTAAGATTTAATTTCAAGAGCCTGAATGTGTTGCCGTTGACTCACATTGGTGTGGATTTTGATGATAAAACAAGAAGTTAATCATTAGATAAACTTTACACACATTACTTCAGTAAAGTAGCAGGAAAAATAAGAACAAGATTTTCACGAAACAAAACAAGAAATACAAATAAATGTGACAGAAATAAAAAAGTATTTTAACATTTAAAAAAAATTAAGCTATATACTGTTATAAAACACCTTTCTAGAAAGAGAGAAAAGAGTGAGAGTGTGTTGAGATGTTATATGTTGTCAAACACTAAATTGGACTTTTATGAAGTGGGCCATTATGTCAGTTTACTCGTAGATTAGATACACGGGGGGAAATTCCTCCAGACGGGGATGACAGTGTGCGAGTTCAATACAATACATGACCTTTACAGAGCGGAGGATGGAATAGCTGTGCAGACTGACCCTGGGAAATTCAGTGCCATTATCCCTGCCACTGTGATTTGAGCTGTGCCGGACAATCTGCTGAAACCGCTCATGTCTGTAATATCCCGGCTGATTCCTTAACAGGACTGGATTATCGGTTTAAAACAGGCACTTTCGTGACCTTCAGTCTATAAAAGAGTAAAACGTGTTGACCGGTTTGAGACCTGTGAGACAGATCCCATTTCTTGTGATACAGACCTCACTTCTTGTGATACTGTCTGCCTGTCAAAAGTTTTCACTGAAGAGCAGCATGTGGTCACATCCTACACAGAAGATCTAGAAGAGTAATTCTGCATTTCCATCAGTAAGTATTTCTGTCTTTGTCTATGCACAGAGCTGGGTAGATTACTTATTAATTGTATTATGTTACTTACAGATAACAAAATTAGTTGTCAGTAACGTAATCTATTCACATTTTAGTTACTTTATCTGACTACTTTTGGATTAGATTTAGATTACTTTTGATTTAAATCTTATTTGATGTCACATATATTGAAGCAGGATAATTTTGTACTATTTTGACGGATACAAAGAGGAAAAAATTATCTTTTCCAAAGGGGGGGTGGTTGGGCAGGGCAAATAGGGCAGACCTTTCTTATAAATATTTTTAACTCTTCTAATAACTTTATATCTAACCTAACATTGTAATGTCGAATTCTTAAATGTAAATCAATATATTTAGTCAGAATAATAAGACAGTTTCATGTAGCTCACAGGGCCATGAATCCATGAATATGTGATTTTTGCCAGAGATCTCAACTTCAGGAATGAAATACATCTAAACGAGGTTTAAAAGCAGTTCGTACCTTCACACTTTCCATAATTCGGTTGTTTTGACCTTGTTTATTAGAATGTTTTTATTTTTATTTACATGGATTTAGCAGTCTTTGCATATTGCGGTTATTATTTACAAGAACCGCTTATGGTCACAGTATAGGAAATATAAAAAATAAACTCTATATTACCTGTTTTATTCAGAGTTGCCTGGAGAACACAATTTCATAACACGTTATTTTTGTAAAGGCAAAATGTAACAACAACAGCTAATGTCCTGTTCAAATATGATATCGGTTTCATAATTAGGTGGACTTCCACAAATACTGTTACAGGAGACCAAGAGGAAAAACAATAGGCTACATTACCGACAGACATACTTTAACTACTGCATCTGATCCTTGCAATACACTACAAGACTTTTAAAATCTGAACAGAATATTTTTAAACTAGATGTCATACACTTGCAGACTTTTTGAAAGTTTCAGATAAACACAGATAAAATCTGCAGACTGGCACAGACTTTCTGCCACAAGTCCAGACTGAAACTCTTGGCAAAAGTCTTGTAGTGTATTTTAGCCCTAACGTTACCTATCGATGGAACAATCTGTTGTCTCCGGTAAATGCACGGACACGGTTTTTGGGGGGATGTGTATCCTCTCCATATTTCTCCACTTCAGCTGCCTTTGGCTAACTTGGAGAATCGCAAACATATAACCAGTAGGTAGGCTATGTTTATTATGACAATTTGGAAAATAAATTAAACGAAAAAATCTCCCGGATACCACACAAACATCTGTCAGATGTCTATCGGATGTCTGCAATTACATCTGCAATACATCTGCAAGACATAGTTTGCTCATCTGCCATACGTCAGCTGTCAGACATCATATAGACATCTAGGAGATATTTGTAAGATGCTTATGAATTAGAATGGATGTAAAACTACTCTTTCTCTGATGTTTAGCAGATGTTCTTACACATCAGATTTTTTCCAGATCTTTAGCAGACGTTTTATAGACGTACCTGTGATCTTAAACTGGGGTAGGAGAATCACTGACCTGTAAACAACTCACTGCCGTTCTGTGAATAATATGTAATCATGTAATCCATAAAAAGGATTATGAGTATTTTAGTTTATTACTCTAATTACAAGCACATTTTGGAATCTGATTCCGTAATCCAGATTACATGTAATCCGTGTCTAACCAGCTCTGTCTATACATACGTATGCCATAGAATACTGAGCCCCATGCTTAATACTGTATATGTTATAATATACCTAATGGGGCTCCATTGTGCTTTATTTAATATCGGTGGTCTCTGAAGAAAGTATTGTTGAATGACATTGTTAGCAGCAGCAGCAGTGGTCATTGAAGGCACTTGTCACAGTACATTACACTCAACAGTGCGCTTTTCAGTTGAACCCAGTTCCATTTTAAAAAGGCACTCTCAACACACATCACCGCATAGTTAACCTCGTCTAGTGATCGAATCTGTAATTGACGGAGTTATGATTTTAATACCCCCCTTGGCACACGAAATAATTAAGTAGCTCTCTGAAATTAAGACTGCTTTAATGTGTAAAGGAGTCACTGCTAGCAAGAGCTGAATTTCACGCCAGCGTTGGCTACGTGCTCGGTTTAGAGATGAATGGAGGCGTACCTCACACGTGAAGCTTTTAATAAATTATCTGGAATTAATGGCATATTGCCAAAGGAAAAAAAGTGTGTTTTATTCTGTTTAATTCTCTTATTAATGGAAGTTTTACATTTGGTGTTTGCAAAACCACTTCTAGAGAAAGCACACATAGGCCTAAATGGACTGTTGACTATAACCTTATTCTCCTAAAATGTAACCCTTGTCACGTTCAGATCTTGCATGTGTAAGTCTTCATCTGACGTGCCTGATTGCAGATAGACAGCAGAAGATTACTCGCCCTGGATTTGCATGTGACGCAGGAAAAGCAAATGAACGCAATCAGATAGACACATTTACGCCAGGTGCAAATGAAGAGGAACTAATTCATGTCTGTGTATGAGAGAAATGAAGTGTAAATGTGTGAAAATAATATTAGAATGAATAGTACAGTAAAAACACACCTAAACAAAACAAACCTGAACCTTTTTAAAACTAACATGTGAATGTAGTTGTGGCTGTGGAGCATTCCATTCATTTGACCAGACCCAGCAATGACTAAACCACACCAGACCATGATAGAGCTGCCACAGAAAGTGTCTTTAAAAACAGAAATGACATGTGTAATGTTTTCTTTGTTTTGTATGAACTTTTGCACACTGTAATTTTCTTTGGTTCTAACTGTCTCCGTAACAGACATGTTACCGTTCTCTGTGCCTGAACACAAATACTGAACAAACGCAACACCAGATTTCTTCACTGGATTTTCTTATTTCTTCATTTTCTGTGGGTTTCCAGTGATATATTTTCTGAGCGTACTCCTTTCTAGACATTGTAAGTTTACATCCAATAATCAAAGCACAGTTTTGGGAACAGTTCATAACCATGGGAACAATTCATCTGCTGTATTGTCATTTCCAGTTCTTTTTCTCCGTTCATGGCAACACTGCTTACCTGAAAATGTAATTGCATTATCTATTGCTTGATATCTTTGATCATTTCTATGAAACCAACATACAAAACTACTGCTAAATAATTCACAGATTTGTGTAATGGTGTTGTTGATTCAAAGCCTACTGAGATTTAACCCTTGTGATAAAAATTAAATATATACTATATAAGTATATAATGTATAATGTAAAATAATATAAATATGTAATATATCATCTGAAGTGACCTTTGGCTGGCTTTACAGCATCTCTCAGTGTATATTAGCTGCAAATCCCCATTTAAAGCTGCAGTACTTTTCAATTTTGAAGTAATATCCTGTACACTGTAAACATTTTTGCTGTAGTTATGGAGCTAGTTGCCAGTAATTTACTGTAAATTTATATTTATGTCATTTATTGGCAACAGTTTGTTCAAAGATAAATGAATATTAAACATTCTTGGAACCAGAAATCCACATAAACCTTTTTCTGTTTTTTATTTTGGTTCCCTGAATCTTTTGCATGAGGCTGTTAATTTATAGTTTTTTCTGTAAGGATAAAGACTTAATAATGTTTAATGATCTTTTTTCTTTGAACAAACTGTTGGCTTAATTACATAAATGTAAATCTAAGTTAAGTTACTGGCATCCTGCTGCCAGTAATACTGTAATTTTGCACAGAATTTTTTTAAAGTGTAGGATTACTAAAAGGAAATTAAAATTGACTGTATTTAGATGCCTCGTTGCCTCGAATTTGTCACAAAAATTATGCATGTTAGGCTAATTCTTTAAACATGCTTGTCTTCACGAAAACCATAACACATAACCTGCCAAGTCGCACATATTTTAAAACTGGCGGTGGCTAACCGACACCTTGCCTCACCCCAAATCCTAAAATCACACTCCCAAAGGCTAATTTAGCTAAAAACGCGAGTTGGCAAAGCAACGATAAATGTCTCCCCTTACCCCGCCCCTAAACCTTACGTCACAGGGGGAAAGTCAAAACATATTGTATATGAATTCACACAAATTGGCCACATTGTAAAATAGAATTCCCATCAAGATTGCTTTGATATATATTTATACACATGAAAGTTAGAATACGTTAGACTGAAAATCCTGCTGGGTGACATGAAAAAGGTGGGAAATTCATGTTCATGAACACATATTAATAGTGACAATGTCACGAATTCCTGTGAGACTGTGTTGCACAATCACTGGGATAATATCTTTCCGGTTTCATCAAATCTTTTCACGCTCAAGTCTTTCTGTGTCCTCACGATGTCTTTGAATTCTATGTCAAAGAGCATTTGCCTCAAAGCACCAGGAAAAGTTAAGTAATGCCCGGTTTCACAGACGGTTTAAGACAGACTAAATTGAAAGTTTGAGCTGTCCCTGTTGACAAAAACAGCATGAGCTGGTTTGGTATGTTTTGATGCTGGTTTGGGCTGGTTCAAGCTGGTCATGTGCTGGTTTAAGCTAGTCCTAAATTGGTCATGTGCTGGTCCATAGCTGGTTTAAGATGGTCAAACCAACATCAAAACATACCTAACCCAGCATATGCTGGTTTTTACAACAGGGGTCTTAAGTGAAAAAGAATTGCAATGGCACACCATCAAAATGCCATGGTTTTGTCTCAAGATGCACACCAGTGATGTTTTAATAAGGCATTTTAAAAAAGCGACTTAAATATCCTACTTGGAATGAGGCACAGTCCTGTCTTGAGATCATCCTTGTCTGTGAAACCACCCCTTTAAAACTTAAATGACTTTTCCCTTCCCTTCGAAAGTGCCGCGTTGAGAATAAAGAACAGCCATCAAATGCCGCTATTCAGTATAGAGTGACAATACCGACTCCAGAATTTTCCAACTCTACTGTATACTTTTTTGTCATCCATCAATGAAATCTCTGAAAAGAGTTGAAAATTATTGATTCAGTTCGGCATATGCTGAATTTGCGGAGAAGTCGGAATCAATGACTTTTCACGGGCAGAATAAAGAAATGGTGAAAAGCAGCTTTAGCTCGGAGAAAATAAGACAGACTTCTGATCGCTGTGGGAACAATGATACAAAAGAATGATTGCTTGTGATTCTCTCTCTCAGAAGAGTTTACAGAGTAAACAAATGTTTATCCGTGCGGAGCGTTTCATTTCCCTCTGCTATTAGTGCCACCGAAGAGTGACAAAACACCTCGCTTCGATTTTTGCCTTTAAAATCATTCAGAGATGAGAGTTTCAGTGGTAATGAGAAACCAGTGTCCTTTGCAAATAATGTTTGACGATATTGACGTGAGAGATTAAATTAAACATTATTTTCTGTGTTTCATGTTTGGCAATTTGGAACCTTTAACAAAGCATACAGCATTTTGACTGAAAGCTAATGGTAGTTTTTCAAAAATGATCATCATACAAGATCTGTGTTGGTGAGTTTGGGGTTGTTACAATATGTGGTGTAGTTGTAAAAGATTAGAAAGTTGCTGGGTTGAGCCATACAAACATCTTTTGACATCAGAAAACTTCGACTGTTCAAGTTATTTTGACAACTTTGATGTAAGTTTTACAGTTCTCGTTCCCTGTTGTGTATGGAAAAGAGCGAGATTTTTTAAAATATCTCCTTTTGTGTTTCACTGAAGATCAGCCATACATTTTGAACAGAATGAGAAACTTTTGTATTAATGAACCATCCCTTGAAATGCCCCGCGAGACCTCCTCTATCTGGATTTGTGTCTGAAAGCAGAGCCGACTGCCGTCACTGATGGCTGTGAAGATCAGAGGGGTTGCTCTCGTAATATCTGATGAGGTCTGACAGCAGCATCGACTCCCACCCCAGCCCCCATCTCCTGCAGCTAGCACGGCTGATTGGGGGGCCGTCCGGCTGAATCACGGCCCACGGCCCACTGCTCCGGAAGCACCTGCCTCCTCTCCAGGGCTCAAGGCTCAGGATCAGACTTCACCTGATGTGGTTTTCATTAAACACACATATTGACACGCACACTCAGAACACACACACAAGCACATACACACACCAGCAGAGAACTGCCAGTCAAGTTCTTCACATCTGTGATTCCTGTTAGATGGAAAACTGGGTCCGTGACGATATAATATTTAAAACACACATGCACAGGATTCTGAACTTGACTCTTCGAGACAAAACACTCAACAATATCTTATACATAGAACATACATGTAAAATGTAATTTGGTCATCTTAAAGGGAAAGTTCAACTAAAAAAGAAAATTCATAATTTCTCACTTGCATGTCAATTCAAACTTGTATGACTTTCTTTCTTCTGCAGAAGACAAAAGAAGATATTTTGAAGAATGTTGGTAAACGAACCACACTGGGACCCATTGACTTCCATTGAACAGACACAAAACATCAGAGAATGCGTTATTAGTTTTTTAGTGTTTTCTGTTCTTTAGCGTGTTTTGTTTTTTGTTAGTTTTAGAGTTTTAGGGCTGAAAAACATTCTCAAAGGGTTTGTTGCACATTTTTGTTTAATAAAGAGTTGACAGGTGGTAATTGGTAAAATATAATATGTAAATATGACCATTTAAATTGTTTTATTTAGTCTTGACATGTGTTGTTGTTAAGTTTTAGTTTTGGCCATTTTAATTTTAGTTTCAGTTAATGAAATGTGACCCTGGACCATAAATGAGTAGCACGTGTATATTTGTAGCAATACCCAGCAATGGGTCGACAATATTGATTTTTCTTTTATCCCAAAAATCAGGATATTAAATAAAGATCATGTTCCATGAAGATATTTTGTACTTTTCCTACCATAATTATATCATATGCCATAAATATGTCATCATACACCTATACACTGGAGTTTGGTATCTTTGTAAAGCTTAGAATTTCTACATTCAGGTTCATCTACTCTACAAAACGTCATAACATCGGTAGGCCAATAGAGAGTGTTAAAACAAATGTGTCTTTTCTCAGCAACGGACTGCTACAGCCCCTCTGATGGACAACTTCAAAGGCGATTTGATAATCAAACCGTAAATCAATAGAAAGCTTATTAATTCAGCTTATAGATGATGTATCTCAATATCAAAACATTGCCCCCTTATGAATGGTTTTGCGGACCAGTGTCATAAATGTTTCCATCTCGTTTTCATTAACAGAAATAAAGACTGATGTCGGATGCTAAAATAACAGTATAATTCAGCTTTTGTGGGGAATTAACCAATACAACATATCTAAACATATTATGTCAGGATAGAAGAAAAATTTTTACACACTTCACCTTTAAGAATAGAGGGCAATGACACACTGGTCTGAAAGTCTGGCCAGGTACTTTTTAACTCATCGTGTGTTCCTTTAAGGATTTTTCTACGTCATATCTGTAATGCTTGTGCTTTCAGCTCTGAACACCTCTGCTCTTCTATTACGTGTTTCAGTAGATTTTATGAACAACATTTTCCTAAACATGCATAACCTGAAAAGTCTGCGATTAAACCAGGGCATAAAAATGTTACGACTGCATTTATAGCTTGTAAATGCAACAATATTGCTAGTTTATTTCAACAGTTGCAGTGTTGGGTAATTAAATTACTGTACAAATGACTCTCTCCAAAAAGTATCAAATTACTTATTACTAATGACTTTCTATATCCATCAACCTTGATTTGTTAAGTGATTCCAGGA
Organism: Triplophysa bombifrons; assembly: GCA_029783895.1. Classification (NCBI taxonomy): domain Eukaryota; kingdom Metazoa; phylum Chordata; class Actinopteri; order Cypriniformes; family Nemacheilidae; genus Triplophysa; species Triplophysa bombifrons. Next base: position 24,267,457 of record CM056456.1, read on the forward strand.
TAGACATGAAATGGCTCTTTTAATTCATTCAAATAAATACTATAAAACTAAAAGTTGTATTATTAAGTGACCAAAGTGATACAAATGTGAGAATTATACATTAAAGCATGGATTTTGAAGTTAGACTTTGAATTTTGATGTCAATTCCACTATTTCACACACATAAATAACACACAGTATTAAGTTCAATTACATCAGAAGTAACTGTTATTAAATACAAACAAAATAAGAATAATCCCTTACTTTACTCTTTCAAGGGAAAAGTAATTAAATAACAGTATTTTACTAATTACTAACTAAGTTTCACCCAACACTGAACAGCACTTTAGAAAGGGGAGGGAAAGCGAGTGCGTGCACTGTAAACCCAAATGTTCAAAATAATCAAACAGATTAAGGAATGTAAGCTTAACTTTATATAAATATTTTAAGTTCCTGAAACACTTTTTTGCTTTCGAGCAAAGTATAATGATTATTTTTGATTAACTTGAAGTTTAGACTAAAACTCAAAAAATTGATTTGCTCCTTGTTTAATTTACTTGATTTTAACATGTTAATTGAACACAATTGGTCAAGAAGGATATCCAATTCCCAGCATGCTTTGCGTCAGGCTGCATGAGGAATTTGAAAAAAAATATTATTTTATAAGTTTTTAGTAAACTTAAAGACTTGTTAGTGTTTAATGTTCTCATCTCTAGATATTTAAAAGAGTTTGACATATTTTTCATTTTGTGGTTACCATTGTTTAGAAGAGTGGTCATGTGCTTAGGCTCTGCGAAGCTACATTTGACCTGTAATATGTGTTATGTTGCCAGTGCCACTGCTCATGCCAGCTCTGGGATCAATCTCTTCTTGCTCATTTTATGTTGAATAAGTCAAGGTATTTGATTTATGCATATTAAGCTTAAGAAATATGTAAATAAAAGAATGTGAAAGAATTTAATTTAGTTAACTTAAAAATTTAATTTTGGTGTTGCCTACTTATATGTTTAAGTTCTGTCTACTTAATTTTATAAAAAGGATAAATTAAATATTTAAGTCGCACTTGCTAAGATTTGGTATGAACTTTAACTTAACAGTAATCAAAATTTTAGAGTTCTGCTTACTTAAGCCAAGAACGTCTTAAACTAAAAATTGATTGAGGATTGCCAACTTATCCGGGTTTACAGTGTGCCATGGCTCTAGTCCAGTCTTGTTTACTTGCTTGTGTGTGTAAACATGCATCATCACGCAGCAGTAATCCAGGTTACAGGACTGTAAAAAACATGTGGAAAAAACTGAGCTCATGCTGCTGGGAGCAAGTCTCGAACATCAGTCTATCTTAACATTCTCTCTTTCTGTTTCTACGGTTGGTTGAACCTTACGGATATAGAGAGTTTAATGAAAGAGGATGTGTCATCCCATCACCTGACAGAGGTGCACAGACAGGTACCCAAACTCTACAGATGTTGCTCTACCATACCTGGAGTTCCCATTCATATCCCCTTTTAGTTCATATTTAGTTCAAGAGTTAACAGTCGCAAATTTCTCTTTCCCCTAAAATTCCTTAAAAATAAATATGCTGTACATCCAAATAGAGAGTTGATTTTCATGCCTCGGGGGATTTGGAGTTCTTAGTTGTGTTTCATTTAAGTCTCAACTTAGTTGTTTCTACTAAAACTACTTATGAGAGATGAACCAGAAACAAATGAGACAATTGTTAAAATATGCATAGAGGTGTAATATGCATTTTGACTTTTGATTGCAGACTCGGTGAATCTGAGCCCAGTTTGTGACATTGTCGAGACCTTCCCTATTTCTGCAAAATATCTGAGATGCATGCAGGAGAATTATGCAGAAGTTTATGCCTTGCTCGAAAGCTCATTGATGTCTAAGAGAAGTAATTGAGAAACTCACCTGTGATTTTTCTTATGTTCCTAATTAATATTGTCTAGAAGAAACAGTGGAGATGTAAGGAAGATATAATTTTTGCCAGAGTTTGGACGGCTGTCTGTTGTTCTGATGTATATTTTAAGGGAAGCTTTAATCTCCTGGCTGTCTCATCATCGGTAATACCATAATCACCGGATTATTAGAGGGGAAAAGACACAAGCTTTCTCTCGAACAGAATGTGCAGAGGGACGTGGACTCTTTTGTAATCCACCATTACGTAAAGCTAATTGAAGAAGAAAATATCCCCAATTTCCGGCAGCAGCGGCTTCTCACTCTCTCTCTGCATGAATACATACACATCACTCTCTCTCTCTCACATCTGAGAGTCTTTAATAAGTGCTTTTATCAGGGCACTGCTTTCTGTTGCTTTATTGTGTGTAGGTCCTCAGACGAGCTCTGTTTCATGTGAGAGAGGAGAAAAGATGAGAAAAGCTACTCAAGATCCGTCTCAAACCCCAGTCAGCCTTGCTGTCCGCTGCCTATAGACATCATTCTAGATGAAATGGATCCTTCACTGATTCAGAATGCCCTACATAGGTTACAACTGTGAGAGCTATACTTTATAGAAAAAGTTTTTTATGAAGAAATAAATAATGCTATCAGTCAAATTAATCTTTCTGACTGGGGGCATGGTACCATGTCTTTTGCATTCTCCATGCGTGCATTCACTTTTAGAATACGTCAGTCAGAGCGGCCAAAGTGTCCGTTTCGGCTCAATATGTTAGCAGCCCACCGGGAATATGCCCGGTATGCCAGATGGCCAGTCCGCCCCTGAGAGCTGCTATTTCATCTTTCACTTACAAACTTTTTAACAGTTCGTCTTTTTGATATTCTTATATTGTATTGCTTATGCTTGTACAACACTTTGGCAAACACTTTTTGTCTCTAAGGGTGCTTTATAAATAAAGTTTGACTTGATTTGATTTACTCACCCTCAAGATGTTCCAAAACTGTATAAATTGATTGATTCTGTTGAACGCAACAATAGATATTTAAAGAATGTGGGAAACTAAACAAGCACTATTGACTAGTTCTTCTTTTTTTTAGTACTATTGAAGTCAAGAGTACCCCAGAACTGGTTGGTTACCAAAATCTTTGCTAGTGTTAAGCAGAACAACGAAATTTACAAATGCAGGTTTGGAACAACTTGAGGGTGAGTAAATGATGACAGGGATTTTGTTTTTGAGTGAACGGTCCCTTTAAACAGTTAAAAACTTTAAACAGATGAGCTACAGGGACGTAATGACAAAGAGTCCTTTGGAGACTACATAGATCATCCAATCAGCTTTGGAATGACCTTTCATCACACAATTTTACACCTCATATCAACTTGTTGATGGTTTTCAGGAATTTAAAGGAAACTTTCAATTGTTCAGTCAGTTGTCATCATCTTTCGCTATAATATAAAAATGACAAAATGATTACTAAATTGTGGCCCTCACAAGTATATGCAAACCTGTGCACACACACACACACACAGGCCTCTCCGGGTGGGTAATTGCCGTGACTTTTTTGATCAAAGTGCAGCCTCATTAGCATTCTGCCCTACAGTAAAAACATCTGTGTGTGTGTGTGCGTCTTTGTGTGTTAGATGGAGAGAGAGAGAACGAGAGAGCGAGAGAGAGAGAGAGACCCATGATCCTCAGCACACGGTTATACCTCATGTTCAGTGCATAGAATAAATCCCACCGGTATAATCACCCACCCAGTCAGACAAAGCAAACCGCACTCTCACCCAGCTTCTGGAGGACGAAGAAAATTGAAATGAAAGGAAATAGAAGGTTAAACCTTTCACCTCGTTCACCTTCCTCAACAGCCGCAATGATTTTCAAAAAGCATTAAACGTTTCAATTCTTTTGAAAGCCCAAAAACTTGAACTGTGAGGTTTGAAGAAAAATAAAGAATTCAGTTTCTTAAATTAATAGTTACAACCAGAATGAAAATTGGATGACTCAAGACTCACACAATGTTATTTGCCAGAAAGTTCTACCGCAGCTGCTATGTCTCCGGCAATAAAAAGTGGACCAAAAGCGATTTTAAGACTTCAGCCTTGAGAGATGCTCAAACATTTAGATGTTTTTTTTGTTTCTTTTTAGCTTTTAATGCTACACCAACATTTTTTATGAACTAAGACTTTTTTAATGCTTGAAACTCAGTAGTTACGCTTCGCTCAACAAACAACTTCTTTATTCATAACAAAAGTGTAGAAATGATGTCTGCTCAGAACCATCATATTCCAGAATCTGGTCATTCTCTCCTGTTCATGACAGACATCATAAGAGCACGTCATGGCTCCTGCTTCATGTCTGTAGCACATCCCACATCCTCCAAGCAGTCCAGCACACTCACAGTCTTCTGTCCGCCCTGGATCTGACGGATAATTATTTTATGAAGCTTATTCTTTCGCTCTCTCTCACTCTCCTGCAGATCTGTGACCTCTCTCGACCGATCTGCCTCCATTCTGTGGAGTCTGTGTAGAACTCGGAGCTTCTTCGCGGGAGGTGGGTGACGTCTGTCCTGCTCACTAGTGAGGGGGTAACCACAGCTGGCCGAAGCATCACAGAATGAGACGTGAAATAGAGAGAGACATCATGTGTCTGATCAGAAGCTTTGGAGGGCTGAGATCCGGATGTCTCAAATCTTCTGGAACCACAGTGGAATCTCTGACTAATTATGACGGAGGAAACTGATACAAGCACGACCGCTGTATAATAAAGCATAGACACATGCTCGAGGACTCGCCACAAACCGCTAGTCTGGCCTTCATCCAGCATGCCAGTTTGTGGACTGGATCATGTGATGATTCCTATATCGTAAATAAAATCAGATTTGTAACACTGATGAATTAGAGCTACTGTTGCCTCTCTGTTTCTCTTTTAATCTGTTTTTAGGTGCAATTGTTTCGTATTTATTGTTCGTTAAGGGCTGTGCAAAAACTGCATTTACATACATCATTCAGAGTAACAGAGCAAATTGAGTAAACAGAACATTAAAACAAAACAAAATCACAGTTCTGTTCGGATGTGTGGAGTTTCGTGTGACTCTCCTGGATTGTTTAGCACCAATTGTCAATGTTTGACCAACATGAAATGTTTTTAGGTCATTTATTCGTATTCATTTCTTTATAAAATAGTTTGGTAACACTTAACATTAATGTACCCTTTATGAAGCATTTATAAATGTGTTCATTAATGATTAATAAGTCATTTACAAATGCATTATCAAGCAGTTATAACAGCATGAATAAAAAGGGGGATTCTAACGAAATATTGAGCAGGTATAAGAAAAAGATCATAATACTCAAAAGTGTCCAGTCTCAAAGTCTATATTCGAGATAATAATCAATCTGCTTTCGAGTCATATATGATTAAATACATTTATTAAGCATTTATAACATGTGAGTTAAAAATGACTCACTATTTGGTAGGTATTTCGTTAGTATCCCACTTTTATTCATGCAGTTATAACTGCTTCATAATGCATTTGTAAACGGGTAGTTCCGAGAAAATGTCAACCTTACCATGAAAAATTTAGTTTTTACCAGCGGTTTTCACTATGGTAACAGCACAGATATTCCCATTTGGTGGATCAAATACCTCTTCAAATTTGTAAAGCATTTGTTTTATTTTTAGTGCATAATCTTTCATATTCAGGTAAGTGCCATTTTTAGGATTGTCACATCCATAAGCTACATATTCCTCCTAAATGGACACATTTAAATATTATAATAAAGTAACTATTTTATGTTCTATAAACATGCATCACTTCTCCATTCATTGGGTATTATTGCTTCAGGATTGTGCATTTTATTTTACAGAAATCCTACAAAGTTTATTGTCTTCCAAAAATCGCTTCCTTTTTTTGTCACCTCCATAACCCATGTTTATTTCAATTTTTTAAAATAGAACTTTTGTTCATAGACTGACATTTTTTATGTTTAGACTCTATCAACAAGGGTTCTGTAAAATAGAAACAGATGGTTCAATATATTCGTAACAAATGCATTCTCTGAGCATTTTTATGTCACGTCCATAACGCAAAATGTCACGTCCATAACGTTGGAATTGCCCAAATTACTTATGAATCATAAATGAACACATTTGTTAATGCTTTATAAAGGGTACCTTAATGTGAAGTGTTACCAATAGTTTTAACTAAAATCTTTATCAAGAAAACATCACAGATGTATAGGACAGATAAGTTGTCTCTTTTTTTCTGTGTTTTAGAGCCGCGTAGTTTTTAAAATAGGCATTACGACAGCTCATTACTGGGCAATTCCATGCAAAGTGATGAAAAAAATCAAGTTTTGTAGGATTTCGAGGTGGCTTATTCGTACGTTGTGAATCGTACAAAAACATACGATTACTGGCGCTAAAGCAAATCATAAAGTGCATGAATGAGATGAATGAGATCCAAATTCATGTGTTAAAATGTAAACACATCCTAAATAGTTACGTTTTTGCCGTGTGATGTCAATATTTTGTGGTCTCTCTCGATGTTTTTAAAGCAACTTTTTCTTTTTAAAGCGTGGTTTAACATAGTCGGGTAAGTGAATAGTCGACTCACATCCATAACGAAATTGTCCATCCATAACATCCATATTCCTTAGAAATGAGCACGCACATACAAAACTATTTTCTGGTCTATGAAGAGTCATCTTCAATTAATCTCTTTTTCCATTTGTTGGGTGTTATTGCTTGGTTTGTACATTTTAATTCACACAAATCCTATAAATTCGTCACATCCACATGTTTTTTCTCATTTAAAAAAGAAAATCTGTGCATAAAATCATATTTTACTGATTTCTGGACTCTATCATCAGGGGTTTAGTAAAATATATACAGACGATTCCATATATTATTAATGAATACATTCTTTGAGAATGTAGGATATATTTCAAGTTTTGACTGAAAACATGTTGGAATTAAAACATTTATTTACATTCCCAGATTTCCACAACACTTTCTCACCAACCTCACATGACAGGTGGTTCTGAGCAGGTACCAAAGGTTAAATTCAGAAAGGACACAAGGTTGTCTGTGACTTTCACTTCAGTTTTCCTCAAGAGTGCTTCCTATTGACTTCTTCACTTTTAA